>JAWNGG020000037.1:0-1478039 GCA_036937485.2 Tetragonisca angustula | reverse complement strand
ATTCTTTAACACTATAAACTTAAAATCTTTCTGCATCGATGCATGAGTAACGATAAGTATTCGATTAGTTTCGAACATTTGCAGTAGTAGAATGCAGTTGGAGAATGAGCAAAATATGGTAGGAAATAGTACAATAAAATGTAATTATTCTTCAACTTTTTGCATCAAGATAAACTGGAGGTTAGAAAATAAAATGTTCGATTAGAGAGATTTGAAAATAACGTAATGTAATTGTTTCTTAATTTTTTGTGTAACTGTGAAGTTTTTTTAATTTAAAATTTTATGAATTAATCTTTCGTCAAAATAAGTGACGAAAATATTCGACTAGATTCGAATGAGGAATGCAAGAATAGGTAAAATTTGTAGGAACGATAGAAAGTAATTATTCTTTAACACTATAAAATCTTTCTGCATCGATGCACAAGTAACGACAATATTCGATTAGTTTGGAACATGCAGTAGAAGAATGCAATTGGAGAATAGACAAAATTGGATGAAAATAATCGAATGTAATTATTTTTTAAATCTTTGAGGGGTACAATTGAAGAATTAGAAATAATATCTTGTAATTGTTTCTTAAATTTTGTAAAGTTTTCTTAATCTCAATCTCTATATCAGTATAAGTGATGAAAATATTTGACTAGCTTCGAGTGAAGAATGACTGGAGAATAGGAAAAATTAATAGAAAATAAATAAATAAAATTGAAGATTACTTACATTACTTACATTTTGTATGAAAATAAATGATTTTATGTTAAAAGGTTTTTTAACTTAAAATCCTTTGCATGAAAAATGATAAAAATATTTGACTAATTTCGAGAGAAGGGTATAATCAAAAACAGATGTGCATTTGATTCAGAAGCTAAACATTTGTTTCGATCTAGTAAAAACTGGCAATTGATGGAAAATAATAGTTCCTTAAATTGAAGTCTCTTTATATCAACGCAAACAACGAAAATATTCGAGATGATTAATTTAGATGAAATATATAAATAGAAAATTGTAAATTATTAATGATCATTAATAATTTATTATAACTATTAATAATTAACTCTTTATAATAAAAAAATTTAGCAATTTACATTAAAGAAAGTTGTAAAACTTTTTACATTTTACAAGGATACCTTTGATCATTTGATGTAAAATTGAATTTAGGTTTAATATTCGAAAAAAAATAATTCAACTACAAAATATACATCTGTGATAAAAGTCATATTTTATGTTTGAAATTAATTTGATTTATCTGCTAGTTGGAATTTTTATTTAGTGATTAAAATTGGCATTCATTTCAAATTATACAGCTTTTGAAGCAATAATCAACGTTTCTTACATTTCATTAGAAAATGTAAATAAGTCAGAATAAAAAGTTGAAGAATCGAATGAGATTTTCGGAATCGAGATCTCGAAAATATAAATCTAAAATCTATAGAAAAATGCAGTGTATCCTTATTTATCATTATAGATAATTATAATCAGAATATGCATTTTATTCGTTTTATTGTTATATATTTATAAATTTTTGTAAAATTGTATTTATTTATATGTTCTTTTAAATAAACACAAGAAACATTATTAATATTCTAGAAATCGTCTAATTTTAAATAACAAATTAATTAATTATTTGAAATTTAACAATTGCATATAGACTTCTGTGACTGTATGTTATTTCATTTGTGAGAAAATGTTGTTTTCATTTCTTTCATCAAATATTTTCTTCTAACTTTAACTAAGAAAAGAGGTACGATTTGTCTCAATTGCATAACTCACTCTGTATTGTTATATTTCTTATTTGTTTCAAGCACATAATGCGTTTTTTACCCTCTAGGAATACTGTCAGGTTGCAAATAATTATTAATTTGTCTTAGATAATTACAATTTAAGATATTTTTTAGATATTTAAACAATTTCTTAAATATTTAATTTTTTTTAGTATTTTACACTCTTCGTGGTAGAAATTAGTAATAAAATTAGAAATAAAATTAAAAACTCTGAAAATAAGTAATTTAATCCTAAATTTTTATGAAAAATCCAACGACAATTCTGAATGATCCAATGATAATGATCCAATTATAATTTACTAATGTGAGGTAACTAAAATTTAGGATAGCCGATTTTATTTTGTAACATAACATTCTTTGTAATAAAGACCGATAATAAAATTAAATTAAATCAAAAATTATGAAACTAAGAATGAGTGGTTAACTCCAAATTTTTGTGGTTTCTAATCAGTTAAGAATCAATATTTATAATTAAACTGTGGAATTTTCCGCGTTTATGGGAAATTTGAAGATGCAAAAACGCGCACAATGTGTAAAAATACATAAAATATTGAAAATAGCATATTTATTATCATAATATTATTATAATCTTCAGCGAAAAACTAAACTTAAATTAAGTTTCATCAATTTATAGTTCAGTTCATTTTGAAACTGAACAATCCTCAGAATATTAATTTATCTTTGGTAGATAATACTGAATAATAGATAACATCAACTTATCTATTTTTGATAGGTAAATCAATATTCTATTTATGTTTCAAATCATCTTCGTAGAAATATTAAATTGCACGAACGTCTGCAGTCTGTTTAATAACGTAATAATAATAATTTAACAATGTTATTAATAACAGGTCAGTTTATATTCATATTTCAGTACCGCTTCTTTTCTCTTTCGAAAGAACGTGACAACTGGTCGCTGGTCGGTTGGTCCAATAATTTTCCTATCAGTTCTTAATCAGTCTCGATCAATTTTTGAAACTCGGCTGTGTCTTCGCGGTCGTACCATCACAGTCCTAAGTCCCGTAAATACACGCTGGAGCGTGTTACGAAAGGATGGACCGTTTATAAGCGGCTGTTATTGGCAGGCTCGATATACGCGCGATAATACGACATATAGAACGCGTACACCGCCCACGTTCATTGCCTAATGGATCATATGGTGAACACACGGCAGGTGCACTGTGTGTATGCCGTATGCTTGTGCTCCTCGCAGCGTGCTGGCGCACGTGTAAATTGCCGCGTAGAAATATCAAACGACTTATCTCGTCCGCGACAAGCTTGTACGGGGATGCGGGTTGATACAAAAAGAAAAGAAAGTGAAATACAGAGTGTTCTGAACGTTGAACCATAACAGAATTATTCATTGTTTCAGAAAAATGTGTCGAACAAAACTTAGGCTCCTTTTGTTCTGGAACGACGATTAACAATGAAAACGAAGTGTAAATATTCACTATACTGTTTCATATTTACTAAGGCTGGTTTTGTTCAATATAATCAATGTGAATACTTCTGTTATAATGTTT
Organism: Tetragonisca angustula; assembly: GCA_036937485.2. NCBI lineage: Eukaryota > Metazoa > Arthropoda > Insecta > Hymenoptera > Apidae > Tetragonisca > Tetragonisca angustula. The sequence goes on along the minus strand of JAWNGG020000037.1, from coordinate 1,474,738 downwards.
TTATTCCTGATACTATTATTACTATTATTATTACTATTATTGTTACTATTATAATACTATTATTATTATTATTATTATTATTATTATTATTATACTATTATTATTACTATTATAATATTTCTATTACTTACTATTTGAATTATGTATCACATATGTATTAGAATTATAGAACACAGAAGTATTACTATTATAATACTTCTATGTTCTCCAATACAATACTTTCATTACAATATAATTCCAATACAATATAATGTAATAAGTTTTAAATGTATTTCTCTTCTCATCATCATTCTCTTTGGAGAATTCAAAATCACTGTAACTCATTTTTCATCAAAATTAGCGTACAAATATATTTTTCTTATCAAAACCTTCGGTCTATCAAACAGTTTAGTTATGTGGTCATAATAATTGTATTATAATGACCAAATTATTATTGTCAACTGACAGTTCTAATAGCAGTAGAATATTTGTCTTTTAAATTATTACCTTACGTCAAAGTGACAAATACTGAAAGTTTCTTAAAAATATTAAACATCAAATGTGATTCAATTCCGTTCTTTGTTAATTGCCTCAATTTCCTAAAATAACTTGACACAAGTTAAATTCAATCAAATTGTCCTTCTCTCGTTGCTACTTTTGAAACACGTGTGATATCGTTAGCGTTTTCTACATTTTAGAAAGAAATCCAAAACTGGGGCACACTGTGTTACAACTTCTTCCTCTACGTTATTCCTCTACGTTATACAGGGAAATTTAGCTCAAAAGTCGAGCTATTCGTGTCCAGAATTCGGGGATCCATTTTGATTCGAATTCATTGTGTCCGTTGTACGTACGTTGTATCAGATACGACGGTATCACAGTTTTACAACAGGTGTAGCAGATGCAAATGAATGCGCCACGTTAAATTCTACAAGGTGATGATAAAAGCAAACTGTGCTGTCAGGTATCTTAAAAAGGGATCAACTACTCCGGTTAAGTGGGTCGCGAGCTAGGAGAAACGAAGATCCTTCACTTTCCGGCCAAACTCTTGTTATCAGTTAACCAACCGAGGCCCTCGATGTCTATCTTTGTCGCGATCTACGCATACTAAATCCGTTTCCCTTCGCCGCCGTAAATCTTGCAGCGTGTAATTAAGATAAGAACAGTACGAATATGTCCGGGAAGAACTTTTGTGGTTGAATAATTAATGAAAACGCGTGATAAATCCCGCGACGACATATGATGAATGTGTACAGCGTGTGTTATTTATCCACGAACACTAGATATGGAACCGAGCATGCAAATGTGTAATTAACGTGAACAGAATCGTAGATATTCGTTCTTTCAAAGTATCCCTTCTCGTCTCAAACCTGGTGCTCGCGTAACACGTGAACAGTTGCGAAATAAACTTTCAGAAGTGAAAGGAGTTTTCAGAAATGAAAGTGAATCACTCTGTTCGTTGAAACCGAATTCGATACACAATTGGAAAATTGATCCAAAATTTCATATATAATTAATATTAATTGGTGTTGGAAGATTTATAAATGATAGTGGAATTTTTATTATAATATCTTTATAAATTAATATTTTAAATTTTTTCATTATATTTATAATAATTTATTTCGTAAAGTTTTTTTTTATGTAACAAATTTTCGATGAAATTAAAACTATTAAAATTATAAATAAAATAATATAAAAATTAAATAATTTGGAAAATAAAGTAATTTTATTATTGAGTAATTAAAATTATATTATTATTAAAAAATTCTAAATTTTTTATTAAAAATAAAAAATTTAATTTTAAAAAATTAAATTTTGAGAAATTTCAGTCGTTTATTGTTGTTAAACGTAACCATTTTTTAAAAACTTTTTTTACATTTGTCTCTATAGTTAAAAAGTTACTTTAATGATTAAATAAATTAATGACAATGTTTAAGGTGATATTCTGATAATCCGCCTTGCAAAAATCGATTTTTTTCCGCATTTTTCTGTAACCATGATACATTTTGGTATGCGGTTTTCGCACACAGATTTATTCATACTTAAAGGGTATTTGCAATTTTTTTTTAACGAAATTAATGAAAGTTGCGGAAATTTTACAACCTTAAGTAAAGCATGTTTTTAAAAACGGGTTCGAATAGATGGCGTGATTCCGCTTCACCTGGTTATTTGAAACTAAAAAACCAAAATGCATCTTAATTTTTATAAATATGGCTATCGTATGAACCACGGAAATAGCGAAATTTCGAAAATTAAAAAAATGGGCAGCATTTTGAAGTTTAAATATCGAGTTTCCTCGTACTTTTCGTCTTTTGGGTTAGGTTTAAAAAAAAAAAAAAATAGAAAAGAACATCAGATTTTGAAATCCGTGGTTCATGCGATAAAGGTACAGCCGATGAAGATTTTCTCCAAATTTCAAATCAATCGATCAACTAAAACGTGAGATATCTCATCAGTCAGTTTAAAAAATATGGATTTGAGAAAAATACATTTAAAGTTCTTGTCACCCTTTGTACAAAAATATTCATACTTACAATCAATCGAACAGTACAAAAGAATATTATTAAATAATAATAATATAAATAATAATATCATAAAATAAAATATTTTTCGAGAAAAACACATTTGAAGTTTTTGTTACTTGTTATACAAAAATATTCATTGCGAGCAGTACACCGTTTCCTTTAAACATCTATAACTTTGCTAATTTTACGAATTCAAACAAATCCTTTTACATAAACATTTTCGAAAGCATATTCTTTGAGAAAATGTAAAGAAAATTGATTTTTTTTTTAGCTGGATTACCAGAATATCCCCTTAAATGATGTTTAAATGATAAATTGATAAAGAGTTGCAGATCAATTCTGCAACTATTCAAATCTTTCAGATTTAACACCAGCGAATTTTTTTTTTATAGGATTATATGCATAAAGAATCAAGTATAGGAGAACTCCGTTTATATCGATAATAGTTTGTATAATTGCCGATCATGTAATACATCTTTGGTTATAACTCAAATATTCGAAACACAAGTATTGAAGAACATTGAAACATTAGAGACATAAAATACTATTATACTTTAAATGTTTAAAATGCACGAGAAAATGTAATTAAAAAATTTTAATTAAATTCGGGAGCATGAAAGATTTTAATGTTTTTGAATGCTTTCGAATTAGGTAGAACTCCATTTAGTAGGAGACATTTTCCGTTTATTTGAATACAATCGTACAATTTTTCCTCACTATCTGTGATTTTCTTCAGTTAATAGAGAATATTCATATAAGAGAATATTCATAATATTCATATAAAAGAATTTCACAAAACGTATTATTAGATATACGTATATAAGTGCACAACAGTGGTTCATACATATATAGATATATAGTTCATATAGTTACTACTACTTATAGTTACTATTTATATATATATATATAAAACTTTAGTTCCACTAAAGTTCAAATCATCAGGCTGGAGCTCAACTTAAAGTTCAGTTATACGAGCAAAATTTTATTTTAATATGTTAATAAAATTTTTTAATTCTTTGACTATTTCATTTTAATACATTAATTACTCAATTATTTTATTTTGATATATTAATAGAATTTACTCATATAAATCGAGTTCATCTAAACGAAGTTCTACTATATTTGTGTTTGATTGAAGATTTCTTACGCTAGGCGTAGTGACAGTTTATTAATTTTCTCCTGATTTTTTGTTCGTAATATATAGAAGCTCAAGTTCAAATCAAAGTAGTTCATTCAATCGATTATTGACTTAAATTTAGTTCGAATAAATGAAGCTTATATAAATTAGTTCTACTATTATATCTAATTGGTACGCATGTTCATATTCTACCCTCTACCAATGATTTTTCGTCCCTATGTGAGGAGTTCAGATTCAAATAACTAGATTCTGTCATTCCATTGGTTTGCCTTGTAAGAGCGTAACGCTTTAGTAATATTATTATATTCTATTCTTAACTCCAAATCTAGTGTGTTCTGTCTAGTGTGTTCAGGTCTAGAAACTGAAACTAGACTAAAATTGGAAATGCTGAAACTAATCTAGAACTAAAAGGAATGACTAAAAAATAAAATTAAAATTTCACGTAGCAAAAAGTCAGCAAATTATAAAAAATTCCGCTTCATTAAACATTAAAAATTATAAATTTGAAATTATGAACATATAATTATAATTGTAAACTATTAAAAAATTATAAACTTAAAAATTATAGCAAAAAACTGAAAGACGTCAAACACGTTAATATTCTTTCTATTGGTTTAATACAGAACAAGATAGAATACATAATGGTACATAGATAGAATACGTAATGGTACAAGATAGAATACGTAATGGTACAGGATAGAATAAATCATGGTATGTATTGCTATCTTTGTGCACGGTTTTATTACTATACTCGTTGACGAGGAAAAGTTTGCGCTACAAAAATACGTAAGATGAATTAACTATTTATAAATAACGATGAAACTTGGTCCACAATTAATTTAATAGCATGTTGACATCAACTTTGCATTCATAAACTGAACGACAGTTTGAAATGAAGAGAATTATACGCTTCATATATTTGTTACAACTTTTTAATGAAGCATTTACGAACTTTTGAATCTTTACTTACTTTTTAGTTTTTACCTACACTAAAACTCAGGACACTCTGTATAAATAAATAAGTAATTAGAAAAGATGTTCATTATTTCTGGGCTAATAAATAGTGTATCGTGTGTCGTGTGTTGAGAATGTACCATCTTCGTACGATCATTTTACACTGTCTGTTGAAGAAATGATGCTGGTACAGTTTTGTTTGACTGATAATGAATCACTTTAATGAAAAGATTTATGAAACCAGCTGATTGAATTGTCGGTATTGTGACACTCTGCACGGTGTTATACGTTTGTCGCGTGGTGTCCGTCTTGGAAATATATATTTTCTGATATATTTCCCGTTTAGAGGTAGAGTATAAGAATCAACAAGTATGCTGTTATAGCGGCGTGAATTTAATATAAACGTTCGCGATGAAACTGACACAACTCGAACAAAGTGACACAGAAAACGTAATTTTCGAGTTATCACTGTGATAACATCATAGAAACACTTTCTGAACAATTTTGACAATCTTGTTCATTTCTCTTCAGAATTTGGCTGATATTGGTGCAATTATTAATTTGCAAAATTAATATTTTATTTAATCTATATAACTTCAAAAAAATTTTTTTTAATTATCAACAATTCCCAAAATTATTATTTTAACTTGAACTATTTTTTGAAATAAATGAAAATATTAATTATTTTATTTTCTATTTCTATTATAAATTCATTTTTAATCTTATTTTTTTAAATAAATTTATTATTATTTGAAATTTCTTTTAATCCATTAAATCAACTAATTTATTTTATCTTTTTTACTATTTTCATATCAATAAATATTTATTTAATTAAACCATCATCATTATTATTTTTATATCTAATTTTAATTCTATTTTCATATTTTATTTGTTTGATTAATTTATCAAAAATTATTAAATATAAATTTAAATGATATTGTTTTGTAATTTACATTTTTATTATATTTATTACATTTTTTTAATATAAATTTTAAATTAATAATAAAAAAATTTTGTCTCTATTTGTCATGTACTGTTCGGTACCATTTTCTATAATTCTAATTGTTAGAATTATTTTGAAAGACGTTAGGCTTCTTCATATTGATCCATTAAGCCACAGCATGTATCATATTTTATTAAATTGTTCCACAAATCATTCAGAATTTAATGGCTGAAAGTGATACCATGTAGTATTTAATGGACGTTGACCTAAACAGTTCTGGGTATATTTCAAGTAGTATCAAAAATAATAAGTGAAATATTTTCAATATATAATAATTTTCAATATAATAATAAAAAGATACGATATATATCTGTCCGATATTTTATAACAACCGAGTGAGTGAAATTTCTTTTTCTTATCTTGGATTCATCACATTGGAATGTAATACTTGTATTTGCACATCTTTTTCGCGAGTTTGAATCAATCCTGCATACTTTTCAAATAACAAATAGTGGAAATAATAATTAAAATATTTTTATTGAAACAAAATAGTACTTGAAAAGTTTATTTCGCTTGACAGTGATGTACACAAGTATATTGAAAATGGTTATCATGGAAAATTTATTATTAATCATTCATTTTTTCATTCTAGAAATATCGATATAACATTTTATACGAAGATTGACGCAAGAAATGGATTATTGTTTAAGAACTATTAAAAATAATAATTCAAAATAATATCCTACGATAAACTAAACTTACATCGAATGCTGTTAATTTAATTTAAGAAAGTGCATCAAATATTACTTTACACTAAAGTATTACACAGTTTATGTATATTATGCGATTGTTATATAAAAATATGTTTCCTCTACAATTCTTTTTGTTTGTGAAATAATAATCATGTAAAATAATATTTGATGCATTTTTTTTAAATTAAATTATATTATACATATGTAAATGTATACATTTCAAATAAAATGAAATAGATAGTTTTGGCACAAGTTCTGTAAAATTAAGCAACCTCTATATCAAAGTCGATGAACGAATTGTTGAATTAAATTTATGGAACAGTCTCAGGCACATGTTGAGCGTTAAAGATGCACCTTCATTTATCAAATACCGGAAAAATTTCAATAAATATTTCATTGCACGAATCATGAGAGAAATATATTATTTTATATATATATATATTTATTTATTTATTTATACATTTCATATATATATTTATTTATTTATATATCTTATTTATACCAAACTCTGGTATAAATAAGAGAAACATAGCGGATATGCTCGTCAATATTAAAATCAATATGAAAATAATCGATTGTCGAACGCGACACTCTGTGAAAACAACTTGCCTAAATACGTTTATTCGTTTCAAATGCTATTTTAACCAGCACTGAATTTGAACGACGTTGTCGATAAAGATCTTCCAAGTTTCTTTCTTTCCAAAGAGATAATCCAAAGTTTCTCGAGCTCGATTCGAGAAAATTGGCTATAAATTGGACGTAACGAAGCACTGAAACGGAAGAACCGGTTGATGCATGTTCGATGCATCTCCTTTAAAACAAAATTTCATTTATACATTTCTCCTACGCGCCACAATACTCGAGCTTGAAATAGGTCGAAAGCTTCAAGTACCGGCGGGAGGGAGCTTGCAATTTCATTTCGCGGAAACGCAAAAAACAATGTTCCTCTTTAGAAAGCGGGCTAATTGAAAGGCTAACCGCAGAAATTAGGTGCCCTCCCTAATATCCCGTTTCAGTATTCCCGCCGCGTAAAAATATGTTTTCAGAAACGTTTGCAACCGGCTGCACGTCGAACAGCCAGCCATTGCGTTGTGAATCGCCGTTGCATTTAGATAAGATAGTTACGTGCGTTTTTTTTTTCAGAAGTGCAACACGCAATGGAGTAATGGTGTCGAGTGCGAGACACGTACACAATATAACTCGCAAAATATTCTGCAATATTTTTTGGCAATGGCGTTGCCATTCGCGTGAATACGAATATTTCAATAACACGTCATTTCGTTCTAGCATGATTGTGATGCTCGATAAAAAAATATTACTATTATTTATAATTTCTTTTATTTATAAGACTTAAAATATTGAAATATTTAAAATATTTATATTTAAAAATTTTAAATATTTAAAAATGTTTAAAACATTAGATTATTAACAGTTTAAATCTGGTAAATAAAATACTTTTATTTTAATAATCCGGAGCGTAAAATAAAATATTTTAATTTAATTATATAATTGAGTTGAAAAATATTTGAAATATTTGAAATATCGAGGGAGAATCTAGGATCGAAGGATTGGATTTTTTGAACAAATCAAAAATTCTGCTATTCTGCGTAAATTCAAATCTCTTGAAATCAGTTTTCCTTATAGTCGCAGACGTAACTTCTCGCAAGAAAAATATGTCACAAGGGACGAATGAGAATTAAAAATTTATCGAATTTTAGTTATTTATATTACGTTGAATGCTGGGTGAAATAGTATTGTGAAACACAAATGAAATGTAAATATATTTATAAAGATTATTTTCCATGGTTGATTTATAAAGATTATTTTCCATAATGATTATTTTTCATTAGAAATAATTATTCGTTTTCATATTGATTGAAATATTACTTGGAATTTATTTGATTTTACAAATATATGGAAAATGTATTTCAATTACGCATTTTTCATGATAAACTTGAAATAGCTATTCGAAATGAATACTTCTTCATTCATGCAATGAAATATTATTTTTATAACATTGTTCCTAATACATTATTTATTTTTATAAGTAAATGAAGTTTTGTCTGGTGTGAGTTTTAATGCCACGTTTACATTTTTATGTTGACTGAACAAACATTTGAAATCCACAATAATATGCTAGGAATTATGTTTAATATTACTAATTATTATTTATTTTTTATGTTAATTTCCCTCTGAAATAATAATCATCAGAAATAACATTTGAAATAATGTAAGTTTCGAAGCGTGGAATATTATTTTAAATAATAATTTTTAATGCGTCTTAAACAATTATCATTTCAATCAATAATTCCCATTCATGTTCGAAATAAACAATATCAACATAATCGTACGTAAATTATACGACAGTCATATACTCGTACGTATCATCCATCACATACAAATGAAATAAATTCTTAAATAAGAGATATTTCAATTATTATTTTTAATATTTTTTATTTCAAACCTAACGCCTGGTTGGATATTCTTTTTTTTTAAACATTTCGCAAAGAATACGTGCAAAATTGGGCATTGATCAATTGACTAATTAACATTTGCGATTAATAAATCGTCGAATAATGTTAATGTTAACGAATAATGTCAATTATCAGTTATTGGTCATTACATCGAATTTGACTATAATTTTATTGAAATTAAAAGTAAGTATACTTTGAAATTCTAATAAAGCACCGACGCTTTAAAGTTAAGATAATTAATCGAAATAAAACATGTTCCTGATTTATACTGTATAGAGCGATGGCTACATATACTTTGCATAGCTACAAGCCTGATTAAATTATTTTTAACTTCTTCGAAATTTGTTGAATAAACAAGCAATAATAAGAAACTTTATTTTACTGCATCAGGCACTATTATTTCACTATTTACGGATTTATAGAGACTTTATCATCCCTTTATGCATTATCGCAAAATGTTTCGATTTCTAGCAGCGAATAAGAAAACGTTAGTTTCACTAAGAAAAGAATTTCAGCAGTTATTCGTTAACAAGGTAATCCAACTGATAATTAAAATTGAAAGACACTTGCACGTTAACAACGTTTAACGACTAAAATAATATTTTAGTCCTTAATTAAAATATATTTAAATTAAAATATATTTAATTAAGTTGTCACAACTGACAGCTAAAGTAAAACTTTACTCGTTACTTGTAATCAACAATTAAAGTTGAAACGTGATCATTAATCGCGACGTCTGATCTATAGATCATTGGAAAAATTTCATTGTTAATCGCCGATTGATGTTTTTTACCCAACTTTGAACTCGTGTATATCCGGACAGGGAAAAGGAACATGGCGTTTCGTAACACAAACTTACGCAATGGATACGCGTCATACGAGAACTTTGAATTTTGATTCCAGCTGGGAGTCGAAACTACGAAATTTGTTCCTGGCAGAAGGAGATGTATATTTACTGTTTATAGCACCTCTGATAGGGGTAAACGTACGTTCGAACTACGTACATAGGAAATAACTAGTTTACCTAGTATTCCTGTAGTACGAGTACTACGCGTATACTTAGTTTACCTATCCTTGGAGAATTACGGGTTCCTACGAAGGTGACTGGCAGCATTTCAAAAGATCCTAATTGAAACTCGTATAGGTGCATTCAGCAATTACAACTGTTACAATTTAATAAGTTTTGCGTCTAGACGCTGCTCAGACGTAAATATAATATTTATACTACCGCTCGAAAATCTTGGGACACGTTAAAAATTATTTTAATATTTAGTATCCTATCGTGAATCACCGTGTATACATATTTTGTCACACGATATAGTACAACATATATACTAATGTGTAATAATAATATATAATCAATATACAGGGTGTCCCACGTAACACTTTTCACGATTTTTCAAATACTTGCGATAATCTGACAAAAAAATATTTTCAATAAAAGTTGATCAGTTTTCGATTGGCAATCAAAAAAAATTTCCAAACAATATTTTTTTTGATAATTGTCAAGGCCACCTTCGTTTTCTTTAAATGGCACTTTTTATTTTTGACTTAATAGTATTGTAGCTCGTATCTAGACGAATTCAACGACCTAGTCTATCGTGACCTTCGGGTGATCTTGAAGGCAAAAAAATGAAAATTTCAACAAAAAAATGACAATCAGCGTGAATGTGTGACGATAACTTGTGTTTATTATTATTTTTTCTTTTTCAACTTAACATCTCAAACTTATTTAAATTTTCTTTCCACGCAACTTCAAACATTGATGCAAGGCTTCCAGATGATATTCAGTAGCGTATTTATTTCCAACAAGACGGTTGCGCACCTCATAATACTCGAATCGTTCATAACTACTTGAACTTAAAGTTTGGAGAACATTGGTTAGGCACTTATGGTCCTGTTGCTCGGCCATCACGATCGCCTAATTTGTTACCACTTGATTTTTTTTCTATGGAGTTATCTGCAGTCAATAGTTTGTGCTGTTCCAATACAAAATATGGAACAGTTAAAGCAGCGAATTCGTACAGCATGCGAAGAAGTTCGCTACGATAGTATCGTAAGGGCAACCAATATAAACTTACTATGGTAGAACGGAATTGTACCCACAACAAAATGGATTTCGATTCGAAAATTTGTTGTGACTTTTTCACGAAATCGTTTCCGTTCAATTACTCAACGTTCCTGAATTGAATGCAATTTCGAGTCTTAATAAGAAACACAAGTTATTGCCGTCCATTCATGCTGATTGTCATTTTCTGTTGAAATTTTCATTTCTTTGCCTTCGTGATCATCCAAAGGTCTTGGTGTACTAGGTCCTTGATTCTAGATACGAGCTACAGTACTATTAATTGTAAGTCAAAAATATAAAATAAAAATGAAGGTGACCTTGATAATTATTGAAAAAAAATTTTTGGAAATTTTTTTTACTGCACTGTATAGCCAATTGAAAACTTTTGTTTAAAATATTTTTTTGCCAGATTATCGCAAGTACTTCGGAAATCGTGAAAAGTGTGACGTGGGACATTCTGTACATGTATGTATATAATAAAAATAATATTGTATTATATATGTAATAACACATATATATTGTATTATATAAAATTAATATAATAACACATAGTATTCTATTATATAATATTAATATAACAACACATAATATTGTATTACATAATAACAATATAATAACACATAATATTGTATTATATAATAATAATATAACACAATATATTGTATTATATAATATTAATATAATAACACATAATATTGTATTATATAATAATAACGTAATAACACAATATATTAATATATTAGAGTCTTTATTGCACAAAGTATGTTTTATATTTATTGTATTTAATTATATTGTACGTATTATATTTGGGATGTGAAGGAATAAGTTGAGAGTTAGATGACGAAAATTGATTTCGTCAACGAAAGCTATGCACACTCTTTATAAAAGAGATGAAAATTTTGCTCGAACTCCTTTACAAGCTGATTGAAACTAGATTCGTACGTATTTCCTTTGCGGTGCACGTTGATATTGTCTCACGAAATAGCGGTTCCTCTCTAGCTTTCATCGCTATTTCTCAAGACCCTGTGAGAAATCTAGGAAAGAATAAACTTATCCGCAAAGTTTTCCAACTTTATTCCGCGGCTGTAGTGTAAACCGCAATCCTTTGTATTCTCCAGAGGAAAAAGCAGCTTATTTGCATTACGTATTTTATCAGCTGAAATATCGTGTACACAGAAAATGGCGAACTTTATATAAACTGGTTACTATTACCGTACCTGCATTAAATCCACTTTTAATAAATTTGTAGTAATAAATTCCTGGAAAATTTCAAATATTCTTCATACGCGATACGTTTCGTGAAAAATTAATTCAATAAATACTAAACCGATGATCAAAGTATAAAAATTGTATCAGAGATATGAAAGTGTAAGGCAAAAATTTACGATACAATAAGGATCACAAATTTGACGGTGCCGTTGAATATGGGGTGATTTTATGAAAAAACAAAATAAATAAATAAATTGAAAGGAAAACATAAAATTTCTTCCAGTGCACAAGGAACTAAAGTGACCAGTTTCGCGAGAGATGCACAAGTGGTGTAGATTAGAATGACATGCAGTAGATAAAACAGTTCTACTTAATGTTTCTACTCGGTAGCCTTCAATAAGACCAGCTATTATTCAGTTTCTACATTGCAGCAGAAAAGCCTTTCTATCAGTGAAATCAACTGCAAAATTAACATAATGATTAGTTTTAACATTGCACAAAAATAAATAAATAAATGAATGAATGAGTAAAGTATCTATTCATAATTTAATTTAATTTAATCAAGATTTATTGTATGAGAAACGAAGAAAGCCAGCAGCGATAGTTTTGTATTCATATTATTCTTCCATCGTATTTCACATGATAGGTTTATATAATTGAAGTGAAAATATATCTCTACTTGACTAAAAGTTCTTCGACATAGCTACACCGATTGATGGATAAAAAATATATTATAAGTTTTTAAAAAAATGAACACCTCTTCACCTACGAAACTGTCTTTACTATCATATTCTCTATATTTAATAATTTTCGTTTTTTCATGCTTCCAAAAACAATAATCTTAGTTACTAGTTTACCCTGTATAAATGTCTATGTTACAAGGATGTTTAAACCATTAATGTACAAATATAACGAATAAAAATCGCTGAAAATAATCTCTCCAAAATCAATCTTTCAAATGTATCGAGAAATTATAAGAAACATTGTTAATATTTTAAATATCGTGTAATGAATTAATTGAATCGATGAATTAAAAAAACAGTGCAAGTCTAAAAATCATGTTTCGAGACATTGGAAAGATTAACTTTTGTCTTTCTTGGATAAAACAAAATCGTAAAAAATTATAATTTATCTATAAATAATTTCAATAATATGTACTATAGTACATGATACTATACATACTATACTGCATAGTGTTACATGTACATATTTATTATGTAAATTTATTTGTATATTTATCTATAAATAATTGCGATAATATGTACAGTACATGGTACTATACATGCTGTACCACATAGTATCATATGAATGTAGTATATACATGCTGTACATAGTACTATATACAATACTATATATATTATATATACATGGCACATAATATATATTACTACATGTTTCACTAATTTGTGAATAAATTTAATATAATAAATGATCTATGATGACATTTAATGTAACTTTTGAAAATCGTAATATGACTTCAAATAAACAAACTAAAAAAAAAGAACTCCAGCTTTGATTCTTGTATTATAGTACATGTATTATAGTATACAGTATATATATATATATATATATATATATATATACTATACATACATAGTATTATATGTATGTAGTATATAGATACTACATAGTACATAATACTATATAAATTATATATACATGGCACATAATGCATACTACTACATGTTTTACTAATCTCTGAATAAACTTAATATAACAAATGATCTACGATCACGTTGCAATGTAGCTTTTGCAAATCGTAGTATGACAAATTAAAAAAAAAAAGAACTTCAGCTTTGATTCTTGTTTTCACAATGCTGTGCCCGTTTAAACCGTTCATGCTGAAATTCGTGTGAACTCGAATTTTATCGATCGAACTCACCAGCGTATTATCCAGTATAAACGGGCCACCCATAGTTGAGATCGGATAAACCAATAATGGCGGTAAGGTGGCCGAACGAATCCCCCATTCATAGCGACCAGTTTCGCAAGAGGTGCACGAGTGGCGCAGGCTAGAACGACATGCAATAGATCAAGCGGTGGCCTAGTACACGGGGCTGTTTCCGGACGAACGAGCAACCGCACTAGAGTTTCGCTATACGTGGCACCTGAAAGTAACCCTTCCCGATTTCCGGCTTGGCAGGACAGCTTGCCCGGCCACGAGGTACCCATTATTGCCCGCTCGACGACGCCCGCGCGACCACGCGCGATTTATCGCCACCTGTGTTTTATTGGCTGCCCCTGCTGGTAGCATCGACGCCCGTACCCAGCGACCGTGGCCCAAACGGATTTGCCCTCGCGCATCAAAAACGCAACTTATCACTTAACTCTTCCTAATTATCTCGTCGCGTACCTCGTGAGTCGTGAACTCGGACTCCCGTCATAGAAGTGCACTCAAACACACTGTTTTTGTGCGGGGGACAAGTGTGGGTAGAATGGGACAATAATATCTTTATCTTTCAACGAAAAACACACATATATATATATATATATATATACATATATACTAGCAGTGAGAACGTAAACATGTTCGAAAAGTGCTTTGAGATAATGTTTTTTCTTGCAGTTGACCTTGAATGACCTTTGTAATAGGTCATTGTATTTGTTTTGAAATTTTCTCTCTCTCTCTCTCTCTCTGACACACACACACACACACACACACACACACACACACACACACACACACACACACACACACACACACACACACACACACACACACACACACACACACACATAATTTATTAATTTCGACCCTTAAGACCAAGAAATAGACTTGGTTCACATATGTTTCTCGCAATCACATACATTCTTCCATCCTTGTACTCATACATTTATTATCACTATTAACTAACTGTTATTGCCTTATTCTACCTTTCTTCTGTTTTGCTAATTTACTTTTTTCTACTGTCCTTAACCACTTGACTATTTTTTCTTCTGTACTGCCCCCTCCCCCCACTACTTGTTCCATGCTATGCTCAAATCTTTCAACTTTCTCAGCACTCCTCGATTAATTGAAAAAACACAAAGTATATTTACACAAAAGATAATCACGCAATAAACATAAAATATTATATTGAAATGATAAATCAGTTCTCTCTTTTTGCACTCTATTTCTGTCTCGCTTCACCTATCAGTTCTAACTCTCTGGCTCTTCTCTAACGACTAATTGCTCTAGGACATTCTTCAAAATATCATTTACACTAGACGGGACTCTCTCATATCACGTTTACACCATAGACTTCATAACTATAGACAAAAAAGACTCTCACTCATCCGACACTCACAACAGGAACTGCATGAAAAAAAAAAAACGCACAAAAAGAGATATTCCGAAACTTCGTGAGTAGCTGTAGAAAATATTGTTCGCAACACATTTAAAAAAAGAATTTTTTTATGAGGGGTATAGGAACCGCACAAGAAAAATTCTCACATAGAAAATAACTCAAAATCTCACGATATAAATAGAAATTGCGTTTCCAAACAAGATAACAAAATTAATTTACACGTGGGTACATTTTTAAATATTTTGTTTACTTATGCTTTGCTTCAGCTAATCCAAATTCTTTACCAAGACCCGTGGATCCTTCGCCTTTTGTTATTCGATTTAAAATCGTAATTTTAGTTTTTAAGGAAATTGTCTTTCTTTTCGCTTTATTTTTGTCCTGATTATTCATTTTCAGGAATTATGTCTAAAAAAAAAGACAAAAAATTATATCTAAATAGAAAAAATAATAAATTCACCTTTAATTTCACTTTAAAATTAATGGTCAAGAGGTATGTACGCACTTCGAAGTGTAATCAACTAAAATGATTAGATGGTGCAATACAATGTAATGAAATTGGCTGATGCAATATGTACATATGTACGTAACGTAATGATGAAACACATTTGAGCAATCTTACGGCAAAATAATCTTCCAATTTCTTAGTTTTTCTTACGTTTTGTTCATATTATGCATTTTGATGGACATTTTTTTTTTATAAACCGCATAAAAAAAAATCGCACATAAAAAGTCCCACGAAAAAAAATCGCACGAAAAAGGACCGCACAAAAACAGGTTTGAGTGTACACTGCTCACAAAAATTAGGGGATATTCCAAAATGAACATGAAGCGATGAAAAAAAGAAGCATCTTTTTTTTTTATTAAACAAGAACGACTTTCTTTAACTTGTTTGCTTTTCTGGTGTTCTTGTTGTCTTTGCTTGCTTTTTTTGTCGCTTCATATTTATTTCGAAGTATCCTCTAATTTTTATGAGCAGTATAGAATCTCCGTGGATCTCGAACGTTCATTATTAGCAAACTTCGCAATAATCGATTATTTGGACTGTGGTTCCTAAGGGAAGACATTCTAGGAATTAAACTGTGTGTGTTTTGGTATATTTTTTTATTAACTTGATAGTATACACATGGGAATGACAATTTGTTCGACTAATAAATATACGCTGTTATTTTTTTTTAAACTAAAAAAAAAAATTTTTAAAAAGCTAAAAAGTCTTTAAAAAATGCTTCAAACAAAAATTGCATGGAGAACATGTTACATTACAATTACTTTGATATTTTTTTTTTCTTATCAAGATACGAAGATCACTTTCAGTGTTTTAAATAAAATTTTCTGATCCATTAATCAATGTGGTTCGACGAAAGAGTATATTTATCTATTGCATTGTGAAAAATTACTAGAAGATAAGAGATAAAGACAATACGAATAGAAAAATATTGTCTTTTTCCCCTCGTCTTTCATATAATAAGTTTTTATTTATTTTATTAATATAATAAATTAACCTAAAATTAATTAAGATTAAAATATCTTTGAAATTAATAGTTTTTTCGTAATACATAGATTAATTCTTTTTTACGAAGAACGTCAAATTGCATCGATTGATGAGTCAAAAAATACATCATTCTACCTTAAAAAATTAAAGGTGTCGATGAAAAATAAAATAACAGCAAAACGATTACAATATTATACTATATCTCATTTAAAATCTTTTTTCGTATTTTCAACAGTTAAGGAAATAATAGCATTTACGCAAATAAACTCTGATCAGTGTATGTACATACATGCTTATTTGCTGTTTTATATTTAAATAAGGAAGATAAATATTTTAATAAAGGAAATATATTTAATAAAATATATAAATATTCATATATTGTAGTAATGTTATTCTTTGTAGCTTACGTGAAAAAGTCTGCTAGTTAAAGTTTACTAATTTATATATTTCTTATTAACTAATAGTCACTTACGGCCGTCGAGAATATAAAAATTTATTTTCATTTGTATTTTTATCAACAAAAAATAACTTTGAATATTTGCAAATAATTGAATAATT
The DNA here is from genome assembly GCA_036937485.2 of Tetragonisca angustula. NCBI lineage: Eukaryota > Metazoa > Arthropoda > Insecta > Hymenoptera > Apidae > Tetragonisca > Tetragonisca angustula. Next base: position 1,457,362 of record JAWNGG020000037.1, on the reverse strand, counting down.
AAAATGTTGAAAAGATGGAATGCTACACTTTAATATATTTTTACTTATAAATCAATAGGAATTTTTTACTTTGAATGTTTTAATTTTTTGTAACGATGATACCTGGCACTAGAAATAAATAGGATGCGGATTTTATGCATTTAAAAATTTTTATGAACTTTCTATTCATTAAAAAAATAGCGCCTAAAAAAAAATTTGCTTTATCAACTACATATTATAACATATTCTATTTTGGATATTTTGGTGTATCGCATGCATTAGGTATACGTTTTTGCAATTCCTAATTTTCCATAAGTGCATAAAATCCACCTTCTACTAAAGGGTAATTTTATAATTTCGTAACATTTAATAAAAAAAGTTTTGAATTATTTATCCCTTAAATAGAAATTAAAAAACCGACAATGAGAACTAAAATGGCCACAAACGCACAGTGCACAAATATTTTCACTTTTAACTCTGTCGCGTTAACTCTGTCAATAGTGAACTGAGACAAGGGGATAAATAATTTTATTCGTTACAGTAAAGGGAACAAATTATTATTTATCAGAAGAAAACAGAAATATTGATGTTTCCTAAGTTAAGAAAGCAGCAGAATGTTCATTATTAAGAAATCATTAGGTTATAGTAACGTCGTTACACAACGATAAACTGGAATGATAAATTCAATAATAAACGAAAAGTTTATCGTATTCGAAGTAGCGGGTGGTATAAATTGACCGGTGGTAATTGTGAGGCACGCAGTTTGTTTCTAACTTAGCCTCTACCTGCTACCTGCCTCAAATGCCACTTGGCATCTACGACTACATCTACGGTATACCATACCTACGTACTACTTGCCTCGTTTGGCATTCTCGTCTTCCGATTAGACTAGGATAAGTTCTTCTACTCTGTAATTTCAGATAATATCCTTTAGTTTCTAGCAAGTTCTTGGCAGAATTATCTATGCTGTACACCTATTGTGTTATATCGGTGGCGAACAATCACACTGTGTCGTGCATAGCTTTCAGGATAACTAGTTTTTGAACGGAAAGCGCGATAGAGTAAACATAGCAGGCGGACTTTATGCAAATTTTTATTGTTACATTATCTGCAATATAAATGAAGCTTCAGATTTCTAATCTCTCGTTTGAAGATGAAAATTCACTTCTCGTAGATTAATTCCCGCGATGACAATGATTAATATGATTATTATCGTTATGTTAGGGAAACATATGTTTAAATATATAAATGAAACATATTTAAATATATATAATGTAAATAAACATATATAATATAATGTAAATGAAACATATATTTAAATATATGAATACAATAAAGTTCCAATGTATGTACCATATTTGGAAAAACGTTGAAACATTTTGCTACGGGTTTGAAGCCTAACATCCACCACATATTTGATTAAAGTGAAAACAGAAATAACAACTCTATCTTGTATTTTCTTTTTTCTTTTGGAATTGTATGTATATCATTTACTACATTCATTTGTATGTATATTAATTACTACATTCATTTGTATATATATCAATTACTACATTCATTTATATGTATTCTTATTTTCTTCATTCTTAATTCATTTGGATCTCAGCGTCCAAAAATTAGTAATACAACTGCAACTTTTCTCCAGATTAGTGAATATAAGAAATAATAATATAATGAAATATAGATATTGGTGTTTTCAAATATAAAATAAAATAAAATATATTAAACACTATAATGTGTTGCCTATAAAAGATAATCAGTTTAAAAGTACAATAATGGAAAACTGTTTCTTTAATTTATTACCAAAGAAAATTTGTTTTAAATATGACAACTACGTTGGGTTGGGTCACAATAAGAAGTAGATAATACCATGCGCCTTTCAAAACTATTTTTAATTTCTCGACGCAAAATATGTGTTTTAATTTTTGATAGTTTCTATTGTATGGATTGCTGTAATTAGATTTTCTCCTCCGTCAATTATAAGATGTTTTAAAAAGTAAAAGTAATAACATGGGAGTTATTACTTTTTACCTTTAAATGTTTGAGTTGTAAAATATTTTAGAAAATAAAAATAATAACGTTTTGTTTTTAAGGTGTCCTTTTCATATTTAAATATATACTATTATACTAGAAAAGGACTGCAGAATTATTTTTTATATGAAACATTTATATTCTTGCATTTAAACTATCAACGACTGGAATATGGAATTCTTATGTAAGAACCGAAAGCATAGAATTTTTATATAAGAAATATTGAAGTAAAGAGAATAAGAAAAATTTCATGATACAATAAAGCAAACAAGCTTTTATTTTACAAAAAATTACTTGAAACTGTAAAAATATATCGTTTTACATCTATAAAATTTCTAATATAAATTACAATTTGATTTTGACTATTTTGACCATTTCTAGTGATAAAGCACGAAATAAGTTTAAATAAAAATTGCATTTTTTTCAAGATTTATTTTCTCAAAAAAGCTGAAGATAATGAAGAAAAATAGTTCTTATATTCATATTCAGTTTTATAGCAAAAATCTACGAAATTCATATTCATTCAGTTTTATAACATTTATATTCATATTCAGTTTAGCAGAAATCACCTATTAATTACTATGAAAAAAAATATGTTCATGTATAAATACGTAGAAAACTGCTCGTCCACTTAAAAAATAGAAAATAATACCTATATACGAGTTGTTTATTTTAAAAGTAACACAAGTAACTTTGTTTCTAAGTCGAGATATTTAGGGCGTTTGCTTGGAAAAATTGATGCTAACTTTCGAGAAGATTTATTATCTCTCTCTCATTATCTATACTTATATCTTTCTCAATACAAATAATACTGCTCACAAAAATTAGGGAATATTTCAAAATGAATATGAAGCGATAAAAAAATAGAGCATTCGATTTTTTTTTTTTTTTTATTAAACAAGAACATCAGGAAAGCAAACGACAAGTCAAAGAAAGTTTTTGTTTAATAAAAAAAAAAAAAAACAAATGCCTCTCTTTTTTTATCGCTTCATGTTCATTTTAAAACCCCTAATTTTTGTGAGCAGTGTAATTTCGCACAGACGTCAGCGAATCGCCATTTTTTTCATTACCGTAAAGTGACTTGAGCCACTTTCGAAATAAACGGCTCGCTACATTACGTAAAGTTAATGGATTCAAAGCTATCGTCTTATCGATTTTCTATTTACAGTTTAGCGAAATTATCATTTTTCCCTTCGTAGCGCGTGCCTCTCGTTCGACCGGGATGAAATGGGTCTTCGTCAGGTTAATGAGTCATTAACGTAGCTGGACATGACAGATCTGTAATACTGTGCGAACAGCATGCTGTACCCGTAAGCCAGAAGTGGTGCCTAATTAACGCGTGGTATATCTTGCTTCGCTTCAATGTATCGATATTGCAACGCGAAATCGAATTCAAATGCATATGTATGTATGTGCGCACGTTGAATGACAGAACGTGCGTGTGCTTTACGAATGATCGCTCGAGTTAGAACAGGATGATTGACAACGTTCAGTCCATTGTCTCTTTTCATCGTATACAGCGAGTCAAGCACCAGAAAATTACGCGTGTACAGCCATCAGGTTTTAAATATTTGCAAAGAGAAAAAAATTGAACAACTTTAGCCATTAATTTGTTGGATAAAATTAGGCAATTTTCTAATTTTCTTTTCTATGTATTTATGTAGATAAATTGGATTCCTTTTATTCGTTTATTTATAATTTAGTTTCGTCGAATTAGATAATTTCTGGAATGTTAACAATTCTTACGACCGTTTGAAACAGTAAGTGTAAAAGAGAGCATGATCTTGTGAGATAAATACATAAATATTATAATCATATATTTTAGTGTATCTATGATGTTTTGATTTTTCGTTGCATTTTTTAGAATCTGTGAAATTTTATAGACTTTACAATCCTTAAAAATGACTAGTGATTAATAATTAAATATAATTATAAAATGTAAAACGTAATGATCAATAATAAAATTAGTGTGCTTGTTCCCATTATTCTAAATAGATATTTTCGTGATTGACTGTATTATATTACCAATATAATAAAATATTTACATTTATTTAAGAAATAAATATCAATAAATCTTTCGAAGTCTCAATATATTATAAGTTATGTTTCAAACGGGAATGATGCATTCTATCTAGAGTCTAACAGTTAAACATTAAATCTCGCACGTTCGTTACACACATACAGTATCGATCTGCTTATACAAAATATATAATATGGAAGACCTCAGTTTCTTAGGTTAAGAACATAATGAACAGATTTAGTTTAGTGTGTAACTACCTATTCATTCAGCTGACTAACATTTAAGTCAGAGTGTGTATAGCGAATTTTTTTTGTTCATTCAACTACCAATCTACATGAGCCATTTTTTTTTCTTTTTAAGCGGTATTAGTTCATGTATTCTCATTTCATTATCAAGGGTTTGACAGTAAAATTTTACAGTTAAACTCCTTTTTACTAATTTATGAGAATATTGTACATTATTCACTGTTGACGTTATAAATCAAGGAAAAGAATACATCTATATGTAACTAAAACTTTAAATCATTACTAACTAAAACTTTAAGTCATTTTTCTTCCAAAAATTGAACTCATTTCCGCCACTTTCCGAAAGAAAAAAAAAATGGCTCATGTAACATTACTTCAACTAAACAATCAGTTACCGCCATTCAAAACTCTTCGCTATGTTTTCCTTTTAGCTTTTAGATCGATCATTCTGTTCTTTTTTTTTTTTCGAAAAATCGCCGTACACTCCTCAGAATAGTCGACGACGCTCGTTTGCTTAGGAATGAGAAAAAACGACGTGAGGTTAGCTGAAACATTTTGAAAATTGGATTACGACTGGTTGTCCGTGCAGCGACGTACCCGCCGACGAATCGCAACCGGGTCATTATTCATCCGCGCTTTATACATTATTTCACACCCAGGCACACCAGGAAGGCTCCTTCCTCTGTTTACGAGCCCTTCAGCGGAAATGGAAAACGTCGGGAATTCGCCCAAGTGCCTCGGAACACAAGACTCACCGGTGCGTCGCGCGCGCTCCGCTCACGGCGAAAGCAATCTGCAACGCTCGCGTCGCATCGAGAATAGCTTCTGCCTTCGGCACTTGGCTGCGGGCAGCTGAACCCTTCGCTCTGCTAACAACCAGACGAGGCTAGGGAATTTTCCTCCCCCTCCGAGTTTCGAAGCGTGAGCGTGCAACTCGGCCGTGACGAACTTTAACCCTTTGCGTTGGTAATTGGTCCGCGGACCATAACGAGTGACTGATACAATAATTCGTCGCTTTCTTCTTCTTTTGACCTCGTCGATATGATATCACTGGATAGAAACGATTACGATGTAATAAATTTATCGTTTGTCTTGCCTGGGTTACATTTAAATATATTTAAAATGTTGCGATTTGAAATAATAAATTCTCGACGTGCGTGGCACGTCATTCCAGCGCAAAAGGTTAAGCGTACGCAGTCGAAAGCGAATGCTCAAGTTGAGAGATGCATTCTGCGAATTGTGCCAAAATATCAGATATCACTCGCTTTGTATCGTGCTAGTGTCATGTTTCACGCAACCTTTGGCAGATCGCACGGTAGCGCAGAATCAGATGCAGTCCCAGCTTCAAGAATTGATGCGAACAGCGATGAGTACTTAAATGAGGAAAAGTGGAAACGCTTAAGTAGGGACTACTAATATTATTGAACAAAGAAATGTAAATAAAATAAGATCGTGGAATCGGGCTTGCATAATTGCACAATGCGTGGTGTACATTAACAGAAATATTCTAAAATTCATGTTAATTAATCGATAGAAATTATCATTAATCATTAATCATTAATCAACTGATCTTGAATAGAAATATCACTATTGTGAATGGTTAAATTGTCGTTAGACTGTTGATAATAAATAATGACGGCCACTCATTCAACAAGTATTTGCACACTTTCTTGCTCTCTGTCGTCCCTGGAATACATGCTATAAATGAAAACTATGAACATATTGTATGTGTACACTACTGTTTACTATTGATGTCGATGAACATAGTATTTTGCAGCGTTTATTGACGAAGAGCACTCAGGCAACCAATTACAAGTTTTGAAAAAATTTCTAGTTTTGGCGGCTTTTTGCAATTTTGATTAATTTGTTTCTTTAATAAGAGGTTCATTTTAGAAAGAGAAATCAATTGGAGGAAATCGTAAAAGTTATGTAGTTCTTGTTACGTTAAAAAGAAACGTCGTATTAAAAAAGTTATAATAAGCGAAATTGGCCAAAATTAGGAAAAGCCACTAAAGTGGAAATTTAATCAAGTTTTGTTCAAATTATTTATTAATAATAAATTTTTTATTATTTATTATTTATTATAATTTTATTCAAGGTACAATTTCATTCAGATTATTCACAGTTATAATTTTGCATTGCACACGTAAAAATATTCTTTCTCACTCATTTCCATTCACATGAAAACGAAAATTATACATTTAATACTATATTCTTCTTTGTAATATCGATAGAGTACCGTTATATATTTCGATAGTTATACCGATATTGTCGTCAAGTAGCTCGAAATAGTGAGAAATGCATGAAAGTATCGGCATCAAACGTATAACATTGGTATTAATCTCTTGCGCAAGAGGTTAATCACTTACGCCGGCAACTGATTGCGGACCATAACGAGTGACCGAACCGTATACAATAATTCGTCGTTTTCTTCTTCTCTTGAACTCGTTGGTATGACATCATTGGACAGAAATTATTAAGAAGAGATAAACTTATCATTTGTTACATTTAAATATATTTAAATATACTTGAGACTGAGAAAATGTTGCAATTTTGAGACAAAACGTTCTCGACGTGCGTGACACGTCATTCCAGCGTAAGAGGTTAAACCTGACACTTCGTCACCGCTGATTTCCGATATTCTTTCTCCTTTTTTCTCCGCTCTTTCTCTCGTATCATCTTCCCCCCGTTCTCCGTTCTTTTTCTTCCGACGTCGACGTGGCACGAATGCCAAAAATTCACGGGCCACGCGCGTTTCGGGTTTGCCCTCGTCGTCAGTGACACCTGTGACGCTCGTAACTGAACCTTCGATACAGATTTTTGCGTGACGCGTGCGGACCATTCCGCCTGAACGTATATTTCACTTTCGTTCGAAAAACGAAAACACAGCGTGTTTCCGTTTGTCGAGTTATCATGGCCGCATTACATGTATACAGTGATGAATAGAACTAAATACACGCACGCGTGAAATTTCGATATTTCGTTGAGCATTTGCGAGTAGAATATAAAAAAAAAAGAGAAAAATGTATAATGTTTTGGGTTTCCCAACAAAATTCCACGACCGTGTTATTATCATTATCCTGGCAGGTACAGAGTGCTTTTCTTGAATCACTTTTCCACTACAATTATTGGTAATGCAACGAAAAATTATCGAGACTTTAAACTCGTAACTTTGCAAAAAAAATTAAAATAACAACTTGAACTTAAACTTAAAATAATAATTAAATAACTTTAATTGTAATAACGTTAAACTTGTAACTTCGTAAAAAAAATTATCATAATTTAAAATAATAACTTAAATTTGAAATAACTTTAATTATAATAACTTTAAATTTGTGACTTTGTAAAGAAAATTATAATAACAAATTATATACTTGATCTCATTCTAAAACTTCTATTTTGACTTCTTAATTTCATTTTGAAGCTTCTGTTTTGACTGCCTTGAATTGAATTTTCTTCTAAAATATTTTAACATCATGGAAAAGTGTTCTTTTCTTTAAAAAGAAAAATTGCAAAAGTTCACGCGTATGTAAGAACATTGGAAAATTTTATGTACGAATAAATCCATCACAATCTTGATTGAAAAATTGAATTTTCCCACCTTACGAACGACTAACAATAAAACTTGACTCTTAGAACTTGCTGTACAATTTTTCTCGTCATTTTATTGAACTTTGAAAGACAAAAATTGAAAAAAGACTAATATTTTTTTATTTAATCGTAATGCTCAAAGGTCAATAAAATGGCGAAAAAATCGTACAGCATGTTTATGACAGGTAGTCATTATGGAAGATTATAGTGGATCAGGTCGTGAAGAAAATTTTTTAATGTTAATATTTTAATATTTCAATTTTTTTAATATCTTCAAATTTTTGCAGTTTTCGTAAACAAAAATAATTCTACTTTCCCATCTGCTACATAATGCAAATCTTTGAAAAAATAAATTTAGGACACTAGTTTAAAATGTACTTATCTATATGAGATATAGATTATTATATATTTTCTTTTACGAAGTTATAACAGTTTAAAGTATATGTTTAATTATACTCATATATGCTTGTCAAAATATATTCGAGTTACTGCAGAATTATTGTAATCACTGAATCTCTATTTTTTAATATAGAATGTTCAAACTTATACAATATGTTAATGAAATCAAGTAGATGAAAAAAATATGAACTTGCTTTTCTGTTCTTTTGTTAATATTTACACTATTTATATTGCTAGTTGACATTTGGTTTGGGTTAGAATTACATTAAAAGCTTAATATTTTTATTACGTTTTTCTATAATATTTTATTTTTCTATAATATTTTTTTACATTTATTTTTAATAAATAACTGACACTTTATAAAATCTATTAAATAAATTTTTTCAATGCGTGTTTCAATTTTTCAAAATTTCAGTAATGCTTAAAATCACTAGATGATTATAATTGTTATGATATTAACTATTTTTTTGTCAATAACTATATAGTTATGATTCAGTTAAATTTAGTTATTCATTTATATTGTAATAATTTAAAAACGTCTAAATTCTTATGCACAGTAGTGTTTGTACATGATACTTTAATAGTTATAAATTTTTTCTTCCACTTCATAATTTTCTTCTATTTTCCAATTATACATATATATATATATATATATATATAAAGTTAAAAATTAATATAATAGAACTCTGTCTGTATGAACTTGCTAGCGTACAAATAGTTTATATAATAATATAATTAGATTGTACAGCGTAAATAGTTAATTCACTTAAACATTTAATTCACATATAATTAATGTTAAAGACGCACTCTTTCAATTTTTTGTTTTGCTAGGAGCTGTAGAGATTTAGATAAATAAGAGTCCATTATACTTACGTTAGAACAAAAGATACTAAAATACTTGCAAAAAGAATAAAATCATTCAGCTTGTAGATAATGTTTTTAAACTTACTTTTTAATCATGAAATTATTAAAAATATATACTATTTATTAACGTGCATTAAACGTAATTAAAGTGCAAATTATTTAATGAAAACTAATTAAAAATAATGAAAATTTCAGAATTATTCAAGTATATGCATACATCATATTAAGGAATATAATTGTTATCTTGTTGATATGTAGTAGTCTTTCAGGAATAAATTTTTCGATAGAATGTGAATGCTTTATTTGGGACATAATTCTTTAATTTATTGTTATTACATCTTGAATTTTCTTTTTTTATACTTCTTTTATCCCTACAAGAGTGATGAATGTGTGTGCAAATTCTACCATGACCAAGAGTTATTTAAATAGTACTAAATATCATAATTACATATGAACAAAATTAATGACCATTTCTTCCTACCATTTATAAAAGTTATTACTAGACTGCGGATTTTTATGCATTTATGGAAAATTTAGAGATACGAAATTTTAAGATACATATCGAATATATATATATAACAATTCAGAGTATCGTGCTTTCTATAATATTTGGTACATAAAATAATTTTCTACCCAAATTTAATTATATTCCCAAATATATGACTTTGCATAAAAGTCCGCGGTTATATCGAACGTACTAGATTGTTATTATTAATAAATTTAATTTAATCCATGAAATGATCAACAAGCTTAAATTATCAGCATCAAACGCTACTTCTGAGAGCTTAACAGTTTAATTAAGTATACTAAAACGACTTGCTTCTTTGGAACTTTTATTACACAGACTCTAAAATATCTGTTCCACAAGAATGCCACGATTCTTAAATGTAACAAGTTCCTCTTTCCATAAAAATTCCGCCAGTACAGAATATTCCTTTCGTATGAAATGTAAATGTAACATTTTTATCGATTGTTTTTCAAAACGGAGAAAAACCTGTCAGCTGCGAATCCTTGTCATTTTCGTATCAAATCCCCAGTTTCAATCGCTATAAGCCAAATGATGTTTACCGCGTTGTTGGCGTGTTTTTCGACCGAAAGTCGTATTGATTCGTGCATCGATATTGAAATTATGACAATCGACGGCTAGCCGACACGCGTGCCGTTGAAACAACATTGGCCATTTAATGTAAAATAAATAGAAGCGGCACGCGTGTCGCAAATTCACAATAACGTCATAACGAATCGAACGTTGCTGGCCGCTGCTACTTTAATGGCTTTATATTCACGCGGCTGGCAAGCGGCGATAAATTTAAATTTGATTTGTATATTTAGAGGGTTGTCGTAAATAATTGGAATTCTACCGACAGGAAGAATGACTGGGTGGCACGGCGCTGGGAAACCGTAAATCACGATCGATAGGACTTGCACGGTGAAGTTTGTCCGAGCGCGTTAATACACGAGCGTTATCCATTTCGGTGTTGAATTTGAAATCTATTAGTCTTTGTGCCACGTTACGATGAATGAAACAACACGTGTACATGACTATCGCGGACGAGTCAACGTGCTGGAAAATTTCACGAACGAGAAATACAACGCTGTTAACCTCTTGCGCTAGTAACTCGTCCGCGGACCGTAACGAGTGACCAAACCGTGCACATTAATTCGTCGTCTTTTTGAATTCATCGGCGTATCGCTGGATAAAAATTACTGAGAAGTAATAAATATTATAATATATTATTTGTTTTGCCTGGGTTGTATTTCAATATACTTACTGAGAAAATATTGCAATTTTGGACCATATACTAATAAAATATATTAATAATAATATATTAACATACTAAACTGAGAAAATATTGCAATTTTGGACCAAATATTCTTGACGTGCGTGGCACGTCATTCCGGCGCAAGAGGTTAACACTTCTGTGAAATCGGATTGAATCGAAGATCAAATTTTTGCTTATGCAAGTAAATGTGTGATCTAGTTGCGCCTGCGATCTTTTCAAAATTTCGACAGTTTTATAGCGTTGTATTTTAATTAGTAGTTTAATGGTTTAAAATTTGACACGAGTCAAGTTTTAGTGTTGAATTTAGTGTTAAATTTTAATATAAATTAATTAAATTTTAGTTTAACCGCTTGCGCTGGCAACTGATTGCGAACCATAACGAGTGACCAAACCGTATACAATAATTCGTTGCTTTCTCTTTAAACTCGTCGGTATAATATCACTGGTTAAAAATTATTGGGAAGTAATAAATTTATTATTTGTCTATTTTATTTTACTTAAATATACTTGAAACTGAGAAAATATTATAATTTTGGAACAAAAAATTCTCGACGTGCCTGGCACGTTATTCCAGTGTAAGAGGTTGAAATTTGACACGAGTCAAGTTTTGCTTTATTCACTAGAAACGCCGAATGAGGATCAGTGTAACAAATTTTGAATAGTTGTAACAAATATTCATCTTTAAAGATATACTTTATATTTTTATTCAGGAATATATTCGGTATATTTATTCAATATATGTCGTTACATTTATTCTTGCGATATGTTATCTTCTGTAAACCTCTAACAAATAAACCAGTTACTTTATTATTGATTATAAGATTACAAACATATTATAGGATTAAATACTCAAAGAATTCATCGTATGGAGCTTCATGCGCGCTTCGTTTGAGAATTTTTTTTTTTTTCATAAAATTGATAGGATCTATCTCTCCTAAAAGAGACGGGATTTTTTATTTTTAAATTTTAATTGATATCGTGCAGTATTAGAAGCCGTAACAATTTAAATTTTGCATTATATAATTTTGGAATTTCTCATTTAACGTAACTTCATTGTTATTCTTTGTCAGGAAAAGTGTGAAATACAAATAAAAATTAAATACTCAAAATTTTTATGATCTAACATAAATTGAATTTGAAAGCTCTGTGTGATATTTATCATTCTGCACCACCTTCTTCCATAATCTCTCAACATTCAAAGTACACCTTTTTTTTCTATTTTACATTGGCTTCTGATGGAATATTTGAAATCTATATGTATTAAAATGATGTAGAGATTATAGAATCATATCATATTATTAACTCAATTTCAATCAAAGTGTAACATTTTTTATTCGAGATATCTATTTAATTATATTTACATAACGGTATCTATAACTCACTGATTTGAAGGTTAATTATTAGTATTTATCATAATAATAATCTGTATTTTATATTATAGATGTTAATATATTATTACTATTTTTTATTATAATGCAATAAATACAATAGTAGTTCTAAGCCTCTTCGACGAGAGCGTATGTTGCATTAAATATTTCTAATCGTCTATAGGACGAATGTATCACATGTATGTGATTTTAATTACTATTATTACTAAATTGTTTTGATTTACTTTTTTAGTTTTTCTGACTGTATCTTTCTTTGATAACCATAATAAGGAATACAACAATATAAAGGATAATTTTTATTTAGGCACTGTGTGTAGAGTTATCGTACGAATAATTGAACGATTCTTTAATATAAATAATGAAGAAAACTAAATCTTTAGAAAAATATATAATAGAAAGGTATGACATAAAGACATAATAGAATGACGAAAGATTGAGAATATTTAATTTTAGCGAGACACATCGAAAATGTTTCAAAAGTAAAATAAATATATACTTCAAAATGTTGAGAATAGACATACAAATTTCAAAATTAATATATACTCATTCTCAGTTTAGGGGGATGTAAATTTTCAATTTGTAAGAAAAAAAAAGGAATAGTAAACAGAAAAAAAAGTTAGCCAAACTAGATTAACACTCGAAATTAATGATATGGCTAAGATTTCTTTCCACAATAGTGGTTATTCTTAAATAATTATCACGTGGTTGCGTTTCAATTCGTACAACTATACTAATGTTTCATTCTAGGAATACATCGTTAGAAATCTTCAATAACAAAAAAATGCATCTCATCTGAATACATTATAAATTTATGTAAATAAAAATATTATACTAATAATAAAAATTATTTATAATTTTATTAATTTGTTGTTTATTATTATATTATTTTATATTAACATAATATAATATATAATTATTAAATAAAAGTATTACTACACCATTTAAAATATGAAGTATTATCACACCATTTAAAAAAAAGATATGATGAAACGTTTTATGTGTCGTAAAATTCTCGGACCTCATTGAATGATATTCGAAATAATTTTGTTTAGAATAATAGAATAATACAAAATGTGACACGTAATTGTGTACAAAAAATGTGTAAATATACTAAATAACGCGTTCAATATAGATATTCCAATGCCATATTATCAGATTTCACAATTAACGTGAAAAGAATGATTTATTGGCTATTTATTTTTTAATCTCTCAGAGACTTTCGATCGACTTTTATTTATATCTCATTTTCAAACATGAATTATTATAACTTACTTTCTCGAGGGCACAATCTGTCGTAAAAGGATTTTGCCTTCTTCTGCTCATTTGTACGTGAAAAGTCGCCTCTCCTTGCAATTATGCAAGGGATTGCAGTGCATCCAATAACGGAGGAAAATTACACACCCCTTATAATTTTAGTTCCTTCTTCGTCGAAGAAAGCCGAGTTACAAAGCTTCTACCGTTTCTGTCTGCTAACTTCAACGTTCCACTCGTGACGACTTGCGACACGTTGTAATTTCTTTTGACTCTTTGACATTTCAAAGAATAATCTGCACGTAAGAGACTAATCTGGATACATCCACGTGCTGAGAGCTATCGTCCGCGCCTCTTAGGTGCAATATTATCCTGGAATTAACATCGTGCGACTTGGCTGGTAGATCAGTGACGAATTAAGAAGGCCATTAGCAGAGCAGTGACTTTTAATAATGATGGCTTTATTCCTTTGTGAGATCAATTTATTTCCATATCCTGAGAAGCGCAACCGTGCGAATGACAGTGAAAAATTGTCGATAATTTCAACTGATATAATTTCGTAAGGATCCTGCGACGATCCATTTGATCTTATCTTAACCGTGATGCCTCTACTTTGACAACCGTGAGTTCGTTTCCCTCGATAACCGGAGAAGCGAAGATAATATTTAACCACTTGGCCCTGGCAACTGATTGCGGACCATAACGAGTGACCAAATCGTATACAATAATTCGCTTCCTTTCTGAACTCGTCGGTGTGGTATCACTGGATAGAAATTACTAAGAAGTAGTAAATTTTTTATTTGTTTTGCCTGGGTTATACTCAAATATACTTAAAACTGAGAAAACGTTGCAATTTTGAATAAAAAAATTCTCGACGTGCGTGGCAACGTCATTCCAGCGCAAGAGGTTAAAATTTTCAAGTGTCCAATGAAGGATTTCTAATTAAACAAAAGATCTGTGTCTGATAAGCATTTATCCCAGAATCGTCGAATTTGTTCAAAATTGCAATTGAATTACTTGAATTACAATTACATTGTATTTCATTATATTGTCTGAATACTAGTGGGTGTTACCTGTAAAAATGGATTCCAGTTGCCGATTCCTGTACGTTCAATTAATAATTTAGCTGTGAATATATAGTACAGTGAGTCATAAAGAAATAGCAATTTTTTGTATAACAATGAAAATAAAACATATCTGTAAATCTTAGACATTTTAAAATATTTTGAAACTAGACTTTTCATATCATTTCAAAACATTTTCTTGCTATTGATAAATTAATTAATTAATACTCATTAAATCAAACAATAAAATTATTGATTTATAGAAACTAGAGTTATTTCCTTATAATTTAATTCAATTTTACAGCAAGTGCGCGTGCTCTATGCTTGACGAGTATAATCGTCATCGTATCATTTGAAAGCAGCACCACAGTTAAAAGGTTAAGAATTGGTCGCGTTCCATGTGAGAAGTGGTTAGGCACAACTCGCTACAGTGTGTCTGTATTATAAATTAATGTAACGTTGCTACGTTGAGATGGGTTGAGAACCGTAGTTTAGTTTAGTTTGGTTGAGAGTTAGGTCGAATCCGACGTTTTATCTTGAAGAGTGACTGACGGAGTCTCTCTTGAAGCAGCGAGTGTTCTTAAATGATGGCTTGACGAGAGTAGTTTGAAATTGTCCTTTTATAGCGAAAGAAGAGCTGGTTGCAGCCAATCGCATTCGATTGTTTTTCCAAATTACCCAAGATCACTGCTATTCTACAGATGGTTTGCAGATGGTAAGTTCTTCGAATTGATAATAGACATTTTGGAAATACACTTTACAATTAGACAAGGTAGATTCGTGTCTTTCGTGAAACCTAACAATTTATAGACCAAGAACTATACATAATACAAGGTCCATAAAGTCTCTTTACAATTTCAAAAATTTATTACAAAGGCAAGTGAAAAAACAGATAAGTGGAAATTATTACAAAATGAGACGTATATATTTAAGTTTTTTTTTTTTGCCTCATTTAATACATCTTTCTATGGGCACCATTAGTTGGCAACGATACTCGATTTCTTGCCATATCCTCTGCTTTAGATTAGTGATGTACCATACCATTGTTCGATACACGATATCTTTAACGTAATCACATGTAGGTGTTCATAAAGTCTCTTTACAATTTGAAAAATTTATTACAAAGGCAATTAATGAGATATCTTCATCAGATTTGTTCAGATATGTACAGTGATTATCAAAGTTTTTATCACATTGCATATCTTGTTGATAAATAAGATACTGTTGAACCCCTTACAAAATGGCTACTCCTCAAGAGAAGGTACAGTGTGTATCATGGTTTATTAAAACCAAATCGGATCTGCAGACTTACGAAACTTCAGAACTAAGTATGGAAGAGATCCACCGTCACCTCTATCAATTCGTGCATGGTACAAGAAATTTATGGAGACAGAGACAGTGTTCGATAAAGGGAGGAGTGGACGATTTGAGGAAAACATCGATCGTGTAAAAAATCAAGTACAGTTTTGATGTGCTTCGTGCAACTAATGGTGCCCATGCAGAGATGTATTTGCATTAATGCAGAGATGCATTAAATAAGGCGAATAAAACTTAAATATATACCTCTCATTTTGTAGTAATTTCCACTATCTGTCTTTTCATTTGCCTTTGTGATAAATTTTTCAAATTGTAAAGAGACTTTATGGACACCCTGTATTTTTCTCTACTCTACTGTCAACAGCAAACGAAGAACAATTCACGTGAAATCTACAGTTACCGGCCCAGTCACGCTCTTCATAATTCCCTCCGATGTGACATGGTGCACGGTCGTATGAAAATCGTCTGTCCACGATAAACCCGTAAACGCTGGCCAACAGTCCATTAAAAGCGGATGGCCATTAAAAATTAGCCGGGCAGGTAAGCGCAATAAAATAATTCGCGCGTGGTGCCGCGCGCAGGATGTGGTAACCGCTTAAGCAAATTCATTCAAATTGCGGAAATATGAGAGTTTTAAGATTGCAAATTGCATTAAGCGGTGATTACGGGGCTCGCCACGGTGGAATGACGCTAAACGGCTGTTTGTAGTTGCCCCACCTGTTTTTCAGAGCACACGCTATTGCTGATGCAAATAAGGAGATACGCGGTACCAATTGTTCAAACAACTTCCAGTGGCCATTAGCGCCGCGATTGGCCGCCACTCTCTCTCTCCCTCTCTCTCTCTCTCTCTCTCTCTCTGCGTTGAAATCTCGCGGCTGCTTTCGCGATTTTATCGGGCGCTGTTCTGGAAGTTTCTGCGGCCAAGTGGGAATCGAAAGGCAATCGCGCGTTCTCGCCCGTGCACTTCCCAACTGCTTTCATCGTGTTTGTTCAACTGCTCGTTCGAAAAATGCACGCCGCGGGCCAGCGCGGACAAATGTTTGGGATAGCGGGATGCCACGCGAAAAGTTCGACGATCGGTATCCGTTTCACTTGTCTCTTAAATGGTTGAACGTAACGACGAGCCGGTAGTAAGACGAATTTTCAACATATGCATCCGCAAATGTTTCCAACACTTAGACCGTGCCCGATAACACGGGTCGTCGTGTTTAACCACTTGCGCTGGCTAACTGATTGCGGACCATAACGAGTGACCAAACCGTATACAATAATTCGTCGCTTTCTTTTTGAACTCGTCGGTGTGATATCACTGGATAGAAATTATTGAGAAATAATGAATTTATTATTTGCCTGGGTTATACTTAAATATACTTAAAACATGAGAAAATGTTGCAATTTTGGGACAGAAAATTCTCGACGTGCGAGGCACGTCATTCCAGCGCAAGAGGTTAACGTGAATTATCTTCCTAAACTTGTTAGAGTAAAAAAATGTTTCAAGTAGAACTCACTTCGTTTCGAAGGGGACATTTTATAGTTTATATTTGTTTCATTAATTTTTGTTATTTTTTTTTATTACTTTTAAATTAAATAAATCTGTTATAATTATTAAAATATTGAATTTGGAGGAGAAAAAAAGAATTCCATTTGAATGTGGTTTTAATCCAATTCCAAAATTTTAGTTACCATTTTCAATGACATTTTTCTTTGATATTGAAATTACAATATTAAACCCAATAATTCTTTTTATATATTTATATCATTTTCATTTAATTTGGATGTCGATATTGATTATATTAATATATATATATATATATATATATATATATATATATATATATATAAAACAATTAATATTGCCACAAATCTTGTTTAGGTGAACGTGTCTCCGAAATTTCAAAATGATCTTCGTTTTAATCTACAAATATTTTCAGCAATTAAACGATACCTGACTGATACACGTGTCCCGTTTGATGTGAATAACGTAGTTATTTTCTAAATTATTAATTATAGGAGAAAATGTTTCAAAGAAACTTTATTTCGTTTTAAAGGGCGCATTTTATAATGGTCACGAATCTTGTCTAGATGGACCGAGATTTCAGGATGATCTTTGTTTTAATCTATAAATATTTCTAACAATTAAACTGTATCTGATAATATAAGTTGTTTAAAGTAAATCACGCAATTACTATGTCATTATAGAAAAAAATGTTTCAAAACTTATTTTATCTTGAGGAGGACATTTTATAATAGCCATTTTTAGTTTCATCTAACAAGCAGACGTGTCTTCGATATTTTAGAATAATCTTTAAATGTATAATTATATTTTTATTTATTACTTTTTTTATTGTATATATAATTATATTTATATTAAGATGGACGTTCCATGACGAATTCATCAATCCAAATGTGTTAATATTCCAAAATCATTCAAGATCGTTTACCATTGTTCACACTGACGAAGAAATTATTTCTTATCTTCGATATTCGCAATGATGATTTTGTCTGTAAAAAATAACTGCACTTTGTTCTCTCTTAATAATGAATTTCATTTCTCGCAAAACTCAAATCATATAAAAGTAAATTCGTTTGACGTATAAATAATAAATAAATTTGTTTAACTTATAATGCCATCGTGATTAAATTGATCGAAACCTTTTCTTTTACAAAAAGAAATTACTTACTATCATATTACGACTCCCTCTCTAACGAATAATTATCATTAACAAAATTTTTTTATACAATAAGAAGCATAACCGAATACATAATGACGAACTGTTACAACTTCACGAAAGAAAACCATACAACAATCTACTTGGTTTTAAAGGTGAAACTTTTATTTTGACTACCCTAAATTCGTTTTTTATATCATGTACTACTACCCTAAAGATGTTTTCATATCATGTAGATCGAGTTTTTATATCATGTTTTTATATCGGCCGAGGAAATAAGAGTATTTTTGTTCTCGAAAATTGTGAAAACTCAAACATCTGTAAAAAAATGATCCACTATGGTCTTAGAAATTGAAATTTTCTTTTTACAACTTCTCTATACAACTTTTTCTCCCATTTTATTGAACTTTGAGCATTGAGATTAAATGAAGAAATATTAGTCAATTTTTGTCTTTCAAAGTTCAATAAAATGAGAAAGACTGTACAACAAATCGTGTGAATTTTCACAATTTTTAAAGAAAAATAACTTTACATACACGTGAACTTTTACAATTTAAGAAAAAAAGAACACTTTTACATTTGCTACATAATGTTAAAATATCTTAAAAAAAAAACAAATCGAATTGAGGGCAGTCAAAGTAGAAGATTCAAAATGAGATAAAGTAGTTAAAATAGAAGCTTTAGAATGAGATCAAGTAGATTGTTATACAATTTTTCTTTACAAAGTTACAACAGTTAAGTATCGATAATTTTGCATTTAAATTAAATTAAATTAAATTAATTGTATTAATCGTATATTATTAAATTAATTGTAGCGTCCAGCTGATACCACGAAAAAATAATTTATTTGCGAGAACAGTATTTTTATAAAAATTTTTTTGCAAAGTCGCACTTTCTACAAAACTACACACTTTCCTCCATATTTTTTTGATATTCTATGATCAAATGGTCGATAAAATATTATTTATTTTAAAAATTCCACACGTGTGTTTTTGCTTATCAGCGAAGATAACAATTATTTAACCCTTTGCCCTCGATAAACTTCTTTTTTACCATCTATCAGCAATTTATTTACAGACGACGTAACATAGCGAAAACTAGTCATCCTAATGGTACTTAAAACGAAATTTCGTTGATAATATCTTTCTAACATGTGATATCATTTAAATTTAAGACAATTAAAATACAAGTATAATATACTAATATAGTTAATTACACATAGTTTCAATCTTTGGAAAAACGATATCCTCCATCATTTTTCAAACTTTCGTAAGGAGCAATAAGAAGTCCAGGTCATGCGAATTATTCCAAATTGTGCGAATTATTGAGTGTCAATTGACTCAGGACTGTCTTCAGAAATTTCTTCTTCTGAAATAATTTTATTCTTCCTAATACTATTATACTATTATACATCATATATAAACACCAAATCTATACGTTTGTTATAATTATCAGTAAATTAGAAAAAGAAAACGTTCGAGTTGTTGGCTAGATTTGAGTACGTTGTCCCGTCAGAATGGACAGTCGAGTGTAAAGCGTTAAGATGGTCAAGCTAAATGAGACACTTTGTATATTTCGTACTAAATTCGGAACATTTGCGACAGTTCATTATTCAAGACAGTTCATTCTTCAGATTATTCAACTAATTGAATATAAAAATACTTCTTTTTGTATAATATATTGTATGATAGAATTTATGGATCAATTTTTTTTTATCAACAGAATTTCATGGAATTCATGTATTAATTGTAACATTAATATTAATTATTTCGTTAATTCGACTATTTAATTTATACTTTTCATCATGTTAATTCATCATGTTAATTTTGAGTTATCAATTTGATATTGACATTTTGTAGATGTTATTCGATTATTTTTATACATATTTTATTATACATTAATTTAAATCTATAATATATATATAGTATAAATATTATATTTAATTTCAAATTAAAAAATTTATTTATTTAATTATAATATATATAATATTTATATATATATTATTCATTATATTAATTTCAATAATTATTTTTAATTTAAATAAATTCTTCTCAATAAATAAAAATTTATACATATATATTATATATATAATATTTATATATTTATAAATAGAAATTTATATATTATATATATTTATATATATTATTTATTATATTAATTTCAATAATTATTTTTAATTCAAATAAATTTTTCTCAATAAATAGAAATTCATATATATATATATATATATATATATATATATATATATATATATATATTTATAAATAATAGTTTATATATTATAATAAAAATTTATATATTATTTATTATAATTTCATAAATTCAATCATATATTATTCATTTCAATAATTGTTTTTGATTTAAATAAATTTTTCTCAATAACTAAAAAAAACGCTTGTCTCGGAGAACAGGGCCGAAAGAAACTGGCGCGTGCGCCGCAGTGTACACCCGAAGCAGGGAAGAAATTATGCCCGCGGTTTACATCCTCGTGAACGTTTTTAATCTCGTAGTGTCAGCGGCAGTTCCCACAACGCGAAATTAAGTGCGCTCGTTAGCAAGCCGATGTTTGCTAATGTGAGAAAGATTCGAGCTTGTTCCGGTTCTTATCTTTTTCTACTCGAGCGCCACGGCATTTCACCATTAATTCGCAATTTCGCCAACTGGTCGTGCGTAGGCCGCTGAACGCGACATTCATGCGGCGCTTCCCACAGAAACGGATACGGAAACGGAAACGTATGAAGCGTCGCGAAACGATCTAAAACTTGCAGATTGTAACTGTCAGTTGGTATCTTTTTGTTTTATTGCCGCGGTAGAACGTCGTTGTGGCTCCCTTGGTGTTTTTATTTTGGCAGCCTTGCGCGTACTGTACGAGATAATCGTTGTTCGATAATCGTGTAATGTGACAGCACCGATAGATAGACGAAAGTGTCTGATTGATGAAATTTTAGAAAAACGAAGCAACTGTTATAGAGATATAATAATAAATACTGTTATTAATAATAATATAAATAATGTTTATTTAATAACAGTAATGATAATAGAACAACAAATAATTAAACAAGACAAATAAATTCAAACAACACAAATTAACAACTCAAATAAACTCTTTTAACAACACAGTCGACACAGCTCTCTTTCTCTCTCTCTCAACGCTTTCTCACGACTCTCACGACTCGGTTCTTCAACTCGTTCGACTCTTCTCTTTTCAAAAGAAATAGCACCCGTACGTTGTGCTTCTCGCACCCTATTCATATTTTATCGTATTTCTATGATCAGCAAACAGGCCATCTGTTATAATGAAACATAACTAAAAATATAATTACAGATTAATTATAATAACCGATACTACACTATTTTTTTTTTTAATATTAAATTGCGTGTATCCGATTAAAGTTTAAGAGAATTGTCAGCTTCT
This sequence comes from Tetragonisca angustula, assembly GCA_036937485.2. NCBI lineage: Eukaryota > Metazoa > Arthropoda > Insecta > Hymenoptera > Apidae > Tetragonisca > Tetragonisca angustula. Next base: position 1,435,345 of record JAWNGG020000037.1, on the reverse strand, counting down.
TTTGGTATTTGGAAATGAATGTAATAGTAAGTTTTGATCTTCAAAAACTTAGGAATTGTGTCTTTTTTTAGTTGCTAAATAAGAAATTATGGAGTTTCATTTCTTTTGTGTTTCAAATTATGCATTTTTTAAATACCTTCAGCATATCAATAAAAGAAGACGTATTTCCATTATTATGGAAACATCATTCATGGACGGAATGTTGATTTATCGCCGAATCAAACATAATAATTTTGATAAAATTTTGTGTCTTTCACTATAGTCAGTTCTTTTCATTATAGTAAATTACGTGAAAGACATCCGGTATGTATAATAATACATATAAAAAGATTAAAAGTATAAGAAAAAGCATCTGTTCGAATAACACAATGTACAAATGACAGAGTATTCAGATGTAGAAAGTTTCACGAAAGTTCCAAATACGAAGTAAGAAAAAGAAAAAGATTTATCTGGTCGATACATTAACAGATTAATAAATATATTTGAAAAATGATGAATCGAATAATATTTTATCGGGCTAGATTATTGATATGAGCTAGTTATTTTATTTGAATATGAAACTAAATTTTCTGTTGTTCAGATTAACTGATTCTTTTTATTATTATTTCACTATTTGGTCGTCAAAAATTTTTGAAATAAATTTTTATTCAAACAATTTTTCAAACACTTTCTAATCCCTTACATATTGTCAACTATAAATCAAGATTGGATCAATTTTATTCGAAGCAAAGCTAAAAAAATAACGAATCATTTCTATGAATTTCCAATTTCATTGGAAACATAACTTCGGAGAATTAATTTTACATTGAATCTATATCAAATAAATCATTTGTTTGCAAATGATCCTTTATTTGAAATAAAATAACAAATAATCTCAACAGAAAATGGAATTTATACAATAGAATTAGAAATTGTTTGAAGAAATTATTTGAAAAAACAAATACTAAATGAAATATGAAATTATTTTACTTGATAGCCAATTAATTAGACAATTTAAATCTTTACAATTTCTTAAAACTTGTCGTACAACTTTTTCCCGCCATTTCATTGAACTTTGAACATTAAAATGTTAGAATTTCTTGAATTTTTATCGTAATTTCAATGAAATGGTGAAAAAAAAATAAATAAATAAATCGCACAGCAATTTTCAAAGAAAAAACGTAGATCTTCAAGATTAGATAGATTAGGTAGATTTAGTCACGAAACAAATTTTCCAGTAATTTTAGAGGCTTTCCCTTCTTTCAATTTTCTCACAAAATTTTTACAATATCTTTACTTTTTCACTCGTTGCACGATGTGAAAATATCTTTGAGGAAATAGGATGTTGATAAAGTAGGGATTTCGAGAACAACTGGATTGTTATACGATTTCATTCGAAACAGTTTGAAATGTCGATAATTTTTCACCGAATGTGAATACTGTAAACGAAATATTAATCTCTTGCATTGGAATGACGTGCAACGTCGAGAATTTTTCATCCCAAAATGCAACATTTCCTCAGTTTTAAGTATAACCCATAGGCAAAACAAATGATAAGTTTGTTACTTCTTAGTAATTTCTATCCAGTGATGTCATACCGACGAGTTCGAAGGCAAATAAAAGCGGCGAATCATTGTATACGGTTCGGTCACTCGTTATGGTCCGCAATCAGTAAGTGGTTAACCTCTTGCACTGGAATGACGTGCAGCGCACGTTGAGAGTTTTTTTCCCATAAAATTGCCATACTTTCTCAGTTTCAAATATGTTCAAGTATAACCCAAGAGAAAAATTTACTTCTCAATAATTTCTATCCAGTCGTTTGATGCCGACGAGCTCAATAAGAAAGCGACGAATTATTGTATACGGTTTGGCCACTCGTTATGGTCCGCGAACCAGTTGCCAGCGCGAGGGGTTAGCCGAGATCGACAAACTTAATAACATGAACCGAAAAAAAAAAGAAAAAAAAACACCGTGGAAAACAAACGAACCTTTCATCCTAAATCCCGAGAATCGGCGTACATTTGACATCGGCCCTCCCCCCAACTGGCCGTTGCGTTGTCCGGGAACGAAAACGCGTTATCACGAAAATGCAATATAACCGGCGCGGTCGTATGGCGTTGATTATGATCGTAAATAACAATCGGCCGCGGTATCGACGTTCGCCCGATGTCGCCTGGTGATATACGCGCGTAAGCAAGCGTTGCGCCGGATTCACTAGCCGGCCACCTAGAAAAGCAAGAGGGATTATCTATCAATCATGACCATCTACCGACACGGTTCCCCGTTAACGGACGCGCGCACACCTGTAAACCGTTTCGCGTCTGGCTACAGTTTATTCCCCGCGTCAAGGTCCACGGCGGCCCAGGCCCGTGGCTTTGACAGGCCGAATTTCATTAACACGTGGATAACGTGACGTTATAACGAGCCACGAGAGTTCGCCTCTGCCCTCTAACCTTCTCTCCACCGTTTGTTTCGGCCGGCCGTGCCCACCATCCGTCGATATCACGCGGCCGGGGATCTGTGAAGGCGGGATTTCCTCTGAGCGTCAGACGCACGCACGTCAGATGGATTGATACTAGAGATCACGGTGGTTTCGAAGTGATCACGCGGCACGTGATACAACCGTGTGCCGAGGAATTGAACGTTCGTTTCTTTCTTTTCCTTTTTTCTTTAACTTTGGTAAATAAATTTTGTATTAGAAGTACCTTCGTATTGACTTTTTTTTTTAAATGAAGATCACAGTGATTAAACTCGAGTCCAGTAGTAAATTATGGAAAGTTAATCGATTAAAATTGTTTATTTGCTCAACTGATTGATGTTTACGATCGATGAAATTAATCAGAAAATCGGTGATTCGTTTGATCGCTTAATAGAATTAAGTAATCGTTCATGTCAAAGGATATTAATCGTTGAAAAATCGACGATTGATTTATTTGATTAATAGCGTTAATCGTTGTTTATCAGTTGTCAGTTGAAATGACTATAGGCGCGCGGAAAATTTTATCAATCATAATTCCAGCAAATCTCATTTGAACCAGACGTAAGTGAATGCTAATTCAACAATTGCATATTTCGTTAGACATATATTATTTAAATATGTTTATTTTACAGTTATTTCTTTTTATATCCTTAAAATGAAAAATTGGAATCATAAAACGGTCGGAAAAAGTACATGCAAACATGACACAAGAAATGATTTATGGTATGTATATTCATATTTTGTAGATACGATGTAATTATTTAGTAACTTGGTAGAATCACCGTACTACAAACAGAAAGAATAACTACGTTCTTTATTTTTAGAACGTATATTAAATAAGATGTACGCAAAATATATATTCTTGTACAATGTAAATTACAACGAATCAACTTAACTACTCTCTTTTTTAATTACTTGTCGACGACTGTGTGTTTATCTCCTTAGTGAACTGTTATATATATCCTCAACGATTATTTATAAATCTCCTCGACGATTGTTATAAAAAGCTTAATGTTAGCGTTAAATTTTTAGTATGCGCACTAACAATTCAACGCAGAATACGAATAAATAAATAATATTGGAATGTAGTGGAATTCAGTGTTTCGATTATTTCAATATACTTTTTTCGAAACGCACTCCTAACGAAAAATTTCGTCGTTTTCGGTGTAGGTTACGATTGAATTCCTACCGTATTGTACGGCTGGTACGTCTCAAAGTCTGCAGTGGTCAAAGGATTAATTTATATTATTGATATTTTATTTTATTCAACACCGCCAATTGCACCATTGTCCCTCTGAAAGCGCCCACCACTTCGAAGCACACGCCGAGACTCTGACGTGTACAGAAAATCCCGGTGTTAAGGGGTCAGGACAGTTTGAAATTTTCAAAAAATCGATTTTTTTTGTTTGTTTTAAACAGTTTCAAGTCTTAGAAAATAAGATACAAAAGGCTTTAAAACGACTTATTTTGGGTTATGATAGTAAATCCGCCACGGATACAGAATAATTGAATTTTTATCACTGTTTACAACGTTAAGCAATATTATAAAGTGTAAATCGTGTGATTCAAATATTACTCTTGGCGAATCGAATATTAAGGGACTTGGATTCAATTTAATTGTGAATTGTAAGAACTGTGAGACGAGTATATATGTAAAAAAAGTAAGTAAAGGATACATATGAAAAACTTTAAACGCGTTTTTCGCGAAACTAGGTTTTTAGAAACGGTGTGCAAGATATCTTGGAATCTAACCGATTACTGTGAAACTTGGTACGTATCTTTAGTGTAACATTTACTAGGAATTGACGATCGAACATTTTTTAATTTTTAACAATTTTGAAATAGAGATTTTTGGTACAAATTCGATACATCAAAACCAAATAGCTGCTATTTTCATAATTTTCACAAAAATTGAAATGTTGGATTGTCAATCCCTAGAGAATGTTGTTTACTTTTGAACTTTTCTTTGCCTTTTTGTTGCAACTAATCCTGTTTGACTTGAATCATGCACATCAATAGGCAATGTAAAAAAATGTTACGTAAAAGGATACCGTTAAAAAGTTAAATAAGAGCCCTTTTTTTTCTTTTTTATTGTTGCTTTTTATAGTTCATAACGTGTTAAAATAAATCACAAAAGCTCACGTCAATCAAATATGTACTTTTTTTTTTCCCTCCAAAGTATTCGTAATTTTTACGGCCCCTTGGCCACTTGCGCTGGCAACTGATTGCGGACCATAACGAGTGACCAAACCGTACAGAATGATTCGCTTTCTTTTTGAACTCGTCGCTGTTATCACTGAATAGAAATTACTGAGAAGCAATAAATTTATTATTATACTTAAATATACTTAAAACTGAAAGAATATTGCAATTTCGAGGCAAGCAATTGTCGACGTGCGTGGCACGTCATTCGAGCGCAAGAGGTCAATTTACAACGAGTCAAGATAACAGCCAACGGTCAAACAGCACGAAGAAACGCACGCTCCGCGGGATGAAATCGGCTCGATGCTGAAATTTCGAGTATTTGCTAGATTACTGGCTCGGCCACGCGTCGCTGACTGCACGCGGACTTGTACTGTTTGAAAAGCGAAACTCGCCCGATGCGAAATGGACGGGAGAATAAACTGTTTGATCCATCGCGCCGTTGCAACTAGGTTTTGTCCTCTATGAACACCGGCGGGAACAGAGAGAAAGAAAATTGCTTACGCGCTCCGCCGCATTGAAATCGGAATTTAGATGCCATTTCCTTGCTATATCTGGCAGAAGCGTTAAGAGAACGACGCGTGTATCCTTTCTTTCTATTGTTATTCGCTCGACTGTCGCGTCGTTCAGGATTTTTTCCTTTTTGTTCGTTTTTTTTTGAATGCGTCGTTGTGAAAGCGGTATAATTTATCTGTGCGGAGAAGTTGCGCTCGATTTAGAAATTCTCGATATCCGAATCGGATGATTTTACGGGAGGTATGAGAGATAGGAAATTTTCACCGTGACGATATTTGCATTTGATATCTCGTTGGAACGTTTGGCAATCTACGGGGTGTAAACTGTTAGCTTAGTAAACTGTTTGTTCATGGTAGATATTTTAATGTTGCACGAACAAGGACAATACAAACTCCAAAATCACCGATTTCTCAAAAATATATCATTCCACAGAAAAAAAAGAAAAATTTTAATGACTCTGAAATCTCTAAAATTTCTCCATCTGAAATGTTTCATATTATAACCGTCTCTGTATTATATAACTTACGTTAACAAACATTCGTTCACATAAATAACAGAGATATTCGAGATGAGCAAAATTATTGGAACCATATGAACATGGATAGTATAATTCAAGCATTACTTTTTTAATTATTTTGTCTATTATTATCTTAATAAAAAAATCAAGTTTATTATTAAATAATAATTAAGAAATAAAGTTTATTACTTTAATTTTGCAAAGCTGGATCGTTTCTGAGCGAAAATGTGAATTTTCCGAGTCAAAATTTTATTCTCCTTAGAGAATAAAGATTTGATTTAAAAATTAATTGTACAATATAGCGAACATTCATTCGATAATTTTCTAAAATTTTTTTCAGATTTTTCGGAGGCCTGAAACGGTAAGAAGATTTTTCGATGTGGATATGAATGACCAAGCTTTCCTATGAAGAACGCGACGATAAATATATTTGCCAGCGAAAATTGATACAACTCTGGAATGAATTTATTTAGAATCGTACGCAATTTTCAATGTTCTGAGGTATTTTAGTTTTTAGTAAAATTGAAATACTTGAAGTTTAATTACAAATTTATTAATATTTGAAGTATTAAATGTTACAGATATATATATATATATATATATATATATATATGCATATATTAATAAAATTATTTAACAAATTTTTTACTTTACAACATTCAATAAATAATTTTTATAAAGTTTCATGTGATGAATACCGAATATGAAAACAGTATGATGTTTCATTTAAATTGTTCCATCGAATTGGATATTTGCTAAATGGCTAGATTTGAAATTAAAAAAAATGCCTGAAATTGAATGATTTTAGGGGGTACATAATTTGGCATAATTTTTCTATAGGTAGATGTAGAGGAACATGTAACGATCAAGTTTCATTCTGTAAACGGAATTAAATTCAATTTGATACGTTCCATGAAATTATGAACGTCGAAAATTAATTATTAATATTTATAATTAATTATTAATCTAGGGGGAAAGAACGTATTGTATAACAGATCATATTATAAAGAACGAAGAAATACACTCTTTAGCATTTACATTCTTGCTCAAAAATTACATTTACTTCACCACTAAAGAAATGAAATGACATTTTACGCAAAAAGAAATTTGTAAAGGATCTGTATATGCGACATCTCAATCGTATTTAATTATGAATCTTCAATTCTTTAATAATGATAACTTGTGACATTGATTTCGTTTCCATTTGGAACTTGTTCACACGCTTAAGATTATTTATTTTGTAAAAGTGTAAATCCATTTTTCTTTTGCATTGAAATGTTTGCATTTGAATCAGTTCTGCAATTCCATTTTAACAACGAAATTTTCATTGATTAACACCAACGACTTAAATTAAAAATGATTTGTATTAGAGTGTATGTAAATTTTTTGGATTTTTCAATTTTCTCGGAAAATGGATTTATGTCACTCTCAAAATAAATGGTTCGTGTCTTTTCACAAAGATAACTGTGTATTCACTTGTGTGTACTTGGAAGTAGTATTGTACAAGGCTCGAGTCATGCATTCATGAGTTCATTAAGACGTGTGAAATTTATTGTTGCGAAAGTTATTTATTATGAGTATATGTGTACGCAGACACTAACACGCACTATTCAGTCATTGGAGTAAATATTTGACTGTCAATTTGTTCAGAGATAAATCCTCAACAATCAAAGACAAGAACTTGATATCTTGCAATAGTTAGAGACAAGAAATTATTCGAAAACAAACTACTTATGTTCCATTCCTTCGTTTAGGTATATTTTTCAAATTTCTTTATATTGTTAATAATAATGACTTCTTATGGATTGTAGGTTAGTGCACAAGTCAATAAATTCTTGGTGTATAAATTTTTGGACTCACAAGTCACTTACTCTATATGTAGGTTCAAATAAATTGATTCAACCAGGACGAGTTCATTCTAATCGAATATTGGTCAAATTAGTATTGTATAGAGCTCGAATTTTCGAAGTTTCAAGTTTAAATGCTGAGTTTTCAGAATTATCATCACAAAAAGCTTTTAACCTCTTCCGCGAACCATAACGAGTGACCGAGTACAATAATTTCGCCGCTTTCTTTTTCCTTTGAACTCGTCGGTATGATATCACTGGATAGAAATGATTAGGAAGTAATAAACTTACCATTTGTTTTGCCTGGGTTACGTTTAAATATACTTGAAACTGAGAAAATGTTGCAATTTGAAGCAAAACGTTCTCGACGTCATTTCAGCGCAAGAGGTTAAAGCTTCGAGACTTGGCTCTCAAGAACATTTCACGATTTATTGTTTACAAAACTCATTATCGTATACAATCTAGACAACACGAATCTCCAAGTTTATGTAAAAATTCAAGCATCAAGGATGACGACTCAAGCTTTTACAGCTCGAAGGTTCAAAGCACAACTCTATCTTTCAAAGTTCGATTTATTTTTACAGCACTACTTGGAAATCATCTATCAAATTGATTCTTCTTCGAAACAAATATCTGTACGCGTATTTTGTCACTCGAAATGTGAAAAGTATAATATTCGAAGAATATCGATGTCATTGAGACTCGAATAAATGTATCTGTATTTGGCAAAATAGCGTGACTTTTTGCAAGAGAGATGTGTGAAATTGGCACGAAGAGAGTGCTATGTCCAAAGTAACGTTCCCCAGATTAGATCGATGATTTGTTATTCTTAATGATCAATTCTTAAAATCTACGCTGACGTTGGCGGTACACCATGATAATTGGTGCCTTGGAAGTCACGCGTTATTACACATTTGGCAAGCGCGTGCACATTCAACGTCCAAGCTCCCTTAGCTATTGGCATACCGTGAACCTGAGGTCGTGTCAGGGCAATTAACGGGCCTGTTAGCCGCGTAGGCACCCCCTGGGGCCCCGTTGACCCCTTGCGTCTGTCTCCATGTACACCCTTGCACAAAAATTTTAAGATAAGTGCCACATTTGTTTCATAACTCGAAGAATTAAATAATATTTTGTGAAAGAATACGTGTAGCGTTAATATACTAATATACTAACATTTGAATTAATATTTGAATTAATTGGTCGATGAAATTTTCGTAGAATAGTCATTTTTCTGATATTAAATGTATCCAAACGGTGATTAAGAAAATTATCAGATTATTTTGACATTTGAAAATAAATTATTTCATAAATCAGGTTATTTTGAATGTAAAAATAAACTTTGATATTTAAAAACCTAAAAAGATAAAAATAAACTTTGATATTTAAAAACTTAAGAAGATAAAAATAAATTTTAATATTTAAAAATTTAAAAATGAACGTAAAAATAAATTTTGATATTTAAAAACCTAAGAAGATAAAAATAAATTTTGATATTTAAAAACTTAAGAAGATAAAAATAATTTAAAAATTTAAAAATTTAAAAATAAACGTAAAAACAAATTTTAATATTTAAAAACTTAAGAAGATAAAAATGAATTTTAATATTTACAAATTTAAAAACGAATAATTAAAAGCATAATTTTGATGTTTAAAAACCTGTACTTTTCTATGGCTTAACTTTTTAAACATGAACAACTCTGTAGAGTTACATTCTGTTTGTGTATTTATTATTTTATTAATTATGTATCCTATATATTTTCATCACTGATAAACTAAATATTTATTTATCACGGAATTAAATGTAACAATCTGATATGTTCCACCAGTATTGTTTTTTTAATAAAATTTTGTATTCTCTGTTTTTTGTAGGTTTTTTACAATAATACATGTAAGAAAATTTAATACAAGAATTTATATTTCTTGTCAAACAACAACGTTGGAACAATGAATACGAGAGATTCTACGTCTATAATTGTATTATAAAGTATACGTGCAATTTATTAAAAATATCATGATTCACGATAAACACTGAATATTAAAAATAAAATGATTTCTGAAGCGAACTGTACTTCACAATCACAGAGAGAAGCGTTCTAAATCCAAAAGATTACTACGTGGGCGGTTTTCAGTAAAAGTGAATTCTCACGTTTCTCACTTGACTGTAGAAAAGTAGCATAGAAAGAAATGAATATATAAAGCATAAAAGAATATAAAATGTAACGTAATAACAGAGCATTATCAAAATTCGTGCGACATTTTTTATTTTTAATATTCGGACTTTATAATATTTATTTATCACAAAACTTCCCAATTGCGCGTGTATCTTATATTAAGGTTCGTGATATTTTATAAATTGTATCAAATATTATTTCAGTTTTGCAGTTTTGAAACTTTTGAGCTTTTTGTCGATTAAAAAAGCGTAGATTGTCATTTTGAACGTAACCCGTAAAAATTGTTCACAGTGGTTGGAAAGTTCTCTCTCGTCAAAGTTCAGTTACCTGCAATATGGTTGTAAGCCGCTATTATTAGCGATGAACATTCAAACCTCAGTTTCGAAGCGGATCGAAGTTTTTCTATGCTGCGAAAGTTCGAATCGCTTCGAATACGATTCGATATCTCAGAACTTTCATCTTGAAAGTCTTGAAAATCCTCAAGGCATGGTTGGGCAAATTTTATCCGAAATCGAGATAAAAAAATAATAATTTGAAATAAGGAATCACTTCCACTCTTGTATCAAATATTATTTCATTTCTCCAGTTTCGAAATAAATGTAGTTTTGAAACTTTATTATTTTCATTTGAAGAATAAACTTAAATAAAGTAACTTTACCCCTGGTACATATCAAATAGATCATTTGCAAATAATTTATTATTTGAATTAATTCGTTGAAATAAAATAACTGAATACATATTAAAAAATAAATAATCTTGAAATAACGGAAGATTCACACAATACAATTTTGAAACTATTTGAGAAATTATTTGTGGAAATAAATGCAAATGGAAATAAAATAAAAAATTATTTTATTTGATAGTCAAGTAATTGAATAATTCAGAAAAACCATTTGCTTATTCAAGTGAATTAACACAAGATTATTTCAAGGTAATATCGAGGCAAATAGGATGATACTTAAACAATCACTTTCCAAATATTTTATTCAAGTAATGCTTATGTCTGGAAATAACAAATAAAGACGACAATATTTCAAAATAAATCCCAATATCTCTGAAATTATCATTTGGGGAACAAATTACCTCCAAATGATAATTTCAAATAATAGTGCGAAATAAGAAATAACTTTTATGATTCCTCGAAATAATTCTTCGTGCACGATAGACATATTAATTATTTTCATTTATGTTTTCATTTTAAATGCGATCTAAAGTTTGACGTAGACGCCAATAATCTTCCGATTTCAATACTTCATCGTTTGCATTTTCGATATTTTGCTGTGTCTCATTTTCATTGCCGATTTTCGATTACTATTTAATTATTTACATATATTTATATTACTGTTTAATCTTCATTTTAAATTTTTATTCGATATTTAAATTTAAAATTGCCTTCTTTCCAATGAGTTTTTTTAATGCTATTTTAAATAATTCATTTTCACAGTGAAACTTTTTCTTTTATTATTACGAAACAATTGTAATATATAATAATTTATTTATATACTTATTCATATGTACTATATATTTATTTATTTATTTATATACTATTATATTTATTTATCTATTTATTATATTTATTTATATATTATAATATATATTTATTTATTCATTTATTTATATGTTATATATTTATTTGTTTATTTATTTATTTCTTAATTGTCGATATTTATATTATTACTGTACCATTATTGTATGCCGCTTGTTAATAATATTAACTATGTTTAAAACATCATGCATTACATGTATGGAATGCAATATCAGTGAAATTAAGAATAAGAGGAGCAACATAACTGGGAGGATGAGAATAATGAAGTGAAACTTCATTTATATAAATCTTCCCAAAGACAAATAGTTCATGTAATTGGAGTTCACATAATACGATGAGTTTCTCTATTACCAGTGTTTTTCTGATCATACGTTATTATTAGAAGTTCACGTTTAAATAAATGGATTCAACAAGTGTGAGTCCATTCAATCCATTAAGAGCCAAGTTTAGCGTTAATGCAGAATCTCATTTGAAACTTCTCTCAGTCAATTTACATCATCGAACTCTATCTTTTTTTTTTCAAGACTATTACTGCGAAGTGTAATTCGCTTGATATCTTCTTCGTTACGGTTTATTCCATCGAGACTCTACAATTGTATGAACTTTTAAGAAATTGAAGTGTTTGCAACCTCGTGATAAACTATTGCTTGGTTCTTAATGGATTAATCGAGCATTGAATAGAAACGGAGTTCTACTGCATACGTATTGTAATAAACGTAAATATTATGAAAAAAGTGACTCAGAACACGCGAGTTATTATTGTAAAAATTTTCGAAATATATTTATAAAAAATATTGCAGGGACAATCCCTGATCAGTTATGGAAATCTTATTCATTGATCTCTATAATTTGGCCAGTGAAAAGGAATTATGTTGCTTTACCCGATTTCTGACACAGTCTATAAATAACTCTTCTTATGAATTTTGTTTTAATTATCATTGTGAATAAATGCGTATTAAAAAGAAATTGAGAAATGTATTTCCTTGAATTACGTTGTTTCTTTAATTAACAAAACAATATCCAACTCTGTTTAAAACTAGTTTTTCCGAGTTTCATCATTTTTTTTCGCAAGAATGCAATATCTTCGAAAATTTCGAATAGAAGTTCCAGACCAAGGACAGAAAAAGAATTATTATTTTTTAAGTTTCAAATAAGATAACAAATGATAAATAATTTATTTTTCAAGTATAATAATAGTATTTCAAGTATTTTTCAAGTGTAATTTATTATCCAGGTATTATTTATGTTACCTAAGTTTATGACATTATTTATGAGAAAATAACCGAGAAAATATTAAATAAAAAATTCATTTAAATTATTGATATGAACAAAAAAAAAAAAAAAGACAAAAGACAATCGCGTTAAACGTTAGAATTTCTTGCCAGCCTGAAAAGCAAGCGAGCTGTTGCCTTTGTTCAAACATATCTGAAATTAGAATAATAAATTCTTTTATATATACAAGAAGCCTAACTTTCTTACAAATAATTCTAACAGCTAAAATTGTGGAAAATGGCCAGAGAACAGAGAAGTTAAAAAACTTCTCAGTGTTTGTAGCAAACATCGATATCGAATGCCATTCGATCAATGGTACTCGAATTTAAATAATAATGGATTTTTAATCAAATGTTCTAAAATGACTTCCATTTCCGTGGAGCTTTTGTTAAAAATACGAGAATTCAAAACACTTCTTTCTACGTAATAAAAATTCCGCAGAAACAGATATTTTTTTTATACGAAATATACAGGGTGAGTCTCGTAACGTGACGACATAAAATATTTGTTGTATGAAAAAATGTTCGGATAGAAGTCGCATGGCTTCCAGTGGGATATATATTACTGTAATCAGTTTTATATTATTTTGCTATTTTATCAAGAAAGTCACCTTCAAATTTTTAAATGAAATAGTTAATATTTTTTCGCGAGTTCGGATAAAGCGTTGCATTCTACATAAAAAGGTATTACACCAAATGGGGTCTAAAATACATATAGTTACTGAGATTAACAGTCTTTTCTAATACAATGTAAAAAAATATTTTTTAGCTGATATCTCAGTAACTATGTATTTTAGACCCTATTTGGTGCAATACTTTTTTATGTAGGAGTCAACGCTTTATCCGAATTTGGGAAAAAGTATTAACCATTCCATTTAAAAAATTGAAGGTAACCTTCATATCTTGATAAAAAAACAAAATAACATAAAACCGATTACAGTACTATATGTCCCCCTGGAAGCCATGTAACTTCTATCTGAACATTTTTTCGAACAACAAATATTTTATGAGTTATTTGATGTCGTCTCTTTACGTCGTCTCTTTATTTCGATCCTAGTTTTGATTCCCAAATTTTTACATTACTTGTATTATTATTGGATAATTAATGGAATGCTGCTCTGTACATTACGTAGTAAACTATTTATGAAAACAGATTTTGTTTGCTTTCGCAAAAATGTGACAAGGAAACCAGACGTGCCGCTGCTTTTTTTGATCCATTATCTCGCAACACGAACAACGATATTTCACCTGACGCGAATCGAGTGTCGATTTCCATTCTAGAAATTCTTCTTTTTCCTTTCTCTTTTTTCATGCCCCGAATGCTCTCTAAAATCAGCGTGCGCGCGAGCAACTCGAGAGCGTTAATTAAAATTGGTGGAGGACTGCGCTAGCGGAGCCAAAAGGACGTCATTGCGCGAAACTAATCGCGTAAAACGCTATAGCCGGTATTCGACCGGGCCGTATTTTAATAACGAATTCTCGCCGACCGTTGAAAATTTTCAAAACGAACCGCTCCGCTCTCGACAACGAGAGCCAGCGAGTTAATGATCGCGAGAACAGCGTTTTCAATTTAAACGACGCTTTCTTGCCTCGCGAATCGGTTAACGATAGGTAAAAAAATATTGCAAAAAATATTTGTTAACTTCGCAGGCAGTTGACAAGTCGACAGGAGTCGAGAAAGCGCGTAAGAAATATTTTTTATCGTTCGGCACATTCGCGGAATAAAATCGTCTCCGCGTTCAAGTGAACTTTGGTTTGTGATAGTTTCAAATATAATCCAAATATATTATAAATGTAATATAATGAGATAAATAATATATAAAAAAATGTAATGAAATATAAATATTATAAATATATTATATTAAATATATAATAAATATATTTATAATATTTATATTTCATTAAATATATTATATTAAATATATAATAAATATATCTATATTTTATTAAATATATAATAAATATATTTATAATATAAATGTTAGAAATATAATAAATATATTATTCAACTTGTTAGTTTTGGAGACAGGTACTCACATTGTTCGAATAATCTTTCAATAAAGCTGATTTCGGTCGTATTCGAACGATATGAAACGATGCGGGGATTTGTTAAAATTACATTGACGTAACAGATGCAAATTCCCATTGGCGAACAATGAACGATACAACAGCGCGTGAACGCATTGTTCCAAATAACAAAAAGAAAAAAAAAACAAATTTAACGAGATGAGAGTGGGTTTAATTTCGACAGGTTTCGAGTTGGACAAAAGTTGTATCGTTGGATGTAGGAAGACCTTTTTCTAGTAAAATAGAATTCATTAGAAACTTATATTTTTATGATATTATACTATATTTTTATTATATTGTTATATTATATTTTCAATAGACAACTTGTTTTCTCAAAAGCATAATTGCAAACCAATAACAATGAAATATTGTCGATTGTATGCACCTGTAAGAAAAGATCGTGCAACTATCCATTTGGTCCCATTTTAAAACTTACTAGTTGTGAGTTTGTTCTTTCTTTTTTAAATGATTTTTCAAAATGAAGATTCTAGCCACGGAAAGAATTGCTCAATGTTTTTAGAGATGTTTTGAATTTTCGAAGACGAAGCATTCTTACTTTCCTCCATGATTTCATCCATGATGTAAACTCTTCTTTGAAAAAAAAAAGAAAAAAAATCGAATTTAGGTGAAAGTAGAAGTTTAACCCTTTGCAACTGATTGGCAGATCATAACGAGTGACCGAACCGTATATAATAATTCGTCGCTTTCTTTTTCTCTTCAACTCGTCGATACGATATCACCGGATAGAAATGATTAAACAGTAATAAACTCATCATTTGTTTTGCCTGGGTTACATTTATGTATACTGAGAAAATGTTGCAGTTCGAGACAAAAAATTCTCGACGTGCGTGGCACGTTATCAACGCGCAAGATGAAGCTTAAACTTCAAAAAGAGAACTTCAATTATTGCATGATTCTTTTTTTACGATGTTATAACAGTTCAAATTTTTCAATGATTTTTCGTCGTTATTGGCCCACCGTGCATCAGAAGTCATCTAATGACGCAAAAGTTTAAGAAATATCACAAAGAAAACTGGATGCTAGACATAAGGTACATAGTAAGAAATATTTTACTTTCAAATGTTTCGAAGCACGTCTGCTTCTCAAACCTGTACGATACAGTTTCATTTAATAGTAACACGCAGTAACTATTTAATTACGCCGAGTTCTATCGGTCAGCTTTCCTAATTTGTCCGAATGGCGAAAGCCCAAGCGTTTCGCCGGGAAGGGTAAAGGCTGGCGCAGCGACTATCTGTGGGTCAATTAATTCGCCAACTTTGGAAACTCTTGCCCATCGAAACACGCGTAGGTATCAAGTTAATTTGCAGATATCGCGAGGCACTGCAGTTCAGTGGGACGTCATTATCAGAAGCGAAATTGAAAACTTGATGAGAATTCGGGATGTTCTAACAAGCGGTAGCGCAGTTATCGCGGTTATCGCAGACATTCACCAACCAAGATTAATTTTATTGTAATTTCTATTTCATGGTGCTAGCTCGCGCGCGCGTGTGTTATTCTCGAAACACGGTATTCCTATTTTCGTTAAATTCCGAACGAGAAATTTACCTCGCAGTCCGCGTGTAATTTCATAAAATTAAACTACGGCCATCCGCGTTTCGAAAAGTGGAAATTTCGCTCTCGTGAAGTTTCGTTTCCGTGTCGCGTGCGGGGAAATCTATTCTTTGGCGATAATGCGCGCACGAGAATCTCGTTAACGACGTTCACCGCCGCGGTGGTCGGCGGTGATCGCCGCCGAGCTTTCTGTTTACGCCTCGTTTTCCACCGGTGACCGATACAATCGGTGTAACGCGTGATTACGAGGGTCGGTTGATCACTTTAACTCCTTGCGCTCGAATGACGTGCCACGAACGTCGAGAATTTTTTTGTCCCAAAATTACGATATTTTCTCAATTTTAAGGGGACAGTGTGACGAGTCTAAAAATTACGTATACCTTGGTGGGCTGGTAAGAAAGAAACTATATATTTAATTGACATGAGCTTCCGTGGTTTATTTTAACACATTATGAAATATAAAAAGCAACATTAAAAAAGAAAAAAAGAGGGCTCTTATTTAAGTTTTTAACGCCATCCTTTTACATAACTTTTTTTTTACATTGCCTATCGGTGTGCATGATTCCAGCCAAATAGGATTAGCTGCAACAAAAAGGCAGAAAATGTTCAAAAGTAAACAATATTCTCCAGAGATTGACGATCCAACATTTCAATTTTTGTGAAAATTATGAAAATAGCAGCTATTTGGTTTTGATATATCGAATTTGTGCCAAAAATTTCCACGTTTTTTGTTTATATTTATCGAAATTGTTAAAAATTAAGAAATATTCGATCGTCAATCCCTAGTAAGTGTTACACTAAAGATACGTACCAAGTTTCACAATAATCGATTGGTTAGATTTTGAGATATCTTGCACACCGTTCCTAAAAACCTAGTTTCGAGAAAAACGTGTTTAAAGTTTCAGAATGTCATTTTTCATGTGTATCCTTTACTTACTTTTTTTACATATATACTCGTCTCACAGTTCTTACAATTCACAACTAAATTGAATACAAATCCCTTCGATACTCGATTCGCCAAAAGTAATATTTGAATCATACGATTTACACTTTGTAATACTGTTTAAAGTTGTAAACAGTGATGCAAATTCAATTATTCTGTATCCACGGATTTATTATTATACCCCAAAATAAGTTGTTTTAAGGGCTAGGACTTTTTCTGTCTTATTTATAGGACTGCAAAATACTATTTAAAACAAAAAAAAATTGATTTTTTGAAAATTTCACACTGTCCGGTCCCCTTAAGTATATTTAAGTATAACCCAGGCAAAACGAATAATAAATTTATTACTTCAGTAATTTCTATCCAGTGATACTATACCGACGAGTTCAAAAAGAAAGCGACGAATTATTGTATACGGTTTGGTCATTCGTTATGGTCCGCAATCAGTTGCCAGCGCAAGTGTTTAAGAACGAAAGCAGACGTTAAAAAAAGAAAAATAACAACAAAAAATAGACTGAAACTGCAATTCATTGGCCAACAAATTGTACGCAACTTTACTTTATTTTTCAAAACTTGTAAATTTTGCATTTTTGTCTTATCTGTGTAGAATTTTAGCAGGATTTTAGTTCAACGCGTATTAGGAAAAAATTTTTAGTTTTTACTTTTACAATTTATTTCAATATTTATATTTTAATATTTTTATATATTATTTATATTTAATGTTATATTTACTTTAATTGAACACGATCAATCTAAATTCTAGGGAAACAATTCTTTTTCATAGTATTATTAGATTGTTTGAGAATTGTGTCGTGATTTAGAGTCTAGAAAGAGACACGAATGCAACAATTAAACCATTGACGTAAATAAGAATTATGTGTGTTTCTTCTGAAATAATAATGGTTCCGTTTAAAAAGGAATTTTTGTGTTGATCCAGAAATATATTTTCGTCTAAAAACAAGGTCTGTGCAAGAATGGAATGTGCGTCAATGGATAGGACTGAATTCATTTTCAGAGCTAAAAATCGACATCACAGGACACTAGTGTTAATTTTGTTCAAGAGGTCACGGAAAAAATATCATTAATAGAGCAAGAAATCGATAAGTATTTTTATTGAAACACACATGCTATTGTAGTATGAATAATATATCGTTATTAAAAAATCTTGTTATATTATATAAGATCTTGTTGCGCGTAACTCATATTATTTCGCCTAATTTTTGTATTTATAAATTAATGACATTTTACACAAACGTGCAATAAAATGCACGTGCAAAAGTAATGAGATTCTGTTATGAATTTCCATGGTTTATTGCTTTATTTTTATTCATTTTTCAAATTTCGAATCAATCTTTTATTTTTCTACAGACACAGTGTTCTTACACGACACAGAAAAATTAACGCTGTTCCTTCCAACGTGACAGAACATTTTTTTTAAACTCTCCGATTCAATTAATTTCTCAATTAGACGGTTTGTACGAAACTATCATGTAGATAATAGACTGATAATCTCATCTCGTGCTCCTTCATGCTTGTACTACCAACACTGCATACCTGTATTAAGGACACAAACGATGTTTACTCCTGTTAGCAGAATCTGTGCCAAAAAGAAACATAACACTTTCACGTCGAGCGTCACGCATATATGAACGAAAAATTGTTGATACGTTAAACTGTTTAAACTTGTAACTCGTAAAACAGAATCGTTCAGTTAATCTTATTTTAAAGCGTGAAACTCTATTTTACCAACTTCGAATTTTTTGTTTCCAAAGACGTTTCTGCATCATGCAGCAAGTGGAAAGGAAAGATGCATTTGTCGTCGAAAACTGTGAAAATTTAAACGTCTCTAAAAATTGCTGAAAAGTTTTTGAAAAGATCGTGACTGGATCTACTATTATTTTCAATATTGAAGTCTTTCTTTTTTACAGCAACTCCCATGCGAGTTTGCTTTTGCCATTTTATTAAACGTCAAACGTATTGAACGCGTCAGAGATAATCGACAAAAATTCAAGAAATTCTAACATTTTGTTGTTTAGCCCTAACGTTCAAAGTTGAATAAAATGGCGGAAAAATGTCGTACAGCACATTTCAAGAGTCTATAAAAAATTTTTCAATGATTTTACATATTATAACAATTTATAGTATTTTTTCGAGAAGAAAAGTGTTTTTACTTTATTATTTTTTCTATATAATGTTGAAATAGAATAAAATGAACCTAAGTTTGTTGTAATATCACTAAATAATAAAATGGTGTAATTAAAAATTATAACAGCTGTATTATTTAGTGTCCAAATATTAATAGGAGTTCTTTTTTAAAAGTATTCGAACATCTCATATTGAAGCTCACAAAAAGAAACAAGATAAGTATTCATATTTTTATTGATTTTAACGTCACTTTATCTTTGAACAGAAAAATATCAACTCTTTGTTTTATAACGTTAAATCGTAGTCGTGATACAAGTGATGGTTCCGATTTAAAAGAGAAAAATTGTAAACCTGTGAAATTTCAATTCGAATTTTAAATTTCACTTCTTTGAATTGAACATCGATAAGTTTAATTTTTTTAAATTCAACATTGATTTAAATTAATATAAGTTCAAATTTGAATTAAATTTATGTTTAACATTGATGAATTTAATTTCTTTGAACTGAACATTGATAAATAAAAATTATATATAGTATTATATATAGAGTTTACCTCTTTAAATTGAAGAGAAAATTGTGAAGCAAGTGGATAATAATAACACAATTGAGAACAAATTGTTTTGTCAGATGCGATTTAAAAAGTTATCTGATAAATTAATTTAAGTCTTGTGCAAGACAAAGGTGTAATTATTAAGAGAAGCAACCTTCGACGTCTTAATATTATAACAATTTCAAAACGACAAGGAAACTGAAGAAAACCGAATAAAAAGGCCATTTTTGACAATATGCCATTGATTAATAATGTGTTACACTTTCAAACTATAATACGTTCTTCGACTTTTGATAAAATTTACATTACGAATTTTAAATTGTAAATATCAATAAAACTGTTAATAACAACATACCGCCATGCGAATTTTATATACTTTCCTTTAAGAATGACTATAATTTGAAATATATATTATATCGTCTGCGTCGTTAAGCAATTTTCTAATGCTTACAATTTATCTTATTTTAATCTATCGGTGTTTCAATTTTTAATTTTAAATCCTTCGACTTTGTACTTGCTTGACACTAAAAACTAGCGTCAGTTATCACGTTTTGAATTTTGAAACCATTATGCAAACCATTACTTTAACATTAAGAAAACAATTTTTTATTATTTTATTTGGAAATATAATTAATGTGATAATTCATATAGTTATATTTAATATAATTAATTTTATATTTAATGTGAGATGGACATATTCTCGGAAAGGGCCCAGAACTTTCTCCAGTGCCCAACAATTGCAGATGTCCCAAGTGGTGTACCATAAACTGTAAAGAGAGTTAAGCCTGAGATTGTTTATGGCTAGCCCTCCAGGCCTAACGTTCAAGATATTAAGGGTACGGATGCGTTTGTGTGGATAACGAATTTTTGTGTAGATGAGGAAAAAGGGCAGTGAGTGTCGAGACGCCAGAGAGAACAGAGTGAGTGTCGAGAAGTCAGAGAGAAGACAGTGAGCTGAGAGTTGCGAGTCTAGTGAGTTTACCAATTAAGAAAATAGTGTAAAACGTCACTTTATAATCATTATAATTATTAAACAAATTTTCTTTTACTTGACCTTAAATAAACAACTATCTTTTACCAAAATCCTACATTAATTATATTTAAATAATAATTAAAGTTATATTTAATTATATTAGAAAATAAAAAAGAAAGGAAAATAAAAAAGATTGAAAAAGAGAAAGTTATGACTCTCTCAAACCCTTCAGCTTTTCAGTGACCACCATGTATAATGAAACTGTCGCGCATTGGTTGTCGTATTAAATCCTAACATCTCGTTTGTGGGATAGGCTATGATCCAGGGCGTTCGTCATGGCTGCCAGCCGTAGATTTATACCGTTCAAACATCGGCTACGCATCAGACCGTGTACGGATTGTCTCGCGTGTCTCGAATCCATATTTCAGATGAGCCAATTTTACTCGCCAACTCTATCGCGACCAAGGGCCAAGTACGTTTCTGTTCTCAATTACTCGCGCTAACGCGGTGGTTCGTTTTCCACCGTGTCCGCCTTCCGAGGAATTCCATTTTTCAACCGGCTTCCAAAAATTGGCGGTCGCGATCGTGCACAAGGGCCGATCGTGCCGTCTACTCGTAAATCGCGTGACGTTGCACGTATTACGAGAACGGTTGCAGGCTAATGGTATCATTTCGAACAACTGGTGGGACTTGCCACGAGGAGCCTTGAGGACTCGGCGTTCTACGAGTGGAATAACATTTGTGGGGATACGATGGAAGATTACCAGAGGAAATACGCGAGATTTATTCTGCTCCGGATGATTACTACGACATATGTAGATACCCCTGCGTGCACTCTCGTTTTATCTTTTTTTGGATAAAATAAATTTTTTCGTTCGCTTTTCTGACGGATGAAAATATTATTTCGACGACCATATCATTCTTTTCTTTTTTTTCTTTTCTTTTAAGAAAATTAAAAACTTGATTGGCTTGGAATTGTTTGGAATGAAAAATTGGCGTCATTAAGATGTATTAAATCATAAATAGAATTTTTAGTAATAGCAAATTTCCATTCTAACATTGCATACTTCGTAAATTCTATTACTATTTGATGCATCTTGTTTATTAATTTTCAACGGACCGTGAATGAGTTCAAGACGGTATACAATTTATAGATTATATTGTGACAACAGTTCTGTAGTTCTACCAAAAAGTTAATCTTAAATTCATGATCATATACGTGAGCTAATTAAAGAGAAGGAAATAATAATCAATAATCTAAGTCTATATGCTATAATATAGTGTAGAGTATATAAAGTATAGTATATAGTATATAGCATATATAGTATAGTATATATAGTATATAGCATATAGCATATATAATTGTTTTTATACCTTCATTAATGATAATATGATTTATTTTTTGTTTATGTAATGTTGGTTCTCCTTTTTCTTTGAATTTAATTAGTGAAATTATATTATTAATAAGTTTAATTTGTTGATTTAAGTATTTATTTTTTATTTTAATAATTTATTGTTTATTATCTTTTATTTATTCTATTTATTTATTTATATTTATTATACATGGAAAAAATTTTATAAATTTAAAAATTTATAATTGTAAATTAATAAATTTTTTTAAGATTAATAATGCATTTATTTCCAGTAAATTTATTATTTTTTAATTTATTAATTTATTTAAATAGTTTAATTAAAATATTGAATTGTGATTTCAAAGATATATATATTTATATTTTATATTATTATAAAAATATTTATTTTTAGAATTATTTTATTATTTATTAGTTTTATTATATTATTTTTTAGAATATATTTTATTATTGAATTATAAATTGATTTTTGAATGAAATATTATTAGTTTTAATTCAATAAAGTTAAATATATTTTTAATTATAAATTATAAAATTTTATTATTTATTTTTTTAGTAATATTTATTTCTTCAATAATTTATATTTATAGAATGAATTATATAAATTTAAATAGATTTTTATTAAAACGTTTTTATTATTTAATAATATTATTTTTATAGTATATAGTATATAGCATATATAACATATGGTATATAGTATATAATATATAGCTATAACATATTAGTATTATTGTATAATAGTTAATATCAAAAGTAAAATAAAAGCGAGTAAACATAACTATATGAATACAAATGGATTATTTGATAAGGCCCTTAGCTCTAAATAAATCTCTCATCAAACCTTTCAAATACCCAATCTCTCGTTGTAAGTCTTACTTGATTTTTCAATTTTTTATCGTGTTCAGTTAGCTCACGTTCTTCACCTAACATCTCTTTTCTTTTTTGCTTTTTTTTCCTGTTTGTATCGTGATGCTGCATTCTTATTTTGTTCTTTCTTTTTTTGAACTTTTTTATCTTCGATTAATGGACGGGAACAAGGCTTCTTTGACTTTCACTTTTGAATGCAATTAATGTAAGTTTCAGTATCATAGAAAAATGATATTATAAATATAAAATAAGAAAAATATAAATATGTATATTGTATTAATAATATAATTAACATAACATAATTAATATTATATTATAGTTAAATAGTGTAATTAATATAATGTTGTTTGTTTAATTATAGTAATAATGCATATACGTTATAATAACATTGAAATAATATTATAAAACAGTAGTGTAAATTATGTGACATTAATATGAGGTAAAAAGAAATATTTATTTACTCTTGAAGAAATGATTATTTGAAATCTTAACGTATTTCAAATTCTAGTCTAGAGGAATGTGGGAAAAGAGAAACGTACAAAAAAAAAACAGGATGTTTCACTTCAAATATTTTCATTATTTTTTACCGATACGAAAAAATATTCGAAATGAAATTTATGCTATTCATGGAGGGAAATTTTATCGCTGACAAAATTGGAAATTGGAACTGGATGAAAGTTATATTTTTCAATATTTCGATCGTTATTTTTTTTTGTTTTTCAAATGAAATCTATCGTTTCTACAATATCGTTGTTACAACTAAAGTAAACTGAAATGTATTGAAATATGATTTTCGACTAATTTCAAAACAAGAAGTGTCTCAACGAAATTCATTAATAAGAAGAAGCAATTAATATGATTATGTTTTAAAGTCAATTCAAAAATGTATATGGAAGTTACACAACTTTTTGTAGAAAATTTTTTTAGTAAAAAATTAATATGCAGCATAAATAAATGATAAATATAATCTCACTGAGTAATAATTTATTAATATAAAGGATGATTTGTGATAAGATGTTTAAATACTTTCTTCAATTAAATATTTTATAATTCAAAATTTGACAATTATGTAATTAAAACAGTCATATCTTATTACATGTTTCTGAAATTTCAAAATATTTTATATAACATATATAAAGATATATATATATATATATATATATACTAAAATATTTTTATAAGAAATATATGTAAAAACACTTTATACAAATAAGTTATTATTAGATTGCGGATTTGTGTGAAAATTCATATCTTTATAAATAAAATTTAGAAAAATGAAACGAGATAGAAAGTTACATAGAGTATTGTATTTCGATTATCTTATATTTTCCTGCATATGACATGCGTTCATATCTGCATTTTCAAATTTCTTACAAATGCAGAAAAATTCTCAGTCTGGTCATTATATCACATTTTTCACGCAAACAAATCATTATATTATATTTCGTATAAATAAATCGTACTGTCTGCACAATGCGAGAGATACAAAAATTTTTGCTTTGAAATTAGTCGAAAATCATACTCCAATACATTTTAGTTTACTTTAATGTTAGTTGTAACAACGATGTTAAAAACGATGGATTTCGTTTGAAAAAAAAAAAACTTTCGTCCAGTTACGGATACAAATTAGAAAACGTGAAAGAGAGATTCAGAGAGAGGCTTCTTATTCTTCGTCGTCTTCTTTGTCGTTCTTCTTCTCGCAATAACGAGCCGGCGTGCCCGGTAGAAAATGCAAACGCCGCGCCGTGTCGCGTCTTAATTACGCTCGCATTGGAAGTCCCGTTCTTACAATTAAGAGAATACCTGTCATCGGAAAGTAACACGATGCCGGATGCGGACGTACACCGGCGCACGACGAGAATTTCTGTAAATGCACTGGTTCTACATCGCTGCGAAGCAAAAGTGCGCGAGTAGAGCGCCCGTGCACCGCGATACTGCAGCCATGTAGAACACTTGTGTATCCAATAACAATCCAAACCCGATTTTAGTTCAGTTGCGCAGCCTGCGTCCTCGTTTTGCTGAGCTGGAAACTACCTATTATACGGCTGTATTACCAGCTCTATTCCACCGAGTCCGCTTCCTCGCCTCTGTCCCTCGCTATCGGTTGAAATTTGAATTAACCGGGATGCATAAACATGTTCGTTATTACCGAAAGAAATGGGCCTCTTAAGGGCCCATGTTGGGACAGTATGAAATTTTCAAAAAAATTGATTTTTTTGTTTTTGTTCCGTTTTAAATAGTAGTCTGAAGTTTTAGAAGTATGATAGAAAAGGCCCTGGCCTTTAAAACGAGCTTATTTCGAGGTGTAATAATACATTCGTGGATACAGAATAATTGA
Organism: Tetragonisca angustula; assembly: GCA_036937485.2. Classification (NCBI taxonomy): domain Eukaryota; kingdom Metazoa; phylum Arthropoda; class Insecta; order Hymenoptera; family Apidae; genus Tetragonisca; species Tetragonisca angustula. The sequence goes on along the minus strand of JAWNGG020000037.1, from coordinate 1,409,992 downwards.
ATTTGTATCACTGCAGTATTACAAAGTGTAAATCGTGTGATTCAAATATTACTTTCGGTGAATCGAATATTAAGGGATTTGTAGTCAATTTAGTTGTGAATTGTAAGAACTGTGAGATGAGTATATATGTAAAAAAAGTAAGTAAAGGATACATATGAAAAACTTTAAACGCGTTTTTCGCGAAACTAGGTTTTTAGAAACGGTGTGCAAGATATCTCGGAATCTAACCAACCGATTACTGTGAAACTTGGTACGTATCTTTAGTGTAACATTTACTAGGAATTGACGATCGAACATTTTTTAATTTTTAACAATTTTGAAATAGAGATTTTTGGTACAAATTCGATACATCAAAACCAAATAGCTGCTATTTTCATAATTTTCACAAAAATTGAAATGTTGGAAATGTCAATCCCTAGAGAATGTTGTTTACTTTTGAACTTTTTCTGCCTTTGCGTTGCAGCTAATCCTATTTGGCTGGAATCATGCACACCGATAGGCAATGTAAAAAAAAGTTATGTAAAAGAAGTTGAAAAGTTGAATAAGAGCCCTCTCTTTTTCATTTTTAATGTTGCTTTTTATAGTTCATAATGTGCTAAAATAAAACACAAAATCTCAAAGTCTAGCAAAGTATACATAATTTTTAGGCCTGTCAAACAGTTCTGCCCCCTTAATTGAAGGAACTCTCGGAGAAACTCGTAAATTTTACGGTTTGTTCGATGATACGTCACGAGTCTGACGAGAATCTAGCTTGAAAACTCGCCAAAAATTTGTCTGAATAACTATCTGTTGCGACAGTATGAATAACGTGGTACTTAAATAATTAGATTTACCATTTTTTCGTTCGAAGTGTAATGATGTGTAAAATTCACGTACACTCTGCTCCAAAAGTGTTGGGACAGCTGCTTTTTTACTATTTAGTATAAATAAGGAGACGCTTACACAAGGTTGGTCTTTGTGGATGCATAGCTATAAAAAAAACCATTACCAAGACCACAAAATAAAATAAAAAGACTGCAGTGGGCTAAAAAATATTGAAATTGGTCCGTCGAAGAGTGGAAAAATGTTTTATGGACCGACGAATCTAAATTTGAGGTGCTCGGTTGCAAGTGACGAGCTTATGTTTTTAGAAGACCTAAAGAAAAAAATGATTCCTGACTATATCGTACCCAGTTAAACACGGATGGCGGTTAATAATAGTCTGGGGGTGTATTGGAGCAAATAGTGTTGATAAAAATCGAAGGGATTCTGAAAAAAGAACAATATTTGTCTATTTTACGTAATGCCATATCATCCGGGAGGAGATAAATAGATCAAAAGTTTATTTTCATGCGTGACAATGATTCCAAGCACACAAGGGTTTGTAAAGACTATTTGCGACATTTAGAACAGAGTGATGAATCAAAAATAATGCATTGGCCCCCTTAATCCCCCGATCTGAATCCAATAGAGATTTGAGATGAATTAGATCGGGAGATCTGTGAAGTGTGTCCAAAGTTCCAAAATGACTTGTGGAACAAACTACAAAATGCATGGAACCAAATAGTACCAGAAACAATAATAATAAAAACTAATAAAACAGATGACGAAATTAGTCGAACAAGTAATTAAAAAACGCAATGGATATATCGACGAAAAGAAAATTTAACTTTCTTGTGCAAAATTAATGTTATTATTACTATAATGTAATATACCACTTCCAGCTTAATATAACTAACTTTGAAATAAATTTAAGAAATTATAACAATTTCCTATTGATTTTTCTAATTTATTTCATTTTCTGTAAGTGTCCTAATATTTTTGGAGGAGGGGTGTATCTGTAAATTATTGAAATACCGCTGTTCGCTCGCGTTTTCACGCGAAACAGAACGAAGAGCGATGATATCTTACACGGTAAGATATCAGACTGTAAACTCACGCTCAAAATCTTTGGACAAATGCTATATTTGTTTCAAAATTTTTAAATGAAAAAGATTAAATACTTAAAGATACTTTATACAACAACGACTCTGTCAAGTGTCAATACACAGTGAGTGCAGAAAATATTCACACGCTTTATGAAAAATTGTCCATATTCACGGTTCTTATAATTTCGTGGGAAGAAATCATAACTATAATAAAATTTTGTAAAGAGGAGATTTTAATCTTCAAGACTATGGTGGATTTAATTGTAAAGAAAACTTTCAGTGTGCAAAATTTTTGAGAGAAGAAATATTCATATTATTATTGAAATAAAGATTTCACGCTTGAAAATAAATGTAGATAGTGTATGAGTTCACATTTCTTTGATTTTAAATTTTAAGGAATTTTAAAATACTACTTTACCAATAGTTTTATAAAGTGTACTATATCATCAATTCCTTACGATTTCCTCTTCAGTTTTAAGAGGTAAGCATTATTTATTAATTTGGAGTATAATATTTTATTATACTTCAATATTTAATATTAATTTGGAGTAAAATGTTGAAACATTATATATAATTTTTGTTTATTTATGTTCAGTTTAATGAAATTGAATTTAAAATTTGAATTGAAATTTCATAGGTTTTACAATTCATTTTTTTTTTTTCAAATTGAGACCTTAATTTTTACGACTCGATATCATAAGTCAAAAGATTAAGGGGTGCTACTTAATACACAGTAGACAACGCGACAGAATTTAAAATTGTTTATGATAGTTAAAGGCAATGGAAAATGTTCTGTTTAAACGAAAAATTTTTATTCTCATGAAGTACAAGAAACCATTTAATTTTTATTTTAACTATTTTTTTACGTCTATATTTTCACTTAAGAGATGTTTCCAGTGTAACTTAAAGGAGGTGAAAAAATAGAAATGTCTGGTATTTTTCTTGGGATTCATTCCAAACTTGCAAAGTTTCAAAAAAATTGGAATTTTCGAGTTACCGAAGTTTTAAAAAATGTTTCGATACTTTACAATATTAATGTCATAAATGGAATGTTTATATCCATTTAAACATGTTCGTATTCGTAACTTAATAGAGAAAAAGAAAATATTCATGTTGACTTTTCAATTCGTCTGAACGTTTAAATGTTATTTAAAACTTTATATTATTGATTAATTTTATGTATTCTTATTAGGTTTATGATAAAATAATTACTGCGTTCTTTATTTCATTTGTATGTTCCCGATTTTTTAATAAGTGTCTTTTTAACAATGTAACAATTAAACCATGGATCTTTATGCATTTATGAAAAATTTAGAATAACAAAGTTATGCGATATGCATGTGATATATTGAGATATGTGTAGTATTTAGAAAAAATTAAATCATTCATTATCATATTTACTAGATGGAACAAATTTCTATTTAAATTCTGTTTCTTTAGTTATGAAAACATAAAAATGAACAAGAAATCATAGTCTAACAGTAACTTTATTTTATGTTATATGTTAATATTGCACAATATATGGATTCTGTATAAAGTGAGTTCAATGCATATTATATATGAAACGGCTTATATAAGATATTAATTGTTATTCAAACTTGAAAAATGAGTAACTCTATATTCACTTAAATTTTCTGTTATTTATATACACATATAATTAAATTACATTTATATTATAACCAACATGACTGAGATAGTATATCTCAAGTAATAAAAATAAATATTGACAGTCACATAGTAATATTTAATTCTTAAATACATATCATTTGCAATATTTTATGTTATTAATTTGAGATCTGTGAGTTGAAAATATTATAATAACTTGACCCTCAGTGAGTTAATACACTAATTTTTCAGCAAATAAATATTTTCTCATTTATTCTCGCTTTTCTTGAATTATCATTCGCAATAATAAAGAAAGGGGGTCAAATACATACTTTCATGTAACTCATTAAGGATAAACATTGCGTTAACGTCATTTACAATTATTTCTAATCAATTTCTATTAAAGTGCTATATAAATTTAAATTTCATTTTTCAATTGTTGAGATTATAAACGGAAATTCTAATGACATTTCTCATCATTGTTTCTCATTCAGATTCTACAATCTTATAAAGTTTAAACGAATCAAAACTCTTATAATGTTACGACAAATTATTACTTGATATTTAGTAACTGATTCAAACGAAAATTGCAAAAGATATTAACTTGCTTTGGTCTGTTCAACTAACCGTCAACGTTTTGCATGATATTATATATTATTATAAAATTATAATATTATGATATTATATATTATTATAAAATTATAATATTATGATATTATATATTATTATAAAATTATAATATTATGATATTATATATTATTATAAAATTATAATATTATGATATTATATATTATTATAAAATTGTAACGTTTTACATGATATTAAATATTACGATATCATATATTATTATAAAATTGTAACGTTTTACATGATATTAAATATTACGATATCATATATTATTATAAAATTGTAACGTTTTACATGATATTAATTATTATGTATTATTATAAAATTGCAACGTTTTGCATGATATTAAATATTATGATATTATGTATTATTATAAAATTGCAAAAGATATTAACTTGCTCTGGTCCGTTCAACTAACCGTCAACATTCAGGAAACGTTTTACATCCAAATGTGAATGACTTAAACACCTAAATCTTTTAAAGGAACTACAACCGACGTCCCCTGTATGAATCTCATTCAGTCACCCCAGTTTGGTAGCTGTTGAGCGCGATCTTTCGCGGCGTTCACATCAATTACCAACAACCAATCGTTCCACAGAGAGAACCGCGAATTCAAACGAAGAGAAAAAAAGAAACCGCAGTCTTGCGAGGCAATCATCCACGGCGAGCTGAATGCGCCAAACCCTCGCCGACCCTATTCCCTTCTTCCTTTCCATCCACCGTCGAGGACCCAAGCGTGAATCGTGCGTGAAAACGCTTTATGCCGCGGATAGAGGGTGGTACACCCTCTTGGCTCTCGCCTACTCGGTAAGTTCGAGTTGCTGCCGCGAGGAAGAAGCCCTCCCGCGCTCTGGAGGATCTTCGCGTCGCGCCAAGGACGTTTCCTCCAATTCCTTCGTTTCCATTTCACGCTGGATCCCGTCCCGCTCCTTCACGCTCGCCCGCGAGAACTGCAGTCACGTACACCGCGTAGACTGTGGACGAACGGTAATTCCGATAGCGTAATCGACGACGATATTGCGAAATTACGACGGTTATAATTTCCTTCGAGCCGTTTAAACCCCGGGAGCCGAGGAGGCCGACGTGGAATACGTTTGCACCGGATACCCCTTACAAGCGGTCGTATAGTTTTATCGAGTTTCGTGCGGAAGAATCAGCTTCCATTTATATGCTGCCTGTGCAACAGCGAGCTGAATATTAGATTGACACAAAGATAATTGAAATTTCTGAGAGAGAGAGAGAGAGAGAGAGAGAGAGAGAAGGAAAGAGAGATGAAAATACGTAGAGTTTTCTTGGTTAAAAGTTTGAAATTAACATAAGGATTGCGATCGTTTTTTTTTTTCCTTTTTTTTTATAGTCCACGATGTAACGTTTCACTGATTCTGCGCGGAATGTAGGTGTACGATTTGTATTCATATAGGATATTTGTAATCGTGCCTTCTTTCCTTCCGATTATTCGTACGAGATACGAGGGTTCTGTGCAATTTTCAAGTTGTAGCAAGATAGAATTCTTTTTAAATATTATCGTCTTTAAATATATCTTCTCTTCAAATATTATCGTCGGGCCACAGATGACTGTATAATTTGACTATAACAAAGATTGTGACTAACATTTGCGTTAGACATTATAGATGTTTTTTGTTATAAAGTTAGAATTAATAAAAATTAAAATTTCGAAAATGAGTTTGTAGTTTAAATTCGATAAGTAATTACTGCGAAGTTTAGTAATAAGAATTGATAATTCGTGAAAGAAGAAAGTTGTAGTTTGTAAAAGATGAAAAACTGTCACCCAGTATCGATAAATTATTAACGCGTTCTCTACCAAAATATTTTGTGTAAATCGTTCTAAATATTAAATTTTTTTTTATTTACTCTTTTTTTTTGTTTTGTTCAATATACATGTATGTTTTAGCCTATAAATGAAATCATCTTCTAACCTATTCATTAATCAAAAAAAATATTTCAAACAAATTTTATATTTCAAGGGAAAAATAATTTGACAAAATCGATTTGTTTGAAGACATTTTTACTTAATTTTGTTTAAATGAAATCTTTAAATGTATCTTTTAATACGCCAATGGATTATTATCTATTTAAAAAAAAAAGTATCACGTCGACAGACTTTAATTTTACAAAATCTAAGCATAGAGAACAGAGATAATTCCATTTACAAATTAAAACCAAACATCTTGTATGTTGAAATGTATGAATTCTTACGTCTTTGTGCCTTTTTTACATATGAACGACTGAATGCATTAATTTTCAATGAAACTGTAATGAAATCTAAAACTACAATGAAAAGGTAAATAGTTAAATTTAAAAATTATTTTATTAACAATAAATAGACTAAATTTCTACTTAATTGCGTATAACTTATTCTTGGATAGAAATGTTCAATTTTATATCGTGAATTTATGGATATTCTATAAGAAAAATATATCATTTTTTAAAATTAATAGTCAGAAATATGTTAATAGATAGACTAAATTTAATATAATCTATTCTTTGATCGAAATGTTCAATTTTATATCGCGATTTTATACCTTTTCGTACGCATTTTATAAAAAAATATGTCAAATTGACACGCGGGGCGTGTGAGGAATTAATGATCATTGTCATTCTAGTGAAATTTTATTTTTGATATTGCATATGTATGAAAGTAGAAATAGTAATCCACAAATAGGTGGAAAACTAGTACAAGCAGTACGGAATTCTGAAATGTCTTATCAAGATATCTCGTATCATGAATAATATTCACGGGGCGAGATGTTTCATCCATACGGGATGACCCGCTTAAGTGATGTCACCTAAATATCTCTTTCAGTTACAATAATGCAAAAAATATTTTTGATGTAGCTGTGAATAGTATCAAAGGACCAATGTCTGGCGAAGATTATTTCTTTCAGAGTTTCTTTGTTCATCGATGTTTGCTCACAACTATATAACACATTTTTTTTTTGTCGCATTGTGCAACTGATAAGAAAGTACGCTGAAATATGTATAATAATATGACTTCCAAAAATTATGCTACATTAACCTTGTTGACTATGTTTATTGTGTTAACAGTAAACATGTTTATTACATTCATAGTTTCTCGATTGTCGCGTCTTGAAACGGTCGAGATCTGATTGTAAATGGACGTAAATTTTCATTTTTTGAATTTTTTTTCAAAATGTCAAATTCGTCAATTTCCCAAACGACTACACTTGCGTCAACGTATCAAACGATTGTTAGAAACATTTCACTTTCTGAATTATTTACGAATGTATAAAAATGACAATTACACGCGTGCACGTTCTGTTACGTTGGAGAGTTTAGTCGTTTTACATGAGATGTAAAAACCATTAAAAGCGATAAATAACTTCCCTCGCAGTAATATGATAATCCCAGGCTTGCTCGAATCGGCCATTTATCCCATGGCCGACACTGATGCTAATAATGGCGAACTAGAAGGAAACAAAGTTTCATGCTGTATACTACACAGAAAACTAACTCATTGTGCTTATTAAAACCAGTTTAATGCCCGGATTAAAATCGCATGTACTATATAGAGAAACGGCGAGACGCAATGGGCTGAGTAATTCTAGAAAATACGTAGTAAAAATGTCGATGTTTACGGGAATCCAGTGAATTTTACCAGTTGGCCCGTGATCCAGTAATTCCATTTCCAATACTATTTTATACATGCACGTATCATCGATATCTCTGAATTATACTAACGTTACTCGTATAATGTATACTTGGTTTTAAATGAGCGAGGCGATTACTCAGGCCTGAAGTAAGTAGATTTAAAAAAGAAATTCCTACTGTAGGACATAATATTATGTAATGTTGCTCACGAATTCTAACTTACGGCAGAACTTCTCGTATTCAAATCTCCATTACAGTAAAACTCCGTTTTATACGGGTTCCATTTATTTGAACCAGATTTTTGTCAATACTCGGTCAAATGAATTCTTGTTAGTTGAATCCATCTATTTGAATCTGAAATCCTATTGTACGAACGGAAAATCAAGGCGGAATCAGAAGATCCCTGTTACGTGGATTTCAATTGTACAAGTTTATATAAACGGATTTTTACTGTCTATCCGAATACTAAATTAAAAAATATAAAAATATAAAATTAAAAATTATAAAATTAAAAAAATATTAAAATATTTTACTCTCTAAATCTACTATTCGAATAGAATATTTACCAGTATAGTAGAATTTTATCTATATGAACTTCATTTATTTAAATCAAATTTTATTGAACAGTCGATTAAATAAATTCTGGACTCGTTGAATCTATTTATTTAAACCTGAACTTTTATTGTACGAATGAAAAATCACTAGTAGAGTGGAGAATGGTTTTTTATTATATAAAGGAAGTCAATTAAGTCTAAAGTCACCTTCCATTAGAATTAATTTATGCTCTACGAGTATCTTTTTATTATTAAAACTATCAGTCGACAGAACAGTTTATATAATATAATATTATTATATCACTATATAGTGATTATACAGTGAATCATTAGAATATAATTATTATGATTTTATAATTAAACTGTTCCATAGATTGAAGACTTTGACAAGAAAAGTATATTTGTACAACACAAGTTACTTTAATTAGTGAAAAATTAATTGGCTTCTGAGCTCTTTATATAAACCGTTTGGTCTCTCGACAAATTCATATAAATATATATTCTACTATCACTGATGCTTTTTTTTGTATTAAATTTTTTTATTTAAATATTTATTTTAAATATTAATATTATAAATATTAGTATATATATCATATGTTTTCACGATTGTAAAAGTACAAAATAAAAAATTTTACTGAAAAAAAAATTTTTTATACATAGTATTTGATTGAACGTATATATAATATAATACAGAATGTTTCGTGAAAACTAGGTCACTTGAATATCTTCTCCATTAATGATAACGTGAAAATGGTTCCTGACGTGACATAAACTGGTTGAAGAGACGAATCGGATGGATGAACTATCTTTCGAGAAATATCATTTTTTAAGGTTTTTTTCATTGGCATTTTTTATATACACGAGAAACGTGTATTTTTTACTATTTCATTACATAGCTTTAGAATTTTAAAATTTTTAAATATGAAACTTATGCGAGATTTTAATAAATTTTTTAATTCGTCTTTCAAATAAGATTAATCTTTATCCAATTTACGTACCGTTGATAAAATAAGGTTCAATTATTCTACTGTATCACTTACAATTCCGCACCATTTGGAGACTTTATTCTAGTTAATTAATTTAAGTGTGTGTGATGAATGCGCTCGTCATGAAGAAATGATAACTTTTCGCATTTTCTTTTTTTGGAAATGAAGTAAATTTCATTATTTTCTGCTGTTTCTTTTTTTTTAATTTGTTATTAAAGTCCTAATACATAAAAATTACATACATACATAAAAATTTTATTAAAGATAGCAAGTGGTAATTACCGTTTTCGCATAACGAGTGTATTCGTCACGTAAAAAAAAAAAAAAAAAAAATGCCCGTGATAAAAATAATTATCATTTGTTAACTTGATTAAAATTTGATCAAAAACTGAAACAGAATAAGTATTTAGGACAATAATGAGAATATTTTCAGCTACATATAATTGTTAATATTAAATTCTCCGAAATTTATTTCGAAACGAAGTATTTTAAAAATATATATTTAATTGCTCGGTGCAATTTTTTGACAATTTTAGTTGTTATTAGAGAAGAATAGCAATAAATTAAATTTTTTTTCGTGTATTATTTTTTTTTAAGAAATTCTAAATATTTGGACTTTACCTAAGTGTATGTAATAATATCAATGAATATCAACAATAAAATTACTGATTTTTAAAAAATACTAATTACAATTTTATAATTTAATTCAGTTTGTTTACGCTGGATGTATTTAACGAATATGCTCAACATCGTCGTTTCATTTTTATGTTATATAAGTACATACTACACAGTTATACTACGAACATTTCAAATTTAATTAATAAAAGTATTTAAAATGTAATTAACGTTAAATACCTGTATGAGCTAAATTAAAGTTCTCATAACTTTTCGTTCCTAACTTTTGACCAACGTTGTATCGCGTAATTAATTTTATGAACTTTGATTGATATAACAATAAAAAGATAACTATGATCGAACATTTCGTTACGAAGGGAAAATCGATTCGGGCTAACGCGGAAACCGTATCGAATATTATACTAACTTGTTAACCTTCTATAATTATACAACAGAAAGTTACATCAGCTAATCATTCTTATAAATAATTTATTTATATTTGTGTAATGATGCAGTGGTGTATTAACAACAAAGCAATGAATATAACACAGTATACAAAATAAAATTTGGTAATTATTAAAAATAGGGACAATGGTCTCAGTTACGGATTTCAATGATCTTGAAATATGTGGTAAAGATTATGATTCTGAATATTTTTCTCTATGTATAAATATACAATCGTTGTTCGGCTTTAAAGTCAGTGATATTGATAAAAATATTTTCAATACTGTATTTTTATGTACATCTCTGAAACTGTATACCTATTTCCAAATTAATTATTTATAGCGAAAAATACTCAATTAATTTTGACAACATTTTTTAAAGTCATTCAAATCAATGAGGTTATCTCTACTTTCAATAATCACCGAAAATTTAAAAGGAAAACAAATATAAAAAACTAAAAGTATGTATAAACTCCACGATAGTGTTCGTCATTATTTTTCGTCGATTATATTCATTACTTATCATTTAAGAAAAGACAAATGCAATATTCTTAAAAGTGACGTTGATGAAACTAATAAAGCAACGAATACAATTTGTATCTACCAAATTTTATATATAACTCTTAGAAACTTACAATTTTTATGCATTTGAAGGAAATTTTAAATTGCACAAAGTGCACGTAATAAGGAAAAATAGATAAAATATCCAAAGTATAACGCTCTTTGTAACATTTGCTTTGTAAAACAATTTCCTACCAACGATTTTCTCAAAAATAAGGTTTTTCATAAAAATTCGTGATTTGCTTAAAAAATATGTTCGCAGAATTAAAAATTTATTTATATTGATTTCAATTACTCAAAACATTCCTGTTGCGTGTCTTATATTATTAATGACAGAATTTAGTATTAATATTTTCATTAATATTTATTAATGTCAAAATTGAGTATTAATAATTATTAAATATTGATATTTATGTTATTTAATATTAATATTAAAATTAAATATTGATATTTATATTATTTAATAATTTTATTTTAATATTAAAATGTTTATTATTTGTTATTTTTTACTTATTCGTTAATTTTTATTATTTCAATAATGTAAATTTTAATATTTAGTATTAAAATTTATATTATCAATATTAATATTCATATAACATTAACGACAGAAAGGAAAAATTTATACGAAGTAATAACCAGACCAGTTTATTGTAACAGATGAAAAGTAGCTTCGCGCACTGTATAGAGGATTGACATGTAATTGACTCGAAGGAGTTGGTCAACGATGAGCGATAGATGAGAACGCAAGTGCGAAGAGGAGTCGTTAAAACGTTTGAGCGTGTTTCTCCCCGTGTTGGAATGGCGGTACGTTTGAACGTGTTCACGCGTAGAACGAGCCGGGAAAATCCTATGGAGCTTTTCCGTGCAGTTGCTCGAAGCCCTGTTTCTTGGCCTCGGCGAGGAGTAATAAAGTGCCAGTGTCCAAGCCAGCGGAAATTAATCGTCGCGGAGAAAACTGCACTGCGTCCGACGCGACGCCGATGCTTCTCTTTCAACAGTAGCACGAGGGGAACCTCTTACTTTCTCGTTAAGGAGTTATTGAACGACCGCACCGCGGTGGAAACGCGTGCAATCTCGCGCGGAACCGAACGTTTAATTCAGAGAGCTGTCAAATTGCCGAACAAACGACCGCGTCGCCTGATTATCACCGCGAAGTGTTACTCTCGCCGGTCTATTATCCTCGCGGACTTACAGATGCTATTTAACTCTCTTCGATACACTTCTACCGTACTCCACCGGGCAATCGGGTTACGAATGTGCGAGTGTATCATCGTGGATGGCGGGCAACGCTTGATACTTCATCGCGTAGTGTAAATTATTGGTTTTTTTTTATTCAGTTATTGATTTTTCTTTCTTTTTTTTTTTTTCGTACTGCGGCCAGAACGTAACATTCGATACTTCATCGCAGCGCAGTGTTATTGGTTTTTCATTTAACTATTGACCGTTTTTCTTTTTACTGGTTTTCTGTTACAGATGAATGTTTTTATTAGAGGATGAGTTTGAAAAAAAAAAATGGTTGGACAGTGATGTAATTTTACGTGCAAATTATTCGAAACTTCACTACAGTTACTATTTATATGTGTTTCGAAATTGAAATGGGAAAAATAATCGTAATACTCGTGTAATTTGGTGAAACGAGATTTAGTTTCAAGTAATGATGTATTTTATTTTGGAAAGTAAATAAATAATAATTCTGTGATGCATGTAACAATGAATATGTGAACACTTGTCATTTTTAAACATAGTCCACAATAAATTTAACTTTGATACTAAAAGAAATAAATAGTACTTTACTGAGACTCGATAAACATATTAACAATTATTGCAATTGAAAAATTGTACGATAAAAATTTATGGAAAGTATTATAAGATTTTTTAGCAGAAGTTTATATATCACAATTCTTAGAAAAATAATGAGTTTGTTACTATATGCTATGTATACTATTTTTAGTATAAATAAAATTCTTTTTATTTCATTAATGTAAATGGCAATTCTTGATGTCTTAATTCTTTGTCAGATTAATTAAAAATAGAATATTTTGTTATTGAAATATTTTTTCTATTTCATATTTATATAAAATATGCCATAAATTGTGGACAATTGACTGTGAAATAATTCTACCTACAAAAAAAAAAAAAAAAGAAAAAAATACTACATAGAAAAAGTTTTTTCATTTGAGATTTCATTTTCGAGGAAATCGAATCTAATTTTTAAATCGAACTTAAATTTAAATTTTTTCTTTAAATTTAAATTCAGAGATAAATAATGAATAGAATATTATTCTGTCTGCGAGAGTCTAAAGTGTAAAATACAATTTGTTCTACAAGACGTTTCTCGAGAAAATTTATAATTTATTAAGTCGATTTTTGTCTGAACGTATTCAAAGTCTATTTTCTTAAAAATGAGACCTTAAGGAGTAGAAAAATGTTATTCTACCTTCTTCACATTTTCGTATCGATTATGCACTCCTACTTGATAAATTTTTCTCGATTTTCCGAAAAATGAAAATATTTTATTTCTTCCTTTCGAATCATTTAGAAACATGACAATATTAATTCCAAACATCTAACATATAAGAAAAAATGTTTCTTCGTTATGGTTATACGTATAGTGAGTTTGACAAAAAATACTATTTCTGCCGTCCAGTATTAATTAATTCTGATAAGTATTTATTTTACACTAGTCTGGATAAAAAAAAAATAATGGCTTGCTAATAGAAAAAGATTACTTCACATCATATACATACATATATAAAATAGTATATCATTGCAGACTCTAAATATTAAAATTAAGAAAATTACATTGAGGTATTTATTCATCATATTCATTTGACTTAGCATCATCAGATTTTATAATCTTAGCATTATTATCATACAATTTTTTTATTATAAAAGATTTTGATTCTCTGAATTATGTAACGCATATTTGAAAATCTTTTGCTGAGAAAAGTGGCAAATTCTGAAAAGATAACATTATAATGCTATCTAGATAGTAATAACAAAGTTTTTGCATTAAAAAAAATTACTTCTATTTCCTAAAATTGCTGATTCCTATGTATTTTTAAACTTTTAAATAGAAATTTGTTTCATGTATTTAATGTTGTAACACATATTCTGTTTTAGATTTGTTTCATATGCTTTTGAATATTATGTACACTTTGTGCATTTTTTCACCCCCTAATTTCCTGCAAAAACATAAAAATCTATCGTTTATCGTAAACACGTGAGTGACTAAAACCAAAGGATTGAAATCGAACAGAGCCAAAGCTGAAGATTAGTTGTTTTAAATTTTCGAAAAAACGCTCGAGAGACGTTACGAACTTTTACAACAAGTAGCTTTTCCCATATCTTGTACGTTTCTTTGCTGAACGCCAGATATTTTATGAATATCGGCTATACAGGCTCAACTTTCTTCCAAGTAATAAATCTCCCCGACTCCATTGGTACTTAATCGTCGCCTAGCACACAGATTTCGGTAGGAATGATTTATCGTTCGGCGTTCACCTGAATTTCCTCGCACACGGGAAATTAAGGGAAGAAATGAGTGATGCGAGCAACGCTGACCATCGCGTCATGAAAACGTTTCCTGAATGAGGTATGGCAATTGAATGGGAAATGAAGGTGGTAACGCTGTAAACGATATGCGATTCTCGTCCGAGATTAATAACACGCTGATATTTCTAGAGTTAATCTCTTCTATCATTGCCAACCGGATCAAACTTATATTCATCTTCCCGATCGTATTTGCCTGTACATTCGAGGAGGTTTGAAAAGCGAAAAAGATTCAGAAGTTTGCATCCAAACACATTATACCGAATGTCTTGCATAAAAACTCAGTGTTTTTGTAGACAAAAATAAAATTAAAATAGTGTAGTAAGAATTTCATAAACGATTTGTTTATGAAAAATTACTTGCCGTACCTTGTGGCAAGGTACCAAGTTTAATTTAAAATAATTGAAGGAAATGCATAAAGCTTTTTGTTAAATTTATGAAAAATTTAATACGTATATTACTATCAAATACAACAAACTTCTTTCATCTAAATCATATGCTAGTAAATAGACGGAAACTAAATGATAATCCGTAAAAACAACAGCGTCCATTATATGTATATTTACAATACATTTAGGTTTTCTTTTCCAAGATACTTTGCTAATCCCTAATATAATTTAGGCATCTTACTTTAAAATTCGTAGAAAATGCCAAGCACGTTCAAATCGAACTGTTGTTACTTTTGCAAAAATCGAAATATAGAAAATTATTATTTCCAACTAATACCCCGTTATAGTTGATAACATTTTCTTTATTTCTATTATAATATAAAATTTAACTCGATTTCAAAATCGAATGGTTGAAAATATTTGTATTTTAAAATTAATGCAAAAACCAAAAAGCCAATGCCAAATAATTCCTTTATTCAATTATACTATTGCCAAGTAATTGACTCATAGATACAATTATACCAATATAATAGTATAACAGAATAAACTCTGAGTTATAGTTGTTTGACATTTTTCTCCATTTAATATCTTATCCTTAATTACGTTCATATTACATAAAAAGAGTTGAAAATTACTTATGCGAACTTATAATGAAACGTCCAAATGATCAATATTGTATGTTGTCAGTACTTCAGGTTTTCAACATTCTCATAAATAAGAGGTTCTTATACGATCAATATTGACTGTATGTATAGAAAATTTTCACGATAATTCTGAGAATCTTAAAATATTGACAATATATTGATTGTTTGAACGCTCCTTAATAGTCAGGAAATATAACGTTTATTATATTAATATATTCTATATATATTTTTATTTTATATATTCTATATAGTTCGATACATTACAAAAACAAATATCTTTTGAACTGAAATGTTGTTGAAGAGGTAAAAAAATATATAACTAGAGGAAATATTAAGAAAACTCAAAATCAGACGCAGTAAAATTTGCCCAATTGTAAGAAAGTTTAATTATACGTGTGGAATTATGGCGTAGTTCCAAAAATATTGGTGGAGGGTTATAGATTAAAATGATTGATAATAAAATTAAAATGACTTTTAAATAAAGTTTTTAATATCTAAGATAATGGCCATATTTTATAAAGAAGTGCATTACATTATTTTCTGTATTATACGACCCCACGTATTAATTTAGTAAAAGCAATCAGAATTCTCTTCAGTTGAAAGCTTTTTTTCATACTTAAGCTACGTAAGCGATAAGAATATTATCGTCTAGCAATCGTGGAACAGTCTCTTTCATTTAACAGATTTTAATTAAAATTTTAAGATTATATCGTAACATAATCTTTTTTGCTACAAATGTTTCGAGGGTGGATAATAGGTATTTCGTATTTTCATACGCTTCCATGTGAAAATCATGGACGAATTGTAAAATTCATTAAATGCTATTTTAACCGAGAATTTTGAATATTTTTGAACGTTGCGAATTATATTATGCTTCGATTACCACGAAATACAATGTTTACGAAATTATGCATCATGAGCTTTCAACCAAATTTTAATAAATTCTCTGTCATAGAGTTTATGTTAAAATGATTTTATCTGACTGAAATGAATTGCAGCATCACGTGCAAGCATCCTCGCAAAATGTTGGTTCATGTTCTACGGTTGGATGAAATTCGAGAGTGGACGAATATATGTAAAAAAAAAAAGAATAAACGATAATATCATCTAGATATACGTCCAAAATTACAGGTAAATGACAAAAATAAAATAATCGCAATATATCATTCAACTAAAAAATTGGGATGTTAAAGAGAAACTAGTGCAGTATGTACAATATGTTTTTATATGAAATTCTGGTCATAAATATATATAATTATCGTGCATAAGTATTTGGACAAATTATTATAAATACGTAAAGTACAATTCAAATGAATTTTTATAAATTTCGAATTTAATTTTTGAATTTTAATAAATCTAGTTGCAACATGTATAGCTAATACCAATTAATAAAAATGAAGGAGCAATAATTGAAGATTAATTTCGCAGAGACGCTTTATTGTTAATTAAATGATTTTATATCTATTCAATGCTGAGATATTTCGAAAAGAATCGAAATATTTCGTCTTATTCTTATATAAAAGTTTATTAAAATTGAATACGGAACTTGAGTGATATATGTAAGTATACTCTTTTATTTTAGATTAAATTTAGCAAAGTATTTGACCTGTGTTGTAATAGGATGTAGGAAATTAACAGTAGAAAAATATTCATCGTAGATACGGAAATAAAACAAAAATATAAATGATTTAATAAAATTGCAGTAAATGTTCAATTATTTATGCACGACAGATAATAATCTAACTTTAACCGAACTCGGTTATTAATATCCGAAATATAAATTTGACTGATCATTCAAAATCTTAGCTAATGAAGTTTGAAATGGTTTATAATTTATATTTGCTACAAGTGATATTTATATATTACAAAGAGTACTTATTACCTAATGGAAATTTACTGATAAACTATTATTATTGTACCAATTTCACATAATAAATAAATATATACATTGTCCCATTTACACTAATCTCTGAT
Source organism: Tetragonisca angustula (assembly GCA_036937485.2). Taxonomy (NCBI): domain Eukaryota; kingdom Metazoa; phylum Arthropoda; class Insecta; order Hymenoptera; family Apidae; genus Tetragonisca; species Tetragonisca angustula. The sequence continues at coordinate 1,392,505 of JAWNGG020000037.1, read as the reverse complement.
ATTTATCAAACTACCAATGATACGAAAAAATATTCGAAATAAAAGTTGAATAGTTTTAAGGGTCATAATTTGACATAAGTAATTTCTTTATAAGCCGATATTACAGAGAATATAAAGGATTTTGATTTTTTAAATGGAATTATACATTTTTAAAAGTACTGATTGATGCAGCTAAATATTTGCATTCTTTATAAAAAAAAATATTAAGCATGTTTATCTAAAATTATTAGTTTAGAGAATATTTTAAGCCGTGTGAAACGTAACATTTGCACAATACAAAGCGAGTGATACCTGACATATTTCGGCACAATTTACAGAATACATCTCCCCACTTAAGTGTTCGCTCTCGGTCCTGACTGTGACTGTTTAATAAGTGGGGATTACTCTATGTATTTACACGTGTATAGACACGCAAGTCACATTCGGTTGAACGGAAAGTTTGGTTATGTTTGACAATTTGTTTCTGCATCGTTCGAGTACGTGATTGGTTATTAGTCGTTCTTCTGACTTTATAACATTCTTTAGTATTCCGCGTGTCGTCGTGTGCAAGTATATTGCAAGTTGTGACGATGTATTCTATTCCTAAAAAACTCAGTGCCTGTTCATAATATCTATAATAGTGCTATAAATGCTTTACTATTGCTTTACGAATTTCGAAGAGCAATTATAGGGAATAGTAAAAGACATTAGTTGTTGAAAAGGAGATACTGTGAATATTCGTGTGTCAAAAGTGGTTTCAAACATAAATCATTATGATAATACGTCGTGTTCTGGTTTGCTGAAACGAAAAGAAGAGGATAATTTGCTATGAACTATATTACTATATCGCTTATTCACATCGTTGCAAAGTTTTGTGAAAAATTCTAACCTAAAACCTATAAAGAATTCAACGACGCCATTTTGAAGAATATTTGTCGTATCAAAGGAAAAGTTTGTGGAACGATGGGAGAAGATAATAAAAATGAATTCTAATTATATCATTAATTGTACGAAATCATACATAAAATTAATAATATCATACGAGATACATGAATGTACATAAAATTAATTAAATTATATCGTTCGTTAAATTAGCCATTTTTTCACAGAAATGATACAGTGAAGTGTAATGGATTGAATGTTTCGAATTTACGAACTTTCTGTTTAATTTAATATTTAAATTCTGTTTCTTTCACTTCGTCCGTACATTTTATAAATATATACACCTTCATTTGCAAGAATATTTGTTATCCATGTAGGATATCTTGCGTAATTGGTGGTACAACGAAGTAGGAGGCGATTCTGCCTAAAGTAGCGAATCAAAAAAAAAAGAAAAAAATAAAATCACTTCGTTTAAAGTTTCGTTTTCGAAAAAATTGACTAATTCTAGATAGAAAAGAACAATTAACATACGAAAGTAAGTTAAAACTGTAAAATAAAATTTTTTTGCAAGATGCTTCGTTTTCGAGAAAACTTTTTTCAAATATAGATGTACTAAGGCAATTCGTAATGAAACATGTTCAAAGTTTGTTTTCTCGAAAATAACATCTTAAACGAAAAAATTTTGTTGTAAATTTTTCATTTATTTTTGCACAATAAAATATTCTCGTGTTGATTATTCACGCCTGCCTGGTACGAAATTAGACAAATTCAAGTATACGTGAGAAATTTTCGAACTAGGTTTTCTCGAAAACGAAGGCCTAATGAAAAAATTTCATTTCTCTTCGACTTATTTTTTTCTAGTCGGTTATACCACCAGTTACGGGACATTTTGTACATACGAATAGTAAAAGTTACATCAATTGAATCATCGACGTTTAAATAGCAATGATATCAAAAGAATCAAAACAATTCATAGTAAGATCCGCGTAGAACGAACGACTGTAGTTTACTACGAAACTAGGTACGTAGCTTTTGCTACAAGTAGGATTTACACGAATATAGTGATTCCCGTAAATCCTCGCCTTAAATGCGTTGCCAAGTTACGAAGTTACGTTACCAAGTTAGTTACGTTAGTTAGGGAGGCCTGCTTCCTTCTAGCTCTCTCTCTCTCTCTCTCTCTCTCTCTCTCTCTCTCTCTCTCTCTCTCTCTCTCTCTCTCTCTCTCTCTCTCTCTCTCTCTCTCTCTCTCTCTCTCTCTTCCTTCCTCTCCTTATACAAACTAATCAAGCAATTCATTGAATTCAATAGCTGTAACTGAAAGTATACACTATGTCCGGTTATTATTCCTGTAACTACTGAAAATGCGAAAAATCGTTTCATGTAAAAGTTTGTTGAATTTCGTGAAAGAAGTTATCTTCTCTTTTTGTATTATTATTCGCAGAGATTTTTATATCAACGTAACTTTTTAAAATGAAATATTAAATTTTTATTACCAGTTCGTTGCATTTTTTAAGGTGAATCATTTTTAACGTGTACAACATACACGTTATTTATACAGTTTTATTATAAATATATTTTTGTGTGCCCATAGGAAATTTGAAAGTCCAAAAATCCGTTTAATGCACATGCAAAAAATGTACATAAAGTACTGAAAGTTCATAATATTCAGCATATGAAACAATTTTGTAATTAAGTATTTTTTTAATTGATTTTTTAATTTGATAAAAATCCGAAGTTCAAGTATAAATATTAGTACCAAATTCCAGAACATGTTAAACGCGGGCTATAAATGATGAAAAGAGCTAAGAAAGTAAATTAAGAGTCGGAGAGGAATATAAAAATTAAAAATAATTTTATCTAATATTTCCTAGAAATTTTATGTTGTGCTAAAATCTATAACGTAGAAATCTATAACGTAGAACCTACTAAATGTTAGGTTGCCATTAGATCATCATTGATCATTTCACAAACATCAACACGAACTTTCGACGATTGTTCATTTTCCGAAACGATGTAATTGTCGACAAACATTTAATCATTATACGCTCGAGTGGATAAAAGTATTATTGCTGATAATTTACTGAAATATAAAATATAATAATAATATAAAATATAGTTTTTATAGTAATATGGAAATATAAAATCTATAATACGAAAATGTTATATATATATATATTTTTTCTATTTATTACAATTTTCAAATATTTTTAAGAGATTTGAAACAAATATTTATATAACATAATATTAGTTTTTTATATAAATATCATTATTTATTAATACACTATTAACTGTTTATTATTAGATTATTATTGGTTAGTTCATTTAGTTGGAGTTAGCAAATATATATTTCTAATAAAATTCACATAATAATTCATATAAAATTTGCATAATATATCGATACGTTTAATTAATGAGTTACCATGGTTACGATTTTAATTATCGAGGAAGACAAACAGGTGTTAGTTTTAACATATCATGTCTACAATGAAAGAAATGAAAAAAATATTGAGATTTATTTTGATTTTTGGTATTATAATGATTTTACATTGGATTTGATACAACTTAATTGTCGTAATATCGATAAAATTATAGTTTTAAGTTTTTCTTTAAAAGTAATTTTTCACGAACCTTGTCGAAATTCCATACGTACCATTCCTTAATTAATAACAGTCAAAAAATAACAAAAAATTTTCATAAAATCGTATTGAACTAAATTATATTAATTTTCAATGACCTGGAATTCAATAAATTTAGTTTCAAGATTTTTATTTACAAATTGTTTATTTCTATTGAGTATATTTTATCTCTTTTTTTCTATCTTACAATATTATTCAATGACTTATTTAATAACGAGTATTATAATTAATATTATTTTGTATTTTTCTACAATTTTCGTGGATTGGATTAACAATTTCAATCTCAACTTTATCGAAAATTAAATCTTAGTTTCATTTCAGGCTCGATAGTTTTAACAATTGTGTGGATCGATAAATTTTTGTTAAGCAAAGATCATAAAATTGTGTCGTATGTTATTTGCCATTTCTGGAGATTGGTATATCTGTATAACTTGCTCCAATTTTCCTCCGATTGACGTACATTGCTACCCTATAAAGGCTTTAAAAGACCAACAGCAAACTCACGGATGTAACATGACGTGGGTTTTACGTAATTTTCCGAAATTGACCAATCGTTGCGCTGGAACGCTGCCGAAAGTACAAACACAAGTAACCCAATTACCCCGGCGTACACTTATAGCAGTAGAACGCATTTGGTTTGCGGTTACGAGACGTGAACTTACATTATCATTAACCCTTCACAGCGAGAGCCATGTAGTAAATGTGTTTACGTAGTAAAGCCAGTGCCTGGAGGCGTGAGACCCCGTGAACAGATCAAACGTATACGCGTGTTAATGGCAATCGTGTCGTGTTTACCCTTGTTCCGATTAATCAGCCTTACTCGCAAATAGAACTGCGGATTGCTGCAGCGGCCCCGACGTCGCGCGCAAATCCGAGAAAGAACGTTCCGTCGAAAGTGCCCGCTTAATTGTTCCGGCGGTGAGAATTGGCGCTGTTTACGGTTTTATGCGACTTTGGCCGGTCATATCGCTTTCGTTCGATTGTTTTTGATACGTTAAAATGATGGATGGGTTCTCGTTCGATAGATCCACAGTGAATTCTAACTACACGGCAATTGCCGGTGGAAAATATTGCGCCGAAACACATATGTACGTAGGCTAGTAGGAGTTCATCGTTGAAACGCGATTTCGTTGAAAATATTTCCAGTCGATTTTTTGGCGATATTTTTTGTTCACTTTTCATTTGTTATACGCGCGTTCAATAACGTATTACCGAAGATACCAAAATGAGAAAAAGTAATAAATAGATATACGTGATCGAGAGTGAAACATTTTATTTATTTATTGTTTTATTACGTGGTCAAGACGTTTTTTTTTTTTTTTAGTAAAGTACTGAATTAGATTCTACATGTTTTTTTATACCTTTGTGCCCTTTAAATTTCAAACTCGCAGTAAATTTTGTATTTGACTGACCTAACTCTGATTCTAATTAACACGTTGACTATACCACGTTGACATGTTGTGACATGTGACCGGAAATTGTTTCCTCGATGGCGGTTATGGTGGTATTAGTAATCGGAACGCTTCAAATGTTTCTAATAAGCAGAATAAAATGAATATCATTAACTAAAAAATTTTGAACATCATAACTAGACAATATCATGAAATAAAAAATGCGCTATTCAACAATTGAAGATTTTAATTGAAATTATATTATATTACAAATTATATTACAAAATTGTAAAATTAAATACGGTGTATTGTATTAATTCTTTTGTGATCCCCTGATAGCACCATGTTAAACATCAATTAATCAGAATCCAGTACGATCAATTGTTTACCAATTAAAAGTTTTCTTATTAGTTACGTGATTATGATCACGTTTAGTACAGGAGATATAATGTAGTGAATAGTTCTCAAACAAGTTCATTACTATATTATTTTAATATTTCTTTTAAATATTGTGCAAATAATAAATGAATAATATTTGAAAAAAGCCTTTTGCTTTCATACGTCAGCGTTTTATGCAATTCAGAGTATTATAAGCCTTGTGAGTATTAAATTAAAATTCGTTTTATTCGTCAATATTTACGAGTATGAGCTGTAAAGTTTTACTTTCATTTAAAACTCAAATGAACGGGAAAATATACCTTTTTTATTATAATATATCTTTTTTTTCACATAATTATCACCTACTCTAATACACTTCGCCCAATGTCGCATTAATTTTTCGTAATTCGTTCATGAGAAACATCTTTTTGTCGAAATTACTTCTTCGATGCAAACTTGTCTCAGATTTAAATGTCCGTGATTTGTAAAGAATGCTTCATCGATAAATAATGATTTCGTGAAAAAACATTTCATAATTTTCATATTGACGTATGCATATAAAAAAGTTGTCACTGAAAGAGAAATACTTTTTATTAATGATTTATTACTATTATTAATTTGTAAATGAATATTTATAAATAATGATTAATTTATTAATTTATTATTTATTTATTTATTGAAAATTTTGGCATATGGAAAAGGCGATATTGTCATGTGTTAATTTTCTAATGAAATTAACAAATAGACAGAAAATATTATCAAGGTGTAATACCAGGATAGAATGAAAAATGTCGTAGGACAATAATTATTTTTCTGGCTGATCTATAATCATTATTTGTAATTCAAAACATTTTTAATTACAAGTAACGATTATAGGTATATTTCGAAAAATTTTTTCGTTGTCTATAGCCATTATTGATGAGATTACTTGTTATAGTTGTTGATGAGAGAAATTTATTTCGATTGCTCATAACAATTATGTTCTCTTTCTTCATTAATTTCCGCAAGATTTACATCTACAAGTGACTTTTTGAGTTTTAAAATGTTTTATTGTGGTTAATTCAGTAGTTTGAACTTTATGCTATTATGAGGAATCGAAATAGTTCTCATCTGTAAGTATTGCAAGTAATCGGCAAGAAATTTTCAATCACTTACAATTGTTATTTGTAATTAAAATATTTTATTTTTTAATCATGTAATGTTTTGAAAATTTTTTTGCATTTGAGATTTAAATACTAAAGAACTTTGTTTAAAATTTTTCAGACAGCTGAATTTTACCTGATTGATACAAAGATACGATTATATAACACACGATAAGTCTGAGTGAAAAGAATGTACAAATTAAATAGAGATAAGTAGTATCTCAGAACAGTTAACTAATTGTAAATTATTAAAAGTCTCTAAGAATAAATGGTACTATTTATATAGAAAGCTGTCAGTCTTTAATGATCTGAAATTTAATTTGAAAATTTTAATATAAAGAAAGAAGCGAATTTTATTTTCATTGTAAGGGAAATATTTTATTTCTTGTTTTTGTTTTACTATGCTTTTGAATATTTATTGAATAGCGACTAGCGTAAATAGTAGAGATTATAGTAGTTTATTACTGTTTGTTAGTTACAACAATTGTATAGTATATATAGATAAAAGTTCTTTTATGAGTTCGTAGATTTTTGCAAACTAAAGATTACAAAATTAGAAGATCCATATTGTTTAATTCATTTTTTGTTATTTTGAGGATTACCAGATTTCCACATGATTTAACCCAAATGGAACATAAAACAGCTGATGATTTTTTCCTAAAAATAGAAGATTAAATTTTAACAAAATATTCTCGTCATTATAGTGTATCTCTTGATATCACCAAGAGTTTACATTTCCATTTATTAATATAAACTTCGATATCAAATTATTCCGTCACGTACTAGTTGGAACTAGAACGTGCATACGCGAATCGAAATCCACGTGACTGTTGGAACAGTGTATCGGTTAAAAAATCCATTTTCACCAAACATTCGCAACATGTGCGACTAATGCAACGACGTGGCGATAAACTTCTCTTTCCAATACCGTCGGGCTTAGCTCTCTGAAACTTTCGCGATTGCGATTCGTATTTATTTACTTTGAAAAATTGTTAGTGCACGGCAATTCTCCTTAATTAACAGCTAGCTGCATGGCCTGATTTCCTGAAGGACGGGGAACAAAAAGCGCACGACGAAACGGCCTGGACTTGAAAACGTTTGCGGAACACGAAGGAATTACAATTGCAAATTGATTTCTCCTCTGCTATTAGCCGGAGCCTGTTCCCTTTTGTCGCGCCAATCGAAATCGTTTGATATTAATCCAGCTTTTTTTTTTCATATTCGTTGGACTGCATAAGCTCCACCAGACGGGAATTAGGTTCATGTCGGTTCGTTTTGGTTGACACGTGGATTATTGCGAATTACCCCGGTCGAAAATTTATCGAATCCATGTTCTTTCTTAGGATATATTATAATTATAAAATTATGAACAAAACGAATCGATGTTTGTTTGTTTGTCACTCTGACAAAATTCAGACCCAAACAAGCATTCATACTCGATAAATTATTTAATTATATATAAACATGCAAACGCTTAAAGAAGATACAGTTTGATTTAATTTAGTTTCAATTCATTTATTTATACGGGATGGGAACTTCTTGATATAAAGATATCGAGCTCTGATTGCGGACCATAACGAGTGACCAAACCGTATACAGTAATTCGTCGTTTTCTTTTCGAACTCGTCGGTACGTCACTGGATAGAAATTACTGAGAAATAATAAATTTATCATTTGTTTTGCCTGGGTTATACTTAAATATACTTGGAATTGAGAAAATATTGCAATTTTGGGGCAAAAGGTTCTTGACGTGCGTGGCACGTCATTCCAGCGCAATTGATTAATAACTCGACTACGAATTTTCGTGTGTTTATAGGAAATTTGAAAATTCAGAAATGTCCAGAGTATATAGAATAACGTAAGCAAATAAAGAGCTACAGTGTGTTTTGTCAGAAACAAACGAAGATACTGAATTAAATGGTGCAGAATGGTTCAGCTTCTTAGTATGCAAATGACGAGCTAAAGATTAAGCTTGATGATCCCCTCTTTTCCATTTAATTAAAGCCGATAAGTGAAGCCGATATTTTTATTCATTTGTGTCCAGCCTGTATATAATATGTGCAAGGATATATAAAATATCTAAATTTTTGTATTTTTACGATTTATTTTAGAATATGTTTGGATCAAATGAATGAATGTTCGTTCATCTTTCACTTTGACAAAATTTGTGCTCATATAGTATAATCGGTTAATCGATTAATCGAAAATTATATTTGTCAAACAAATATTTGAAACAGGAAAAGATAAGTTTTGGATATTAATTAATTAAAATTAGCTGTTAAAATATATTTTAACTAATTAAATCTATACATAATTATCGTGAATACAATACGAAAACTAATTCTAATTATAATTGTAATAATATTAAGAACATGTTTTGTACATTCTGATGTATAACATAATTCTTAACATAATTCTGTGTTTTAGTAAACAAATATAAAAAACATTTTTCAAAATTTGCATTATAACTATAACTAATAAATAAATTTGTGTGTACGACATGTTAATTGTTAGAACTATTTGAATATAAAAATTAGAATTCAAGGAATAGGAAAAAGTTTTCAATACCACTTTTGTTTTTACAAAAATCAAATTTCTAAAAATATCGCATTGTGAATCTGCAGAAACTGTTCTAAGCAATTGTATAAATTGATCATTTTAACCACATTAATACATTCGAGGCTAGTTCCGATCGATTTTTCAATCACCAATTTCACAACCTAGAGAAATAAATTTGCATTTTTGGTATATAATATGTCATTATAAGTTTCAAAACACATTTTTAACATCCTAATGTCACGTTTAATAAATTTCTTTTACTGCGTTTCTAAACATGGAAACTGAAAGTATTAAAATATCTGCAAGTATTGGTAACGCGAATATAATAATTTGATCATGAGCATGAACTAATGTTTGATAATGTAGATACTCATCCAAATTCATATTTCTATGGAAATGAAAATTTATTCCATCCGCTGAATACTATAAAACGTACTATATTTTGAATATTTTATGTATTCTTGAATGTTATATATTGTAATTATTTTTAAATCTTAAAGTTTCGTACAAACGCATAAAAATTTTCCATCTAGTTATTACATTTGGCATTTGTTCATAAAATCAACCGTAGGAACTTTTATTTTGCAATTCATTTTATTAAAAAAGAATTTCACTTCCAATTCATTTCAAGAACTGAGCGAATGTACACAATTGCGTCTTCAGCTATTTAGTACAGACACGAACCATCGTATAGTTCTCGTGTACGTTAACTCGTGCAAAATCAGCCGCGTAACCGGGTCGAGATAATTTCTGTTTATTCAAGCAGAACTTATCCATCCATTTTTGGGATACCGAAAACCTCGTCGCAACCGTAACTTCCTAACGCAAACGCGGCTACAGAAACCAAATGTCCAACGATATTCACCACCAGTGATTTACAGGGTGTCCATAAAGTCTCTGTACAATTTCAAAAATTTATTACAAAAGCAAATGAAAAGACAGATAAGTGGAAATCACTACAAAATGTATATATTTAAGTTTTTTTTTTACCTCATTTAATATACTTCTGTATGGGCACTATAATTGCCCATCAAGTACTTTCTTACACTCTTTCTTGATAGATGTTTTCCTCCGATATTCTTGGTCGTCCACTCCTCCCTTTGTCGAACACTGTCTCTGTCTCCATAAATTTCTTGTACCACGCACGAATTGATGGACGTGACGGTGGATCTCTTCTATACTGAGTTCTGAAGTTTCGTGAGTCTGCAGATCCGATTTGGTTTTAATAAACCATGATACGCACTGTGCCTTCTCTTGAGGAGTAGCCATTTTGTAAGGGGTTCATTTAACAGTATCTTATTCATCAACCGGGTACCTGAAATGCAATGTGATGAGAACCTTGATAACCACTGAGTACATGGAACAAACCTGATAAAGATATCTCATCAATTGCCGTTGTAATAAATTTTTGAAATTGCAAGGAGACTTTATGGACACCCTGTATTTCCGACGACGCGACACGGTAATTGGAAACTGAAACGCCGCCACCTTGGTGTTTCCAGTTTGCAGAAACGTGGAAGAAAGGCTGGATTGATCCGAAAAATCGAGTCGCGCGAGTTCTCGTGGAAATCGAGTTCGAACGTCATTCAAGAAGAAGAGTTCGGCCGACAGAAACGCGAGATGTCGCCGTCGCGATCGATACTCGATCCTCCCGTGTTCGTCCCGGTGAAAAATACGGCAAGGTGAAACGAATGGCACCGCGTAATGGTAACGAGCGACGACCCCGATCCTCCCTCGCAGCAGCCAACGTTGCCGACTCAGCTGCTGCGCGACACGTCTCGATTTCCCTACGTGTTTCGCTCTTTTCGGCGGCCTCGCATCGATCGTTCTGGAACGATAGCTTGCCGTGCCGGCGCCGCGGCTTTTTTTTCGGCCGGTTCGACTCGCAACCCACTTTCATTCCAGACAATTTCGACGGCTGCTTTTGATGTTGCGTACGCGAAATGAGACGGGAACGAGCTTTTTACTCGCCTCTCTGTATCCACCGACCGTGTTTATCCCTCCCTTCTCTCCTCGGTGTTTCTCCCTTGAATTTTCGGTTCGCGCGGGCCTCTCTTCGTAGCTTCCCTTTCCGACACTTTGTTTGTTAACCGCGAATTTCCCAGTCAAGGCCGGATTTTTCTATAAATCGGGAATCTCTCGATTTTCGAACGTTCCATTTGCGTCTGACGCGGTTTTTTGAACGATCAATTGACGCACTGTGAAGAGTAAATTTAATATATATATATATTATAAATTTAATGTATATATATATATATATATATATATATATATATATATTTATTTATTGATGGCACGTTGTTTTAACACTCGCGTGCTTTAACCTTTTGTGATAGTTACTGGTTGACGGACCATAACGAGTAACCAAACCGTATACAATAATTCGTCTCCTTTTTGAATTCATCGGTATACCACTGGATAGATATTACTAACAAGTAATAAATTTATTATTTGTTTTGCCTGGGTTATTGCAATATACTCAAAACTGAGAAAATATTGCATGGCACGTCATTCCAGCGCAAGAGATTAAGCATCTTTTTCAGACATCAGTTAGCAGAGAATAAGAAAAAATAATAGATAACTAATGTGATCTATCTTAGACTGTAATTATGCATTTATTTTCCAACGTTCTGACCAAAAATAACAATTGTCACGAAGACTTTTATGAAAAAAAGTTAGTAACTGAAATTTGTTTATTCTTTATGTTGGTTCTATGAATCTCGACATGTGAAGAGAACTATTTAAAAATTAAACATTTTTACAAATAACAATTATAACAATTGTATAAAATAATTATTATTATATAACATAATTATTTTTAAACAATAATTATAAGTGGTTAAGAATATTTTTCGCTGCCGATAATCATTATGGACAAGGGGAATTCTATTTCAGTCGCTTATAATAGTATCGATAAGGAAAATTTATTTCGATCGTTCGCAATATGTAAAGTATAAAGCATCGCTTTACATTCGACTGAAACTCCGCGAACCGCATTAAAACAGTTTAAAAACCGTAGAGTTATTTTCTGATGTAAATCTCGCGGAAATTAACGAAGAAAGAGAAATATAAATTTCTCTTGTCGATGATTATTATCAGCGATCGAAAGGAGCGTTTCTTACCGAGAACTGTTGCAGGTAATCGAAATAAATTTATCTCGTGGTTATTGACAATGGTTATTGACAATTAAAAAAAAACTTTATTCTACGTTATCCACTTATTTTTGCGCGTAGAATGCTCTCGATTATTCGCGCCCGTTCAGTACGAAATTAACTAAATTTAAAATATGGAGAAATTTTTAAATTTGATTTTTCTCGAAAACGGAACGACTTGTTTTTCCATGTAGTATCTGCTCGTACTCGGTTGTACCACTAGTTATGGGACACCTTGTATATATTTCACCGTGATTTTTATTCATTCCACATCGTACAATGTTTTATGGTTTTAAATGATACATAAGAAGAATTGCAAGATACTAAAATTAAAATAACAGTGTGATAAAAAAGTTCTAGTCTCTGTCAATTTATTCGAACACTATCTACTGTGTCCATCTTGTTTACTATGATAAATCAAATCATTGTCACAAATACTGAGAAAACAGTCAGCCTCTGATTAACTTGTAGTTAGTTAAAAATCAAATTCTTTATATCTATATGTACAATTATTTTTCATACTTAAGATAAAATATATAAAATATATTAAATAAATATTTTTATACAAAATATATTATATTTAATATAAAATATATAATTATATTTAATTAATTTATATTTAATGTAAAATACATTAAATATTTTATATATATAAAATAAGTATTTTTATATTCAATATAAAATATATAAAATAAATATAATATAATATACAATTATTTTTTAAAAGTCACCAAATACATTATATACATATACCGTGTTAAAAGTTCTCTGTTCGTTAATTCGTACATTCAGATATCGATGACTCGACTCGAGTCATTTTTAGAAGGGTGACACGTTGATCGATATTCACTTAAAAAAAATGTATCACCGCCTCTCGAAAATTGCGCGTAGAAAAGCAAAAGCATATGGCTTCCTCTTCCATTCTATCGGTGTAAACGCGACTTATAGAAAATTCTACTTTCTACGATGCGTCGCGTCGTTCACCGCCAAGCTACACGTTTCGATTTCTATCGATAACCGTAACGCGATCTGTGTGTGTGGCTCGAACTGGCAGATAAATGAGCCGGATAAACAGCCGGGGGAGTTTCACTTGCCGAGAGACCGGGGAGAGCGACCGCGTTTTCTTTCGCACAGAACCGATGCGAGCACCGCGTACAATGAATTGGGTTTTGGTGCACGCCTGCGAGCGTACGCGCGGGAAACACGCGGGGGAAATTGGCGGCAGATCGATGGGATCGTTGACAGCTTTTATTCCGGTTTCCGCGGGAGGGTTTTCACCCGCGACGTGGATGCGTTCTGACGTTTATAACCGATCCAATTTTTTACGCTCGAACGACGTACGTGCGATCCCGAGCACGTTCGAACGTTTAGGAACTTGTAAATTTGGGCAAAGTTGGAAATGAAATTGAAAGGCGAGGGGCGTCGATGTACGTACGTGCCTCTCCGATAGCTCTAGTTGATATGTTAATTGCCTGCGTTTCTTTTTATATACGTTTTTTTTTTTTTTTTTATTTTGAAAGTGGTTAAGTTTGTTCATACATTGAGATATTTCAGGGTTTCAGGGTGTTTGAGTGTAAAAAAATATATAAATATTGGCAGACGTTAATAAACTCAAGTGCGAGATTTTATGGGTGTTCTAAGAACTTCGAAGGAAACCTAGATATAAAATCTTAGTTTCGAGAATTCGTCCGTTCTTAACCTCTTGCGCTGCAATGACGTGCCACGCACGTCGAGAATTGTTTGTCCCAAAATTGCAATATTTTCTCAGTTCTAAGTATATTTAAGTATAACCCATAATTTAAGCAAAACAAATAATAAATTTATTACTTCTCAATAATTTCTATCCAGTGATATTATACCGGCGAGTTCAAAAATAAAGCGACGAATTATTGTATACGGTTTGGTCACTCGTTATGGTCCGCAATCAGTTGCCAGCGCAAGTTAAGATACAAGTAACATTTGGTGCGATATTCTACAAATTACAGTCGATGTATTTATATGTATATTACATGTACATTTATATGTAATATTGATTTATATTAGACTTTCAATTACAATAGGTATTTTAATATATCAGAATATAATGAAAGAAATAGAACGAATGGAGCAACGATCTCTTCAGCGCTGTTGTGTCAAAAATATTAAAAATCGTAGCGATAATCGTCGAGTAAGATTAAAGTTTGCTATTATGTAGCGATAGTAAGAGAAAGATATAGTTTCTAGTAAATCACCTTTCGATAAATTCGTAATTTATCTCTTTATGGGCCTGATTTATCGCTGCGATTGAGACCAGAAGAATCGGGATAAACATTTGTTCTCAGCTATAGTTAAGGATTAGCTATTGCAATGCTATCGCCTGTGGTTGTAGTGTTGCGATGTAGCAGGGGAAGAACAATGGTACAAAAATTTATCACGTTATTTACAACGATGTTATACAGAACATACGTAGCTAAAACAAGCTATAACTCGGCAAAGAGCGTATTATCAATTTAAGTACAGTTTTATTTGTAAGTTTATTTGTAAGTAGATATACTTAGGAAATCCAGGTAAAATGTTAATGATGTAATAGTAAAGTATTTTTTTTTAATAAAATTGGTGGTCGAGAAATTACTTTGCTAATATTGTGAAAATATTATTAATAAATTAGCCTCCACGCGAATTTTACATACTTTCCTTTAGAAATGACTATAGTAACGTTAAACAATAATATTCGATCTTACTAAATTGTCGTCGAACATTTTTTAGTGCATAAAATTCATCTTTATTTTAATCTATAATTTTTTCAGTTTCTAATTTTAGTTCTTCAATCTTTTAATTTTTTTGATGCTAAAAGATACTAAAAAGTCAGTTGTCGTGGCAATCAATGAGGTAAAAGAAAAAAAATTAAATTGAAAGATTGTTGTGATCAACAATTTAAAAAGAAATTTTGTTTCAAAATTCATTTCCATTATTCTTTTAAAGTTTTGCCGTTTGCTCCATAGATAGTCTTCGAATTGTCTTTCTATTAAATATAAATGAGTAGAATCAACGACTTTTTTGAATGAATTATGTAACGTACAACGCCGATCGTAAGTGCATCGTGTAATGAAATTATACACCATTACATTATTTATATTAATTAAATTATCGACGATCGACGTTTCCCAGTTGCAGAGCTTTTCTCGTTAATGATTTAAAAAATAAGGAAATTACCTTAATACTATATGTAGTATTTCATTTGCGGTTGTGTTCATCATTTATAGCTTCGTTTCATCCTTTGTAGGATAGCGTTTGTTTGACAATCAAAACAGAATTGAAATATAAAAGATTCATTTTTTTCGAGGTCTGGTACAATGATTTTTCAAAAACATTGTCACATTTTTTGAATATGTGCACTACAGTGGTCTTTAGTGAAAATACATATCAAATATTGTAGGTATATAATCAATAATAAAATTTGCTTTTCAGTTTTCTTCATGTCAAAAAGATAAATTTAAATAAAATTATAAAGAAAATGAAGGATAATAAATATATGAATGATAATAAATATAGGTATATTGATGATTAAATCTTGAACGTTTAACCAGAGAATATTGAGATCAGTTGTCATCGATGATCGATATATGATTTTACATACATACATGTAACATAAAGTATAGACTATCACAAAAATACTTCATGATCAGCAATCTATAAAGGGTTAAAAAACATGATTATCCAAATTGTTGTTTCTGGAATACCTTAACTTCCGCTCAAAAATCTTGAGACATTTTTATTTTCAATAATATTCAGAATATTTTGTGGATTATTATGTATGTGTATTTTATAATACGGTATAATATTTTGCATTGTATATATATATATATATATATATATATATATATATATATATATATATATATATAATACAGTAATATAATATATTAACAGATTCTTTATATATACAAAATATATTTTGTATTTATTGTATTTAATTATTCATTGTGAATATAATAATTGATATACATTATTGCACATTGTGTGTGTAAATTATACTTTTATATTATATAATTTATATTATAAATGTTGAATATTATAATTATAATATAATTATATTATAAATGTTGTACATAATTTATAATTTTTATTATTCAAATAATGTTACTATTCATATAATGTGATTTATTATTCAAATAATTATTGTAAAATTTCTGATGGGCGTAAATGTTGTATTACTATTAGAAAAGAACGTCTAGTAACTGAAAAGTCATCACTTACTGATCACAACCGACATTCTACTGCAGTAATACAATATTCCAACATTCGATAAATAAAGTTTCAGATAATGGAGATTTTACGACACATGTGAAATTTAATACAGAAATAGCTGTAATTTCACGGTATTATCTGAAAAATTCTATTTTGTTACATTTATCTTTCAATTAGTTAGTACCGACGTGATTAATTACGCTTTATTCTACTAAAAATTCCTATGTTATTGTAATTCCTCGGTAATTATCGGAACGTTCCAGCATAATTAGTTCGCTGTACAGATGAAAGAATAGAGACGAATCTCGGATGAAATATCGCAAATCAAGAGCACAACGATTGGAAAAGCTCGTAGTTTCGCAAATCAGTGTCCCGCCGGTTGAAATTTCCTCGTTCCTCCCATTAAAAGGCTTGATCGCAATTATCTCGTCTATAGATAGCCGGATGGCCCCAGAAGCTGACTTGGCCATTCACTTTTGTCCTTTTGCCTACGGCTCCCCCCCTCTCCAACCCTTTTTTGTTCGTGCCGACACGTTGTCGGTTGCATGTCGTTTTGCATTGCGCCGCGTCCCATCCGATGCAGCTGGTGCAACATGCCATTCTTTATTCGTTAACACGCGGCCCTACCTCTCCTACTTTTTCTCTCTCGCTCTCCCCCTCCCCCTCCCCCCTCTCCCTCTCCGCCCCCTTTTTTCGCGCCCTGTATATCCGTGTATATCGGAATCGCATCATTTTATCCCTTTCCGCGAGCCACTATGTCAGCCGATGCGACACGATGCGATTTCGTTGCATTTCGAAAATCGTTGCAGAAAATACTTAGTTTGACAAAAACTATTGATGGTGATGAAGGTTAATCGGAATTTATGTAACGTACGGATGGATTCTGCCGGAATCCGTTCGTTTTTATCCATTTCCATAAGCCACTGTTGACAACTGATTCGATGCTTTATGCAATTTCGTTGCACTGCGAATCTGCAGGAAATCGTTGTAGAAAATATTTCGATTGTTTGTGAAAATTGCAACTTACTCGGAATTGATTAGAACAGGGATGAGTTATTCGAAACTCTTCGGAAATGTTTCGAGTTTTGAGAATTCGAAATTTATGTGTTTATTTTTTTTTTTTAATAAATTTCGACATATATTTATTTATTTTCTTGTGATTTGGAACTCTCGAAATACGGATAAGAAAATGTACAAAGTCAACGAATGAAGAAGCGGCATAAATAAGAAAGATGAAGAAGAATCAGGTGTATCTCGGGCGTTCGATAATCAATTTTCGGTTTTAAAAATGTAAACAGACATGCGATCAATTATAATTCTGACGAAACGTCGAAATCTGAAGAGGAAAGAAGTTTATTACATCAGCGTTAATTGTGTACTCTGAAAGACTTTAATACATCCGACACGAAGAAAAAAGTAGTAGGTCCAGAAAGAGTTTTTAAATTAAATTCCTTAAAAAAGAATCTGGATTCAGTATGTTTGTTTCGTTTTTATTTTGTTTAATTGTGACGAATAAAAATTCCAGTTCTTCGATTCCTTTATTTCTCAAAATAAAATCAATATTTCAAGTTTCGGAGTTTTGTGAATTTCGAAATTACTCTCGGACCCATCCCTGTTGAATTATCAATTAGTATACGGGATTAACACTATCGATTAGTGTATAGGATGAGTTAAAATATAATTAAAACTACCTTGAATATTTTCTTTCGTTGCTTTTAAAAATATGAAGAAAATTGGTTAATAAAAATTGTATTAGTACAGAGATCATAATACGGTACTAATAGTGGAGGGGTTCAAGGTGATTTCAGAGTCATCTTTATTTTAAATGAAATATTATTTTTTCATTCCATTTGTCGATGTAATATTCTCAAAAAAAAGGACGCATCATGCAAGATAACTTTCAAAAAATCTAAAACCAGAAAATATAACTAAAAGCTTCTACATTTTATATTTTTTATATAAATTTCTGAAACATGCTGACAGCCAATCAGATTATAGGTCAAACTTTTTTAACCGTGGAAACAAACGTCGGAGTTTTCATATGTCATTGATGGCCGCAGTTAATAAAACGCGTTCGTTTGGAAACTTTACGTTACATATACACTTATTTACCCTTATTTAATAAAAAAATAAAATATCACCCTTTAGTTAATAGAAAATAATATGAAATAATATTTCATATAGTGTATTATGTTTATTACTAGTCGACCGTGATATGCATTCGTACACAGAAGAAAAACACAGATTTCTCACTATCTGTGACATCTATTAGTATTAAATGCATTTAAATAATTTAGTTCCATATATTAAATACCGTTGAATTTTTCATTTGATTTATTTTTATTTAATAAAAAACAAAATAAATTTTCAACGAAGTAAATTTGTATGAGATATTAATATTCTAAAATAAAAGATTTTTTAATTTTTTATTTAGAATGCAAAAAGTCTCTACATCTTAGGGTAAGGGAGATAGATGACATTCTGATATATGGTGAAAAAGGTGTATGAGATAAAAAAGGTTGGGAACTACTTATCTGCATAAAATATATAAATATATTTATATTGCATGATACATTGTATTATATAATTACATAATTAATACAACTCATTATCTGGATTCCTACTACCTGAAATACCTGTTTTAACAAGTGTATCGAAAAACAGTTAATTCAGTAAGACTATTATAAATAAATATATACGACAATACACGATGGTATATGAATGTAAAAAATTCTTGAATAAACAGAAAATTTGGATATTTTTGATATTTTGTCTTCATTTTAATTTTTTACTTATTTTAAAAACTTTTTAGTTTGTTCCATATTTTATATTTATTTCCGTAGTTACTGAGTGACAAAATTCGGATCACGCCTAACTAGATGTCATGTGAAATAACTATGCGTTAGTTTTATTTGAACATGAAAATGATGTTCCTCTTAATGATTATTACATTATTTGACTATTAAATGGAATAACATTTTGTTTGACTTTTCATTTTGTATACAAAGCAATTTCTATATAATTTCTATATATTAAAATACATCAATATTATCGATAGATAATCTTGTCGTAATTCAAATTATTTATCAGTTTATTTTAATCGAATTAACTCGAACAAGAAATTACGTACAAATGATTTATTGAAGTCTCATGTTAAATAAAGTTAGTTTTCTATATTGCGTCTAAAATAACAGTAATAATTTATTTGAAATAATTCATTGTTTCAAATTATTATTTCTCATTTCTATTTCAAATAAAATATTTTGCAAACATGTTTTGCAGTGACAATTGCAAATATTATGAGTCTGTTTCTTTAAAAATCTAATCTTTACCCAATATAACAGATTAATTTAGGCAATTCTTAGGCAATTTTCCAGAAATCACTTCCTATAACGAGGGATTTATATATAGATATTTATACATAGATCAATGGGCGTTTATTGATATTGAGAGTGCAAAAGCGAGTGTCTAATAATTCATACGACTCGAGCAAGTTTCCATGCAATCATTTTCTGGTTATTCGAATATTTGGCGAAGGTAACGTTTCTTTTCATCGCTCCTTGAATTCTCAGAAATACATATTATAAACTTGTACTTCTCCATACAAAACTATGTTTTGTATTATATTGTATATATAAAATTTACTAAATTAACTTAATATTTAATTATACTTTTTTGCGTTGGATCAAGCCATTTCACTTTGCAACATTCATTTTATTTTGGATGTATGTACCTATTGAAGTGAAAAATACCGGTTTCAAAAAAAAAAAAAAAAAAAACATCCGGCTTAAAGGCTTCATGTTGAGGATTGGGGCACATACGTCGCAATGGGACATACATGTCTCATTGATATCAATATCTTTCTATTCCGTAAAAAATAGATATCAAAAATTTCAGTATCGACAATTTTTTTGATATTCAATTGAACAAAATTGCGTGCAGGGATTTTAAATCTTTGAGAACTCACTAAAATCATCAAATGTGTGATATTCGATTGAACAAAACTGTGTGCAAAAATTTGAAACTTTTGAGTGCTCGCTAAAATTATCAAACGCTCAAAACGAGGAGCATATGGTGTAGATATATTGTACAATAAATATGTTACTTTCTATGAATTTGTAATAAGCTTTAAAACTAATTATTTCAAACAACCCATATTATTCGCATGATCCAGTGCAGATTAAACACTCAAAGAGTTAAAGAACGTATTTTAAAATTTTGTCTGTGATTGAAAAAAGTTAACTATGACAAGCACAATTATGTGATTACCACACTTTCAATGTGGAAACAATTTGGCGAGTATGTTAATAAAGATAGCAACATACCACTGAAACTTAAGCTAAACTGAACTGAATATTTATTTCCCGGTAAAATGCTTTAGAATTTCACTTTATATGTGGTTTGGGACTGAAAGAGTTAATCCTTCAGCGGTAGAAAATTTTTTATATTTTTAATTTTTATATTCTGTTTATTATTTTTAGTATGTTTGGTTTATCATAAGTAGACGAATTTTTATGTATTTTTATATTTTTATGACTTTTACAACTTTGTGTAATAAACGAATGTTTAAAAATTTATAGTTTTATGAAAAAGTAGAACCTAAATACAATTTTTATATTGTATTATTATATTAGAATTTAAATACATTTATTAAATACATTTATTACATTACTCTGTTTTGAATAAAATAGACGTATATATAGAGATATGAAAAATAATATTTTGTATATTTTTGTATATTCTGTTCTTTGCACGCATTTTTGTACTTTGAAATTGACAAAATAACAATAGAAGTAATACGCAATGTTCATTCAGCTTTTTCATTCAATTAAATAATAAAATACAATAAAACAATTCATAAAAATAATTTAATTACGTAATAAAACAACAGCTAGGAACAATTCTCCGATCAAATCTATAGATTGGTTCGATAATTATCGATTTTGCGAATATAATTTTAAGAATATTAAAAAATAGTAGTTAACCGTGATTATCATCGTTCAATAATTTCATTAAGATTTTGAACTTTATCTTTTATCATCCTATGCATGTTATTATGCACTATAACCTCAAAAAAAAAAAAATTGAACAAAGATGCTTCTGGTGTTTATCTCGATCTGTTAGGATTTTTTAAGTTCATTAATTAAGATTAAAAGAAAACCAATGGACTTTAAAATCAATTATCAGTAATAGGGAAATAAGTTTGTGTCAAGGCATTATTGATATAAATTTTCATTCAAATAATTATTTCAATAAAATTTTTATCTCATTTATTATTCAAACTGATATTTGAGAATTAAATTTGTTACATGTAAATAGTGCATTCGTGGTTTGAAATCGTGGGGATGTTGCAACTTGGGAGATATACATATTATAAATACAATGGATTTTTATTACTTTCTATACAAATCTCTTACTTTGTAAAATTAAATATAAAAATTAATTAATATATTAGATATTAAGATATATTAATATATTAGAAAGAAATTGAGAATTCTGCAGTTTCGCAGTGCTGTCTATGCCTCTGATTGTAAAAATAATAAATATTGTACTATGGATGTGATGCAATACAGATAGTTTACAATATTATAAAGAGCTAACTTCTGTTTATACATTTTACGAAAAATCATTCTAAAAACACAGATCTATACAGATCTATAAAATTTCTACGAAAAATCACGTATTAATCATTTCGACCACTCTATTAATTATTCAGTTTGCATATTCCTAAATTCATTTTGTATATTTCGTAAATGCTGTTATCGTAAAATGTTAGCACACTCTGAATAAAATGCACTGCACTTGTCAGTTGCATGTTTCCCGGGAAAAGGAGATTATTCTTTCGAAGTAAATACCTGTCCCTTTTTTTTATTTGCTATTTTCATTTCAAATCAAAAAAGCTGTCCAACTCTGGTTTGTATCGTGTCATTAAAATGTTCGTTAAAATAAAATTTATCCATTTGATGGAAATTGGTGTAACTGGCATCGGTAATCGTATTTGCCAGCCGTAAATTTTACACGTTTTTTCTCTGCTGAAAACGTTTCTTTTCCTCTTTTACAACGACACGTCATATATCTTTCCACCTCGGTGCTAGCGACAGCGCTGTAGAAACACAATAACTCACGCTTTCGTGGAAAAAAACACATTACATATAATACGAATACACGCGAGAATATATCTACTAAAAACAATATTAAATCGGGAGTGTTTAAACGCGACAGCTTTTCATTTTCTTCGCTCTTGTTCGCCGACAGATAAGTAGAAAAAAAATGGACAAATGACCATTCCGAATAAGATACGAAATAAGTTTATTTCGAAATGAGAATAAGTACAATCTTATTTGAAAAGTAAACGATAATTTCAGACAATAATGTAAAATAAAAAGTAACAGATTTCCTTGTGTATTTATTTTGAAATGGAACTATTTAAAAATCAGTTCCCTATCATGTTTAGTTATAATTTATTTTTCAAATACATCGTTAATACTTAACTGACGTCGTCTAAGATAGCATAATAGAGCAAATAACGGCTAAAATAAAAATTTTATTTGAAAAGTTTATTTTAATAACACCCTAGTCTTGAGTGGTGCTCGTAGAGCGCGCGAATTCCTTAACTGTCTACAGAAGTTAAAATAAGTTCTTTTGAAACGGCTAATACACCCGTGAAGATACGTAACGACACAATTGTGAGAAAGTTTACTTCTCTATAACCTGTTAACCGTGCTGCTTTAGTTATTCTTAACGATGCACGCTTTCTTCGTTTTTCTTATAAATATACGCCTAAAAGGAAGAAAATATTAATAGTTTCAAAAGAAATACGAAACTCGCATAATTAAGCGATATACAATTAAATTACATTTACTGAATATATAATATAGTGTTAAATAGTACTTATAAATAGACTGCGGATTTTTATAAATAAAATTTAGGAAAATGAAATTGCATAGAAAGTTGTTTTCTATATCAATTATTATATATCGCACTTTCAGTATTTTATGTTCTTTTGCACGTCACATGCGTTCTGCATTTTTGCATCTTCGAGTTTCTCATAAATGAATAAAAACGCTTATGAAAGTTGTATAATCAGAAGATCCATTTATATCTTTATAAATAAAATTAATTTACCATAGTATGTTTTGAAAGGAAATCTCTACTGTATAGCAGTGGATTTTTGCTATAAGTAATAGCAATTTAATAATTGTTTCAATTAATTTATTATTGTTATTTTACGAAGAACACAGAACAAATAACTTCCAAGTGTTGTAAGGTTTCAAAATAACTTATTATTTGAGTCAATTTGATTATTCAAATAAAATAACAAATAATCTGAGATTACTTCTTGACACAGGAGTAGAAAAAAATAGATGTAAAATTCATTTAAGTAAAAATTTATTCACTAATTAGTTAATTCAATAAAGTAGAAAATTATTTATTTGATAGCCAAATAACGAAGTAATCCGGAGAAGAATTATCTTCATATTTAACCAAACTAACGTACAATTATTTTAAATATCGTTTAACTGAATAAGATAATATTTATTCAATTCGTCATTTTTGAAATATAACGTCCAAACCTAATGTCAATATATCAATATAAAACGAGAACAATAAATATTACCAATCTGTGAGACCTTGTACAGTAGTGACGTAATTTTTAGTATACCTATAATGTCTCAAATGTATATACGATTAAATCAATTCCACAATTAAACGATAAAATCTAAGACAGAATTAATGCATCCGCAAAATCACTCTTGGGAACGGCGGAATCAACACGAAGAGTCAGTTTTCAAAGGATTCTTTCTAATGTCAAATATTTTTACCTATCTATCAATGTCGATTGGAAACCCCTGTAGGAACTTGGACGTCAGCTTTCTCAAAGTTTTCTTCCTTGGATCCCCTTTCTAAAAGATTCCTTTTGTCGGACGGACAGCTTTCTACGTTCCTCCCGTGAGCTCGTAACACAATACATCAGCTAGATTACGTATTTGTCTGGATCTTTTCGTCTGTCACTGTCGTTCGACGAACGAGTTTAGTGCTCACCTGTTCTCCTTTGAATTTCATACTTCGAAAATGTTATCGATCGAAAAAACGCGAGGCACAGATAAACAAGGAATACATGAACAAGGGAACGATTTGCACTGTTGCAAATGTTTAATAGAAACACTCTTCCAACATTTCATAGCTGTCTTGAAAATGTCGAAATATTAAAATATTAAATCTCTTTAAAATGTTAAAATATAAAAATTAGATTACATTCGTTTTATTCATAGACAATGGATGTACACTGTACGATATTTTATGTTTGTTTGTCATTGCGATCCATTCTGATTTATTACATTCTTTCATCTCTCCAAAACTTTCATTTTTCCAAAACTTTTCTGTGATTTGGTAGCAAAATATTGTTCGAATTGTCATTTAGTGAGACAAATTTTAAAGAATTTTTTTTTAACGAAAACAGCAGTAATGAGATAATTGGGGATGATATCATGGACATAATTTTTCCAGAATTCGAAACAAATGAAAATGACAAAAATGTGTGTTCTTACACCATGCCGAAAAACAATCATGGAACAAAATATGGAACACTTCCAAAAAAACAAAAGCTCATAATATAACCCAACTATCTTACTTCTATCAAACAATACCTATCCACAATATGAAAAGAAAAGACAGAATAGTCATGACAAGGCTTAGAACAGGACACTGCAAACTCACACATGAATATCTATTTAAAAAAACAGAATCCTCAATACAACCGGATTTTATCAACCAATCATCTTCTATTTGAATGCAGCAAGTACCACGCTCAATACAAATACAAATACAAAATAACTTCATTGGCAGCTTTGACGTCGCAGAAACACATAGGAAATGTCATGAATTATCTAAAGGAAACTAACATCTACCATAAGATATAATCGTCTTCAAAAGAAGGAAACAGTATCTAGCCGCCGCTAATAACCAGAAGGTAGATGCGACGTTAATCTTAAACTTAAAACTTAAAAAAAAAAAAAAGAGAAAAGTGTGTTCTTATGTTAAAATTTAGAGAGGGACTTTGATGGTGTCAAGTATAGAAAAAAACCTCTGTAGAATTGTGCGTTAGGTGATTCATTAGCTGAAAATAAATTCAAATTTCTGTATTTTCATTTTGATGGAACTTTATATAAAAAAAAAAAAAAAAACGAAAACCCTATTATTAGTTCAAATATGAGAGGCTTTAAATATAGAACCAAGTGTATTATAAAATATACGTGTAATTGAAAAATTTTATTATCCATTATTGATTAAAAATGATCGAAGAATTTTCAGCGGGAATATAAAAGAAATATAAAAAATAATTCGCGCGAAATCTATAGCAGAGTTTGAGCATTAATCGATGAAAATGTTCATTTGCTCGACTGATTAACGTTTACGGTTAATCAAATTAATCGTTGAAAAATCGAAACTTATTAATTATCAATTATTAGTTGTTACATCGAATTTGATTATAATTTCATTTAAATTGGAAGTATACTTTGAAATTGTAATGAAGCTTCGATTAAGTTTCAGGATTAAGATATTTGGTCGAAATGAAACATATTCCTGATTCATACTATCAAAAGCGATCATATATTTAATTGCAAGTCTGATTAACTTATTTTGAAATCTTTAAAAAATTTGTTAAATAAACGAGCAATAATAAAGAAGAAAAGATAATATCTTTGCATTAGGCGTTAATATCACTTGTTGAGACTTTATCATCTCTTTATACATTATTGCAATATATCCCGATCTCTAACAACGAATAAGAAAATAAATTTAACGAAATAACCTATTTGTATAGCAATGAATGAGAAAATAATTTAATTAAATAACTAAAAAGAATTTCGGCAGTTAATCATTAACGAGATACAACTTTAAAATTGAAGAAAACTTAAAGCTTAATAACAATTAACGATCAAAAGATATCTTTAAAAGATATTTAATCGTTCATTGCAATTAACGATTAGAGTAGAAATTTAATCGTTACGTATCATGACTAATAATTAAAATTGGAGTGTAACCATTGAATACGATTAAAAAATATTTAGTCGTCAATCATTGATTAATTTTTTTCTCAATTCTCAGTCTGTAATTACCGATCCCCACTTGTGCTTTTCATTGTACGCATCATTGATCGTCACGTCTATGGACAAACGTCCAATAACCATTGCAATTCGACAAGAATTCTTCTTTCCAACTCTGTCCGGACGATTGTTTCCAAAAATGTGGAGCCGCGTTGTCTCTCGCCTGGAATCGATCGAATAATTCGCCGTGGCTTACGTGGAAAGTGGAAATGTTAACTCCAACTGCCCGAGAGAAATCACAGGTATCGAAATGTAAAACCTATTGATTTTCAATATTGGCGAAGGCTTCAGTAACATATGTATCAAGTATGGAAAATTGCGGTCGGACGGGCATACTAAGTAAAAATAAGTGTAAAGTGTTTTAATTTTTGTACAAATATGTAGCATTTTAGCAAAACAATCGTACACGTGTTGGAAATAAGAATATGTGTTAAAAAAATAAATTTTATTTTGACATGTAATATATTATAACCTTAGATTTAAAATTTAAAACTAATTTGTGACTAAATGAATCGTTTTACCCGATTATTGTTAATTTAATTTTAGCATGTGAATAAGCCAATTCTTCGATATTTAATATAAAGTTCGTGCCACCAATTTAAATATTTAAAATATTTTAAATTTAATTTTTAACATTTTAAATTTAATATTTTTAATATTTTAATTTAAAATACTATAACTGTCCTCCAAAGGAGGATCTGTACACATTTCACTATATCTTGGATAGTTTCTTGTAATCAAACTCGTTTATTTGATTTATTTGATTTATTCGATTTATTTGATTTATTTGATGTATTTGACTTATTTGATTTTATTTGATTTGTATATTAAATTTAAATAACGAAGTCTTAATTTGCAGATAAATAAATATAGATAAATACGTATAAATAATATAAATAATATATAATAATACATGTACATATAAATGTAGATAAATACATATTTCATTTATTCAACGAAGTATTATATTTCAAATACAAACCTTTTCCACCCAGAGTGTTAAAAACGATAATAAAATAATATTCCTTCTACACTTGTATAGATACCAAAATTTTAATCACTTACATTTAGTTAAACTTCTATTCCCTAATTTACAACGAATTCCCATAAGATGCACACGCGAATAGGAAAATTATTTCGTCAGAATTTTCTATATCTGTCGCGTTATTTTCCATCTATCTTGTCATGCTAAAGTATGACATGAGCTGTTGTTTTTGAAAGTGGTATAAGTCCATTTTTTCATGTATTGAGATATTTAAGGGTTTGAATCAATTTAAAAATATTGGCGAATGTTAATCAATTCGGGTGATGATTTTAATATCATTAACTTGTTAAATTTTATTATGCAATGATAATCAATAAAATTCTTGAAGAAAATAAACGATTTGAAATAAAAATAAAAATAAAATAAATATTAAATGTGTGATTATAAATATAAAACGAAGATATCTATATCTCACTAAATCTACCATTAACTCACTTTTTTTCAATAGTGGACTTATGTATATCACTTTCAAAAACAACTCCTCTTACACAGTGGGTTAAAAGTTATACATACAACCAGCACATTTCTGCAACGAGCAATTCGAATACATACAATTTCATCTAAAACTGAAATTGACTTAAAAAGTGTTTTAATCAACGAATGGAATAATATCACTAATAAAATTACATCCAATTTGGTTAATTCAATACCTAGAAGGCTAGCTGTAATAATAAAATCAAAGGGAAGCCCTATTAAATATTAATTATAAATATTAATTTTATTTGTTGTTTCTATTATGAATATTTAAATTATTTATACACTTGATAATGACAATAGAACTGTACGAACGCGTTCATTTCTGTCATTTTGTTCATTTTTCTTGATATTTATACAAACAATATGAATATTCTTTTTCGTTTATTCGATATTGTTGTTCTACAGACTTTGGAGAATGGATGTACCATGTTTGTTTAAAAATTATTGTTTAATAAACATTGTTAGTCAGTATTTTAGTCACTGTACGAATACTTTTTACACTCGCTGTATTACCGACTGTCCTGTAAAGATAGATATTCGTATACCACGTCTGTGGCCAAACATAATCGAACCTTGCCAACAGATATCAAAAAAATGACACTGATCGTTTCGCCTTGTCTCTCCCTTACATAATGTGGAGATAATGTTTATTCAGCGTACAACGATTATTACGAGTTGGGTAAGAAGGCATCATAGCCTCTGTAATCTGACGGAATTCGAGGCTAAGAATCTTTCGCGACGCTTTCAGAACGAAAGGACTTCTAGAACGGCCCGAGTATACTTGCGGAACGACTTCCATCGCGATTGCAGCGTTTCCTTCGGTTTTTTTCTTCTCCTTTCTTTATCACTTCTTTTGAGTGGTAAGATTGCGGTCAATATACGAGCCTCCGCGCCGAATGTCAAAGTAGAGTTTCAGTCGAACAATTGAAAACCTCCTTCGCGCCGGGGACAAAAAAAGTTACGAACGATTCGAGCTTAAAGGTGCACTCGCGGGATTAGCGTCGTCGGTTGAATGTTGCTAATCGGGGCGCGAGAGTTACTTGAGAAAAGTAATTACAACGGGTTGTGAAAAGTATTCGTATCTTCTTCGAATGGGTGTGGTGTACTTTCGGAGGAGTGTATAGGATGATTCTATGGGGAAGGAATAAATCGAGGAGGAAGGATAAAATTTCTTTATTCAACCCTTTACAATACAAGTCCTTGATTTATTTTTATCGTTGTAACTGATACTGTTAATGATCAAGTTTCATTTATCAATGTTTACTAATAGACTGCGAATTTTTATACAAATTCATGCTTTTGTGAATATAATTTAAAAAAATGGAACTTTGATAGAAAAATCTATCACGTACCAAATATCAAAAACTAGACCGAAGTTCAGAAGTACATTGTTACAGTAGTAGAAAAGTTCGGATAGAGGATGAATGTGTCTGCGGAGGCCGAAATTAATAAATGAATAAAAATAATTATATTTCTAATAAAATGCTTCTAGTGTTAGGTACTTGAGGTGGTTTCTTATTGAAACCACTGAATATCTGTGACAAAACTCAATTTCACTCAGTTTCCGGAATGAACAGGAATAACATTCTTCCATTGAACTCTTTGTTCCCGAAATAGATTTGAATAGATTTATTAATGGACTGCGGATTTTTATACAATATATTATTCATATTTTTGAGAATATAATTTAAAAAAAATGGAACTTTGATAGAAAACTCTATCATGTACCAAATATTATCTAAAGCATAATGTATTTTGGATATTTTATATATTTTTTCACATTATGTATATTCTGAGAAACTTCGCGCTTCAAAATTTTAACGAGTGCATAAAAAATCCGTAATTATGTTATAAGTTTTCTTAAATAAACAATACAAAGTCTCTTTTTGTGAAAACGAGATTTCTACATTTATTTTCCTATGTAGAAAACTTCTCCTAATTTTTTTTCTTTTAATGAGGTTTTGACCGTCAGATTAATAGCTATCGTCAGTAGTTACTAGTGAGGATTCAATTAACAGTCAAATTTGGTCTTATTATTTAGCTTTCTTGGTGAACTCAAGTCTTTTCTTTTTTTTTACTATTGATACTATCTAAAAGATAAGCATGTCAATAGTAATCAGTACGTTGCACTTTTCACATAATTCTGTGCCAATTTTTTTATTTATATAGCACAGAAGTTTTCAAAGTGTAAGTCATGAGTTGATTTCTGACGGATTGCGCAAAATTTTAAAATACTACAATATTTACATGTTCGAAGTATTTCGCTTATCGAGTTATCTTCCACATTTATTACATTACAGGCAAGTGAGTTGCAGAATATTATTGTTTTCGAAAGTAAGTCTCGACCCATAAAATTTTGAGAGCAACTAATACAAGTAAGAAACGCACAGTGGGAGATTTTTGAGTGGTCTACTCGGATGCAAATAATGATTGCTTGATTTTACTCGTTAAATAGATAATTATCCAAATTCACTTGCGCGCTAAACAAATTTTGCAATTCGACTTTCTCGAAGGTTGATCTTCAAACGAAAAAAATTTTATTTTCTGTACTTTTTCCTTACATTTTGTGAGAAATCGCCTCGTGCTCGTTTTTTCTCTCACTGCATTTCATAATGTTGTTATAAGTATAATTATAATAAATCAGAAAAACCAGTTCGCATTTTTGTCATATGTGGGATTTGATCGATTCCAGCTATTTTTTAGACAGTCTTTTAGCAACAAATAAGAGGACGAAACAAGAGAATGAAATGTGTTCTTTAAAAGAGGAGAATGGAGAGTACTATACTCTGTTTCAAGATCTATTGGATCAACTGAGTAAATTTGGACTAGTGAAATGAATTTGATCAGTGAATTGGTATAAACACTACGGCTTTCATCTTTTACGTTCTCTAGGTGTAAATATGGCTTAACCGTTGGTAACTACGTCGATAATAGCGATCATTTTTACGATTTTGTTACGATCGATGATATAATTATTTTTGACATAAAATGAGAAAATATTTGTACTATTATTACATTGTTAAATAAATATTTGCATTAGATTTGCATTAAATATATATTATTAAATAAATATATTGCATTATTGCACAAAAAAATATTTGTCAAGATACGTATTAATAGATATAAATTTTTGAGGAATTTAAGGTTTGAAACTCTACAAAATACATGTAATACGTAAAATATTCAAATTAAAATACTTGTTACAATATTTAGTAGATTAAGCAAATTTCCATTTGGAATCTATTTTTTGATGGTTATATTCGTAAAAATATATAGATGCATAAATATTATTTACAATACATTCTAAATAATATATATTAATATATATATACACTCTAAAATATATATTGTATTTAAATAAATTTTATTTTAATGCATTGTGCGTGAAATAAATAACAAATATTGTTTATTTAGCAGTCTGTGTATCAACTATCAAATATTTTTAATACATTTAAAAAAAAAGGATGAAAAGTGACAATTCATCGAGCATTTCGATTACAATTTAACACATTATTTATTTCTAATTCTTATAGCCATAATTCATGATGACATTTGTGTCGAATATGAAATGTTAACAATGTTACGTACGCTGAATTTAAGATGATTATTTGAAATTTTGGCACGTTCGTGTTGTAGTATGTTACATACTATGAAATACAATTTAAAATTTTTATTGAGTAAGAAATTCAAATTTATTTTTATTTGAGAAATTTGTTATTCGCCTCTAAAAGAGTATAACGATGAAAAAATTGCCGAGAATCGCCAAATTAACACGTATATATTTTGCATTTGAAAACGTAAAAGACACTACTATGTGTTCTCAGTATGTTGGCATAATGAAATTTTATTCGTACATTTTATAGAGTCAAAAGTCTCAGGACATTTCTTAGTTTTTAAATTTCATGCTTATTTTGTAATATAATTGTTAATTTATTAATACCACAAATTCTTTGATAAACATAGAGTTATTTTTATTCAATTTTAGAGAGTATCATTTAATTTTTTCCATTTTGAAGCAGATACAGCAGTTCCAAGATTTTGAAATGTACACGTTATCTACAAAAACAAAAGAAAATCAGATTGAAAGATAATTGAATCAATTACTCTCGATAGACGTAACAGCTGCAGTATATTACGCTCGCCTAAATCCTCATCATGCACATTATTTATTTCGTATCGCAGCAAAGAATCAAGATTCTTGATATCTAGAAGAAATTTCGAAATAATTCGAAATTTTTTAATAAAGTGGAAATTCGAATCGGTCTTGCGTCAAGATCTTGATAAATGATTAATAGATCTCATTAAGTAACAGATTAACTATTCAATATCTTCCAAGTATTATTTTTATTAGTCAAGTGCGTATATATAATTATATGTAAACTATGAAAATCAAAAAAAGTAAATTAAAAGATACAGTCTTAAACACGATATCTATTATTAAATATTTCATGCTAAATAAATTTGTATGAAATACTAGTATTTTTAAACGAATTTCATCGAAATCATTGGGAATCTTTTTACTTTACACACTTTTTTTCGCTTTCTATAGAATGAAGCCATAAATATATTTATACCTTGAATTTGCCACATTTTTAATCGCTTGCGCTGGCAATTGGTTCGCGGACCATAACGAATGACCAAACCGTATTCAATAATTCGTCGTTTTCTTTTTCTTTTGAACTCGTCGGCATGACATCACTGGATAGAAATTATTAAGAAGTAATAAACTTATCATTTGTGTTGCCTGGCTTACATTTAAATATATTTAAAACTGAGACAATTGTTTGACATTTGTTTGAGAATGTTGCAATTTGGGACAAAAAATTATTGACCTGGGTAGCACGTCATTTCAGCGCAAGAAGTTAAAATTTTCTAATATATCAACTATAGAAACGTATTTATCACATACAAAACTTTCAATGTTTTTATTAACATGTTATGCCAACCATCGAAATAAAACATTGAAAATACTGAAATATCCATCGCTCACACCCTCCAGAGTTTCAAAACTCTCAAGTCTGAAAACTAAAAAGCTTCGAAATCTCGTAACGCTGAAACTTTGCTTTCAGAAATTTCAAAAATACCGAATTACATTACGATACGATTCAAATCTTCCTTCCAATACGTACATAGTACATACAGTGAGTTTGAAAAGTATCCGTACAGTGACTAATCATGACTAAATTGCTGAATAATAACATTTATTAAACAATATTTTTTAAACAAACATGGTACATCTATTCTCAAAAGTCTGTAGCACAACAATATCAAATAAACAAAAAAAATATTCATATTGTTTATATAAATATCAAGAAAAATGAACAAAATAGGTATTCGTACAGTTCTATTGTCATTATCAAGTGTACAAATAATTTAAACATTTATAATAAAAACAACAAATAATTGTAAAATAAATATTTATAATTAGCATTTCTATTATAATTCCCTTTGATTATATTATTGCAGCTAGCCTTCGAGTTATTGAATTAACCAAATTAGATGTGATTTTATTACTATTCGATTCATTAAAAACAATCCGAAAATGAGTGCAACAAAGATCGCTGAAGAGCTTAAAAATAATTTAAATATCACTGTATCGTCTAGTATTGTACGTCATTTGTTGCGAATTGAAGGTTATCGTGGCAGAACAGCTCGAACGAAGTATTATCTGAATGAAAGGAACAGAAAAAAGAGATTGGAGTTCGCACGTAAGTTACGTAAAATCACCGATGGAGTTTTGGAACAGGGTCATCTTTACGAATGAGAGCAAATTTTACATTTTCGACTTCGATGGACACTTTACACTGTGGAGAAAAAAAAAAAAAAAGAATGAGGAGTATAAACCTCAGAACTTACAGCCGACAGTAAAACATGGTGGTGGTTCAATGTGTGTTTGGGGCTGCATGAGTGCCGCAGGTGTGGGTGAATTGCATTTAATTGACGCAACAATGAATCACAAGATGTATACTAATATTTTAAAAACTCATCTGCATTCAAGTGCTGAAAAATGGGTATTAAAAATAATTTTGTGTTCATGCAAGATAATGATCCTAACCGTACCGCTTGCAATACAAGAATGTGAATTGCATATAATACGCGAGCACATTTAAAAACACCCCTGCAATCACCAAATATTAACCCTATTAAATTTATGGGATTATCTGAAAACGAGCAATTCGAAAACATACAATTTCATCTAAAACAGACTTAAAAAATGCTTTAATCAACGAACGGAATAGTATGACCTAGAAGCTGCAATAATAAAATCAAAGGGAAACCCTACTAAATATTAATCATAAATATTAATTTTACAATGATTTGTTGTTTCTGTTATAAACATTTAAATGCTCCTACACTTGATAATGACATATAGAACTGTACGAATATTTATTACGCGTCCATTTCTGTTATTTTGTTCATTCTTTTTATACAAACAATATGAAAATTTTTTTGTTTATTCAATATCGTTGTTCTACAGACTTTGGAGAATAGAGGTACAATGTTTGTTTAATAAATATTATTATTCAGCATTTTAGTCGTAATTAATCACTGTTGTACGAATAACTTTTTACATTCACTGTACGCAACTCGTTGAAACTCTTCGTCACTGCGTGCGTCCGCGAAACGAAAGGACACGCGGGAAGCAGCAATTACGTTGACAAAAAGTAACAGTAAAGATTTCGTAAATTGATGGCACGCGTCGGACGTGAAAGTGGCGTTGGCTGCGGGTCTGAAAAGGTGACACTGGCCTCGACAGGAATCCCCGGGGGGTTGAAAGGGGCGCGCGCGTGCAGCTCGCCGCGCCGTTTCCGAGAAAAAGTAGTGTAGCGCGCAACGAGGGTAGAAAGGAAAAGACTCTTGTTTGGCGAACGTTTGGCGGAAAACACAGAGGGACCTCGATTGCGTGTGGGAGGTTGGCGGCGGCGATGCCTGGTTCGTTGGAGGGAAAACGATGGCCAAGGGGACTGCTGCCGGTAAGGAGGAGAAGCGAGAATAAAGGGGTGGGTAGAAAACGACACGCTATCAAGCGGGAACACTCGGTCGTGTCGCTGCCGGTGTCTAGACAGCAGGCCACGGGGCGTGGGAGGGCTGACTAGCGGAAAATACAGTGCATCATCAACAGATAAGCTGCTTAGCTGCGGCCTCGGATAGCAGTGAGTTCCGGTGGCTTCTTTTCTCTTTCGCCCTCCTTGTCCCTTTATTCCGTCTCGGACATTTATCTTGGCGAGACCGGCTCGTCGCTTGAATATCGCGAAATATTGCGCCAAATAAGCGCGAGAAACGAGAGGCGACCTCGATTTTTTTCCCGATCGTCGGCCGGCAATCAAGCCCCAATGCTGGTAATGCCCGCATTAAGGCTGCGCGCGCTCAGCGCTGCTGTGTATTATCGCCGATTCGTTGAAACGGAATCGGATTCTTCCGGTGGGCCGTGCTGAAATCGCGGCGAGAGGAGGTTTCTATCCCCTGGCTGTTTCGCGCAAATGGCTTTTTATCGCGCTAATGTACCGTTAATGCGTCCCCGTCGAAGAACAGATGTAAAAATCCCGTCGCAAAGTTCCGCCACACCATCGGAAATATTTGATATCGATCTTGCAATTAACGATTCGATAACGCCGTTTTTCCGTCGCCTCTGCCTCGCTTTATCGCTGGCTTTCACGCCTAGAATACTCGTTCACCCGCGGTGTTCAGGTATATTTTTGCCCGCGTCGCGAATTTCTTGCAGCAATCTCCGGCGGCAGTTCTTCCGGCCTCGTTTGGTAATTCCCGCGGCGATTCTCGAATTGTCTGAAACATCATCGCGGTTCATTAAAGTTTAACGACATCCACCCGATTCAACCCGTTCCGCTGGCAACTGGTTTCGCGGACCAGAACGAGCGACCGAGCCGTATACAACAATTCGTCGCCTTCTTTCTCTTTCAACTTGATTCAATTTAATTCCAAGTTGATATCTTCGAATTTTTC
Organism: Tetragonisca angustula; assembly: GCA_036937485.2. Lineage (NCBI taxonomy): Eukaryota > Metazoa > Arthropoda > Insecta > Hymenoptera > Apidae > Tetragonisca > Tetragonisca angustula. Next base: position 1,356,566 of record JAWNGG020000037.1, on the reverse strand, counting down.
AAGAAAAATATCGTATCGGAGTTGTAACACGAAACAAACGAAAGCTGTTGTAACCGCGCAAAATACAATAATCCTCGCTTCAAGCGTCTGAACTGGATTTTCCATTTAAGAGTCCATCGTTATTTTCGCCAGTTCTTGGAATTAGTACTACTACCCTCACTCTGCGCTACATTACCGCGCGAGACTTGTCGAAGGCCGCGCGAAACGTGACGCTTGTATAATACAAACGGTCCATACATCCGGTGTTTCTGTCCAACACTGTGGACACTTTTACCTCTTGCGCTAGTAACTAAGTTGGACGGACCATAACGAGTGACCAAATGTTATACATTAATTCGACTTCTTTTTAAATTTTGGGTTGCCATTTAAATATACTTAATATTGAAAAAAATGTTGAAAAGTTTGGGACAAAGAGTTATTGACGTGCGTGACGTCAATATTACTAAATCCTACAGTATATTTTACAGAAATACGAGATCTATTATACGTTACTTTCCACGTGCATAATTAACCAAAAGCTCGATAGTTTCGTTACGCTTCTTTAATTGTGATTGACATTGAACATTTTTCTACTGTTAATTTTGGTCATAATTTTGGTATAATTGAGGTGAAATGCTCTGGTAAATTTATAATACCTGTCATTCAAGATCCACATTTATTTCTAGCGTTCTTAATATAAGTCTTTCAATCGGCAGTTTGGGAAATTCTCAAGCCGCGGTTCTAGATCGTTTACGGCTTGAATCTGAAAGATTAAAGTGTCGAGCTGTGAAAGTTTAAACTGTGAAATCTTCGACGTTTGAATTATTAAATTCGAAGACTGTTTTAATTATATACTATTGTAGACTGTTAAACGTTACATGTGAGGTTTTTTTGAAACTGGCATAAATCACTTTGTTTTTTAAAATAGAAATGTTCAAGGATTTGCGTTTCAACGTGTATAGAAAAATGCTAACTTGTATTTTTGTCAGTGTAAATAATTTCGCATAAATATTAACGAGTCGCCATTTTTTTTTGCCATAAAATTGATACTGGTGTGTACTATCTTATTCTTAGATTGAGTCTCAAAGCTTGCAAAATTTAAGCTTTATATATCATTATTTATTTCTAATAAATTTCATGAAATTTTATAAATGATATTACTAGAAATATATATCTCAATCGTTTTAAAATTTGAACAACATGAACATACTTAAGTCATTTTCCAGAATCTTCAGCCACCTAATTGTTGCGATATTAATATTCTTTAATGGTATATTAAATTAAAATTGAATCAAAGAGATTCATTTAAACTATATTTTATGTTGCAATAATTTATTAATTTATTAATACAATAGTGTACATGTTATGTAAACGAATCCGTGTAATGTTTAGTTAAATGAGTACACGTATATTAAACTCAAAATTAGTATTATTAAATTGCTGAGTAAATAATAGTTAATAAATTTAATTCACTTAATTTAGAAATTTTTAATTTAATTTAATATGAAATTAATCTAATGTGCTACTTGAAGATTAAATACATATGTGCGATCCAAACTGACAAATGTCTCGACTATATAAAATCATCTACGTACATGTGTACAAATTAATAGCTGCGGAAAAAATAATTTCCACAAAATTGTAGAAGATTCTACAATTTTTCATGATAAAGTTCAACTAAATTAATTTTTTATTTTGATAGTAAATGATTGTCAAATTAATTAATTTGTTTTCTATTAATTAAATTAATAGAAGATAAATTATTAATTATTAATAATTAATTTTCTATTTTGATAATAAATGCATCATTAAATAATTCAACTCTAAACTGTTACATATTATATGTGCAATTTATACAACAATACAATTTGAAACAATTATTTAAATAATAAATAATTTCATTCGGCTCGATCTGAAACTGCGTTAGTTTATTTAGATAAGTAAATATTTCTTCTTGAAATTATTTGACTATCAAATAAAGCAATTGTTCGTTTTATTGTGTATTTTGTATTTATTTCTGCAAATAATGTCTCAGTTATCTTTAATACCCACCTGCTGTGATTATTTATTATTTTATATCAATGATACGAGGTGGTTACCTTTTTTGATAATTTATCAAATTAATTACTATTAAATTTGTACGTAATGAAATAATGAAACGAAAGTAATAAATTAGTAGAAATGACTCGCTATTGTTATTATAAATAAAATTTTGATATACGCACGAGACATTAGTTTTTTTAGCAATACGAATTGAATTTCAAACAAAAATATATTAGCCCTTGACGAAAACTTTGAATTAATGTAGGTATTTTACATTCGTTATGATTGAAATTAATTACAAAATAAAATCAAATTAAAAGTTCCAAAAATATTTGAAAATAATTTAAAATACTAAATTGCTACGGCCATGAACGTCTGATGACATAGTTAACAGCCAAAAGTTACAACTGCAATTTTCAGCCTGGCATCTCCTTTCCGGTAATATTACCAAGAATGTTGCACTCGTAAATGCATGTTCGGTATAATGCCTCATTCTATATGAAAATATCGAAGGAGAATCATCTACCTAGAACCTGAATAACGACGATTCCTTGGGAGTAATTCGCTGGATTATGACGCGTGCTATCTAAGCGTTTTCCACGGATATTATCATCGAAGAAAGATAAAATAGGTTACTCGAGAAGATTTTATGGCTTCATCCGCAGATAAAGCTATAGAATAAGAATAATTGAACTTGTTTTTGCCAAGTATTCCGCCGGATACTGCAAAACCGACATATCGAATCGGTAGAGGAAATGGTGATAAAATGTTTCAAGTATGTTCATAATATTAAATTTAATTTTGTAACCTGAATTACTCTAAATTTTCATACGTATATCATAGATGATACATCATAGGTAAGTTAACATGCTAAAAAGGAAAACAATTGAATTGAATTTTAGATATATTATGAAATTAAGTAATTTTAGGAGCTTGAATAAAAAATCAAAGTAACAAAAATCACAGAAAATTATTCAATAAATTGAATTCTATTCTTTATAACACCAATTATTTTTATAAATTCTTCATCTGTTCTTTATGAAAGATGCGTTGTTTTTTTTATAAGATATGTACTTATAATTCAAATAAGACATTTAATGTTGTCACATTAAATAGTCTGATATATACAGAGTGCGTTAGAATAAAATGTACAAGCGGACGATGGGGATGATTCCTCATAAAACAAAAATAAAAAACAAATATAAAATAAAATATTTTTCAATTTGAGAAACTTCAGAGGTTTGAAGTTAATTAATTCTAGACACGACAAAGTAGAGGTTATTTTACGTGCGGAAATAACTAAAAAATGTAAAATAAAATTTTTGTACAAGATGCTTCATTTTCGAGAGGATCGAGTTTGAGAATTTACCAAGGCAGTCTTTAACGACAGATATTCAAAGTCTATTTTCTTGAAAATGAGGCTTTAAATGAAAAAATTTCAATCTACACCTTTTACTTTTTTTTTTTTAAGTAACGGAAACTCTAATTTTTTTAATCTCTCCGGATTGATTTCTTATTTTAATGATAAAACGACCTATTATAAAAATCGTAGCGAAATACCCAAAATTGGGAAAAGCCGCAGAGCTACTTAATTTTAATTCACTTAATTTTCTAAATTTGCTTAACTTTCTAAATTTACTTAAATCTCTAAATTTATTTAATTTTCTAAATTTACCTAATTTTCTGACATTTAATAAACATATCTTTCTCTACGTAGTTGATACAGAAAGAATGTGACATCATTTGTCTCTGAAATATCTTTCTCACAAATATAAAATTAATTTTTGGTATATAAAGTTCTAAATAATCAGTAGGAAACTTTAATAAACTTCTGATTATTAACTCAAAATCAATATTAATTTAAAATCGAGAATGATAATAGTTGTATGCAGAGCGTCATAGAATACGTTACAGAATATCAAGAATGATAGTTTCAGGCGCGAAATAGCTTATTTTGCCAAGTAGAGAAACTAATTATAATAACCGATATTTAACAAGCTTTTGATAATGTTCCGTCTTTTGCATAAATAATACTCACCGTAAAAGCACGAACCAAACGTTCAAATTGGATACTACGTTACTAACAATAGGCGAACGAACATATTTTATGAACAGCTTCATCTTCGTACAAATTCTCGTTTGAAAACAATTGGGGGAATGTTATTTGAAACGAGGACAAAAAAAGTGATTATTTATTACTTCTATTATATAAAAATTACGCAGGAGAGGTGACTTTTTCTCGCTCTTGTTCTAATTAAATACTTCATTTGCAAATTAATTAATAATCTTTCGTTTGGATTAATTCACAGATAATTCGAGCACCATGCTTTGTTTCGAGAATACTTTTGCAGTAGAATCAGGAATTATTTGTAAAAATAAATATAGACTGCAACGTGAAATAAAGGATAATTTGAATGAAACATGATGAAACAATTTAGTGAAAAGTTCGTTCAATTTTAAAATAACATTTTTCAAATACAATATTTTATTCGTATTTCATTCAATATTTAACAAGTGTGTTTAAAATTGCACTAAAAGTTTTACGTTCCATGAATTAAATAAAAAAGGAAACATTTGGAAAATAAAAAGCGCCGTTGATATTTATTAATTGATTGGAAATTTGTTATACTCTGTGCATTTGTCATGTATCTTACAAAGTTTTTCTTTGCTGTTTGTACGTAAGCAATACTTTTATGTCTTTTGGAAAAGCTATGCAATCTATAGATTTAATCGCTGAAACTTTTTCATTCTCATGATTGTAAATTGCACTAGCTTTATCAGAAAATTATGTTTTCACACTTTTTTGAATTAATTCACACTCTTATATCTTCTACTTGCAGAATGTATGTGTACATATATATATATATATAAATATTTACTTGTATATTTTATATATATGCTTATAAATATTTACTTGTATATTTTATACATATACATATATATATACTTGTAAATATTTACTTATATATTTTATATATATATGCTTATAAATGTTTATTTATATATTTTATATATATACTTATAAATATTTACTTATACATTATATATATAATATATTTATAAATATTATCTTATATATTTTATATATACATATATATAAAGATAATGCAGTGACAAATATGTTCATTTCACATGTAAAGTACATTAAAATATTTACAAAGAAATCATTGTCGATGTTAGATTTTATTAATTTGTGAAGCTGAAGTGCTTTTATATTTCACACAAAATGCACATCTAAACATTTTACTAAATGTATGTCGCACATGCATGAATCTCCCATAGAATTATACATATAAAATACGCACAAAATCGCGCGGAGTGCACGTAATATGATAAAATACAGAAAATATCGAAAGTATAATATACTTTCTGGGACATTTGATACGTAAAAAAATTGTTTACCGAAACTTTTCACTTTGCTTTTGAAAATATGAATTTTTAAAAAATTCGCAGTCTAACAGTTACTCATCTCTACCTGGAATCTATTTTAGTAGAATAGTGCAATATATTGAAGTAAGCGGAGCAGAATGTTGCGACAGTTGATAAAATTTTCCAATATTTTAATTTTTTTTTTAATTATACCAATCATATCGTAAGGGACTATAACAATTTGGGATTAAATTACTTAATTTTGAAATTTTTAATTTTAATTAATTCATATCGCAAAAGAAATTTTAAATTTTAGTAAATTTGACGTATTTTACTGTTGTTTGTAATCTTTTTGATACTATTTAAAGATAATTATTTATTTTAAGATTATTTAGTGCGTAGCTATTTATTTATTTGAAAATAATTTAGTGCGTAGCTAAGATCCTTAAAGTTTTATATTTCATTGTTATTTTATATTTTTATTTTAATAGACAAAGGGGAACTTCTAAAAAAACTTTTAGCAAATTTGATCGGGATGTTACACATAGAGTGAAGAACAAAACTGAACCAATAACGATGAAAAATTATCAATTGAAATTGTTACAACTTTATAAAACAATTATTACTTGATTTTATCTCTAAGAAAAAAATTTTTAATTTGAAAATTTATCAAGTCAATTGATTCCAAGGCTTGAAGCTAATTAATTCTAGACATGACAGAATGTCATTCAGGTTGCTTCATGTGCGGAATTAAGTAAAAAAAAAGTGTACACTAAAGATTGTTACGTAAGATGCTTCGTTTTCGAGAAGATCGAGTTTGACAATTTACTAAAGTAGTCTTCAACGAAACATATTCAAGGTCTGCTTTGTTAGAACTTCAAATGAAAAAGTTTCATTCTACTATTTTTGCACTTGTTAATTATTCTTTCCTATCACGTCTGAATTAGTTAAATTCAAGTGTACTTGAATCTTCAAATTCAATTTTCTCGCAAACTGAAACCTTTAACCTCTTGCGTTGGAATGACGTCGAGGATATTTTGCTCCAAAATTGCAATATTCTCTCAATTTTAAGTATATTTAAGTAAAACATAATAGACAGAACAAGCAATAAATTTTTCTTCTCAATAATTTCTATCCAGTGATATCATACCGACGAGTTCAAAAAGAAAGCGACGAATTATTATATACGGTTTGGTCACTTGTTATGGTCCGCAATCAGTTGTCAGCGCAAGGGGATAAACCAACAAATTTCATTTTTATATTTTTTTCTTATTTCTATATTTCTATATTTCAGTTCTTATTTCTATATTTCTACATCTTATTTCTATATTTCTACATCTTATTTCTTATTTCCATATTTTTTATAGTTTTTTCTCATTTCTATATTTCTACATCTTATTTCTTATTTCTATATTTCCATATCTTATTTCTTATTTCCATATTTCTTATATTTTTTTCTTATTTCTATATTTCTATATCTTATTTCTTATTTCTATAGTTTTATATCTTATTTCTTATTTCTATATTTCTTATATTTTTTTCTTATTTCTTATTTCTATATTTTTTATATTTTTTTCTTATTTCTATATTTCTATATCTTATTTCTTATTTCTATATTTTTTATATTTTTTTCTTATTTTTATATTTCTATATCTTATTTCTCATTTCCATATTTCTTGTATCTTTTTCTTATTTCTTCGTCAGAAGTCGTCCCCTTGCTCGTTATATATATAATATTATACATATTATTGTACATCGTGTATATGTAATAATACAATTCCTTCCGAAAAGATCGGATACTTTTCTACCTTCGATCGCGTTAGAACTGACTCGGTCAGACTCGAAATCACTCTGCTGATAAAAGTGCCGATATTTGCTCTGAACGCGATAAAGACTGAAACACACACGGGAATGAAATCAACACGTCAATAAGACGCATCAGGCGAGTCGACAAACCGTTTCCGCGAGAGAAACGCCACGGAAAGAATCCGTAATCGTTTTTCAACGTGCAAGAGATCAAAGGACGTTTCGACGTTCGATAAAGTATCGCATCGATATGCGCGGCAGAACGCCGCGCGCGCGAACGTAGAGTATAAAAGTTTTGGAAAGGCCTCTCGCTGCGTCTCGCCACGGGGCAAAGTTTGCCGCTGCTGCGAGAGCCGTTGGAACGAAGGATTTATCGCCGGTGAATGCTTATTGGCTCGGCGTCGCGAAATGATACAAGGTGTACTCACTTTGCACGGCAAACATTGAGGATACACGCGGAGGAGTTTTGAAAGGAGTTGCGCCGAAGGCGTAGAAACGAACATGGATATTGGGAGTGTCAGCTCGAGAAAATATCGCTAAACTAGGAAATTCGTTGGCGCGGGATTCTCCGGCCGAGTTGCGCTTATCGACAGACCAACAGAGTTGGGCGATATTTCTGTGATTTTTAAATACTTTAAACCTTAAATGTTATTTAATATTTTAGATTGTATTTTGCTCGGCTTAAACAAAACGATATAACAATAATGATATACATGTGTCGGTGAGCGGAAAAATATTTTCATTTTGACGATTTAAATAAAATATTTTCGTTTTAATCATCTGAAAGATTGAATGTGCAGGATGAAGTATTTCAATTCAGTTATTCTACATTAAGAATAAAATAAGAAATATAAATAAAGTAAAATACTTTAATCTCTCTTGAAGCATTTGGGTAGTAAAGCGCTTTTCTCAATTCATTCGTTGACGTAAATTGATATTTCTATTGTTGAGGTATTATAAAGAAATTTAGATCAGAATAAGTTTTAAATATAATAAAAAAGGCGGTAAAAGATAATGTTCAATGTTCCCTTTTCTTGCGTTGTCTTAAAACTCTTAGAAACTGCAGTTGTGGAATGATATAATATTTCTTGTCTTTTATAATATAGTATTTCTTGTCATTTAATCAATATGATACATTTTTACGCATAGAAAAATTACCGCGATTTTCAGTGCGCAGTATATAAAAGGAGATTAGCAAATTATTTATGCTCGTGCATATAAAAATATTGAATCATCATTTTTAGCAATAATATTCAAAGCAAAGAAAAGAAATTGAAATATTTTCAATAAAATGCTATTTTAGAGTATCAAATAAAATATTTTATTTTCAAACTTTATGCACATTCCTTAAAATAAATAGGATTATGTGCTATTTATAGTATTTCACCCAGCTCTATGCAGTGAAGTAGATAATACACCTTAATATAAATAGGATTATTTACTATTTATTACTTAAATAATATTTTACTTAGCTCTTCCATTCAGATGCGTGAAGACAAAATTAATTAAATTAAAAAGTGTTCTGCAGAAAATGTACAAAAAATTCGCTCGAAACAGAAATTTTGGAAACTGCAGTCGACCGAAGAAATTTCTCTCGTTCGAAACTCACTTTTCGAGAAAATCTCTTCAGTTTGAATTTCAATATCGACCGAGTACTAATAAATTCATTAAGGAAAACGAAACATAAGTGAATATTAAACTACTTTTTGTTAATATTTATCCAAGGATGAAGAGAAAAATTAAGAGAAAGTTAATCGAATTGAAAAAACGTTTTACAAAAAATTTATCTGAGCTCGAAATTTTATAAATTACAGATCGATCGAGGAAATTTCTTTCATTCTCGAGTAAGTCAAAATTAGAAAACTCTTCGTTCGAATTTGATTCGATATCGACTGAATAAACTTACTAGAGAAAACGAAACGCAAGTGAACATTAAACATATTAAGAAAACTGCTTCTGTTAATATTCACCTAAGCGTGAAGATGAAATTAAGAAAAAGCTGATCAAATTAACACTTGTGGCGCCGAATCCGCTTTAAGGCATAATACGTGGACTGACGCTAAAGCCCAAATGCGTTTTCATATATTTCTACAAAAAATAATATTAATATCTCTGGAACCGCGCGTGTTGCAAGGCTATATGATTACAGTTTCTGTCTTTTTAATGTGTTTATTTATTTCGTTTGACTGAATATTGATTCACATCAGTTCTTGTGAAATTTACCTTTACTTTATTAAAATAATTTATTTTTACTTTGTTAATATTGCCATTACGTAGTTTTTTACAATTTGGTAAAACAATGGATATAGAGTGACGAAGAGATATAGTACAGATGATCTGTCGTGCAATGATTTTTCTAACGATGAAAGTGAAGATGGTGACGATTCTGCAAGTTCTGAAAAATTTATTTATTAAAAGAATTTGAAACAAGATGTAAATCCGAGAATTAGTAGTAAATCGGAATTACAAAACTCTTAAATCAGGTATAAAGCTATAAGTTACAAAACTCGTAAATTAGGTTTAGGTATAAATTACAACACTCGTAAATTAGGTTTAGGTATAAATTACAAAACTCGTAAATTAGGTTTAGGTAAATTATTTATATTTATATTAATTACATTTATTTAATTAATATATCTATATTGATATAAATTATATTATATTATATTAATTATATTGATATATATTATATTATATTATATATTATTATATTGTATTATATTAATTATATTATATTATATTTACATTACTATATTATTATTTCCCCAAAATAGTCGAAAGACTGGAAAGAAAGGTTCGATCGAAACGAATATTAGTCCCCAGTATTAATTTTCAAGCAGAAGTGTGTAACTTTCAATCTCACCCAGCAGCGAGAGGTGAATTTGTAATTGGTGTCGAAGTCGTTACATAATTGCTTGGTATTCGTCGACTGTTAAAACCAACGTCGACGACGAACAGTCAGGCAAACAATTTACCACGATACTGTAGTCGTTGTTCGACGATTGATCGAGAAGAAAAACTCGGGAATGAATAAAATTCTCACGCGTTGAGTTTCAGAAATTACGTGGCTGTTACTCGCCTCCATTATGGCCGATCCGATTCGAGATCTCCCGCCAATTAATCGGGTCATCTGTAATTGTCACGTCCAAGGACGCGCCTATACGCGAAGTCGTCATTATTGCGTGCGTACAGCATAGTACCTACTTGCGTATACGCGGCGCGCGGATGTCATCGTTGAAACAAAAGCAGCTTCGCAGCTAGATCCGGGACAACGACTACGTTCCTCTCTCCCATCTTTAGGAGGAGGAACTGCGTAATCAGGAATCTCTGGGCTGGAACGCGTGTACATGCATGGTGGCTCGTATTCACGGCTCGAATAAAGCCAACGAGTGGTTCGCGTGTACAATGCTGGATAAAGTAAATGTACGGTGCTAGATAAAAACTATTTAATAAATATGCAGAGCGAGTCACCTAAACCCAGAGGCTGAAATATCTCTGAAACGATTAACTATCTCTGAAATATGTTTTACACAAGAATGAAATATAATAGTTAGCCGACAGAAGCGTTAATCGACATAATTGGTATTTTTTTCTTTTTTTATGGTTTACTTATGAAATATGGTATATTTTGTATTGGTATTTTTTTAATGTTGATTTTTTAATACGTTAGCTCGTCGAATTTCGACTTTGAACAACTATCGCGCTGCATTATTTTAAAGTTGACGTGGTTTAACACTTTTTTTTTTTACAGAATGACGAGTTGAATCGAATAACGTAAAAATATATACAATGTTACTTAAAAAAGAAATAAAAAGAATTGACTTTCTATGCATCAGCGCTCAAAGATATCAATTAAGTCAATTAATTTCGAAATCGTTCAATTTTTGTTTAAAAAATTTTTGTTTTGTTAAAGTATTTCTTGATACAATTAATCGTTTTGAAAATGTTTCAGTTTCTAGTTTTATGTGACTCGCTCAAATCAGGATAAAAAGTATTTGAAATGAAAGGCAAAAATATTACCTACGGAGATTATTACCTATGGATCGTTGCATTGGTTAATTTTGAATAATTATTAAATATTTGAGATATTTATACTAAATTTCACAAGAATATATTCATTCGTGTGTTTCAATTGTATAATTGAATTACGAAATTATTCAGTATATAGTTATAATAATAACGTTATTACATAAAATCATGTTATCAATTATTGATTAATTGATTATTTTTATAATTAATTAATAATTATATATTTGTATATTGTTTAAAATTTTTTACGAATTCGATCTCTTTCATTTTTGGAATTTTCTTATTTTCGTCTGTAAGTAGGAGTAATAAATCTCTGTAATTAGTTTTGTATTTTACATCCAGCATTGGTAACAAAAATAAAATTCAATAAGTATGTCAGAAATGATCCAACGATCCCACGAAAATTTAACAGCAAACGTGTGTTAAACTAAAATCGAAAATCCACTTAATACACGAAGATAAAATATTATTTGAAACAATAAATAGCAAACGGTCTGTCTCACTTTGAATCGTATGAAAATAGTATATTTTATTCGTTTTTGAAATAACATTTGAAATTATATTTAATTGGAGGATACTTCATTTAGGATAGTGAAACTTTTATTTAAAATATTTATTTTATTTTATTTTCTCTCTGCTGGTAACGATCGAATATTATTTCTCTTCGATGTTCTTAATTGTATAAATGTTTCCTCAATTTTTTGGTATTTGTCTTTACCATTCTCTAGTGGTAGATACACGTAATTATATTAAACAAACAATATTAGAAGCTTTAGAAGGAGTAACAACTCCAGGTGTACAAACCAATTCTCTTTATTTTTGCAAAGTGGAGTAGACGATGTGACAATTGTTGCAATACTTGAGTGACAATGATTCTCGAATTCAATATACTTTTAAAAAATTATTTTTTGGAAGTTTTTTAGTTTCTCTAACCAAAGTGACGGAAAAGCAAATTTATTTACTTAAAAAAATTAATAAATTTTTCCATTTTCTGCGCTTTAACACAGAATTATCGAAGTGATCAAAATGACTAATTCATGATTTTTTTTTTTTTTAGATACATTACAGATACAGAACAGTGTATCTTTAGAAGTTTAAATGATTTTTTTATAAAATATACGAATAAAAGTTTGTGTATTCTATTGTATTTCTATTTTTTCTCACTTTAATACCCCCAATGAAAATTCTATGCTTTAGTCGCTGGTAGTTCTAGTATTAATATTATTCCTTTCCTTAATTTATTTTTCCCGTTTAAACCAAACTGTAAATATTTTATTGATTTTATTTGTCCAAATGAAAATCTTACTTTCCATTTAAAATAGTATTCTGCCTGAATTTGACAAAATTCTGCCCAGCTCCGTGCACCATTGCCGAGGTGTCTTTGTTATCCTCCCCAACCACCGTAGCTGCAATCATTCACAAGTGTCCAAATACTCGTGCTCGGTGAATGCACGTTGCACACGCATGTGGTACGAACACACACACACACGAGAACTCGATCAAGCGCGTGAAGAGTGAAAGGATCGGATGTTGAGAAACGCGAGAGAGGGTGGAGACAAGCGGGCGCAACAGTCTCTCCCGACTAGATCGGGGGTGGTGGGTAGGTAGGAGAGAGCGACGAGTTCTCGGGGGAGAGAAGTTGGCTGGTCGTAAACGGCAGGAGGGAGAGACAGGTGGCATCAAATTATTGCAAACAATTACGTTTAATGAGAAGGTTAACGCTGCCGGTCGGGGTGGGTGGCGCGAACGTGGATGCAAATGTGCCGACGCCGAGTAATTAGCAAACAGAGAGTAGTCCTCAGCTGGCATCCCTCCTTCGTCCCCCATCCTGCTTTTCTCGTTCCTCTCTCGTTCAGCGGACGCCATCTCCGGCGACGACGTTTCAAAATGTGCAAGGCGAATCGACCGGCTTCTCCTCCTCTGGCTTCCTTACGCGTGTATCGCGCCTACAGGTGGATATGTGGTTCGTTCGTACGTGTGTGCGTGAACGGGAATGATGCACGCGACGCCCCTGTCTCACGGATATTTGTGCAGCCTCCTTCCTTGCATGTCTCTCTCCCTACTGTCACGCCAGAGCCCCTTGAGATTCTTTAGGAAATGTCACCTGCAACAACGAACATCCTCCCTTGTCCAAATCTTGATATTTTGGATGGTGTACAGGCTGGATCGCTTGGATTTAACCACTTGACGCTGGCAACTGATTTGCGGACCATAACGAACCAAACCATATATAATAATTCGAAATTCTTCACCGATTGAAACCAACGACTTTAATTATGAATTCTAAGTTTCTAAATAAAAGGTTCGTATTGAAATGCGTGTACATTTTCTGGATTCTTCAATTCTCTCGGAAAATGGATTTATGTCACTTTCAAAATAAATGGTTCGTGTCTTTTCACAAAGATAACTGTGTATTCACTTGTGTGTACTTGGAAGTAGTATTGTGCAAGGCTCGAGTCATGCATTCATGAGTCCATTAAGACGTGTGAAATTTATTGTTGCGAAAGTTATTTATTATGATAGAGTGTATGTCTGTGTACACAGACACTAAAACTCACTATTTAGTCATTGGAGTAAATATTTGACTGTCAATTTGTTCAGAGATAAATCCTCAACAATCAAAGACAAGAACTTGATATCTTGCAATAGTTAGAGACAAGAACTTTCCATTCAATTCGAAAACAAACTACTTATGTTCCATTCCTTCGTTTAGGTATATTTTTCAAATTTCTTTATATTGTTAATAATAATGACTTCTTATGAATTGTAGGTTAGTGCACAAGTCAATAAATTCTTGGACTCACAAGTCACTTACTCTATATGTAGGTTCAGATAAATTGAGTTCATTCTAATCGAATATTGGTCAAATTAGTATTGTATAAAGTTCGAATTTTCGAAGTTTCGAGTTTAAATGCTGAGTTTTCAGAATTATCATCACAAAAAGCTGGCAACTGGTCCGCGGACCATAACGAGTGACCGAACCGTATACAATAATTCGTCACTTTCTGTTTCTGTTGAATACGTCGGTATGATATCACTGAATAGAAATTATTGAGAAGTAATAAATTTTTTATTTGTTTTGCCTGGGTTATACTTAAATACACTTGAAACTGAGAAAATATTGTAATTTTCGACGGGCAAAAAATTCTCGACGTGCGTGGCAGCGCAAGAGGTTAAATCTAAATAACTCTGTTGCTTTTGGAGACGTGGATGCACTTTGTTAATAAAAGTTATTCTTTACTAAGAGGGCCATGATGTGGCAGTGATGATTTTTTTTTTTGCAGGTATGTCGTACAAAAGACAAGAAAAGACGAGGACCTGTCACTTTTATATAATGAACATATTATTTCTAATTTTAGAATTAGTTCATATATTGATCGTATCGTTTCGTTTGGATCATTAGAAATCTGAATGAATTACAATTAACGAATCAATTTCTAAATTGAAGTTTATGATCCGAGTCGTGAGATAAAAATATATACTACACATTCATCAATATTAATTGCATGCTTATGTTCAAATCACGAACAGTCATAACTTTTCAAGTATCAACGACAAAAATTTGCGAGAGCGAAAAATATAATTTAATAAATTATATAACTGTAATGTACATAATAGAAATGAAATTACAATATAATAATAATTATAATATATAACGTTAATATAACATTTAATAAATTTTTTTAATGTTTTTACAATGTTTTGTAATGATAACACTATTTAGATGATGCTATTCAGATTTTTGCTAGAAATTATTATGATAATATCAATATTATAATGTTGTTATAACTATGATAATACGATTCAGATTTTTGCTAGAATCGCTAAAAATGATCAACTTTTATCGAAAAATATACGTAAATGTATACTTGCACTTGCATACTACAATACAAATAAATGTGAACAGTAAACGGATGTCACTCGTGTCCAACAGAGAAACTTTGACTACGTGCCGTATCTAATGTGTTCAATTGACTCCTATCGTCAAAGTTACACGTCCTCTTTCGTTTTCCAGAAAGGAAACTACTGACGAGCGAACATTTTTCCTGATACCTCGACCTTCAATCTAACCAAATGATTGAGACATCGGTTACAGCAAATCTTTCAGCAAAGCTAAACCGACAGTTAGTTCGTGAGATATGGTTTAAAAAAATACGCATCGATTTACGAAAAGTATTAAAAAATTGTTAAATATTTTTAATCGAAAATTTGTTATTTCTGTCCTAACAACGAATTTCAACTTGAATTCTTAACGAATACATTTTTTTTTTTATATATATATAGAAATTTATACTTCGCTCAATTTAGAAATTTGTTATGACGAGCGTGTCATCATTAAATTGTGGATTTTTATGCAAGTTTGTATTTTTGAGAACATAATTGAAAAATTGACTTGTTTTGTAAGTATTTGCGAATATTAAAGATATTTTTTACGATTTTTCATATCATGTACATTCTGTGCAATTTTTTACTTAAATTTGAAATTTCCTACGAATACATGAAAATCTGCAGTTCGCTCATCATAAGCTTGATACCAAATTCCAGATTTTCAAAAAATTAAGAAAAACAGGCGATTCTTTTCGATCACTCTTCGCTCGATTAGATACAAAAGACACCTGAAAATCATATTCGATATAAAAGTTAATTATTTAGAAATAATAAAAAATCGAGTATGTCAAGAAAATTATTCCATTTATTTTTGAAAGAAAATATAAATTCATACAAATCGAAAGCTCTTCCAGATACAGGACTTAAAAAAATTGTTGAGAATGGTTCCCTTCCGCAGCATGTTCAAAAAACAATCGAAAATGTTTAGCGTGTTCCGTGTCTTTTCATAGGTAATGATTTAATCTTTCAAAATTTTCAGTATTAAAATGTAGCAAATGAGAATTCAAAGAATTTGAACAGAGCTTCTCTATCCTTGGAAAAAAGAGTTTTCAAACCTACGTTACCAATTCTTTTTCTATTCCTTGACAATAGTCTATTTTTTTCGACATCCTGCATAATAAGAAACAATCGAAACATTGACTCGGTACGAATTGTATCTTTCGAGATGTTCGATCGATCGTCATGGAAAAGCAATATAGTGCGATAAAAGCACGGGTGCGATCAGATTTTCGTGGCGTTTTGACTCTGATAGGAAATGTAATAGAGACTTGCTGTGCCGAAAACTCGCGGTAGGAAAGATACGATGATTCACTTTCTGCGGAAGAAAGCCAGACGAAACTGAAACGCGGAACGACTATTCTTAGTACTCGTGCTGCAACTTCATTTTTATGTACATTTCAACTATTCATATATCGGCCAAATGATTTTCAATTCGAAAATTCTGAGATTTAACATCAGTTAGCCTGCGGATTTTTATTCAGATTCAAACTTTCATATTTTGTACAAATTGAGGTATCGTTTTGTTCCGTGTATTCGAATAGAACATTTACCAGCAACGAATGTTTTTTCTTGTATTGAATTTTTGTGTTATACGTATTATTATATTGTATGACGTGTTTGCAAAAAGAATTCACTAATTCACAAAGATACAAATTTTTATTAAAAAAGTAATATTATATGTAACATATATATATATATATATTTTTTTTTTAATTTATCGAATTTTTATTTACTAACCTAGCTGGGTCATCCAGCAAATTAGATCTATGATTAAATAATATATCAGAAAAGATATCGCTCTGTGGCGATTTTTCAGAAAATTATTATATTTAATTTTAAATATAATTCCGTGTTTAATTCCGTAATAAATCAACATTTCATGAAATAACGAAAATCTCTCAATTTTCTCATGATGAAAATACAAAATCTTCTTATGTTAAAATATTCAATATAATTAATAAAGAAATTCAACGATTCAGGTTACTTTACTTATTTAAAAAATTGAATTATTTAGCAGCTGAAAAAGAACTCCAAAGTATCGAAATTTTTTTTATATTCGTTCTTAAGTATCAAAATGAGCGATTTTTTATTGTCTGAAAATTCTGCTATACGATTTTATTCAAAAACAATATCGTAATAATTATTATGTAGCTACGAGGCTTAATGATTTTATATTTCACCTTAAGTAATTACACTGATCTTATATTTTTTCTTACTATATTTTATATTTTATATTTTATTTCATATTTTATTTTGTATATTTTATATTTGTATAAGTACGACATAAATTTATGTTATATAAATATTGTATTTTATATTACCCCCGTTATTTAATGACATTATATTTCCATTGTATGCACTGTACAGTAATACTTATGAGAAATGATTATTTATATGATTTATATGCATAACAGTATCTCTAAAATGATCAAATGTGTAACATATTTATGCGACTCGATTTGAATCACATTGTAATTCATCATCCGCAAAATTTTTCTCAATCACTACTTGGAACTAGTTTCTGCAACACTACTGTTTAACGATTGGAGGAAATATTGATAGTCTGCTTGGACCATTTTTATTTCATTCATAATTTTCTTTCTTTTTTCGTAAAAGATTGCTAATTGCATTTTACGATCTGTGTACAATGCTTGAAATTTTTCATTGCAATATTTTGCAGATCCGACATCCGCTGTTGCTTTCGTTTATTTATAATTCGTGTAACAAAAATTAAGTTGAACATTTTGTTCCACACGAACACATGATTGCTCCTTGTATTATAATTTGGCATTTTTTGTCTACTTTGTATTAGATTTATTAGATTTAAGAAATTATATTTCTGGTTTATTCGATATAATTAGACTTCTGTCTACTTTACATCAGATATTGATTCACATACATAGATGGTCTACCAAGAAAAAAAAAGAAAAGAAACAGAGAAAGTGATCTGTATTATCAACAGAAATAAGAAAAAAAACCATCGTATCATACATTCGGTATTCGATGAAAAATTATCGATGTTTTAAACTGTTTCAACTTAATGAAATAAAATCATATACAAGTCTAGCTAAGTTAGTTAATGGAATCTCTATTATATTAGTCTCAAGTTTTCTTTTCCGAAAATGTTTTTACATCATGACTCTATAAAAATTTCAGTGCCTCCAAAGTGACTGAAAAATGTTTTTCACGACTGGATTAAAGTTTCTCTTTTACATTAACTTTTCAAAATTCACTCCACGATCTTTCTTCGTCATTTTATTGAATCTTAAATATCGAAGTTAAATGATAAAAATTCAAGAAATCCTAACATTTCTCCCAATGCTCAAGATTGCGTAAAAAGAATCGTACAGCAAGTTTTAAGATTGTCGTAAAAAGGAAAGACTTCGATCGTCATGTAGCAGTTTTCAATAATAAAAGTGTTCTTGCTTGCTCTCCCGCTTGCTGAAAATATCTTTGAAAAGAACTGATCTGGAGCTGTCAGAATGGCGACTTCACGTTTCAAAAGGAGGCCAATTGAATTGTTATATGACTTTCTTTTATGAAATTATAACAGTATTTCATCAAATGTGCGAATATTTTCATCTACCTTAGTGTGTCATCTAAATTTCAACGGAAACAACAGAAGAAATAACACTGACTATCTCATCTCAATTTTGCTTGTAAATAACGACATACATGATATACATAACGACACACAGACATACTTGAACTGACAGGTGTCCTGGAAGTACAAGACACTCAATTTAGACACTTCATTTGCTCTCTAAACCTAACCAACATCCCAACATAATTTCAAAAGACTTAAACGAAATATTATAATCAGAGATATCATAGATCGATGAACTCACTAACTCCACCATTTCTTGAACAATAAAAATTACGATGCTCAGTTAACAACTACTAACTAGTAACTCACTGTAACTATAAGGTGGTCACTCAAAGACTGAATGACACAAAACAAAACAAACTTTTACAAGCACATGTTTTTTAAATTTTTCGTTATTCCATTTGGAAATATAATTAATGAATTTTTTTCAGTATCCTTTTCTATAACCTACAAGAAAAGAAGATTGAAAATGTACAAGTTATGACTTTTTCAAAAACCCTTCGATTTTTCAGTGGCCACCCTATAGTAACGCAAGTCGCGCTTAACCACTTGCGCTGGCAACTGATTGCGGACCATAACGAGTGGCCAAAATACCGTATACAACAATTCGTCGCTTTCTCGGTACGATGTCGACACGACGGATAGAAATGATTAAGAAGCAATAAATTTATTATTTGCTTTGCCTGGATTACATTTCAATATACTTAAAACCGAGAGAATATTAGAATTTTGGACGACAAAAAATTCTCGACGTGCGTGGCACAAGAGGTTAAAAGTCACTACAGCTAGTCACTGTTGGGACAAGATACGATACAATTTTAATTGCAAAGGAGCATCGGACAAGCTACAACAACGATTAAACAACGAAACTTGCGCCAAGCTTGCACCAAGGTCCTCGGATTCTTACTCGACTCGGCGAAACGCGTTATATATTTCCTCGTGTCTTGCGCGTATCGATTGCAAGTACGTCGTTAAGGGTTAACGCGACGTCATCATCGCGAACTGTTGAGCATTTTCGAGAGGAATGTTTTGACATGACAGTTGTCACGGGCAATCGGCGGCCCGTCGGTTGACAGGATTCCCGCGTACGTGTGCATAACGTAGTTATAGGGACGGTCCGTCAACAGGATGCCTGCGTGAGGATAGTTGCTGTTACAGTGACAGTTCGTGACGTGACTGCACGGGTGGATCAGAAATCACGTGCAAATCTGCCGTTCGAAGCACAACACACCCTTTCCAAGTATGTCAGCCTAGTGTTATCGATGCGTTTAAGCAAGTATCATCGCAGTAGGTATAACAGGCATCGAGAACAAGCCGCCGCCACGCGTGATTCCTGTTATTTAGATCACTACGACGATTCCTGCTGTTCCTCGACGGTCGTCATTAACCCTTTGACTACGGCAGACTTTGAAACGTACCAGCCGTACCATACGGTAGGAATTCAGTCGCGACCTACACCGAGAACGGCGAAATTTTTCGTTAGGCGTGCATTTCTCAGAGAGTATATTGAAATAATCGAAGCACTGAATTCCACTGCACCGAATCGGTATTATTTATTTATTTGTTTGTATTCTGCGTTGAATTGTAATTTAACATTAACGTTAAGCTTTTTATAACAATCGTCAAGGAGATTTAGAATAATCGTAACAGTCACTAAGGAGATAAACACATAGTCGTTGTCAAGTAATTAAGAAGGAGAATTTGATCATAGAGAGTGGTTAAGTTAATTCGTCGTAATTTACATTGTACAAGGATATATATTTTGCTGCGTACATCTTATTTAATATACGTTCTGAAGATAAAGTACGTAATTATCCTTTCTTTTTGTAGTACGGTGATTGTACCAAATTATCAAACAATCACATCGTATCTACAAAATATGAATACACGCAACACGAATCATTTGTTGTGTCACGTTGTGCACGTACTTTTTCTGACCATTTTATCATTCCAATTTTTCATTTTAAGGATATGAAAAGGAAAATAACTGTAAAATAAACGTGTTTGAATAATATATGACTAACGGAATATGTAATTAGCATTCGCTTACGTCTGGTTCAAATGAGATTTGTTGAAATTATGGTCTCTTACCAAGGTTTTTGAAAACCACGTTTTCATAGTCTCTTTTCGTCTAATCTGTACTGTATAAAGTAGGTTTGTACTTAAAGGCAGAGTTTTGAATAGAGTGGTTTCTTTTTGAGTTTTCGTTCGCAATTTTGCGACACTCTGTGAGGAAATCGGACGCGCAGTTTCCGAATTCTAACGATCTCACGTCCATTATTTTAGTAACATTAATTTTGAATGAAGTGCTGTGACTCATCTTCAGTTTCACTTGTAAAACAACATCGTCACATGATCTGCAGCATTCTTTATTTACAATAGTTTTATTGCCTGCTGGTACTTCGATGTTTCTTCTCTAATTTAAGATAACGGAACACGATCACGTTCGAAATTGACGTGGAAACGTGAAAATGTCAAAATTTTTACTCGACACCGATCCATTTATCCAATCAGTTCGAATTTTTCCACGTGTCATTGTGACACCGTGTTACAGTTTAGAACATAAGGATCATCCTAGTGTACGTACAATTAGCAAATAAAGATTTTTAGTGATAATATTCAGTAGCGATTGCAGTATGTTAGCCTGTATAATCATTTTGTATTTTAAAATGTTGCATGAGTTTCCATCCAGTAATTTTGTAATTATTTAACTTCATCTCATGTATCTGGAGAAAAAGACACGAAAATTTATTTAAAATATAAGAATTATGTTCTACTAATTTCTGCAATTACAATATTAATTTCTGGTTCTACGGTCAATTCTCAAATAGATTTAAAAAAAAAATTGTTATTCTCAACATTAAGACGATTAACTTTTGTATGAAGAACTATTTCTGAGAATAGAAGAATTCGTATTTTTACATTTATTTATTTATGCTATATTTAAATTCTAATACTTATTCACCTTATAATTTATACAAGTATATTCATTATATAAAAGAAATACGAAATTTTCGTTTTTATAAAGAAATATATTTCATTTATCCAATAAGAAGAATTATTATTATATTTTCGTTATTGGATTTCTCTTTTTGGTAGGACTTCATTCAAAAAATTTAACAATTGAATATTATTTTTCAAATGATATAAGCTTATTTACTCTAATAAATTTATGACACTCGTCACACATGTTCTAATCTGTCATCAGTTATCAGTGGTTTCATAATGAAACTGCAGAGAAATATTTCATCACGATATTTTAGAATCTTTTTCTTTTTTGTTTTGTTTTTAAAATTGATGTGACCGATCGAAGAGTACTTATAGTGAATGCAGTTTCCACTGAAGTGACATATATAAAATTGAATTTCATGATAGATACCCACTGGTTTCAGCAAAAAAATTGGTAAAAAGATATGTAACAGTATTGCGAATATTATGTTGTAAATATAATTATTAGAAAATATAATTACATATTTGTTAGAAAATTACAAGTAAATTAAACTTGCTTTCTGCGACTTTTATATTCTAGCTGTAGAAGGATATTTAAATTCCAGGAAATTACATTGCGTGTAACATTTTCCCCGAATTTACATACATCTTTTTGTTCTGGATTGTGGATGGTTCATCCACACTGAATATGAGAGATGAAAGCCGGAATGTTTATACCCAGTTCACTGGTCGAATTCGTTCCGCCAGCCCAAATTTACTAAGTTGATCAAATAGATCGTGAAACAGAATATGGTATTCTCCATTCTATTCTCTCAAAAGATACATTCTTTCATTCCGTTCCTTAATTGTTATTGATTACAAAATTTTAATAAAGAACGTAGTAAAAATCGATCGAATCCACGGAGGTCGACTCGACGAAAAGTCGTCTATATTTTAAATTGTTACAACTTCGTAAAAGAAAGTCGTACGGTAATCCAGCTGGCCTCATTCTGACAGCTCTACGTCAATTTTTTTTTTTTTTTCAAAGGTATTTTCACGTCGTGTAGCAATTGGGAAAGCGAGGATACTTCTGCTTCCGAAAATTGTAAAAATTCAAATGTCCTGAAAACATTGAATAATTTTTTTTTTACAACTGAGTTTATCATGGTCTTAAAGATTGAAATCTCCTTTTTACAACGATCTCTTAAAACTTGCTGTATGATTTTTTCTCGTCGTTCTATTGAACTTGGAACATTAGGATCAAGTGAAACGTTAGAATTTCTTGAATTTTTGTCGTTTAATTTTGGTATTCAATGTGTGATAGAAAATAGTGAAAGAAAATCGTACAGCAACTTTTTAAGGACTTTAATCTTCAAGATTATAGTAGATCTAGTTATGAAAAAATATTTTCATCTAAATTTTCACAGTTTTTGTCAACAAAGATATCCTTGCTTTTCTATATCCTGCTTAACGCAAAACCATCTTTAGGAAAAAAAAATTTGAAGTCGATAAAGTAGAGATTCCACGAAATTTAAAATGAGGCCAACGATTTTGTTTCACGACGTTTAACACCTGAAATATCGAAACAGTTTAAGATATCGATCATTTTTCATCGAGCAATTCTTTCGTCCGTATTTGTAGATTTATTTATTTTGTTCAATATACATGTATCACAGAAATGCGAATTTGTTACTCCAATACTTTTAATAAAACGATCAAAAATTATTGTTCTGTAGAACAGTAGTATAGGTTAGAGTTCTGTGTGTCAAATACATTGCAACATTATATTACAAGTATAAATTAATTCGTAATTTTTTCTTTTTCAAAAATTTGTCGTTTATTTGTGAGGAACTGAAATACATTTTTGTCCGAAAAAATAATCTCTGTATTATGGCCAGTCAACTTTTGAAACTCCTCTCATAAAAGAATATAGTGATTTTTTATAAAAAAAACTCATTAGTAGCTTTCTCAAATCTTTGGGTTTTAAAGTAGTAAATCAGATGACATCAAAGTGATCGAAACAAATGGTAATCTGAGCATGAATAGGTTCGAAATTTATAAAATATATTGCTTCTTTTGTTACACAGTTGTTCATTTATCGTTTGAAATGCATACAGAGAACATTCTTGTGCCCAAATACACTAGTCTCACTTTAACCTCTCGCGCTGGAATGACCAAATCACTCACGTCGAGAATTTTTTGTCCCAAATTGCAACATTTTCTCAGTTTTAAGCGTATTGGAATACAACCCAGGCAAAACAAATAATAAATCTATTACTTCTTAGTAATTTCTGTCCAGCATATATCGACAAATTCAAAAAGAAGACGAATCAATTCGACAAATTCAAAAAGAAGACGAATCAACGTATACGGTTTAGTCACTCGTTATGGTCCGTCAACCAGTTACTAGCTAAAGAGGTTAAGTGTCCACAGTGTAGGATCGAAACGTTTAAGTGGGGAGGTGAATTGTGTCGAAATATCAGGTATCACTCGCTTCGTATTGTACAAGTGTCATGTTTCACGCGACCTTCGACAAGTCTCGCACGGTAATGTAGCGCAGAGTGAGAGTAGTCCTAATTCCAGGAATTGGTGAAAACAGCGATGGACTCTTAAATGGGAAAAAGTTCAGACGCTTGAAGTGAGGATTATTGTGTTTTGTTTAATTGCAACAGCTTTCGTTTGTTCCAACTCTGATATGAAGTTCTTGAAAAATTCGAAGATTTCAACTTGGAATTAAACTAAATTAATTTGCGAGGTCCACGAACTAACTTACCAATAAATTCCATTATGTTGTTCATACTGGATCCTCTTTTAATCAAATCAAATCAAACTCTCCTTTTCTCGTTTCACTCGTTGTTGAAATGAAGTGTTCGGTAAAAATGGCTGTTTCGTATAAACTGTGACAAGGGAATGTTTAAATGCACCCTTTTAACTAGAATTTTCTGCGCAGTTACATTTAGAATATAACGGCTGAAACTTGTTAAAAATTTGGCTAACGATTTGATTGTTATAGCCGAGTTTTTTCGCGTAATAGCGGCGTGGCACGAGCCAAAAGAATATTTCTACGCTTAACCGTGTTTAACGAATGTCACGGCATTCGTGATTTACGAAATCAGTTTTGTGAAATTCGATTACCTTAACAATGTACTCTTGAATTATGATTTTATATATAGGATTTACGATATTGTACATACACAATATTAACGAAAGAAGTATTGGATACTTGAATAATTCATAAATCGTATATTATATTATATATTATATCAGTTATAAATAATTAAAAAATAACTTCGATTTTAATTGATCTGAAATTAAGTCTGAATTCTGTCCAAAAATTTTCAAACATTTTTCGTTGATAATTGTAAAATAACTGAAAGTTCCAATTTTTTTCAAGATATCTATTTATATACATAAATGTGACTTTCAGCTTTATATTTCAGTTTTTTCTTTTTTCTTAAACTAGAGAAAATGTTGAAAAATCATGGAGTTAGTCTTTCTCTTCATTTCGATTGTTAACCTTCAAAGCTACAGAAAATTACCGGAATTTCTGAAATTGAAAACTTTCTATTGATCTTCAATTATCTAAAATGTGATGTATCATTTTTCAATTATTCGATTTGTAAAAATTGATTTTTCTCGGGAAGAACAGTTTTTACTATTTCAATCTATTGCCACGTTTATGATTTTTATGCAGTTGTAGGCAATTTTAAAATACAAAATCGCAAGGATAAGATATTTGAATTACAATACTTTTTTTGATGTTTGGAGTAGCAAATTTTTCTACCGATTATTAATTATTTTGCATGAAAATCCGTATTTTTGAAGATTTACGCGCTATATTTTCAGCAGTATATTTCCATTTACAGATCAGTAGGAATTTTTTGCTTTAAACGCTTCAGTCGTTTGAAACGAACTTTCTGAAACTAGTGAGTGGCTCCGTCATTTTGTTACATTTCGCTCTAAAAAAAAAAAAAAATCAGATTCACGTGCTCTTCAAAATTACGATTTTTCTCCATCTAATTTTTGATAATTCAAAATATTCTACCTCTGTGATAAATTCGACAAAAACTCCAATCGATTTTCTAAATTTTCTTCCTTACATTTTTAGCTCAGATTTAATTTTCAATTTAAAAACACATTAAATAATACTTAACACGAGAGATCGTTTTTAAGGAACTATCTTTAAATGTGTCAAAGGATTTGTAGCTTTTAACAGAAATAACAGATTCTAAAAAGATCCTTTCTGACGCAAAATCAATTTATTATTTATTAGTGTTCGATATCTCGGATGAGTCTTTTCTCAGTGCATTGAATATATAATATAATCGAACAACATTATCGCAGATTTAGTCAACCATTCTGTTTATTAGAATAGTACGTTGAAATGATTTTAGAATTTACGTGTATGCTTTATTTTCTAGGAACATTAGTTCCAAGTCTTCAACGTAAAATTTTTGCCGGTATAAGAAATAACTAACAACTAGTATAATATGACAGTATTATTATTAGTATTGATTATTCATTAATTATTATCTATCTACGTGTTCTTTTATTTTTATTAATAATAATAATAATATTAATATACCTATTAATATTAAAATTAATCTAACGCAATGAAATTAAATTATTATTAATGTATAATGATAAACATATTATTATTTTACTGCATTTTATATACTTATATTTTACTTAATTGCTATATAACAAATAATACATAATAATGCAAACAATGATGGCACGTAAGGAAAAATTCTAATCACGTGATTCGAAATTCAAAATTTTTAATAAGTTTTACGAGTTGTTAAAAAATAAATTTCTTTAAATTCAATGTGATTTAGCCTCGAGTATGTCTTGATATGTTTTAAAAATCTTGAGATTAGGATAAGATCCGCGAAAGGATTACTGAGTGTCTTAAAATGAAAATTCGAGTTGTCACAAATACGTTTATTTATAATTTAATTAAAATTTAATTCAACTCGAAAATGAATATATATTGACAAGCACAAACTTTTTGCATTTCTTTATCCATGTAATTACTATTCTAACATACTTGAAAAATATCCCGATTTCTCAAAGAATTTGAGTATCTTCGATGACTTCGTTACCTCGAATACTATTAGAAAAAAAAAATCGAATACTAATAAAAAAAAAGAAAATAACAAAGTAATAAAAATTGACCGTACGCGAGGAGGATCACTTTCCAAAATTCTTGTTGATTAAACATTTTCCATTTCAAAGTGAACTAAAGTGAGTAAAGTGCCCTTTGAGTGTATCGAATCGTTTTTGCATCAGCCTGTATGTACAATAATACGTTTTCGCGACAGTTTTCCAAGTACGTGGCATAGAAACCGTTTCTATAAAGTCCTCTGAAAGGATATAAAGTTAATAGAGTAACTTTGAAACGTTTCGAACGAGCTTTTCATGTCCATTGGCTTGTTGCGCGCGGTATTCGCGTTCCGAGCTGAAAACAAGAACGACATTCTCTAACGAATTTTTTATGAAATTTGTCGCGCACCGTGGATGCTCGTTAGACTGTTTCGTTCGCCGATACAGTTTCTCCAAAGAACGCGAAAGTGAAGTTTTCTGATGATGTGCGTTATTGCATTTCTTTTTTTTTCTTTTTTTTGTGGGGGGGGGGGATTCAAATTACAGGATTTTCCTTGTTTACTGTTCTATCATTGCGATGTTCGATCAAACTAAAATGCCTGTTGATAAGTCGCGCGTGTGCGTATGTCGAATATGAGATTTAAATTTAATATTGTTTTAATTTGCCTTCAAATTGAGATGAATCGATATGGAACTGGACCGATACACGTGATATTATAACAGATGGCTATTGAAGTTAAAATGTTATTTGCAAAAAGAATAAAATAAAATGAAATAACAGTTGAAACCTCGTCGAAAGTTATTGAAAAATTCAAGTTAATTGCTTTGAATTTATAATATACGTTCGGTTTATAATTGGTGCGTGTCACGTGACGCTTGATTGAATAAAATTTCGTTAGAAGATTTATGCAGAGAATTGTTCCAATTTGTAATCATTCCGATCGAAATTAGAAAAGGAGTCGTAACAATTATTCATCGTAAAATTATTTGTCGACTAAAATTTTTTCTATCAACGATTACAACTGCCCAAAAAATTGTTTCGTTCCCAAACAACGAAATGATGTTCAATAATAATGTTATTACTGATGGAAAAAATTCATGACTAAATATTACTGTACGAGAAAATTTATTTCGATTGCTCCTAACAGCTATCAGTGAAGGGCAATTATTATCAGAAAGGCCAATATGAAAAAAGAGCGTGAAAAATTAAACATCTTTGTGTATCACGTGGTATAATTATAAATAAATATGATAACGAGATTCTTATCCGAGCAAATTTTTACCCGAAGAATAAAGAATAAATCTTTATATAGTAACAAGTGAAACGTTTTTCTCTATTCTTATCTCTTGTCTGTCATCCGAATAAAATTTTTCCCAACACTGCGTCTTGCGAGGGAGTGATATCCAAAGCATTTAGTTTTTTAAAGTGCAAAGTCAATAAATTCTTGGTGTATAAATTCTTGGATTCACAAGTCACTTACCCTATATGTAGGTTCAAATAAATTGAGTTCATTCTAATCGAATATTGGTCAAATTAGTATTGTATAAAGTTCGAATTTTCGAAGTTTCAAGTTTAAATGCTGAGTTTTCAGAATTATCATCACAAAAAGCTTTTAACCTCTTGCGCTGGCAACTGGTCCGCGGACCATAACGAGTGACCGAACCGTATACAATAATTTGTCGTTTTCTTTTTCTTTTGAACTGGTCGGTATGATATCACTGGATAGAAATGATTAAGAAGTAACAAACTTATCGTTTGTTTTGCCTGGGTTTACATTTAAATATACTCAAAACTGAGAAAATATTGCAATGTTTGGACAACAAATTCTCGACGTGCGTGGCATGTCATTCCAGCGCAAGAGATTAAGCACTCTTCGTATCTATGATATATTGTAGTAACGTTTGATATATTAAAGTAACGTTTCGCGAGTAATTCTTTCTACTTCTCTTAAACAGTTGCTTTCAAATTGTTTCTGAGAATGTTTCTATGATTCACGAAATATATTATATATTATATTATAATATATCATAAATATATTATATATTATATTACAATATATTACAAATATATTATGCATTATACATATTATCTAACGAATATATCAAATTATCAAATTATTATGTAGATGACTCACAAAAGTTTTTCACAGAGAATTTTCAGAAAAGAATTTTATACTGTTACGGGTAATTTGCATTTATAGGCACCCTGTGTCTGTATTTTTCTAATCTCTACGACATCCATGTAATTATACTCGTCGAATAAATAAACAACTGAATCCTATCGAGCAACTTTTCCCTTTGCTGCAGAACGGGTTCCCATTCATTGCGGACGTTACAAGCGAGTGGAATTATTATTCGATCCTGTTTATTTAAAAAGTTCAAGCGACCATTAAGTAAAGTGAAACTTTTATACGAATTCTTCGATTGCATTCAACAAATTTCAGCACGGGACTTTGCGAAAACTTGTTCGATAAGAAAGTTTAACCGCTTCAAGGCAATCCGATATTCTTCGATTTCTCGGGGACTTGAAACTAAAAGGCAATTTCCGTAACATATTTTTATGCATTCGAGAACGTATGTTGGCACGGCCCCGTGTCTCTTCTCGTCAAAAGTTCACGTTAGTTCTCCGCGTTTTCTATTCCATCACGTTCGATTTACATTCTTTAAATCTCAAGACGATACTTCCTGGAATTCTTCGTAATCATCGAATTTCCATGCATTTGTACAAAATTGAAAACAAGAATACACGCAGCTCTTATTTAGGTTCGATTTCTTTTAATTACGCTCGCGCAAAATATATAGGTATAATATTTAAAAATATTTAAATATAAATAACTCTGTTATATGCTTCAATAATATAAATAATGGAAATTTTTAAAAATTCCATTTCTCTAGTTTACAATGGTTCGCAAAAATATTTGTACATTTACCATAGAAAATTGTTATGTTTTATTACTTCTATATCGCTAAATTTATAAAAATTTATAAAGATTACTTCTATATTACTAATAAAATATTTTAACATTTCATTAATATTGTAATGAGACACTTTAGACATAAATAATTCTGTTATATATTCTGTTATATTTCAATATAAATAATAGAAATTCTTCTAAAAGTTCCATTTCTCTAGTTTATAATGGTTCACAAAAATATTTGTACATTTACCACAGAAAATTGTTTTAATCTGTAAAATATTTTAATATTTTATTAAAATTTTAATGAGATACATATTTGATGAATTTTGAAATTATTGCGAATGGATAAGTCGAGAAGCCGAACAAATTTTTACGATTATTAAATCACTTTTTAAATCAATTCGTTTGAATAAATTCTTGAAAATTCAAAATCGTGCATTATAAGATGCTTATCGCCTGTATCTAAAAGATTAGTATATGATATGAATATCTCGAGTGTTTGTACAAGCGTTAAATGTGGTAGTGGTTACCATAGATAGTTATATATTGTGGAGTGAATATACATAATATTTGTACGGAAGAATGAGTGTGGCGAGTGTGCATATAATTGTGGTGTGGTGTGATCTGAGTGCTTGACATATTTTATGGCGAAAAAAAGAACGAATGAGAGAGATGTATGCGAGAACAATATTATATGGGCGAGTATTACATTCATATGTGTTTCATAATTTATAGATATTAAATCTGTTAATAATGAGTGTGTTTTTTATTCGATCCACTAACAAATGGTGGCAGAGCTCCGTGGTTACTGATAACGTTTTTAAAATAATATTCTTGAAAGTGAATAAAAAGGTGCAAAGATAGCCGATGCGTGAAATATTGCGAGCATTGAACCGCTTGACGATTCAAACTACTTTATGTGGAAAGAAAAAATAGAAGGAATCCTACGATCGAAACGATTGTGAAAAAAGATGATTGGTGTAAAACCGTGGAAGAACCAATCGTAGGAGAAGCAAATTATGAAGAAAAACTAAAAACTTGGGATGAGTGGGATGATAACAATTACGCAGCTA
This sequence comes from Tetragonisca angustula, assembly GCA_036937485.2. Lineage (NCBI taxonomy): Eukaryota > Metazoa > Arthropoda > Insecta > Hymenoptera > Apidae > Tetragonisca > Tetragonisca angustula. The sequence goes on along the minus strand of JAWNGG020000037.1, from coordinate 1,325,820 downwards.
GGACCATTATGATGAATACAATGAGTAAGGCACAATTACTAAGGTATGATAGCATAAAAAGTGTCGATAAATTATGGTCAAAGATCAAGCAAGATATGGCTGCCGAAACAGAAGAATTGAAAGCAAGATCACTTCATGAACTTTCGAATATCAAGATGGCGAAAGACGGAACAATTGACGCTTTTATAAACAGGGCAGAAGCCTTAAAGAACCAATGTATGCAACTTGGAAGAGACGTTGAGGAATATGAATTAAAAATGTATATATAACGAAGGATTCGATCAGAATATGAACCTAACGTGAGAGTGCTCGAATCACAGAGGAACATATCAGTGAATGATATAAGATTCGCGTTAAAACAGGAGGAACTTAGAAGAATAAGGAGAAAGGAAGAAAAAAAGAGCAGAGAATACGAAGCAGTGAGGAAAGTAAAAGAGGGAGTTAGAACTGATGGTAATTGCTACAACTGTGGCATCAAAGGGCACTTGGCAGCTGATTGTAATCGAAGAAAAAAATGCTCAGGAATTTAACCACATTAAAGATATTTCCGTTGAATATTGAGGTTAGGTTTGGGTTAGGTTAGGTCTCACAGAATCGAATAACATTATTCAGTATTATTTTGATTGTAATATAATAATCAACAGATCTCAATATTCGTTTCTTCTATCAATCAAACTTAATATCGATATATTAATACAATGATAATTGATAGTGGCTATTTAAATAATTTAGTAAATTTTGAAGTATGTTTCAGGTGTACATTTTCAGAATTTATTACATTATTAAAATAAAATATTATGAAATAATATATTAAAGATTTTGTCAGTATAATAATCATGATGACTGAATGTCAAGAACGAAATTTCGGAATGTTTCGCAGAAAAGATTCTGTGAGTCACTGTGCGTTCATAAAAATTTAAAAATGCATAAAAATTCACAATTTAACAACCGCTGTACAATATAATTAAATACTATTCCTCACTATATAAAAAAGAAGAATTTTTTTGAATTGTATTAGTTCGTGTCCAGCATAATGTGAACTTATATTTCTGTTACAGATATCGCAGTGAATACGTCCAAGACGAAAAGGTAAATGGACATAAAATTTTCATATATATTTTTAAAGACACGAAAAGTGAATGTACAGAATGATCGTACTTGTTTTTAATTGAATCTAGAAGAAAGAAGATCAATGGTTTAAGATGGACTACATTTTTCTATTTTATATATTTGCTACTGTGCATAAATAATTGGACACCTAATGCAGTTTCATTAAAAGATTGATATTTTTTGTTATATTTCAACAATTATTCTATTCATTTTTAATAAAATTTTATAAACGTATATATAATTCTTATTATTAATTTATATAAATTTTAAACTAATATATTTATATGTTTATATAAAAATATTTTTATTAATTTACATTTATACAAGATTTATATATTATTAATTTATTTGTTTATTACTATATATAAATTATATTATTGTATATTTATATACACAATTTTTTAATGATAGAAATATTTCAATTCTAAAATTATAAAAATGAAGATATACTTAAGTCACTGAACATAATTATCGGCCACTTAATTATTATAATATTAACTATTTTTTAATTTATTCATCGTATATATTACACAATATGTAATTAATATAATAATATATAATAATTAAAATATATAATGAAATATATTTATATAATTAATACAATATATAATATATATAATTAACATTAAATCGGAGAGATGCATCTGAATTGTATCTTTCACTGCAATAATTTAGAAATGTTCAAATATTCGTGCACGATAGTGTAATAGTGTGGTAAACACTATTTAGATTTCAACCCGTGTAATTTTTAATACCATGTATCATAGTTATGTATAGGAAGTCAATTAACGTTGGTCACTTTTTACTAACAACAAATTTTGCGTTTTGCAAATACTTGTTTATTGTCAGAATCTACAGTTGATGAAAGAGTTATTATAATATAATTATAATATAATATAATATAATACAATGTAATACAATACAATACAATACAATACAATATAATACAATACAATACAATATAATAAAATATAATATAATATAATATAATATATATTATAATAGAACAGAACTAAACTGTTCCATTGATTATCGATTTTGACAACAAAAGTATTTGTAGAATACATGTCATTTTTAATAGAAAATGGCTTACAATTGATTGGTTTTAGATCTCTTTATTTAATACATTTATATTGTAAACAGTCAGTCGTAAAGCTTCGTATCTCGTCTCAAAATTCACGAGCTCTTCACTACAGTATATTTTTAATTTTTACCCATAGAATATACAAAGTTTGAACATTTATCTCGCTAGATTTCTGAAACAAGTGCTGCGATTGACGATTGACGATTGTGTCAACTTCGTCGAGACTCGGGAATCTTTATTTTTACATTCGTCTGACGACAACACCCGCCTGTAAAAATTGTTCCGTTTCTCTGTTTCGCGCGGAAGGAACGCGATTCCACATTCAAAAACGAATTAAACAATGGTCGGTAGTGTCCATTTCACGGCTAGGTTGTTGAAGCTAGCTGGCTAGAAATAATGCACGCGGCTTGTTCTAATAAAAGCTGAAAATTCATAATACGCCGGCAACAACTGGAAATGTATCATTTCGTACGTATCCAGGTCAGCTGCCTTGGCCTTCCCGTGAACATGTGCATACGGGGAGATAGGGCTACTCGCGGGGGATGCAGTTCCTTGCACGCGTTTCCTCGCCCAATATATATGTTACGTGCTCGTTCTGCCGCGACTATACGCGTGCAATATTCCTCGTTCGCGTGCGTTGACGATGCGCAAATATTCTTTATATTGCGATGCTATATTTTCTCATATATCGGTAATTGAAATAATCGTTTCTTCAGAGGTCCCTCGAGGTTTCAGTTTGTCAAATTGCGCGAATAGCTGCGTGCTCTGTTATTTCGTCTCTTAAGGGGGCAGGATTGACGGGCCTAAAAATTACGATAACTTTGGAGAGCTAGTTAAAAAAAAGTTCATACATTTGATTGACATGAGCTTTTGTGGTTTATTTTAACACATTATGAACTGTAAAAAGCGACATTAAAAGAGAAAAAAAGAGGGTTCTTATTTACCTGTTTAACGGCATCCTTTTACATAACTTTTTTTTACATTGCCTATCGGTGTGCATGATTCCAGCCAAATAGGATTAGTTGCAATAAAAAGGCAAGAAATGTTCAAAAGTAAACAATATTATATAATCTAGGGATTGACGATCCAACATTTTCATTTTTGTGAAAATTATGAAAATAGCAACTATTTGTTTTTGATGTATCGAATTTATGCCAAAATTTTCTACGTTTTTTGTTTATATTTTTCGAGGTTATTAAAAATTAGAGAATGTTCGTTCGTAAATCCCTGGTAAATGTTACACTAAGGACACGTACCAAGTTTCACAGTAATCGGTTGGTTAGATTCCGAGATATCTCACACACCGTTTCTAAAAACCTAGTTTCGAGAAAAACGCGTTTAAAGTTTCAGAACGTCATTTTTCATACGTGTCCTATACTTACTTTTTTTACTTATATATCGCGGCTCACAGTTCTTACAATTCACAACTAAATTGAATCCAAGTTCCCTAATATTCGATTCGCCAAAACTAATATTTGAATCACACGATTTACATTTTATAATACTGCTTAAAGTTGTAAAAATGTGATACAAATCCAATTAGTCTGTATCCGCGGATTTATTATTATACCTCAAAATAAGTTGTTTTAAAGGCTAGGACCTTTTGTTATTTCTAAAACTTTAAACTACTATTTAAAGCAAAAAGAAGAAAAAAAATCGGTTTTTTGAAAATTTCATACTGTCCTGACCTCTCAACAGGATAATAAAATTATGAACTTCAGCCAAAATATGTACAATTTCTTCATTAGTGACTGAAATAATCATTTTTTCGGAGATCACTTCAAAATAGGTCAAAAATATATATAATTTTCTTATTAGTAATTTTTTCATTTATTACACAAATAGTACGTAATCCTGTGTTATTTCACTTGGAATTTAATAAAAACTGTGTATTTCAGTCAAAAATATAAATAATTTTGTTTTATTAACTGAAATAACCATTTCTCCAGAGAGTTTAGAGATTTCAATTTGTGCGAATAGCCACGTAATTCTCTATTATTTCATTTGAAAGTTTATCTCTTAATAGAATGACAAAAACCGTGAACTTTAATCAAAAATATATAATATTTTTTATTAAAATCATAACTAAAAATAATCATTTCCCCAAAAGTCTGCAGATTCCAATTTGTTCAATTGCTTGAATAGCTACGCAATCCTCTATTATTTTTCTTTAACCACTTAACTGGTTAATAAAACTATGAATTTCCGTCAGAAATATTCCCACAGTCAATCTCTCGTTCTAAAAGCATGGTGCAAAAATTGCGACAGTCCTCCTGCAACACGGTTTAAATAAATTTAAATAACATAGCACGAATTTTCCCATTACACAGTTTCTGGTGTTTTTAAATTTCGTTTAGCACTATTTCGATGTAACACCGTGTTACATACGAGGGGTTAATTGTAATTCTTTTAAAATAATTTTATACATGAAACTTTGGAGCAGAGGTGCTGCATACGAAGTGCAGGATAAGTGTGAAATTTCACCGAGCTCCAATTATCTTAGATACCCGAAGTCCCGTTCATTAGATGAGATGGTAATGCATCTTTCTGACGATTTCGAATCGCTCGTAATCGGTGCTCGATAAAGCGAACCGCGAGCTGCTCGTCCGATAAGTCATGAACGATAGCCCGGCGTGTTTCAACGAGAGATTTACCGTTTCGATTAATTCTGATATGCTAACTGTCGATGTAACACCTGCGCGTGTATTTAAAGCTTCAGTTTCGTTTCTTTTATACTCTCTCGACACAGTTAAAATGGATATACAACTGGTGATACAATCGGAAAGTGAGTGATACGACATCGAGAATAATATTTTTCCAATGCTCTTTTAATGAATAATCTGTTTTATTTTAAGGGAATATTCTGGTAATCCGGCTTGAAAAAAATCGACTTTTTGGGGATTTTTTTTCAAGGAAACCACGATACATTTTGGTATGCAGTTTTCGCAGACAAACTTATTCATACTTGAAAAGTATTTACAATTTTTTTTTTTAACGAAATTAATGAAAGTTGTGGAAATTATACAGTTTTAGGTAAAGCATGTTTTTAAAAACGGGTTCAAGTGGCTGACGTTATTCCGGTCTACTTGGTTATTTAAAACTGAAAAAACCTAAATGCATCTTAATTAGTATAAATGTGGCTGTCGCATGAACCACGGAACCAGTGAAATTTCGAAAATGAAAAAAATGGCAGCATTTTGAAGTTAAAATATTGAGCTTCCTTTCGTCTTTTCGGTCGTAAAAAAAAAGTAGAAAAAAACATCAGATTTCGAAATCCGTGGTTCATGAACGATAAAGGTATCCGGTACATCCGATGAAGATCTCCTCCAAATTTCAAGTCAATCGGTCAACTAATACGTGAGATATCCCGTGAACCAGTTTGAAAAATATGGATTTGAGAAAAACACGTTTAAAGTTCTTGTTACCCATTGTACAAAAATATTCATACTTACAATCAATCGAGCAGTACAAAAAATAAAATATTATAAAATAATAATAATATAAATAATATTATAAAATAAAATATTTTTTGAGAAAAACACATTTGAAGTTACCCGTTGTACAAAAATATTCATACTTACGTTGCGAGCAGTACACCGTTCCCTTTAAACATCTATAACTTTGCTAATTTTACGAATTCAAACAAATCCTTTTACATAGACATTTTTGAAAACATATGCTTTGAGAAAATGTTAAACAAAAATTGATTTTTTTAAGCCGGATTACCAGAATACCTTTTTAAATTACGTGCGTAACTTAAAAATAGGATTTGTTGCAATGAGCAGATATTTAAAACTAGTATTTTATTTGAAGAATGCCGGAGATGTTTTAGTTTTGAAATGTTTGATTTATTTTTATATTCGCCTGAATATTCAAAGTTCAGTAGAATGGCGAAAAGAAATCACACGTCAAGTTTTTGGGGCGCGTTGTAAAGAGGAGACTTCAATCATAGAAACCATTGTTTTAAGATTTAATCATGGAAAAAGTTTTTCAATATTTTTGTGTAAAAAGTGACAGTTTATAGATTACTTTGAAAATGGAAAGTATCTTTGTTTGACCACTCGTTGTTACTTATCGTAAAAATTTTAGAATAAAATGAACGGTGTAGTTTGAATGTAGAGACTTCAAGATTTAAAATGAGCCCAAGGTTTACTATTGTACGATTTTTTTTTTAAAATTGTAATTTAAATTTATTTATTTATTTTATACATTTATTTTTTATTTACTTTAATTTAGTGCTCCCATATTAATGAGAGTTAACTATTATAATAAAAAATCTGTTTGTAATATTTAAATTGAAGAATCTTAATTGCAATATCTATAAATTGTGCAAATATACCTCCAACTGTGCAGATGTTCCATTAATCGTAAATCATTCCCAACTGAAAGAAATGTTTCAAACATTACAGAACACATATTGTAGGAATGGTTGGTTGGCAACAGAATAGATACTAACAATAAAATATATGTAAAAAGTAGTTTTTTCTCTCGCTACGCTATGCTCTCTCCTTCGCTTATACTCTACCGTTTGCTCGACGCTCATAATCAGCTGTTTGCTCGGCGCCATGCGTCATTCCAGCAGTCCTAAAGCCGCACACACAGACTTTCCCATGCACTCCACATTCATATCCGCATGTAATGACCCCCTACAATATTTAGAGCACAAGGTTAAAATATTTTGTTTTGTACCTTGTATCGCCAAATCATTACTAAGAAATTAACTTTGTATACTTGTTTGATAACCAGTGTCGTTATTACATATCGTATGCATATTTTGGAAATTCATGTTTTGTCTGTTCATTGCTTCGCTGTTTATATTGCAAAAATACGAAATGATTCGTTCGCTGTAAACCTATACGCAATATTTTTTCTGTAATTGAAACGCACAATGGAGCGGAATAACGTTTTATTATCTTGTACTAAGAGACGTGCAATACAAAGGGCGGGATTGCGGAATATTTAACCGAATGGGAAGCATGTTTAACAATTTTTTTTAAATAATAAAATTTACCATCCATGAATATCCTGTTTCATTGTACGGTATTGCTTGCATTCTGGCTGAACCACGTGCGTCATATGCATTTTACACGCTTCCCGAAATCAAAAGAGTCGGCTTTTTGCTGATCGTTCGGTTTTAAATTGATATTAAAAATAATGTTTAGCTGCGCATTCACAGAATTCTATTCAGGGTGTGCTCGACCTGCAATCGAAAAAAAGGGCAATTCTTCATGAAAAAATTAATCGATAAAAGAAGAGTAAAATTTTTTCGTTTTCGGAAAAAGAAAAATCGGATTTAGAAGTTACTGAAGTATGTTTGAATGTAATTAATTGCAGACTGAACAGAGGCGAACAATTAACAGTATGTTACGAGAAAAATTTACAATGAAGTTTAGTTAGAAGCTGGCTTGATGCAAGTTGTGCTTGATAAATTTTCAACTCTCGTTTCCTTGAAACTATAAAGTGTTTTGTTGAAATTGAAGTGTGCCAGAAAACTTTAAATCGTGTTTTGTTTTAAATAATTTAAACATTATTATTTATCTATTTCTTTGTTCATAAAATGCTCACCAACTTCAATTGCAGGTTAACTATGAAGTACGTATACATACTTTACAATTTTTATGTTTAATAATTTAATTTCCTATTGCCGTTGAAGTTTAGTTCATTTTCTATTCAAATTTTATTTGAGCTTTATTTCTTTACTTCACATTTTCTTTGTAGTCACGTATAATTATTATTTTTCTTAATGTAGCATAATATCAGTATAAAATTTCAAATAAATTTCATTAATTATCCCAATCCACATTATTCTGTATATCTTATTTCTGTATTTTACAGTTGCTCTGAGATTTTGAATCGAAATATTAAATTTTCATGTTTAATGTTATTAGTAAAGTTTTCATTAGTCTTTTGTCATTCAACCAAGTAGAAACATCCAAGTGGATTTTGGCACGATACAATTTCAAACACTTGAAAGGAGAAACAAAGATTTTAAACACTTTAGGGTATTAATCCGTTTGGTGTGTTTCTTATCCTTTATTTTCGAGTCACTCGTCTTTCTCTAAAATTGAAAAAAACATCTCAAATATTAAATAAAATATGAAAAAATTCTGATTAATATAGATATAAAATAACGATTTTTGTAAAGCAACAAGTTCTAATAAGATTGAAAATATAAAAATGATAATATTTCTTGCGTTTATTTGTTCGAAAATAAACCGGAACAAAAATCACGAAATTCACTGTAAAATTATTACATAACTTTGTGTAAAAAATTTCGTATTTCGTATTTTACATTCGTATTTAAAATTAATTTACTTTGACAAAAGATTCTTTCTCGATACAGGCGTATTCACAATGAACACATATAATTACACCAGTATTATTACATTAATTACAAATTATTATTAATCAAACTGAGTTTCGTTCACTCGCAAGCACAGTTTTATATAGATTCTCGTGAAGTCTCGTGTTTCAGATTTATTCACAGATTTTCTTGAAACATACGAAACATTTTAACCTCTTGCTCTGGAATGACACAGAACGACAGAATTGCAATATTTTCTCAGTTTCAAGTATATTGAAATATAACCCAGGCAAAACAAATAATAATTATATTATATAATAATTTATAATATTTAAATATATTTTATATATTATAAATATTTATATTATATAATTATATAATAACTTATTACTTCTTAGTAATTTCTATCCAGTAACATACCGATGAATTCAAAACAGAAGACGAGTTATTGTGCACGGTTTGGTCACTCGTTATGGTCCGCGAACCAATTACTAGCGCAAGAGGTTGTCTCGAAATAGTTTAAGAAACATTATCGCCTAACTTTAAGTACATATTCGAAACTTGTCAGATGTGTACCATATGGTACCGATACTCTGACTTCATCAACAGCTTGATTGACATACGCAGATTATTTGAAAACGAATTCTTCCGGGAACTCGAAAAATCGTTCGATACTTGGGAACAGCGTTTCGAAGGCGCATAAATAAACGCGATCATGTCTCGCAACGTAATCGAATAACACGAATCCCGTGCCGTGCTAGTATTTTTTTATTACTCGATAGCCAGTCGAGGATGATGACCCATTCGATCCTGCGAACACGATCTTCCCCTTGTAATTGACTGGCCATCCACGCCCCACGGATCTCTCTCTCTCTCTCTCTCTCTCTCTCGGGCCCGTCGTTTTTATTTAGTTCGAGCCAGAGATACCTCAGTTGGAAATGGAATCTCACGAAATGATACAGCGGAAGATCGTGTGTGCCGGTGCCAGCGCCAGCCGAACTTCCTTACCGGTTACAATAAACTAGGATTTGCGTAATCCCGAAGGCGTATCTCTATCGCGGCGCGCTACACGACGTCACGCGGAACACAGGCAAAGGGATCCGCCGGTTCTTTTCGTCGAGATATACGAAAAACGCTTCCATCCCCCGGTGTCGGTGGTTTATTTCATCTATTTCAGGCTCGAGAATATTTTTAAGCCCCTCCGTTCGACTCGTCTACATCTATTTCCGCCGATCTCGAGCGATCCACGGCCACGCGTAATTTCGCTCTGCGAGCGGATTTTCTAAAGCTACCTGTCCACTGGAGAGTGAAACTGTCGCGAGTCGCTCTCGAGAGTATTGCTCGCAAATGGAACTCGCTCTGAGAGTTACTGTCCGAGAGCGTCGCCCAATTGTCTGAGAGTCGACGTATCGCGACTTGCTCGCGAATGGACACAATATTACACTGCTCTCGGAGAGTTGTTATCTGAATTCGAAATCCTCAGAGTACTCTCGTGCGAGCAGAATAATGAATAATAAAAAAAAAGTGTGGTCAAAAAGTGAAACTATTGAACTAATTTCTGTTAATTTAAATTATTGTACAATAATTTAAATATATATAAATATAAGTATAAATGTAAATATAAATATTGTGTATAAATATAAATGTAAATATAAATATTGTATATAAATATAAATGTAAATATAAATATTGTGTACAAATATAAATGTAAATATAAATATTGTATATAAATATAAATGTAAATATAAATATTGTATATAAATATAAATGTAAATATAAATATTGTATATAAATATAAATGTAAATATAAATATTGTATATAAATATAAATGTAAATATAAATATAAATTGTGAATATAAATATTGTATGTAAATATAAATATAAATTATAAATATAAATATTGTATGTAAATATAAATATAAATTGTAAATATAAATATTGTATGTAAATATAAATATAAATGTAATATAAATATAAATATTGTATGTAAATATAAATATTGTTTATAAATATAAATGTAAATATAAATATTGTACATAAATATAAATGTAAATATAAATATTGTATATAAATATAAATGTAAATATAATTATTATATATAAATATATATATAATAATTATATTATAAATAAATAGAAGTACAAATATTATGTATTATATATAAATATAAATATTGTGTAATATTATATATAAATATAAATATTATATAATATTATATAATATTTAATTATTAAATATTATTGAAATCTTCTTTTCATGTTGATTTTTCTTTTTTCTTTTGTGGACAGCTAGGGAGGTTATTCATGATAGCAATGTCACTGTTCACACTCCTGTTTCGAACTAAACTACACCACAGCGAGTAGAACCAGGGACAATGAACTCTCAATGGACACGGTTTTGAGAGTTCTATCTCGGAGAGTATTTCGGTCTCTTTCGAAGAGTGAAAATTCTCAAATGGACACAACGCTGAGGATACTCTCGAGAGTAACTCTCGCGAAGAACTCTCAAATGGACACCGTACCTTAATAGTTGAAACGATATGTAACAGCCGTTTGATTTTGATGACGATGTCAAATGGATCAGTTTTTTGTCGCGATAGGTCAGGACTTCTTCGAGCACGGAATTGCGAAGCTACCAGAAAGATAGCAAAATGTAGTGAATCGAAATGGTCAGTACGTTCTTGAATAAAGTTGTTTAATGTGAAAAAGTTTTGTGATGTTTACTTGGAAAAGACCGCACTGACTTGTTGACTAACCTACTGTTATTTATCGTACGCAACTGGAACAAGTTAGAGCCGTCCAAATGGTTGCAGATAGTGTTGTGTACTTTATCGCATCAAATGATTTGAAGCATAATCTGAAAGTGGCATTTTTACGCGTTGAATTAGAAAATTCGCAGTTGTAGCTTTTCTTTGAAAGGGACACGGAAATAAAATGAGAAGGAAGACTAAAATTTTTGGAAAAAAGAAGAAAAAATCGAACTTCGTTGAGTATACTTGAATTTGATTAATTTTCGATTGGTCATAACTAATTATTCTACTTTTGAAAATGAGTGAAGAACGTAGAATAAAATTCAGCTGCTGAACGCAAAAGTATTCTTCGCTTTTTCCTCTTCTAATTTTTTTTTTTACTGATTTAATCGAGCTTAATCACTTCTGTCAATCATTGTTCCCATATTGTGATTGTAATTTACAATATATTCTAGCTTTTTCTTCGATTTTATTTACTTTCCTATAATTTTCTTTAATTTCTATTAATTTTTCTATAATTTCTCCCAAGTAACAAGTGGAAATCACATCCAAACATCCTTTTTATCACGCTATTTCATTGCCAACAATTTAAATGAGTGAATCTTGTTCCTTTCGTATGTCGAATCATTCCTCAGTCAGTTGTTTACAATTTCTGTCCCCTAATCTTATGATACAGTAATCGTACTAATAATAAATGCAATAATCACGTTCCATAGGCATTTTTATTTATTTATGTAATATTAGTAACCTTTGGCAGAAGTATTAAATACCAGTACTAACATTCGAAAAAATTTGTCTACGGTTATTCGAGAGACGGATATGTTTCACGTTTGATAGCAATAGAAGAAAGGAATTCGTTTTGTCGATTGTCACTTGTCGTATGCGATTGTATCGTTTTTTTGTCCACCAGTTTCCCATGTTACCCGTTCGACGGAAACTATGCACGATTTTGCAAAATTTTGTTTACCATGTCGTTGAATATTAAAAAGAAAAAAAAATCGCTCGATTCTATCTACGCGATGTTTTATAATTTTAATTTAATCCATCTATTTAACGAGAAGTGAGCGTATCCTTTGTTTATAAAAGCAGCAGATGTATAATTATAAGAACAAGTGCCATATTACACGTTCCAATCTTTTTGAGGGATTATTATCAAATTCTTAACATTCTTTGAAATTGTTAGCAATTTCTCGTTTTCTTTTTATAAATGTATATTTTTTCATAAAATACGTGCAACATGTTTTTCTTTTATTCAAAGTCGCATCAATCGCTTCGTATAATATCTTTTGTCTTTCTTCTCATGTACAAATCATTCACGTGCAAGGTATTTCGTTTGTCTTACAAAGTAAAAATATCTCGTTAAGATAGGGATCTATCAAATATATATTTGATAATTGTGATGATATATGTGATAATATATTTGATATATATCTAATGAAATATATTAGATATATTTTTGCAATTGTTGTTTGATGTAAAGAGCACATCGTGTGGAGCAAATTATTTTCTTTTTTCAGATCGAGTGGTCGAGGATATCTTAAGATCAAATTTACTTTTTTATAATATATTGGATGTCTTAGTATTAAAGAGTAACAATAATCTTCTACATGAAAAAATATACTTACCAAAACTAAAGAAATTAAAATTGAAATGGAGCCGAGGAACTTTATCAAGTGTACTTGAATTTTGCTAATTCTGGACTGTACGGGAGTGACTAATCGATAGAAGGTTGCGGAACAAAGAAAAATATAGGATAAATTACAAAAACAAAATTTTCAAGAAAATAGGATTTGAATATGTTTGGCAAAAAATTAGTTCATTAAATGTACGTTTATGTTTCAAATTGAGTTTCCTCAAGAATGAAGCATCTTGTGAAAAAGTTGTGTTGTGTTCTATACTTATTTTCATAGGTAGAATTCGTTATTTAAAATATATAGATTTAACATATAATATACAGATAGATAGATAGAATACTTTATTGTTCATTCCTGAGTAGAAATAGCTAGAATTTAAATACAGCTGAGAAATTTTCACGCCTGATTTTCTTAGAAATGAAACTCTAAATGAAGAGAAATTATTTCTTTTCGTTCATTAATTCGTCATTAATTTCGTTCTTGATTATATTTTCAATATTAGGACATTTTGTATCTACTTTTTTTTTCACAGTATCACGTTGAGATGAATTGAAAACATTTGCATGTATTATTGTTGTAAAACGTTTTAAATGAAGAAGCTACTACTATGGAATTAAATAAATTAGGTTGTAATCCTGTAATCGGAGATTGAATAACTACCGCCATTTAAAATGCTGTGATTTTAAAAAAAAACTCATACATTTTTTCATTCGAAATTTCTTTAATTTCACCTATTGAAATACAGCAGGAAATTCTGCCGTTTTAGATAGTATGGTTTGTTCCAATGTTGTTCAAGTAAACTTTGAATCTGCAGCTTGGATCTAGCTTTCATAAATTTCAAAGATTCAAGCGTTGGTATCTAAAGATTTAAAAAATCTAAGAATCCCTTAAATTCGGAATTTCAATCTGTCTAAATTGGTATTGTTAAAATAAACTTTGAGTCTGCAGGTTGGAAAACTCGAGCAGCAAATTGAATCACAAAAGTTGAGCTCCAAAAAATATTTAGGCTGAAGTCCTCGACTATCGAACCGTCGAATTTGGAGACTTACAATTAGGCTATCTGGATTACATACAATGTTGATCACAAATAGATCATGGATTGTCAAATGTTAGTGGCATATTACTCTCGAACATATTAGAGTTAGAACTTAAGAACTTTGAGAGCTGAACATGAACTTTGTACAACATTAGTTTTAAAGACTCAATCTTTAAGATTTTTGAAGTTTCGAAGACTCAAGCTTTATACATCATTAGTATACAATAACGAATAGAAATGTATAGTATCGTAGACTGTGTCAAATGTATACATACATCCCCTTCCAAAAGTATTAGGATAGAAAATTACAGAAAATGAAATAAATTTGGAAAATCATTAGGAAATTGTTACAATTTCTTAAATTTATTTCAAAGTTAGTTATATTAAGCTGGGAGAGGTATATATAGTAACAATAACATTAATTTTGTACAAGAAAGTTAAATTTTCTTTTCGTCGATATATCCACCGCGTTTTTTAATTATTCGATTAATTTCGCCATTCGTTTCATTAGTTTTTCTATTGTTTCTGGTACTATTTGATTCCATGCATTTTGTAGTTTGTTCCACAAGTCATTTTGTGATTTTGGACACACTTCACGGATCTCCCGATCTAATTCATCCCAAATCTCTATTGGATTCAGATTGGGTGATTAAGGAGGCCAATGCATTATTTTCGATTCATCACTCTGTTCTAAATGTCGCAAATAGTCTTTACAAACTCTTGCAGTGTGCTTGGAATCGCTGTCACGTATGAAAATAAAATTTTGACCTATTTATCGCCTCCCAGATGGTATGGCATGATGACGTTAAATAGACAAATATTGTTCTTTTTTCAGTATCCTCTCGATTTTTTTTTAAATCACCAACACACACCCCCAGACCATTATTGACCGCCATCCGTGTTTAACTGTGGGTACGATATAGTCAGGAATCATTTTTTCTTCAGGTCTTCTAAAGACATAAGCTCGTCGCCTGCAACCGAACACCTCAAATTTAGATTCGTCGGTCCATAAAACATTGTTCCACTCTTCAACTGACCAATTTCGATATTTTCTAGCCCACTGTAGTCTTTTTACTTTATTTTGTGATCTTAGTAATGGTTTTTTTTATAGCATCCACAGAGACCAACCTAGTGTACAGCATGTGTCCTAATACTTTTGGAAAGTAGTGTACGTCGATAGTAATGGCGTATTACTCACGAAATGGAGTACTTAAGAACTTTGACAGCGAAATTTTGAAGTCTTCAATATTTCAAATCTTTGATAGCTAAATCTTGAAGTTTTCAATAGTTGAAATATTTGAAAGCTTGGGTTTCGTGCAGCATCAGTACTGAAGACTCGAAAGCGTTTAAAATTGAGTCTCGAAGCTTCGAAAACTCGAGCTTTATACGTCTGCTGTTGTATAATCTGCTCTACTAGTCAAGTCAGTGAAGGTGTGCTAAACAAAACATTGGTGTGCCGAGCACGTGGTGGATGCAAGGAAAGCTCCGCTATTGATTGGGAAACGGAGGATTAGCAACAGATTTGCATCACTGTTAGGGGCTTGTTCCGACTTCTCGGATTTAAATGTTTCAATATCGGGTGATTGCGGGTACGGTCTCGGTCACGTGCGTTTCTTTACCTTCGTTGACGCGATTCGTCTCACTGAACGAGAAATAAATGATAAATGACAAATTGTTTTGGTGTTGCTTTTTAAAAATTTTTAATTTCAATGGTATTTACTTAACATTTTATATTTTGAAAATTATTCCATAAAAAAAACATTAAAAATTCAAAATGTGTAGGAAAAAAACTTGTATTTTCATAAAAAGAAGTAAAAATTCAAATATTTGCAAAATTAAAATAATTAGGGATAAATTTAATTTGTTTTTGCGTTGTATCGATCGTGTCAAATTTTTCCGAACTTGTTACTTTCAAGTGCATATTGTTGTTTGCTTGTTCTATTGTCTTGAAATATTCTAAAATTACAAATATATATGATTTTTTTTAGTTAAATTTTACAATAAATAGCGAATTTTTTTTACATAACGAGTATACTCGGCATTAAACAAGAAAATCCATCTTTTCGTGACGATTATACTCTCGACATAAACGCTTAAGGTATTAAAAAGAATTGTAAAAGTTCATACGTATGTAAAAACATTGGAAAGATTTATTTACGATCTTGAAGATTGAAGTTTTCTCTTCATGTGAACGACTAAAGCTTGACTTTTAATACTTGCTTTACAATTTCTTCCTGTCGTTTTATTGAACTTCAAAGGATAAACAATTGAAGAAAGTCTTAAAGTTCAATAGAATGACAAAAAAAATCGCATAGCAAGTTTTAGGAAGTCATTGTAAAGAGAAAATTTCAATTTCCAAAACCATGGTGGATCAAATCACGAAAAAAAATTTTTTGTGTGAATTTTTATAATTTTCGAGACTAAAAGTACTCTTACTTCCCCATCCGCTACACAATGTGAAAACATGTTTGAAAAAAGTAAATTTGGAACAGTGAAATTAGAAGCTTCACTGTTTAAAACGTGATTATTATGTGAGAGTAGATTATTGTGATTTTTTTCTACAAAGTTGTAACAGTTCGAAGTATCGTCGTTACAATTTTTCATGATAATATGTTCCTCGTCTGTTGCCATCACATTGATACGTGCAAAATTCTGGAGCGAAACAGTTTCTCTGACAATCAAATTACAGCTCGTTAATTTCAATACGCAATCTTTTTATTAAAAATAGGAAAATACACTCGTGTTTTGCCCAAAGACAAAAATAGCCGGACGATATTTGAGAGTAATGCAGATAATGTTTTGCCGTGATCGATGTTTTATGCGATGATTGTGGTAAGAACCGTGTGCGAGCTATCACGTGTGCAAAATAAAAAAAAAAAAAAAAAAGAAGGAAAGAGGAAAAAGGAAAAATATTTGCTGAAACGAGGGGGAATTCGCGGTGGTGGATACGATCGTTAGCGAATTCTCGTCGACACGTGATAATTCCGCTCGACGATTTTAGATTCGTTTGTGTTTGCTAATTAATAATTAAACACTGGATGAACGGAATCGCGCAAACGAGCTTCTGCTTTCTGCCTTCTTTTTTTTTGTATCGATTATTACGTCGAGAACATCCTTTGGAATTGATACGTGGATTATAGCAGGTTTCAACGCATTGATGTAACCATTTATCTGACGAATTCTTGAAGAGGCCAACATTCGTTAATCTCTTGCGTTTAAATAACGTGCCACGCACATTGAGAATTTTTTGTTCCAAAATTGTAATATCTTCTCAGTTTTAAGTATATTCAAGTGAAACAAAATAGGCAAAACAAATAATAAATTTATTACTTCTCAATAATTTCTGTCCAGTGATATCGTAACGACGAGTTCAAAAAGAAAGCGACGAATTATTGTATACGGTTTGGTCACTCGTTATGGTTGGCAATTAGTTGTCAAGTAGTTGAAGTATTATATAACATACACACCTGCTTGAAAAGTTTCAACAGTGAAATTGGAAAAATTATGTGACACTTTGTGCAACAAAGAATTTGTAAATCATTGTTGTATTAGCTATACACACGAAGTATAAAAATTTTATGATCTATTTTTTCAATAATACATGGTACATAATATAAAATGTGTTTTGAACGGGAGTATATGTATTAATAATTTAATTTTATTTATTACACTAGAATATGAATTACAAAAGATAAGTGATTGTGGGAACACTCCATTTGGATGTTTTGTGTAATTTAAAAAGAAATATTGCAAAGAAGAAAAGCACACAATTATGCCAAAAAGAGTAATCGATAGTTAGATATAAGTCTCATCAACTTTCGAATATGTTGCCAGTGGCATGACTTTGATTAATCCTTTCCTACAATATAGATTATGATTGGCTTTGGTTTTCGAAATATTTATAAAAACATTTTTACAACTCGTAAGTTTCTATAGAAATTTTTCACTACGTTACGAATTGTGAACTTTGTCCTGTTTTATACACTGTAACAAGTTGCAATATATACTTCAGTTATCAGCAGTTCTGATGTCAAATCGACTTTGATTTTCGAATTCTGCTGCTTCTGAGCAATTTCAATAAAAGTATACAGGCTATCGAAATTTTAATTTATAAATGCGGATACGTGAAAGTAAATAAAGATAAGATTCTCTTGAACGAAATTTCGCAACATTTAATTCACTAGTCATTCAATGATCTCGGTTAAAGAACAAATTAACTTACTCATGTCGAGAAGCTGCTAATTTAGTAGACATTTTAATTTTAAAACGGTATTTGTGATAGATCCTACGAAATTAAATTTCAGTCACTTATTTCTTGTAATTGATAATTAATAAATTATTAATAACACGAATTATTGTACTCGTTATTGTCCGCCAGCGTAAGTGGTTAATCGTTGAAATTGAAATACGCAATCGGTCCGACTTTCATTCGCGTCTGAGGATGATGGAGCAGGACCGTTGCTCCGAACCAAAGCCGTACAACGATTGACAAATGTTCCAAGACGTTCATTAACATAAAACCACGATCGATACGGAGGAACTCAGTGGGATGAAAACGTTGGAAGACAGATTTTCACGTTGAAGTATCTGGAGGGCAATATGAAAAAACCGTGGCACGAGGGTGTTGTACGCTCGCAGAAGACGGTATTATGTCGCGACCCCGTTTCATTTATTCGCTCTCTGAATAGTGAACACAGTCGCACGTGCAATGCGTGCGCATTACACACGCGTACGTTGCCGTGTGCTGTATTACGCGTTGTCTCTTTCCACGACGAGCATACGACTGTGTTTGAAAATCACGGCGCGACTTCGCCGAGAGTTCCTGTTGGAACGAAGCGCAAAGTAGGGAGAGGTTTTGATATTTTTTCAAATGTCAGAATATCACGTATGTCAGTACGTGTTCTTTGTACACTTCAATATTAACCACTTGCGCTGGCAACTGATCCGCGGACCATAACGAGTCACCGAATCGTACACAATAATTCGTCGCTTTCTCTTTCTTTTGAACTCGTCGGTGTGACATCACTGGATTGAAATTATTAAGAAGTAATAAACGTATCATTTATTTATTTTTTCACCTGGATTACATTTCGATATACTTAAAACTAAAAAATATATGCTAGTTAATTGTCGACGTGCGTGGCACGTCATTCCAGCGCAAGAGGTTAACAACAGTGAAAAATAATTGACACGAAATTCGTAATTATCTGTTTCAGTCCTATTTATTGTCAGCTTCGTAAGTTTCGTCTTCCTTTCAAAAAAGAATTTCCATCGGCGATAATAGCGGAAGGATCGTAAAGATTAGTTTTCTCAGTTTTTCCTCTCGCCGACGTTTCATGGAAATGAAATAAAAACACTCTGGCCCGTACCGTTTTACAAATTAAGCTTCTCGAGTGTTCCGTAGAGAACTTTTTGATAACTGAATTAGAGCTTTTAATCGAGTTGTGATTTTTCTTTCCTTTTTTTTCTTTTTTTTTTTCGAGTGATATCGCGGCGGTTGGAAATACTTGGATACTTCTGAAATCAATAATTCTGTTATCGCACCTCGGACTTTTCCGACCGGAGGGGGGAAACTTGAAACTTTAATTAATGAAGGGTAACGATTTTTCAAACGTCGCTGTTAAGCGCGGTTATCTGGGTTGATTGGACATTTTTATATTATCGCTTCGGCCATTTTTTTTTCCCCACAGTTGTCGAGAGTTCGATATTTGCCAACCGAGTATTTTTTAACGAGTAATTTTTAATGACATTTCACGCGCGAAGGTTATTGATAGAACGTTGATTATTTTTCCAGACAGTTCGATGTTTGAAAATTCTGGTCGGCGGGAAATAAGTCGAAAAGTTAGTTACACTCGTATTAAAAGCAAAAAACTGAAGTAAAAAGTATTGAGAACAGTATTTCGAAATTTTATTGAGACGCTGTTTGGACGTTTATTTTATTTGACAATGATACGTACAAATATGTTGAAATTATTTCAGACGTATGTTTCAAAGGGAATTATTAATTGAAATATATAATTATATAAAGTATATTAAAAATTGTAACGTTTCACGCTTTGAAAAACTCGCACTGATTGTTTCAAATTTATTGCTATTTTAAACAGAAATTGACCAAAAAATATATAGAAATGAAACAAATATTAATAAAATGGTGAAAAAAATCGTACTTTCGAATAATATATTTTTCACAAATACGTACCACTCTTTGGAAATCTGAAAACGATTATTACACAAAACTGAGTTTGAACACGACGTATTTCGTTTGTAAGGCGAGCACAAGACCATTATATCTAGTTTCCGTCAACGCTGAAATATAAATACACGTTTGTGTAGGATAACTGGGATGGAATCAAGACTGTCTGTTAGCAGAATTTCCTTTTTTTAAGTTTCAAACTTGGCTCCGTTTCTTGGAATTTCTGCTACGCGCACGAAAAGAGGATTTTCAGTTGAGTTTTTGAAGCATTAATCTTCACAAAGTCGCAGATGGGCAGCTTGCGTCGTGCTTTATATGAAAGAATCGCTTTTTTGAAATTTAGATTCGGAATCGCTTCCGAAGGTTTTGCATTTCAGATCGATTGCTAGAGCGGTAGTTTTTTTTAGACGGATGAAAACCACTTTGCAAATGTTCCGCTCGATCACAGATGCTGTATCTGTTTCTTGAAACAGTTTAACTTCTCGAGGACTGATAATTCCTTAAATTATTGAGAGTAGGTACTTCGATTCCTTTATATTTTACGAAATTAACAGATTCAATGATGAGGAATTTTAATAAATTTTAGCATTGTTGAGATTATCGTACAATTTTGATCTAGCAGAACGAACAATGAACGACGACAGAAACCTTTTTTAAAAAAAAGTTTCTTCTTCTCAGAAGAGTGACTTTGGTAACATACGTGAAGATATCGTGGTCATTGAAAATGGACACCCTAAAATCCATGTTGATCAGTTATAAATTTATTACAAAGAAATAGAAATTGATTAATGAAAAAAATTTTACTGTATTAATTTATAGTTTAGAAATGTTAAAATATAAAGAATGATACGTTTATACGAGAGAATTTGTTCGTTTCAATTCTCAAAAGTAACACGTTTTAAAACAATTTCTACACAATTATTTGAGAAAATGTTTCTTCAAAATTTTGTTCAAGAAGTGTGTGATCCATTGGTACCGAAAGAGAGTTCATTACAACAAATCAAATTACGTTGTTCATACTATTCAAAGAAATAATGAAATAATTTTCCAAAGAAATTTTTCCGTGAATATATTTCCTTTTTTCATTTATTTATGTAAAGTAAATACTTCTGAAATTCATTAGCGATTACATTACTTTATTTCAATTACAATTAGATTATTAATTAATAATACTCACTATAATAAACACAAAGTTACAGTAATGTAATACTCTACAATTTACTTTCAACTAGATTGGCCATTTTTTAATTTGCAATTACTTACAAACAGATCATTTCTATATTTCTTTTATGAATCTGGACAATTTCATATTTTCTGTCAATTGAACTGTTTTTAATTGTTGACCAGATCTTAATGCAAATAGATAATTTTTCTGTTTCTCTCAGAGTTCCTGCGTTTTATGTTTTATTGATAACTCCACTTTGCTTTTCGGTAGACATGTTAATCAAGGTAGCAAACATATTGCTAGAGCTACTGCTAAACAGAATTTAATATTTATTTCCCAGTAAGGTGCTTTACATTTTCTCTGGAATGTGTATGATCCATTGGGACTGAGAGGGTTTAATACCACAAAATAGTACTATCTATTTCATTTTGCATATACGCGAATGCGGCGGAATTGCTGTACACGCATATATATTCCTTCATTCAATTTTACATTCGCGTAGCTGCTTGAAATATTCAAAATTCTAATCAGTTTCAGCGAGTCGCGTTTCAAATATCACATACGAGTACAATCGACGGATGATACTTAACAACATGATCGAGTTATCAAAAAACCGAACTGAAATTTGTTCGAAATTTTAAATACCGTAGAAAACGTTGATGCGATTTTTCGTCACTATGGCAATTTCAATCAGCAAGATGGAATTTTAATCAGTAATTTGCAAATGTAATGCATAAGAGGTATCAGTGTGTACGATAGTTTGCAATACATACGGTATCCAATAGTTTGAAGTTTGAGATGTATAATTTACTTGTTATGTATCTATCAATTGTTTCAACATTTCATTGTGTACATGTACGTAACGTTCTCAGACACTTGGAACTGCTTCGAATCTCCGTCACATAACACACGACAGATTCGAAACACTCGAAACATTTGAGTTTCAAAACTTGAAAACTTTTAAGTTTTGCGAGTTGCAATAGAGGGAGTTTCATATAACGTGGTCCAGTGTTCTACGAGCTTTGTGATTATTGAAAGTTCGAGTTTCTCTAAACGTTGTTTTGTTTTTTTTTATTTTATATCTAGGAGTATGAAATGCACGTATTACGAATATTGACATCCGAGTAAATAAATCAAAAATTGGAAATGTTAACTCGAAGTTTCTAAACTAAAGTAATCGGAAAGTTTTCTATAAGATATACTGAATATTCAACAATAAATTCTTCTGCTCTCGATACATGCAAAACTTCCTAAACGATCAAGACTTTCGAGATTTTCAAAATTTTTGAGATTTTCGAGACTTTCAAGACTCAAGAGTCAACTATATAATAATCACGTAACTATATAATATTCAACTTTATGAAGTTGTAAAATTTGAGTAATTAATCATTTAATTACATGATATGTATCATTCTATCATAATACATATTATGATATAATATATAATTATAATAATTATGAAAACTAACATTTATAAATTTAATTTATATTTTCAATACATATATATAATTAATATTTTGAACTCAACTTTAATAATTAAACTTAAATTTAATAATTACTTAAAAGATGAGGATGGACACATAATAGTTACACTTATCCACATCATTTTCTTGTGTATTAAATTAGATAAAATTACGGTTAATTTTCTAAACTAAATATTCTCAGACTCAAGTACTCCAATTCTACAGAAAATTCTCGTCGATCGGTGTATAATATCCTCTAAAAAAAAAATGATCTCGTGAAAAAAATTCTTTATGTACCTTTCGAAATAACCAGTGTTCAATTTTCGGAATCGTTTGCTCGCTCAGACGTGCATTGTATCCAGTGTTGATGACGGAGCGTTCAAACCACGACGAAATGTTAGAAGTTAGAGCGCCAATCTCTCGCTCCTCGCGGATTTGAAGACCACGCATGACGCATTGCACGGCTTGCGAGGAATTTTACTCTCGGGCTCTTTGAGAACTGCGTACAGACAACTTGCCAGCACGCAAGGAAACCCATTCTCTGTCCTTTGAAACAGTTGCAACTTCGTGCTAAGAAATGTCGCTTTCACGAGACAGTAAAGTACAGCAGGTACGTATTTAGCCGAGACACCCGGTACATGCAAATTCGAAGTTTCTTCTATCCCGTTGCTCGATGTTGCACGTTTGTAACTTGCTTCCTGTGAAATATCGAACAGATGGATATCGCATTGTTCGCCGAAAGTGAGTGTTATTTTAAAAATTAGCACGAATCAGATTTTTATGCAGAGTCATATCGAAGAAACTGCAGTTACTGTATTTTGGATATTTCATGTATTTCCACGTATCGTGTGTAATCTATTCATATCTTTGACCCATTGCGCTGGCAACTGGTTCGCGGACCATAACGAGTGACCGAACCGTATACAATAATCCATCGTTCTCTTTTCCTACTGAACTCGTCGGTACGATATCACTGGATAGAAATGATTGAAAAGTAACGAACTTATCATTCGTTCTGCCTGGGTTGCATTTAGATATACTTAAAAGTGCGAAAATGTTGCAATTTGAGACAAAAAATTCTCGACGTGCGTGGCACGTCGTTCCAGCGCAAGAGGTTAAGTTTCCCACATGTGCGTAAAAATCCGCAGTTTATTAATATTATTGACAATGCTGGTGTATCAGTCGAACACTTTACAGTATCGATTGTGCAAACGAGAATAAAATTGATAGCGCGATAACGTACGGTCAAATACTCCGTTACGCGTCCCGAATGAGAAATCTAAATTTCAGTTCTCTTCTTTTTCTTTGAAGCGGTTCCGCTGGAATGTAAAATACACGATAGCTGTTCTGCGATGCAAATGATTTCAAGGTGAACCTACGGTTCAAAGGATATAAGAAGCATGTTTTAAACTTCGCGCAACTTTTCCGATAGTTTCAGAATTTCGAGAGAAGCGATTGGCCCTGGACGTGACGCAACGTATTTTACCGGTGGGAACTTCATAGTGAAAACAAAAAGGAAAAGAAAAAAGAAAAGAACTGTGTACATGAGCATCAAGATGATTTTGAATATTTTTGAAAAATATTCGCGATCCTGATCACGGTTGTATTTCTTTCCCATTTCAAATAGCGATCAGGTATATTCTGGCTTCGAAGAAATCCGACGTTTAAACGCTTTCGAGAAGAATGGGAGAAAATGTCCAGCTGGCATGGGAAATATTGAAAAAATAATCATGAAAAATGTTTTTGAAAGCTTAAATGGGGGACAAAAGAGGAGGGAGGAGGAAAGCCATTTTAACAAATAGGAACGCACAACAAAAAGCTTTTATCCTTGCCCCCGATTTCTTATTTTATTTGTTCGTTGTACACGACACGGACGAGACACTCGCTCTTTCCTTCTTTTTCTACCTTTTTTTTTTACCCAACAAGTTCCATCTTCAAAGTTCGCCCGCAGCTCGTCCACTATATT
This sequence comes from Tetragonisca angustula, assembly GCA_036937485.2. NCBI lineage: Eukaryota > Metazoa > Arthropoda > Insecta > Hymenoptera > Apidae > Tetragonisca > Tetragonisca angustula. Next base: position 1,301,115 of record JAWNGG020000037.1, on the reverse strand, counting down.
ACGTAATACAGGGGACAGAGACATGTTAGCTGAAAAAAGGAACGTTCGAACCTAAGTAACTCAAAACTGCATCTAGTTTATTCCTCCCTGTGAACCGTGTTTCGTGCCCGTTTTGAAATTTTCCTCGTAACATCAACTCTTTCCATTAACCACGTTGCGCTGGCAACTGATTGCGGACCGCAACGAGTGACCGAGCCGTATACAATAATTCGTCGCTTTCTCTTCGAGCTCGTCGGTATGATAACACTGGATAGAAATGATTGAGAAGTAATAAATTTATTATTTGCTTTGTCTCACTTAAAATATACTTAAAGCTGAGAAAATGTTGCAATTTTGGGACAAAAGATTCTCGACGCGCGTGGCAATATCCAGTATCCGTAGACTTTTCTAATTTCGAAGTACGAAATTAGAGAGAATTTGTTTAGAAATCTTCAAGCAGAATATTTCAATGATCTCTCATTTCTGCAACTTGGTATCAAATTGACGCAATAGTAGCAAAAAAAATAAAGAGATAAATAGTTAAATTTGTAAATTCTTTTATTAGCAACAAATGAACGATATTTCTATTCGGTTTCGTGTGAGATACGTGTATCTGATCGTGATCCTATGTTCTCTAACATTTTGATATAATTATAATTTTGTCTAATATTACGATCATCCGTTTTGGATGTTCGCTTGTTACAACTATGTTTGAAATTGTAACTGATTAATGACTAAACTATAACTGAATATCAGCGTACATGTGCATAGTTGTGGTATAATAAAGTGTTGCTTGTCAAGTATTTTGAAAACGGATATTATTGGTAAGTCTGGTAGCGTATTTCGTTACCAAAATGTTAAGTGTATACTGTGTTGCATGATAGAAAAACCTCCAAAATAATTTATTATAAGAGATGGATGTAGAGTATTTAAAATTAATGTTATTTAATTATTTGTAAGTGAATATCTTAAACATAGAATAATATTTGAAATATTCTAAAATTTCTCAATTAGTATTGAAATAATGCGAACTGTTACCATATTTTACAAGTAACTTATTTCACTTGATGTTATACGTTCTTTATTTAGCGAATAGAAAGAATTTGAGATTAGATGAACGATTGGAATGATAATAACTTGAAGAATTGATTATTTGATGTTTGTTTGTCGAAAGGAAATTTCGACAAAAATTTGTTCAAAAAGTTTACGAAAATTTACAAGTTTTGCAATACTAGGAAAAAAAGTAACAAGTGTAAGATTTAAAATAATTATTAGAGTTGTTAAGTTTTACTGTCTTTGTATAGTCGATTGAACTGTCTCCTTTGCAAAGATTAATTAATGAATTAAAATTAATTAATTTAATGTTAATATAGAGTACTTTATGATATATTTCTATTATAATACAGTTCGCATAATTACATTTACCTATATTATTTATTAGACACAAGTGGATTATTTTTGAAGTAATTTAAGACGATAATTTTGAAACAATAGTATGTCACCGAATATTTTTGAAAATGGTTTGAATACAGTTCGAAATAATTTCTGTTCTATGATTAGAAACGGAAAGCTTCGAAATGAAGCGAATTTGATTGAACAGCTGTGTTATACGTGGAAATGATGCACGAAATGCTGTCTATACGTTTTGATTTATTCGTTTATTTATACCGCGTGAGTGTCAAAATTTATACATTGGAACATTGATTTTTCACGCGAGTGAAATTAAATTTATGACAGTATGAAACTTGTTTATTATACAAACTAATGGCATAAATTTAATAACGTTCGATACAAATTTGTGTTCTATGAAGCTTTTACAATCGTAGAATATTAGATTGCGGCAATTAAGTGAGTAGTGATTACTAATGATGGTTCAATCTGATCTCGAAATTACAGTTATAAATTACATTAAAAGTTACATTAAAAATGTGTACGTAATTTTCGTCGTTTCCATAAATAAATCTTTTTCCTTTCTAATCCGATTTGACCAAAATTCATTCCGAAATGTGTTTAGACAAGTTTACTTACTTTTAATGAAGCTCTTCTTCAGAGTACAGCTTTTCTCTTGCATTTTACTTCAGGATGCATACAATTATTTCTATACCTACATACAAAATAAATAATTCCATGAGAAACGTCACGTTTCGTTTATTCATTTAGATTTTCAGTTACGTTATTTTGAAAACAGCATCTAATCGTTGGCAAAAATAAAATTTTATTTTTTTTAAATATATAAGTTCCGTCGGACAATGTTTACAGTGGCATTCTTTATAACTATACATGAGAATATTTGCACGGATATCTTCTTATAATTGTACAATGGATCGACACGCATATGTACGTACAATTGTTCACATTAATGTTTAAACTCGTAAAACAAAATCTTATAACAATAAATCCGAGTTCGTTTTAAAGTTTAAAACCTCTACTTTCAAAATGCACCATTCACTTTATTCTAAGATGTTTTTATGTCGCGTAGCGGGTGGCAAAGTGAAGACACTTTTCTTCTCGAAAGTGTCATAAACTGTAAGAACATTGAACAATATTTTTCATGGCTGAATTTACCATGGATTCGAAGATTGAAGCCTCCTATTTACAACGACCCTCTAAAACTTGATGCCCGATTTTTTTTCTTGCCATTTTTATTGAATTTCGAGCACCAGGCGAAAACGAATGTTTTGGTTTGAATTTTTGTTGTCTACGTCCTCGCCTCAAAATATAACTCAAACCTGTTAGCCAGAAATTACTTAAATATAGCCAAAAATAACGCAAATATAATTCTAACGCAATCAGAAATGTGTTTGAGTCACATTCAAGTTTTTGTGCAAGCTCCCGCTTTCCTACCCACGTTTTTATCATCAAATTAATGACGAAAAAACATGATCAGCTCTTTTTAAAGAGGTATCAGTTTGGGTTAGATATATCTCTGGTCAGCGACAGCCGACAGTTTTTCGTAAATATCTCAAAACTTCTGACAGTCCGAAGAGTGCATTATTTCAAAGAACCATTGTGATCGGAGGTGACTCTCTTCTTTTTTTCTGTATCATTATCCATAAATATGAATAGAAATCAAAACCAAGATATTGTTTCACGCTGACGAGGAATTTTAAACCAATTTTCATCTGTATAGATCATTCGAATATTTTTTTCAACTTCTTGCGCTGGGATGACGTGCCACGCACGTCGAGAATTTTTCGTCCCAAATTTGCAACATTTTCTCAGTTTTAAGTATATCTAAATGTAACACAGGCAAAACAAGTGATAAGTTTACTACTTCTTAATCATTTCTATCCAGGGATATGATACCGACGAGTTCAAGAGAAAAAGAAATCGACGAATTATTGTATACGGCTCGGTCACTCGTTATGGTCCGCAATCGGTTGCCAGCGCAAGTGATTAACCTCTTGCGCTGGAATAACGTGCCACGCACGTCGAGAATTTTTTGTCTCAAAATTGCAATATTTTCTCAGTTTTAAGTATATTTAAGTATGCAAAATGCATAATAAATTTATTACTTCTTAATAATTTCTATTCGGTGATACTGTACTGACGAGTTCAAAAAGAGAGCGACGAATTATTGTATACGGTTCGCGGTCACTCGTTATGGTCCGCAAACCAGTTGCCAGCGCAAGGGGTTGAGACAAACGATTTAAATGGAGCACTAACGATTCACGTATGAACATAAAATAAAACTAACCGCTAGCCGCAGATTATTCCGCGTCCGATGATACAACACAAAACAGAAATCCTCTATTTTATGACACAGATGGATACTGTTAAAATTTTTTTATGGGACGACAGGACCCTATAGAATCTTATATTAATTTATTTTTGTATTCGGTATCAAATTTAAGTTATTATTTGATCGGGGGAATTATTAAATTTAATGAACTTTAATTTTAATAAACTTTGATTAAAGAAAATAATTTGATCTTTAATTGAAAATTAATAAAATGAATTACCTTGAGAGATAACGGCGTTATATTTTCTTTTATAAATCTCATAGAGAGATGATTGCAATCTCAATTAAGATAAATTTCAAATGTAGAAGTTTGACAATCACGCGCAAATCATTCGCAATGAATTTGAAGAAGTGAAAAATCGCGAACTCGCGCGCGTGAAGGAAATCTGTAATTTGTCGTAACCAAGAAGACAGAAGTAGCTTTAGAGAACGCGAGAGTCCGCTGTATCAAGGTGTTTAGGGAGAATATCGGTGACTAGATGATGTTAATTCCTTTAGTCCCTTAAATACGCAGTTACGCGTCCAACTACGAGAAGGTGGTCGGTAATACAGGGAGCATGCGGTGTCGCTAAGTACGCGTGTTAGCCAACAACGGGCAACCGTACATACATATTTAACCAAACTGATGTTGCAAGCATTAAGGAGTCGAATACACGTGCGTACGTGTGTATTTACTTGCGCTTGCAAAGCGGCGAAGGGAAAGGCGCGACGTCAAACGTTAAACGAACTTTAATCGAGTTCGCAGTGTGTGTACGATGAAGCAATTCGATTAGGGGATTAAAGCATAAGTTGGTTAAGGGTGGAGAAGAAAGGGCAGAGTCGCCCCGATGTGCTGAAACAGGATTATCCGCTTGAAAATCGTACGTACGTTTCCGCAAAAGCTGGTGAAACTTGCGTCCATCGGACTGAAAGAATGATTCTTGCGATAGCATTGCAATAATTGACGCTAATGTTGCATCTAGCATTATTATTACTACGATAATATCTGCTTATTTGAATTTGTTATTCCTGTAAATTTCTGTGTGTTGAAAATAAATAAGGATACTATTTTTTTATTCTCAGTTCTTTTTTTTTTTGGAAACGTTGCAGATCTTCAACTTTATTACAGATATATGTATGTTTTTCTAACGTTATAAAATATGAGTGTATTGATATAATATAACATTATTTTATTGTAATTCTATGATTTATATAATGTGTATATATATATATATATATTTTTATATTATATATTTGTAATGTAATGTAGTGCATATTTTATAACGTTCCAAATATTTAAACATGTATCATCTTAACATGTTTAAGAAATCCAAAGAATACCGATATTTGTACATATTAAAAAGAAAATTTTTTTAATTTGTCTTAAAAATCAGTGAATAAAGCGAAAATTATGAAAAAAAATTAGAATTCTTTCAGAAAAAGAAAAGAATTAGAGAATTTTACTCTCGATTGAGAAATTAAGATAATTCTGCGAGACACGAGGTACTGCTATTAATTTTCAATGCCAACGATCGCTTGATGTTCTCATCATCATAATGCCACATATTCCATGCAATTATATTGTAATGGGCAGGTATTATTTTGCTTGATGAGATGTACGCAATGTTCTCAGTGACTTAGAAAATAAATAAAGCAAGGGAAACAGTTACTAATGTACTAAATTTTTAAGAACTTGTATAATGAAAATTGGTTTTTTGTGACACATTTTGTTTTGGTAATAACATTTCTTATCTTAAAAGATCACTTTGACAATTTTGTACTTTCGAGAAACTGTAAATAGTTTTTCTTCATTAAGTAATTTCTTTATTAATCCTTTGTAGGACAATATATGTGATACAATTGAAAGAAAAATAAAACTCTGAAGAATATATTTCCTCTGCCTTCTAATGTAATGATCTTTCAAAAATTATGTCACACTTTTCAATTTATGCTATAGTAAATATACTTGTCACTAAACCGCGAATTTTTATATAAATTTACATTTTTATAAATATAATTTAAAAAGTAGTACTTCAGATATTTTATATATTTTTTAATAATGTGTGAATTTTGTAAAAATTCTGTTATATAAACGTATAAAAATCGTTTGTTGAATTTCAATATGCAATTAAATTTCAATTACATTGTAAAATATACGTGTATGTGTAGGTAAAAATAACAAAAACGATCAATAAGTTAAATACATTTACCAATAACATATAAGACTTAAAGCTATTAAATTTCGTTCATTTAATGACTTTTAATACACGAGGTGACATATCTAAAATAAACTTTACTAAAAGTTTTTATTTTTTACTATTTAGTAGTTTAGAAGAATGAAAAATGAGAACGACCTTCAATTTTTTTTACGAAATTCTTTTGTTAACAATTTCCTAATTGGAATGCATTTACATATTACAAATGGAACGCCGCTACGTATTTTATATTGTCTAACAATCGCTTTCATGTCACATAATATCGTTTAATACAATCGTAGGAAATATTTGTTTGTAACCTTAACTTAAAATATAATATGCAAAACTACCAACAATTTATTCCTGTTACACGATATTGAAGGTAATTGTATGTTTTTACACGATAAGAAAAAAAGCGTATTCCATTTTAAAAATTAATGGCCTCTTCATTTCTCAAAAAAAAAAAAGAAAAAAAATTTACAAACACACAAAATATTTGCATATGCTATTACGTTGTTTATAAAAAAAAACCAGTATCATTTCTTTCGTTTTCGTTTACGAGAAAATCGTAATTCATTCTTTCGTTTCCCCGTTTACGGAGAAGAGCGCTGGTTAGTAAACGCACGACTACTCTTTCCCCATACAAATTTATCGACCGACATATTTCAAATAAAATAACGTAGCCGTAAGTTCGAAACTTCGTTACACCGTTTTTAAAATTTATTTCTGATTCCACTTGTACTGCAATGGTGGATTGTATTTTCCAGCATTTATTTGTATTTTTTCCTACTCTTGAGAGGAAATTGTAATTTTCTCTCAAATACGCGAAATACGAGAAATATTCTATTAATTTTGACTTTGCGCGGACGAAGTGCGTATTACGCTTGATAAATAATTACAGCGTCCCAATTCGCCATCGGTGAATACATTTTGTTTACATCGAAACTAATATTTGAACTAAAGTTGCGAACTATGGAAATCGATATTGATTTTTGTATGCGGAACATGCGTGGAAACTGTGTCGAAACTCGGTGACACTACCCTGTGCAAGGTGATTATTTTTTTTTTTTTTTTTTTTTACGTGACAACACATCTGCGCGACAAATTACTTCAGCTCTGTAAATTAATCTTCAAACCGCGAGATCATTTGTACAGATTAGTTCTGTACAAATAATCACAGTTCAGTGGTTATTTTATACATATGCAGAAATAAATTTCAGCAGAATTAAATTTTTTTATTTAAGATTTCGTTTTCGATAGAATTCGGTTTGAAAATTAATTGATGACGGGTTTTTCTATCTCGGAAATGTAGAAAAAGATTTAAGAAAATTAATAGATGTTATTAATGTTGAAATGATAATATTCTTTCGAGTTTTTTTCTTATGAAAGAATGAAATTAAAATCAAGCCCTTATATTATATTTTTATTATATTTGTATTACATTATTATTATGTTTTCTTTTGGAATTGGAATTGAAATGGCTGAGCTGGAATTGTCTTGATATTCGCGATGGAGGATACGCAATTTGGCGTAAAGAACAAAAGTCAAAGATTTTCATTTTCTGCCGAATATTTATTGGAGTGGAAGGATGTAGAATTTTTATGAAATGTTTAGAACTTTCTTGCTGCAGATATTTTTATGATGAATTTTTTTCTTATGTTCGTAATGGTAATGAATATTTATATCTTTGAAATGAGAAAATGTGCCTCAAAATTTGTACAATAAAAACGTTGATGCCAATTTCTTCTTAACTTCATTCTTCTACGAGAGAAAGAAACAAAAGATTATTATTGAGTTTATACATTCAAAGTAGTCTAAGCCTTAATTTAGACGTATTTGTTAAATTATCATTTTTGATATTAATCGTATTTAATTTTTATGTCTAATTTTAATTTTTGTGTCTTGTTAAAAAAATTTTTAATTTATTTTCATACATACGCAATAATCTCAGTCCGAAATTATGCGAATTACAGTATACTTCATAAAGTTTTTGAATTTGATTTTTAAGAAAAAAACAAAATTTCAAATGAAAAAAAATTGTAATAATAATTCCTAATTATATTACAACATTTATATGTCTAATTAGTTGTAATAATAATCCCTAATGATCGAACATTAGGTTAAAATTAAACAGCTAAACATATACTACCAGATGAACATGATGTGACTCGAAATAATACGACTACAATAAGACAATCAAATTTTAAAACTAACAAATCTAAAAAATATACCATCGATAGATACTTACTCTGAATTACGTGTCAATCTTCTGTTCCCTCTTGCCGATATGAAAATTATTCACTATTATTTCAGGAACAAACAATAAATGCAAAGAAATAAAATCGAATCAATCGCATCTAGTACAATCCAATTTAACTAAAAACAAAAAAGAAAAAGGAAAGAAACTTCAAATTTCCTTCTCTTCGTGTTAAAACGCGCGAAAGATTAAATTATTTAATTTTATGAGCAATTACAACCCCTCTCCGAGGGGAGAGGGTTTCGTCTAGAATTTAGATCCGCTATTGCGAGCGATTTATTTATTCTGCTGTCTGGTTTCCCGAGCTGGGTTCGCAACTCGAAACTCGAGGCTGGTGCATATTGCAACGAATTAGAAATAGGAGGCGAACCGATACTTAATTTTCGGCGGTTATAGCTCATTCCGGGAATGGTATAAAATACAGTGGCAGTGTGCCAGTGTGAACTGGAACGTCACGATCTCTGAACGACTCCGGTTATTTCTGGAACACTTTTGCTACACTCCCACCGGCGCAAACTATGTTTTGCCATACATTCGTCATGGAAAAGGGGTAAAAGAAAATAACGCGTACGTTTCAGATCCTAATGGTTTTATGCTAATGACACAGCCGGGCTGCATTCGTGGATTTAACGCGACTGTGAAAATACACGTTTCGGTACTCGATCCCGAAATGTCTGAAAATGTTAACCGGCACCGGCCAACCTTAATTTGCATCGCGACTTCGATTGCACGATGCACGAGTAACCACAGGTTTCCTGTAAATTCTGTCTTACCGTTTCTGCTGAGATGTTAAAATAAACAGTTTTTTTTTTTTAAGAATATTTCGAATATTCATCGTATTTGATCGCAATTAAATATTCAAACTTTAAGGAGCCATTAACATTTTGTTTATTTCCTTTATTTCCTCGGATGATTTTACTTCACTTTTGTACGAGATTTCGATAATAAAGCAGAATGATTTTCATTCCACTGTTCTTCAGTAATTCGAACAAACATTTCCTTCTTGGTCTTGTAATTTTCGTTTTTGGATTCTAAATGAAACGGCGTAGATGATATTAGTCTAATAAGTTCTTACATTTCTATGTTAATTTTACTGTAGATTGAAACATAATATTTCTTCGGACGGCAGTAATATTTTTGATTGTTTCTAGTAAAAATATCTTCAGTTGGCAGTATATTTATTTACAATCGCGTCAACATCTCATTTCTATCAACGGATTCAATAGATTGAAATTGAAACTAAAATTCTTTAATTTTCTTTTAACAAAACTAATCTGAGATGTATATCATCAACAAACAAAATCGTCGAATATTTTTTATTGAAGACAAATGACTGTTCAAATTAGCATGAATTGTACAAAATGTTTCTCCAAATGTGTATTTTTTTCAAATCGATACAAATTCAAGTTATAAGATATCGACTATCAAATAAATTTTGACAAGAAAAGTAATTTCACTTCCATTGGATCGATCTAATTTTGAATGTTATCATTTTAAAATATCTTGAATGATTTATTTAACAGCGAGTAGTACAATATTATTTTAAATTTTCTGTATTTTTTGTAAATTGGTATAAGAATTTTAATTTTCGGTTTCATTTCAGCTTTCTTATCGAAGCGAGGCCTAAAATTTAATTACTTTGGCAAGTCCTCTGAATTGCGCGATTTATATTACATTTGAATTTCTACAGTACATAACTTAGCCTAATTATAACTCTGTTTTACAGTGATCAAAATATATCGAATCTTCTGGTATCATAACAAAATTGGTATTATTTTCAAGAAAGGTATAGATCTGTTAACAAGTTAAGCAGTCTATTAATAATTCCATTATTTTTATAATAAATTATCAATTATTATCGAACAGAAAACGTTCTTCATTTCACAGGTCCGAAACAATCTAAGATCCGCGACAACGTAACAATCATTCAAGTACTAAATTATCGATTATTATACAGAGTAGGTCATCACATATTGCCATTTAGATTTACGTCATTATTATCACATGTAGCGAAAAAATGTTTCAGATGAAGTTGAATGGTTTCGAGAGGAGCACATTTCGATGACACTAGTTTTCTTGTAGATGGACGTGTAGAGGACATGTGAAGGTCATTAGCGTTTTTTAAAATGGAATCACATATTTTTTATCGCATTGGTTGATGCACCTTGATATTTTTTATGAAAAAAAGTATTAACCTATTTATGTTAAAAAATCATTAGCTTAGGAGATATTTTAATTTTAATGTTGTTAGGAAATAAGATGTACTCTGAGCCTCCGGGTACAATGGCCAATATGAGAGATCGTATCATCGCTGAGTGTAATAAAGTAACACCAGATACATTACACGACGCGAGTGAATTATTAATCTGTCGGTTCAGAGATGCAAATGGTCGTGACATTGAACCTTTTCTGTAAATAAAATCATTACAACATTAACAAAAGGGTCATGATTTCTTAACGACACTGAATTTAAAATATCTCCTAAGCTAATGACTTTTTAACATAGATAGGTCAATACTTTTTTGTAAAGAATATCAAAGTGCATCGACTGATGCAATAAAAAATATATGATTCCATTTAGAAAAACGTTAATGACCTTCATATGCCCTCTACACGTCCATCTACAAGAAAACTAGTGTCATCGAAATGTGCTCCTCTCGAAACCATTCAACTTCATCCGAAACATTTTTCGCTACATGTGATAATAACGACGTGTCATGGCAGTATGCGATGACTCGCCCTGTATAGTGTGACAAAAATTCCCCTTGTCGCGTATCTTTTTCTCCCTCTCCATTCGGAGAACTTCATCCCCGAATAGATCCGAAACGAATTAGCATTCAGGTAAGCGAGCGAATCGGTTGGACCGCCGCGGAAAAACGCGAAGCCGTTGATCGCAATGCTTAATGGAAAACGAACTTCTTCTTCCCCTTTGCAGCGAGTCTCTAATTATGTAAAAACGACGAATAAGAATAACGAGCATGGGGAGGGGGGGAAGAAAGGAAAAGGGAGGAAAATATCGAGAGAAACGAGAAAGGAAGAAGGAGAAAGCCAGTGAAACGGGGATAAGAAAATTAGCGGGAACGAGAGTTGCAACGTTTCCCTCATTTCCATCCGCCTGTTTCATGAAATGTAAACCAGACGGAGGCTGGCCGTGTCTCGCCCCGATGGAAATTTTCCTGGTAGAATATCAAGCTCGATTTTTCGACGATACAGACACTACGTACGTTTCAACTTCGATCCCCTTGCAAATTTTCGCTTAAACGTTCTCTTCCCACGTAGATTCGGGCAAGAGCCGCCAGCTACCGTAAAGAGAAGCTAACTTCAACGTGTGGGTGAGGCGAGCTGAATATAGTTTGTCCTCGTAAATTTTATAGCAAATATCAAACCGATGATAGTTAAACACGCGTGAGCCACGCACGCGAATAGATTATCGTCTTTCGTAAAGTTGACGAGTTATTCGACAAATGTGGATTAAGTTTGTTTCGTTGCTACTTTTGTTATGGCCGATATTTATATTTGGATTGGAGCTTTTAGGTGTTTTCGCCATTTCGATTTGCCTTCGTAACAGATAATTTTTACAGCAAATATCGAACCTTGTTAATTAAACACGCGTAAGTCACGCGAACAGATCATCGTTTCTCGAAAGTTGACGAATTATTTAAAAAAATATGGGTTTAATTTGATGTTGCTATTTTTTTTTTCTCTTTTTTGCGATGATATTAGTATTTTGGTCAAATTTCTGAAAGATTAATTCTGTTTGCATATATATGTACATATATATATATATATATATATATATATATAATTTATATATAATTATAAATATTATATATGGCACCCTACCTTATCATATATAAAAAAAAATATTATACTATATATATAATTTTTAAGTATAAATTTAAAATTTATAAATATAATATTTATATTTATATATAATAAATTAAAGGTAAACAGTAAATTAATATATTAAATATATATATAAATAAATAATATTATATATAATATACATATATATTTAGAAATATATGTAGAGTACTTATAATTATATAGAATATAAATATAATATATACACACATATAATTTATATAAAATTTTATTTAATTTGTCCTCACAGTAGAACGTCGAATTTGTCATCGAATTTTAAACCTAATTAAACATTAAATCTGAACATTGATTAAATATGCGTGAGCCTAGTACGAATAAATTATCATCTTTCGAAAGGTGATAAATTATTAGAGAAGTATTTAATTTGTTGCTGCTACTTTTGATATTGATAATATTTGTACTTGGATTAGATTTTTGAAGGATTAATCCTGTTTTTGCAGGTTTTTATTTTTTTTTTCTTATTTGATAATTTGTAATTTGGTTTTAATTTGAGGTACGGAAAATTCTGAAAATATGTAATTCAGGCAACTCTTGCTACTTACATTTCTAATAATAATGTAAAAACAATCGCCATTATTCGAATACTCTGTTATTCGAACATTTTATCATTCTAATATTTTACTATTCGAAGTGAATATTTAATAATAATAGATGCATTTTTTTGCACTAAATTATTTTACGTGATTCATTTATACATTTGACATGTTTTTCATAATTGTAAAAAGAACTTGTCTGCTAAGATATGAGATACACGATTTTACAATTTGGAACGTACAAAAGGTTATGTTTATTAAGTTTAATAAGTCAACGTTTCGTTTGTAACAGAAATGCCGCAAATTTAATTTCTTCACAAACTGAAACAGCAAACAGAAATGACGACAGTGCGTCTTACACTGAGACAAAAGAGATTTAAAGAGCAAAAAGAACGTATTTCTTTGTACTAAATATTTCAATAGTCCAAAAATATGACATTTTCATATATCGAAATAAATACTGGAATAAATAATATATCTATGTAACATTTAATTAAAAAAATGGTTGTTCTATTATCATTTATTTCTCTCCCTTTTACTATTAAATAAAAATTGGAGATATTTTAGATGTAAAGAAGATAATTGGTATGTGATTTTTCAAAAGATAGGACATTACTTTCCTGATTTTGTTAAAACCATAAAAGAAGGTAAAAGAAAAATACTGACAAATTAATGGACTTATTTATCTCTGAATCCTACGTATGTTTTTATTATATTTGTTAAACTCTGCATTTGTAAAAAAATCACTTTTTTATGTGTGTGTTTCTTTTTCTTTTTTAAATACGAAAATTGCTGATTTTGAAGCTTCAATTATTTGAAAGTTAGCTAAACGCTTCTGTCTAGAAAAATAAATGTTATCATGTAGTTTATACATATTTACAAACACTGAGAACAAATATTATTCATTTTGGATAAAAATGAAATGTCGACTTTTGCTTCTTGATACAAATACTACTGCAGGTTGAAGATCTTTTATAGTTATTTACCTCTTTAAGAGCTTAAAATGCAACGCTTTATTTGCAATTCTTTTCATTCAATTTTTCATTATATTTAATTTTATTTGCACTTAAATTAAGCATTTCTACTTAATTGCATTATGCTTAATTTAATTTGCATTTAGTTTATAAATTGAAATTTCAATGGTTTATTCAATATTTCTCTGTCGTTATTGTTTCTCTTGCCTTACTTCCGTAATTTTATGAAATTTAAAGAAGAGGAATTTCTAATTGTAAGCTTATTAGTAAACTACCGCTTGTCCCTTGATGATTGAGATTTATTATTTCTCAACCAGAGTAAACGCGACTCACTGATATTCTATTAATTGTAACATTGGAAATTCATTGTTACATGCCCTACATTTGTTATTTGTAAATGCATCTTGTAAATGTATCTTATCGTGTTTATGAAAATTTACGATCTTCAGAAATGTTACTCGAAACTTTTACCAGAAAGTTACTTATATCTTCAAAACTTTCTCATTTCCTTCACTGTAAATTGCATTTACTTCTTCCATGACACTCGCGTGTTATATATTCGTTTATCAAAAAATCAATGTTTGCCCTTACACAAATCCCTTTACGCTATCATATCCTGTGTTTGCAACATTCTAGATATGTATGTTATACATGTCATATGTACGTGTACTCTGTAAGATTGAAAATTGAAGAAAATGTGCATATAGTCCCTTACTTCCTTACTATTTTTTAACTGTAGTATATTTATTTTAATATTTTGGAATTTTACAATATACTGAAATAAGTAAAATAAAATGATTACATGTTCCATTGTCATAATTTTGTTTTTTGTTTGAATTTTAATTATTTTATTAATTATGAAAATTGTAAAATAATTACATTCTTTCAATTTGAACTGAATGTCGAGAATTAAATTTCAAAGTCTAGGAAAATATAGATTTAAAAGTTCTAAATTGCACTATTCATTTTGGATTGTTTGATCTAAGAAGATTGAAACGAAAATGAAATAATAGAAAGAACGAAATAATTATTTTATGTATTTCCAAAAAATAACTTTTATGTATTTCTTTTCAAAATAGCAAATCAATTATTACGAACAGTAAAAAAAAAGTAATTTATGATATAATTATTTGTTTTTCAAAAAAAAAAGATCACTCAATATCATCAAGTCATCCATTTTATTCCGAGAGATTTAATACTGAAAACTCTTCTAGATACAATTTAATAAAAAGACAGACTTATATGATTAAAGAAATCATCAAATCATAGAACAACTATATTTTTCGTGTTATTGTTACTACTAGATTCATGCATTTATGGAAAATTATGGTTCACAACTGCATAGAATATGCGTAATATAAAAAAATACGTAAAATATTCAAAGTGCAATGTTCTCCATATAATATTAAGCTAGGTTCCTTTCTTTTTAAATTAGATTCTCGAAAATACGAATTTGCAAAAAAATTCACAGGTAATCACACTAATTCCGAAAATTTTTGTTTCAAAAATTCACTTTGTTTCAATATTTAAAATCGCTTGATCCTATAATTGGTGATCCTACAATCGTTGATCCCACTATCATTGATCCTATAATTGGTGATCCTACAATCGTTGATCCTACAATCGTTGATCCTACGATCGTTAATCATACGATCGTTGATCTTACAATTATTGATCTTATAATCGTTGATCTTACAATTATTGATCTTATAATCGTTGATCCTACGAACGTTGATCCTACGATCGTTGATCCTAGGATCGTTGATCTTACGATCATTGATCAGACAATCATTGATCCCACGATCGTTGATCCTATGATCGTTGATCTTACGATCGTTGATCCTACGATCGTTGATCTTACAATTATTGATTCTACGATCGTTGATCCTATGATCATTGATCTTACAATCGTCGATCCTACGATCGTTGATCCTACAATCGTTGATCTTACAATCGTTGATCTTACAATCGTTGATCTTACGATTATTGATCTTATAATCGTTGATCCTACGAACGTTGATCTTACGATCGTTGATCCTACGATTGTTGATCTTACAATTATTGATCTTATAATCGTTGATCTTACAATTATTGATCTTATAATCGTTGATCCTACGAACGTTGATCCTACGATCGTTGATTCTACGATCGTTGATCCTAGGATCGTTGATCTTACGATCATTGATCAGACAATCATTGATCCCACGATCGTTGATCCTATGATCGTTGATCTTACGATCGTTGATCCTACGATCGTTGATCCTACAATCGTTGATCTTACAATCGTTGATCCTACGATCGTTGATCTTACAATTATTGATCCTACGATCGTTGATCCTACGATCGTTGATCTTACGATCGTTGATCCTACGATCGTTGATCCTACGATCGTTGATCTTGCGATTATTGATCTTACGATCGTTGATCGTTGTATCTGTTGACGAATGTCGTTTCTCGTCCCGCAATCAAATGGAGACGATTTCCCATTGAGAGACGATCGTGTTGGTTAGTTAATTAAATTGTCAAAGAGCGAAACGATTAAAGGAAATGGGGTTGGTTTTTCTGGTCGTGGGGCGAAGTCACGCTGCATCGTGCATCGGACGCCGCTCGTCAACTGCGACACCCCCTCCTCTCGCATTTCGAAGCTCTGTGTTTGCTTTCGATTTTCGACCGACCGGCTGTATTTATTTCCCGCCGCGTTCCACGGGAATTCGCGCTCCTTTCGCGCGAAATTCAATACCGCTTTCTATAGTTTCGCCGCGCTCTCTCGATCAAAGGCGCGAGATTTTTCATTCTTCCCGCTTCCAATAAAAGTCCTTCTTTGACACGTCGCGCGGTGTTCGAAAATCTAGTTGGAAGCTGTTTGATTGTACGTCAAATTATTTTTCCATCGTACTTCAACGACATTATCTCGTATTTGAATTCCACTGAATTTCAGTGTTTTCAATATTTCTCGATAATTCCAAGTTTTTCATTCTCAGTTTCTCAAATAATTCGATGAAATATCTTGACATGCAATATGGTTTGTGATATTTGTGACAACTGAAACTATTCCTGCGAAGTTTTTGGAAGAGATATCTTACAAATCAAAGTCAAGACCGCATACCAATAGGAAAAACAATTGGCTATATTAACATAGTTGGCTCGTATTTTTGTACACAATTATGATGCATAATTATGTTTTGCAGGTCAGCAATATGTTAAATAACAATATCAAACGATACATTAAATAATAATGCCACTGGCAATGATAATAACAATAATAATATTTATGACAAATTTAATTTTAATTTTAGCAAATTAAAATGCAAATGCAAGAAAAAACTGTATATATAAAATACTCAAGAGGAGTAAAAACATGTTAATAAAATTTTCAGTCGATTTCAGATCGAATAGTATATTTACTTTTCATAAATATGACAATGATTTTACTTTTCTGGTATATGAAATGATTCAAATATGAAGTATCACATGAATAACACATTGCGTGGCGAAATATCTTTTTAAAGAAGAGATTATTCTTATGATATTTTTTTTGTACAAGATCTTTTTATCTAAGAAGAGATCAACACATTATTTTTATTTTACTGTACTTGTTATTCATTCAATATATTATTTATATTAGTGTCAGTGACTAGTCCTAAAGGATCAATAATTATTTATAAATGTTAATATACGCATGAAATCTCTTTAAATCCATTGACAAAGCAGTGATTTGTCTTAACGATTATAAATATTTCAATTTCTTCAGATTTCTTCGAACTATGGTATCTAAGTAAAGAAATAAAAATATTTTTAGATCCAATTTTCGAACATCCAAATACTACGAAACAGAGTTAAATAATACAAATCGGTTGAAAAGAATTACATTACGAAATGTTGTGTTAACGCAGTCGATTGTTAAATCGAACACTTTTCGTTCGTTCAATAGATTCAATTCGGCGAACTTCGGTTCTTCCTGGTAATCCAGAATTTCCTTAATTTTCCTACAGTCTGAGACACTTTGTCAGAGATGCTGAAATATCAATATCAATCGTCTGTTTGTTTATTCAACATTCGTATCGTGCACGTCGTACGTCGTATCGGTAAAAATTTTTCGAGTTTATCGAAATGGCACGATATCGAGAGTTTTTTTTTTTTTCTCTTTTTTCGCGCTACACTCCCTCCCTCGTTACGTATTTTCGATAGCCGTATCCCCGATTTCCAATATCCGTAATCTTGACTTCCATGTGGCGTATTACTTTGCCATTACAGTTTCAGTTTTGCTACTCGAGTTACCTAATTAGTTTCTATTTAGTTGGTGTAATTAGCACAGCGCGGTTCCATTTCAGGAACATTAGAATGCCACGCGGCACTACCCCTGTTAGATTTAAACTGAATCGCGTGCTTAACTACACTCGCTGTTTGGATAATGAAACGTTCAAACAAGTGGCTGGATAGTGAGACGTTTAAACAACGCGAGAGAAAAAAAAAATCTGAGAACCATCCAGCAATTTTTGTCCAGTTGTTTGTGCACCGCGTTCGAAACGCGACACAAAAATTTGAATAAATATTTGGACAACGACAACGTTCAATTATCTGCTATTCTCCGTAGTATTTTTAACATTTGCCGTGATTTATGTTGTTGCATTCGTCCGGAAGGCAAAAATAAAAGAGAAAAGAAGAAGCTGATTCCAATCTGTGCAAAAGTAATTATCTTCTAAATTGGAGCGATGCCAATATCGAGAACAGTTTTTTTTCTTTCATCGCCCGAAGAAGTTGCACATTTAATGAATTTTTGCTTTACGCAGTTACCATTTTGCACAAAGAAAAATTTTTTCTTTTTTTAATTCATCCTAGTTCGCAAGATAGTTGTTCAGTTTTATACAGATTAAACTCGTATTCGATTTTTCCCCTTCAGATAAATATAATGATGAAAATCGTGGAAGATGTTGAAAATAAATTGCAGGAAATGTATAATTGAAATAATAATGAAGATAATTGTACAGAAATGTATCGCTGTATTGCTTCCAAATTGGCATAATTTGGAAATCTTGATGTACAGTGGTTCAAGAAAATATTTTTTTACAAATTTTTCTTTTTTTTAATTTATGGTTAACGTCGTATTTCCTTCATTTTTAGACGATTATATCTTATGATAGATGTTAGTTTCCTTTAGATAATTCAAGACATTTTCTATGTGTTTCTGTGACGTCAGGGCTGCTGGTGATATTATTTTCTATTTTTGCCTTTGGGCATGGCACTTGATGCATTTAGATAGTAAATGATGGGTTGATATTATTTGGTTGCATTGGAGGTTCTGTTTTTTTTAATAGGTACTCATGTGTGAATTTGCAGTGTCCTGTTCTAAGTCTTGTCATAACTATTCTGCCTCTTTTTTTTCATGTTGTTGGTAGGCATTCTTTGGTAGAAATCTTGGGTTATTTCGTGTGTTCTTCTTACAAAATTTATTTTCATAAATAAAATAAGTAAAATCGTAAAATAAATAAAAAGTATCACGAATATCACTAAATATGTACAATAGCAATTTTCAGTAATTACACAATAATGCAAGAAGTGTGAAAGTTTGAAAATCGAAAAGGTATCGACACACTTCTAATTTCAGTGCTACATCTGCCTTTAATTGCGGAAATTGCGTTGTTGGGAAAATTACAAAATATCCTTTTGTAATTACTGGAATAATATCGCGCTTGTCTTTAAACCAGGGATTGAAAAAGTTAAGAATCTTTTAAACAGGTTCTATTTAAAACATAGATCGTCGAATTTTTTTGAAAAATGTTCTCACATTACAAGTCTCGATGAAAACGACAAAGATAAATAAATGTTAGTCGAAATAAAAGTTTTAGACAGAATAGAACTTGCAAAGTATGAAAATAAAAATTTTTCTGTTTCTGAAAAACAAATAATTCGTTCATTAATATCAAATAAAAAGTTTTTAATATTTGTAGCAAATGTCGACCATTTGATATAAAAATTCGAATATAAAATGGGATATTTTAATTAAATATTCTGAAATTTTTTCCATGAGAATATATTCAAAGTTCCTGTGTAAGACTTTTTTTTATAAAAATTTTGCAAAAGCAGAAACATGCAAGTCGAGCAGAATATTTTTTTTTAAATGAAAAGAACCTGTTAATTTCGATTCCTGTCTTAAACCATTAAAAATATTTTATATTCTGTTCAAATATATAACTACAAAAAAGATGTTAATATCTTCTTGACTCTCGAACTTTTATATTTCTTGTATTGGAAATTGTGCACACTAGTTTTGTATGTGATAAACCATAAATTTATAGAAACAGATTTTATTAATGTATTATTTTGCTATAATAACGCTTGTGATGTAGTAGATACAAAAATACAATAAATATAATAAATAAATATTATATTATATATAAATATAATAAATAAATATTATATTTTATTATTATAACGATTTTAATATAATAACATGACAACTTTTAATTCAAATAAATGGTCTAAAATCGGCTGCTCCAAATGGGAAAACCCGTCGAACTGGCGAAGCTGGAAAGCTACAAGTTGCTGTTTACGTCACTAGGGGAACCTGTGCTCGATCGAATCGCTCGCCGAAAACGCTAATATCCAGGTCAGATTCCGTAATACCGCATTTGCATCGGAGTTGTATAAAATACAGTGTGTATATATATATATATATATATATATATATATATATATATATATACATAGCATGAAAGTAAAAACGAACGTCGTCGTAAATCGCTCGAACGTGCCAAGCCACTCTGATCCGAACGGTTTTAAAAAAGACTGTAACATAAATGTAATATTTACGCGGCCATGTGGTTTCGAAATCGTTTGAAGGAAGTGATTCGACTTAAATGAAAACGTCAAATGGTTTAATGCAATTTCTTTGAAACGCAGCTGGTGACAAATTATTTTACTCGACTTGAATCAATTACTTTGCAGATCATTTATGATACTGATACTAATAGATGCAGGTAATTTTGAATGAATCATTGGGTCATTTCTGGACATTTTTATGTATGCAATTTTGGAAAATACAAAGATGCAGTAATTTACAGAATATGACAAAATGGTACGTGAAATACTGCAGTATATTTAATACTGTAGTTTATTTGTAGCACTATACAGGATGTTCCAGAGATTAGTTCAAATTTTGCTAAAGTTAAAATGTCACGAATGCTTCATTTATAAAATTATGACAAAAATATGAAAACGTAAATTGTATATATACTCGCACTAGTCCGCTCAGAAATTTTAGGACAAGTACTATATTTGTACAATAAAAATAGTACAATAAATATAAATCATATATTACATATAGCAAATGCAACATTTACAATATTAATTATGATATAAAAATACGAAGCAATTATGAGCTTTCTGCTACATGATATTCTGATCTTACATCTCTGTAGAATTTACTAATAATCTTTGAACACAAAAAATTTTGTAACACTCTGTGCAGTACTATTTTGCATTCGGAGACTTTTTTTGTATCATACTCTTATTACTCTAAATAAAATGACATTGGAAATAATCCTTGGTCAAATAGTATCTTAGCGTGAAATTTTGTTAATTATATTTTTTTAACGTGTGATATCATTTAAAGTAATCGTCGAATGCTTTAAATTTCATGGGTTTGCTAGAGCAGATATTATATATAATTAATAATACATATTTTCAATCACCGGAACAATAATCTCCTCCACTGTTTTGTAAATTTTATTATTTACAGTTGTTATTTATTCAACTGGTGCCCGACTCGACGTAAATATTCTAACAATTTCTCTCATTTGTGATATTTCATAATTTTAAAGGACATCATTTACAATATACTGAATTCGTCTTGACAGCCGCTTTCATATGACAAATAAAAAAAAATAGCACTCTATATAAAAAAAAATTCGTGAAAAATAAAAATTGCAAAAATAAAAAGTTGTCGTACTGTGTTGGTCATAGTAAACTATACAAATTTGTTCTCTGCCATTTTTTTTTCTCTCTTGTTTACCATTTCCGAGAAAAATGCTGGACAAAAATGATGCAAACATCCTGTATATTGGGAAAATTTTGTGTTTCTATTTTTCAGGCTCGTCAGTTTGTTTCTAAATAGAGAATTAATATAAAAAATAATTATATTAATATAAAAGATAAAGAAAATACGATACATAATACATATTATTAGTAATATTATAGTAGTATTATAAAAATACGTATTAACTGTTCTCTTTTATAAAAATGGACACAACAGTAATTAGCAAAGACTGCAATACTACAGACGCTGGCGAATTTATTTTTCAGAAAATTATATTTGTGGAATTTTGAAACAGTGCAACCAGATTTCGAGCACATAGTCAATAGTTTCAAGTATTGCAAGTTTTATACGCGAGTATCGTCAATATTGAGTTTTCGAAAATATCACAGGCAAGATTTGGTGACCTGTGACCACTCATTGTCACGCATGTCAGGTTTGAAAAAAAAATTTCACGGCATTGTTAAATTTACGTGGAGGAAGTTATTCTTGGCAGATGGCTTTCCTAAAAAGCTAATAATAATGCTAATAATAATGCAAAGAGTAGATAAAACACGATTTGTAGATAACTTGTCTTCGATCCAAAAATTTTATTATAAATAAATAAATGACAATATCTATTAACGTTAAAAAAAACCGTGTGAAAATATTCCACATTATAATTCGAGCGATAATTAAAATAAATAGATTTATAATTATAATTTAAAAGATAATTATGTTTCTGTGCAAATAGATTAGTATTAGTTTTCACAAGAAACAAAAGTCTGAAATCAGTCGATTGTTAGCGTCCAAATAATAAAATTGTACAATTATGTATAAAACTTCTGTAACGATGGCTCTAATAAATAATATAACATATTTCTTCCGTGCAACTCTCATTTCAAATATCCCGCCAGGAAAGTATCAGTTGGCTAATGTCGAGGTTTAATCAATCAAGAAAAGGAAGAAAATTTGCACGCGTCTGCGAAAATTCATTTATTTTATAATTAATTTACAGTTCGTGCGGCTCGATATTCTTGCGCCCGATAAAAAATTGCCGACACTTTAAACTCGTATAACTTCTTAACAAGAAATCGTAGAACAATCAGTCTTCTACTCGTTCCAAAGAATGGAGGCTTACACTTTCACAGTACTGCGTTCGTTTCTTTCAAAGATGCTTCTACATCATTTTGAAAGATACTTCTTTTGAAGGTTTCATAACTTCAAAGGTCTTTATGGACGCTTAAAAAATTCTTTTCCATAATTAAAACCACTGTGGTCTTAAAGATCGGAGTTTTTATAATGATCCTTTGAAATTTTCTTTATGACTTTTCTTTTCTTAGGAAAGTAAACAAGAGTTTGAAATGTCGAACAATTTTACATTGAACGGAAACATTATAAACAGACTAATATCATAGAGTATATACAAAAACAAACATATCAAATAGCATAATAACTTTAAACAATATATGAAGCTAATCAATGTGAGTCGCCTTTCATTAGAAATAATTTATATCATGCAAATATCATTTTCAATGTATGTTGTTAAAATTGTCAATCGATGGAACAGTTTAGTCATTACAATATAATTAATTGTTTCGTAGACTGAAAGTTTTAATATGAGAAATATATTTGCTGAAAAAGAAAACTTATTCATTTCGTTTACGATAGATTATACAGGGTGTTTCAGGAGGAAATCGAATAACTTCACCAGTGTACTTGGTAGGTTGTTCTGTATAGTACAAATTTTTTTTGATTTGGTTTTTTATTTATTTCAAAAAATAGATTTTACATTTATTTAACTGGAATAGAGAAATAATTTTTTATTTCTTTTTATATTACTTTTACTTGCATAAATTAAGAATGACTATTTATATATGTATTACAAATTTATAATTGTACTACAAACTTTATTGTTATGAAAAGGAGACTCCAGCTTTCAAAGTTATGAATTCAATTACGAAAAAGTTTTTTTACTGTTTCGCAAAGATGTTTGAGTTTGCAAATATCAGTAGAACGCATTAGCAACGTGCGTTTACAATAGTTTTATTGAATCAATTGTTTTTGAATATACTGTAACAATTATTCTAGTTGGTAGAAACAGAACTTTGTATTTGTTCAACATGCACACTTTTTGGACTGAGAAGCAACAAATGAATAATGAAAAAATTGGAAGTCGCAAAAAACTCTGGATGAGTTGACTTTATGTAAAATTCTTCTTATCAATCAGAACAAATTTCATTTACATTAGAATTGTATTAATGACAATTTCATAGTAAGATCGTGTTTTCGATTTACTTATTTATATGCTCTTTCAGACAAATCTATGACACATCATCTTTATCACGTATATATTTCATAATCGATCAAACTTCGACCAACAAATCAATCAAAATCTGTTCAAGATCCTTCTATTTCGTGTCTTGATAAATATCGTACATAAACTTCAGTTACTGATGGTTGTCTCACCATGAGATTCCCGTCGTGAAAATCAACGAGAACTAAATAGAGACGAACAAAGCTTTAGTACGTGAACGGCGAGAAAAACGGTTAGGAAGGAGCAGCGGAAAATAAAGAGAGTTGTCTGCGGAAAATTGCACCGTGATTGCACCAATTTTCCTCTGGAGAAGCGATCGATCGGCTTTGGCGCAAAACTGACACAGATGAGCCATGGTTACGTAATTAATACTTGCTGTTCACGTGGAAGAAACTATGTGGGGGAGAGTTGGTCGACAGCAGCGAAGAGGAGACACAGGAAAGCAAAGGATAATTTTGCGTTGCTCCGGGCGAGCGTACAAGTCGAGAAGAGGGAAACTCGCTTCCAAAGGAATTTTTTACTCGAGCCTCGTCAACTCGTCGCAGCTATCATCTCCCGACTAGGCAGGGACGGATTTTTACCACGACGCCAATGACGCTGTGAGCGTCGGGCCCCCGAAACAAATATCACGCCCCTCCCGAAAGTGATTTACCACTTGCGCTGGCCAACCGATTGCGGACCGTAACGAGTGACCAAACCGTATACAATAATTCGTCGCTTTCTTTTTGAGCTCAAACAGTACAGTATCACCGAATAAAAATTATTGAGAAGTAATAAATTTCTTATTTGTTTTGCATCGGTTATACTTAAATATACTTAAAACTGAGAAAATGTTGCAATTTTGGAAGAAAAATTTCTCGACGTGCGTGACGCGTTATTCCAGCGCAAGAGGTTAATCGCGCTGGCAACCGATTGCGGACCGTAACGAGTGACCAAACCGTATACAATAATTCGTCGCTTTCTTTTTGAGCTCGAACAGTACAGTATCACCGAATAGAAATTATTGAGAAGTAATAAATTTCTTATTTGTTTTGCATCGGTTATACTTAAATATACTTAAAACTGAGAAAATGTTGCAATTTTGGAAGAAAAATTTCTCGACGTGCGTGACGCGTTATTCCAGCGCAAGAGGTTAATCGCGCTGGCCAACCGATTGCAGACCATAACGAGTGACCAAACCGTATACAATAATTCGTCGCTTTCTTTTTGAACTCGAACAGTACAGTATCACCGAATAAAAATTATTGAGAAGTAATAAATTTCTTATTTGTTTTGCATCGGTTATACTTAAATATACTTAAAACTGAGAAAATGTTGCAATTTTGGAAGAAAAATTTCTCGACGTGCGTGGCGCGTTATTCCAGCGCAACAGGTTAATCGCGCTGGCCAACCGATTGCGGACCATAACGAGTGACCAAACCGTATATACAATAATTCGTCGCTTTCTTTTTCTTTCGAACTTGTTGGTACGATATCACTAGATAGAAATTTTATTAAGAAGTAATAAACTTATCACTTGTTTGGCCTGTTGTTACATTTAGATATACTTAAAACTGAGAAAATGTTGCAAATTTGGGACAAGAAATCCTCGACGTGCGTGGCACGTCATTCCAACGCATGAGGTTAACATTAGAGCTGCCAAAATGGTCGAAACGACCAATTTATAATTTTTGTTCAAAATTTTGTAGATACGAAACATTCTTAAAGATTAAAATGATTTTTTTCTTTGTAAAATACATGGATAAAAATTTATGTTTAAAAGTTATTGTTAACAGCTTTCCTGTTTTTTTTTTTTTTTATTTTAACGTCTCTGATGGAAATTTTACACGTAAATCGGTAGTTCTAGTGTTAAACGATTATTGCAACTACTCATTAATACGCGAAGACAGGGATGAAAATTTTAACTTTGCTAAATTTGACGTATTTTTAACAATATTTGTTTCTACTTGCAAAGCAAAGGGAACTTTCTCCAAGATGTCAGTAATGAAATGTAAATACAGGATGTTCTGTAAAACAGAGGATGATTCTTGGTGAAAAATAGTTCTTTTTATCTAAGGTTTCGAATTCGAGTTTTGGATGGTTTATCGAGTGTATTTGAATGTAGCTGATTCTAGACGCGACAGAAAGAAATAATTAACAAGTTGTTCAAAAATTTTTTCTCTCACGAATCCTCATTTTCAAGAAAATAAATTTTGAATCTGTCACGAATATGAAAAATTGGTACGCTCGAGAAATTTTCAAGGGCGATTTTTCTCGCCAACAAAGTCTGGATGAACTTTTGAACTTGTAGAAGAACTATACTCGACAAATTATTGAACTTTTTCAATCATTCTGAAAATGATATAACTGGACCTTTAGCGTATGAATAACAATGAAACAATTTGCATGTACGAAAGTCAATACTCCTCATTTATATTCTTACAATTAGTGACTATTCTGTTATATTTCTTATATTGCAACTATGTGCAACATATATAAACTTGTAACAAAGATTTCGGAAAATTAATTGTTGCTTGATTTAGTTCGTGTCTTAAAATGAAACGGGATTTTTTTAAACCTCGCGACGGTTAAATTTGTCACTGTAAAATGACGGATATACTAAATGTGTCGCTTTAGTTTTGATTCAATGACTGATAGATTTACTTTAATTTATTTCTGGGTTTATTTATCTATGAAATTATCTCCCTGATTTGACTCGATCAAGCTCCATTTTCGCGAGATTATTTCATATTCATTCTCCATTATTTTCGTTCATTCATTAGTAGCGTTCGTGTTTCAGAGTCGAATGAAACGTGATTTAATGAACAGACTGCGAATTTTTATGCAAATTCAATATTCAAATTTTCGTGAATATAATTAAAACAGTGGAATGTTGTTTTATCGATCAAAGATTATAGAAAGTATCACATTTTGGATATTTTGTCTTCAAAATTTCCTGCAATAAATGTACGAAAATCTGCGGTTTTCTGATTAATGATTCAAGATTATGATAAACGTGAAGTCGGACTATTAATCATGATTGGTTAAAAGATACAATAAGTAATCGAGGCTGTTGTTACAGAAGGTCATGATTAATTTAAAAATCATCGATCATGAAATTATTATTCTTTTAATTACACTTTATTCTTTGTGTGTAGCATATCTTTCATATTCTAAAATATAATAAATATTTCTAATATATAACAATATTTCTAAAATATAATAAATATTTCTAATCTTTTATATTCTAAATATATTATATATTTTTTATATATTCTAAATAGTAAATATTTCTAATTATAATAATAATATTTCGTTTTAATGAAAACGTTTTTGTAAATTAATAACAAATCACGTACGTTTGTATATCACAATTATCTGAACGATTGGATAATTTGCATTCGTTCAAATTATGCAACGCAGATTATGTTTAATAACGTAATTAGAAATATCTTATTACATTTTTAATCATGTATTTTGAAAGATAAAAAAAAAGTTGTGCATTTTTCTACGAGGATTCATAATTTTGTTAGACAATGAATTTTTGAAATATGTTCCATCGATGTTTCGTTTTCTTAAATGATACATTTCCGAAAATATATAAAATTTCATAGACATCTACATTTTAGTTACAGTTTAACACAATTCCCGACTTAAACGGATAATACACGTTCGTAACTATGACCTTTAGTATATACGTGTAGACTGTCGTTTGCATACAAAACGATCAAATTCACAAGCATGTAAAATCACTCAAAATTTAGGTTCGATCCAGATCTTTATCATTGCGATTTCACATCGGCGACTCTAACGATTTTGAATATATTTCATACACTAGAACTATTATCGATTGGATTGTAAAACTTGATAAACTCTGATAAATCGAACTCTTAACCAGAGAAGTCAATAAAGTTAAGAATAAAAGAAAATTAAAAAAAAAAATTCAAATCTCTGAAAATGCGCTTTCACAAATCTAAAATGCAATTTTAGGTAAATGTATAAAATTTCTGTGACAAATTGTGAATTGTTCATTCTACCAATATCGAATTAATATTATTTTTCAATGTTGGAACACTAGAAACTTTATCGTTTCACCTGCAACGACTTAATATTCTTTTACATGGATCAACTTGACGTTTACTTCAAGCTACGTTACTTCAGCTTCGCTGGAAAAGGATGTTCGATCCTTTCATCTGCTTCGCTTGCACGGTCTGAAAGAAACGCACGGCGCGCGCCTGCTAGAGATGTTTGCACAGTCAAAAATTAATCACGTCGATGGAATAACTCGACTATAAAAGCGTTACGAAGCGGAACTTCGCTTTTAATACGCCCATAAAATCTATCTTTCGGAAAGAGAGTAAATTGTTTTAAGAGAAGCTTATACTTTGTATCCGTAAATCGACAAAACTCGCCGATTCAAGAACAAAATATTGGAAAATCGTCGGCATTTCAAACTTTCGTGACAAACTTCGTGAAAAAGTCGTGCAACAAATTTCAAGACTTTATTCTTCAA
This sequence comes from Tetragonisca angustula, assembly GCA_036937485.2. Taxonomy (NCBI): domain Eukaryota; kingdom Metazoa; phylum Arthropoda; class Insecta; order Hymenoptera; family Apidae; genus Tetragonisca; species Tetragonisca angustula. Next base: position 1,272,751 of record JAWNGG020000037.1, on the reverse strand, counting down.
ATCATAATGGCAGATTTAGTTACGAGAAAAATTTTTCAGTGTCCATAAAGACGCTTGACTTTGCAAAATCTTCGATAGAGTACTTTTCTTTTTTGTTTCGAAAGTGTCTTCACTTACTCCTTTCAAAATGGTGTAAAAACACGTTTGAAAGAAATGAACTCAGTGCTGTGAAAGTAGGATGAAACTCGACTAATTACTCTTTTACGATACTTTTTCTTTCACGAACTTTTAAGGAATTGAAGTTGAATGAACAATTTTTTATTAAATGTACGAAACCTTTGTATTTAGCAAGGCAATTTTTTAAAAATAGAACTATGTATGTAAAAATGAAACATGCTCTAACGAAAATATATTAATTTAACACTGGAACTATCGACAATTAAAGTATAAAATCTCCTTCGGCGACAGTTCAACCAAAAAGAAATAAGAAAGCCTGATAATATAATATAACAAAGTACACAAATTTTCATTTCAAATTTTTATTCAAAGTCGTTTAAATCTATAAAAATACACTTCTACAAAATATTCAAAATATTTAAAATTAGATATTCTGACCATTTTAGTAGTTCTAGTATTAATTTTGATTGCTGCAGTCAATCTTAACCTTTTGCGTTGGAATACGGTTTGGTCACTCGTTATGGTCCGCAATCAGTTGGCCAGTGCAAGTGATTAACCTCTTGCGCTGGAATAACGTGCCACGCACGTCGAGAATTTTTTGTCCCAAAGTTGCAATATTTTCTCAGTTTTAAGTATATTTAAGTATAACCCAGGCAAAACAAATAATAAATTTATTACTTCTCAATAATTTCTCTCCAGTGATATCGTACCGACGAGTTCAAATGAAAAAGAAAGCGACGAATTATTGTGTACGGTTTGGTCACTCGTTATGGTCCGCAATCAGTTGACCAGCGCAAGTGGTCAAAATACAGCATTTTCCACATGGAACACGATGTAACTTGTACAACTTTCTCATATGGCACGAATTTTTCTGTATTCTAAGTTTCGCTTGCAACGTGGAACGAATAAATCCTTCGATCGTAATTTTGAATTGAGCAAGATGAAGTTCCATTTGCTTCCTTCGATTGACTTTTGAGTTTTGTTTGAATACCAGATTCCATGTATTCCTCGAATTGAACTTTTGCTCGAGTTCTGACTCGTTCAAATGTCAAATTTTTCAAAGATCCAAGAGTCCGCTGTAATTTTAATTCGCTGTAATGAAAATTTGAACGAAAGACATATTTTATCCAACGATACAAGTACAAAGGGACCAACAGCTGTGAAAGTAATAAATCCAACGCGAAGCAGTGAATCAAAGCAGTTCTTCAGGGAATAATTAACGATTAATTAATCTAATCACGATAACAAACGTATTTTCCTTTTATTGTTTGCCAAGGAATATTCGTGCATTATTGAAAAGTTGGTTATACTCGAGAGGTTCACGATATAACGAGAGAGATTCTCTTGTGTCTTATGCTTTGTAGGCAACGTCATAAACCACTATGCCACTGTTGGTCGGCGGGCTAACAACAGTCGTGGTTAGTAGGAATTTACCACGTACAATTCCAGGAATCCGCAACTCGTTCAACTTAAGAGATACTTGGAACGATCAATGAGGTGGTCTGTTGAAAATCTTGGTGGATTAATAGCGCTAGAAGATCCATACCGAAAGTTCTGAGAATAGAAAACTGCAGAGAAATCAAATTCCTTCGACTTAATTAACGTTGGAATTACCAATGGGTGAAATATAAAACTTACGGTAGATAGCAATAATTATAATGTATTACATAATGAAAATATTAACTCGGTTCTTCGATGTTAATTTAATACTTTGAACATTTTTTGAACGTTATGAGTATTTCTGACTTTTCTTATTAACTTTTAGTTAATAAGAAATTTTCTATTGAGGGACAACATGTATGTTTTACCGAGATCGTTACATATTCTGTTTATTACGATAATATTTTGTAGTTTTAAATGATGTATAGGAAAACTGTAAGATACTACTACTAAAAATAGAAACGTAAAGAAATTTATAATATAATAAAGAATCTTCTATTGTATTATAATATATAATACAATATAATTTGCAAAATATAATACATTATCTGTCTAATCTACAAATGTGCGATAATAATATATTATATGTAATAATAATAATATCCAAGAATAATACTTATTATATTGTAATAAAAGAAGCTTCTATTTATACTGAGTCCAATAGAATGCAAAAGTAATCTGAAAGTACAAAATTTGTTTTCGAAATGATCGATTTTAAATAAATCAGAATAAAATATTTCTTAATACTTTCGATATTTCGGACGAAAAATTTCGCTATCCGCAATTTTTACGATTCTTGAAATAGTACTCATTGTTTGAAACATTTGTATAAATTACTAGAACTAGAATTACATAAAGCTTACGATATAGTAATGGCGACGCTTTTATTAATTATTTTCATTTATTTGTATTAATATTTAGACTACTAATATAACGTGTGAAAGTATCGTGCCGATCTTGAAAGCGTGTAATATTTCCAGAAATAAAAATACTTCTTTCTAAGTTAAAGAAGTATGCAGAAAAATGTCTATATTTCGAAAAAGAAAAGTTTTTGAATTTGTGTTTTGAAATATGAATAACATGTTGTAACACTACTATTATATACTATATTATAAGATCATTATAATATTAAAATTTTGTTGCATATAATATACATTGATAATAATTAGTAATTACAATATAATACATAAGTAATTTATAATTTAAAATAATATAAATTGTACTTATGATATAACATGATACAATGTAATATTATATTTTATTTGTATACACATATAAAATAAAATTTACATATTATTAATTTTTGTTATATACATATAATTAAAATACACGTATTATTAAAATTTGTTTGCATATAATATACATTAATATAACGATTAATAATAACAATTAGCAATTAAAATATACTACATAAATATTATAATTTATGATTTAAAATGATATAAATTGTACTTATAACATGATACAATGTAATATTATATTTTATTTGTATATACATATAATTTATCGTTACACATATTATTATAGATATTATTTCATTATTTTCTATATTTTCAACATTTTAATAACAAAACAAATATAACTTTTGTGATTCGCCATGTGTATGTATTATGTATTACGTGGACATCAGCTCCTGTAATTAGAAACTTTTCATTTAATCGTAAATATATCACTGTCCGAACGAAAATTCGGCCGTAGTAAATTAGAAATGTGTATTTGCAATTTCCGTCCGCAAATTTCAGCGTAACACGAAAGTGATTGAAAAAGTGGGATAGGAGGGGGAGGACGATACACAGAAAGAGGGAAACGTCCAAAGGAGAGACAGAGAAACGTGCGTGCGCCATTCGTCAAAGTCGAGCGGCTATCAGTTTGAATGCAGCTGCGAAGGAAAGAAGAAAGGAAAAAAAAAAGGAGAGTGTAGGCACGCTGATAAAGGACAATGAGAAAGACAGAACGGCGAAGAGTAGAAAATACGATGACAAGCGAGTTACGAAAACGGAAATAAGGATGGATGTTTGAAATTGGATTCGGTCGAGTGGCGGGAAGGAGAGGAGGCAAAGAGTTACGAAGGACAGGAGCGCGTTCGAAAACACGGGAACAGGTATAAAATTTGTGGCACGATAATTCGTGGCCGGGAGCGTATCGTGCGGGAATAGTCGGTGACAGGCTAATTCGCCTGAACGACTGCGTTGACTTTCACATTTTCGCGACAGGCGTCACGCGTGTTGTCCAGAAATATTAGGTCGTCGTGCGAAAGAATGAAATGAAAGCTTCCAGCTTTCGGTCAGTTTATAACCTTCCTTGAGTGTAATATCGGTCGGAATTATGATCCACCATGTTTGATAAATTTTGAATGTTAGGAAATGAACAAGGTTTTAATTGTTCTATTTACTTTGATTTTATATATAATTATAATCATAACAATGGGATGGACGAAGGATCGAGAATTGCCGGTGGTGTAAGTTATAATGTTTCTCTGATAAAATTATGCCTCGCGTTTCAAAACGAAGTATGTCATTTCTCAGCAACAAATCAAGTTATAACTATAGTTGACTATGAAACTAAATATTTTGTTACTCTTGAAAAGATCATTCGTCAAATTACAAATTATAAAAATGTGAATCTTATATACTACGATTCTCACGATCAGTATCTTCAATTTACTATAAATGATAGATGTTTTTCAGATTCACAGTATAGTATGGTGTAGCACCGTGCAATATGGTATGCCATAATATAGTATAATGTGGCATGATAAGTTATTAGTGTACAATACGTTATATTATTGTAAAATATGGTATAGTGTATAGCATAGTATAATATAATTTGAAATGGTACAGTTAGATATGGTACGTTATAGTATGGTTAAAATGGTGTAATATGGTATTATATTGTATAATGTGGTGTAGTATGATATAATATGTTGTAGTATGTTATAGAATGGTATAATATGAAATAATGCGTTTAATATGGTATGATACTGTATAGTATATTATAGCACCGTCAATATGGTATAATATGTCGTAATATAATGTAATATGGCATAATAAGTTATATTATTCTACAATGCGTTATATTATTGTAAAATATGGTATAGTGTATAGCATAGTATTATATGGTTTGGAATAATGCAGTTCGATACGATACGTTATAAGATGGTTAATATGGCATAATATCGTATTATATTGTATAATACGGTATATTGTGGTATAGTGTGGTAAAATATGTCGTAGTAGGGTACAGAACGGTGTTATATTATGAAATAATATGTTTAATATATGTATCACAGATCATCAGTGTTGTTTTTTTCTCTTCAAATAGTGTTTCGACATTTGAAATTGAAACTTGGGAAACATCCCAGTGGAAGACTGTACTTTCAAAAGTGAAGCCTTATCTGTCGATAGAGAGATGGGGTATTCTGGTAATCCGGCTTGAAAACATAGATTCTTTTGGGACTTTTTTCTAAGGAAACCATGGTACATTTTGATATGCAGTTTCCGCACACAGATTTATTAGTACTTAAAAAGTATTTACAATTTCTTTTTAACGAAATTAATAAAAGTTGTGGAAATTATATAGCCTTAGGTAAAGTATGTTTTTAAAAATGAGCTGACGTGAATCCCGGGTTATTTGAAACTAAAAAATCAAAATGCATCTGAATTAGTATAAGTATGGCTATCGCATGAACGACGGAACCAGCGAAATTTCGAAAGTTAAAACAATGGCAGCATTTTGAAGTTGAAATATTGATTTTCCTTTCGTTTTTTCGATCGTAAAAAAAAAAAAAAAATAGAAAAACACATCAGATTTCGAAATCCGTGGTTCATACGATAAAGGTACATCCGGTGAAGATCTCCTCCAAATTTCAAGTCAATCGGTCAACTAATACGTGAGATATCCCGTCAACCAATTTAAAAAATATGGATTTGAGAAAAACACATTTAAAGTTCTTGTTACTCATTGTACAAAAATATTCATACTTACAATCAATCGAGCAGTACAAAAAATAAAATATTATAAAATAATAATAATATAAATAATAATACTATAAAATAAAATATTTTGTGAGAAAAACACACTTGAAATCGTTTTCTTTTAAACATCTATAACTTTTCTAATTTTACAAATTCAAACAAATCCTTTTACATAGGCATTTTCGAAAGCATATACTTTGGGAAAATGTAAAAAAAAAAATTGATTCTTTTAATCCGGATTACCAGAATATCCCCTCAACGCGGAAGAGCCAAGAGGAACTCGCACGTCCGTCTTGCGTCAAGCGAGCAACGTTTTAACTTGCTACGAAGGGTGGATTGGCGGCGAAAGAATGGTGGGGGGAAGGACAGGTAGGGGGAGCAGCGGCACGGCTGGCAGGGGGGGGGGGAAGGCGAAATTTTGCATCGCGGAATATACTCTCAGGAGCATTGAAACGGTCTCTCATTTGACGTGCAGGCATCGTCAAAGGGGTGGTCGCATTATGAGTACCGCGATCTTTTCACGGGCACAGTAGGAGATATCTCATAGAAATGCTTGCGTCTATTTACCGCGGACAGAGGGGTTAGGGCCGCGCGAGGAGGAGGGAGCGAGAAAAACGGAACGAGGTGGAACAGCCTGAAAGAGACGAGGGGGAGAGCTACTGGCCTCTGCAAACGTCGAGTGGATAACCCGGGGGAAACTCGAGAGGTTCGGTCGCCTTTTCCGTAGCGCGTGCCTTCTTCAGACCCGTTAATAGTACTCTTGCTAAGATCTTCCATCTTGCTACTCGATCTCCGCTAGGTGAAAGATGTCCACACTCCGGAAACACTTCTCGTACTTCCTTCTGAAGTAGGTCGTGCACCTACCGTCTCGTGCAATAGACCCTCTCTCTCTCTCTCTCTCTCTATCTATTTCTGTGTCTCTCCGAGGAACAGATTCTCGCTAACGTCTAGTGGGCCGAGTTTCTCTCCTCTAAACGCTCGTTAATTCTTAATTAGAGTTGTAGCCAGCGACGACGGGATCAAGTGGCCCGCAAACAATCAAAATGAGTTGTATCATTCTTCTGGACCTGTGTGAATCAGATGATAGAGTTGATCGAAAGAATCATGGATGTATGTAGCTCGAATCAAGATTCAAATGAGGAGTTTTTTAAAACTCTTTTTATGTACCTGATTAATGAAATATCTAGAACCTTTCAGAAGTGGTTGAGACAAGTTGACAAGGGGAGGCTGATAGAGTGATGTTATATAGATATTGTACATGTAGCTCAAAATGGAAATTTATTATTTAGCAGTTTATTACAACAGAGTGTGTACACTAGTATTGATCAATCTTTTTATTAGTAGATAATTAATGACTCTTTCCGATTTTCTTTAGAAAAAGTAAATAAAATAGAGCCCTTCCTTTATACGACCCTTTAGTTTTCAGATATTTATATTTCGAATGTTATTAAAACAGAATATTTGCTAGTAATTAAGAAGTATTTGCTAGTAACTAAGAAGTAAGCTATGAAGTAAGTATTTACTGGTAACTAACAATAAGAAGTAAACTAAGAAGTAAGAAGTAACTAAGAAGTAGAAGATTAAAAGAAGAAAAGTAAAAGATTATTTGCTACTAGAAGTAATTAAAAAGTAAGTATTTGCTAGTAACTAAGAAGTAAACTATGAAGTAAGTATTTACTGGTAACTAACAATAAGAAGTAACTAAGAAGTAGAAGATTAGAAGAAGAAAAGTAAAAGATTGTTTACTACTAGAAAATATTTTGTTCTGGTGATATAATATTTGAATATTAAAATACTTGAAAGAATAGAGGTTTACATAAGGTAAATTCTGTTGCATTCGTGTTGACTTCTCAATCCGTTTGAAGACGATATATATGTAATTGTATAGAACTTCAGTCTGGCTTACAATTAGCACAATTTCTCATTTCAAGACAAGTTAGTTACGTTTTTAAAATCTTCTTGGACGTTTGTTATATAATGACTTGGCTTAATACAATGTATGAATTGAGTGACATAAAATATCACAGTTATACAACCCTAATTATACATACATTAATTATTATTCAAATTTGAAAAGCGATTAATTTTGTCTATTCTGTTTATTCTGTCAGTTAAATTGGTTGTCATTATATATGTATTATAGCTAAATTACAATAATTGATTACATATTTTTAAATAATAAAAATAGTTATTATTAGTTACGTTAAGAGAGTTCTCACAATTCAATTAAAAAACATTTTGGTTGAATTTATAAAAGAGAAAAGCTAAAGTATATTTTACTATAAATTAAAAATTTAGATTCGTGAAACGGGCTTGGATATTATTTGAATGAAATATCTGAAAAATAATCATTTGAATAATACTTCTGTTTGTTTAATTAAATACTATTTTTAAATAATCTCATGATAGTTTATTTGAATAGGCAAGTGATTTTTTTTTTAAATTAAAAAGAGATAATATTTCATTTCGTTTCCTGTTGTATATTTATCTCTAGAAATAACATATTGAATAGAATATTATCGAACAAGCACTTTGTGTTGAGATTATTTGTTATTTTATGTCAATGAATTCAAATAAAAGATTATTTAGACACGAAGTAAAGTTATCGTACCTATGTTACCTATGAAGTAAAAACATAAAGTTAGTTGAAATTGTTTTAAACAAAATTTCACCATGAAAGAATTCTTTGAAATTCGGGGAAAAAATTGCACTTCCGAACATCGAAATAAAATCTATGAGATCCATGAGAGATAGCAGTAGACAAATCTTATTCTAAAATACGAAATTGTACACCCTTCCTGTGCATGTACGTTGTTATAAATTTCCTGTACTTGCGTCGATTAATCGCGAGAGACAATATGAAACTTCTTCTCGTTTTAATTAAAATCTCGGCCTTTTCCCCAGCCGTAAAAAATGAAATTAAGTTAACGAAGCGAAAGATACATAGAAAATTTAAATTAATCAAGAGTTTAGTACAAACGCCAGTTATTAAACGATGCTACGAAACGACACGTATTCAATTTGATTCGATAAATGGATGGCCGTTTGTTAACCATTTTCTCTGCTGAACTTATTACCGCGTTCGAAAATAATATTCCCTGTTCTTTCGTTGAAATTGGTCAGTTTAAATTCTTTGTAGTTATTTTTGTTGGTTATTTATATTTATTTGTTTAACTAAAAATTATCCTGAGTAGAAATTCTTCTTAAGGATATGAAATTCTTTCATAGTAATTTTTCCTGGGTATTAACGATCAGTTGCAAATGATTTAATGAACCATCAAACTTTTACTCGATTTTGAATATAAAGTCTCGAATAATTGTATAAAATATATAAAATATATCACAAGTCGTTATAAGCTTATTTGATAAGTGTATTTCCGTCAAAATTGAGTTAAGAACAGTGATCGAATCTGAGACATTTCGAATTGCTTCGGATTTATACATATAGCAATAAATTCGAATAACTTGGAAGCTTAAAACTCTCGGAAGTTTTGATATGCCTTAAGTCTCCAAGTAAGTTTCGCAAGTTCAGATCGTCTTCTGTGTCTTAAAAGTTCTGAGAGTTGTGAGAGGGCGCGATGAGTATTCGGTATCATAGTTCTTCGATTACTATGGCTGGAACATCCATATCATTGCCGTAGATTATTCAAGAAGGTTTGGAAAATCATCCTAAATAGGTGCGTTTATTTATTCACATATTAACATTTGCAGTTGTATAATATAATTATTTACAATAGTAAATTTTTCCATTTATGACAATCGAAATAATTAAAGAGCTTGTAAGATACTGAACAATCTTTAGAATAAAGTAAAATAATGAATGATCTTGGCAATTGTCAAGACTTTGGAGATATCCAAAATATTTTTGAGACTCTCAAGACTTTCAAGACTGAAAATAATTCAAGATTTGTCGAAATTTTCGAGTTTCGAGCTTCGAATCATATTCATAGTGATTCAAATTTATTGTCAAGTGTAGAGTATACAGAATATCTTGGATAAATATCTCCTTCATTTTTTTATGACATGAAAAATGTTCATAGAACAGTTTGAACGGTTACAATGAAGAAATACTCTGAAAAATAAATTTTTTTTTTGTCAGGTCTTTTTTCCTGTCACTGGCATTTTTTATCCTGAAAATATATATTTTTTCCGTTTCATCTTTTAGCAAATGAAGAAAAAAAAACACATTAGAGTATATCTGAAGCATGATGTTGAAAGTCAATAATGTGACGAAGTTACTATGACGATATGTCAATGTATTGCTTATTACTGATGCGGTTAAATTCGGATTTTATACTCTTTCTATTGTTTCCGGTAGGGCAGAAAAAGCACTAATTATATACGAGTCATTGTGTTTTTTGAACACGTAAGTTCACATATCGTAATAAATTCATTTATCACCGCAGCAATTTATCATATTACTGGTTTAAAAAAATCGTCTGTAGGTCATGATTTATTTTTGCAAAGTCTTTCAAGCAACTCAACAGAAAAAATTTCCAAAATGAAAAATACTAGTCATATTGGAAAAGTACCTTGGAAAATATTTACTTTATTCTTTCGTTACGTCACGTAAAGCAAAGATGTTTAGATAACCTTCTTTATCTGAGACACCTTGTAGATTCAATGTGTATCGTCACTACTAATTAACGACAGAATATATTTCAATCGTTTTGATATACGGTTGCGAATATTCCGCTGAAAAGTGATACAATGTTGGAAACACGAGTCATGTTTGGTATTTGAAACTCGAAGGTAAAGAAGGAAGGTCTAAAGCAGAGCATGGAACCATGGGGATTTAAATCTCACAAATGTTCCTTGGTCCACGTTCGCAGAAATTGTTTTAATGGAATAACGTTCTAAGGCGCAAGAGAAATTCATCTCGAACTTACTTCGTAACTTACAAATCGCCTTTCCGTGAAATGCGCTAAATGTGCTTTGGGGATTTCCATTCATTTTAGTTCCTCGGCTCTTATTTGAGGTTTCCATTTATTTGGTCCTTCGAACAAAATGGGAAATAAACACAAACCACGGAAACGAAACTCGATTTTCTGTTATAGAACTACGAATCAGTAATATTTGATTTCACGTGCTAGTTTGGCGGAATGTTCGACGCAATTGAATCGATAACTATGGAGGCACAAATCGTTTTTCGTTGCTGTTAACATTTTGCATAATTAACGATCGTATAAACAATTTTCCAATGTTTGCGAACGAATGGTTACAATGGGCACGTTTCATTTGGAATAAAATAATAGTAACAATTTGAAACAATGAATTACTCCAGCTAATTTATTATCGTTATTTTGGAAATAACATAGAGAAAGATAATTTTATTCGATTTTAATTATTTGAATAAATTTTTCAATAATTTCTTCTTTGAATTGATTTGATCATTCAAATGAAATAACAAATGTGTCTAACATGTTTAAAAGAGATTACAACTTGTTGGTAATGTTGATATCTGAGGATTAGAAAGCTTGTGTATTGAAAAATTGCTTATAAGTTTTGTAACAGCTGTCTGGAAGAATACAAAAAAAAATATGGTCTTTTAGTTTGAAAGAAAATTAGTGTCAAAAAAATTAACTCCCTGACACAGTCATCTGAGACAAATCTTTCTCAAGTAATCAACTTCAATTAAATATAAAGTTAATAATAAAACACTTAAAATTATTTCTTATTTTTGAGATGTTAAATTATTATTATTAAATTATTTGTTATTATTATTTATTATTTTTACTGAATTACTGAAACAATAAAGATTTATTTTAAAATAATGAAAGTAATTAAAAATTTAGAATCAGTTCGAGGAAATACATACTTCTGACACTTTAAATATATCTATATTAACACTAAGCCTACTGACACTTTATATATACCTATTTCTATCAAGACCGATCAGACGATGAAAATTAAATTTTTTGTAATGAATTAAACTACCAGTAAAGCTACTTTTACATAATGGCAAATCAAATTTATACTTTTATTTTATTTATAAACGTGAGCGGAAAATGAAAAATGTAAGACAGTAGTTTTCTTCTTTTGAAAGTAAATAACGCATATTCTTGCCCGCCGTATTTTTTGCAAATTGGTAGAATTTATTAGTTTTATTGTTCTTTAACAAATTTTCCATACATGTGGAAATTTACTTATATTTATCGTTCTATTCTGTATTTCTCTTTGGTTTACCTCTTATAATTCTTGAAATTCAGAGGCAAATTTTCGAAATTATAATGTTACAAAAGAATTTAAATCTTTCAACCGGTCAGATAAGACAAGCTGCATGTCATCCAAAAAAAAAAAAAGAAGTTTAGCGAATATTGAAAAATTCATTATATATATATATATCATAAAAAAAATTCCTGAACTTAAATCACGATGTAATAACATTGTAATTATATCTACAGAATATGTATAAAATTTGAACGAAAGTTTAAAAACGGTTATTCAATCGATTGTGTCAAAGAATTGTTCGTAATTAACTCACAAACGTCTCGTCTTCTACATACACATCTCAGTATTAACTTAGCAAATTTCGTAGAAACATTCTATCCTATGGATGAAAAGAGAACACAAATGTTTAACTACTCGATAATCGTTCTTGGTGAGAGCATGCTTCGTCCAGATCCAACAGTTCTTTCATCGCACAGCCAGATACCTTTGACATGAAATTGCGTCGTCGATTTCGTCAGGAAATATGCAGATAATTCATCTTTGAGATTCCTTCTGTTGACAGAGTTCTTTCGCTGTGAATCGCTGAGAAAGGTGATAACCCGTCGAGAAGATATCAAGGGAATAAAACAGATGAAACGGAACTTTCCATTGTAGATCTCTCTAATCGTCTGCTTAACAATTTCTGTCGTGCGCAGTCGAGCGTTCCTCTCCGCGAGCAGGAAGGGCCCTTTCCTTTTCTGTTTACAACACTCGACTGCTTTGCTGCGAGTTTCCCCGTTTAAATATATCCCCAGCGACGACTTGACCCTGCTCTGAGAGTAGTCCAAAGTAATTCGCATTCTTCGAGGTCCTCGGAATACTCCCGAGGAGAATTTTTTTTTTTTTTTTTTTTTTTTGCTCTTGGAATTCATTGTGTGATCAGTCAATGAACCTAAGTTAACCTCTTGCGCTGGAATGAGGTGCCACGCACGTCGAGAATTTTCCCAAAATTGCAATATCTTCTCAGTTTTTGATATATTTAAGTATAACCTAGGCAAAATAAATAATAAATTTATTACTTCTCAATAATTTCTATCCAGTGATACAATACCAACGAGTTCGAAAAGAAAGCGACGAATTATTCTATACGGTTCGGTCACTCGTGGTTAACCTCTTGCGCTGGAATGACGTGTCATGCACGTCGAGAATTTTCTCAAAATTGCAATATCTTCTCAGTTTTTGATATATTTAAGTATAACCTAGGCAAAATAAATAATAAATTTATTACTTCTCAATAATTTCTATCCAGTGATACAATACCAACGAGTTCGAAAAGAAAGCGACGAATTATTCTATACGGCTCGGTCACTCGTTAAGGTCCGCAATCGGTTGCCAGCGCAAGTGGTTAACCTCTTACGCTGGAATGACGTGCCACGCACGTCGAGAATTTTTCGTCCCAAAATTGCAATATCTTCTCAGTTTTAAGTATATTTAAGTATACAAATAATAAATTTATTACTTCTCAATAATTTCTATCCAGTGATATACTGATGAATTCAGAAAGAAGACGAGTTATTGTATACGGTTCGGTCACTCGTTATGGTCCGCAATCGGTTGCCAGCGCAGGTGGTTAAACACCGTGTGCTTAATTTTCTAAAATTCTAAATTTCTAAAAATTTAAACTCGCATGACAATGCACATCGAGTTTTCGCTTTCTTTTTCAGATGGAATGAAGCCTCTTCAAATTTTTCAGATTGATAGTGTAACTATCTGACTGATATATAACTTTTGTTATCCTCATCTACTATCTTTTATTTTAAACAGGTATAAAGCACAGTCTTTTAGTGTAAACAAGTATAAGTGGGACATAGAAAAAGCTAGCTATTTATTATCCGAATTCTTTGGTTGTCTGAACGATCTTGTCTCTCGGTGAGAAAAATTAAAATTTATGCGTGAAATTTTGGACAAACAAAATTTTACCGCACTTTAAATACTAGGTATGAATAGAAGGTTCGCTTTGTAATATATTCTTCTCTCCTATATTTGAAATATTCGTATGAATTTGAAAGTTCTTGTTCATTAAAAATTGCAAATTCTACTTTTTCATCTATATTGATGCTTGTAAATTGTATTTCAACCTTTTGAAAAAGCAACACATTAATGATAAGTTCGGCAAAGGATAATTAAAGGTTACTGATTAATATATCATAAATTTGTTTATATATTAATATAACATATTTATAATAAATATAATATATAATATACAATATATAAATATTAACATATATAATTTACATTTACATATATAATATATATATATATAAATTTATTAGTGATTGTTAGTTTAAATATATTGTAAATTTATTATGCACCATACCATGATTCTAATCAATATCGAGATTCATTATATTACGTATATTTCATCTTTTACGTTCGAAACTAAATTAGTCATAATGTTTTTTAAATTTCTGTGTCCTAAATAAAGTTAGTAATTTCATATTTTAAATTTAATTGATTAGATCTATATATATATATAAGAAGATATATATGTACATATGGAAGGAGAAAATTAATTTCGTAATAATTTACTACTCAGTGTCGACATGCTTGAAATTTTCTTGTCATTCGTCGATTCATTTTGCACATCTCGTTGACTAACACGAGACATTGTCACAAGTGCGTCTGAATTTATCGTCAGGCTACAAAACTGATTGATCACCTCTAACAAAATTATTCATATTTACGCACCTCGTGACTAAGGTCGTGACATAAAGACCTTCTCGAAATGACCAAGAATATTCGTCCGTTTTTATTTAGCCGAGGATCGTTAACAACGGTGAGGGTGGGTTCGAGAAATAAAGTTCCTCGGGCTCGCGAAATTCCTCGAGGTACAACGCGCGGATCCAGCGCTCCGACATACGTAGAATTTCGACGAGATGATCCGAAGCGTGATGATCAAATGGGGAGGCAGCTTTGCGAGCATCGCAGGGCCAATTCTTTCGTCAATTACCAGCAGGTTAACGAATTCTCTCTTGCGCGCCAGGGGGAAACGCGTGGCCGTAAAAAGGAGGGGGATAACCACTCGAATTCCGATCGTATTTCATTCGATAATCGAACCAGCCACCTACACTTTGAGTTCGAGGAATCGATATCGTGCGGCAAGCAATATCCAAGCACCCTTTATCCTCTCTTCTCTATCGACACCGGCCGCCTCTCGCCGCGCAACGTCTATCTTGCTTGCTTCGCCGTTATATCGATCCGTCCCGCTCCGTTCGTTACTTTTTATTGGCTTTTCGGGACAGGAGTGGGACAGTGCGCGGTTTTCGGTCGCATGGATCTTCTCCTCCTTGCTTTTGTGCTGTGTGTTCTCCTTTCATAGGAAGGGGTGACTGGATCGCGCGCTTTCTCAAAGTCACCGACGATTCCGGCATGATGAGAAGGGGTTACATCTTAACCCCTTAAATCGGTCGGTGAATGGTGATTTGGTCCGGATCCAGTCGTCGTTTCGTTAACAGGGACCCAGCGGATCTCTCCGGTACTCTGTTTGTTTTCAGCTGTTTTATTCTGTATTCTTCCGCAGCCACGGCTCTTGGCTGAGTTTCTCATATTTTTCTAGTGACATCGAACAGTTTCGAATGGAATTCAATTGCGTGTTTTGGAAATTATTGAAACATATCAGGCGTTGCGTAATTATGAAATAAGAATTAATTTGTTTGATTACAAGTTATAAGTGTTTGGGCAATTTTTCTTGTTGCCAGTAACTGTTTTTGCTGCCGGGCTGTGGATTTCAATGCAAATTGAACCATGATTTGATGGAAAATTGTTTTGTGTACATTTAAAAAGGATATTGCAAACGAGCACTATATCTTTGGATGATTTGTATGTTTGTGATTTCCCGCATTACTTGCTTATATTATTGAATTTCTCTTTCTCATAAATGTACAAAAATTTGCTCGTCACAGTTTCTCGAATGCTTGCAATTTAATTACATATTGAGTAACTTGGAGCATTTTATCCCAAACCTACAAACCAGTTCTTCAATTGCTTGCTGAGAATGATCTTTCATCCACAAAAATCGCCCAACAGCGCGAATTTTCAATTTGATTGATGAATTTAAATTTCGAATGATATGGAGTTCAAACTTACTATACATCACCTAACCATCGAGATATACTTATGTTAAAACGGAAGTTAGAGGAGTGTAACTTATTTACAGAAGTATTAAAAACCACTAATTTAATAGATATTTTACGAGAAATAAGTACAACATAAAGATCTTCGTGTATGATAAAATTACTTTCATGTAACCATGAAAATTAAATCTTCGTTTTCTATAGTCTATGCTAATGATGTAAGGTTGAGTCTTTGAAGCTTCAAGACTTAACCTTAAATGCCGAATTTTTAAGAGTAACATTATACGAAGCTTCGAAAGCTTAAGCTTTCGAAGCTTCAGGACTGAAAACTTTGAGACTTACTAGCTCTCGAAGTTGTTAAGACTCATTCTGTGACGCCATTACTATCGACGTGACATTTGAATAGTATTTACGATACTCTTTATATTCGTGATTATATGCCAGTGATGAATAAAAGCTCGAGTTTTCGCTGCTTCAAGACCTTAAAAATCTTAAAAACTTAAATACTTTAAACACTTTAATACTCAGGCTTTAAAGTTTTAAGACTTTCAACTCTCAAAGTTCTTAACATTCATGTCATTTGTCATTTGTCTACAATTTGTTTATGACCATCATCGAAGCTTATTTTAACAATACTAAACGCAGTGAACAGGGTCGAACGAATTCTGCATCTGCAATTCGACAGTTAATAAGACAACATCGAGTTCCTTGAAAAATTACCGATCTTCTCGCGTACATGTGGTATCGACTATAAGAGTTTATCATAACGATTAATTGTCGTTGAATCTTTGAAATAGTAGAAAAATCAAATCTTTAAGTTGTTATGCAAAAAATCAAGAAAGAGCACAAATATCCGAAAGTACTCAAGAAAAATTGAATCTTTTGTGTTCGCGAATTGAATTGAAATTACTAATTTCGAATTGAAGTAACTTAAAGATCATAAGTTTTTGAATATTTGAGTTTTTTCCAGTGATCTATCTGCATATAATTTATAAATTTATATGCGGTGACTCACAAAAGTATTCGTACAATTACGATAAAAAAACCTTTATATATATATATACAATGTGTATTATAAAATATAAATATAAATATTATAAAATATTTATTAATATCATAATAAGATTATACGGCGAGTGATTATACTGATCAAATCCGAAATTAGTCTGAAAATTTATTTATTCACGAATAAGAAGAATCCTTTACTTTTCGAATATCGTAATACACAAACACTACGTTCATCAGAATGTTTGCTAATAACGAACAGTTTTCTAATTACTTGTAAACATTCTGTTCTGACAATAAAATATCAGTAAAATAAAGACCTCGTACACAGATTGATTGTTCATTATATATTTCGCAAAAAGTTATTTATAGTTTATTAATTAATTCAGTATTAATATGCATTAGTAAGCCAGTTTATAGTTCGTATAACTATTGACCATCTTAATTAGCTCCATTGAATATTAAACTTTGATATAATGAATTCTGTCTGTTTAAATATTTTTGTGATCTAAATACGCGAAATATACAAAGTAACAGTTTTAGAAAGTTTTTAAAAAGTTTACTAACGTAATTATGATTAGGCTGCGGGTTTTTATGCATTTGTAGAAAATATGAAATTGCGCACGATTGCGCATTCTTTTTATAGTATTTGGCACGCAAAACAATTTCCTACCGAGGTTCTACTCCTTTTTATTATATTCTCAAAATTATGAACTTGCGCATAAAAATAGGCAGTCTAATCGTGACACTTGGCTTTCGTATGATATAGATAATATGTTCATAAATACAAGTGTTCATAAATACAAATGCTATCTGAAGTAATTGCGTAATAATCAATAACTTTCTGAAATTGGAGAAATAATAATTTTCTATTAGCTGGGATGAAAAAACTTCCCCTTGATTTTTCTCTGGTTGAAGCAACGTCTTCGAAGAGGTAGTTTTCTAATAAAATATGTATACAGTTTATTCGAGCAGATTTATTGATTTATCTCATAGCCGTAAAAGAGTTTTTTTTTAACCTGAATATGACAGCTTGAAACTTACATTAAAGAAACATAAATATTGTGTTATTTCATTCCCGAAGATGCCTTTTTCTTTTTTTGTTTTATAATGCTTCGTAGAAGCAGAAACCCGTAGAAATTTAAAAATGACAAACCATGATAAATCAGATCGAGTGAATCTTACAAAAACGGAGCTATCTATCTTATCGTTCTTCGATTTATTCGTTCAAAAGAAATTGAATTAAATACAAAATTAGATAGTAATAGAATTTGTTATAATTACTAATTTTATTATTATTATAATTTATTACATTAACTTATAATTATTAGATTTTATGAACAATTTAATAATTATTCGTTGCAGTGATTACACGTTCTTTTATGGTAATAATCTGATTTTGGAATATGTTCAGTTTCTAATTAACTTTCGAAATATATAGAAATTTGTCTCTCAGATCGATTATCCGAAGAAGGGTTTATCTCTCAATTAGTTCGGATAATTGACGTTCTACTGTACATTCATTTAGTTTCGATGATCATTGCGGTTGTGTAGAGAATATCGAGCTGTATCGATTAACGGGGTAAAGAATTTACTGCATTATGTAATAAATATACTATATCATTATGTACTATATTATTCTCCTCGGAAAAAATAAAGGTGATCTTGTAGTCCTCTAGCTACAAAAAGAAATTAATTATCCTCATATTTCTGTTCCCTCCATACTGAACAATGTTTTTTCATATCTTCAAAACCAACAGAGATATTCAAGGTGATCAATTTACACGGTTCATCCCATGTATTTTTCATTTACTGGAATGAAATTTCAATTAATATTAGAATTATCAAACCAACAAAGTAAGAGGGATTTCAGACTTCTTTTTTTTTTTTTAAATTATTGAAAAGTTATATTACTTGTATATTTTTTGATTAAAATTAACCTGTTGCGCTGGAATGACGTGCCATGCACGTCGAGAATTTTTTTGTTCCAAAATTGTAATATTTTCTCAGTTTTAAGTACATTTAAGTAAAACAAAATAGGCGAAACAAATAATAAGTTTATTACCTCTCAATAATTTCTATCCAGTGATATCGTACCAACGGATTCAAAAAGGAAGCGACGAATTATTGTGTATACGGTTTGGTCACTCGTTATGGTCCGCAAACAGTTGCCAGCGCAAGTGGTTAATATTGCTTTCTATTCAGACACGTTTCTATACATCTATTTATTTTAATTGTTTTCATTGACATTGTAACGATCGAGATAATTCTAGTGTCAACTGAATTTCTCCTGATTGATCAAAAAATTATTTTAACTTGGGTTTCGATATCTTAAAATTATATGGAAAGAAGACGTGAAATAAAATTTTTGGTGTTGATGTTTTGCTTGTAATTCTTAGTTTCGAGCTAGGTTCAAAATTGAAGTAAAGGTATTTATTTTTCGACATGAGCGCTTCGGTACATGTTTAATCAACGACTGAATACATACATATGTTCGAATATTCGTCTGTTAAATTCTGAAATACTTCAACTTTTAAATATCCGTAAAATTGCATTCGTTCGTCTACATTATTCCTGTCTCCTTTTCTTGCACTATTAAAAGACGCAACGAGAAAACATAAAGATTGTTAAATCACTTGGTCGGGATAATGAAAAATTGAACAAAGGTCGTTCGAAGGGAAGTGCATTCCGCATCGACAGGTTATTGGCGATATCATCTATTCGGAACATCTCTTTAACCGAGTCGGACGTTCGGCCAGGTCGACCGCTCCGCTCTTGTCACACATATTCGCCTCATTCGATCCAGTAGTTCTCCTCTTCAAAATTTATAGTTCCATTCGTTTCTGAAATCTAAAAGACACTTCTCCTTTCGTCTCTCTTTCTTTCAGTCGGAGTCGTTCTTTCAACAGTTTTGCATGTTTCTGGGAAAGATGAAAGGTTTGAGCAAATTCTAGTTACAAGTTTACAGGTTTTATTAACGTAACGCAATTGTACAGTTACACTAGTTAAAAATATAGCGCAACTATTGAAATGCAGTATTAAAATGTAGTACAACGTGCTAAATTATTAATAATTTAATAATTTAATTATCAATTACGAGAGATAAATATTGTTTTAAAATTAAAATATCTACTAAATTTCGATATAATTAAGTTAATATTTTTTTAACAGAGGTTATTGAACGACTAGTTGAATTAGATATTACATAGTTTTGTTCAAGAGAACTTATTTCATTTTTATATGATCTTTAAGCGTCATTTCACTTTCTATCTGAACTATATTTTTTATACAGCGTTCAAATATCAGCATTTGTAAGTTAAAATTCGACACAGCCTGTACATTTTTAGTGAAATTGCTCAGAAGCAGCAGAATATTCGAAAATCAAAGTCGATTTGACATCAGAACTACTGATAACTGAAGTTGACGAATTACAGTGTATGAAACAGGACAAAATTCACAATTCATAACGTAGTGAAAAATTTTTATAAAAACTTACGAGTTGTCTGTTTTGGTAGATCTAGGGTCACAATATATAAAAAATGTTTTTATAAATATTTCGAAAACCAAAGCCAATCATAATCTATATTGTAGGAAAGGATTAATCAAAGTCATGCCACTGGCAACATATTCGAAAGTTGATGAGATCTATTTATATCTAATTATCGATTACTCTTTTTGGCGTAATTGTGTGTTTTTGTTTCTTTGCAATATTTCTTTTCAAATTACACAAAACATCCAAATGGAGTGTTCCCACAATCACTTATCTTTTGTAATTCATAGTGTAATAATATATAATTCTAGTGTAATAAATATGATATTAAATTAAATTATTAATACATATACTCCCGTTCAAAACACATTTTATATTCAACATGTACCATGTATCATTGAAAAAATAGATCATAAAATTTTTATACTTCGTGTGTATAGCTAATACAATAATGATTTACAAATTCTCTGTTGCACAAAGTGTCACATAATCTTTCCAATTTCACTGTTGAAACTTTTCAAGCTGGTGTGTATATTATACAATACTTTAACCACTTGCGCTG
Organism: Tetragonisca angustula; assembly: GCA_036937485.2. NCBI lineage: Eukaryota > Metazoa > Arthropoda > Insecta > Hymenoptera > Apidae > Tetragonisca > Tetragonisca angustula. The sequence continues at coordinate 1,251,880 of JAWNGG020000037.1, read as the reverse complement.
GCAACTGATTGCGGACCATAACGAGTGACCAAGCCGTATACAATAATTCGTCGCTTTCTTTTCGAACTCGTCGGATAGAAATTACTCAGAAGTATAAATAAATTTATTGTTTGTTTTGCCTGAGTTATATCTAAATATACTTAAAACTGAGAAAATATTGCAATTTTGCAACAAAAAATTCTCAACGTTCGTGGCACGTCGTTCCAGCCCAAGAGGTTAATGACTAATGAAACTTGCAATTAAATTCGGTTCCAACCGTATCAAAATTTTGTTCCACGTGATTACTGAAATGTTGTTTAATAGCGTACCGTTCGTTGAATTTTCACTCGCTTGCGAGTTAGCATATCAAATGGAAACGCGATCGTATCGACGCGATGATCGTTTTATAGAGCAGCGGTTCTTGTCCTGAATAATTGTACGGGGACGTTTGTTCTGTGGTAACGAGAGAGAGAGAGAGAGAGAGAGAGAGAGTTTCTTCCTTTGTCCGTATCGGAAGCGATGTATCACAAATAACGATTGCTTCCAGCTGTATTATGTATGACGGTGTGTATCGTTCTCTGGCTTCCCTCGGAGCTTCTCGCTCTCTTAGCCATTCTTAGTCACCAGTGACCACTTTATGATGAACGGCCAGCGATCGCTCGGTTCTTCCTTTATATCATTCAACACCGACCGATGTAACCGAGAACGAAAGAGGAAGAGATACAACACCACGCGACGCTCATTGAACAATTGCTTTTAAAAATGAAAAGAAGAAAGAAAAAGTTAATCCCTCTTGAGTGTACCTGGAAAGCTGCATTTGGTTTTCTTCGTCATTAACGCTCAACGGCCACATTGTGTCTGAAATCTTTTTTTTTTTTTGTGTGTGTGCGTGTATATTTTTCCTGGATCAGTGAATTGTTGTCGATGTGAAATGAATAAAAGGGAAATTAAATTAAATTTTCCCTTCACTTTAAAAATTATAAACTATTATTTACCGCAAGTAATATTTACAATTTTAATTTCTCATTTATATTGTGTTCTTTCTCCAAAAATTAGTAAATTTTGTAAATATATTTCTTTTCTTAAAATTAGTATTTCGTAAATTTCAAAAATTTGTGAGTATGTAAAATAAAAATAGCAAGAAGAATAGAATAATCGAATACTCGTCGCAGTTTCTAAAATTCAACGAGTCCTTGAAAAGTAAAAAATCATTTGATTTACAAATTGTCGAACCACTTGAGAAAATGTAACTTCAATGAATTATAATCGCGGAAGAACTATTTTCATAAAATGTTTAATTAATAACATATCCTTGATTCCGAGATTTATTGCGTTAATTTTTTGGAGTCGTTCGGAGGAAACTTCGTACTGCATATTTATACAGTGCTTGTCACTACATTTATACTTGAATGCAATTTTTTGCCAGTTTTTGAAATAAATCTACGTAATAGAAGTAAGATAAAGAATAAGTTATGAATTTAGCAATTCGTATAAATGATCTTTTCACTATTGCAATCCATGCAAGATTTAATAGAAGATAGATACAATAATTTTCAATTTTATGTATTCTTTTCGTTGCATAGTGAAATTATACATAAAAAATACATTAGTTATGAACAGACAACGAATTTTTATGCACATTCGTATCTTTCAAAGATCGAAACTTCGGTAGAAAATTATTTTGCGTATTGATGGAATATTTTATAATGTACTTTTTTGAATTATATATTTTATATTTTTTTATATTATATATTTTATATTTTTTATATTATATATTTTATGTTATATTTGATATTATTTGCACTTGAAGATATCCTATAAATGCATAAAAATCTGCAGTCTATGTGTGAATAAGAGACGTCTGCAAATCAAGTTTTAATTTTGTAATTCGTTTCGTTTCTAAATTTTGTCCCGTTTTTGAACAGCTCATGTGACACGACGATAAGTTGGTCTTTCGATCACTTCTCCTTCAGATTTTAAGATACTCGACGACAGGAGAAATTCATCTTTGTTAGACAAATTCGTCTTGTTAAAATAGACCGAAGGAATCTTGCGAAAGCGTAATTTCAGCAGTGGCTTAAAACTGCTTCAGCGTGGATCTCTGAATGAAAAGTTGTGACGAAGCCAGTTTCACGAATGGAATACGTTTCAATTTTAAAATAATCGAAACTCGAGTTTGGAAATTTGTTTTCGCCGATATCATTCTTCGGTTCACGATATTTTCAATGTTTTAAGTATTTGTAGTTAAATTGTTTGGGAAATTTTGTTTCAAAATGAAAAACAAGAAATGAATTATTTGAAATATCATATCGGTTCGTTGTTTTCAGTATCATCGTCATTTGAAGACACAAGAGACAACAACTTACTTTGATGTAATAATAATTTCAGTTTGCTGCTTGCGGAAAGACAATCTCGTTACAAATATCCCATTTCGTCACTAACAAACGAAACTTTTTTGATCTGTCGTGAAATTGAATGTCGTCCCTATGTGTTCTCTCTCGAATATTTCTTTTTTAAATCTTGCATCTCGTATTTCAATGTATTCCTTTTGCGTACGACAATATAACATATGAGCCATTGTTTTTGAAAGTGATACAAGTCCATTTTTTCATATATTGAGATATTTGAGGGTTTGAGTTTGAATCAGTTTAAAAATATTAGCAAATACGTTAATCAATTCGGGTGATGGTTTTAAAATTATTAACTTGTTAAATTTTATTATGCAATGATAATCAATAAAATTGTTGAAGAATATAAACGATTTTTTTAACTTCAAATGGACTTGTACCACTTTCAATAATAACAAATTATTAGAAATAAAAACAGTAGCAATTTTAAATCTGTATTTTTATAGAAATTGGCTTCTCTGAAATGTATTTTTTAATGTTAAAAATAATAACTAAAATGAAGGCATGTAAGTATAAGAATAATCGAGTTTATTAAGAACTAATTTCAGTTATATTATAAAAGAAAATAAACAAGTGTAAAAAGTAAATTACTTTGTTAAGATAACTAATAATAACAAACTTATTTATATTTTAAACTTATTTCTCCTTTACACTATGGTGAAGTATTCATGGTAAATAGGCCTTTTAATTTTATATAATGGCAACATAGTAATTTTGCAAAAATTTTTAGGCAGTCCTCGTTTTCCAAATGAATAAAGAACTTTAAATGACGCATTTTCCTCCATAGAGATGATCTGTAGAAAATTTTGTGCGGTTCATCTCTTTTGAACCTCGTCCAGCATATCTTCAGCCAATTTATAATTTATAAATAATTTATAATTATAATTATATAATAATATTATATTTGTATTTATAATTACAGTTATTATATTTATATTGTACTACATATATATTTATATTTTTATTTATAATTTATAATTACAAGTTATACATTTTTATTAAATTCAATTCAGAATTCAAGTGTTTCCTTTCTGCATGAAAACCCGTGTAATGCTTGAAAAAAGAAATTTTGAAAACTTTTACACTGAAGAATCGTAATAATCAATAATTATTGCGACTAGAAACTAATGGACTTGTTCCATTTTCAAAAAAAAAAAAACATTCTCGTGATAACATTTTAACAGCTAAACTTCTTTTGATTAATTTACAAAGAAATCGTGCACCATTAAATGTGTGATTATAAATATAAAAAGATCATATTTATATCTTAAAGTAAATATCAATATCTCACTAAATCTACCATCAACTCATTTTTTTCCAAAAGTGGACTTATACCACTTTCAAAAGCAACGGCTTATATGTAACGATGAAGTACAGCACACGATATTTTTACAAACACCATTACGTATCATGACTGATACTCTGAAAACATCGTTTGGCATATCATCGAATTCCATTGCAAATTAGACTTGGCCAACTCTCAAATATCTGTTTATCAAACACAGAGGAAAAAAAGAAGAAAGAAAGAAGGATATAGATCTCGAAGCTTGATTTCCAATTTAACCCCTTGCGCTGGCAACTAGTTCGCGGACTATAACGCGTGACTGAACCGTATATAATAATTCATCGCTTCCTTTTCCTTTCGAATTCGTCGGTATGATATCACTGGGTAGAAATTAAAAAGTATAATAAACTTATTATTTGTTTTGCCTGGGTCACATTTAAATATACTTAAGGGGATATTCTGGTAATCCTTAAAAGAAATCGTTGTTTTTTTAAATATTTTCTTAAAGCATACGCTTTGAAAAATGTCTATGTAAAAGGATATGATTAACTTCGTAAAATTAGCAAAGTTATAGATGTTTAAAGGAAACGGTGTACTGCTCGCAACGCAAGTATGAATATTTTTGTACAATGGGTGACAAGAACTTTAAATGTGTTTTTCTCAAATCCATATTTTTTAAACTGGCTGACGGGATATCTCACGTTTTAGTTGACCGATCGACTTCAAATTTGGAGAAGATTTTCACTGAATGTACTTTTATCGCATGAATCATGGATTTCAAAATCTGATGTTTTTTCCTATTTTTTTTTCTTTTTTTTTACTACCCAAAAGACAAAAAGCACAAGGAAAATCGATATTTTAACTCCAAAATGCTACCATTTTTTTAATTTTCGAATGATTCATGCGATAGCCATATTTATACTAATTAAGATGCATTTTGATTTTTTTTAAATAACCAGATGGACCGGAATCGCGTCAGCCATTCGAATCCGTTTTTAAAAACATACCTTTACCTAAAACTGTATAATTTCCACAACTTTCATTAATTTCGTTTAAAAAAAAATTGTAAATACTCTTCAAGTATGAATAAATCTGTGTGCGGAAACTGCATACCAAAATGTACCGTGGTTTCTTTAGAAAAGAAATCCCAGAAACGTCGACTCTTTTCAAGCCGGATTACAAGAATACCGCCTTGAAACTGAGAAAAATGTTGCAAGTTGGTTACAAAAAAAATTCTCGACGTGCGTGGCACGTCATTCCACGGCAAGATGTTAAATTCTCCAACCATCCGCGCAATCAGTTTTCAACGCAGTTCGTCGTGGCAATCGATACCGCGGGCTGGCGACGATTTTCCAGTCGATCCAGCCCGCAATAATATATACACGTAGCCGGCCGCGGAATAAATTATGATAAGGCTGTCTAGACCCGTTAACCGAAAAATACTGTGTTTTGCGTGAGAACAGGCGGCATTAACGACGCTGGGGCGCGGATGTGTGCAACCGCGGCCGGTGTAACGCCGCAAAATGAGAACAAAGCAACGTCCGGGGCCATTCGTTCGGCTGGAAAATGTAATTAAAGCGAGATTATAACAATGGATTTGTCACGTTTTATCCCGATCCCGTTCTTTGTCCCGGCGATTTCCCGCGAATATAGGGAGGAACGAAATGATGACTTTGATATGATAACTCGTTCGCCGTCCGTTTGTATCGACAAACGCATTTTTTTGTCCAGGGACACGAAGCTTATTACCATCTGTTTGATGGACTGGCGCCGAACACCCGCCCCGGTTATTTATTTGCCCGAGGTTTTCGCCACTCTTGTATATTTTTCCGTCGCGACTTGTTTTCACTCTTTTACCGCGACCTTTATTCTCGTTTATTTCTCTCTCTCTCTCTCTCGTTTCTTTTTTCGGCTCTCGGTTGGTCTATTGCTTAGTTGGGTCTTTCCTTCCTTTTTCTCCGTTTTCATTCGCTGTTGCCGGAACAGAATCGCTGTACATTTTCCTAGACGTTTATTCCTCGTTTACATATTTCGGGGAGATATGGAGCAAGACGGGGGTAACATTGGGGAGAAACGTGGAAAGAGTTAGTATATTGTTCGCGATAGTAATTTCAGGGTGTCTACCTTTGGACTGAAACACAGAGGGAAATTGAGATTATAGGACGTGAGAGTTTCAATGAAGATTTCTTTCCAATCGTGTGAATTTCTCCTTTTATATGTATGATTTATCATTGACACATTTCGCAAAGAAATTCATTAGAAGTGTCTTCCCAATATTTTATTTAGTATTAGGTTCATTCTAAACGTACACTTCGGGGAATATTGTGCAAACATTGTTATACATGGCAATTAGTGTAGGTTCGAAATTGCATTATTTACAATAATCAGAAAAAAAGATAATCGTATTAGCAGTAAAAGAATTTTATATAAAAGGTTGTTTCTTTTATCTTTATTATTTGCTTTCTATCATTTCCACAGATAGAAAAAAAGGTGTGACATGTCCAACATCAGTTAAATTGATGTGAAACTTTTGAGAAGTTTTTAGACGTCTTTAGAAGTCTTCAGAAATTTGTCTTTCTCCTCCGAAATTGATGTCTATTAAAGCACTGGAAAATTCCAAAATCTCCTAGAATAATTGGTTAAGAATTCTTAAAAATCAGTTGCCGGATGATTTTTATCATAATAATAAATTACATTATATTGTATTAATTATGATATTAAAATTATGCCCAATATAGTATTAGAATTATATTTTGTATTAGTATATTATAGTATATTATATTTTATATTAGTACATTATAGTATGTTATATTTTATATTAGTGTATTATTGTATATTATAGTATATTATATTTTATATTTTTGTATATTTATATATTTCTATATAGTTATATATTTTGTATTTTATATATTTGTATATTATTTATATTATTATATTATAGTATATTGCAGTAATATATTATATTGTACAAATTTTAATGATCTATAGGAACGCAAAGCCTCATAACATAATATAAACCCGAAACCCCTAACTTGCTAATAGTGACAGCTATTATTTCAATACTTGAACTCGGTCGGTAAGTTGGGAAACGTAATATCGATGCTTTTTCTAAACATCGTCTTCCAATCTTATTTCGTTATTTTGTCCTGTCCCTCAAAATTGCACCCACGATCTCCATTTATGGTTCCTCTGAATCTCTGATGCCCTTACAAAGTGATCGCGTAGAATCGACGATGGCAATCACGGTGCGACACATGTTTCCTCGGACACGACTAGGCGAACGAGCCCTAGTCTTTTTTATTGCCGAGGAGGAAATCGATTTACACGTCGAGGATCGTACGAAATAACCCAGCTGAGGAAATGAGAAACGCGACTTGGACGATTCACGCGATATCTCGTCGGAGACGTGTCACGGTTTGCGTAGTTTGGAAATGTAGCACGCGCGGTGACAAATGATTCGGATTCGAGGCATAAATCCCTCGTCTGAGATCCTTCTGCGGGTCTCCTTATTTTCCATAGAGTGACCAATGAAAGTAGGGGTACTTATCGAAGAATTATAGGAATAATAAAAATGTTTCCTCGAGTGACCAGGAGGATGAAATCGCTTGAAATATGGAACGAGAAACGTGTAGGCAACGAGGAGGGAGGGGTGGGAGGAGGCGAACTTTATCATTCGCACCTGCGTTGAATGAGCAAGTACATTTTGCTGTACATTTATTCAATTCGGCCGCGGCTCTTTTTCAAACAGGGGCTTACGCACATTTAATGGCATTACGGTACAGCCTCTCCGCCCACCGAATTATTAACCACTTGTCCTAGAATGGCGTCACGTCGAGGATTTTTTGTTTCAAAATTGTAACATTTTCTCAGTTTTAAGTACATCTAAGTAGAACGAAATGGGCAAAACAAACAATGAATTTGTTACTTCTCAATAATTTCTATCCAGTGATGTCATGTCGACGAGTTCAGAAGGAAAAGGAAGCGACGTTGGTCACTCGTTATGGTCCGCAGTGCGAGTGGTTAATAGGGAGACAAAAGTGTTTTCGTGGAAATTTTCGAACAATGGAACTTTTCTGTCATTAAGTTGCATAAACGGAGAACAAGAGCAGCCAGTGAATGTTTATTTCGATGTTTAATTAATAATAATAATATCTTGTACCTATCTTATCTGATTTCTATGAAGTTTATTATCTTCGTTCGCTGTTTGTGGACAAAATCGTATCTAAGAAGCTTGAAAAAAATTTAACTGTAAACTTTTTATAAATGTAAGTTGTTTAGTAAACTTTTAACTTCTAAACTATTTGGGTTTTAAATTAACTGTTACGTTAAAATTTTAATTCTGTTATAAAAGTTCAATTTTAACAGTTACTCTGCACTTGATTAATAAATTTCGATATTTTAAAGTAAAATATAAAAATTTATACTCTTTTTCACTTACAATTAGCATCTATTTAAGGAATTGAAAACAGGATAAATATAGACGAGCAAGTAAGTCGGGATTTTTACGCAATTACATGATTCAAGGTTTCAATCTCAAATGTAACACTTCACGGTAAATTTGTTCGAAAGAAATTTAACTTTTTCAAAGCAGAATAACTGTTTCTGTTCAACTAGAACTTTTTCTCACTTCTGATAAAAGTTTTCTACCTATGCATATATATAGAATATAAGTTTCAGTATATATAAAGCTGTTTTCCTAGAACAAGCAACAAACTCAAAAGTAAAGAAATATCTGTTATATCGGAGTTAATTGAAAATTTTAACAGTTTCAAGCCCTAAGAAGTATTTATTACTCATAAGCGAAATATTGAACCATTTCTCTTGTGTAAAACATTGGCAGAGTCAATTATGTTAGTCGAGTTCGAGATAAATTTGAATTAAGGATAATAAAAATAAAAACTACAAGACACACAAGCATTTAAATAATCAAACAATGGAACAAAACAGTCCCACTGAACGCTGAGACTGATGAATATAACAGATAATTAATTATATTCGTCAGTCTCAACATATAATGAAACTGTTTTTAATACTTATTCATTTTATTCATTTGATGTTCGTTCAATTTCAATGCTAACAATTCGTGTACACTTATTATATATTATAGTTTTATATTTATATTATATTATATTATATTATTATTATCTCATATTTTTCACGAAATATTTAATATAATAATATGATAAACATCGTATAATTGTATATTTTCTAATTTGTTTCAGAATTTGATTATACAATAATGATAGTTTTGTTTGATTTTACAATACTTTTATAAATATTAAATATTTTTACGATTATTATACGAAGTAATTTAATATAAGAGAAAACGTTTGTTTCTATACCCTGTGTTCATATTCTATTGGGATAACAGAGGATTTGATTTGATATACAGTTATCAAAAATGTGATATCCCGAGCACTCGGACGAAACGTGACTAAGAAAAATTTAGATATCACAATTAGCTTGAAGATAAATCACTCGTCTTTCTCTGCGGTTCGATAAAATTTTCGCTGTTGCGGAACGCAATACTACTGATCCAACTTTCTTTCGCCAGATCACCGCAAGTGCCTGTCGAAGGTTGCAATAACAGTTGAATACGTCAATTGAACTACAATCGAATTAACTCGATAAAATGTTGGGAAGAAAGCAATGAGTTCCACGAAGATCGTGGGTAGATCGATGTTGTCAAACTCGGTAAGAAGAGAGCAATCGCCCGAGGCAAGGACGGGAAAGTGGGAAAATTATAGTAAGCTGGAAATGGAAATCGTACGCCTGGATAACGTCGGTCTTTAAACGATGGAGAACGTAAGCGGGAAAGACGGGTATAAGCGGCCGCTGGATTTTCACCGGGATGATAAATATTTCATCGGGCGTCGTACGATTTTCATCGTTGTCCGGATCACTGCAAAATTCACCGGGTGGTATTCAACGATGCTCTTCATTCGCCATCCAGCTATGTAGCTAGTTGGCTGCTGCACCTTCGATACCCGTCGTGGAATCACGTTGCAACGCTTTATATTTTATGCATTCTTCGAGTACTCGGAATCGAAGCGGGCCAACAACCCACACCGCGACGAGAGAACGAGAGTGATATATATTAAAGGGATCGAGAGCCGACAGGCAAACGGTGGCTATTAAGACAGAGATGACTGCAAATTCCAATAGGTACGAGCACACTTACTTTACACGGTATGCAAAACACTCGATAATTTATATACTTGGTGCGTTAAGAGAATTTTATCTTCAGCTAGCACTGGGCATCTGGCATTCAAGCGAACGAGAGGGGACAAATGAATGAAATAAATAACAAGTTTGTTCCAACGTCTTATTTGAGAAATCCGATGGATCGTTTTATTTTCATTATTGAATTACTTTTTGTTTGTACCTTCGTATGCAAAAAATTCATTTTATTTGAAATAATAACGAACAAGGGACAAATATTATAGTTTCTCCCATAATAATTATTTCGAAAGAAGAATTATTGGAAATAAATTCCTGTAATATAATTTTGTTGAAAAGTCGATCATTGGTGGATAATTTTATTATCGTTGTTGAATTACTTTTATTTGAATGACAAGGAGCGGATGGTTATTCCAATTTACTTTTAAATAGGAATGTATGCAAATGAATTTCGATACATTATTTCAGAAATCAGTTACTGATGGATAATTTCATTTGCACTTTCGTTTGAAATAAAAATTTTTTATTTTATTGAAATAATTTTAATTGAAATAAATATAACGAATAAGAAGTGATAAATAGTTGCTCCAATAAATACTAAGCTTGTTTCTTGAAATAGAAATTAATGCAAATGAATATTATTTGAGATCTTGTTGGAGAAGTAAATTATTGACGGATGATTTTATCATAGAGTGAAGAGTATAACTGAGTTATTGATATGTAATAATGATAAAAAATTGTCAACAGAAAAACAGTCCTGAGTTTATTTTATTCAAAAATGTTTCTACATCGTTGTAGCATGTTTTATTCTGAAAAATTGTGTAGAAATTCAAACATTCCTGGAAACATTCAAAATTTTTTTCAGATCTAATTTCGTGATCCAGAAGATCAAAATTTTTTCTTTACAATAATCTCTTAAATTTTCTGAACATTTTTAACTATTATATTAATATATATTGTTTGATAATTCATAATTATTGTATCGTAACTATATATTAAACTTTCGATATTAGAATTAGACAATGAAATTTTTGGATTTCTGGAACTTTTGTCTCGTGATTAAACATCTTTTCAATATCTGCATGATTTACATAAAAATTAGCAGTTTAGTTATTATTATTGATATTTGAATACGTGAATATTCCAACACGTAAGACGAATCAATACATTGTAACTTTCCTTTTATTAAAAATGTGTGTAAAAAAGATGATAAAAAGATCATGTATGTATGTAAATATTTTCTGTATAAAATATAGACCAGAAATGAAATCTGTGTGAAAATAAATTTTTTATTGATTCAAATCTTACGAAAAGAAGAACAATCAATTAGAAATAATAAAATGTATTATTAGCAATTGCTAGCAATGTAATAGTAAACATTATATATGTTATACTAGCAGTTAGAAGCAACAAGATATTTGAATCAAAAATATTTTAATTAATTTGATCAGTTAATATTTTACTAAATAAATTGTAGCAAAATGATTTGAGACGGTTCAACCTGGTATAATCCATCGGTGCAGTGAGACACAAGCTGTGCTTCTATCGGGCGACGTGCATCACCGGTGGATCACAACTATTTCACATCATTAATCAGCATGTCGTCTAGGGGTGCACGTCGTCTAAGTTTCCTATTATAATTTATAAAAACGTAATTTCACGAAAACTAATGAAATGTAAATGACGTAGATGGAAGCTAAATAATGTTGTCCGCTTGTAACTTGCTTATTGTTAAAAGAAGAAATATGATTTGCATAATTTCTTCCTGTCGGTATTTTTACTTTGTATAAAAGACGTAAATATTCAAAAACAACAATAATCATTGAAATACCATGCTCGATTACTAGACTATACATTTTTTATACATTTTTAAATTTTTTCATGAAGGTGATTGAATAAATTTCAAAAGAAATTTGTTTCATTTATCAAATATTGCGATGAATACCTATTCTAGTTATTTTTGCTCGTTACATTCTTGCATATTATATATTTTCTCATTTCACATTATGATCATTTTTGAACCTTTAGATTTCCCATAAATGGATAAAAATCTGCAATCTATTAATCACGTGTTTTTACAAAATAGTCAAAATAAAATGTTGATCGATTCTCACAATGTGGATAGCAACTATTAACTGTTTCTTAGATTTTTTAATACTGTTTTCTTTTCCTTCTTTCCTACGTATAGAACGATATTTTTTACAAGAATAAATCCGACACGCGACGACTTATCGTAGAATGTACAAAGAAATAGGACCAGGTTGAACGTGTGAAAATACTTTGCATATAAATTATCGAAAAAAGCGAGAATTATGAATGATACATTAATCCAAATAATAATTAATCATAATAGTATAAATACTTCAATTTCCATAAAGTTTAAAAAATTGTGAAATATAAATGGAAGGTACAATTACAAAAACATATTAATTCAAAAAATTAATATTATAAACACTAAAATGTTAAATATTGATTTCTTCAGTATTTTCTTTTTTTATAACTACGATGTTAAAAAATATAATTTGTTAAAATGAATCAATTGAAAATAATTGTAAATGAAATGTGTTAACGTTGATACTCAAGAAGATATTTCATGTTGCACAATTGAGAATACTTAAGAATTCTACTTTTGGCTGTATATGTGACTAAACACAATCTATAAATATAAAGTAGAATTTTATTAGAGTCATCAGTTTTTAAACTTGACTCTGAAACTCGTACGTAGGCTATTACGTAAATTCTTGAATCACGACGCGTATTTATTTTATTTCTTGACCCATTAACGTTAACGTAACATTAATTACTTTTTTCAGTCAGTTTACATCATCGAACTCTTGTATCGAGATTAACAACAGTTAATTTTAAATATTCGTTATATTTTTCATCACTGTTTCTTCCATTTAGTTCTTACAATTTTATGAAATTCCAGAAAATTAAGGTATTTACATATAAACTATTGCTTGGTCTTTAATAGTATACTGTTTCTCACATAGTAACGAGGTCTTTTGAAAATTAAACATGCATAAAGTCTTATACAGTAAATAAAGGCTAGAGAGTCTTTTTTTTTGCAAAATAGAAATAGTTTTAATTTAATTAATTGATTTTCTTTGTTCTTAAGGAGCAGTTTCTTAAGAAGATCTGAAATCTTATTTTTATTAAAATCTCGAAGAATTAGACATGTTTCGCAGTTGCTTTTGAATTCAGCAAAATGATGTGTATGACAAGTCGAGAAAAAAATTTTGTTGCATACTATCACGTATCAAAAACTGTAATTTCGTACCAATTTAAATGTATTTTTTAGATCAACGCTTATTCCATATTTTTATAGAAATTTGTAATATATTGGTTCTAAACTCAAAATGGATTCATCGTTCTATTTTATTTTCATAAAAAATTTTACGACTTCGACACACATTTTACCACTTTATTGCATGAAACGAAAATTAGGAGAAGGGAATTCAATAAAATCGAATGAAAATCAATTTTCTTCTTACAGTTTTTACTGAATATCTTCAGGCAACTCTTTAAAAAAACTTGATATGTAAATAACGCGAAAGAACGAATTATTGTTGCAACGTATATCATCCATGAAATTATGTAAATTTGATTTCACAGGTCTTCTCGTGCAGCTAATAGTTGGCGAATAATTTAAAGTCGCGAGTGCCACGTTAGATAAACCAACGTTAAATACATGAAAATTTTGATGACGCGATATGCGAGAAATATTCGTTAAATATACACGTGCATTTAACTGTAAATACTACGGAGGCGTGCATAAAATGTTAATAACTTTGTTAGGATTTCCTATATGTACAAGTTTATACAGAAAATAATACAATAATAATTTCAGCTACGATAAATAAATACAAATAATATATAAATAATTCAAAATGTTCGAAACAAAAAATAGTATAATAGTAATTTCATGTGCAGCAAGTAAATAAAGAATAATATAATAATAATAAATTTGGGCATAATACGAGCATGTGTGCATCATGTTCCAAATATTCGAGATGGAAAATAAATGGTTTTGAACATTTTATGGAACTAAATCAATCCTAAAGTATATAAAATAGATCGAAAACACGATCTTGCAACAATTGTTATGTAGAATTTATCCTATGTATATAGTATAAGAAAATAATATTTTAATGTGATAGTATATAATATATTACATGCATTATTATATATATTGTATAAATTAGTGTATATTGTTATATATATTATGCATATTATATTATATATTATTCTTTATTCTTATAATTATAATAAAAGCACATTTTCGACTTTGTAATATTTTTCAGTGAACAAATGCAAGAATCATTATCAAAATTTCCTACATTTGAAAATAGAGCACCTATGCCTATTATCCAATGATCTTACAATAATTATGTTAGTTTCGACTAAACTGGGAAGATATAAACGAGCTGTGATCTTGTCTGTCTACAAAAAATTCTTGATGAAAATATTGACTACGCTAGCCTGTTCAGTACAGTTAATTTCTACACTCTACTCCACGAGGTTTGACCAAACCGATTCAATCACCAGGATACGTAAGCTGACTACCTCGCATCGACTTTTCGTCAGATTTTCAGGTTAAACTGAACACTTTTTAGTCAAGCAATTATCTATTCTAATTCAACTACAGTTAAGTTTATCAATTGTAAATTCTCTTCTATTTATACATTATGTATGTTGTGTCTTATTTACATTTATATATAGATTTATATTACATCCATATTTATGTATTCTATTTTTTTACTTTTCTTATAATTCTATCCTCGCTATACTTGTAATATTACTCTGTTATTTCGTGAATGAATGAACCCCTTGTCTTCTAATATCGGTGGTACAGTTAGTTTGTGGCTTGAAAGAGGAAGCGAATTGCAATTCCGTTGTACTTCGTTTCGAATTTCAAATTTAATCGTATGCTAATAAACACAAACTGTATATAACGTTTCGATATTTTATGTTACTACCAAAGTTACAATTGCATTGTAAGTGATTCTTACTTCAAAGATTGAGAAAAAAATCGTACGAATGTTAAATCTCCACCAGAATATGTAAATGAAATTAAATTCGAATCGTTGAGTGAAGTCAAATTTTTCCAGGAACTTTTCTGTGTAATCACTTCTTATCTATACAAATAATAGTAAAAAAAAAAAGTGAATATTCGAAATCACTGCCGTGAACGTCTGAAGTAGTATGGTGTATATATCAGCATTTTCCATGCCGGTAGCTCAGACAAGGTCCGATTCTGCATTCTTCTATCCAGCATTCCGTTATGGGCTTTCAATGGGCAACGAGTTGTAACACAAAGGTTAAAAGACAAAGGCAATTTAACACTTTGCAATTAGTTTACGTTTGCCGAATGCATATAGAACGGGGAAAGCGCGCGAACATGCGCGTATAACACTTTCCAACGTTCAGCTTTCAGGCCGTCGAGTAATTGCATTAGCCTCCTGCGCCCTCCCCCTCCCCCTCCCCCTCCCGCTCCGTTGCAGCTTTATTGACTTAATTTGCATAAACGCGGAGGCCTCGGAAAGAAAGCTAGAGAACATCGCGCATCGACCGCAGTTCAGGATAGCCGAAGCGAGGGAAACCCAAACGTGTTCCAACACCAGTTGCAATGTAAATGAAAATATGACGTTTCGTAAATTAAGCGTTTAAAGTTTTGATGAATTCCCCTCGCAGATGGCACGATTTAGTGAAAAAGTTGCGGGGGCGCCCGCCCCTTATCTCGAATTAGCCTCCGGGACGAGACACAACGTCTTCGCTCGTTTCAACTTGGAATAACACCGACGTTCCATTACTATCGTCCTGTATCAGCGTTTTCTCTATTTCCCTTTTCTTTTTTCTTCCTTTCTTTTTGAATAACCTCGTTACGAATTTATCTCACTTCCAGCGCAAGTTTCAATTTTTGTAAGTTTCTTGCGGAGCGAGTAGACGCCGTGAACAGACATTTCAAAGGAAACAACAGTGTTTTCAGCGAAACAATCCTAGGTATTCCAGAGGAACGTGTGTGCAAGAAAATAATTGAAACTGACATCCTCGGTTTAAAGTTGAAAACTAATTTGGGAGTAAATTAGTCGTGTTCGTCGGCCATTGGATAAGATGGTTCTATTAGTTCGGTAGAAGATTCTATTGACACTGTGAAAGTTCATTTATTTATAATCGAATGTTAATCAGTGGTCGATTGTACGAACTGTTGAATCCATTTAGTTAACCATTCGAGTAAAAGTTAAAGTAATCGAAGATGAAGCAGCAACAAATCATTCAAATCATTCGATCAGAAATCATCAATCAGAAAAGTTCACCCAAATTATTTTCGCTTGTAATTTTTTGACAAATGGCGACTACCTGTACAGTTTTCGGAGTGACGAAAGTCATTATAATATATTTCAAGGTCATTCAGAAGATAGATCCTTCTGCAAATATTTTCCGAAAGTTTTTGCTTTTTACGCAATATATAACATTTTGTTTCAAAATTTTATGTAGTTCAAGTCAGATCGATAAATCGGCCAAAGTCGATTCGCGTAACTAAAAAAGAACAAGAGAAAAGAAAGATAATTGAAACGTAGACTCGATAAAGAGTTTTATTTCAAAATGAATAGGAAGAGATGAAAAAAGGAAGCATTTAATTTTTTTTTTTTCTTTATTAAACGAGAACAACTTTCTTTGACTTGTCGTTTGCTTTCCTGATGTTCTTGTTTAAAAAAAAAATCAAATGCTTCCTTTTTCTAACGCTTCATATTCATTTTGAAATATCCCCTAATTTTTGTGAGCAATATATCTGCAAGGTAACCGCATTAACAGTCATATTGTGACCGGATATACAGTTAAGTTTTGATACCAGATTTTAGGCATTTCCAAAAATTTTTTAGTGGTCTACGTGTTCCTATATAAATGATTTTTACGTAAAAAAGTCAAGGTCACCTTATGTTTTTGATATCATAGGATTGTTGCTGATGATCGAGACGAATTCAGCAGTGTATTATACTGTGACTTTGAAATGACCTTAAACTGTGATACAGAGCTGCGCTCTGTGTATTAGACTTTTCGTCGTTGCTATAATCACGTCTCTGTTTACTTTCGTTGCTTCCCATATTATGTATGTATTTATCATATACGTTCCAGAGTCATCAGTGTCGTAAGTCATCGTGTCGTGTAATCAGCTTGTACACTGTTGAATTCGTATCGACATCAGCAACAATCCTATGATATCAAAAAACACATGGTGCCATTTTGAAAAGTCAAGGTGACCTTGACTTTTTTACGTAAAAAGCATTTTTTGAGATTTAAGAATATAGGAACACGTAGACCACTGAAAAAATTTTGGAAATGCCTGAAAACCTGGTGACAAGACTTAACGCGTACACCCTGTATACGTGAAAAATCGAAAAATCTTCGGATATTTATTATGTACATAAATACGTCGTAAAAGACAGCGTAAGGGAAAAATACAATTTTGCTACATTACAACGAGATCTGACGTTCGTACGTATCGTTCAATTAAAAGTATAAACCTGCGTGTAAAACCAGCGGCAGTGCGACGACAAAAATCGGTTCGGATGTACAGAGGTATACGGACGAACGAAACAATGCTTCTCGAATAAATGAAAGCGGTGATGCTGGAATACAGTACATATACACAACGTTGTTTTTGTTCGTCCGTATACGCAAGTCGTTCCAATCAATTTAATTTTTTTTTTGTCCGATCTGTTGCAACCGAGGCTACAGTTATCTACGATCGAAGAATGTTGCCTGGCTCTCTGACAGATTTTCAACAGAGCTCTGCCGTTTCGATTTCGAAGATTTGATTGTTTATGATTGAAGTGTTCCTTTAAAATTCCACTTCAACTGCGAAAATGAAAAAAACCGTCAAATTCACGAAGCGTGGAATTTACTTTTTGTCAAATTTCTCTTTGGATCATTTTCCAGACACTTCGAACGTAGTCAAATTTGAAATATTTCTCTCCACTCTTTCAGCGACTCGAAAATTGATTTCTTGTTATGCACGTGTAACGCGTTAACAGAGTGGATTAAGTAGATCGGTATTAATAAATTGCTACATCCGTCTCGCGAAATAAATTAAGCATGAAATAGGACGAAACGATCAAATTAATATTTCATGCCCGTCGGTGTAATATAATATCATTAGGATGAAATCGAATAATTATTAAATTTTTTCCTCCTTTAATTATTAACTCCCGCGTAATTGCAAGTTGCAATTTGAAAACATTTATGTCAACGCGATAATAACATTTCGAGTGAAAATTCACTGTACGTACATGTCCTAGTTTCCGCGATAGAACTAGATCGTGGTTTTACATGCAGAAATAAATTGGCAGGAGAGAATAATACTCTTTCCTTCAAATATATTTAGATTTAACTAACTCCAAATGAGTAATAATAAATGATTCGTTAAATGGTAAAATGGTATGTAATACTGTATATTCTAAAAAAAAAAAAAAAAACAATTAAGAAATACGAAATGAAATTTTTTCATTTGAAGCTCCCGTTTTTAAGAGCACAGCTCCGTTTGTTTATTCGACAAGTGTGCCTCGTTTATTCGAAAATGTGTGCTCGACTGATTTTTAAATTTCATCCTGCCAGAAATAATGCGCGTTATGAAAAAAGTTTTTTATTCTACATTT
The DNA here is from genome assembly GCA_036937485.2 of Tetragonisca angustula. Lineage (NCBI taxonomy): Eukaryota > Metazoa > Arthropoda > Insecta > Hymenoptera > Apidae > Tetragonisca > Tetragonisca angustula. The sequence continues at coordinate 1,233,371 of JAWNGG020000037.1, read as the reverse complement.
TCGCTACGTTTATTTTCGCACGCGGAGTATTCTCCTGCTCGATCCATTAAGGACTAACGTTAACGTAATTTCATTTCCAATTGTTTTCACTAATCGATTTATGTTACCAGATACTATTTTTTAATATCGTGGCGATGAAGGGAAAATCCCAATGACTCGCTTAATATTTTTCATCGTCATACCTTCCATAATTTTATGAAATTCAACGAAGTTGATTATAATAAATTATACACGTGTATGTCGTAATAAATTTTTTGCAACATGATACATAAATTTCTTTTCCATGTTGTGACGATAAATTATACATATTGTGTGTTATGATAAATTACTTCATTCTTAATGGATTAAGAAATATTCAATAATTTGTCTCAAAAAAGGGGCGTTATATGAAAATATTTTATTCCGTAATTTCAGTTTATTTTTCCACGTAAAATGATTTCCCCTCGCGATTATATCTTCTATATTAATCCATTGACGCATGCTTAATTTTCACGGTCTTTGCGAGAATACTGAATTAACCTATCGCGCTGGAATGACGTGCCACGCACGTCGAGAATTTTCTGTTCCAAAATTGTAATATTTTCCCAGTTTCAAGCAAAGTATTTAAGTAAAACAAAATAGACAAAACAAATAATAAATTCATTACTTCTCAGTAATTTCTATACAGTGATATCGTACCGACGAGTTCAAAGAGGAGGCGACGAATCATTGTATACGGTTTTGGTCGCTCGTTACGGTCCGCAGTCAGTTGCCAGCGCAACGCGGTTAATACAGAACCTCGAAACGTCGAATTCTTTTTTTTTTTTTTTTTTTCAAAACTGTCCGGAAATGTGCAAGTTTATTCGTAAACTTGCCGCCACCGTTTCAGCAAAAATATGCACGACGTAGCGTACGAAAGATCCTCGTTTAAATATCCGAATTTCCGCTCGATTATTGACAAACGAAGCCCGGATCCCGCGGTATATCTAGAAAAGCCAACGTCCGGCGTGATTTTCTCCAACCACGCTTTAATAACCGCGATCCCGAATTACCGGGCGAGATCCACTTTGTACCCGGTAACACGCTATGCCCCCATTAATCGTTATCAGTTTCACCGTCAAAGACGAAACTATGTTGTTGCCCGTTCGCTTGCCGAGCTTTCCAGTGGAACGTGAAGGCATTATGAATTGGCGGAGTCGGTTTTCCAAGAGACTTCCGAGCGCATTTCGGAGCAACAGAACCCGAAGAATCGGCCGTTACTTATCGGAATTGATTTTGGCGGTAGCCACCGTTACGTTGGATGGAAGGAAGACACGAGGACGTGTGTCGGTGTTGAACGAAGGGAGGAAAAAGGTCCCTGGACACACGCTGGTTGGGAGCAACTTGACAGGGATCAAGGTTATCAAATTTCATATCGGTTGAACCTTCGGTGAGACTCGTGGGAGCCGGTTTAGCTGGTCCGTACCGTCCGTAGACCTTCTTCACTGATCTCGCACGATTGCCGCAGACTATTCCTACCAGCTGTTGCTGCTGTCCCCATCGACCTGGTCTCGTGTGTAACATGTCGCGTCTCTTGCATCCAATCTCCATTACTGTATCGAAGTTTCTTACACGAGTAGCAATTCCTTTGGCTTTTACCGGGATCGCGACGCGAACCGTGACGGGCGAAACGATTCGTACATTCGGTAGAAAGATTCGCTGAACGCTGATGTAACGTTTCCTTTTAGAATTGTGACTCGTGGCGTTGTGTTGTACTTGCCATAATTTATTAATTTGTTTGTAATAATTATATAATTTGTTTAATTTATAATTGTAATAATATAGTTTACATATTATAATTTATTTATAATTTAAGTAATAGTTTATTTAATTAATTTTTTTTTTATTTATTTACTTGAACACTTGATGTAATAACTTATTTATTTCACTTGCAGTTGGCAGTATATTTATTTAATTTATTTCTCGTTCTTCACGTAGCAGCATTATTTATTTATTTAACGTACTTATCCAATATTTTTATTTAATCCTTTGAACTCGTATGTTACGCTGGAGATGATAATACAAATTTAAATTTAAATATAAATATAAATTAAACATAAATTTATATAAAAATTGTCACGCTCAGAAAAGAAAAAACATGATAAAAAATGAATTACATTGTAATGATAATAAGAAAATCGAATTTTATCGTTTTTAAATTAATTTACTTGATTTATTTTTAAATAAATACAAGTGAACGCGCAACAATTCAAAACAAATCGAGTCCAAAGGGTTGACTTTATTTTTCTATCCACATTTTACATTGTTCAATTACGTTTGAAATTCTACGTGAAGAACGCGTAGAATCCTTTGTACATATCAGAAATTTTGAGATATTCTTGCGAATGGCACGAAATCGGGATCTGGACAAAAATTGCTGACTGCCGAGTATTATTGGATGAGATAGTAGACCTAAAATATAAAATCTTAGCTCCAGGAAGTCGTACGTTTCTGGGAAGATGGAGAGATATCTCTACAAATGGCGCCGGTGGCCGATTGAAATGAAATTCGGTAGATATTATGAGAAGAGATGATATATTCGAAATATGAAATCGTAACTTCGACCACTGATGAGTTCAAAAAATAAAAAAGCTGATCGTTCCTTTTTCGTCAATCTAGCATTTTTTGATTTTTTGAGAAAACTAAATATATTCTTTGGATATGCTCCTTATTTTATATTATATATCTATACTTTTTTTAATAACTATGAACTGACATATAACGTTTTATATAGAAATAGACTGAAAACGGGGACTGAAAAGATACTCGTAATTACAAGTGTTAATTGTGATTGTGATTAATTTATTGTACACTCATTGTCAGTGAATCAAATTCGAATAAAGATGTCATCATCAATCATTCATATTTATCTTCGTTTCATATACATAACCGTAATTACGTATATTATAATTAGGCTGATCTTCTACATGATATCATATTTCTACGAGCTTAATTGAAAAAATTAAAATTTAAAAATATTTTATATATTTTTACATATTGTGTATTTTCCGCACTTTTGTATATCTACAATTTTCTCATATTTATAATCATAAGCAATCAAACCTAATTATTAGACTGCAAATTTTATGCATTTTGAAAATATAAAAATGCAGAAAATGCATATAATATATAAAAATGTGCAAACTATCGAAGTTATAATATTTATAATATTATTGGAGACAAATTTCTGCTTTGAGTATACTCTTGACTGTGTCTATAAAAATTTGAAATTGCATAAAGATCTATTAATTACAACCAACATACTTGAGAAATAAAAGTATTTATCAGGAGTGAAACCAAATTATTTTATACAAATGTGGAATAAATAGATACATCTTGATTTCATCAACATTCTTTGATTTTTTATATCTATTTTCTCAAAATTTCAGTTACAACAAGCATCAGACTATATTTTGACATATCTTATATTAAATAATTCATTTAAACAAAGATTGTAAAAATTTAATAATGGAAAATGTATCAGTTTATTGTGATCTTTCTTAATAGCACTGTGTACCAAATTTTTGTTTATTTTTCTTCACGTTTTAATTATGTGTATAAAATAATTATATTGCTAATAATTATGTATTTATATCACATGTATAAGATATAATTATATCTAAAGAAAATAATAAGCGATCATATTTCGTGTTTTAGTATTATGATTTCTCTATCAAAAAAAAAATTTGTGTCGTGATAATTAATATAATAATAATAAATGATCTTGAAATTATTAATAAATCAATAACGTATAATTCTAATAATTTCACCATTCGATTTAATGTTAATTATTATGTTTCTAATTATATTAAAATATATAATTAAAATTTCAATAATTCTAATAACTTCACTATTCGATTAAATATTAATTATGCTCGTTCCATTAATTGCATTGATTTCTCTAATGAATCATTGAACATAAATTCTACTCAACGTTCGCCACTCTCATTAAAGAGAAGAATCGTTTTTAAGTATTAAATTGAAATTCTAGCACAGACGTTTTCGATTCAGACGATTTATGTTATGCGTAAAAATACATTAAACATCGAGCGTAGAATATTTATTACAAAATACGACAGATAAAAGATAATGACAGATAAAGTATGACGACGTTTTCCTTTCAATTTTGACAAATTTAAAAACTATTGGATTATTGTACTGCAGCTTAATTAGACCACAATTAAAAAATACTTCACTTACTCGGTTTCCGATGAGCTTGTCTTTGAGAAAGTGTTATAAATATTATAAATTCTACAAGTTTTCTCTGAAAATGGATACCAGATAATGTTCGTATTTAAAAGTTGTAAGATTTTTCTTTCTTATTCTAAGTTCTAAATTGCGAAATTAAGTATTATATTCTATCAGAAATTTTCTAATTTCTCGTCAGAACATATTAAAGAAGACTAACATTTTTTCTATCAACTATTTATTTATTATTAGTCACTTTATGTTTCATTCTGTATACAGACTTACAAAATTGACTAAAACATATGCGGGCAACATTAATTTCTTTCATGACAATATAGTGTTTTTTAAAAAAAGTGTATCTGTTATATTAACTAATTATTGTATTATCTTTGTTTTGTCAAATTTTCTTTTTTTATTATTACATACATTAAATAGTAAATATGCTTACGTACATCAAATAGTAAATATGCTCGTGGTAGTAAACAGTAAATATCTACAACAATAATAAAGTAAGTTTTTATTAATTATTACTGCACAAAGTATGTGTTGGACAATGTACTTAATTGACACACATAAACTTTATACAAAAATTTCTCGAATTTGAATGTTAAAATTTCGAAAGCGTGTAGGGGACAAGAGAAAACGTCCTTTAGAGATGTTTGCTCCATTTTGAAAAAAAATCACAGGAAAACAAGCAAAAAAGTTTTCGTTTTCCCACATTGTTAATGTTCATTTCATCATTTTATAATATTAATTTTCAATATTTTATAATATTAACATTTAACATTTTGTAATATTATTTTATAATATTAACATTCAACATTGTATAATACGATTTTCATCTACATCGTCAATGAAAATACTACTCGAAAGGTTGCAGCAATGCAAGCATATTACGTCGAACATAGATCACTTCGATTGTAACTAGTTTTGGTGATGTTTGGTGCATTGCAGCTACTGCTTGATCTCTCTCGGTGTTGATTGGCATGGCCTGAATGAACTCGCTGGATAAACTAGAAAATTAGAACTTTTTGAAAATGGAGGAACGACTGGTTCCCGAAGTTTTGACGTTTAAATTCGTGAACACACCCTGTGCAACACAGTTGTATCCGATCGCGACGTTAAGACGTTTCGAGAAATGTCAATTTAATTGGCGATTAAACTGGCTTGTGCCATTGATGTGTCGGGTGATTTTGGAAGAACAGTTTCGTACAAATGTCGATTGTCGGATCTCGGGAGAGGAACGATTCCGGAAGCTTTTAAGCGCGGAGAAAAAGAAAGAGAAAGGGTTGGCCGCGTTTACCGAACCACAAGGCGAAAGTGACGCGTTCGCTGCGCGCTACGTTCTATTTTCCGGTCCCGTCATCACGAACGAATCTCTCTCTCTCTCTTTTAACGCGTTATTACGCGAAACGCGAAGGCAACATGGCATTCGACGGGGGTTGGTGGTGTGCCGGCGTAGCGAGACGAAGGGCGGTAAGTTGAACCATGAAACGTGATTTACGGCGCGAGGAGGATACAGCCGCGGCCAAATATCAGTGTAAACGGTACTGAGCGCGACGGAAAACTAGATTTACGCTCTCTCCCGGAACCTGTAAATAAATATGTCATTTAACGCGTACCTATAATTCGAATTAGTTGCGCGCAGAGGCTGCGAATCTTGGAAATCACGAATCGCGAAAGTACACACACCCCAGGACAGAAAGACTCTGTATTTTCTTATATTTTATATTTTCTTGTATTGTATTTCTTATATTTTATATTTTCTTATTTTGTATTTTCTTATATTGTATTTCTTATATTTTATATTTTCTTATTTTGTATTTCTTATATTTTATATTTTCTTATTTTGTATTTTCTTACTATATTTTATATTTTCTTGCATTGTATTTTCATATATTGTATTTCTTATATTTTATATTTTCTTATTTTGTATTTTCTTACTATATTTTATATTTTTTTATATTGTATTTCTTACTATATTTTATATTTTATATTTCTTTATATAGTATTTCTTACATTTTATATTTTCTTATATTGTATTTCTTATATTTTATATTTTCTTACTATATTTTATATTTTTTTATACTGTATTTCTGTTAGTGGATCGAATGATAAATACACTAGTTGGAGATAGATTTAATAGAAATTAGGAAATACATATATTTAACTCTCACACTTTGTCTCAACTCTCATACTCTGCTACACTCAAGCCTCGCGTCTATCCAACTCTCGACTGAGCATCTTCCCGATCATACTTGTTTTTTCGTCACCATGCTCGCGCTCAACTGTTCTCGCATACATCTCTCTCATTCGTTCTTTCTTCTGCCATGAAATATCTCAAACACTCAGATCACACCACACTACTCTTATACTCTCACTCTCGCCACACTCATGCTTCCATACAAACATCATATATTTTCATTCATCTATGGTAACTATCACAATTTCTTATATTTTATATTTTATATTTTCTTATATTGTGTTTCGTATATTTTATATTTTATATTTTCTTACATTGTATTTTCTGATATTTTATATTTTCATATATTGTATTTTCTTATATTTTATATTTTTTTACATTGTATACTGTAACTATATTCTTTATTTTCTTATGTCTGTGTGAAATATAAATAAATGAAGAGAATTCGTAGATTATTACATCAGTATTCTTGAACTTGGATGTACATTGTAAATGTATGTTGAATATCGTAACTGAAACGTACTTCCCAAAGAGATACGAAAGATTAAAAAGACACAGAAAATGCTATTGTACTTTCACTAGAAAAAGAATCTCACCGGTTAATCGTTAACTCAACAATTAAAATTACAAGTAACTCGAAACTAATGACAATTAACGATCAAAATAAGAATTTGATTGATCCTTGATCACAGTCACAGAAAATATTTAATCGTTTGTTGCAACTAATGACTAAAACAGTAATTTAATTGTTACCTCCCATCAGCTAGACTAGAAACCTAAACATCAATTGCGATTGAAAATTCTTAAAAAAAAAAAGAAAAAATTTCATCGTTAATCATCGATCGGTCGAAATTAATCAAATTGGAACCCTACTGCGCGACGCTGCACAATGACGAAACAAACGAAACAGAAAATCCCGGCGCTCGACGACGAACCAGCCCGGACGCCGGCAATTAGCATAATCCGATCGAAACGTACGTAAACTACGAACACTTCTGGAAATTGGCCGAAGCCTCTCTCTTCGACAGAAAGAGGAAAATCAGCTGAAATATTGAATTCCGTTTCCTTCTTAGACGCGGCACTGAGCTCCGCTGTTTCCCTCTCTTGTCGCGACGCAACAAAATAAGATTTCCCCCGACGAATCCGGCCGGAATTAGCGGGTGAAAAGCTGGCCGATGACGCGGAATTGCACGTACTTACGGATCAGGGCTTTTCCCGATCTGTCGCGGAAACGCGCGAAATTGGATTCATGACGCGTATAGAAAGGGACACCGGGGCACGTGCGCCGCGCGAATATTGGATTTTCCTGCGTCGTTATACGACTGACGAGTCGCTTCTGTTCGCCCGATCGCTGTCGGCAGAGCAAACGATGATATCCAATCGCGGGGGGCGGGGCGGGAGGGTTACTCTCTCGTAAGTGGCAATCGCGTTGACGTCACGTACTATTGCAACGTGTCTCCCTTGCGAACAGCTCGGAGAGAGACAGAGAGTAGTATGTGCAATAGAAATAGCGCAAAGTCAGGCTGTAAATAAAAAAAAAAAAGGAAAGCGAGAGAGAGAGAGAGAGAGAGAGAGAGAGAGAGAGAGAGAGAGAGAGAGGGAGGTAGGACCGGGCGAAGCTGTCGTTTTGTTGATTGGAGCGTTTCGCCGCTACTTCTCGCGGCAGATTGTGCAGGCCTCGATATTATGACAAAAAAGAAAGAAAAAAAAAGGCTGACATGCGTTTCGTTCGTTGTGTTACGGATACTCTCGTTAAGTCTCGTTTCACTCGGCAAAACGAGTGAGAATCGCGGCCGATCGGTTGGTGCCTCTCAATATGTATTTCGCGTTCTCTATTCTCGACGGTTATCGGTCGGGTTTGTGAATTAGCGGCGGTCTTACGAATGACGAGTGGGAATTTGGCACACGCTCGACCGAAGATTGCAAAGACATTTTTTTTTTTTTTTTTTATAAAATTATGTCCTTTATCAAACGTGCTAAATCCGGAAGATTTGAAAATGTTTTTATTCTAAGCTCCAAGGTTCTAATTTCAGTTAACCAATGATTGCGTTTGTGTATGGTTTGTTTTCGATTATTTCTTGAAATTTTGAATTTTTATTTTTTTATACAATGCAAAGAATTAAAATTTTTTTTACTGAAATTTCTGAGGAAGTTTAGATTTTTCGATCTAGTGACTGTGTGTAACAAAAAATATCGCGTGATATTAAAGAAAGATTCCCAGATTTGTGATATCTGTCAATTTTGCTTTTTCTTGGACGAGTTTTGTTTATTATTTTCAGAGACAATATCTCAATCAAGAAATAGTGAAATTGAATGCAGTGATTTCGATGAGAAACTATCTCAGAAACGTATTACAATATTACAAGTATTTTATTAGAAATACAATTATAAATAGTTTTTATTGTTATACGAATAATAATTAATGTAATAAATAATAATAATAATAAATTAAAAACAAATTGTATTTTTCTGGGTTGCAAAGAGTTATAATCGTTATGTAGAATTTTTTTCCGTATTTATTCTAGAAGATGATTCATGTTTTATAGAGAAAATTATGCAAAATATTTTAAATAATTAAGTTTTAACCTTGCTCATATCCTTGTTGCTCTATTGGAATATATTAGCATGATCTACAATGTCGCTCAAAAGTTTTAGAATACTTTCTATTCTTTCTATAATATTCGGTATTTGTCGTACTCAAATTTTTAAAATACATGTATATTTTAACAATGCGATCAACATATAAATACTTCACAGATGTGTTTCATTTTTTATTTTTTGTAACAAATATAGTGCATTGTTCTGTTACGTCTTAAAATTTTTTCTCAGGAATATATTGTATTTGTAACATAAATTATAATTGGATGAATTTTGAGTACAAATTTTACAAAGAAGTTACACGAGATAAAAAATTTACACGTAATTAACATAAGAATACAAATAATAAAATAATTTATTAATCGAATACAATGATACAAAATACAAAATTCGACTACTTTGTTTTTCGTTTAGTCATGATTTTGTGATGGATGTGTTCCATGTCAAAAATTTAAACAATAATTGTCAAAGTTTCAAAATAACAAACAACGAATCCATTAGTTTTTCGAATATATTTATATTTAAATTTAATATTTTATTAATTTAATATGAATTTGAATTTAAATTTTACGTATTCATATTTATGATAATATTATCCAAAATATTAAAATTAAAACTTAATTAAAATACTCGCGGATAATATAAAAATTTATTTCAACAACACTCTTTTAACACTGTCCACCTTTGCAATAATAATTCTTATCCGAATAAACGCTGCGAATCTCTATTAGAAGAAAAATTCACTCGCGCACAGTACCTTCGTATTTTTACAAACCTTTCGAGAATGAAATGAACTTGAACTTCAAATGCGCATTGAACGATCAGTTTCATAAGATTCGAAATCCTCAGGTACAAGTTTCGTTCAGAGAAAAGGGAAAAAGGGATAAACAGCTTCGTGTCAATAGTTTTATGCAATTCTGACACAAGGATGGGGCACCTGGCATAGTAACACGTGTATTGGGGGGTGAAATTTCTGTACAGAGCGGGGAGTGGAGGGGGTGGATGGTTTGAGGTGGAGGAGGGGTGGGGGGAGCGGACTTGACGGGAAAAAGGGTAGCTTTTTCGCAAAAAGGGACGGTTGCAATATCTACTCGGGGGGAGGAGATACTGGCCCGCGTCATGGCATCCTTATCCACTTACCTGGGAAAGCACCTGACGGTAATGCGACAAAAAGTCCCTGTGTCTTTTTTACCCGGCTGCTGGAAATTACTCTTTAATGGTGATAGCGTCGGTTCGCTTGCCAGCGAACGCTTAAAATCGGTCTTTATATCGGCGATGTGCTTGACAGACTCGGCTTCTCCAGGCATCGTCGTTTCACCGTCAGCGCCCATACGTACCTGTGATCTGGCTTTTCCCTTCCTCTTTACCGGCAACTTCTATCTCGGGACGAGAGCAAGAAGAGAAAAAAAGAAAAACGAAGACACGTAGCAAATGAACGACGCGGCAAAAAAGCGGGAGAGGAACTTTCAAAATCGATGTACGTGCACCGCGGAATCGCTTGGAATTTGAAATTTCGAAGAACGGAGAGGAGCGTTCCGTCTGTCGGGCTCTCGTTTCTTTCTCGCGAGTTTCATCTTTTCTATCGAGCCTCGAATTGTCCGAGCTTCTGGTAATTGTTAGACGTCGTTTTTATTTCGTTCCTTGGTCGAGGCACGAGGAACAGCAAAACAAATGATTATCATTTGTATCTTGGATTGTATCTGTTATTTCGTTTTTACTGAGAAAATGGTGACTCACTCCGAATTCACGGATTTTCGACTGTGATGTTATGTAGATTGTGGAGGTAAAATATTGTTCAAATACGCTGGACATTTTATTTTATAAATATCCAATTGTAATTTATATTTATTAATACAAAAAATGTCAGTAATGATTTCTCAATCGACAATCTTTTTTAATATTTGAATCTTCACCTCTTGCTTTAAAATATCGAGTCGTACTAAATAATATGGAATGATCTTGGTTTGAAAAGAGAAAAAAAAATACAGTGCGATATGATTTTGAATTTTACATTTAAAGTCTCCAATTTGAAAATTAGAAAGTACAAATCACACACACGTTTCAATATTTCAAATTGTAATAGTTGATTTAGCTTATCTATGAAGTTCGAAAAGAAAATCATAAGTTGGGATGATTGAAAAACGGTAATTAGGATAAAACAGATTCTACTGTAATTATTCGAATAAAATAAGTAGGAATGTATTTGAAAAATAAATGATTTGATTAGTCGTCAATTTCTTTGAGATTTACATATCTGTTTATTTCATTTTATACTTTTTACAATATACTAAAATATATACTGTAATATACTATTATAATATTATAATATACTATTGTACTATATTGTATACTATAATATTCAATATACTATACTTTTTATACTTTTTGCAATAATTTATACTATTACAATAATTTATAATATTTATATTACTATACTGTTGTAGTATATTGTATATTATAGTATACTATACTTTTCATACTTTTTACAATAATTTTCTTTCCATCGTAGCATGAAACTTACATTTCTGAACCATACACTTTCAACGATACGTATCAGCGCTGTTTATTTCTGCCGCAATATTTCTATTCTGATTCCATAGTTACATAATTTCACTTATCATTAATTTTACTTGTGTCAGTTTGTGAATATAAAAATAATTTACAGGATAAGCACAACGAGAAACAGGAAAAAATAAATGGCGGAAGTGAATGATTAAATAAAAATACATTGGATGACATTTTATGATATTGTAATATAAAAATCAGCAATGAAACATGTCAATGCTCATTTTTTAAATAAATTATTAGAATTTATTTGGACAAACTTGCTTGTTTCTGTTATTTGGGGCAATCCTCTCTGTCCTCTCCATTTGTTGTTCTCATTTCAAATAAAAAGTGTTTGATTTCAACATTTCGTACGCGTCGATTTCCTTTCAGTCTCTTCAGTTACAATACATTTCGGACAAAATAACACCTATGTCGTTCGGTTGCTATTCAAGATGAAAAAAATATCTTGGCAATCGTTTCACTCTTCTCTGAAATCAGCGCCGTTTAAATACGAAATCCATTTTTCATCTTCGGCTTCCAAATACTTTGTAAAAATAGCGTGTCATTCGTCGCAAACAATTCAAATACAAATTAAATTTACAAAAGAAAAAAAAAGTAAAAATATTAAGAACTGACGCATGTCTAATTATTACTGTGATACGTACGCAGATTTTGAGACGCAAATTTGAAAAATTAAATATTTTTACCCTCGTCGTAATTTTACTCTTCTTTGGCCGGACGATTATTGCATTTCCAACACTAACATTTACTTCTTTGCCTCCACCTACTTTCCGCTCGGGTCGCTTCAGAAACTTCTCACTCTGCTTCGGCACAGGAAATTGTGAACTGTTTGCCTTTCTACAAAGTCTTTCATAGCGAAAGGAAACTGAATACTTTCAGGGCGAGGCAAATATGGTTGAAAAACTGGTGTGGCGATGGTAACTTATAGAGTTATCGCGAAATAACTTGAAGAAGGGAGAAAGCAAGGTTTACCCGGTGTCGGAATTATAATTTAACTTTAAATAATCTCCGGTAGTTTGGTTACTTACAGTCGGACAGAAATTATCCGCCGCTTCTTTTGAAACAGAATTGATCGTTTAAATTGAACAAATTAACGCTCGTTCTATTTCGTAAATTCTTTCTCATTCAGTATAAACAATGTAGGATCCACGGGAAATAGTTTTAGCATTTTTTCGAAAATTTATTTTTTTATATACGTGTAATTGTTATATTTGAAACAAAGATAGATGTGAAACTCTCCAATTTACAATGTGACATATGTAGTCAGTAATAAAGAATAAACATAGGAGAATGCAAAGCAATGTTGAATTCAAAATTTTGTAAAAATTGACATTTCCTCTTTTTCTCGTGGATTTTACTATTAGCTATTTTTATTAATAAACTGCAAATTTTACGTATTTATGGAAGATGTAAAAAACTGTGTACAATGTACATGTAAGATGGCACGAAATATTTATATATCAACGTGTTGATAATATTCAATAGACAAAATAATTTTTTAGATAGATCTGATTTTTTCATTCTTCTTAGAAAAATATTAAATTAGATAAAAATCCGCAATATCGATTAACTTGGGATTTAGTATATATAAGATGAGTTGAAATAACTTGTAACCTATTTGCTGTATGAAAAAATGTTTCAAACAAAAATTGCACAGTTCTCAGGGATATAATATTTTGTAATTTTATTGTCATTTTGTTTTTCAATCGTCTTCAATTTTTTAAATGGAATGATCTATTTTTTGATCCAGTCGATGTAGCTCGACATTGTTTCACCTTGGTATGTTATCTCAAAATTGTTCGAGTTATCTCAATTCATATCTCATCCATATTGCGAGACTCATTCTGTGAACTTTATTTTTTATATTTGTTACTTTGCCGTTGTGCCAACATGCTATTACAAACTAATTAGATTTCAAATTGAAGTAATAACTAATATATAATCATTTTCTGTTATAAGTAAATGAAATTCTGATTAATATTCTGATTCATTGTCCTTTCTTCCGTGAACCATATTATGTTACATTTAATTTTTAATCAATTTATTGTAGTTTCGGAAACTTCACTTATAAATATTGATTCTATAAGCATTTTCTTACACTTTTCTAACTTGCAAGAAATTTTCTTTTTAAGTAGGACAGAAAGCCTTCGGTTTGCAGATTACGTTATTTACGCTTGATATAATACTGTCAGCAATTTAATTACATCTAGTGAAAACATCTTTCTCTGTGCCCATAGTTAAGGGAAAATATGACACTATTTACCCCTAAATATGGAAATCACGGGAGGACTAAATTACCAACAGAGGACCATAATATCATCCATTGCTCTACACTTCCATTCATATTATGAGAAATTTGCTAACACGCTTTAATAGGAATTGAAAATTCAGTTCAGGGAAAATCGAATAAATTCGATATGATTTATTATAAAAATTAGTTATCGCGCTGCGATCTTGTTGAATTTATTCCAGAAACAAATTTTTCACAAAGTGTCGATTAAGGTAATATATTTAAGATGATAATATATTTATTGGTGTTCTGTGTCTAAACGAATGTGTCTACTGTTTCTCACGTATTAACATTTCAGTTTTGATATTGCTTGAAAGCTTCGAGAACTAGCAACGTTTTTAAATTTAATTTAATACCATTTAATTTTCACCATTTTTGCATTTCATTATTACTCATCTCGTACCCTTGCTTTTCATTATTCAATCTGCACTGTTCTTCAATTCTCAGTATTTCGTCACTTTACATTCGAGTCTTTTTTTCCTGCAACATACATGAACGTGACAAGGTACACGATCATTGACCATGAAAAAACTGACAATTGATCGAACAAATTCCACCGAATGAGCTTGCAATTGCGACGGGAAACCTGGAAAATTCGATTTAACCCTTTAATTGTTGCTGGCGCCTAAAAGCGCTTATAGTACTGTAGGCGCCTAAATACGCTCAAAAAATTGTTCTTACGACACTGTAGGCGCTTAACCTACTTTGATCGGCTGAAACGAGATGCGCCTATAGGAAAATTTTATCGACCATAATTCCAGCAAATCTCATTTGAACCAGATATACAGGGTGTTTTATAACTCGTGAGACCCACTTCGGGAGCTGATTGTACGCTTAAAAATAATGAAAGAAAGTCGTATAAATATATGTCCTATCTGTCTTTGTTTATGAGATATAATAAATTTTATAAACAGAGCAAACTCTAGTAAGCTAGTTTTACCAGGGATGGTATATTCAATTTTCATAATAATCATAATTGGGATGAAGAAAACCCACATGTTATTGTACATTCAAGACATCAACACCAGTTTAACGTATGGGCAGGAATAATTGATAAATTTTTAATTGGACCTTTTTTTCTTAACAGGCACAAAGTACGTTGATTTTTTTCAGCACGCGTTTACACGAAATATTAGAGGAAGTTCCAGTCGATATTAGACTTCGTATGCGGTTTATGCATGATGGAGCTCCTAGCCGAGTGGCTAGGCAATTTTTAAATCAACACTTTGCAAATAAATGGATTGGTCGTGGAGGTCCTATTGCATGGCCTGCTCGTTCTCCAGATTTGAATCCATTAGATTTTCATTTGTGGGGACATTTAAAATCAATTGTATACGCAACATCGATTGAACATGCTGAAATACTACGAAATAGAATAGAGCAAGGCTTCCGACAAATTCGAGAAACGCCAGGAATGATAGAGAGAGTAACCAGATGAATGACAAGACGCGTGCCGGCTTGTCTTCAAATGCAAGGTGGTCATTTCGAGCATCATTTGTAAAAGTGATTAAAACAGAAAATTCATTATATCTCATAAACGAAGACAGATAGGACATACATCTATATGATTTTTTTCCATTATTTTTAGGCGTTACAATCAGCTCCCGAAGAGTGGATCCCACGAGTTACAAAACACCGTGTATGTAAGTGAATGATAATTCAACAATTACATATTCCGTTAGTCATATATTATTTAAATATGTTTATTTTACAGTTATTTATTTTCATATCTTTAAAATGAAAAATCGGAATAATAAAATGGTCAGAAAAAGTACATGTAAACATGACACAACAAATGATTCGTATTGTGTTTTGTAGATACGATGTGATTGTTGTACTGCAAAAAGAAAGAATAACTACGTACTTTATCTTTGGAACGTATATTAAATCGGATGTATGCAACAAAATATATAACTGATCTCTATGTTCAAACTCTCTTTTTGAATTACTTGACGACGACTGTTGTGTGTTTATCTCCTTAGTGACTGTTATATATATCCCCAACGATTATTTATAAATCTTCTTGACGATTGTTATAAAAATTTTACGTTAATGTTACATTTTTAGTACGTGCCCTAACAATTCAACGCAGAATACGAATAAATAAATAATATTGGTTTAATGTAGTGGAATTCAGTTTCGATCAACAGTTTCAACATACACTTTCTCAGAAATGCACGCCTTTTCGAAAAATTTCACGGTGTAGGTCGCGACCGAATTCCTACCGTATGGTACGGCTGCCACGTCTCAAAGTACTGCCGTAGTCAAAGGATTAATAAGATTACTCGTAGCACACCGGAATCAGGATGCGCCGGCATGTCTGCGCGTTAACAGTTCGGTTAAGTGGTCCTTTCACCTCCGTCGCGATTCGTTGCTCTCATTTCTGGCCAGATCTTCCACGAAATTATCCTCCCGGTTTCGATAATATCGCGTGGAATCTTCGCCGAGCTCGCGTCGCACCTCGTTTCCGCGAATTGCTGTTCCGTCCAGCCACGGTGGCTCTTTTCTCGGATTTAGCGTCTCGGCGGCCGCGAAAAACGGAACGCAACGGCGGCGGTTTTCCTGTCGTTAACAGCCGCGAGCTTCCTCCGTGTGCACGTTGTTTATCACCGCGTAAGAAACTTGCGAATTGGCAAAAATAAAGCACGGGGCCAACGGGGGAGGGGGTGGTTGTTGCCGCGCAGCGGAATAAAGGGGAGGGGGGAGAGGGGGTAAACAGATAGGGCGAGAGAACCGAGCCGAGAGAGGATAGCATTAGTTAATTAGGTTGGGCAGGAGGCGTGACGTCGTAATTATTGCAACGTAGCTCCAGCTACCGTGCCTGCCTGCTTGCCTGCCCAGCCTGTCTGCCTACAGGTCTGCTAGCCTGCCACAACAAAGTTATTAATTGCTTCCTACCATTCCAGCCTAGGCAAACCTTGGCTGGCGCGCGCGCGCGTTCACCCTCTTCCACCCCCCGGGCGGCTCGTGCCGACCGCTCTACATCCACCTGCATGCCTCTCTAATAGCTTCGCTATTCATCATTGTATTCCATCGTTTCTGCGAGTGCCTCGCTCGCCCGACAGCTTATCATTCCCTGCTTTCTCTTTTTCTTTTCCTTTTATTTTTTTTCATTTTCTCTCTCTCTCTCTCTTTTTTTTTCCTTCTTCCTCAACGTGTACCGACGAAAGAGCTTGGGTAGGAGGCTTGATCGATGAACCGTTCTGGCTTTCTCCAGCTAAGAGTGGTCCCGTGTGCTCAGGAAATTGTTCCATTTCGTGTAATCGGCGACAGTTACTGTTGTAATGTAAACCAGTCCGAAAAATTGGGGCGGGTATTACAAATGATCGGTGGACACGGTATCATCGTGGGCGTTGGAGGGTTTCAACGATGAAAGTTAGTTTCGGGACGAACGGACCTCGACTTGAAACGTTTCTTGTGTGCGACTGTTGTTTGAAATTCGTTCTTTTCATTGGTAATTTTATTAACCACTTGTGCTGGAATGACGAATGGAAGAATTTTTTGTTTCAAAATTGTAAATATTTCCTCAGTTTTAAGTATATTCAAGTAAAACAGAATAGGCAAAGCAAATAGTAAATTTATTACTTCTCAATAATTTCTATCCAGCGATATATCGACGAGTTCAAAAAGAAAGCGACGAATTATTGTATACGGCTCGGTCACTCGTTACGGTCCGCAATCAGTTGCCAGCGCAAGTGGTCAACCCCTTGCGCTGGAATAACGTGCCACGCACGTCGAGAATTTTTTGTCCCAAAATTGCAATATTTCCTCAGTTTTAAGTATATTTAAGTATAACCCAGGCAAAACAAATAATAAATTTATTACTTCTCAATAATTTCTAGAATATCTTTCTTTTCAGTGATATCGTACCGACGAGATCAAAAAGAAAGCGACAAATTATTGTATACGGTTTGGTCACTCGTTACGGTCCGCAATCAGTTGCCAGCGCAAGTGGTTAACACGATCCAAGTGATCTAATGTGCAGTAAAGAGCATAACTGGATACATAATGATGAAAATAACAAACTACTTGGTCTCGTTTCAAAGCTTGAGCTCTTCACTTTCACAATCTTTCTCAAAGATGTTTTCTATCGTATAGTATGTGGATAAGTGAAAGTACTTTTAATTCTCGAAAA
Organism: Tetragonisca angustula; assembly: GCA_036937485.2. Classification (NCBI taxonomy): domain Eukaryota; kingdom Metazoa; phylum Arthropoda; class Insecta; order Hymenoptera; family Apidae; genus Tetragonisca; species Tetragonisca angustula. The sequence goes on along the minus strand of JAWNGG020000037.1, from coordinate 1,215,371 downwards.
TTGTAATAGTTTGAACATTTCTAAAAAAAAAGCGTCAAAATAATTTTGATTTACTGTGGTACTATTACACACCTCGAATAACTGGTACAATATAAAATACATACGTATATTAATCTCGTTGAAATGAACTGAACATTATTGTATTGCATAAAGCAACTATTGCTTTCTTTATTTATCTAACGAAGAAAGTATCCAAGAGAGTGGCGTTTCGAAGTTTAAGTTTTTACTTAAACTTTTTACTACTGCATAAATTACAATAATCTACCACGTTATAAGTAATATAATGGATATTATACGCTCGAGTATCGAAACAGTGGTTCAAAAGTATTGACCTAGTTTTTTGGCGATATTTTTACGAAAACAAATGATCATTAGCAAAAGCTAGTAGTTTCCACAAATAGTTCATTACGTACAAAAGTTAATTTCCAATAATGAGTTATAAAATAACAATAGGAATAGAAAAATTCGCATTCACACACTTATAATTCCAGTGATTAATCTGTATTTTAACAGAATGTTAAAAATGAAAGAAATTAGAAAAGAACGCTTGTTTTTGAACCCTTAAAAATATTTTACAAAAAGAAAACTCAAATGTCAATATCTTCTCGATTCTCGAATTTCTATGTCTATCGTCATTGTATAATTCATTATTGGAAATTGTTGTTGTGCACATTACTTTTGTACGAAATAAACTACTCGTGATAGCTACTTATGATTTTGTTTATCATTTGTTTACAAGAAAACTGAGTGTGCCAACACTTTCTTCCACTGCATTTGAACGTAAAGTAAGCCAGAAAAGTTCCGAAAGTTCGCGTGATTAATTAAGAATATTAAAATTACAGGTCCGCAGGAATTTTAATTTCACCTTTCCGCAATGGAAATTGAAAATGCATTGAACTGATGAATGCGCGCGTTCCGGTTCGTAAAAGTCATGCTCGTGGATTTCAAATATTTGTACGCGAATAGATGGATTTCGATGATTATAAGGAATTCGAAAACTCCGGTGGGGAAGTATTACTTCTGCGGATAGCTGCAAATCATTCCCATCATTCCCAGAAATTTTCTGGACATAACTCTTCTACTCTTATCCTTAGAGCATTGGACCATTTCCAAACAGCGGGATTCAATGAAATTCCAATATTTCGCCGCCATTTGTCTCTTATTTATCAGTGATCATAATCATTCGATTCGAGGGATTAAGGTAATATTCACGAATCGAACTGAGGTAAAACTGTTTGGGATTTCGAGAATTTAGCTGTACCTTATTTCCGCAGAATCATTTCTTATTCTGTCAAAGCGTATGGAACGACTGTGGGATTTCGGAACGACGAGACTGCGTTTGGGATCTTAAATGTGTTTTCACAGCGAGTGTCAGGCGTACGTGATTTTGTTTGACGATAATATAAAATAAAAATATTTGGTAAATTTTTTGGCAAGTTTAGCGGCTTTTCCCAATATTGCTGTCGATTTTTCCGGACATTAAAAGTCTAAAAAATTACTATATGGTCTCAAAGGAACAGAAAAATAGGCAGACAATAGTCTTTTTTTATGTCTAAAGAGATTTTAAAAATCAATATTGTATTTCCTAATTGCATGTATATATTTTTTAACACGAAATGATATTAAAATCCAACTAAAAAAAATATTAGTCTTAAACCTAACAGTCAATAAGATGTTTTAGGATAATTTGTCGTGAGAAATTTGTTGATAAAATAATATAATCTTTTTCTTTCATCACTGTATTGCAAATATATATTTACTAGAAGATTAGTGTACGTAAAGTGATCTCACTGTAAATATTAAAAACTTGTTGATATAATGGATTAAGACTTTTTAACTGCTTTTGTGATATTTGCGATTATTATACATTTTATAACAATATATAACGTATATTAATATTGTTACATCTCTTTCAAACTTTATAGTTTGAGTACTTTATAATTTATAGGCTCCTACTTTGATGTTCAAGTAAAAGTAATATACTCATAAAAAATTACTCAACATGCATAAATACTCTCGTGAATTGTTTGTATATTTTCGAATTGTTTTCTGGGATGTAATTATTGTTACGTTGTAAATTTTTAACATATGTAATACATTTATGTAAATTTTCTGTCATAAGTGTTCGTACAGTTTCGAGAGCAACAATATGTACATGTAATGTAATATTATATACAATTACACATATATATTTATGGATGGTAGAGAATTGGACGTAGATTGTAAATAACAACTATAAAAATAACCAAATAGATTGCTCGAAGTTGACATATTTACGAAAAATTGATATCTAGTACCACTGGCGAAAGATTTTCGACCAGACGCTTAAATATATTTGAAAGTATAAAAATATTTTCTACAAGAAAATTCATCGTTAATTGACACGGCTGGCTTCTATTTTTCTCTATATTTTAAGCAAATACCAAAAATTTACGTCCAAAGGATTTTAATATTTTTAAATACAATCGAGCAACTTCAGTCGTCGAACTTCTACGAAAACTTCTACTTGTTTCAGAATTATCCTAATTGGTTTCCCCGTTTATCCTCTTCGCCTGTGGTAATTTTCTCGCAACACAATGCGTCGGAACATGCATAACAGTACAAGCTCGGACAAACACCCAGGCCGTTTATACCTAAATTTCATTTTATAATTAAGCGATAATACTTTCACTCTCGACCTTGGATTGACTAATCCTCGGCAGCCCTTCAAGAGAGAGCATAATCTCTTCTTCAACTATGCTTCTACATCTTTCGTAAATATTATTTCTGAGTTTGTATTTCACATTTTTGACGCCATATTTTTAAAAATTTTAAAGTTATAATAATAAATATTAGGCATGTTTTAGCACTTCTGTATACGTAAAATTAAAATCTTAACTATAACTGTGGTGAATTACTGCGCACAACATTCATGTGACTCCTAACGACGTCATGCGTAACAAATAATTCAATTTAATATAGTATAAATATAGTATACTAATACATATTAGTGATAATTAATATTTAACGATGATAATAATAATAGTTCTTTAAACACTTAGTAGGCTATTATACCTATAAAACACTAGAACTGTCAAAATGATGTGACAAATTTATCTTTTTTTTTTAGAGTAACTCTGTTGAATATTGCATTCTTGAATAATAATATGATTATAAATAATAATAATGATGATATAAATATAAATATAATGATAGAATAATATAAATAATATATAATTTATTTTTGTAGAATATGCAAATAAAATTTTGTGCTTTACACTGTAGTATATACTTTTGCCTATTCCTCAAATTCAAATTTCTCTGCTGCAGTTTTTACATTTTAGTCCTAGTATTAATGCTACAAATGCTTAAAAAGAGTACAATATATCTAAAGAATTTATGCTTTCACATCTTTGTACATTGCTTGGATGTTCTTCTAACAAATGTACATCCAACGAAATATTTTTATATTATTTGCAAATAATCGTTGCATTTCTCGTTTATATGTTTATTTCTGATACCTGAGCTTGAAAATTATTTCCCAGTGCAGAATGTCGCGTAAACGCTTGCCTACCTCGCTCGATTAGCGTTCGTACGAAACGTTTGAACGAAGGCAATGAAACATCGCAAAAAAAAAAAAAATTGTCAATATGCGTCTCTTCGTTGCACAGAACCGTTTATCAAATATTTTCTAGTGTAACGGAAATCTGATTTATGCGACGAGAAGGAATAACGTTACGGTTCGATGTGCGATCGCGGAAGATTAAATGTATTGCAGTTAGCTTATGATCACGGAATTTCCAGGTACCATAAAGCGCGCGCATATTGGAGCTGGCTTTATTGCGCGAGATTTAATATGTTCCCGAGGTCGAGATTTATAGAAAATGAATGAGAGTCGATTCTGAAAAGCGACCGTTGAGATGCATGAAAGAAAATAATTGAACGGCGACGAATGTCTAAGGAATAAATCTTGGGGAATATTGCTTTCGATGGTGTTGAAAAAAAAAATATATCGTATGAAATTTTAGTACAACTGACTTCGTGACTCGATTCTATTTCTATAGGACGGAAAAAAACTTCATGCTTTGTTGTGAAAGTCTCTGCAGCCCGAAGTATCCAGGGTGTCCATGAAGTCTCTTTACAATTTCAAAAATTCATGACAAGGGTAAATGAAAAGACAGATAAGTGAAAATTATTACAAAATAAGACGTATGTTTTTAAGTTTTTTCTGCCTTGTTTAATGTATATTATATATATATAATTAATATTTTAATATACATAAATACACCTCTAGGCACCATTTCTTGCGAAATTCGCAGCCATATTCGATTTCTTGCCATATTCGCTGTAGCATACCCTCATCAGTGGTATCAGTGATGAGTATTAAATGAGGCAGAAACAACTTCAATATGTACGTCTCATTTTGTAATAATTTCCACTTATCTGTCTTTTCATTTGCCTTTGTAATAAATTTTTGAAACTGTAAAGAGACTTTATGGATACCCTGTACTTCCATTAAATCGAATTAATTTTTTTTTTTTTAATTAAGAAACCTCAGTGAAGGTTTATACAGCGGATCGAAAGAAACATTGACGCATCTAGTTTTTTTTGTAGTATTTTTGTGAAGTGAATTATTTCTGTAAATAGTTTAGTTTATTACATAGAATAATAATACGAATGACATAAAAATTTGAGAATCGAAAGGAGTTTGACACGTAAGAAGTTTTTTCTTCCAGTTCTATGTGTTTGAACGGAATATAAAATATTTTTAAAGGTAAGCGTTCTTTTTTAATATTGGCGCAATATCACTCGATAACGTTTTTTAAACGGATATTTCGTAATTTTTTTTTTAATAACATTCCGCCATAAAATGCAGATTAATCACTATGTCAGTACTTTCTCGAATTTTTTGTATTGTATTGTTATGAATTAATTGCATATTAACTTATTATTGGAAACTGCTTATTATTGTGTATTACTTTTGTGTGCAGTGAACATATTTCTGGAAACAGATTTTGCTAAAGTATCGTTCATTTTCACAAAGAAATCACCTGTACATACAGTCGCGTCGGTATTCAAGTCGACGCTCACACTTTTCGGGAAATTTAAGCTGAAAGATTTGTAAATGATATTTGAATTGGGAACAAAGTCATTTATTTCATTGTCACGACTATAACAGAGACGATACATAATGAATGAACATAAACAATAAATAAAACAAAGCAAAAATAATGAATTTTTGTATTTCATCGGGCAACATAACGGAAATTAAGTTGACGATAAATATTTCTATGAGATGCAATACAAAATATAATAAATTTTAAATTAATTAATAAGAGGTTTGATAACCCTTGACCTTAATAACCTCTAGTAAGCGACGAGGCATACTATTTATTAATTTTTTCAGTGTATCTGCCGTAATTTCATTCCACTTGCTTTTCATTGCTGTAATGAATTTCGATTTTGTATATCTTTGATTTTTTGGAATTTGTCGCTCAAGTTCATCCCATAGATGCTCTGTAGGATTTAAATCCATGCTCTGAGGTGGCCAAGGGAGCACGGAAGTACCATTTTCATCGATAAACTTGTTAACTATTTTTGTTGTGTGTTTCGGGTCGTTATCATGTTGAAACACGTAGGTCCTGTCAACCCTAAATTTTTCAATTGATTGAAATAAATTTTCATTTAATAACTCAATATATTTGGCAGCGGTCAGCCTTTCATCAATAATAGTTAAATTTCCTACTTGGGTGTCATTGAAACTTCCCCATACCATTACATTCCCACCACGGTGTTTGACAGTGGGTGTTATTAGTATCTGTTTGAAAGCGTCGCTCATTCTCCACCATACATATTTTTTCCTTTTGTTTGAATTCAGTTCAAATTTCGATTCATCGCTCCAAATTATCGATATTCAAAATGAAATCGGCTTATTGTAATGTTCTTTAGCAAAATTTAGACATCTCAGCGCGTTCACTTTTGAAATGTATGGTCTATTTCCAGATATCCGTCCATAAATATTGCTTTCATTAATGCGAGATTTGATTTGCGTGATCGATATTGGTAGACAAAGATTTTCTTTGATTTGTTGTGCAGTAATGAACGGATTTTTTTTTTTACTTCTTTAGTGATTAGCTGATCTTCGCGAGCAGTTGTTTTCTTTTTCCCGATTTCACCGAATTTTCAGGTTTATCTTTTTTTTTTTTTTGTAATTTTTGGCATATCTTCCTAACACCTTCTTTTGATATTCCAAACCCATGTGCAATTTGTTGCAAACATTTTCCTTCCATTCTTCTTTCGTAAATGTGTAACCTGTTGGATACTTGTAGCTCTCTAGTTTTCGGCATACTATAAATAAAAGGTGCTTATCGTCAAGAAAGAAATGTGTGAAAATGACGCACGAATCATTAGTCTTCTAATGAAATTAAAAATTAATTAAACGATGATGATACTTCGTTCATAAAATAAAAGTTTCATTGCGTCAATTTACCTTCCGTCAGCTCTTTGTTTGACAAAAAATGCTTAAATGTACAGTAACTTTGTTTTTTATGATGCTAATGCTTCAGCTGTTTGCAGGCAACTACGCTTAAGAAAACAAAAGATTTTAAGTCATGTAAGAACGTCAACATAGCAGAAAAAGCAACGCACGCTTCAAAATTTGCCGTCGTCAACATAAATATCGACTATGTATGTAATCGTTATGATCCTCCAAATTATTCTGTCTCTCAAGAGTTGCAAAATATATTTCGTAAAGGAAGCAAAGACACACATACAGGTTGCAACGTTTGGTTTGCCGACTGAAATTTCTATATTTGAACTTGTAATTGATATTTGTAGATTTTGTATGATTTAATGTTTAATGTAACATAATACTGTAATACAAGTGACTCACAAAAATATTCGAATATCACAGGAATTTTTATATAATTTTAATACATCGTGTGTATTATATATTAATTATAGATGTTTATGCAGTTTCAAATTTAAATAGATACATAACTATAGAAGTGGAACTTGTTTTCTGTATTAAGTTCTTTGTATGATACATTTTTATATATTTCATGGATTCTATAGATTTTCATATTCTTGACACTTTGTGGGCAAATGTATATCTATCACACTTTTTGTTCATTTTCAGAACAAAGTAGTTCGTATTCGCGTCTAATTTTTTTACTACTCTAAGCTTCTAAGAAATATGGAAATACGTCGAATTACTCAGTGAAGCTTTTATTATATATAGACAGTTTTTAAATCAAATCTTTCAAAGATTTTTCAGAATAGTGAAGTTTCAATGAACGCGTGCACCAGGTTGCCTATGAAGAGCTAAATTTCCCAGAAATGCATGATCATCCACAGTCTAGTTATGTGAAACATTTTGATATTTCATTAACATGATAATGAAACCTGATTATCATAATTGCATCGATCAAATTTTGATGTTTCATACGGGTGTATATATTTCGCAGATATTCGTTAAGGTTAATAAGCCTCAATAAGCCAATATTCATAGTGGGGTCGTCTTTGACATTTATTATTCGTTTAAAATGAATATTTGTGCTGCATTAATTCTTCATTAAATACGTACACCCCTAAAAACAATGTCAGCATATTCTACGATTAAAAATAAAAAGAAAATGCTATATAAACAGGATTGTAATTGCATTGCTGTTACAAAGTTGCAGTAAAAGTACCATAAGTGTCTGATTCTGTGTCAGAAAGACAGACAGTGTATTCATTTTGTCAATAATGACAATTTTGTGTTTACAAGAAACATTGCAAACATGGCCAATCGCACGACCAGTCATTTATAATTTTGATATTTTCTGGTAGAGTATTTATCCTATGTATACGCTCACGTATTATATATTTTTTCTTTTACTTTCTTCTATTTTCAATCACAGAACATACATTGACATTCAGTATTAAATATGTTCAATAGTATAGAGGTCGTTTCATACAAATATATGCAGGGATGCACCTTGATATTCTTTACAAAAAAGTATTAACCTATTTATGTTAAAAAATCATTAGTTTAGGAGATATTTTAATTTTAATGTTGTTAGGAAATCATTACCCCTTTGTTAATGTTGTAATGATTTTATTTACAGAAAAGGTTCACTGTGACGACCATTTGCATCACGACACTTTCTGAATCGATAGATTAACAATTCACTCGCGTCGTGTAATGTATCTGGTGTTACTTTATTACACTCAGCGATGATACGATCTCTCATATTGGCCATTGTAGCCGGAGGCTCAGCGTACACCTTATTTCCTAACAACATTAAAATTAAAATACCTCCTAAGCTGATCATTTTTCAACATAAATAGATTAATACTTTTTTCATAAAGAATATCAAGGTGCATCAACCGATGCAATAAAAAATATGTGATTCCATTTAAAAAAACGTGTGTGAATGACCTTTACACGCCTCTGCATGTCCACCTACATGAAAACTAGCATCATCGAAATGTGCCCCTCTCGAAACCACTCGACTTCATCTGAAACATTTTTCGCTACTCGTGATAATAACGACGTAAATCTAAATGTATATTATGTGGCGACCCACCCTGTATATACGTGTACATCAATACGTCAATTAAATTCATTCGATAATACACAAATTATTTCACCTTTGCATTTCAACCGCACGAATAATTTTACCCACGACTGCGAGCTGCACGATCGTTTACACCGGATAAATACGAATTTGCCGAAACTCGTTCTACACGCGCGCGCCACTGCGGTACGAAATTTTCGAACAGACTGTGTTACCTATCTGTTAGAATTTGATTTTCCCCGCTAATATGCCCGTTTATATATTATCATGCGCAAGCTGCGTAACGAAGGTACTCGGGTACTGTAATCTGTCAACCTTGAACAAGCGGATGCTCGATCATTCAGCGTTGGAACGCGTTAACGTTCAACGTGCATCGACAGATCGCTTACGCGCGTATGTATGTATGTATGTATGTATGTACGTCTGTTCGTCTGTCTGTCTGTCTGTCCGTTCGTATGCAGAGGAACGTCCTGGAGACATGTGACCAGTATACTGTGTACACACGGTAAATCTTCCCCAACGTTAACGATCGCGAAGATCGCGTTCATTCCGCGGGAGGGGATCAAACAGGACCACACTCCTATTTGATTGTGAATCACAGCGACACGGGGGTGAATTTACTTTTATTAAAACATCTCGCGCGTTTGATACGAGCCAGACGATGCAATTAAAATAATTTAACCGGGCAGAACCGGATGGCTGGCGATCGCATTAATACACACCGGTGGAAACGTATAACGGAATTCATCTCGCGCGAAATTACCTGCCCATTGTTCTTTAAAGCGGATTTCACCGTTGTGGCACGCTGCGTTTCGCATTTACCCCTCTCCCGGAAATCAAATTTCGCGTGATTTTTGAGTGATTTTAATTTTAAAAGGACCCGCAAATGTTCTGTTTTCTTTCCGTTTTTTTCTTTTTTTTTTTTTTTATGTGGTCATTCAGGTAGGCTGCGGCGAGGTGATTGGTGTGAAAACGAGAGAATCACGATGTGCAGTCTTCGCGAATAAAATACGTTGTAATTTTTGACTTTTGATACTTGCGCAATCTTGGACAATTTGTATTTCTACGGAGGCAATTGAAAGATATTCAGAATAATTGGAATTCGAAAATTATCTTGTTTCTTTTTTTCTTAGATATTATAAGGGGCATATTATGTCTTTGAAATTTGTCACAAATGCGCAAAGATCTAAAGTAAAGTGGCCTTTATTTTATTATGGCCAATAAGTTTTTTGTTTTATGTGATTAAATCATTTAGGAAATTTGCTCTATCCTCCAGAAATACAATTATTGTAATTTAATTATTTAGTTATTTTACAGTGGAGTTTCTTAGCCATCTGCATATTAGTAGAATAATGATCAAATTTACAGATGTTCATACCGAACATTGAGATCTATCGACATCTGTAAATCTTATATTAATTTCGTTGCTCATTTTTTCAATTTATATCATGATACATTCCATTTCCTATATTTAAATCGATGTATTAATAATAATCGTGCTTTATACTGTGAATTTAGATAACGTATACTATCAGGCAGAAGTATTACGTATACGTTCTGTCAGAAAAATATTGTTTGATTTTCTAACATTAGTATACATTTCTAGCTAATTTTGAAATAGGTTTTAAAAAAATTATTGCTTTTCCTGCATTAAGTCAATTAGGATTTATATTAAGAATTTTATGTTTAGAATTAAATAATTTAGCATTTTTACATCTATTTATTCGTGCTTTATTTAAATCAATAATATTTATATGTGTAGGAAGATTTATTCATTATATAAATGGAATTCAAAATTTTCGTTTTTATAAAGGAATATTTTATTTATTAGGTAATGTTTTTCTTGGCCAAAGTATTTCATTGCAAATAAAAAACATACTTGGAAAATATTTTATATTTCATATTAATATGTATTGTTAAATTTTCTGACATTTATGTATACATTTCTAACATTGGTAATGTTTCTCTTGGCCAAAATATATCGTTGCAAATAAAAAACATATTTGGAACATATTTGGAAAATATTGTAAATAAAAAACAAACATTCATCATATCGTTGAATGAGACCAAGAAAAGGTACAGAAATTAACGCGAAGTGAAATATTAAACCTCATCCATTCTCTGTCAGTTTGACACATTTTTCTTATAAAATATTATACTATTTTATAACGCGTATGTAGGTGAAGATACAGTAGGTGAAGCATATACTTTTGACACTTTTGACAACATAATATGTATTAGTTTTCAAGTTCTAATTATTATACCACCATTATGCATACAAAAGTGTATGCATGTTTGTTATAAATGTTTTCAAATCCTTTAAACAGACACTGCATTGTCTTCTAATTATTGTAGCATAATAATGCGTGTAGATATTCATAGTTTCGAATATACATAGTTGTAACGAACAATACTCATAATTGAAATTTAAAACAAATGATTATAACGATAAACGAAACTAGAGAAGATAGGATCACTATATAAAATTGAACACTTACATGTGAAAGTTGAATCTGTGAATCTTTTATATACACAATCAAATGGAAACTCGAGGAAGTAAATAAAGGAATCTGCAAATTTAACTATTTACTTTTTATTATACAGTACCATATTTGTTTCATTAACTATCATTTATTGTAAAAGGAATTAAAAAGTACGAAAAATATTTTTTATATGTTCAATATTTCTTAATATTACTTGAATCTTTACGTATTTCTATATTCTCTCAGATATGGAGCACACTAAATTTTTGACAATGTTAAATTCCACCTACTTGATCAATTGATAGATCTAGTAACAAGAAGTTTTATCTTCTTGTAATCAATAATTTCTAAAGTCTTCATATTTCTCTATATAATCTTTGTATTTAATTTCCAATATTTTATGTTGATTTTATTCTTTTACGACACTGTAGATATTAATTTTATCGACATTAATTTTTATCGAGAAATTAGATCGATGAAAGTTAAATCAAGAATAAAATTACGCGTGAAGTGTATTAAAAGTGAATCCGAACTTTTGATTGGAATTGAATATTCCAATTCCTGTTTGTTCCTCGTGTATCAATTTGATACATTTGGTTCGAAATGTCTAAAGATCTCGTTATAAAATTTAGTACCTATGTCTGACAGTTTTAAATTAGATGAATAAAAATTTCGTCTCTTGCAAAATTATCTCCTCGTCGTGGCTATTAATTTTTCATCACTTTATCAGTTTTCGACGTCAAGAAACAAATTACGTTGGAGGACTGAGAGATGGATGAGATTTAATCTCGCATTTTAAATTAAGAGATATTTAAAGACCAGTTACATCCATTGGTTTGCAACGTAGTTTACAAAAATTCGAAAGCAAAAAAGAGATTGTTTCAAAGGAAAGAAGCTTCAAAGGAAACGACCCTTTTCGACACCACCGCTTCCGGTAGTGGAGTATTTCTTTGTCGTTATTTGCCAAAGCGCGTGCATTTTCCACGGTGAAGTTAACTCGAGTTCAGAATTTGAACAAGGCGCGACGTGGTGCATGGTAATCACGGAGTTGGCGAAACAAAGCCAGGAACAAGTGGGTTTCAAACGGGGAAAAAACCAGCCAGTAGCCGAATTCAACGCACGAGTGATAATTTACAAACAATAAGCGGAAGTTTTAATTAACTTATCGAGCGTTGAACGAGAGAAGGAGGCTGTTGCAGCTTGGTTTCGACGTACGAAGGATTTTTCACGAAGATTCTTCATCGTTTGGTTCATCAGTACTGACGATTGTTCCCGGCTGAGAAGTTCTGACAGGCTGTCAACGTCGCGTCGCGTCCACTGTTGAAAGCATGCGTTCTTTTTTTTTTCTTTCTTTCCCGACCCAACTTTTGCTCCTGACTTTCATTAAATCTTGATTAAACTGTGCGAAGCGGAACGAAAAAAGGAGAAAAAAAAGAAAAAAAGAGACGAGAGCGATAGGATGAGAGATTTCTTAACGGACAGATTTACCTAGTCTCGGGGGCTGGTGGATTGGGTGAAACCCGGAGCGGCAAGTGCTTCGAATACTTGAAAAGTTCCTCCATTCGTTTTATCCTCCTTCTCCTCCTCTCTCTCTTCGCGCAATGTTGCCGATTCAAATTTCAGTTCTTCATCAGAGAAAATACGCGAATTCTGTACTTTTCAGAATTCTCCGTTAAAAATGTCAAACTATCATTTATCATTAAAAAAAAAAAAAAAAAATACAGTTGAGAAGTAGAGAAAAATACTTCTTTGTTTTAATCGTAGAAATCTAGGAAATTTTCAACAAGTTTTCTTGAGCTTGCTTAATTAATTGGACAAAGTTTTAATTTTGATAATCAACTGCAGTGCCAACATCCTCTTCGTTCGTTCCCAGTTCTTTATATTGAATTCCTTGGAGCGGTCAGTATTCGTTTTATTTTGCTATTGCATTGTGCATCTAAAAACCAGAAATCGAAGCATAGTTTTCGAAATAGTTTTGTCCGAACCTGTGTGATTTATTTAATAAAATATCCGTCCCTGTGGGGAATTTTTATGGGAATTCTTGTAGAGAAAAATGTTCTTACAAGATAGATAGTTTAGAATGTGTGTAATAAAAGTTCAGTGGCAACAAGTTATTTTAGAATATTTATTTAAAAATGTTCCGTAAGATAAATAAAAATGCCAAACTATTATTTCTGCTACTAGATTCTAGTTTTGTTTGAAAATATAATATCGTATTATTGAAATTGAATTATATCACAACGCAATAAAAGATCAATTAGCAAACGATAATGATCGAAACGCAGATATTACACTACTTTATAAATTTTATATTTGTCATCAGCAACAAATTCTTAACAAATCAGCTTTAAACTGCGTATTGTCTTCGTGTTCATAAATTTTATAACTAAACAACATTTATAGTAATTGCGAATAAGTATAATTATTCAATATTCGTTGAATAACATTCAGTATTCGTTACAGTGATTGAGAACTTTTTCAATATCGATCAGCAAATTACCTGTTTCTGTGATATAAAAATTTTTATTTATATATTTTGCAAGTTCTATCAAGATATTTGAGACCGTGACAATATTTTTTTAAAAAAGTTCTACAGTCCACGTTTTGATTAAAATCTTTTCATCGCCAAAAATAGAGGGGAGAAAAATTTCAATCGTGGGATATCAAAGCAGCTTGCTCGAAATTTTGTCTCGAAATAAAGCAAAAACGTCCAAGATGATATTCAAAAATCATCCAGATCATCTTACGTTTAAAATCCGAATAGAATTGTCTAACATTTAAACGCAATTAAAATCGTCGACCGATGGATCTGAAACGTTCAAATTAGCTGCACTATTTTGCGTCTCGATGACTCGGTGAAAACGCCTCTGGCGCCGGAATATTAATACGCTTGCTGTCCGTAAAATGGAACAGTGAAGTCAGAAATCGTTGACGAAGACAACTGTCTGTGGTGGTTCCGTGGATCAGCGGGGCGAAAGTATAATCCGCGTTTCGTACACCGTGTCCCTGTGACATTTGTTGATTCGTTAATTCTCGAGACCAACCTGAACCGTTCCTTCGTTTCTGATACACGTTGTCGTTGGCCGTGAGAAGGGGACCATGCTTCTTATGGGCAGGATTATAGAAGATTAGCCGGGAATTGGGGAATTTCAACGAGTGTTTACTTTGCACGCGGAAGGAAAGGATTACCAGGCTTCGATGCTTAATTTCGCGACGACCACTGCCACCGACATCCTCATTTTCGCTTTCGACGGTGAGACAATGCGAGACGTGCCGCTTTTAATAGTGTTTATCTACACATTGTAGAACAACGCGACTGTACTCGTTAGACACAGAGTGCAGCTGCTGTAAAATTGAATTAAATCACAAAAAATAACGCTAGTTTCTATTCGAAAAATCAATAATTTTGTCGTTTGTTAATTAACAATAATTGATATTAACCTCTCGCGCTGGAACGACGTTGTCGCGCACGTCGAGAATAGTTGGCCCACAGTTGCAACATTTTCTCAGTGTTAGAAATAATAACGAATAATAAATTTCTTACTTCTTATTAATTTCTGTCCAGTGACATTATACCGACGGGTTCGAAGAAAGCGACGAATTATTGTACACGGTTTGGTCACTCGTTATGGTCCGCAATCAGTTGCCAGCGCAAGTGGTTAAAGCATTTAATGACGAACCAATCGTTGGGATTTACAATGATATTTAAAAAGAGTTTCTTATGGATTTTTAGATTTAATTCTTCCCACTCCTCCACAATACGTTTTTTAAATTCATAAGTATTTGCAAATTCTGTTCGTCGCCAAATTTCCCCAATAATTTCGTATAATATTCAATTCCGGAGACTTGACTTGCTTGGCCACTCTGAAGTAATAAACTTTTCTGTTTGCAAAGTACTGTTTTACTGTTTCGAAAGATATACTTATTTCTGGCAATTCGTTAACTTGTCCGTCAACCGATGAATTCAGAAAGAAGACGAGTTATTGTATACGGTTTGGTCACTCGTTATGGTCCGTGAACCAGTTACTAGCGCAAGAGGTTTCACGCATTGCAATCTCTTTCAGATAAATTACAGTGTCAAGTTGTAGCTGTGAAAAAAATTGGTTAAACATTTATTTACAAAATCCATTTTATCGTAATTATTTCTTTCGTTTAGATTCTATAATTTCACGGAATTCAAAGAAATTGAAATATTTACAACGCTGAGAGAAACTATTTCTTGGTCCTTAACGAGTTCACATCGCGACAAGTGAAACTACTGAACAATAATAGAGACAGTGGAAGGTATAAAACAGGTTAATAAAGGAGACAATTTTCTTGCGAACATCCGCATTACGCTTGGAAACTAATTAAAAGAGTACGTGGAAGGAACGAGAAAATGTCAATTTTCCGTTTTGTAGCATATTTTGTTTGTGATAACGGGACTAGGACTATGGAGCTACTAAATATAATCTACTGTATAATGTTTAAAATATCTTCGTGAGACAGCGTTTGTTGTATTAATTCCTTTTCTTCGATTTTCTTCGATAAAGCAATTTGCAAAGACATTCCCTGTTTCGTCCCCTTGCCCTTCAATTTAATTACGAAATTAATGAACCATTTACTGAACCAGCTATCGCAAGAATATACCATAACCACGAAAATATATAGAAACGATATGAAAAGAGCTAGATTTACTCTCAGATATTCCAACATACCATAAGATGTATAGCAGCTTAAGCAACAAATTGCAATTACAGTTACTTTCCTCGCATGACGAGCATACTCGTCGTTCGCAACAATAACGACAACTCCTGCGAGTTCGATCTCCGATCCCTCGTGAAATTCAAATCACGCTATAGTCACAAGCGACAGGTCGCTTCGGCGGCAACAGTGGCGAACGATAGTTGAGCCCCGTTCGCGAAGAGGACGACGGGGTTGAGTGATTACATTGCGAAACCGGAAGCGGAGTTTTTCCTAGCCGATCAGGAAGCTCCATCTCGCCGCATAAATTTCTATTTCCAGGTGGGAAGTTGCAGCAGCTTATTCCCTGTGATGGAAAAGGGCGTCAATGGCACTTGGGCGTAGCGATAGCCGGGGAGGGCTAGAAAGAGCAATAAGACCGTCGGCTCTCGGCGATTGCTTCATTTCCGTAAAGAGGCTGCCTATCTGCGCTTCCGTTTCCATCGAACCCCGTTGTCGAAGCCTGTGCATGCACGTGCATCGACCCCCTGTCACTGGCGACACACCGCGCCCTTCCACGCCGAATCGTTTTTCCAGAATCTGACAGAGTTTCCCCCCTCTAACGAGCAACGCTCGCTCATTTGCTTCTTCAGTTCTTCCCTTCAAGCCCGTTCCGCGCCGCTGGATTTCTTACGCGATACAGCCGTGCACTCGATACGACGAGATATTATCGCTGCATCACATTCTGTACAAGTCGATTTTGCAAATTTTGTGTCTGAAATTACCTTCGACGTGTTAAACTAGAGCGCGTTATTGTAATTTCGAAGAAAATCATACAACGTGCAATAATAATATTTTTATATTTTATTTTTTAATATTTATATTCGTATATATTTTTTAATATTTATATTTACGTATATTTTTATATTCTTTAATATTTATATATATTTATATTACAAAATTAATATTTATGTACATTTTATTAATATATTTATGTTAATAAATATATTATAATTTTAATACATATAATTTTATATATATTATTTGATATATTTATATGTATTTCATTTTTTAATAACAACGGAATATAATTGTAGTATTTATCATTAAATGGAGATACAGAGAAGAAAGGAAAATTTTAATATTATTGAAAGAACATTGAAAAGCTTTATATTCGATATTATTAATATATTAATTAGCATTGATATTAGTGATCAATCACAAAAATGTCGATTTTTTCGTCGATATGTCATTCGAATTTATTCCTCGTTCTAAGAGAATTATGGTTTAACCTGTTGCCACGCACGTCGAGAATTTTTTATCCGAACATTGCAATATTATTCTCAGTTTTCAGTATATTTAAGTATAACCTCAATAATTGCTATCCAGTGATATCATACCGACGAGTTCAAGAAGAAAGCGCCGAATTATTGCATACGATTTGCTCACTCGTTATGGTCCGCAAAGGATTCACATTTGATGTCACGATGAATCACAGGGATTAAGAAATTAAATTTAATTACGTACATACCTTATGTAACGTTACGTTAACCGCGCGTACAATATTGATTCGGCCAGAGTAATTTTTATTTCAGATACAGGAAAGTTTGTTCGAAACTCTACCAGCCCTTTTTACCAACGACCTTTTTAATCAGCCTCGTCGATTTCATTTTTCTCTTTCCGCATGATATCTGGGTACGAAATACTTTCAGACCCGCGCGTAATTAAAATTTCTCCCAATAAACCATTAACCAATAACCCATAAAGGACCGGGGACCAGTAATTTATTACAATGTTATTAATACCTTAGCTTATTGAAATTTCGTAAAATTATGAAGTTCAGAGAGAAGATGAGAGCTGTTAATCGAGCACTGTATGAAATATTGAAAGATGTAATTTTCAGTAGTATAAATTGATCGAAGGGAATTGGAAAATAGAATTCCTCGAGACCATCTTTGAATTGTAAATGTGCTTTTCCCGTCGTCGTAAAGCCGACGAACTTTTTTCGATCTCGAGCTGCAGCTTCGAAATAAAAAAAAACTGTAGCTACTCGAAATTGCAACTTCTCTGCAGAAGAAACTCAAAAAATTGGAATAAATATATTGATCGTTTGTTAAACTATGTTGAAATACGTTAATTCGTAGAAATAATATGCAGAGATTTGACATTGTTTTCGAATTGATTTGTGACACGTATTTTCTTTCGTTTCTTTGGGTTCGATTTTTGCACAACAATGTATTAAATTTTATTCTATTGCTTTTTTTTTATAAAAATATTAAACAAGGAAACACTCACTACAAGCCACGTATATTCTACGTTGAAAAAATCAATAATAAATGCATAAATCTTCATTATTGCAATATTAACCCATATTTTATTACATTATCATTATATTACCTTAATAACTATTATCGTTATCATTAGCATTATATTATTAACCTGTATACATTTTTAAAATATTCGTGAATTTATATACATATGATACAATTTGAAAAAAATATCCTAAATGTTGTTCTGAACCTAAATTTAATATTCAGGGAAGATTAAAAACATTTTTTTACGCTCTGATTAATTTTTTAATTCATTCAGAAATTGTCTCGAAGAAATTTAGTTGAATGAATCATTTGTAACAACGTCATTTGAAGACTTTTTAAATTCTTAAAATTGACGATTCCTACAAATTTAGAACATCGAAGCGATGTGACAATTGTTGAGAAATATTGAGCGACGTGGAAATTATCTGATAGCGGATGCAACTAGAATTTTTATGAAAAGACGTTTGACACGCACCGGCCTAAATATTTGGAGAGACAGATTTTTCAATCGTAAATTTATTCGCAAAGAGAATCATAAATTCATTCGCAAGGACTGACGTGTAAAGGAGTTGCAGAATGTGCACGTAAGTAGCAACCAGGATCAGCTTATTCCTTTGACGTGCTTTACAAATTACGAGAGCCTTCTGTCAACTTCTAAGTGTTTATTATGTATTTCTTTGATGAAACGTTTCTTTATTATCGTTGAAAACATTGTGTTTTTTAAGAGATAACGTTCCAGTTGCATAAAAACGAGAATTGTATTTGGGAATAAAGATTCTTTTCTCTTTCTTCATAGAAAAACTCAAGTTCGTTTCTTTTACTCGATGCACAATAAATTCATAAAAGCTCACAGTCTATTAATAAGAATCACCGTATCCACGCTGAAATCTCCAAAATTTTTCATTGAAGAGCAATGCTTTCAAAAGAAAAAAGAAAAAAACAGTTGAACGTTATTTCAATGAAACGGGAACGAATTCGTTATTAGCTACCTCTATTCACTTCACGACAATACCTACAATAATTAAATTTAATATATAACATCCCTGCTCCTTCACGTTTTCGATGGTATTGGCGCAAATCGTAAGCACAAAGACCGGGAGCTTAAGCTCCGAAATAGCGAGACATTCTAAAGTATATCTATTTCATTAAATCTGTCGACGTTATCGCCGCTATCATGCTCTATATCTTCATTGTCGTTACTTTACCGCAGATGTAGGTCAGGAAATGAAGGCGTCATAAAATGGTTTGCGGTCTTCAAGAATCTATTTCGTTGCTCGTTTTTCTTTTTTTTTTCTTCTTCTTCTTTTTTCATGTCATCAGTCGCGTTCTATGTGAAACGAGCATTTCTCAACGCGAGACGTTATCCTGGCAATTGTACCTTTTTTTCTTTCACTCGACCGTCTTTGACCCAAATTTTATAAAGGATATTTAACGATCTGTAAGTGATATCTGTAAGTCAGCCAAAAGTTGAAGTGTCTTCTTTTAAAAATTGATATCTTTTCTCTGAGACGTGTTCTCCCCAATTGTTTCACAGTTTTTGGAAGTTCGTATCTTGGAGATTCCAACATTCGAATTGTTACAACGTGTCATTTAAAAAATTGCCAAAATTATTCATCGCCTAATTATCACCGATCTGGTTTTGTGATACTATTTAAAAGGCATTAACATTATTATCAATTAAAGATTTTCATCATTTCAGAAAATGAAGTTTTGTTAATTCCATTAATATTAGGACCTCCAGATATAGCATTTCCACGAATAAATAATATTAGATTTTGATTACATCCACCAGCTCTACTGTTATTACTATTGAAATTTATTTTTTCCAAATACAGCAACTGGATGAACTGTACATCTACCATTATCGTTATATTTATGTCATTCATCTCCATCAATTGATTTTACAATTTTCTTTCTATTCATATAACTTTCATCAGTTTTAGGACCTTTAAATATTATTGTAACGATTTTTATAATAAAAAATTTTTCCTTAAATTACGATCAAATTTACTTTCACGATCAATTTCTATTACTGTAATTTTATTAATTTTGTCAGCATCCGAAATGAAATTCGTGCTATGTCACAAGTTTTTCGAGCTATAACGAATAATACTCTGTACAGAGCAGAATTGTGTCGAGTGAAAGACAAATAGAAGACATTTACTTGATGCTAGAAAAATCTTCATGAATTATAGAATTGTTTTGCATTAAAAACACTTGGAAAAGGTAACGAGAAAGCTGCAAGTACTATTCTGAATCCTAGAGTAACTATTGGACCACCTTTGTCAACATATCGATATAGTATTTTTTCAAGTTTCTGTCAGTCAGAGTGAGCATGAGTGACAACAAAAGTGACGAACTCGAAAAAATGCGATTTTTGTTCGAGTTACAGTGAATGTACTATAGAGTGTTCGTACACTCAATGAATAATCGTCGATATATTCTTCTCTTATAGCTCGCACAAATTTCTGAAAAAAAAAAGAATCGAACGACAAATTTGAAGGTAATCGCGAATATCGTTTCTGCAATTCCTAGTACTGTTCGTTTCCAAATTAGATCAAAAGGAATATTCCACACTTAAACCTTCGGTGCAATAGATAGATGAAACAGAACTTCGGAACACGTAACATCATTATTCTATCACCGAATTCCACTTTCTAACTCATGCATTCGCACAAAGAGAAATCGGCGAACGAGTTAGACGTGTAACACTTTCCTTTCGAGTTTGGGAAATTACGAATTAGATACATGGCAATAACAGTGATGTGATGAACGTTCTAAAAATATAGGGTGGTCACTGAAAGACCGAATCAGAGTTGGGCATTGTTCGAATAAAATTTCATACGTAGAATTTATTCGAAGTTTTATTCGAAGAAAATTTTATTTGAAATCGTTATTCGTAAATAACGAATAATTCTTTCTCGAATAAAATCGTTGTTCGTTATTTACGAATAAATTTGACAGTATTTTATTCGTTATTCGTTATTCGTTCGAATGAAATATGCCCAAACTCTGGGCGGAATGATATGAAACAAAAATAACTCTTACAAACGCATGTTTTTTTTTTATTATTTTATTTGGAAATATAATTGGATATAAATGGACTTTTTTCAGTATTATGCGTGAAAAACAACATCCTTCAAATGACAACTATTTTCCTGCTCACAAATGAAAAACGTAAAGTAATTTTTTACTTGTTCTATTGTATTTTCAAAAATATAAACTTGCATAAATATCCACTGTCAAATCATAAATAATAAATACAAACTCATTAATATACTATTGAATATAAAATTATCAAAATCACGGTGCTACTAAATATTGAAATTTATTACTGTAGCGATTAATTTGCTATTTTCATATCTGCGAAATATATATTTGCAGTAAGTAATCATCTTACAGTTTCTGTATATTTTTATATTTGCAATTTATTCATTTTTTTTATATTTGCAATATTATAATCATAACAATCCGATCTCGTTGCAATGCTAGTGAAATCTCAGAATGTTTTACATACAGATGATATTATTTGTAAAATGTTTGAATATTTTTGTAAGAAACTATACATGAACTGTGGAAGCAGGTTTTCTTTCTTATTCTGATTTTAACTCTTGTTTGTAAAACTCAGAACGTGTAACCGCTGAATAAAACGTCTCGTTAAGATTTTTAAAAGCTTTCTACAACGATTTCGCTATTTTGAATCCAGTAGTATCTTCAACATGTTTTTTAATTGATGCACACATGCGAACGAATGTAACGAAAAAATATAACGATTTCAGCTTTGTATAATGTGTACAACGCTCGGGACCAACCCATTCTTTCGGAAGCGAGAATAAAACTGGAGTTCAATGGGAAACGTGCAGGTACAAAATCGGATTTACTCGGGATATAATCGGTTTATAAAGTGAAACAAAAATCTGTTTGAAAGAGCGAGAGACAAATTTTCTATACGTAAGTCACACACTGTAATATCGACCGAATTTAGAAACATGAAGATTTTCAACGTTTCTTGTATATGCTTGTACAACATTTGTCAAACATTACACGAAATTTAACACTACATTCTTTTTCTTTTTGATAAAGCATAAAAAGAGAATGTCTTGTTACGTCAATGCTTGTAAATCTTAACATTTTGACCTAATCTAGAGGCAGTTTCTTTTATTTTATTACGTTTTATTTATTTCTTTTAATTCTTACTGCTATATTTATCTTTTATCTCAGTTTGTTGTTTATTCTTCCATTATCATTATATTTAATTATTTATATTTTACTTCTTTATTGTATATCTTATTTTTTCATTTTATTTAATTTTTAATATGTTCTACAACAATGTATCATTGTTGTTGAGATATCGTTAGGATGAATGGATTAATTATGAGAAAGTCAATCGAAATTTATTTATTTTTATTGAAACTTGTAAACGACGTATCAGTTATGTTATCTTTCTGTGAAAAATAACTTTCCAGCAGAAGACAGAAATCTTCTTTCAGACGATGAAACAAGATTACAAATAATCGCATATTTCTATACAAATTTGCGTCCTTGCGAAAATTATGAAAAAAGCAAAACCTAGATAGAAGTTTGTTTCACTTATTAAATGTTATAACAGATATTTTAGATCTTTGTACTTTCACGTATTATTGTACGTTCTGCATACTTTTGTACATTCAAATATTTCCACAAATGCACAAAATTTCCACAACGAAAATAAATAAATTTCAATCAATGCACCGAGTTCCTCTCGATCTAAAAACACTTTAACAATATTATTAACAATATTATTTCGATGTCATCGTTGTCGGTATAGTCGCACCTTGATCTGATCCAACTTTAAGGAGGAAGGGGGAAAAATTTTACTTTGAAACGGAATTGCAATTAACAATCGGAACGTAATAGAATTGGAAGAGATTTCAGATTCCTGCGAAATGCAGATGATACACGCAGAAGGAGAGGAAAACACGTTTCGAGTAGCGGGCAATTATGCAAACCGAGCGACAGCGATAGTTGGAAACTTCAAGATCCCTTCTGGCGATAATAAACAGGACCCGTCTTCCTCATTAAATTTAAGACATCGTTTGTCTCCCCGGTTTGTGCTCGCTGCGTCGCCCGTGCAATGCGGCCCGCCCTTAAACGAGATAATTATTACATACAAAACACCTTTTGAACGCGGCATATACGTTGGACGGGCGGTGGAAATCGCTGAAACTTCTCAACGAGTTCAGTGACTGGGTCACAGGTAGGACCCAAGTATTCTTCCACGGCGCTGGCAACGACTTAATGGACAAAGCTGCGCCGCCAACTTTTTCCCTCCAGCTCGCCGTGTTCTTGTTATTTTTATTCGCGGGACGTGCTCCGACTATTAATTTACCCTCTCGACGTCCCCGAGCACCGGGAGTGAAAACACCGAAATCATCTCGTTCGCGGAATCGACTCTGATTTCCAGCGAGTATTTTCCGTTATCTAAAATAAAAATCGTCGCGTCGTATTGAAATTATATTCTTTCTTTCTTTCTTTCCTTTTTTTTCTTTTTTTCTTAATTTTATCGAATACTTAGGGTTCTCTATGCTTGTTTGTTTTTGCAAGTTTCGTAACGATCGGTAAAGAAGGTTGAAAGGGTTAATCTCAGTTCTACGAAATTTAAGTATAATTGATGTAAAGAAACATGAATCCAGAATGAGGAAGAACGTCTGTTTGACGAAATTTAAATGTAATTGACAAGAAAAATGAACGTATGTCTGTAGATATAGATATATTTATAATCACATATTACAAAATGGATATATTTCGTAGCAGATGAGTGTTTAATGGGAGGAAAATATTAAATGTTCAATAAATCGCCTATAACGCCGTCGTACACATTAAAATATTTTCATTTTGAACAAAATTGGCCACTTTATAAAAATATTTCAGAGTAATCGGTCTTGTATTATAAAAAATTTTCAACATAGAGGGTGTTAGCGCGTAGGGAATGATTCCTCATGGAAAAAATAAGTCGAAAGTACAGAATAAAATTTTTTCGCATGAGGCTTCGTCTTGGAGAAAATCCTTGAAAATTCGACAAGCGTACGAAATTTTTGACGAAACGTATTCGAAGTTCATTCTCATGAAAATAAAGCTCCAACTGAAAAAATTTTATTTTACATTTTTGACCTATTTTTGCACGTAGAATAACCTCTTGTTAATTATTCTTTTCTGCCACGTCTGGAATTAGCCAAATTCAAGTATGCTTGATAAATTTTCAAACTGAATTTTCTCGAAAATGAAATCTTGAGAGAAAAAATTTTATTCCAGATTTTTGACTTATTTTTTTCACGATGAATCCTCTGCTCTACATCCTACCCTATATAGTATTATCACATTATATTCTCTACGAAGAATATAGATGATAAATATAAAAATTTTTTACACAAATTCATCAGAAAATAATTTGATCAGAAAATTTGTCATACAGTCGCATCTTGTATCTCAATATTCTTTTTGGTCTTTTTCTCAATAAAAGAGGATTATTTCATGCGTTGATATATATATATATATATATCAATTGTTTTCTTCTAATCGGTATATTAAATAAGTCGGCTCTGCAGTGAGTTCTTTCTTGCAATTTATAATTTATTTTTTTGTTTTTCTTTTTTAATCATTTGAATAACAATGAATTCGTGGAGATTATTAACGAGTTAGTTAGTAGAAAATACTGGTTCGTACGTTTTGGATCTTTTTACTGTGAAAGGTGATGTTAGAAAATTCGTAAAGTTGTTCCAGCAACTGTAATAGGAATTGTTAGGAAACTGAAATGATACTGCAACTAAGTTTATCCGTCGCTTAACGACAGCAGCACTGGGCGGAAATCAACAGTGTATATATGACTGCAATTACTGTTACAGTTAACTGACTTCCTCCATATACTCGTGCAAATGCTTCAGCCATAATGTAGTTCTAAGAATTCTAGTAACATTATTTAAATTTTTAATCCGATGTGTAACAAGATCTCCGAGAAACGATGCAGAAATTACTGAAAATCAGGTGGAACTTCTCTAATATTTAACATTAGAACATAATTTTTCATCACAGTGATACTAACAGACAAATTCAAGGACGAGAGTTAACATTTTAAAATTAAAATATCATCTAAATCAGCACAGGCATGTTTTTGAAGTAACAATCAGAAATTAATGAAACTAATTATTATAGCGTTGGTTATTATTATATTTATTGTTATATTATTATTATTATATTTATTATTATTATATTATTATTATATTATTATTATTATATTATTATTATATTATTATTATATTTATTATTATATTAATATTGGTACATTATATCGGATTAATTATTCGATGCCTTTGTATTAAATTTTAAATTTATAAATAATTTAGACATATCCGAACAAAAACATCTCAACATAAATATTTTAAAACTTATAACCCCGTGGCGCTTTAATCAGTAAATGAAAACTTTTCTCAAACGCTGCTCTATTTGAATGATTTTCCTATTGGAACGCTCAAAGAGCAAAATTAATAAACAAATGGCAAGTTCATCTGCAGAGGCTGTCGAATAAGTTTTCATAATTTAAGCTTCCATCATTTATTTAGTTTATATAATTTATCATAGCGTATTTCGAAGAGATTTTTGTTGTTCAACTCTAGCCTCGAGATTAACCAAATGTTACTCAGCAAATTCGTAATCGCTCGTGCGATTAAATTAATCAAACAGTCATTGCAATTAGCCGAACCTTCCCGAGGTCGTGCGTATTAATTAATTAGGAAATCAATGCCAGCCACGCGATGGATACAACGCCGAAGTAACCGTGACTGAACACAATCGGCTTGTAATACGGATAAATAATAAGAGGGGGGGGGGAAGGTAGGGTCGTTGTTTTATACTAATGACGGAGATATTCCTTTCGTTACGGCGCGGCGTTTAATTATCATGTCAGAAATTATCAATTTTCATTTCGCGCGATAAAATTGCATCGGGGCCACGGTGTGTTCGTGCCTGGAAGTATAACGAGCGACGTGACTTCCTCCTCGTGTCCTGGACACAATTGAATCTCGACAGAGATTCGAAAAACGCTGGCGAATTTGTTGTTGCGGAAGAAAAGTGTGGCAGTGAATTATCGCGACGCGTCGAATTTTCTCTCGGTTCGATATTCTTCTTTCTTTTTTTTTTTTTTTATTTTTCTTTTTTATTATTGACGCAGAGGTTCGATATTTTAACGAAGATATTCCATTTTGTTGAATTCAAATATCGGCGATTTTCAAAGATGATAGAATATAAGAATATATTATAATATATTATATTATTTATTATTATTACAATATAAGAATTGGCGCTTGAATGCAGTAACATCTCCGTTATTTTTGCAGATCTAAAAATATTTTGACAACGAAAGTTAATCAGCACAAAGAGGGCTATGACACGGTAATAATAATTATTTACTGCTACGGAGATTTTTAGATCACCTTGGAATTTAATATAATAGCGATTTTTTTAAATTTTCGTCACCTAAGCCCTAACATTCGAAGTTTAATAAAATGGCGAAAGTAAAATCATGCATCAAGATTTGGAGAGTCGTAAAAGGGAGTTTTTAATCTGTGGATTCACTTATGAAAAAAATTTTTGAATAATTTTACATGCTGCAACAATTTATAGTATTTTCTTCACCTTTTCATTTGCTACGTAATGTAAAAATGTTTCAGAATAAAATGAACGACGCGTACTTTGAAAGTAGAGGCTTCTGGTTTCAAAATGAGATCAAATTTATTGTTGCACGATTCATTTTTACGAAAATGTAACAATTTAAATATTGACAATTTTTCGAATAAAATTTCGGAAATTTTATGCTCATTTTCATGAACGACTGTAACTTTATTCGAAATCCGTAATAACTGTTTTCTCTTTTATTTATCATTTACTACCAAACTATGAATTTTTGTACATTTATGGGAAATTTAAGAATGCAGAATTACAGAGAGTACAAACAATATACATTTGTACAATTTACAACAGTTGTTACAATTTGTACATTTATACAGAGTACAAAATTTATGATTTAGCAATGTATTTGATAGTATGTGATTGATAGTGATGTACAGTTGTATTATGTTCAATAAAATATTGAAAATCATATTTACGAAGATCGTTGTAAAAGGAAGATTTCAATTTTCAAATCTACTGTAATTTCAGTCATGAAAAAAAATTTTCAATATTTTTACATGCTATGTAAAGCATATATAGCACATACATGCTATGTAGCATTTTTGAGAAAAAAGAGTTTGCACCTTTTCACATCGCTAAGTAATGTATAAAAACATTTCAGAATAAAATGAACAACGCGTTTCGAAAGTACAGGCTGATATAACATGCCACACACATCGAGAATTTTTTATCCCAAAATTCTGATATTTTCTCAGCTTTAAGTACATTTAAGTAAAACAAAATATAAATTTTGCAAAACAAGTTATAAATTTATTACTTTTCAATAATTTCTGTCCAGTAATATCCAACGAGTTCAAAGGATAAACAAAGCGACGAATTATTGTATATTGTGTGGTTTGGTCACTCGTTATGGTCCGCAATCAGTGCAAGTGGTTAAAATGAGCCCAGGTTTACCGTTCTGTGCTATTATACAACTGTTTTCTACAAAACTGTGAATTTACTTTAATATTGATGAAAGTCGCTGTAGTTATAGAGAAGAATGATTGAAAGAATACTATCTTTACTTTGCTCAGAACGTTCCAGTTAATCGTGAAACGCGCGCAACATAATAAATATCAATAAACAGCCATTCTTGTCGAGATTTTTTATTCGATTTGCTTTATGTCCGTGCACATCCCCGGTATTTCTTCATTAGGCGTGCACGCAACTTTAAAACGAACTTAACAAACTTCCTGTCCTTCATTAACGAAAGCACGGTGAAATCGTTTGAGGCAGTCCAACTTTTCTGCTTCTCCGTAGTAAATTACTTTCTCCGTCGTGCGAGAACGGATCTTATCAGCTACATAAATACTTCGAATAAGACAAGCAATATGCTGATTATTCAGATTTATGAGTAACCAGTGATGGGACTCGTTTTATTCGGGTTTTTCATTTCTCGACGAGCCACGATTCAAACACAAACGCGTCAGACAGAAAAAAGAAAAAAAAAATACACGAGTGCTCTTTATCGAGAATTGCCCGTATTTTAGTGGGATTTTTATTTTATGATCTATCGACTGGAAGTTCATTGATCAATAATTTTTTTTTTTTTATGATACGCAAATACGAATATTATCAACTAGATACTTCAAACAGCACAAATGAAACGTTGATTATTTAAATTCACGAATTAAACAGTGATGTGTGACGAATTTCGTTTATCTGGATTTTTTATTTCTCGAGAGCCACTGTGTTGTTGAAAGCTCTTATCAAAAATCGCTCGTACACTTTGGCCACTGAAGCGAATTTAATCTGATTGGTTGACGGTGTGCCACAGAGAATAACAGAGTATTCTAGGTTTCATGGTATAATCAGCAAGAGAATTATACAGTGGTTCTACATGGGAGAGTAAAATAAATTTATATGCTTGAATTCGGCTAATTCCGTGATAGACAGGGGCAAGCGATCGATATTCAAAAATGAGTGAAAAAAAATGTAGAAAAATTTAAATAAAATATGCAAAATTGAAGATTTCGTTTCCAAGGAAATAAACTTTATTTTTTTTTAAATATATATATTTTTGAATATATTTAAAGAAATAGAATCTCGATAGAAGATTGTTTTGTCTTTCAAATATTATAAAAAGCATTGTACTTTGATTCATAATACGAATTAAACATAAATATTCTACAAATGTATAAAAATTCGTCTGTGTATGATTGTACTGAAATTTCTTTACTCCGGAATTTCAAATTATTCAAAACATTCAAACACTTTGTGAAATATTTTTCTATCTTTCAATTAAGCCTCGTTCCATCTAATTTTAATTATACAATATAAAAGCACTCTTCCAATGCTAAATATTTAAAAAAAAAATCTTAAATTTAACCCTTTCGGTACTACGTCCCAACGAAACTGGAGTGTATAGTTTTTATTGGCGCAATTCTGAACGTGTATCACATCGTTGGTTCTTGAGTGTTCATATAATTTACCTAAGTTTGTTTAAAAATAATTCATAGGACCACAAAAATGGTAAACTACATAAAACGTATAATAGTAAGCTTTCTGTAAAACTTATCCAGGATTACTTGCCTCTTCAATGGAATTAAAAAAGGAGATACATTTGACTTTGCGTGTTCAACGTCAACGTATTCAATAATTTTCTGTGTATAGAGAATAGCTAAAGAGATTTGGGTCAAATTACGCGTTAATAAGGCTAATTGTAAGTAGGTAGAAGAAATTCATATAAATTGATGTTGGCGGTTGTAACAAATGTTTGAAATTTCTTCCTTCTGCAAGAGTGCAGGCTTCCATTCGTCGATCTAATGATTCTAGCAGAAGGAAGAGATTTCAAAGATTTATTGCAATTACTTTGACGCTCGACAGAAATCTTCCAAAGTTTAGAACTTTTCAATAGAGTAATCTCGGACGTGAATTTATATGAACTTTTCTAATTGACCTTGTTAATATTTGTAAATTTGGTTCGTACATGTATGTATAGTGTCGTGTCAGAATAAAATGGATATCCGTTTTAACAAACTATCCTTTGTTATTACTAAAAAAAATTTAACATAATTTTTATGTATTTAATTTCTAGTGCTTAAGTTAATTTTTGTTAGATAACTATAATCAATTCAATTTTTGGCGATGTCAAGTTTTCTTTTACTTAATTGGTGACAACTGGTTTTATCATTTTCATAGTCAATGATTTTTGAAGTGACGTACTAACATTCTGCGTTCTTAATCTTCATATTACATTATTATATATTTATTATATAGTTATTAATTATTGCACCTAAAATATGTTATTAGGGGCATGACTTAGAGTAACTTTCTCTGTACACGTTACTATCGCTCGGAAATATTCGCAAAAATATTTTTAACACTTTGCTATGTACTTTTTGAAGTTTTTACATAGACTGGAGTTAAATCGAAGTTAGGTTTACGTTGTATTTCAATTTGATGATAAAAAAGAGAGCAATTAGAATTTATCCCCAGTCGGCAACATTGTCAGAATGAAGTGATTCTTGAGAAAGAAGTGATTCTTAATTAAAAGAAATTGTCAGTGAGATCCAAGAAATAAAGAAAGAAAGGAGCATAACTCAAATTTAACTCGAATCTAGTCAAAAGTTAAAATCTAGTCTGAAAAATGTCGAAAATATTTTTTCTAACGACTTCGAAGCGACAGTAACGATTATAGAGAAAGAATGTTCAGAATATAGACAATATATTTCGAGGCTGTTAAAATCTACTTTTACAATAATTATCTGTCACCTTTATACTGAATTTTTCAGAACAATTAGCATATATTCGTTTTATCCTAATTTGACCCTATAATTTTCTCTGCTACCATTGGAATCTAATTCTCTGATCCCACTATAAAAGACTCACAGAACTATGTAGGTATATACAAAACTATATAAATATATATATAATAATATTAATAATATTTATATATACAGAACTATATATAATAATATTACAACAAAAATTACCATGTTGATTTCGTTTATTCTTGGAAAATAAAACCTGTCTCGAGGAGATTAACAGGAATGAAACGTGAAAAGACGACAGCCGCGGCGAGAGGCTTAACGATAGTATGGCAATAATGCGAAATATCGCGCAGCCAGTGTCCCTCTTGAACGCCGCGCCGTTAACAACGGGTAATGGAAGCATCGCTCGTTTTAATTATCAATACCCTCCGCCCAGTATATTGAGATAATCCGGTTTTTTCAATGGGGCTATTATTTACGACTCGGTGTCCTGCATGCTGCAACACGGTGGATGAAAGTATCCCGATAAACCGAACCTCTTATCGATCGGAAGAAAGAAATAGAAAACGAAAAGACGAAGAGACGGGGAGAAAGAGGAGGAGGAAAATGAGTGAAAGAGAGAGAAGAAAAAATCAGGGGTTGGAGGAAATGTAGAGCGGGGAAAACCATTCGTTTATACAGGGTGTCCGTGAAGTCTCTTTACAATTTCAAAAATTTATTACAAAGGCAAATGAAAAGACAGATGAGTGGAAACTGTTAGAAAATGAGACGTATATATTTAAGTTTATTTTGTCTCATTTAATACATAGCTTTGCGTGGGCATCGTTAGTAGTACGAAGCACATCGAGACGGTACTCGATTTCTTGCCGTGTTCGCTTGTAGCAATAGCATCAATGATGAGAGTGCAAAACATAATTAGATGATTATTAAATAAAAATATAATATAATGTAATATAAAAGTTTAATACAGTATAAAAATTTTAATTAGAATATAACATAATATAAAAATCGTAATTAAAGATTAGATGATGAAGAAAATTCTGTCGTTATTTTCATGACAATAAAATAAAAAACGATGCCGAAATGTCGACGAAGAAAACATAATTTTCCTCGACCAAAAACGGTTATTTTCATTTTGACGGATTTCTTTCTTTCTTTTATAAAAAAAAGCCTCGTATCTTCTGGTAAAAAAGGAGTCTTTTATAAATCTGGTATCACACCAAAAAAAAAAAAAAAAAAAATTTTAATTAATTTTCAATTTTCTTTTTCTCTCTCTCTCACTTAGCTAAACTGTGCTTCGTGTGCAACTCTAACAGCGACAATTCAGTAACTTTTCCAAATGTATAATTTAAAGAAGAAATGAACAACTTATCGAACTTGCGTTCCTACAATATTAATAACTCCAGCAAGGCAGTTACTAGACGCAATGTCGAATAGATTCGTAAGATTTAACATTGCTTCATTCTACTAAATCCCTCTCCAGACACGTATCACAGTTTTTCCTCGTAACGCACGTGGCCGCAAAATCCTTCTTGAAACATATGGCGGAATTCTTTAGCTTGCGGTAGATTTGCGAAATGCTCGATATTCACCAATCCCTCAAATAACACGTACTTATACATTCTCTTACTCGCGTGTATTTCATATTTCTCTGATTTTAATCTGTAAATGCAGGAGAAACACGTAGTATGAAAATCACTGATTTTACCCATTTATTTGAAAAATTAGGCGGTGGATTTTACGCATTCATTTGAAAAATTACGTGTTTCGAAAGCTGGGATCATTAAACACCAATCGACGCAGCTTTTTATCTCTATAAAAATCTAATACCAACTGGCTATAACTAATCTATACTTGTAATTATATACTTACTAACTAAAACTAACTATTTAGTAGTCAAAAGATCAATAATTTAGGGGATACTTTAACTTTGAACTTTTCCACTTACAAGAAAACGATTATTATCATATTAAGATTTTATGCCAAACAATTTTTAACAGAAACGACGAAGATAACCAAAGTGATCGAGTTACATGGTTCACCTTGTATACATAAACTATACACTTGTATAAAATGTTCAAACTGGAATATATTATGATGTAGTAAATGTAGTAATATAATATACTATAATTAATATAATTAACATATAATATAATAATTAATATATATATATATATATTACTATTATCTATTACTACCTATTATCGTATATTAGCTATTTTATTTTATATATATATATATATAATATAAAATAGCTAATATACGATAATAGGTAGTAATAGATAATAGCAATGTGTATAATATAGTAACAGATGTACTGTATACTATACATATAGAGTAAATGCACAGGGAGTAAATGCCAGATCTCAACTGTCTAACTTTGCCAACATGTTTGAGAAATTATTTTGAACAAAAAAATGTTATATATGCTATGACCGTTCGTTCTCGAGATAGTTATCGAGTTAGAACATTATTTTATCCTGTGCCATTGAAATGTATGTGATTTTCTTGCACGAGGTTGCATGATTGCCGAGGGTGTATTATATAGGTGGAAAATTTTAATGAATCGACAGCAAAAAGTCGGTAACACTGCTATTTACCATCATTAACGATCTTGCTCCATAAAGGCACGCTTTTGCGTGCATTGAGACGAGAGATGATCATTTTGAACAATTTGCGTAGAGCAATTGGAGTTTCAGTATAATTCAGTGCAATAATTGAAACAAACGGTTCTCGTTAAATCTTATAGATAGCTTAAACGTATTTAATTATTTCATGTTTTGAAACCGATGACGAATCGACTCGTGGTTGTCATACAACATTCTTTGTTTAAAATAATCTCCCGTCTGAACGTTGAGATTCGAACTATAATGATTTGTAATGTATAATGTAATAGATGACAGTGGAAATAACTTTTTCTAGATTGTATTTCTTTAGTGACGTTCGTAAAAATTGAGAAATGCCCAAAATCTGCATTTCAGAGACCGCGTGCTATCATCGTAAGTTCATATTTGTATCACGTTAATAATAATACATCGTTTTTTTTGTGAATAATGAATGTTGAATATCAAATTTTTGCATGGTCTAATTGAAAATGTCATGTAAAAAAAGAATGCAATGATTCGCGAACATTTCCTTACATTCTCTATCAGCAGTAGTTCTTTTGTGCTCACGTTATACTAAACTGTGGAACAATGTGGAATTCTTGCCTGTTTTTGCACGTGACAATGCGTGAAATGACGTGAACAACGCGTGACGTGATTATGATTCGTTTCCGACGGATATAAAACAATGGGAATATGTCGGTTCACATTTTTTCGAGTTTTTCGTGAATTTATGTAATTTCGTGCAACGATAACAATGTTTTTCTACTTTTACTGATGACGACTACTTATTATGTACAGGTAATCTCGTAGGTATCATTATCTGTGTAATTAGTTTTTTTGTGAATGGACATGTAAATTGCACAATTTTTAATTGATACTGGTCGACATTTTCTATGAAAAAAGTGTAATATCAATCCATCTACGTTGAAAAGTTTTTCGCTCGTGAGATATTTTAACTTCAATTTTGTAAAATTTATCGTATGAAAGATGAGGAAACACAAGAGCAATATTTTCGTGTTTATATTGTCCTTGCTTTTTGAAAAATTTTACAAAATTGAAGTTAAAATATCTACTAAATTAATGTTTCTTCAACAACAATGGGAAATTACAAACTATGTCAAATTATAAGATTCTATTTCAAGAAATTGATTAATTATTATATTAATAATTATATATAATTATTATAATAACTAATAACTACATTTTTTGGATATTTTAAAATTTTGCAGAGCATTCGATTTTCATATCTAAAATAAATTTCTACAATTTAATTTTAAAGCCACTCTCTTTCGTCGTAAAATAATAAATAATTTATTTCAGAAATCAATGTTACATGCCATTTTATATGTTAGACAAAAGCTATGTCTGTAGCAGTATATTTTGAAACATTTATTTAAATTTATATCTTCAAAGAAGAATTTTTAAAGAAATATACCATTTTTGTACTTTTCATTCTGTTTTAAATCGATTTAGTAAATTACGATTAAAATCTCTCGAAGTCATTCGTTGTACATTTTGAACCATTTTTTTAATAGCATTCATATTTATAGACAAAAATCGAACAGCCTGCATGCACATTGAAAATTTACGCTTCAGCCGTACAGAAATCTATAAAGAAAAAAAAAATAATAATAATAATATATATTCGCGATTTATCACGAGGGTACATTGGAAAGTATTCTGATTTGAAAAATGTGGCTGTCGTTATCGTTCGTTAAACAAGCGAGAAATCGTGTTTACATCGTAAATAATTTCCCCAATTTTCACATGGAAATTCATAATCGTTAAACACACGTCGATCAATTTGCACCGCCCGTTTTCCACCGTGTTTTATCGTACAGCGCCGAAATAACGTTTTGTTCCTTTGTAGTCGTGTATCATCGTAGGAACAGGGCGCGCGTTTTCACCGGCAACGTCGTAACGGTGAATTTACTCGGCGAAATATTAAAATGGCAAGTAAATACTTGGTGGCAGCTCCGGCTGCGACGCACTCGGAAGAAAATTTTTGCGGCAATTTTTTAAATTGCTGACCTCGATTCCCGCTGTCGTTGAATGTGTCCTCGCAAGTACGATGTATTGTGCAAGTCTATCGCTCTTCCTTTTTTTCCCCCCATTTTTCCGTGCAACATTGTTAACGTCCGCGAGCACACGAGAGCAAACAAACGAAAGGAAACGGCAAAGAAAGAGGAGATCGACACACGATAGAAGTAACGCGTTTCAATTTACGACACAGTGGTTTCGTTATTTTCCAGATGTGTGTGATGACCTTTAAACTTCTGTAGACGTCGCTCCTTGCTCGCGAACTTTATTTATAAGCAAATTAGATTTCCGTTGCGACAGCGAAATTGTTATTGACGTTCACGTGCGAAAGCTAACTTGAGCTGCAGTGACTCCTGTCAACGCTGCAACTGCCAAAGTGTGTGTCCAGTTTCTAAATTTCATGGAAATTTTATAATTTTTTTAAACAGTATATAATAAAACAGTGACAATAATAATATACTTTAAGAAAGAAACTGGAACATTATTTTCAACAACACCACTTTAAATAAATATTAAGTATAATTGTTTATCGAACACTATACTTGCGTAACATGTATAAGTGTATTTTTGGAAACTCGAGTGATTTCTAGTGAAATTTGAAGATTTGTATTACAAATCTTTTTTTCTGCTCCATACACTTTCATTTCTCTGCTACAAACTTTTATAATTTAGTCGTCGGTGTTAATATTCGGACACACTACGGCGAAACGAATTCCAATAACGAAATTACTCGTATTAATAAAAAAATGTAGAAGTTTGTAAGGAAACTAATTTAATTACAGAGATTTCTTTAAATATTCTATATACGTACAGATAGGACAGTATTCGAGAGTTTATTATCCCTATATGGGCCAGTGTAATTTATAGATAAAAAAAATATGGCTAAAATTTTTTTTATAGTAAAAAGTTTGCAAATATTCCGTTAAAAAGTAACGTTAACGAATACATTAATAATCTCTTTCTTCGTTTAATACAAGATACGACAATGTCTGTTGTCTACATGATCTGTTGATGTAAGACATGATTTCATTCGTGGTTCTACGAGAAAAAATTCGAAATATATAAGTGTAATTATAAGAATTGAAAATTAAACAAAATCGCGATGAAATTTGACCTGCAATAAATTTAAAAGCACATAGAATTTGTATTAATTATATAAATTGAAAATGCTTCAAAATACATATGTACAGTCTATCATACAAGAATTTTAAATGTTTTAAATGTTTTGGAGACAATTAGTTAATGTTATACAAATTTTAAAATATTTCATATATATGTTTCTTATATTTACTGGAAGATATATATATATGTATAAACCAATAAGCAATTACGAAATTTACTATATAACTAGTATTGTTATATATATATTAATAATACTTTATTATAATATATTTATTTAATTCATTCGTTATATAATTATTAATATTACTGTATTACAAGTTATAAAGTATTATTATATTATAATAAAAATTGTTGTTTTATTCGATTCAGTGTGCACAGGTAATTGTACACAGATATTCACAAAATCGCCTTTTCCATTTATTTATAAAATAAATGTAAGTCACATTGTCAATATTTAAGATTTCAATTGCCAAATTAATGAAAATTCATCTAATGTGCAAAATATTTTTTTTTCTGTTTTAGATATTTGAAACTTGACAGATGACACACGCAGACATCTGCGAATTGTAAGTATGTTCACATAACTCAATACGACATTTTAATCTTTGTCTACATTCACGTATAGAATGCATTAACAAAATGTGTATAGTAACCTATATTAGTATTTTGAACTAATTGTTTTTTAATGTATTAGAACAATTATTCTAGCTAGCGGAAGTATAAGTTTAGTTTCAAATATAAAAGGCGACAAGTGAATAATAATGAAATTTGAAAGTCATAAAAAGATTTAGATAATGAGTAAACTGCGTTAACTTCATGTATAAAGTTACAAACATACAAAAATTAATATGAATTTCACATAGTTCGTGTGTTTACGAATTTATTCGAATAACACGAATTTTTTGCATTTCGAAATTTTAATTAATTATTTAATAATTAATTTCTCTTTTCCCGTGTGAAAAACTACGTGCATTAAATAAATAAAATTTATAATCTATTATCTACAATATGTTAAAGAACAATATATCTAATAGTAATAATAATAATATAATTTTAAGAAACAAAACAATACACAACATTTTCAACAATATTACTTTAAATAAATATTCAGTATAATTGTTTGTCGAACACTATAATGTTCAAATATTAATAAGAATCGTTGTATTATATATGAAGTATTATATTTTCATAGATTTAATTTTCATTGATTTTCTTTTTTTAAACGATACTCTGTCTTTTGAAAATATCAGATATCTTTATGGAGACGGAAAAATTGTTTTCAAAAATAGATTCGTCATGGTCCCAAAGAAAATAAAGTCTTCACAATGATTCCTTAAAATTTGTTGTTATCATTTATTTTCTACAAAGTAATAAGTTTGTGAATTCTTTCTGTTCTTTCATTTTATGTTAACGACTGTCTCTGAATGGCAATACAACGTTTACATGTACAAATATATCATCTATATTTTTTTAATATAATTATCGAGTTTCATTCAGCTGACATTAGCACATCCTGACGCAACAATTTCATTCAACCTAACATAGTATGGTCACTGAAAGACTGAACGATATAAAACAAAAATAACTTTTACAAATACGTGATTTTTAAATTTTTTTATTATTTTATTTGGAAATATGATTAATGGATTACTTTCAGTTTTTCTATAATTGTTTTCCTTCATTTTTTTCTATAACCTACAAAGAAATGAACAAGTTACAACTTTTTCAAATTTCTTCAATTTTTTATTATTTTATTTGAAAATATGATTAATGAACTTTTTTCTATATCCCACAAAAAAAAGAAAGAAAATAAAAAAGATTGATAATGAACAAGTTACAACTTTTTCAAATTTCTTCAATGTTTTGTTATTTTATTTGAAAATATGATTAATGGACTTTTTTCTATATCCTCCAAAAAAAAAAAAAAAAAAAAAAAACGAAAAAAAGAAACTAAAAAAGATTGAAAATGAACAATTTACGACTTTTTCAAACTCTTCAGTTTTTCAGTGGCCACCCTGTGTAATAAGTATATATCCTGACGCAACAGTAAACCTAATGCAGGAATTTATATACATACGCGTTCACTTTCGATCGATTTCATTTTCGTTAGAAGGCACGCCTAATTCACCGGGCGCAAATCATTTGGTTAGTTAAATCCCACGCGGTGGGATTAAACGCGGGGACGGACGCGTTTTGGAAACGGGAGCGGCGAGAGCGAGGCGCTGAGAAATTCGAAATTGGAAATTGGAAATTCGAAGACGGATTAACCGTCGAACAGATAGGCGAGAATGGTTTGGAGCTTTTAGCTCGTTAAATGGGGCCAGAGCGCGGAAAAGCGGGATCCGCACATGCCAATTGTTTGCTGCGATTCACACGTAAGTTCGCCAGGGAGCAAACGTGTGACCACGCGCGCGCTCTGCCTCTCTGAATAATGAAAGCGGTTCGAATTCAAACGCGCCCATCGATTTCCCCGTGTCTCGACCGTTCGTCGCGATTGTTCCACGGTTTAAGTTGAAACATGGCGACTCTTCCCTCGCGACGCTTCGAAAATTTATCGCGCTCGTTGTTTTTGCTAACAGAAACGCTGATGCCCGGACCGCTTTCGGAAAGATTTCGTTCAGAAACCACTCGTTGATGAAACGTCAATTTACAGGATGTTAAATTTTTTTTTACAATTATCGACCAAAATAACAATTCTTACAAAAAAAGAAATAATCGACACCCGTTTATTGTTTTTTTTTTTTAATTTATGATTAACGTCGCATCTACCTTCCTTCCTAGACAATTGTATCTTATGGTAGATGTTAGTTTCCTTTAGATAGTTCAGGACATTTTCTATGTGAATTTGTTAACATTCTCTTAAAATCTCATTGAAATATTACAACTACGTGAAAAAAAAAATTAAAGCGCGAAATATTTATTTTTGCAATGCACTGTTCATTTTTTTTCCCCGAGAAACGCTAAAAATTGTTTTAGCAATAATCTTTTTCGTCACTGAATCTGCTATGAATTTTAAGGTTGATGCCTCTCCCTTGCAACGACCTCCTAAAATTTCATCTTTGAAAATATTACTCAATTACATCGTTTTAAAATAACTTTCATTTCTCGAGTGTACAGTTTTCAATAATATTCACTGTAAATAATTACAATTATATTATATATTATTATTATAAATAATTATTAAATATTCACCGTGATTTTCGACATTTTATTTTAATTTTTTCACCTCGAAATGTTACCAAATGAATAACATCTTACACGTCGTGTTATTTCATCTATCTGTTTATCTCGTTTCTATATTTTTCGTCCAGTGAGACCGAACGCCGTAGGTTCGCACCGATTGTTCCACTGTTGTCTGATTCAATATTTGAATATTGAAACATGACTTCGACAACACGCGTCTTATGACAAAACACTGTCACCCTCTGTATCCGACGACAGCTCGAGTATTATCTTGTTAAATACTTGCTGCAGCCGTCTTGCGCGCATATGTACCACCCGTTTATTGTACCGAGTTCGAAGGACCCCACCTAAATTACATGTGTTTGGGAAACGTGCAACTATATTTACACAGTTGATTACAAACCACCGCAGAAACCCGTTGCTTCTGGTTTACAAGCAGTCAATTACAAAATAATTGCATCGCGCAATTGTTCCGGTGTATCCGTGCCAACTTGAATATCTTCCACCGCGTCGTAAACCACGTTAACGACGTATCCTTTCTCTGACTCTCTCTCTCTCTTTCTTTCTTCTTACAATTTTTTACTTCAAGATTAATGAGTCATAATATTGAATTACACTCGTAATGGGAATTATTTGGATTTTGATTTGAAAAGGGCAAATTGCAGAAATATGAACTTGAATTTTCAATTTTAATTCTTCAAGCGGATAAACACGAATTATATATGATGATTTCAACGCTTTATACTTGACATGATGTAACGTATTAATAATAATAATTAATGTCTGGTATTTATTGAAGATTGAGAAGAAAATAATAATTATATTAATAACTGTAGATAATAATGTGTTAATAATAATATATCATTATAAATTATAATATATTAATGACTGATATTTATTGAAGATTGGAAAGAAAATCGTAAGGCAAAGGATTCATAATATTGCGAAGTCGCTAGGAAAACATTTTGGATTTTTCTCGAATATTTTTTAAAATTCAAATGAATTTTTATTTAATAAGTAGTTTCAGCAAAGTGTAAGATAAATGTCGCGCTCGTAACAATAATGATTTTCTAAATATAAAATATTAGAATACCGTCTGAAATACAGTGTTTTATGTAATATAATGTAAAACAATTTTCTTATCGTGATTCTATTTTTTTTTTCAGTTTCATTTCCAAAAATATGATTTTCTAGGAAAATCTGCAGTCCACTAGTAATTATTTTATAGAAATCAACAGAATTTACAGATTTAACAGAATTACAGAAATTTGCAAATTTAACGGTTGTTTAAAGAATTATTTCCACGTATCTAACAATTAATAAATAATTTTATTTAATATTTTATCTAATAATTAATATTGTAATCAGAAGAAATTTTGAATGATTTTACATGCCTGTGAAATTCCTCATTTCATATGCGACGATCTGATGCAACAATTATATTTATTATTATTATCGCGAATTCGTTTTTGTTAGTAAGGGTAGATGTGTGCTCTCTTTCAGACGGAGGTTAACACACTGTACATTATCAAGTGGATATTGCGAATATAACCCGATGGTATAATATCTGATCGATACGGTGAATGGTATAAATTTTCCAAATCGAACGTGCGTAATTTGTTTTGTACGTTTCGCGTTGTACTACGTTATCTAGCGTTATCACGATGAAAAATCACTTTATTCAGGAGTCTCGTGTGTTTCGTCGCTGTTGTTCCTCTTAATTCTGCCATCTGTGTGTACACACCTGGTAATTAGTGGTTTTATTCTGCAGCCAGTCGAATTACAGTGAACAGCATAATTGAAGCAATAACGGTGAATAATTGTCGATGATTCAAACTTATGAACTTCGTGAAGAAAAATCATATAAAAATCTAATTGTGAAAGAAACTCCTATATAAAAATCATCAAAAACAAATTATATAAAAATAAATCATATAAAAATCTACTCTCATTTTAGAGGCTTAAGACCTCTCACAATTTTCAGTTCGTTTCTTCCAAAAATGATCTTACATCATGTAATGGCGTACATATTCTTTTCTCGAAAATTGTAAAAATTTTTTGACAATTTTTTTTCGTGACTAGATTAAACATCATTTTGAATTCGAACACTTATTAGAACTTTTCATGAGTATATTACGTGTGTCGTATAAAATTTTTTCATACTGTTGAATTAAGTCTGAAAGAACATATTATTTACAAAATAGCATTTAAGAATTACGCACAAGTGAAATAGTATTTAAATAGCTACGATCTATTACGCCAATAGCCTACATTATTGTCTGTAATATGCAACGATCAAGATTGTACATTAATTTTTTGTTAAACATATGTTCTTGACTTCTCATATTATTGACTCAATATATTAAAATATGATAAGTATTCTTAATACTTTTGCAAACTACGGTATTTAATCGAGAATGTCTATATTTCTGGTTTTATTTTTGGTTTTATATAAAAATGTTCCTTTCGAGATCTTGTTTGCACTTTAAGATATTTTCAAGATATAAGATCCAAGATGCACATTCTTTTCGATTTTCTTATAGAAGATAGGAAAAATTAAGAAAATAGGCTTCGATCATGATACACCACACAATTCACATCATTCAATCTAAAGATATTCGCAGTACAGCGACATCCATTGACGTAAAAAAAGAGTTAATTATACCAAGCTGTATCACGCGTACATTTTTTTTTTTCGAAGAAATCGTGTATTTTATTGAGTATGTTAACCCTTTGCACTCAAAGTGCAAGTTACTCTAACTTTTAAACAAAAGCAAAGTCAAAGTCATTCTAACTTTTCATCGAGAAACAATTCGATTGCAAAATGTTAACTTGGATCGATTTTAATATCTATTTCGCAGCAAGGAATTCCCTGGTCTTTCCGTGACCTGATATGACCCATTGGCATTGGAAGGAGTTGACCTCGAACCGATGCTGCTCGAGAAAACAGAAAATCGTCGACCAGTCGCAAGCATCCAAATCTTCAGGTCAAACAGAGGAAAAGCTTATACGGCAGCTGTAAGAATAACGCTAGAGACTCCGATATAAAGCTGGAATTTTCATTCTGTTTAGATTAAATTTCGGATCGTGATAGAAAGCAAACAAACAAATAACGGTGGTTGCGTGGAATCGGGTCTTTTAAGTACGTTCGGGTGGGCGGCACCGTGTGGTTGTTTATCCCGGTGGCTCAGGACCTCCTCCGGAAAATAAAACGGAAACCGATGGCCCATTTGATGTTTCCCTTTCTAACCGCGGCGGCAATATCGTTCTAACACTCGAGGAAAAGGATTCCCATTACGATTCTATTACCTCGCGCAAAAATTCGCGAGGCCAGCTTTTCTAGTTACGCTCTCTCCCACTTTCACGAGAACATTCGAACTCCCATC
The DNA here is from genome assembly GCA_036937485.2 of Tetragonisca angustula. NCBI lineage: Eukaryota > Metazoa > Arthropoda > Insecta > Hymenoptera > Apidae > Tetragonisca > Tetragonisca angustula. The sequence continues at coordinate 1,172,621 of JAWNGG020000037.1, read as the reverse complement.
GGGGGAGAAATCACCCCGAAGAGAGCGGAACTATCGACTAGGGTAGTTGCCGGTAAAAGCAAACAACCATTGCTCGGGATCGTTGGCCAACTCCTTTATGGCTTGATATATTGGAAACCGAGCGCTTCCTTTCAGCATTACGCGGCTAATCTCAATTATTTAACGACGCCCGGCGTCGTTATCGATTGTTGTTATTGGTTGGTTGCAGGGGAAGTTACCGACGACCTCGCGGAAACAAAGTGGAGATTTTCTTTTTTAATTGATACACTTCGAAAGAGTTGACCCGCGTCTCTCGCAGATCGAAAAGGTCGATCGTCGAAAAATAGAACGATATCTGTCGCGTCACGTCCTCGTGATGAAATCAATCTGATATTCTCCGTTGTATTCTCGCATTCATGCGTTTGGCTGTGCAATTCGATGAGATTTGTGTTTTTATACTTTCTACGAAATTTGTTGGAATTTTGTTCATGCGTAGGAGAAAAGAACTGGTGGTGTGCAGTGTAATTGGAGTGTCACGTTACGAAATATTGGAAAATGAAACTTTTGCTGATTTTATCTTTTGGTATATAATTATTATCTTTCAATCTTTATCCATCAACGTTACATTTCATTTATTTACACACACACACACACAAGAAATTACATACATGTATATACAAGAAATAAGAAATTTTATTTTTTCATGTTACGGATATAAAAAAAAACCGTGTTTTACGGCGGGTAATGGTATGAATCATGATTTCCATTTAAAAGAAAAAAACATGATCCTATGCAACTTGAACTCGAATTTTAAACTTAAATTCTGTAAATTGAAAATTAGAAAATACAAATTACATACAACGTTTCAATACAATGCATCTAAATGATATCTTCATTGCAATGTTTATTACTAGGTATAAAATTCGGATACGGCAAGATACTAATTTCTTTCAATTTGTATTTTTTCTATTCATGTTCTGTAATTTCAGGAAATTAAAGTATTTATAACGTTGTGACGAGTTGTGGTTCTCAATGGATTAATTTGCAAGTACATGACAAAATAGAAAAATGATAATCTTAATTACGAAAATTCCATTACAAAACTACTTTTCATAAAAATTTTAATATTTTCATGGAATATATTGTAATATTAGGATTTCGTCACTCCATGGATTCACTCCTTGAAATGGACTTGTGTACTAAAAAATTTTGAAAATCAATGGTTCACGTTATACTATAAAATAATAAGTGTACAAAATCCTAACTGACAAAATTATTTCACAGTGATTGCATCAGTATTTATTTTCATTTATAAAGTATTTTCAGTCAGTCATAGAAATCGACATAAACTTCTTGAATTTCAAATATTTGAAACGGAGAAAGAAAGATATTACGACTCGTATTTGATATGCTAGGTATAAATAAGATCAGTTTTAAAATTTTAACAATATTTCTTACGTTTGTTTCACAAGCAAATCGAAAACACATTTCGCGAAAATTCATATACAAGTATCATTTGTAAACGAGTGGAATTTACTCCGGGTTTTAATATTAAATCATAGTAAAAACACATTCGTACTCTTATAATATCGTTGGGTGTACAGTATAGCAGATTTGGTAGATTATTTTATATCTACAGCTATATATTCCACATCTATAAACATATTTTTTTTTTGACTTATACTTTCTGGCAAACAAATATAAAAAAGTATCGTCATTCGTCCAGAATGAAACTGTTAGAAATCCCTGTTTCTTTTTTAATATTTAAAATTTACAAAGTATCTACAAGATTCTACGACTGACTTTTATATACATATATGTATAGTAAATACGCAAAGATTTCCCATGCGTATATAAAGTATATAGATCAGTAAATACGTATATCCATTCTGTTTCGTACGACTACTCCTTTATTGATGCCACTATCTGTAAATATAGTCACGTTCGTTGACGCAGCGTTACTGGGACGAAATCGCAACGATGCGACGTCGTTGCTTGGCGCAAAATCACAATGACAAAACTCGGTCATCTGCAACATGCTTCGACAATTTTTCCTGAAACGAAATAGATGATCGGACATTGATCGTTTAAAACAGATATTTATTTTTTTTAACACTTTGAGTGCCACGCGTGCCAATTCTGGGATTTCGCACTTGTTTCTAAACATATTCAATTTGAATAACGAAGTCTATCTTGATTTGTAGATAAATAAATATATATATTTCATTTGTTCAACGAAATATATTTGTAAATATCGAAATCTTTAGCAATACATTTATATATTTATCTAGAAATACATAGATGTTTATTTGTATAAATTTACAAATGAAGACTTTATTATTTATTAAGTTTGATTTATTGTCAATAATAACTAAGTTTGATATATTTACAAACGACGTCTTCTTGAAATGGTAAGTTGTGTCTCAGAATTTTGGGAGACGCGACATTCAAAGTATATTAACCCTTATATAGTGTCCTTGCAGGATCGTACATAACTACAGTAATTTGTATTACATCACTAAAATTTAAACTACTTAATTTTATTTTGATAAAACTTACGTTTGGCAGGTGCAATTTCGATGATCTTGATTTTCACATGTGTCAATGACACTCCCCTGGATAATCCTCAGATTTCAGACATGACTCGTTTTTTTAGTAAAAAAAAAAATTTTACAGAATGTAGCAGTTGTTTTACTTATAAGGTTGATATATCTCGTAATGTTTGGCTATTATTTCGTGAAATGTTTGTGAAACCTCGAGACATGGCGAGGAAGAGGGTCCGCCCTCCTTGCTCACCCCCCATCTCAAATTGAACTATCCTAAACCTCACCTAACTTATCCTGTAATTAAATTCAGAGTAGTTTGAATTATTCCAGAGATATATTAGATTAGGTTTGGCTCTATTACTCAGAACCCCTTCCTCGCCACGTTTTCAGGTTTCGTAAAAAAATTTCGTTGAACAATAAAAGCAAATATTGCAAAATCAATGTCCTTTCGCAGTTTATTTTTAATACTTAGTAACTTTTTAATAAGTATATCAATAATAAGCGACCGTTAAAAGAAATTTCTTGTCATTGACAATATCGTGACAGTTACCTCTTCTAAGTAAAAGTTTCACCTTCATTTTGTATTTTATATTTTCACTCACAGAGATTATTGATAAACTTGAATCAAATTAAAACTCTCAAAATTAAACGATTTGTATTGCCTTCAGTATTTAATTAGCTAAAGATTAATGATTTAATAATATTGATGATTTAACTGATTTACGCAAAATCATATTTTTGGAAGTGCAGTTAAAAGATTAGACGTTGTTTTAATAAGTTTTAATAAATATTATAAGTATTGCACTTTCGATATTTTATGCTTTTATTGATTCTGTGTAATTTCTTGAGCAACTTTCTACTTTCAGATTTTCATGTAAATGTCTATGAAAGTCTGTTAATTACTAATTTATTACATTAATTTCGTAATTAAATTGAAGGGCAAGAGGAAGAAACAGGGAATGTCACAAATTGCGTTGTCAAGAAAATTGAGTCTCAATATTAAAAAGAAATTGGTACAACAAACGCTGTCTGACGAAGATATTTTAAATATTATACAGTAGATTATATTTCATAGTTCCGTAGTCCTAGTCCCATTATCACAAACAAAATATGCTACAAAATGGAAAATCACGTAAAATAGACATTGCGCGTACTCTTTAATTAGTTTCCAAGCGTAATGCGGATGTTCGCAAGAAAATTGTTAGTAAAGATAATATTCAGCTTTGCATCTTCTTTATTAACCTGTTTTATACCTTTCACTGTCTCCATTATCGTCGAGTAATTTCACTTGTCGCAATGTAAACTCGAAATTCTAAACGAAAGAAATAATTACAATAAGATAGCGTCTGCAAATAAATATTCAGCCAATTTTTTCATAGCCATAGTGTTAAAAAAATAACTTGGCACTGTAATTTGTCTGAAAGAAATTGCAATGCGTGAAATGAAACCTCTTACAGTAGTAACTGGTTCACGGACCACAACGAGTGACCAAACCGTACAATAATTCGTCTTTTTTTTGAATTCATTGGTATACCACTGGATAAAAATTACTAAGAAGTAATAAATTTATTATTTGTTTTGCCTGGGTTATGTTTCGACATACTTAAAACTGAGAAAATATTGCAATTTTGGGCCAGATATTCTCGGCGTGCGTGGTACGTCATTCCAGCGCAAGGGGTTAAAAAATATGTGAATTAAAAAACGATCGAAAACAATAATCTCTTATATATTCTTACATATTCCGTTGTCATTAATTTTGTGTCTCGTATGCCAACTTTGAAACATCAAATTCAAAAATCTTATTTTCTGATGATTCTAATTAATAATAATAATCCTGAAATACCTTCACATACTGCAAATGTTAAAAATATAAAAACTAATCATAATCTATATCTATGTACAATTATAAATAAAATAAAAATCATCTGTAAAAATTCGATCATAATCAAAAATCTCAAGTAATAAAAACTTTTTACAAATATAATTACAACAGTAATAAAATGAAAAGTAAAAATAATAATAATGAATACTTTAACGACTTCTTTTCGTATTATTATAATTATGAGTAATGTGTGACACGTATAATCGTGAAATACATAATCTAGTACGAGAAGAATCGATTACTATTCAATATTTTCGTTCGAACGACAAAATGTCAGAATATTCGGACAATGTATTTTCGACTACTGTACTTTACTGTATCACATGAGAAGCTGATTGAAAATGCAACCGGTGCATCAGTCGTGTAAACATGACGAATGATTTCCATCGTGTGCGTTCCTCGAGATCAAACAGTTTGAAAAAAGAAACAAAAAGAAGAGAAAAGAAGGAAATGGAAAACAAAGGATTTGCTACTCGATGCGAGCGAAGGAAGCTTCCGTCGTGAACGTGAAAAATGCTGCGTCGACAGTCAACTTCCCTGTTAGGTGAGGGGGTGGGCTGACACCTTGAACAATTCGAAAAGTAAACAGGCTGGCCGTTCGGCTGTCATTACAGCGAACGGTTGTATTCTGGCGGGATTACGACACGGCATGTTAACGAGGAAGCAGAACGTTAAATCCGTAATTCCGCGGAAGATTCTGTACACAGCGGCGCACGTCACAACGTTAGCCCATATATCAACCCCTCCCCCCTCCCCCCGAACACATGCGATTTACGTTTATTTGCTTTCACTTTATATAGAGCATAGCCTGACGTTGCTGCCAGAGTTGACTGTCGACACTCGCGCAATGTGTTACGGTTCATAATGCCTACTCAGTGCTGATCTGATAAATCTGATCCCGTGTAATAACTCGTGCATTAAAGGGCCGCGGGAGACACCAGATCACCTGCGTTAAGGGCGCGCGTTAATTTATGACACGAGGACACGCGTACTTTCGTTCTTTTTTTAGAGTGGACGTGTCGTTCGTCAACTATTTGAGTTGGATTGAGTTGTCGTTGAGTGCTAAATTTTGTTGATTTCTTTTTTTCTTCTTCTTCTGTTCTTCTTCTATTTTTCTTTAATTAATTCGCATCGACAGCGAAGTCATTAGCGACGACGGTGCCATTAGATATGTAGTAGTTTACGTTTTTGAGATAATTTAATACTCTTTGTATGTCGTTTTGTGAAGTCAGGTTTATGTTTGCGTTGATTCCGTATTTCTGTCTTTTGGTTTCTGTGGTGTGGCATTCGTGCAGTATGTGGGTTATTGTTAATGGATGGTTATTGCAGTGAGTGCAGGTGGGTGGTGCAGTTTTTAAATTTTTTGTTCATGTGTCTTGGTATGACCGTGTTCTTAGGCGTGTGATAATTATTCCTCCTTTCCTGTTGTTAAAGTTTGGTGTTTGCTGGTGAAAGTCTTGGATACTTTTGTGTAGTAGGGTGCTTTTAGTTGTTTTCCATGTATTGTTCCATTCATCTTTTGCAATGGATTATTTGGTTGTCGCAGGGGATTGGAAGAAGGGGATTGCAATTGTTAGTAAGTGAGGGAAATGTGGTTTCTTTTACTGCTGCATCGGCTTTTTCATTTCCTTCTATTCCTTGATGAGCTGGAATCCAGATGATTGTGGCATTTGTTAGGTTGGTTTTTTTTTTATTAAAAATAGAGATACACGCGAGTATATAATATATTATAAATGTGTTAATAGGAAATATTATTATTTATTATATATTATATATTCAATAAATATTATAGTTATTATTCAAAATTAATTTTGGTGTTTAATCAGAATTTTGCTTAGATTCAGTTCTTTTATTAGTATTAAATATTATCATCTGGAAAATTGCTTATTTTTGAGTTAAATTGAAATAATTTCTCTGACTTGATTTTTTAATAAACAGCGAGCTCCAGCTGAAGTTTGTAATCGTCCAAGTCGAAAATAATTCTCATTTTATAAATAATTACACTATAAATTTTGCAGAAACAGAACGTGATGAATTTATTCACTGTGCTTACTTATTTAAGTTAGCCTCGTGGAGAAATTCTGGAAATGGTCCTTCGACTTCTTGATTGGATTTAATACGCTCTCCGCTTTTGACTTCAACTATTCTTTCCTTTTTAAAATCTTTGTCGAATTTTTCTTTTTAGGAAGAAAGACAGAAACCTTCTAAACGAAATCTCTGCGGGATAAAGTCAGAGTTCTAGAAGTTAACAGGCTAGTGATTCACATTATTGATCATTTAAGAACGTACTACACAGGGAATTAACTTGTTCTCAATTTTATGTGAAATATTCTATTTCTAAACGAAATCTCTGCGGGACAAAGTCAGAGTTCTAGAAGTTAACAGGCTAGTGATTCACATTATTGATCATTTGAGAACGTACTGCACAGGGAATTAACTTGCTCTCAATTTTACGTGAAATATTCTTTATCTCGAGCTAACTTGATTCCATTAATTAAATTTATACAAAATTAATTGCATCAATTGTTTTCTCTTTCTTTCTCTGATTATAATGGAACTTTAACTCGTTGCAAAACAACCTTTTCTAAAATAAAAACTTTTCTGCATTATTATTGGACATGCCATTCCATAATTTGAAAAATGGGTGATTTTCTGTTAGATCTTCTCTATTGTAAATTGGTCTTCGAGTGGTTAACAGTGAATAAGCATATTATGTCGTTGTTCAAAGTCATTTTTGTCCACGTCCAATTTTTTTACTGTCTCATGTTTTTAAAAAAATATAAAAAATTTTTAATTCGATACTAGAACTACCAGCGACAAAGTATAAAATTTGTAGCAGAGAAATCGAATTGCAAGGAACAGGAAGAAATTTACAATTACAGTAAAAACCACAAGTTTATCAAGAATCATTCAGGTCTCCGATAATATTGTCAGTACATAAAATTATGAATTGGTCATCGAAGTTTGCTAATTACAGCGTTAATAAGATCTTTAAAAAGTTTCTTCAGAGGTAATAAAAGTCTTCTTTCAAGAAATTCACGAAAAAAATTTCGCTTACAATCGTGAACGATTCGAATTATCTGCGAAAGGTTAAATAAAACAGTGCTCTAAAAAAAAAAATCGACATTTTCCAAATCAGTGGATGGTCCCTCGACTGATCAGGCAGTTAATGCTATAATCTGGCACACATGGATGCTAAATACGTAATCTGTCTCTGACAATTCTCTTGACGCGTTTTCTCGCTTATCGACAATACTTTAAATAATCATTATCGTATAAAAACTAACGATAAATTCTCTAACTTGGAACACGGTCGAACGGACAGCTTTTAATTTACGATTGATTGCTTGATATTCCATTTAATCGATTTTCATACGGTTTTGCACACTCGTGCTTTCCCGACACACTTTCTTCGCTAAACGATAATGGTCTTTGTGCTATTGCTGTATTGTTTTTAATCGCATGCTTGCTGAGTCAGTCACGAAACTCTATATGTATACTGGTGTACATATTTGTGAATTTAAAATATTTGAAAAGAAACGAGGATTTTAAACATTTTGTATCACTATTAATTTATAATAATAATCAGTTGAAACGATACAGATTCTGAAGGAATGACGTCTCTTGCTTTTTTATTGAAAAACATGAATAGATCGGAATGAAAAGTTACGAAATTAGTTGTGAAATTTATTCTAAATAAATAATATAATTATTATATATACCAGTACATTGAAATACCATTTACAAAATTTGTTATTGTTGTTATTGTATTTAATTGCTATTGCAATATTATTACTACAACTATAATTTAGTTTTATATTTCGAATATTCTCAGTTTTATTCGTTTATCGTAATTTTATGCAGAACGTATCGTCTGATTTCAATATTTTGATTTTGACATGATTCGATTTTTCGTGAGTGAACATGTAAGGATTATAGGTTTATTTCTTCAAATATAAAAATTATATATTTTTTTAATGTACCGATCGATACAACTCGACATTCTTTCTAAGAAAAAAACGCTTTATTAATCAATGTTTCATTTAGTATAGCGAATCAAACTTTTACGTCCTCATTTTTCGTACGACGTATTATACTACAAATCTAAATCTCTTAAACGAATAATTATTCGACATAGATTGGTTCTGTCTTCTAAAAAATGTCGAGTTGCATCTGTATATCAAAAAGTAAATACAGTCGTATTTAAAAATGCAAAGTTAACCTTATTTACGAGAAAAATAATAAAAAAAAAAATCAAAACGTGTCTCCCTCGAAGTCATTCAATTTTCATCGGGAAAATTTCTCGCTACGAGTAAAATCAAGTGAAACACTCTGATACATAGATACTCACAAAATCACACGTAAGATACGTCGTATATATTAATTAATATTTTAAAGTAGATCTAATTTTAACAAATTAATTCAAGTCTGTGAAACGCGTAAAACCTTTCCTTTTTGTTCCGAGTGTTTGAAATCTGACAGATGTGAAACTTCTGTCACCGACTGCGAATACTTTGTCAAAGAGTATGGCAGGAAATACTGGTTCAATCATTGGAATATTGTTTTGTTAGTTGCGAGAAACGATGCACGTTCGTGTGCACTGTATGACTGACCCTCTGTAACGTGAAAGTTACGTGTTTCTGTGTGCACAGTTTGGGTGGTCTCGTGTATATTTTTTCTGGTGGTCTGACAAAAAATTGAACGAACTACTGCAATGAGGAGACAGCTCCACTTTTAGATAATTTTAGCAAATTAACGAAAAAGCAGTTAAAAATCTGCTCGAACTAGAAACTTTCTAGAAACTAATATTCGTGTTGGCAAACTTTTATTCGAAGTTAATTTTTTTTTTTTTTACATCAAGTGGGAGAAATAATCACTTTTCTTTTCTTTTTTAATGAGGTAAAATGAGTGAAATTGGAACTGTTTTCTCCTTGCTGTGAACCCTTCAATTCTGGTCATTGAATCATTTCGTTGTAAATTTTTAGTAAAATTGAAAAGTTTGAATTAATTTGTAATTAATTTTCAGACACTTGAGTTTTATCAAAATCACGTAGAACGTTGAAAATCGTGAGTTGCTTCAATCCATTTACCCCGGGGACTACTTTTCGACACACGAAACGATATTTTAAAACGATATTTTGTATGTATTGTCTTGTGATGTGTTATGTAATATTATACTGTATTATATTATTTTGTACGTATATATGTTGTCTATAAAAAAATATGATCAGTCGAAAAAGTTGTTAAGTTGTTCTCTTAAAATCATAAGCACGTAGCTCAAAAATAGGTGAAATACATACGCTTCGTCGACTAGCATATAGATTTGCACCTGCATGAATGCCTTAAAATTAGAATCTCAGAATTATTTCCTTCGTTGTCTCAGTTCGTGCAAACAGTTCAACTTTGCATGAATAATTCTTCTGTTTTCATTTTTATTGAACTTTGTGTCGATCTATTCATCTTGTTTATCCGTTATTGAAATCGAATACATCTCGTATTATTAGCGACTCGCTCAGCATATTTGACTTCATTAACCCCGCGGATTGACCGACTGTAAGTTGACCGACCTATCGTCGTACAGTTTAATATCGTTCTCGGCTAAACTGCTAATGAAATTGTATTGGCGTAAAGGGTTTCACAATGCATAATTAAAACTTGCAATCGCTTTCCAAGCGATATCTCCCGATTGTCCACAACACAATATCAAGTTCGATAACCTTATCATTTTGTAGCTTTTTATTTTTATCTTTCACGATCTTGGATCTATCGTAATTACGTCTGTTATTCATAGCGATTTACACAACTGCGTAACAGGCCGTATATTTTTTTTTTTTTTTTTACATTGAAGTTGGGGAAAAAAATGTCGAACGGAAGATTCAAACTAGACTACGTACTGATCATATATTTATTTATTCATTTAAATGCAAATGGCTAAAAAAATGATCAACCAAAAATTAAAATTGGCTTTGTAAAAAGACAAGAAACAAGGATGTAACATGTAACACCCGATTAACTATACTCTTCATACAACAAGTTGTACAAAATTTAAATATCTATTAAAATACTTGTATTAAATATTTTAAATGTTAAAATATCTTTTTTTACATAGAATGACGTGACCATCTGAAGTGCGCAGAAAAAGGAACATCCATTTGTAAAACTAGTGCAATTATAAAAGCGTGAATTTACAGTGTATTTGCTTCGAAATAAAATAAAATCCCGAATAATCTTGAATCATTCATTTTTTCTCTCTAATGTGTTTTATTTTACGTTTAACCAAGAAAGTGCAATTCTTTTCTTCTAACTTAATTTAAATATAATCTTTTAATTTGTACACAAACAAATTTACTTAATCAACTTTTGGACTTTTCCTCTGCTTTTCTTATTTCAAGAATAACGTGCTTGGGATACTAAACTAGAAGTTGAAACAAGAGTGATTTAGTACTAATTAGTTATTTGTCAAATTTAACTCAATTTATTGCTTTTGTAACTACTGATCTGTATTTCTTATTTAATGATATATACTTGTACGATCAGATTCACCTGTGTTTAATAAAACAGTCAACAAAATTTTAATTTCAAATTAGTCGTATAAAAGAATTTTTTGAATATTTTTACACACAGTGACAATTTTTTTCAAGAAAAAGAGTATCTTCATAATTTTTTTCTTACTACTTACTTTTTGTTCACTACGTAATGTAAAAATTGAATGTAAAAATAAATATTCTTACTTTAAAGTAAACTCTGTGATTGAGTGCCACACGATATTTTTCACCATCGTACATTACACAAAGCACATCTTCAGATTACTATTATTTCAAATCTTTCGTCATCAAAATTTTCATTCAATTGCAAGATGTGCTCGACCTAACCACATCTAGAAACTAAACACTTAGGTGCTGTAAGCAAAATACAAAAACAAAAAAAAAAAAACCTCTGCGTCAGAACGTCGAATATTACACTGTAATTGCCGGTATAATATCAAGCAGCCTGGATGTTTCCGCTGGGAAAGGAAAACTACACGAGAGAGGAGAGAAGAAGATCTGCAGTTCCGAGCGATAAGCAGAAGCTCGGCTCATCAGAAGCCGGGCAAAAGTTCTCGCGCTTTAAACGTTCCGCGGACTTTTCATAAAATCCTTCACGGAAGCAAGTTTCGTTCAAATTTTCATCAACACGGGCCGGCGGCAAGAGGCGGGGGGGGGGGGGTGGAGGGAGGAGGAGGAGGCGGGAGAGAGAAGCTATCACGAAACTTGGAGAAAGTTGGAGAGAGTGTGCAAGCGCTGCCGTGTCTGGCCCGCGAGCAGCGAGCGGCAGCCTCTGCACGCAACGTAACGTCCGTGTCCGGAGACAGCAGCTATCGCGTTTCCTCTTCACAACACTCGCCTCCGTGCATTTGTCTTCATTTCTTGCGCCACTCTAACCGGTACACGTAGTTATGATTTAAGGCCGTAGTTCCGCGAGCCGCGAGAGGAAGAAGCGAAAGAAAACCGACGACGACCAGGACCTGGGACACCCAGTACGCGATTTTGCTCTCTCGTGCTCGACGCGACGTCGTTTCGAGAAAGCGAACGCTTGATAATTCGGCTATCGCGTGACGGAGGGAGCCGCGAGCGGGGAAATCTTGGTCGCTTTCGAATTTCGTCGATGGCCTTGTATGTATGTACCAGGGCTTGAATTTAATTGTAAACTTTTTACAAATTACTTGTATATTATTTTTGCATTTATATATTTTTTATATTTAAATTTAATATGAAATAATTTTATATATATTTAATATATATTATTTTATATACATTTATATATATTTAAATTATTTATATTTTATTTTCATTTGGTAAACTTTTAACTTCTAAATTATTTCTTTCTCTGTTTTAAATTGACTTTTACATTAAAATTTTATTTCCGTTCCGATTTTAACAGTTATTTTTTAACAGTTATTAAAGTTCTAAAGCAACATTTATTTCTCAACAGATATTTTAAAGTGAAATATAAAAGTTTATGCTCTTTTTCATTTACAATTGGCATCACATCTTTTTTCCGTTATCACTCGTTATTGTGTGAATTTCGTTTACGCTAATATTATTAATATTTTTTTAAAATTTTCGAAATTGTTTCTTACGTGTAACTCCACCATACCTGACGTTTTGACAACAACTTTTTTTATCTTAATGCCAATACATTGCATGGAACGACCAACGTGTTGCAACATTTGTACACTAACAAGTTATTTACTACAAGGATGTGTGATCTGCTTTTTTAAATTCTCGGATATTTCATCAATAATGTTTACAATGCTATGTGAATTGATAACGTTCATTCCTAAACCTAGAAATCTCAATTAGACAACAGAATTCGGACAACGAAAAATACAAATGTAATAAATGTATCGTCTCACCACTAAATATAGGTTCTACAAGTGCTCTAAATGGTGTAGAATTCAATAAAGTAAACAGTCGTCCCTCTATAGTTACTAAATCTATACACGCATTCGTAACTTCATCAATTGACAATACCATTTGAATCTTGCATTGTTTTTTGATGACACTGTATCCATATTTTGGCACTCGTCTTGTTCCAGTTAAAAGTATAATGTTTGTCTATGAAATGCTTTCTTAAATTCGAAAGCCAATTTCCACCAATTTTTCGCCACAAGTTTTACAGATATTAAAAATTTTATTGACATTTTCTTCAAGAGTACTACGTACAGAGGCTCCTCTTCTCGTATTCGTATATCTCCGGTTATCCGAAACGTTTCTGCCATCGTTAAGAAGTTATCGATCATGGGGCGAAATTCGTCGAGATACGTTGCGTACAAAAAAGACTGCACATTTTAAGAATTACTAAATTTTGTTTTTATTAAACAAACGGTGCTCTTGGACAGATGGTGTTCTTATCGACATGTACAAGTAACATAAATTAAACATTTTTGCAATACATTTTGTATTATTGAAAAAGAACGTGGAAATATGGTAATATTTAACAGATAGCATATTTCGTGATAAAAAATGGATAGAAACAGAAGAAACGATAATTCTTTAATATTTTAATGTTTTTTAACCTCTTTTTTGTCCCAAAATTGCATTTTCTCAATTTTCAGTATATTTAAAATTGTGTATCTATACATTGTAGAACAACGCGACTACACTCGTTAGACAGAGAGTGCAGCTGTTGTAAAATTGAATTAAATCACAAAAAATAATGCTAGTTTCTGTTTGAAAAATCAATAATTTTGTCGTTTGTTAATTAACAATAATTGATATTAACCTCTTGCGCTGGAATGACGTGCCACGCACGTCGAGAATAGTTGGCCCACAGTTGCGACAGTTTCTCAGTTTTAGAAACAATAACAAACAATAAATTTATTACTTCTTATTAATTTCTGTCCAGTGGCATTATACCGACGAGTTCGAAGAAAGCGACGAATTATTGTATACGGTTTGGTCACTCGTTGTGGTCCGCAATCAGTTGCCAGCGCAAGTGGTTGAAGCATTTAATAACGACAACCATTCTTCGAGACAAAAATTTGTAATGATATTTAAAAACGAGTTTCTTAACGATTTTTAGGTTTAATTCTTCCCACTCCTCCACGATACATTTTTTAAATTCATAAATATTTGCGAATTCTGGTACACGGTCGTCGCCAAGTTTCCCCAATAATTTTCTATAATATTATACAAGCACACACGAGTTTTTCTGTTTTGCAAAGTACTGTTTCGCTGCTTCGAAAGATATACTTATTTCTGGCAATTCGTTAATTTGTCCGTCGAACGTTTCAGTATACTTTTTTTTTCTTTTTTTACTATTTCATTTTTCTGTCATAAATTTTATTTCTATCTTATCTTAGTAACCAATATCATGCCACCTTCCATGGGTCAACTTCACTCACAAGTTGTTGCTCTTTTCGTAAATCACGGATAATACTAGCGGAGGCCATTAAGTCTAAATTGAACCTCTTTTCATCGGTAAATATGACTCTTCGCCATTTCTTATACATAATTCACGATGCATAATACAGGAGAATATAGAGCGTGCCATCCTTTTTGTCCCAGGATGTATTCTTGCATATTTTTAAATTTTCACGTGGCCAGGGAGAGATGAAATGACGCAAGTGGAGAAATTTGTTTTATCCACTGCGCGTTGCAATAAATCTGTTTCATTCGTTGTACGTTGCATTTTGTTCGGTAATTGTCGGAAAAATTCACAATGTCGTTGCGTTATTGAAAGAAACGCAGTTGCGCGATCATCGTCGTCATACTGTCTGGTGGAAGTGAAAATTCAATGGGTTTACTAGCCAGAGTGTCTCTCTCGTAAACGAACGAGCACGAGGCAAAAATAAGAGAGAGAGAGGAAAGTGGTACTCTTTTTTTGTAAACAACGTAACGGCGTATCTTTTGTGTTTGCGCTACTATTTGAGAAATGAGGATGACGTTTAACTTTTTAAGTGGAAAGCTGTATATTCTCCCTCCTTTCTCTTTTTTTATGTCGCGTCAAAGCGTGTATTAAAATGAATTCAACGACAAATGCGCAATAAAAACGACCATCGTCTTTTTTTTCTTTACCGAGGGTAGTTGATTTAAATCCTTTTCTCGTTTTGCAACTGTTTAATTTGCCCTAAATGGAATTCTTTCGCACTGACGAAATGCTATTGAATTATTAAATGTTTGTTTAGTTAAAAGAAAGAAGAAACACGGACTTTAGAGTAAGATTATAATTAGACTCGAATAGATTATGTATAATTACAGTTTTGTAAATTCAGTTATTTTCACCAAGGATCGTGGATTGTAATTAGTACTTGTGATTTATTTGTAAGTAAATAATAAGGATAATAACAATGATAATTATTATATATAATTGCAAATATATTATATATTTTAATATATTATCATTGTTACGATTATCATTATATTATTACATTAGTACATCATATTATGAGATAGATATTAAAAGAAAAAGTGTAATGTTGAAATCAAAAGACGAATGATACATTATTCAACATTTAAGAAAAGATGAAAATGCGTCTAATTTAGCAGTAAAACATAATGTTGAAATATCTATAATTAGCGACATTAAAACTAGATAATCAATATTATCAAAATGTCTAGAGAATTTAGATTTTCCTTCCTATAAAAGTTTGAAAATAAATAAATCGGACCATGTACAAATAGATTTTCCAATAATACTAATATATCATTAATTAAAAAAATTAAATATAGGTTGGTAATTAAATGTGAAGTTAAGTTATGGTAATAGAGAGTTTTAAAACGTATACATATTTATTAGATGTGTATTTTTTTTGAAAAGAACATGTTATTTTATGTAATAATATTTATACTTTTATGTAACAAACATCCATGGTTGAAAACTGATTAATTTCCAGTTGACTTACGATTGATATTATCAAGACTGCAATTAGAAGTTTGAAACTTTCGTAAAATATTGTTTTATGTATTAAATATTGTACTGTGATATAACGGTATACTTTGAATATTTTATATATATATTTCTTCACATGCATTCAGTCTGTGCAATTTTGTACTTTAAAATCTTCTGCAAGTGAATAAATATCCACAGAAATTTGAACTTTGACCCCTTAGACGAATTATCCAGGAAACTATTTATTTCTCAATTAATTCGAATAATCGATATCTCGCTGTGCATACTTACAGAACAATTTACAGGACACAGATGACAGTCTTGTAAAATTTCATATTATCTAATTCGACCGAGTCTGCTATTACTCTCGAGAATGATACAGAAATTATTAACGCAACGAAACGTTTACAAGCTATAATTACAGGCTCTTTTTATACTTGTCGAGTTATTGGGTAATAAACATTTAAAATGGTAACAGTCCCTTGCCTTCGTCAAACTCGATACGCTGGTAATTTCAATTTTTATTATGTTTTCGCAGGACGCGCAACGGAGGAACGAAGGGGATGAAAAATTCAAGGTAGAAACGGCACGGTAATTATATCCACTCATTTAATAACAACGGTCGTAAATATTGCAACAGAGCCGACGTACGGTTCCCGTCGTACAAATGAATTCCAAATTATTTGTACACGGCTTCAGTAGTATAAACACGCGGCATGTCAGACACCCGAGTAATTATACTTGTTAATTAGTCATTCTATTTGCATTAGTGCCGCGCATTAATTGTAGCGAGATATTTTCCGCGCACCGATTCTTGAAACTGAAACTGAATTATTCATATTGGAAATAATTGAAGCAACCGTGAAAATTAGCATTCCGCGCTCTTATCGATCTTTCGACGATCGCTTAACGAACACCGGGCCATTTTCTTTCTCTGATCTCTTGTTGCGTTCTTCTCACGGGTATGTATCCTTCAGCATAAATAACGACACGTCGACGGTGGCAGCCTTCGACATTATTCAAATCGAAACGTCTCGTAAACCGTTTTCAAGAAAAATGTTCGATGCGAAAGTATTTCACGGTCACGGTTCCTTTAAAGAGGAAAACACAGGTGTTCTATTTATTTTTCGTTCGTGCGTTCGTTTCGAAGTTGTTCGAGCGTCAGCTTCGTTTTTCTTTCAAACAGGCATCTATTTTTCTTGATGAAATTTGCATAGTAGTTCCAATGAAAACAAATTTCTCACGGGGAACGTTCTTCACTCTATCCTCTCGCAAGTTTAATGTTTCGTTACTTGCTATTCGTTATACAATTTCTATTACATCTTGAGGACCATTAAACGATCGTACGGATAACTTTGATTTTTATAATTTTTCTGAACATTTGTCGAGTTTATTTCATGCACTGAAAGATAAGAGTGAATAGCAGTGAGTGCACAACCGTTTTGATCCTAGTCAAAATTCAGATGGAGAGTCTGTAAAAATTAGCTCTTTAATATTCTACTACTAAAATATTGTACAAATAAACTCCTAATCAACGATATTGTAAAATAATTGGCTTATCTATTAGAGTTTCCAAGAGTGTAGTATATGACAGTACATTGAATGAGATTATATTAAAAAGTAAATGTTCAACGAAGAATGTATTATTAACTTGTCACATGCTCTTCATTTAGTATCAAACTTCTAAATTTTTTAATAATTTAATCATTTTAAATATTCGAAAGAGAGCCTGTGTTCATTTGCAAAATAGGTCAGAGTTTTTAAGTAAGCGTTTATTAGACAAGTCACCCTATAAATTGAAAAGGGAGAGTAAAGTTTTTTCATTTAAGACTTCATTTTTAAGCAAAATTGCTTATAAATGTTATAAAGTAAAATTATAAGTATTATTAATAAATGTATGTAAAATATAATAAAAATATAATAAATACATATAAAATATTATAAATATATAATAAATATATATAAAATATAATAAAAAATATAAATATTATAAAATTTAACGTGACAATAGCTGAAATAACAAAAGATTATTTTAACTGCAAGAATAAACGGTAAATATGTACAACAGCGTTGAATTTCTCCGTTTAAAATTTTGTCTCGAGGAAGGTAAATTTCGGAAATGTTCAGTTAACACGTTGGAAACGAGCTTCGATGGAAATTAATTTTTGCTTTTTTACATTTTTAATATAACGTACGAAGAACACGCTGTTACATTTTTAATCATCGCAAGTTCCAAAACACATTTAATAATAGAGAACGTGTATTTTCGAACATGATGATTGCATTACCCATCCGTCTTGAACGCATTGAGAATTAATTTAATTAATGGCAGAAATTGATTCATACACAGAATATTATGAAATATTGCGTTACGCTCTAGACTTTATATTATTATTTTATTTTATACACTTGTTCGTATTAAGCTCGTTTCGTGGAGTTTCTTACTTTTAGATTTTCCACGAGTATACAAAAATCGACAGTCCCCAGTCACAAGCGTTCCATTTCTCCAAGGTGAGAAGTATGTATGACGAGATGCGAGAAAATCGGGGGCAGTAACGCGTACGTAGGCACACGTATATCGCGCAGATTTTTCTTCTTTGAGCAATTAATCGACTTTGAACAGAGAAAAAAAAATATATATATATATTCCATTCGCCTGGAACTCTGGAAAACGGTCCGCCGTATTTTTCTAATTTTAGAGAACTTTTCAAGTACTATTCTCCTGCTTATAATAGTAATTGACCTATCGTAAATCCAGGTTAAATGATCGATCGATCAGGGAACGTAATATGTAGGTCCCTATTAATCGAGGTTTGTTTTGTTCGAATTGTCCTTTGTTCGTGTACCCTATCATTACCCTTAATTGGCACTATACGATACGTACACATTTCCATCTGTATTATCCATTGAAGCATTGTAAATGCAGGAGGTTTATATTTTTCTTTCGGATCCGCTTGAAACATTCAGTTGCGGCAGTTAAAAAGTTATGATACACGCGTTCATAGATGTATGAAATTAATTAATTCGTAACTGAAACGAGCTGTAGCTTCGAAACGACGAGAGATGGAAAAAGAGGTAGTTTTGTTAGGGAAAATTAAGAGGCTTCGAGCGGATATGTGATATGGCGTGTTCGATTATTCAGAAAGCGATAAAGTTGTCTTCACCTTTTTTAAATGAAATTATGAATTTCTTTTACATACATATGTATTATTTTATTTATGAATTTATATATCTATTTTCACCTTTCCTTGCTCACCCGCCACGTGATGTAAAAGCATTTTAGAATAAAATGAACGAAAGTAGAGATTTCAACCATCAGGCCCACGTAATTTTAAAGTAACAGAAATCTCTATCAGCGCAGAATTTGTTTTAATACGAAACGTTTATTTCAATGGTTAATCATAAAATATTACTTGAAATGAAAAAAAGTAATATTTAAATTAAAATGTAGGAGAATATCCCACTATGCATTAACCGTAAAAAATAAAAAAATAAAAAATGTGGGACAATTTTAAACTCACTTAAGAGTTAAAGTCCGGGTATATGGTCGCGCGATTTTTCACAGTTTAAATATTTACTTCGAACATTAACGTCACATTGTTAGTCTTTCTATTCGAGCAATCTTGAGTGATCGAATGCAGCTGGAAAGTTTATCACCTGAAACTCTGGACGCTGTATACTTCGACGAATATAGCCGCAGCTTCATTGGAAACCTGCCGGAAAAATAGTTTGATCGGAATTTACGATTCGGTGGGCAACTGCCGCCACCGGCGGCCTTCGCCTCCGCTTCCTGCAAAATTTAGGTAACGGCGTGAGTCTTGTCACGTGCCACGTACAGAACAATTATTAGCACTCGTCTGAAGTATTCGTGTTGCGCTTGCAATTACGTGTCAGTCGTTACTCTCCCTGGAAAGGAGGTTTCGTGATGGCTGGCGCATAGGGTCAGCGTTTCTTGGCAATGTGCCGCGTGTCGTGACTGTAACGCTGTAAACATCGATTAGCGCGATAAACGCAATCGCCGCGAGATTTTCTATCGAGACGTTCTACTAATTACCAGATAACAATCGTTACGCGAGTGTGTAACACACCCGCCTCGCCGTCGCGAGCGTAATTTAATAATTTAATAATTACTGTTGGGTGCGCGAAGGAAATAAAGCTATAACTAAATAAATAATCTTTTCTCAGTCTCTTGCGCTGGAATGACAATTTTTTGTCCCAAAATTGCAATATTCTCTCAGTTTTCAGTACATTTAAGTATAACCCAGACTAAACAGATAATAAATTTATTACTTCTCAATAATTTCAATCTCGTATCGACGAGTTCAGAAAGAAAGCGACGAATTATTGTATACGGTTCGGTCACTCGTTATGGTCCGCAATCAGTTGCCAACGCAAGTGGTTAATATGACGAATGAATATTTTGTTCCTTCCGTCTTATTAAATAAGCATTCAAAGAAATATTCTTCCTAATGTGGTCTTCTATATAATTAGATAATTAATTAATTATCTACCCATATAAGTAAACAACTTTCTGTTTTTGTTAATAAAAGATCTTTAAACTCCAGGAGAAGCTCTGGCTCTTATTTTACTTTCATTTTTTCCCAATTGCGCGAATTGTTGATTCATTTCTGTCAAATGTCTTGCAAAGAGATGTTAACTCATCACCTGATTTCAACCAATCAAGAATTTCTCATTTTCCTTCGAATGGCATAAATCTACTCGGCTTACCTTTGCTGGAGATGTTTGGAGTCATGGCTGGGAAATATTATTTCTTATTTCTGACGTTAAATACAGTGAAAAAAGATTCCTTTATTTTACAATCGATCAATATCTACAATTGAAATGAACTTCTTTTTGAAATAACACAACTGACTCACAGAAATAACTGTTCCACAATACACTTTTGTATCAAAAGTTGTGTTAAAATATTTAGGAGTTGAATAATTGTTTACATGCGGTGAAGCGTTGCTAGGAATAAAATATTTAAAAGTTAAACAATTTTAGTGAAATGTTTCAAGAAAGTTACAATATTAAAACATTTAATACATTTAAAAGTTGAATAATTTTTGCTTGTTACTTTTTTCTTTTATAGTTTTGTTAATGCATTCCGAGTTGTTATGTGCTGTTATTAATGAATCAAACGTAGTAATATTTCATTTACAATTTTTAATATTAAGACTAAGAAAAGAAATAGATATTCACTTACTATTTCTTATGTGTTTTATAATTTTATGAAATTTCGGAAGATTGAAGTACAATAAATTATTGCTTGATCCTTAAATAATGAAATGAATTATATTTATATTTATCGCTCTCTGAGTTCCTTACGAAGTAAATTGCTGATATATGATATAAAAAACAGTATTATTTTTTGTTTCAACAGTAAAATTTTCTGGATTTATATTATCCGTTTGATATTTATTTCATATTTAAAAATGAAACATGGAGTATTGAAACGATTAATAATAATAAAAAAAAACATTAATAACAATGGAAGAATTTTAGTTTATCCAGTTCACTCACTCTACTGAGGTTTTCATTCTTTTTCTCCATTATGATCAGTCCATAATCATGAAATTTCATAGGTAAGATGAAAACAGTCGAATACTCTAGATACATGCAGCTGAATATTCTGTATATACGTAAATCATATTACAGTCAGGTTGATCAATGTTTGACTCGAATATATACATGCGTCTTTAGAAACGTAAGAGTCAGTTAGTCAACATTGATCTACGATATTTGCTGAAACTGCTTCAATTTTAAAGATATTAGATTGTTACATACCAGTTGCATAGATTTCGCAATTGTGTAAAATTAATCAGAATTCAGTGATGAATAGTGAGCTGTTTACGGCTAGAATTATCGACAACCAGAGGCATTAAAGTAAAAAAAAAAAAAAAAAATACAAAAGTTTTGTAAAGCAATGAATTATGCAAGTTTATTTATATATTTTACAAATATCATTTTACAAAAATCTCTAAAAATACATGTTTAAAATATCTAACAAAAATTATAAATTATTCATTTTGACCATTTTGGTAGTGTTAAACAAATTTTATAAATGTTTGACAGGGATGAAATTTAATAGAACGTTATGAAAATTTGATGGATTTGAAAAATTAAAAAAAAAAAGATATTGATTGTCACATGTGCATGAAGTGAAATATACGTCAACTTGAGAAGATTATTTATAAAAGAATTGTCTAAATTGATACTAATATTTTTCTTCGAAACGAACTAATTGTTCTTTTGTTTTATTCATTCTTTTTTTTTTTTTGTTTTTGAGATTATATTCACACATTCTTCATTCTTACTGATACATGTTTCACTCATACTTATTTTTTAATTTAATACTAATTATTGAATGCAGTCTCTAACGACAGTGATGATTAGACTTTATATATTTTATATATATATAATTTTATATTTATTATTTATATTTTACATATTTATTGGAAATTGTAAAATACAAAAATGAATGTGTAAAAATATACAAAATATCCAAAATACATATTACTCGAAGAATGAAAACAATCTCTAGTCAGATTCCATCTCTTTAATAAAATTCATGGTAATTTAAATTTGCATAAACAGTAATCTAGCAGTGATGTATTATTTACAGTGAGTATCACTTGAAGTGTTTAATAATATGTGATTAACAGATTGTAGATTTTATGGATTTATGGAAAATTGGGAGTTTGCAAAAATATATACATGTTGCATTTGATATATAAAAATATTCAGATATAGAACATATAATGTGTAGTAAATGAAACAATTTTTTTAATTTTTCCAGGACATTCATAAAAATTTTAAAATGCATGTGAGTGACCTAGTAATTACACAACATCTATCTCATGTTCAATAAAACAGCTGAAAAAAATTCTACATTAAGTTGTAGAAGTTCTTTGTAAAGTTTAAGTCTTGAAATCTATAGCAAATTAATCTCGAAAGCAGTTTTCAGTGTTTCTACACACTATGACAATTTATAGCATTTTCAAGAAGAGAAATATTTTCATATTTTCATTTCAAAAAAGAATAATGTGACACGATATTTCTCACCAAGTTACATTTAGGCATCAACAATTTTTGGACGTACAATTTTCAGATGTACAATTTTAAGTGACACTCGCTGTTTGCATTAGATTATTTAATAAATTTAAATATCGCTGATGGTGGTGCAACAACGTTTGCCACCAAAATGATTAATAAGTTGTGTTTCGCAATTTTATGTTTTATCGCGGATTAAAAAACGAACGTTGACGAACTGCGTGAACGTCATTGCATGGTTACGTTATTTTCATCGAGGAAAAATCGCCGTTGAATTATGTAGGATAAATTATGGCACATACGGGGACAATATTTTGTAGGAAGAACGTGTCAAGTGTGGTTTAAGAAATTGAGAAATGGTAATTTTAATGTGAGTGGCAGATCACGTTCTAGACGGCCTTAGGCGATCGAATTGCAGTCTCCTTTCATTCTCTTTTCAGACACAATAGTGTTGTTTATTTTATATTAAAGCAAATGTTATTTTTTATCCAGTAATGTATATAATGTGTTACGTAACTGGTGATAGAAACTGAAGAGAAAAGTATTATTGTCTTCGTTTTTGAAAGAAATGACATTGAAAATTTGTTAAATGTTCCAATTAAGATTTTATTCTTCAGAAACTTTGAACGTGTTTAATTAAGTTTAGCATGACTATATTTGATAAATATTCGAATTTAGCTTTCCGAATTTAAACGAAACTTAAATTAAATCAAAATCTGAAAAATGTAATATTAAAAAAGCTTTTGTGTACATTGGTGAGCTGCCTCATAAATAATTTAATGTTTCAATTTAACTTTAATATTCAAGTTTAACTTTCTGCGAAACGTTTCATGAAAAAAAAATTTATCCTATATTTTTTTATTTTCGTACAGAGAATCTTGTTAATTATTCTTAGCTAATTCAGAATTGGCTAATATATATGATAAATCATCAAGCTTGATAATCTCAATTTTTTTTTATGTATAAAAACTACTTTTCAACTTATTTTTCTTTTTAATGTAATTAATATCTCTTTTTCGCTTGTACTATCAATTATATAATATTTTATATAAAAATTTGTGTCTTTCAAATAATCTTTGTAGTAGGGATTTTTTTTATCTCGACTCTAGTATCTTATCTGATATTCTATTAAACTATTAATCATTTTTTAATCAAAGACTTCTAAAATTATGGATAATTATTAATAATTAAAGGCAAATTAACTGTGGTCTGATCAATCTTCGTATGTGAAATTATAAAATAATCTGTTCTTAATAGAAATAAATACGTTGCCATTAAAAAATAATGGATCAATAAATGGGGAAGCCACTGCATTCAAAAAAAGACTCCCAGAGACAAATCCCAGTGACAAATTAACTCGTTAACAGGTATATAACATTTGAACTATTTGGAGCAACTTATTTATTCCATTCGGGATTCACGACGAAAATGAAATATATACGTGGTACGATGAAACGTGAAGTCCCATTTAATGAATTTCGCCGCGGAATATTAAAAGAATAGTTCGCAAACAAAATTGTGTGTTTGCTGTTAGGGGGTAGTAAGAGGTTTTTCCTAATTAAGGGAACAAAATCGATTGCGCTACGAAGGAATTAAAAATTCAGTTCGCGTCGGTGGAGGTTTTGCGTTCTTCTTTTCTCCGACGGTTGCATCGTTTTTACGTGCAACGGCGGAATCGATGTTTTCAATACTCCGCGAGTGAAATAAAATAAACATATTGGAGATTGAATTTTTTTGCAACCGCCGCCAGTTTAATTCCTCTTGATCGATGCACGCGCGCACGACGCACGATAAAAACGGCTAATGTTCAGTAACGCAAGATTTAATGCATTTATTTTATTTTACCTTCGTTCGATAGCAAAATGTGATATATTGTGACTTACTGTTAGTGTAACGATGGAGGGATAAAGTTATTCATAAAATTAACATGGAGAAATAAAATGAATAACACGTGTAGATATACATTATACACAAACGTTTGAATTATTGTAACATATTGTAACATTATTGTACATACACAAAGACAAAGTGTAACTGTACAATAGTTGACAACTTATGTATATGTACTATGCAATTAAATATTATTTAAATTAAATTAAATTATGATATTATATTATATTAAATTAAGTTAGTTTTAATTAATCAAATAGAAATGACTGTACTCTAAATATTGTGTACATTTGCATTTTGTGCAATTCTACATTTTCAAGTACACTTGAAAAAAGTGTTACTCGTGTAATAAATTGAAATTCAAATAACGATAATATTTTCGAAACACAAAAATATATGCACAGTAACATTAATACTGTAGAATATTTCTTATCAAGAATAATTTAAGCAACGCCAAATTTTTGAGCACGAATGATACCAAATTTAACAATATCCCTTTCTTAGAATATTTTTCATATGCTTTTTTGTTGTTAAATTACGTTTCTTTATTTTTTTCCTTTTTTTTTTAAATTCTCTCTGTACCTTTTGTCGTGTATTTGTGAGTAGCGTGTTCTTTTCCTTATTCCCAGGCAAGTTGAAAGACAAGTTAATGACAGTTGCATGACGCGTGCATAGAGATTCGAGATAGTTTCCAGTAATTTACTCATTATTTCTCTTTTCTTTTTTCTTGCGAGATTGAATAAATATTATTATTAAAGAAAGTCGATCTTGGTATACCATCAGATATACATGGAATGTAACATCTTAATTTATATATAAGTTGAATGATTACGAAGAAATAACAAGAGTATTATATAATAACTATCAATGCACTACATAATATATGTTTTGAATCACAATCTCGTCGAAAATGAAATGTATTGACAATTTTCAATTTATCTGAAAATTTTTACAAATTCGACTTTAAAGTATTTAAATCTTGGCATCAGATAAGTTTAAAATACTAATAATGTCTTCTTGATTGAAAGTGTAGATTATGGAAGAATAACTAACATAAAGGATATTACATAATAATTTTTAATATATCATGTAGACTGTATATTTCAAATCACAATCTTCTTTTGAATAAAATTTACTGATAGTGTCTAATTTATCTGCAAATTTTTGTGTTTAAATTATTTAAGTTTAAGTGTTCAGTCTTTATTTGATTAAAGTGAAAACCAATTAAGCTCTTGTTATTTTTAAGAATTTATGTTCAAAATTCGTCTTCACATTCTATGAGACTACAGTCTGCTTCTTCTTTTAAATTGAAACAATTATTTTATCTTATATAACTCATGCTCGTAACAAATTATGGTTTCAGTTCGAAAGAAAGAAGCAGATCATAATCCCATGGAATGCAAACATGAATTTTGAATGGAAATTCTTAAAATTGAAAATCTGAAAGATGATTAATAATACACGTGTATGTAGTGTTTCAACATCTTAGATCTAATTTAATATAACAAATTATAATAATAAATGCTAATCATGATGATAGAAAAGAAAATTATGAACGTCAAAATGAAGATAAATAATAATAAATATATAATAATAATAAAATAAATATACAATAAAAAATAATAATAGCAAAATGAGACTGTATAAAATTAGATAAGAGACTGTAATTTCTAATTCATCAAGATCAAACGTTCTAGCTCATAGAGAATGAATTTAACGACTAATTTTTATTCCTGACATTTATGTTGCATTATTAATTGTTTCATTTCAAATGAGCAACTTCGTTATCAATAATTTGAAATACATGCAACGTACGTACGTATACGTAGATGGCGTGATTACGTTTCATTATATTGATTACGTTCAATTATATAACGACACTTCAATAAACATAGTTCGAACGATTTATACTCTGTCGGCAATTATTAAAATGCAGAATTATACCCCGTTGGCAATAATTTTAAAAATGTAGAATTATGTCGTCGTTATGCAAAACATTATTATTGAAGATTAAATGTAAAACATGGGAAAATTAATTAACAATCGTTCGTACAGCGAGCATCACTTTATTAATGAGCTATGAGGAATACATTCGTTATCGAATTCGCGATGATGAACAGTCGTTAATTTTAATAACGTCGCGCGAGTAGCAAAAATTCCCAAAATTCCGGGAAATCATTATTACGATATTAATGCGAAAGATGAAGGCGCCGTTCAAACGTCATCGATTTTGTTTCTTTTTGGCTGTCGATTTAAAAGCATTAATAGATGTGAAAATAATTGGAACGATTGCACAACTTTCGCCGTGACGTTTGACGTGTGAGAAATGTATTGCCGATGAAATCCATAATTGATTCAATTTTTCACGTTCGTAAAAATAGTAGTGGCAGGATTTTACGTGGAGAATATGTGCAAGTTGCAAAGAAATTTCTTCGTAAAGTATCTGAATTTTGATAATTGAAACTTTCACAAAATTATATACTGTATTGGTCAATTTAGATTTTATCTTTTAACTTCAGAACTATGAAAGAAAATTCGTTTGTTGTCAATCGAAAGATTTACTTAATACTTTTTCATCGTTACGTTCCTGGGTTCTGTAATTTTGTGCAATTTTAAAAAATTGAATTATTCCTAGTGTTATGATTGAAACACGAATTTTTATGCAAATTCAAAATTCATTTGAAAGTATTGAAAAAGTACAACTTCTACGAGAAATTGTTCCATGATGTGAATATATTGTAATATGCATTGCACTTTAGATATTTTATACATTTTTTATGCATAAAAATCTGCAATCTACGATAAATTATTGCTTGGTCTTTAATGAATTAATCAAGAAGAAGCATTTAAATTTTTTTACTTCTAATAATGCCTATCCTCCATTAAATGAAACGCACAAGTAAATGTATCTTTTAAATATAAATTGCCAGTGTAGGAGATACTTTAACTTCAATCCTGTGAAATGTAAAAAACAAGGATAGTAAGAATACTGTTTCTGTCTTCTTTTTGTCTTTCATACGATAGATTTTATTATGCAATTGACATTAAAATATTTCCTAAATAATTTTTGGATATGCATAGGTTAATACTTATTTTTACAAAGAATGTCCAGGTACATCGATTAGTGCTCTATTAAAAAAAGAATATATATATATAAATATATATTTCTCTAGTTAAAAAAGTGAAAATTTTAGAATCCCTCCGCTTACAAAAAAAATTATCGCTGTCATATTATAACTCTCTTAATAGATGTTTTTAAAAAATCTAGGTGATTCCTTAAAAATGGTCCATCCTGTATGTTATCTTCACGATATAGTTCGTCAGAATAATATAAATTATTGATGTAGCATTTATCGTGGATTATCGTGTATGCATATTTTATAATATAATACAATACGAGATATATATAATATAATAATACAATAATACAGTATAATATAGTAATGCAATATTAAGTGTTGTATAAAGTATATTTTGTATTTATTGTATTTATAGTAAATAAATTGCATATACTTTTATACAATTATTTTTATACTTTTATATTTACAAATTATACTTTTATATTGTATTTATTGTATGTAATATGTAATTTATTGCACTATTTTTCACACAAGTAATAGTGCAATACACGTTCTAAGTTCTTATGAAAATAAATAATCCAATATAAGTGTAGCTTTTCAACATCGTCGCGAAAGAATTAAATCGTCGATTTGAAACCAAGGTAATACGCCGTACTTTCGAATTCTTGAAATGTATATCGATCCTCTTCATAATAGTTTCTAACTCCAAATAGCAATCCCGTGCAGTTGGCGGTCGTTAAACTTGTTAAACTTGTAGATTGAGAAGGAACGAAAAAGTAAAAAGGAAAAAAGGAAAGCTAATACACTCGGTTCGATTATCCAGAATTCCATTAAAAAAATTCGATTGCGATCGGGGCGCAGCGTAGCAGGAAAATTTCTCGTATAACGAGGCTTTTTCGAAATGTCTTTGACGCGATTAATTACACTCGTACCCGGCTGACGACATCCGGCGACCGTGCCTCGAGTAATCCTGCCACGAAATCGGGCGCAATTACCTCTTAAATGACGTTTTCTCGTTATCACATCCGCCGAAAGGAAATTGGCGTCCGCTTAGCCAGCAAAACGCCTAATATACGCGTCGATAGTCGCGGTCGCGTGACTATACATGCCGCGCGACGTTCACTCTTTCTTTTCGCGTTGAAAATTAATTAATTAGCTCCTCGAAGCCCCGGTTGTAATCGATGTGTAAATTCACTCGTGGTGGTTTTGGCGACGGGGACGGAGAGGAAAAGAAGAAGCGCGTATCGATAACGCGAGGAAACGGAGACGAAAAGTCCCCGCTGCAAGTTGCGCTGAATTTCCAGAAGAGGCAGCAACTATGTAAGACAAACTCTAGGAATGGCTGCTGTTACGTGGGGTTTAGTGTAAAATAGACGCTTGGCAACTATGTGAGAAGAGCTTAAAACTGCCGTATGGTCGAAGCGGAACTCTTGCTCTGGGAAAATACTCGTGCTTGAAAGTACAGGGTAAAGTCACTTTACAATTTCAAAAATTTATTACAAAGGCAAATGAAAAGACAGATGAGGTGGATATTATTACAAAGTGAGACGTATATATTTAAGTTTTCTCTGCCTTACTTATATATGGGCACCATTAGTTGCACGAAGCACATGAAGACGATATTCGGTTTCTTCTGATCGATGTTTCCCTCTGATGTTCTTGGTCGTTCACTCCTCCCTTTATCGAACACTGTCTCTGTCGCCATCAATTTCTTGCACCATGCACGAATTGATGGACGTGGCGGTGGATCTCTTCCATACTTAGTTCTGAAGTTTCGTGAATCTGCAGATCCGATTTGGTTTCAGTAAACCATGATACGCACTGTGCCTTCTATTGAGGAGCAGCCATTTCGTAAGGGGTTCATTTAACAATATCCTATTCATCAACAGGGTATGCAGTGTGATAAAAACCTTGATAACCACTGGGTACATGGAACAAATCTGACGAAGATATCTCATCAATTGCCTTTGTAATAAATTTTTCAAATTGTAAAGAGACTTTATGGACACCCACATGGAATTATGTTAAAGATATCTTGTATCGAACAAAGGTACGAAGCATCATTAATCTAAAGCATATACATCTCAAACCATGTATGATATATACAGTGTCCAACATTTTCTGCAGAAGCACTGTTATGTTGCAATTTTATACCTTATATGTCATAAAATATAACATTAATGGTATTCTAACATTAATCTATCATTATGTTATCATTATTGTAACGAGATCATATTAATGAAAATTTATAACCAATACATTATTTCAAATTTATTTACTATTTATTATAAATAAATAATATAATATAATAAATATGGTAAAATAACAACATAATAAAAAAATATAAAAATAATAATATAATATAACAAATATAATATTTATACACTGAAACAATCAACATTAAACGTATATCTATAATATTTCCTTCACGTTCGTCAGATCGGCGAGTATTTAAAAAATCATTTCATTTGTTGGTATTTTTAATTCTCTATATTTAAATAATTAACAAAAATAACTTTGCGTCAAAAATAAAATTAACTTTCGAAAAATAACTTTCTCTACCGCAACGTCGCACGAGCCTTGGGTAATAAATGCAATTTTCTAAACTGTCATCGAAATTCACCTTATTTGGAAAAATGATTGAGTGACGAAGCACGAGTATAAAAAAACGTAAAACAGAAACTGTTTTACATTTCGAGAAATGTGAAACACAACAGAAATTCTGACAAAAGATTTTACATTGTTGCGTTGAATTTTTTATAAATGAAATAAAACTCGTCGTATTGACGGAATTTTGGTGTGTTTGGTAACTTTGATCTTTTCGACAAAAACTCAACATAAACTCTGCCAAAGGGGTTTTAATGGTTTTCGCAATTTAAAACAGGGGATCTGAAATCCATTATTTCAAGGGATTTGGTTGTTCCTAGTGTTAACTGAGCAAACATCGTGTGCTAGGAATTTGCACAGTTACGAAACTTTTTAAGCGATTCTGTGAAATTACGTTTTTCTTATTCTTCGAACTATTGGATCCTTTTCTAAATGTGTCTCCACGTAAGAAGTAACATTTTTGACATTTTCGTTTGTCGTTTTCAGTTTCTAGAAAATTATGTCCACGATGTCGACTTCTATTAATTTATCACTATTTATTCATAATTTTCAGTCATTGCTATGTTTTTTTATCATTGTCATTGCAAAAATTTCATTTGCGAAGTAACGTCGCAATGTCGCTCGAGTGAATTTCGCTTCGACAATTAAAACTTGTTCAAGGAGCGAGATCCGAAAGGCGGTGTCGAACAAGGAACAAATCTAAGTCGCGTGCCGTTCATAAAATCCAGTTTTCTTCGTATTTCCATAGAGCTTTGAAACTCGAACTACGGGGATAGTGTTTCCATTCCCGCTTCACCGTTTTCAGATTTTCGTCATTGTGGTTTAAGCGATCGAGTTGCACAAGCTCGGAGCGTCGATATACGGTGTCGAGTGGATTCGAAAGTGATCGACATATAACATGGCAAAACTACGGAATACGTCCAATTTCCGAGTTACAGTCTGTCAGGCTATCTAAAAGTTTTTATTTGACTCTTATCCGTTCGTTACGTGTCAGTTGGACGTATTATTCTTACATTTACAAAAATAAAAAGACGAAAGATGATTGGGAGTCTCAAAAATTTCAGGATGAACTGTTCTAAAATAGGACAGGTGCCTAATATATAGGGTGAAAACATTGAATGATATAAAACAAAAATAACTCTTGCAAACACATGTTCTTTTTAATTTTTTTTTCTTTTTTTGGAAATATAATTAATGAATTCTTTTCAGTATTTTTTTCTACAACCTACAAAAAAAGAAAGAAAATAAAAAAGAACAAGTCTGGGACTTTTTAAACCCTTCAGTTTTTCCATGTTATTGAAATGTTATGTTAACCATGTTATTTTCAACTTTCGCTTAAATCAAGTTACCAATAACCAAGTAGCATAAGAATATATGTATTAGGGGTACCTGCAAGCAATGTCATTTTTTGATACTCGTACATTTTATTTTATTTAAATTATTGTCGCTAGATGGCAGTGTTTATTAAATTTGAAGAAAAGAAACCACATTACTTATATGTATTATAAAAAAAAAACCTTAACTGCATTAAGGTCTTTTATAATATATAATATATTAAAACTGAAGGTTTATATTTCCCAATCGATGTCTGATTATTAAAATATTGTCCTTTTTTTCTTGTTAAAGTAGTTCGTCGAACGTTACATCTGTAGACACGATTAAAATTCAATGGGATCGCAAGTGACCCCGACAGTCTCGTTCCTAGGGTTAATCGTGATTCGTATCGAATTGTCCGGCCCTCGTGTAGCCGTTTTCAAACTTTAAATTGACGAGTCGTCGAACTTCGGTACATCGAACTACGTAAAACCATCGCAAACGCTCAACTATTAAAGCTGGCATGGAATTCCGAACTTTAATCTAGTGTATTTAATTTATACTTCGATACTCTGCTTTAGCATGCCGACATTTATTAATCATTCCTGTTAAAGTTTGTCTTGCCCTTCCTTCCGTCGAATAACAAACCTAACTACGGCTAAGAAAATTGAAACAGCCTGCCCGGTAGGCAGGTAAATTAAAAAAGGAAGAGATGATAATATAGACGAGCAAGGAAATACCTTGGATGGATAAAACTGGAACAATAAAGATGATGAACATTTGAATTTTAGTCGTCGTTCTTGGCAATTGTAGTATCTTCTTCTTTTTCTCTTACTTCTTTCATCGACAGCGAGGTCATTAGATATGTGTGTAGTAGTTTGTGTTTTTCAGGTATTTTAAAACTCTTTGTACGTCATTTTGAGAAGTCAGGTTTATGTTTGAGTTAAGGGGTGTATACTGGTTATACGGCTGGAAAAATCGACTTTTTTAGGATTTTTTTCTAAGGAAACCATGTTACATTTTGGCACGCAGTTTTTGCACATAGATTTATTCGTACTTGAAGAGTATTTACAATTTTTTTTTTTTTTAAAGAAATTAATGAGAGTTGTTGAAATTATATAGCCTTAGGTAAAGCATGTTTTTAAAAACGGGTTCGAATGGCTGACGTGATTCCGGTCCACCAGGTTATTTGAAACTAAAAGACCAAAATGCATCTTAATTAGTATAATAATTTAATTAGTATAATATGGCTATCGCATGAACGACGGAACCAGCGAAATTTCGAAAATTAAAAAAATGGCAGCATTTTGAAGTTGAAACATCGATTTTTCTTGTGCTTTTCGTCTTTTGGATGGTAAAAAAAAAAAAAAATAGAAAAAAAACATCAGATTTTGAAATCCACTATTCATGCGATAAAGGTATATTCGGTGAAAATCTCCTTCAAATTTCCAGTCAATCGGTCAACTAAAACGTGAGATATCCCGTCAGTCAGTTTAAAAAATATGGATTTGAGAAAAACGCATTTGAAACTCTTGTTACCCGTTGTACAAAAATATTCATACTTACAATCAATCGAGCAGTACAAAAAATAGAATGTTATAAAATAATAATAACATAAAAATGAATAATAATATTGTAAAATAAAATATTTTTTGAGAAAGACACATTTGGAGTTTTCGCTACTCGTTGTATAAAAATATTCATACTTACAATCAATCGAGCAGCACAAAAAATAGAATGTTGTAAAATAATAATAACATAAAAATGAATAATAATATTGTAAAATAAAATATTTTTTGAGAAAGACACATTTGGAGTTTTCGCTACCCGTTGTATAAAAATATTCATACTTACAATCAATCGAGCAGCACAAAAAATAGAATGTTATAAAATAATAATAACATAAAAATGAATAATAATATTGTGAAGTAAAATATTTTTTGAGAAAAACACATTTGAAATCGTTACATCGTTATACATCGTTTTCTTTAAACATCTACAACTTTGCTAATTTTACGAATTCAAATAAATCCTTTTACATAGACATTCTCGAAAGCATATACTTTGAAAGAATGTAAAAAAAAACAATCGGTTTTTTCAAGCCGGATTACCAGAAAACCCTCTTAAGAAACGTTCGATAATTAGATGTCACAGTTGTCGATTAGGGAAACGAATCACGAAATTAATAATCTCGAAATAAATAATCAGTCGTTAATTTATTAAATAAGTACATGTATTAACCAGTGGTAAAAGAAATTTTCAGTTCGTTGGATCGAGCATTGATATGATTTTATCAGGAATATTTAAAAATTTCCGAGGCTTCGTAGCGAATATAATAATTGCGTAGTTTCAACTGTTAGTTGTGTAAATGTTTCATGGGTTATTGCGGGCGATTTCTAAATGTTCGTATATTCTTGATCATAGCTATCACGTACCATATTAACAAAAGCATGTAAAAAGACATTGATAGCTTTCAAAAGTATGACTTTGAGGTATGACAGGTTCCCTCGAACCAAATAATTTAATTCGTCTCACGTTTATCATACATAGCATAAAAAGACAAAGATAACAGAGCTGGAACACTCTGTATATTTTTTATCGAGAACGATTGGCGCATTTCTGCGACGCTTTTTTCACGCTAGATACGTACACTGTCCCTGAAGAAAACAGTTCAGCTCGCTTACCCCGTTAAAAGGCACGGTTTCTTTCATTCAGACGTGTATATATACACGTTCATTTAGACATGTATATTGTCCCTGGAAGGAACAGTTTAACTTTGTCAAAAGGTGTTTCGCCCGTGCTCATTTAATTGAGCTACAGTCTCGAATTGTTTGCGCGCGAGCCTGGCGGAGAAAAAGCAAAAGGCAAGAAGGGGCGAAAGGAAAATAATCGGGCGAAGGGGTTGGGGGGGGGAGGTGCGAGGGAGAGGCGAACGCGAGAGATAAAAAGAACTGGCGGAGCAGAGGAGCGGAAAAGAAGGAGGCTGGAAAGAAAGGAAGCTGCGAAAGGATAAGTCGAGGGGAAAATAGAAGAGAAAAAAGGGGAAAGAGAAAGGAACGAGCAACACGAGGAGAAACAAAAGGGTTAGAAAAAGAATGACAAAGCGCGGGAGGAAGTGGCGGATGGCGAAAAGAAACGGGCATGAATAAAGATAAAGGAGAGGGAATGATCCAAGGCGAATGGAACGAAAGGAAAGGAACTAGAAGAAATAGAGGTGGTGGTGTGGGCTCAGGTTGGATAGAGTGAAAGGGAGGAAGGAAGGAAGAGCGAACGGGTAACGAGAACGAAAATAAAAAAAGAAGGGGGTAACAAGGGGTTGGTTAGCGCGGGAGAGAGAGAGAGAGAGAGAGAAAGAAGTTTGGCGTGTAGTTGACGCTCTATCGGAAGACTGGCTTTTGTTAGAAAGTCAATATCCGTGTGAAGACTCGTTTTCTAATACCGAAACAAAAATTTCATAAACGTTGGGTTGGGAAGATTGAGCTGTTGAATAGTTTGTTGACGCGACGAAATTTGATTACTTTTCATATGACAAATCTTTCGTCTGTCATTTGTTGTTCGATATTGGAATATTCATTGCTATATTGTTTTTCGTTTTACAATACTTTTTGGTGGGATGACACAAAGTAGTATAAAATAATGTTATGTAATTATAGAATATTCATATTTTTCGTATTATAGCGTATTATAATCATTGTTACCCCAATTTGTTGCCTAATTTCTAAGCAGACGGAATGAAAACATTGACGATACAATAATATAATACAGTCGTAATGTATAGTTATCGTCATTTTGTAATCATTGCTACGAAACAGATATAAAACATTAATAACTCGGGTGGCTTTTTATTTCTCTTATCAGATTTGTTTATGGTACCAGACCGTTTTATGCTAATAACGGATATAACAGTAACATGCTTGTGCGAAACTACAAAAAAGAAATATAATTTAATATATTTAGATGAATATTTTTGGAAAACTTAAGAAGAGAAATTGAAGAAGCTTAAAGTTTTATTTTAAAGTGAGAAATATACAGAATTTTGCTACAAAATGTTTAGAGGTCGAAATGAATCTTTGTCCCGTTAAATTATGTCCATAGAAATAAACAAGTATTGGCATAAATATTCGCTATCTAATTATGGAAATGATTCAGAAAATAAAACCCGAATAGAGATCCGTTTTAGCCTCAAAATTGTATTACAATTACTTTACTTTCAATAATTTTTATATTTTTGTATACTAGTAACTAATTTGAATATATATTATCATGTTATATTATTAAATTATTTAATGGTATGTGTTTATTTATTATTAAAAAATTATCAAAAAGACACGTATTACATTATTTTGACGACAACAATAAACATACCGATTAAGTATCTCCTTCAGTTTATTCTCCAAGTCCCAAATCACCTACGCCAACGAGATACAATTCTTAAACACTCGTTCATCGCAGACGAAAACAAAACCAAGGAACAATTAATGAAACCTTTTGCTCAAGACAGTTGTTTTTCATGTATGACGAGAAACTAGCAAAGATATCACAACATTAGACGTAGCATCGCTTCGAGAAATGTTCATTGAAAATTCGCGAAGAATGTTAAGGTAAGAATGAAAGGTAAGAAAAAAAAAAAAAAGAAAAAAAGAAAAAGCGTTGAAAATCGGTGAGTGGTTTGTAATGGCCAAGTGTCGCACAATCGATACGACGAATGCGGCGAGAATTGGCCGCTCTCTTTTTTTTTTAAATTTTCGATTCAAAGGAGGAGCCGATCGTTTAGGTTAACAGTGAGACGTATCGGTAGTACAGAGGCCATGAAATATTTTCAACCGATGTATTATGCATTCGGTTGCTCCGTTTCAATATCGAAAAAAAATATTCTGCCAAGAGGGAGGAGGTGCGCTGCGTCTTCGGTAGATTGTTCTCTGCCGATGCTAGTAACGATATCACGCATAGCAAGTTCGACATTGCTATTCTATATTCAAATTTTCCTCGGCGCGATAAGTCATGGACCGCTAGATTTCCACTCGGATATAGTACGTCGATTTATTACCCTTTTACTTTCGAAAAGTGAAACAGTTTTAAGCGTAAAATGAAACGGATGATTAAGATGAATGATGGGAAGTTTATTTTTTTGTCCGTTTGGGTTAGGTTTGTTCGAAAAATTCAAACTTGATGCAAATCGTGAACGTTCAATAAATATTGGAATTAATTCATTGAAATTATTTGATTCAATTAAATGTACCAAATTATGTAATTGAAATGGAGGATTCTCATGTGTATGGTACGCGTGTTACGCGAAACGTTTCCAAATTTCATTAACATTGTAATGAAACACGACTGTCAGGATTATATTGGCAAAATTTGAAATCAGTCTTTAAATGTATGTACGTAGGGATCGGGAGATATTTATTATAAACCACATATTTAGCAAAGAAACCGTGTATGCCGTACGAATATGTAATAAACGTTAAATGTAATCGCATATCGAAGTTTGTTGATATGACGAGTAATTCACTATTTAAATATTTTTGTATTTTTTTTATGAAATATATGTACGTGTTTATTTTTAGAGTTGTTTCACATTTGATCATAAAAGTGTAACCATAGAAGTTGACACGTACAAAATATTCATAAAATGTTCCTACAAATGTTCGAACAGTTTCATTATTTCGTCTATATTTTGAAAATTCGTATTGCATTTCATTGTATTTAAACTCTGAATTCATAGAAATTGATTGAGACGTATTTTCGTAATATAAATTATGATATAAATATA
Organism: Tetragonisca angustula; assembly: GCA_036937485.2. Classification (NCBI taxonomy): domain Eukaryota; kingdom Metazoa; phylum Arthropoda; class Insecta; order Hymenoptera; family Apidae; genus Tetragonisca; species Tetragonisca angustula. The sequence goes on along the minus strand of JAWNGG020000037.1, from coordinate 1,135,124 downwards.
ATATAAAAAAAATAAAATAAAATAAAATAATATAAATATAAATCTATTGAAGTATATTTTATATTAACTTAACATAACTTGTTTATATTCAATATTTTTTATTTTCTTTTTTTGTACTTGTCACACATGATACTGAAAAAAAAATCCATTAATTATATTTCCAAATAAAATAATAAAAAATTTGAAAATCTATTGTAAATCTACTGGAGTATATTTTATATATTTGTAACAGTGTGATTTCACTTGAATATCTGCTCCACTCGAATATGTTCCTTGCACTTGAATATCTTTGCTACAAATTTTGGTCGTCGAAATATAAGATGGTCACTGAAAAACTAAAGGGTTTGAAAAAGTCACAACTTGTTCATATTCAATCTGTTTTATTTTCTTTTTCTGTAGTTGTCACATATGATACTGAAAAAAATTCATTAATTGCATTTCCAAATGAAATAATAAAAAATTTAAAAGAACATGTGTCTGTAAAAGTTATTTTTGTTTTATATTATTCAGTCATCCATTCACCACCCTGTAGTTTTTAGCGTCGAAATTATTCGATACGTTTTACTTGCGCTACAAATTCATCTTTCGTCTTTAACCTGATTTTCCTTCTTTTCTTTTTTTTCCCTTTCTTATCGTTTACCCTTCACTTTGATACAGCTCCCGTTTCCAAGGATACTTCGCTTTCTACTTATCTTTAAATCCATCTGACTCAAGGGTGTATTTGAGAGAAGAGAGGTTGATAGATCCGAAACTCTCTCGGTTTCCTATCTAGACCAGAAATAGGTTAGATTTCCTAGTTCTCTCTCTCTCTCTCTCTCTCTCTCGATAAACTTGTACACGTAATACACGTAGCCGATGCTATACACAGGGTGTTTATAAACTTTCTTTCGGCTTGGCAAAAGCGATGACTGTCGCTGATATTGGTCACGAAACTTTGCGAACGCGGGTCCCGTGGAAGCATGCAAGCCCATGTAGTCACCTTTATAAATCTGATGAATTTTATGACCCGAATAGTATTCGTGTTCGAACTTGTTTCCTTTTCTTCTTCTGCTTCTTCTTCTTCTTTTTCTTACGTTCTTCTTTTCTTTTCGTCTCTTGGCATACGATCAGCGACAGGACGTGAACGCTTACTAGTGTGGCGTCAGCCATTCAATATTTCAATCGAAAGAAGAATCTGAAGAATATATTGACGCTTTTCATTCGGACAGTTTTCTTGCGTCATCCATCAACAATTTATTTACGCAACAACGTGTTTCAATCAAAGTAGCACAGCCTCGAAAATAATCGTAATTTTATTAATTTGTACTTTCCTCACCGTTTGATACTCGTGCAGGTTTATGTTTTCGTTACACTAAATACTGTAAAAAGTATTTTATTATATCTTGGATATTTTATATATTTTACATTTTATTATATTTATATTTTATTTTATTATATTTATATTTTACTTTTATTGTATTTTATTATATTTTATTATATTTATATTTTATTTTATTATATTTTGTTAGATATATTTTATGTTATTTTATTGTATTTTATTATATTTATATTTTATTTTATTGTATTTTATTATATTTATATTGTATTTTATTATATCTTATTATATTTATATTTTATTTTATTATATTTTATTGTATTTATATTTCATTTTATTATATTTTGGATGTTTTGTGTATTTTTGCATATTATCTGCAGTTTTTTAAATTACGAAGAAACGCATTGTCCATGTAAATGTACTTTACGGGTTTTCTAAAACAAGTATGATATATATGTGTGTGTGTGTGTGTTCCGATTGCCAGAAATTTTTACAAGCTTCCATAAAAAGCAACAAGAGAATCTAATCTATACAGATTGAATTATCTCAACAAGTCGTTTCACTCTTCAATCACGATTGCCCCCATTATCGGGAATTGTTTTATTTCTTTAATGTCGCTATTTTAATCCACATTCTGGCTATCTCTTCAGATGTCACATTACAGTACATTGTATTACAGAACACCTATTATTAAATTAGAGGGAAGCTAAAAAAGTAAATTTCCGATATTCTCTTACAAGAGACAATCGAATGCAAAGTGTTAAATTTCTACAATTCGTCTTTTGTCACCTCAATTCAGCTAAACTCGGCAATTTTTTTTCGTAGATAACAATTTAAGGAAACGCCAATTTTTTGAAAAATACAAGTGTGACATTTCTGTGCTTCGTATCTCAATCCTTTTTTAAGTTAAAATGTTGCAAAATAGCGGAATTATTCGCTAAATCACAAGATAAATTGATCTCGTTATCTAGAATATCTGTTGCTGTCTGCCATTGCTGCAGAATAAGATATCTGAAGCAAAAGAATTGGTATTGATGTACAAATAGAAATGTATTATCTCAGATTCTTTTGGTACGCAGATTTTCGGGAACTTTAATTGCCATAAAAATGGTAATTGTTCGTAGAGAAAGATTTTTTTTCTATTTTTCCTAACAAAAATCAATTTGAAATGAATAATTTAGTGCGATAAAGCTTTGGCGTGTTTCAGTGACCAATGTCACAGAAAAATACCACACGCGAGTACACAGCTGTTCTAAATCAAGATTTGATAATTCAGAATCAATAAAAATGACCTTTTTAAAGCAGCACTGCTACGAATGTTTGAATATTTGTTAGAAATGTCGATAATATAACAAAAGAATGTAGATTTATTGTTGCCATTCAATTAATATTATCACTTTTTATTTATCGAATCACTGTGCCATTATTATGACTGATAAATTTGACTCAGTTAATATTTATTGTTAACTATTAAATATCGAAAGAAGCAAATATTATCTAAACATTGTAGAGTATTGTTTAATCAATATATTAAGTGTATGTTAAATGTATTTAATATACATTTAAAGACTGTAGATTTGTAAAGAATTTCAAAAGAATGTAGATTTATAAAGAATTTCATTGTTGTCATTCAATTAATATCATCACTTTTTATTCATCAAATCGCTATGCCATTATTATGACTGAAAACTTGATTCAGTTAATACTTATTGTTTAAATATTAAAAGAAACAGATATTATCTAAACATTATAAATATATTTAATCAATATATTAAATGTATTTAATATGTATTTAATAGTATTATGTATTAAATGTATTTAATACATAAATTGAGTTGTTGAAATAATAGAACGAATTTGTGGACTACTGTACGTCAAAGATTTCAGCACTCGGGAAAGATTTGACTGTGATTTTGTGATCGTTATTTGACTTTCGAATTTACTACAATTGTTTGTCGAAATTATTTCAACTGCAATGGGATCGAATACACTGTCACCAGGGCGTGAAATAATTAGAACAACTTCAGCTGAACGTAGTGAATTATTTAATAAAATCTGTTTTAACGCGATTGTGTCAAATTAATTTGTAACGTAGAAATCAAAATTACCGAAAAGCGATGTCAATCACGTTTAGAAAGAGGTCGACACGATTGAACGGAATAATTGAGATAATTAAAAAAATTACTATTATTCAACTTATTTGTAAATTAATAGGAACGATGGCTCTCCGTAATCAATAATATAGGAAATGAATATTTGCGAATGAAATCATATTTTATTATAATTTTGATTTAGAGAAAGTAAAGAATGAAATTGAAGATCACGCTTGTGTATCTTAAAAAATGGGAACTTTTCATTTAGTAATTAATAGACTGTTGATTTGTACGTATTTATAGAAAATTTTCAAGTGCCAAATTTTATTAAAGGCATTTAACATGGAAAAATAATTTTCTACATTCTCGATAATATAATTTCATCCTCAAAAATATAAATTTGCATAAAAAATTTGTAGTTTAGTAATTATTTATGAAGAAAATTCCCAAATTTTGTTTACTACCATAATGCTTATACTCGATGTTCTGAGTAATATGTATATTTTTCCTATTTATGCAAGTTCATAATTTTTTCAATAAAATTTAGAAAAAAAACTAGATAAAAAATGGTTTTCTCTATTAATTATTATACAAAGTATTTCATTGTGTGGATTTCTGCATCTGCAAATTTTTCATAAATGCATGAAAATCCGCACTCTACTAATTATACTGTTTGATGGAATAAAAGCTTCAATGATTAAAATCACGAAAATAAGTGAAATGAAATAAAATCATTAGAAAATTGTCTAATAATGTCAAACAATTTGATATTTCTTCTTCATAGCTTCGTTAACACCATACTATTATTTGTGTAACGTGTTAATAAATGAATGAATTTTAGTTGTTAATCATTATTTTTTGAGATTATTCTAAACGTACGTAACATTAGAAAAAAGTATACATATGATATTAAAGTAATACAATGATAAAAGTTTGCTTCTTTTACCATTTACCATAATAAATTCATTCATAATCATAAAGCTAATAAAACGGTTAACTTTTGATTAATTTATGATTAAATTAAAAATAATTGAATGCCTTATATATAAGCCTCTTGATTAACAAGTGAGTTAAATCCTTTTTCTCTCTTAATACTATGAAAATTATACTTTCGTGTAACAGTTTATTACAACAAATTAAGAACAGAATGTAGCTTCATTGCAGTCGAAAATAAAACGAAAGAAGAGGAATTACGATAACGTAACTTCATTTCTTTTAATAGTGAACTAATGGTAAACTGATGAATAATCAAGTGCCATTGTTTATTTACGTAGAAGTTTATTTACCCTTATTTTTTTTAACACGAAAGAAAATATAATTAAATTGGTAAATGAAGCAAGTATTGGCACTTACTGTTTCTATAATAAACTCGTTTTTCCCAATTTTGGACTCGCGCCATTTGTCAATCGGAAGTAATACAGACCCGATACTTGATCAGTATTGATTTATCAAATTTGATTAGCGATTAAATTTAGAAAAGTACAGAAGAGAACGTACAGACGCCACAGAATATATTTACATTATTTACGTGCTATAAGTATATCAGATTCGTACCATTTCGCGTAACTTTCACATAAATTTTTAATATCACGAAAATAATACGTAGAATTTAACAAAAGGAAAATACGTAGAATAATACGTACGATTTAACGAAAGAGAAAAGAAAAGAAAAAAAAGTCTCTTTGTTAAAAATAAATATCAATGAAGCACTTCATTTAACCATTAGAGGCACTCAATTTTAAAGAAAAAAAAAACTCTACCTGCTCGGAATTTTCTTTTTTAATACAAAAAACGTTTATTTCAATTGTTAAACATAAAGATTTCTTAAAATGAAAAAAAGTAATATTTAAATAAATTCTTTCCTACAGAGCGGCGCATAAATAATTCCACCATACAATTAACGTTTTAAATGAAATCCATTGAAACACATCTTTAGGTGGGTTAAAAAATATCCCACCATGCATTAACAGTTAAAAAAAAAAAAAAAAAAAAAGAATGTGGGACAATTTTAAACCCACCTAACACCAAAGTTATATTACTTTAACTTATTATATAAAAAAACTATAATCTTTTCTTAGCCACTTGTGCTGGAATGACGTGCCACGTACGTCGAGAATCTTTTATCCCAAAATTACGATACTCTCTCAGTTTTGAGTATATTTTAAGTATGACTCGGACAAAGCAAATAATAAATTTATCGCTTCTCGATAATTTTATCCAATCGTACCGACAAGTTCCAAAGATGAAGAAAGCGACGAATTATTGCATACGTGTTCGGTCACTCGTTATGGTCCGCGATCAGTTGCCAGCGCGAGTGATTAATATGACGAAAAGGTCATTTTGTTCATTCTGTCTTGTTGAATAAGCGTTCAGAGAAATAATCTTCCATCCGTGTGATTGAACAATTTTCTGTGTTTGTTAATAAAAGATTAACACTCGTCGACAGTTTTAAAGGCAGCGGGGGTGAAGTTGAAATTACGCGGTCTAGGGAAAAATACAGCCAGCAACAGGAGCAAATCAGCGTGCTGATTCTCTTCGCCGATTCTCTCCCTCCCCCCATCCCCCCCACACCCACGGGCGTACTGTGAAAACAGCACGGGGTGAAAACAACGTAACGATCTAATTAACGTCAAGTTCACTGTTCTTGGCGTTCTCTTAAAAATGAGCAGGGGCGGGTGGCGTGACGCGGCGCCGGCAACGCGATCCCACCGTCCCAAGTATCTGACGTAATGCAACAACGCCATTAATGTTGAGCTCGCTCGCTCCCGTCCGTGCTCCGCTAAAAACAAATATAACTAAATGTTCTCTCTCCAAGTTACCGACGATTGCTCTCGGGGTACTTGTTTCATCGTAGAAGCGAGAGAGCAGAAAGAGAAGCGCGGCTTCCTCGTCGCGCTTGTGTGGTGCCGCCTCGTGCAATACGTTCTCCAAATTGGGCCTGCGTTCTACGTTCGTTTGTCTCCTCCTCCCCACTTGTCCCGGAACAGTCGTGAGTGAAATCCAAAATTGTCCGCCGTTTCTCAGTCTTCTACCGCCGTTTAATGCGCGACAATGATCCGGAGGAAACAGCCGTAATTATCGACTATCGAACGAAGAACGTGTTTCGTTGTGTTGTATTATTATCGATGTTAGAAGAGCTAATTTGACTAAAATTAGCTGAATATTCGTGAATTCTTTTTTCAGTTGATATGTATTTGTTAATAAAAATTGTTCCCGCGATACAGGAAAGAAGAGTTGAAGACGCGACGAAGTAGAGAAATTTGACGTGCAATGAGATTTTTAAAACGCGAACCGAGTTTTTGTCAAAAAAACTAAGAAAAGTCTATTCTTTATTTATTTCTGGATGTAGGATCACTTCCTTCCTGCTTGTTTACAAAGAATGTATAATATAAATAATTAAAATAAATTTATGAAATTTATAAGTTTATAAATATATTATATATATAATTATTACATATAATATTAATATATATTATAAATAAATAAAAAATATACAATATAAATAATTAAAATAAATTTATAAGATTTATAAGTTTATAAACATATTATATATATTATATATAATTGTTATATATAATATTAATATATATATATTATAAATAAATAAAGAATATATAATATAAATATATAAATAAATAATAAAGAATAATTGATACAAAATGAAAGAATGAAATATTATGTTTTTTTAATTGTAAAGAGCATAATTGCCAATGACGGTGATGGAAAATTCTTGATAATGTTTAACTGATGTGACTCCGTAAAAGAGAATCGTATCTACTTAGTCCACTTTGACTGAGTTCTGATTTTTCTATTTTGAAATGATTTTGTAGCGAGTGGGGAAAAGTGAGGGTATCTTTTCACCATTTTATCGAATAACAGACTTAAATGACAAAATATTAGGTTCTAACATTTAAAATTTTTATAAAAAAATACAATGAATAAAATTTGTTACAAATTATTGTTATGCTCATATACAGATTTAAGAATTGAGAATTTTCTGTAAGTTTTCATAATTATTACACAAGATATATATTTACAACTTTTATGCTAAATCATAGAAATACACATTTCTATGATTATATTATTGCTATCTAATAATTAAATGTTTGTCAAAATTTGTATTGTCCACGTAGATTCACGAAACTAGTTATTGTGTCATATAAAGTGTGAGGCAATCTATATATAATAGAATATGCAGAACAAAAGATATTTTGAACATTTTTAATTTTAACAAGATAATTCATCAATTTTTCAGTTAAATGCAATTCAGTAATATCGATGAGCGCGAGTGTTTTGTTTCAATCTACATTTAATCGATATTAATTTTTCACTTACATTCGATATGCTGTAGTTTATTAATTTTTTTTTTAATTAAAACTGAATTGAATGAAAAATTAATTCCAGAACAACTGTTCTCGTGCAATATGAAACCAATGATCTAATTACATGGAAAATTGAAAAACATGTGCATGTATATTGTACACGATGATGTAGCAATATATTTTACAGGAATCACAATTACTGTAATAAAACTGAAAAAGGAAGTGATAGAATAATTATTTTTTTTTTTTTTTACTAAGATGTTTTCGATCACAAATAACGATTACAAACGTTTGAAAAATTTTTTCATTGCCAATGACCATTATTGCTAAAAGAAATTTATTTCGATTACTCGTAACTAAACTGTGAATGTTTTGTGCAGTGTTATATTTTTGTAAAGACAATTTAAAAAATGAAGCCTAGATAGAAAATTATTTTACTCGAATATTTTATAAAAAGTATTATACCTTGAATATTTCATATATTTTTGCATATTACGTGCATCGTGTCTATTCTTCTTTCAAATTTTCTATAAATGCGATAAAAATACTATAAAAAATAAAAGTTGTCGAGTTGCGAGAGACACTCTCAGTTATTCACAATAATTCTAAACGAGAGAAGTTTATATCGATTTCTCGCAATAGTTATCAGTGATAACTTATTTCAGTTTATTTCAATCCTTTTCCCTTGTTAAAAGATTTGCATCAGAGTGTAATACAATTTTTAATGCTAATTGTTGTGGATTGTTACATTTTGTAATCGACCAAAGTAGAATTTTCTTCATCCACAACTATTATGAGCAGTCAAAATAGAATTTCCTTCGTGGATAATTATCATGAGCAACCGAAATGAATTTCCCTCATCGGTAACAAATAATCGAAATAGAGTTGTCATTCAATCACACAGTTTCGAAAAATTTTCTTTATACTTCGAGGTTATTGTCTTAATAACAACAAAATACGTTTCGATATCTAATTTTGTTCATAAAAATATTTGGGACAGCTGTTACTTTTGGCCACCTGTTTTGTAACGATACCGAAATCTTCGAAATAGCGGGCACAGATCGAACGACACACGCAAAGCAAGAAATAGGTTTCCGCGGACGAAAGTCCGAAGAATGGAGCATCAAGCGAAGTACTACGCTGCTTTCGTTTAAGAGACTCATCGATGCCTACAGTAGGACTGCAGGCCGACCAAAGCGCGACATACTCCACTTGACTCTGTACGGTCGTTACGTCTTAAAATCCCCGACTGAAAAACTTATTCAATCCGTAAAGAGTGGAGGGTTCTTCTTCCCCTATTCATCCGAGCGCGTATTTTTCTTTTTTTTTTTTTTTGGATCGCACAATCTTGCCATTCGACATTCAGAGATGCATCCTCTATTCTGAAACGAGAGAAAGTGATAACTTTTACTATTCTTTGGGTAAGCTTACGTCGTATCTAATAGCAGCGGATAGACGAGAAGAAAGTTACGAACTTTCTCGACGAAATCTATCCAAGTTTGACATGTTATCAAATTACGTGGATTTTTCATGGTATTTTCTTTTTATTTGTACAATAGTTTTTATTACTACATACCTATATATTTTTTTTCTTACGTATTATTTTTAACGATTTTTTGGTCAATTTGCAACACGTAGTATAGTTAAGAAGAAAGGTTACGGATTTTATAATAATAAAAATTTTCTAAACATTAAATTTTTTAAATAATTTTCTAAATCTTTAATATTAAAAAACTTTCTATTAATCTTTTAGATAGTGACGAGAATCAGTGTGGGACGTTTATTTTATTTCTTCATGCAACAGTTTTATTATCTATTACATCAATGTACAATAATATACTTGATAAAATAATAAAAATTACTATATATAAATTCTTTTTAGTAAGTTACAAAGTTATTGCAGCAACTATTATTTTTTTTATAACTTTTGTGTACGTTTCTACTGATTTTTTATTTTTTTAATTTATTGTTACCTTTATCCGTTCTTTTGGTAAATTTGCATTGTATCTGGCAGCAATATATGATCGGGGAAAAAATTATTGTGCTGCACAAACTTAAATTCGATTCGATTTGAAACGCTATCGAATTAGATGAATTTTTGAGATAAGGTTGAATAGAATATAGTTTTAGTATCATATTTGTTGTTCGCAGATCTTTTTTCCCTAAATCTGTTGTTTATTTATAAAAGTATAAAAGTTTGATGGATTTTACAAAAGGTGAAGTTAAAATATCCCTTCTGAGCAAATAATTTTTCTCGATACATAGGTTCGTACATTTTTGCGGAGAATGTCGAGCTGCATCGATTAACGAATCAAGAAATATGTCGTTCTATTTAAAAAAAAAAAAGGTTTTTCTTTTCACCTTCAAGGAAGGTGATTCTATTTAAAAAAAAACCAATCGATCTTTCATTTCGATGGAAAAGCAAAATAACAGCGACACAAACTTCTGTTCGACACATTCGTATCTTCAATAGTTAACCACTTGCGCTGGCAACTGATTGCGGACCATAACGAGATACACTCGTGACCAAACCGTATACAATAATTCGTCGCTTCCTTTTTGAACTCGTCGGTATGATATCACTGGATAGAAATTACTGAGAAATAATAAATTTATTATTTGTTTTGTCTGGGTTATACTTAAATATACTGGAAACTGAGAATAATATTGCAATTTTGGAACAAAGAATTCTCAACGCGTGTGGCACAAGTGGCTAAGAAAAGACCATTTATTTAGTTATAGTTTCTTATACAATAATATAACTTTGGTGTTGGGTGGGTTTAAGATTGTCTCACATTCTTGTTTTTACAGTTAATGCACGGTGGGATATTTTTTAACCCCACCTAAAGATGTGTTTCAATGAATTTCATTTAAAACGTTAGCTGCACGGTGGAATTATTTATGCTCTCTAAGACAGAATTTATTTAAACATTACTTCCTTTTCATTTTAAGGAATCTCTACGCTTAATAATTGAAACAAACGCTTCTCTCCCTTTGCCATGTCGAAACAAGTTCCGTGCAGAGTTTCTTTTCTTCTTTAAAATTTAGCAAGGTTAAACGAGGTTAAGAAAACGCAACATAATTCATTCGACAAACCGAAGAGACACGGTCGAAAAGAAGGGCCACTCGTTTGCCGGATATTAAACGGATCGTCTCGATTCAAAGTCTCTTCGAGGGTTCGTTGCGTGAAATGGCAACCGCACGAAGCTTTTCTCAAACGCCGTCGAATTACACGGATCTTCCGTGCGGTCGGGAAGTGTGTAGCTCAACCCTCTCCGGTAAGAATGTACGTGGCGTCGAAGAAAGGACACAGAGAGGGTTAGGTTTTTGCGACGGAGCAATGGACTGACTGACGGATCGTGTGGATGGAGGTGTGGAAGATCGACGGGAGGGGGAGGGAGGGATGACAGGGGTTGTCGGAGAGAAGGGGTTAGGGGTTGAAGCTGGAGCAAGAAGAACTGGGGGGGGGTGAATTCCGAGCAGGGGTTGCAGCGCTGTCGCGGACAAGTCTGGAAACACGGACGGGGTTGGCTGGCAGGCTCTTTCAGTCGCGGACAAGCCGCCACGCGAGCATAACATCGGACGTAAGTGTCGCCGCGGCAGAGGAAGTTACATCGAGATTCGATCGGGACGATCGTCGCCTCACACGCATCCATCGTTAGTATCACTCATTGAAACGGTGTATCGGTTGGACTTGATTGAATTCACTTCGTGCAAAGGCACGCTCGCGTAATTTCCACGCAATCGGGATCACTCGGGCGGTGAACACGTGGTGGGCACGGTGAATCGAAACGTAACAAAGAGGCGCGCGTACCAGTGGATTTTCATCGAGCCGATCCTCGTTCAAACGTGCCGCAGCCAATTTGCACGTGCAACCGAGCTTGCCAGCCAGCTATTACATCCCCTAGGGAATCGCAGTGGATATTGCGGAGGTTTTGTTTCGTGATACACGCGCACTTACGACACAGGCTTTTCGTATCGAGCTCGATCAATTTACAAATTGGAGGGGGTGGAACGTCCCAGGAATTCCGTCTTCGCGTGAAACGGGCTTGAAACAGCCGGAACACGTCGTTCGCTAACGATCGAAGTGAGATCGTTTTGAAGAAACAGGCACGGGGGTGGGAGGCGAGGGTTTAACACCGGCCAATTTACAAGGCGGAAACCGATATGCAAAACGATACAACAGCGCGCCGCTCGTAACAAGACTCGGAGTCTCGTGCAACGAGGAATTCGTCTTTGCGAATTGCAACGAGCGAGTAGCAAACTTTCCAACTGCGTGCTTGATAACGTTTATTTGCGATTGGATAGTCCGTGCCTGGGGCGATCGCCGGTATAGTAACAGATTTGTCAGCAACCGTTCTTCTTGCTTTCTGTTTCTTCAATCCCGCCATTCCTCGTACTCTCGGTGTTCAAACGTTTGAAAATTTACGCGAGCGACGAAACACGCACGATCGACGAGATTCGGGGGGAGCGAATTTTTGTTGCATTGCGACGGCGAGACTGGTTGATGGTTGATTTGCTGTTTTTCTGAAATTTTCAACATAAGAAAGAGAGAAATGGATTTATTAATGGATCCTTCCTTCTTTGAATCACTGTCCTTTTTTTTTTTTTTTTTGTTTTTCTTTTAATACAAAATATCAAACGTTCAGAACAGACTGTCTATTAGTAGAGACGAGATTTCTTTTTACTGACAGACAGTATTTTTTTTTTTCTGATAATATTTTTGAATATTGACGCGTTGAAACCGAGATTCACATATGGAAGATTCTACTACGTTATGGTAAACCAGGAAAAATAAAAGAGACAGTGTTAAATTTACCGTGCGAGGATTGTTATCAAAATAACAAGCGTTCACATAAAACGCGTACATATATTTTTCAAGTACCATCAAGGGTATAAAGGGTTAAAAATCATTACATTCGTCGTCGGTTTCATTTTTTCTTTTTTTTTTGTACATATATTACTCGCATTTTATATTAAAAATTAACCCGAAATATTAGGTCGGTGCACACAATATTGTCGAGTCGTGAATTTGCCAATTATTAATTAAAAACGAAATTTCACGCGAACTGTATATATTCGGTACCAAGAAAATTCGTACTAAAAATAATAAAATTATTGTCATCAGCATTTTTTATCATTATTATTAATCGTCATGAATGATCGGTGCATGTGAATTGAAAACTTCAATTTCCACTGAAAATTGCCGGATATATGCATTTGGTATTTGCGAATGATTAAAGACTATTTATTCCACTTCGTCTAGAAAAATACTATAATATTCGTTCCAATCTTGGAATACTTTTATATTGATAATTATGTAGCATATCTTTGAAATCGCATAGAAATAATTTCTTTAATTAAACACTACTGTGATACTTTAGAGAAACTACATACGATTGAAACGACATTTCAAATAAATTGTTATTCGCAAGTTGGCATAAATTTTTGAAATGTTTATTCGTCACGAAAGTTTTATGTATTTGGTAGTATTTCCTTTGTTACAATTTTTTTAATATCGATGTTATCTTCTGAAAACAAATTAAATTCCAATTCTTTTCGATTAAATTCCAATGAACGCGACATTTCGCGGATAAATTTCCTTTTATTCAATCCTTGGCAATCTTGATTGAAACGAAGAACGATGTCTCGATAAAGTTTCTGTTTTCTACAGAAATATGTCAACTATGTCGGCAACTGTTCTCGCAACAAGAGAGAATAGAGATACCCGTTTCACAAAATATACTAGAAATACTTGAAGCGTCGTAAGTTTCGCTATATAATCCCTGGTCGTTAAGTTAAAACGATATTGAATTTTCAACGTTTCACATTTTCACGCTTTCCTAATAGAATTGAATTCGCTTCAACACGAGTTTAATTACAAGGTTGATCGGTTATTGTGACATAACACACGTATATGTTGATAATTTATATTTGAAATGTACTGTTCTATGTGATGTCGTATTATTTATTAATATTCTGTGTGTTGGTGGATATTTATGCCAGAGCATCAATTATAATAAAAAATAAATAAATAATTGAGACAGTTTGCTTTTTAAACGTGTACTTTGAAGTATAAATAATGTGTATTGTGAAGATAAAAATTGAAAGGAGAAAGCAGTGTATTCGAAAAATGTCAGGATGTGCTTGTATCGTGATAAAAACAAAGGGAGGAGGGGGAACTATTATACTCGTGTGTGTATTATACTTTCATCCACGTTTTATTTCGAAAAATTCAAGTCATTCACGCACAATTAAATCTGAAAATTCATGTTCGTAAACAATTTATGACTTGAATCTTGAAGCTGCTTAATTGTGTTTCAACTGAGATTTCTAACTGGTTCGTTCGAATCGAACAGAATTTCATTGCTGAATGGAATTGCACGATTCATATAAACGCGAATGTTTGCATTATTTCGAAATATAAGAGGACTCACGCAACTTTCAAAGTAAAAATTTAACAAAATGTGTTATTCAATCGCGTTCAAACGCATAAGACGTTTGACAGTTGATAGTGGTTTCAATTCAATTGCCAAGGATTGCGTCGTTGCAATTATTTTTCTAATTTCCTACGTGAAAAGAACATGTAATGCACGAAAGTGATAAAGACTGTTCAATAGTCAACGTACGGGGAAACCGCGAGGAAAAATTGATTCGTGTTTGCGCAAACGGAGAATAACGAAAGAATCCGGAAAAACTTGGTCTTTTTTCTCCTTTTTTCTTCGACTCGCGTGCAGCAATTTATTTTCATCGTGCGAGCCTCTCAAAGGCACGGCGAATCTATATATATATATATATTTCGAGAATCGAGTTCAACCGAAACGCGGCCGAAATTAATTCTACGTAGCCCGGGCGGAACAAACGGACAAATTAATCGATACAGATTGAAATAACAAGTCGATAGGAAGGAGGGTGGTGCCCCGCGCCTTTCGTAGGAACGCAATTAACTCGATAATCACAATGAAGATTGCGTAACTAGTTTCAGTTAGGCAAAAAGTGGAGGATCACGTCCACGTCGCGACGCCTCTCCTTCGTAATTAAAGCATTTCGCTCGTACCGTGCAATTTCCCAAAATTCACCGCTACTTTCGTCGAAAAACGGAGTTGAAACACGTAGTTTGGAGGAAAAAAAAAAAAAAAACAAGAATACAACAACGAAAACGAGAGTCGAAGCTTGGAACTTAACTCGAGCAAACGAGCCGCGGGTTTACTAATCGTAAGAAGCGAGGTGATCGTTCGACAACGAAACAAAGATACAGGCGAACGTTTGCACAAGAGTTCGCGTGCCTCCTGTTTTGAATGTCGCCGATTATTGTTCTGCCGGTCGAGTCGAACAGTGGAAACGAAAGGACGAGAGTGCGAATTTTCACGTCGGTCTCGAGAAGGAAGAACTTTCGGGTGAGAAACGCCTTGGAGGGAAAAATTCATTTGGCGACGAGGAGAAGCCGATCTGGAGCGCTGCGCGTTTCCCACTTTCAGCCTGTCAGATTAAATGGGATCGCGCGATGCAACATCAGTGACTGACGTGGTACTTTTTCACGGCGAGAGGAGCTGGAAGAACAGAGAGGGCTGGTCCCCGCGTCCTTGCTCCCGATCGGTTAATAACTGTACACACCCGCTTTTTTCACGCGCGACGCGTTGTCTGTTCGATTAAGTGTAAAGTGAAAGATACCACCAGCCGTGTGCCAGGTTGTTCGGATTTAATGCAGTGCGACGATAAAGTGACCGGGAGTTACAGTGTCGTAGCGAATTTTTCTTCGGCCCTGTGTGCCCCTCCTGTTTCCCTCCCGCCGCTTTGCCTTTGAATCTTCGTCGTCTGAAGTTCGCCGTAATTGAAAATTCCCCGTGACAGTGACGCGAGCACGCGCGAGGAGGACTCCAACCGGGGACCGGTGTGTCCGCTTCTCTAAGCTGTTTGTTGATCTACGCGCGGACGGAATTGGCGTTCACGGTTCGTTTGGAACTCGCGACAGGAGGGAAACTCCTCCCCGTTGCTTCTGGCCGCGATATGACGCACGGCCGGATCGATATGTTTCCTTTAAAGCTGTCCTCGACGAGAGCTGTCGGTTTGTTCGACGAATTTGGTTTTCGAAAGATCAACCCTCGCCGCCAAGAGGTTCAGTTTTCAGTCTGAGTTGGAGCGTGATTGATGACTCGGCGGTGATATTTACGTTGGATCGCTGGAATTTAGGGTATTTTCGGGGGATTGTTTATTTAGGATACTGAAATGAAATCAAAGATTTCTGAGATTAGATCAGCCAGAATACTTGGGATATTTGATATTTTATGTTACTCGTGGTAATTGGTAATGAAATTAACCACGTTGCGCTGGCAACTGATTGCGGACCGTAACGAGTGGCCAAACCGTATACAATAATTCGTCGATTTCCTTTTCAACTCGTCGGTATGGTATCATTGGATAGAAATTATTGAGAAATAAATTTATTATTTGTTTTGCCCGAGTTATACTTAAAATACTAAGAAAATGTTACAATTTTGGGACAAAAAATTCTCGACGTGCATGGCACGTCATTGCAGCGCAAGAGGTTAGGTTCAAGGTTCTAAATTTGAGTAGTTTGTGTTAGATCACGGGAATTTAGGGCATTTGATTTTATTTGAAAATTTATTTTCATTTATTTGAGTAATTTCTTAGATTACCAGGACTTAGTTAGGGTATTTGATTTCGTTATATATTACTCGTAATGAAGATTGGTAATAACATTAAATGAAATCAATGATTCTGAAATTAACTAATTTACAGATTAACAGAATTTGGGGCATTTGATTTTATTTTACATATAATAATTAACAACAAAATTAAACTCCAAAATTCAGCAATTCATGTTACATTATAGAAATTCAGGATATTTGATTTTTAATTTAAATAACTGCGTATCGAATGTCGTTTTATACGATTAAACATTAATTGCAAGTTTTTCAAAATATAATTAAAGTAATCTTCTCATCATTCAATATACTTTTGGGACAATTGTTTTATCTCATTATTCCGGGTTTGTAGGAATTAAGAGTTTTAGAATTTAAAACAAGTCAGCTGTTCTGATTTCTTCATTCACAAAATTCTTTGAAATAATTTAATTAAATCGAATTAAAAAATTATTTCAAATAGCAAACTTTGTGTTTATAGAAATTCTTGAGGTATGTTTTTCCGAATTTGAATTCATATAAAAAGAAAAACCACACGAATCTTGATAATGTAATAATAATAATAATAATAATATACAAGTAGTTTCATATTTTGAGCTTTTTTCAATTCATGACAAATGATTTCCAGTAAATTTCTCTTTTTTCAATAGAGTCATAATTAACAATAAGATAATATTATCCGAATATAAAACCTATCTATAAAAAAACGATACTTTGTACGCAGCAGACAGTGAAATTTTAATAGTGGAATGGAATTGAATGAAAGATTTCAAAATTAAGTAATTTACGTCCGGACACGCGATATTTGACGTCTTGCATTTCACATATTCTGTGAAAAAAGATCAGAAATAAAATCAAATTAAAGATCCCAAAATTAAATGTAATTCATGGCAGATGACCGGAATTAAAATTAATTTCAGATTTCACGTTCGCATTTCATTTGCATTTCATTTCGCGTTTTACAATTAAAAAAATTAAGTGATAAAGTGAAGTCGAATTGACGGAATTGTTTCCAAAATTGAAAATAATTTACAACGCACTGCCCACGTTTGCGATATATTTGACTTTATTTTGTATTTTACACTATCCGTAACGGGATTAAAGATTCCCAAGTTGAAAATAATTTACGACGGATTTCAAGGGTTGATTTCATTTCGTATTTTTGCATCCGCGTTTCATTTGCATTTTATTTCGCGTCCCACAATTAAAGGATTAGTTGTGAAGCGAAATGAAACGAAATGGAATGAAACGACGTGAAACGAAATGAAACAAAAGCTTTTAAAATTAAGTAATTTAAATCTAAATTGCGACTGTCGCCGATTTCCCGACGATAGCTGTTGAGAGTTAACATCGCGTTTCGAGGGGGAGGGGGGGGGAGAAATGTAATTTTTATTCGATCGTTAATTCCATGAGATGCGAGTGTTTTGTCACGTTTGCGCGGTGTTCGCGCGATATCGCGGTATCAATGAATGAAATAACGCGTGAATTTCAATAGGAACTCACCCGTTTCGTTTTCATTTTCTTTTTTCTTTCTTTTCTACAACTCCCCTAAAAGCTAAATTATAACGTTATCTTGTTGAAATTCTCCTCTAGCCGTGATTACCGCGGAAACTTTCAGTTCGAAAACGGTTATCTCGTTCGTTTTTCCTTTTTCTTCTACTCCCCCCCCTCCTCACCCCTTTTTTTTAAATTTCGAAGCATCTCGAATACGAACATTTCGCGAATTTTTTCACGAATTTTTCCAACGAGATACGATTGCATTCGGGAAATGCCCGGAAGCGTTCATAATGGAAATTACCTCGCATTATCAAAACTGCACGATCCTCCGCCGGTTGACGGAATTTTTTTTTTCGACAAGCTATGCCCGCGTTCATCTTTAATTAATACCCGTTACCGACGAAATGTTGCGCACGGTTTTCATTTTTATTAATGTGTATCGGATATCTTCCGTGTCGTTGGTTTCTCGTCCCGCGCGTTCCGCAAAAACATTATCGTCGTAATTTCGTTAATGCAAAAAAAAAAAAAAAAAAAAAAAAGAAAAGAATATAGATACACACGCTCGGTCTGAAAGAGATGTTTCTCGATACGAGGTTAAATTGAACACGATATTCCGCTGTTAAATCGATCGTCGTTGACAAATTGAACCGATGCACATAATATGCAGTTATTTATTGGTAATTTGTTAAAACTCACGTGAGTGCTTGTACTCTTAACGCGTGATATCAAGCGAATATCATTTGTCGTTTGTTTCACGCGATTTGTTTCAATTTTTTTGCGACTATTCGCAGTTTTCGACATCTTGAAAGATTTTAAGGCGATCTGATGATGAATTTTACCGATCGTTGAAATAAACACATTGCATTGCACTGTATTTGCCTATAAGTACATGCTAACTGTTTGCGTTTGTTTTGTTCCTATTATAATTCTTTTCGTACGTTTTCTTTTCAAAGTGTCCAGTCGTGTATGTTTAGAAATCCAAACGAAGTGTTCTTTCAGTCGCTTATCCTTCGTGACTGATCCATTTGTAGGAAATTTTAAAACATTAAGCTGCACAGAATGCACGTAATGTGACATATTCGAAGTTGCTTTGTATGACAATTATTTACCAAAGTTTCGTTTTTTATTGCATTCTGACACAATACGAATTTGCATAAAAATCCGGGATCTAATGATCAGAGTTGGAATTGAAATTCTACTGGTAAATCGAGTTTCAACAGTTGTGTCTTTGCATTGAATTTTAAGGTACAAATCGTTACATTAAAATAAAATTCGTTCCAGATTATTAAGAGATTG
Organism: Tetragonisca angustula; assembly: GCA_036937485.2. Lineage (NCBI taxonomy): Eukaryota > Metazoa > Arthropoda > Insecta > Hymenoptera > Apidae > Tetragonisca > Tetragonisca angustula. Next base: position 1,115,938 of record JAWNGG020000037.1, on the reverse strand, counting down.
AAATTGCGTTTCTTTTGACAATACTTCCGTTTTGATTTTCAATTAAAGATTTCTCAATAGCAGTGTAGACCTCTTGGCCAAGAATATTTCGACGTGAAGATTTGAAAATCGAGCAATTACTAAATGAAATGCAAAGACCTTAATAGCACAAAATGATGTAAATATTAATTTCTTGTCGGAATAATTCTAAACTAGATGTAAATAAATAACAAAATTATCTGGAAAACGAATTAATTTCTAATGCAATCACACACAAAAAAAAAGAAAAATATTTTGTAATTCTTTATCTCTTTCTTTATTTATTACGAATCTTTGGTTTTCTTTGTTTTATTTTCTTTATTCTTTATATGCGTTGGTGATTATGAATGTGGCTCAAGTCATATATTTCTCGTTCCGAGATATTTAAAGGTTTGCATTTGAGTAAATTAAAAAATATTTTTGAAACAATATTTCGGGAAATCTTCTGTAAGATGAGAATTTATTATGACTGTGAAATTTTGTGAGCTTATAAGGAAATATGATTTTTGAAACTTGAAGAAAACGTTTTTTTTTTAAATTCTTGATTTAACTGGAAGAAAACTTTTTTTTAAATTCTTGACCACTTTTATAAGTAACACCTCATTGGCATATATTTTGTTATAATTATTAATTATTGCGAAAGTAGGCTTTCTCTCCAGATTTTAATGGGCTTGTTAACAGAGGTATTGATCTAGAGTTTTGCTCTAGACTTTTTCTCATACTATGCTATTCTCATTTGATCTTACTTTTTCAAAAATATATTTTTAATATTTTTTACGTGTGGTTTTCGAAGTTTTGACCGATTAAAATTAAGTTAAAGTAAGGTTTGGATTGCTTTTCAGTCTGATGATAATAAAAAAATAAAAATTGGAATTTGCAATAAGAATAATTTATTATAAACCAATAATCAACTTGGTTATTGTTTTTCATTTTTCCAATTTTCATTTTTAATAAAATTTGCAAATACATTTTAATACATTTTAACATGTAAACATTTAATAAATTTTATATATGAATTCAAATCATATACTTTATCAAGTTCATTAATTATTTATTTATAATACAATCAAATAAATTATTTATTATAAATGAAAAAATATAATAACTAAAATATAAGATAGTAAATACATTATTTAAATCAATATATGGATATTCAATTATCTGTATTCCTAATCATGTTAATATAATAAAAACATTAATAAATATTCAATAAAAAAATTTATTAATAGGATAAAATTTTAAATTTTTTATTTTATTATTATTTATTAAATCGTGTTGACGTTAGGAAAGGACGCATTAAATCATTAAAAATTATTAAAAATGACCCCGTATCACGAATTTTCACGTTGCTCGTGTCATTATTACATAACTCATTATTGGAACTACTATTTCATCAATTTATTTTCACCAAAAATACCGCGAAAAAGAAGAAGAAACCAGAACGGCGCGCCAGTGTTAAAATCGTCGAGGGAATCCCGCTCGCGCGATAATTACCCGCGCCGCCGCCTCTTTCGTACGAAACATTTTAACGAAGCTTCTGCGAGGAATTTCACGCGTCGAATCCTATCTCCAGGATGTCTCTCTTTATTTTCCACGGGACGCCCGTTTGTAACTCTAGCCTGTCCTTAAAAGCACGGCAAACTCTCGCCCAACCGCCGCGTTTTTGTCCCGGCAATCTTTCTCAAAGTAACGAAAGTCCGCTAAACTGTTGCTTGTACTCTGTGACTAACGATGCAACTTGCGTGCTCGTCGTCCCTGTGACTTGTTACGTAAACGTTCTCTGCGTCGTCGTCGTCCTCCGGACGAGATAGAAAGCCAATGTACGCGTCGTGTCCAGCAACTCCCGGGACCCGATGTTACGATTGCTTAGGTAGAATGAAGCTGTCGTATAAGCCCGATCGAGTCAGTAGCCCCCGATGAAAGCTCCATTTTCTTCGTGATCGAACCACACGCCGGTCCCATCGGTTTCGACACCGGTGTCGTCCTCGTCGAATGGACTTGGACGCGACACGTGAACTTCGTACGAATCTGATAGTTCGCTGTTCCGCGGCTCTTCGTGATAAATTAACTCCGGAAGGACTCGAAAGCTAAGAGAGGACGATGTTATTCGAGTTCGTTACAACTATACTTGTAACGTATGCGCTCTCTTCGTTTGTCGAAACGAGAGTTCCGGATCGAAGTGGAATCGACCTGTCAAACTTCGTAACCGACATGGAAACAATTTTGGAACTTTTCATCAAAAAATGATGAAATTACGTATAAATGAATTTAAAATTATTAATACATGAAATATTTAATATTTCTAAAATGTAAAATTGTTTAATCTACAAGGTAAATTTAATAAATTAAACAATAAATATAATAATGATAAAGAAAATACCAAGGTATGAAGTATTAAATAAAATCCCCATTTTATAATTATATAAAAAATTACTAACAATCTAGATTCAAATATAAAATAAAATAGTGTTAAATTTATTGAGAAACAATTATATATATTAAAAATATCAAAATTAAATTTATCAGTATACAAATTAAAAATTAGAGTTATTACAATAATTAATCCATTCGAATAATAATTTAAACTAAAATTTAAAAAAATTATTCTTTAATTTAATCAATTAAAATTAAACAAAAAAATTGTAATTCAAACAAATACGGAGTAGAAAAGTTTTTCGTTTGAAATTTAAGATGTTTAATTTTATCTTGTATATTCGCGGCAAATTTGATCGAATTGAATTGAAAACGCTGAGAAATTAATTAATTCTACCTCTGGAAGAAAATTTTCGGTCAAATTCGTGTATTTGAATCCAAAATGAGAGATCTTTTGAATTCATAAATTAAATTGAAATCGCTGATTATGTTCCAAACTAATACACCAGTGACACTACACTTCTATTAAGCGTAGTAGAATCGTCAACTATTTAAAATTCACAGAAACAAGTATAAAACACAAAAGATAAAACGTGAGAAATGATTTCATTCGAAAGCTAAGTAATGAAATAATTTCGAGAAAGATCATTCGCTTTGCAAGAAGATATATTATCTAAATAATTATTGACAAAGTTCATTTAACATACTAATAATAACATACTTCAAACAGATATAATAGTATTTTACATTTCGAATATTATAAAGTTCCAAGATATTTTTGATTATTTGCTGTCAAATATTGGATCGAAAGTTTCTTGCCAATATTCATGAATATTTTCTTTTCTTTCGTGTTTCACATTCTCCGTGACGGCGACTGGCAGTCCAACGCAATTGAATTAAAAATTCCACAATCAAGCAAACGATCGCAATCCCCAAGGGACCGATGATGCCACGGTTAAGAAATTGCGCCGTGTTTTTTGGAGTGGAAGTGTAAATGAGGTGGGAAGGAAATCGTGGAAATTAAGAAGAAAGATGATTATGGAGAGAGGTGGAGGATTTTGAACCTTCTGGCTGTTAAAATACGTGTTTTTGCAAATTTCGATGGAACTGTTACTAAACATCACAATAGATCTTTTACTTTAACACCTTGATCAGTAGACTTTTTTCAGGGCCACGGATCCTTAGGCATTCTATTATTTTTATTATACTCTATTATTATACTATACTGTATTATTTATTTTATTATTTTTATCATATTTACTATTTTTATGCCTTCTTTAATGGTTTTGTTTTTTATTCTTTTTGTTAAGTTTATTCAGTGTTAGCTTGCCAAATTAGAAGTTTCTTGCATCCCTCAAGCGTTGAACTAGAAATTTAGTGAATTTAACCTTAAATCCCAATATATCTGTTACAATATTATGTATTTTTATGTAAATAATGTAATTCACTATGTTGTCGTTATATCGTTATTTTATATCGAGTTCAATTTGCTTAATTTAAAAATGATTTACTACTAAAAACTAAAACTTTTCTACCAAATATTATACTATTATACTAAATATTTATTCTGTTATATCTATTAAATATTTAATCTGTTATATCCACTAAATATTTCTTGCTTCAAGATTTAAGAATAGGCCAATGAAAAATTTGACTGTCGCCGAGATATTGGTGACGCGATCATTAATCACTTGCGCTGGCGACTGATTGCGGACCATAACGAGTGACCAAAACCGTATACAATAATTCGCCGCTCTCTTTCTCTTTCCAACTCGTCGGTACTATATCACTGGATAGAAATTATTGAGAAGTAATAAATTTATTATTTGCTTTGCCTGTATATTATGTTTCACTTAAATATACTTAAAACTGAGAAAATATTACAATTTTCCAGCAAAAAATTCTCGACGTCATTCCAGCGCAAGATGTTAAATATATCTCTATCGTATATATGTATATAAAATATGTTTTAGTTAATAAAGTTTCAGATTAATAAAGTCTTTGGCCAACTCTCTCGCGGCGCACGTGCGAAGATATTAGGCTTGCGGCGACTTACACAATAAACGACGCGTCTGCAAACGACTAATTGCCGCGGACTGTAGGTCACAGCGACGACAGACCTTCCCATCGAGTCGCAGACCCTTCACTTCCACCGTTGTTCTCGCAACGATTAATAGCCTTCGTAGTTTTCTGTCCTGAGCGTCTCGAGCAACGCGATTACGCGCAAATTCCTTGTCTAATATCTCGTGACATCGAAAGGTATATACAACCCTCATTGGATCGAAGTCGATTTTGATAAAATCATAGGATCTGAACTTTTTCGAATTTTTATTGAAAATATTGTCAAAATACGAGGCTTGTTTGAGTGAGATATTTGAAAAATAATTATTCAAGCAACGTGTCATCTTATTCGACTCGATATGCAAATGATCTTTCTCGAAATTATTTCATTATTTGGATTTCGAGTGAAGTCATTCTTTTTTGCTTTATATTTTATGTTTCGCGTGTGATATTTGTTTCTATGGATTTTAAATAGTCGATGATTCTATTATACTTTTGAACTGCAAGTGTTTCTCCATTTTTTGGTTTGTAACATCGGAAATCCACAGAAAGCATATTATTTATATATATACAATAGTGTATAATATGTTTGAAGTATATCGATTGTGATGTTCAGTACAGTAAATGAGGTAAATTTTTGTTCTTCAATTATGTTGGTAAAAATATAAAATTGCACAGACACTCGCAGTCTAGTTATTTTATTTCTGAATTAACTCGAATAAAAGATACTTGCAAATGATTTATTTCACTTCGAGACGAGATAAAGTTATTTTTTCTATATTATTTCTAAAATAAAAATAATAAACTAAATGAATGGTTCACGACTTTAAATTATTATTTTCTGCCTTTATTTCAAATAAAATTTACCCAATCATGTAAACTACTATGTACAATATAACGTACGATGAATGTAGACAATATTCGTAAAAAAAACATTCGAAAAATTGTCGATACTTTGAACTTGTATAACTTTGTGAAAGAAAAATCTCGTAATGAATTTTCGCGATTGATTGAAAGGAAGTACTTCAATTTTCATGATGGGTTTAGAAAAGAAAATTTTCAGTATCCATAAAGACGTTTGAATTTGCAAGATTTTCGAGAGAAGTATCTTTAGAATGATGTAAAAATATCTTCAGAAGAAACGAATTCAGTACTACAAAAATAGAAGCTTTATATTTTAAAATGAGATAGATTGTTTTGCAATTTTTCTCACGAAATTATGATAATTTAAAATTTTGATAATATTTTTGTTCGGTCCAGTATTCTTCTTATATTCGATGAAAAATTGCCGACAGTTTAAACTACTATCAGTTTGTGAAAGAAAATTTTGCATTAGTTTACATTTCAAATCGTAGAATTTACTTTGTTAATCTTCAAAATATATTTTCATCATTATGAAGAGATGTAAGTGAATAAATGTACATTTTCTTTCAAAAATTTTACAGATTCAAACATCTTTATGAAAATACGAAAAATTTTGTTTTGAAATCCGTTATGATTTTGAAGATTGAAGCCTCTCTTTTTTACAATAATCTCTCAAAAATTTGGTGCACGATTTTTTTTCAGAATATCACCAGTTCAAAATATTAACAATTGCATAGCTATAAATCTCGTGTAATCGTTCCTTGTTATTTGTTATATATTCCATGTTAAATTAAGAAATATAAAAAAATATAAAACATTTTCGATTATAAAATTCAAAATAATAAAAATAATTAATAAACAAGGAATACGAGATACGAAATGTAAAAAAATACATAATGTAAGATAGTAGGCAAGAAAATATATATAAACACAAGATATACATATATATGTAAAATATACACCGTGTATAAGAAATACACAACCGTTTTGTGCAATTAACGCTGATGAAAGCAATTTTTCAAAGTTCTGAATGCTCGAGTGTTCCAACTTCAATAGCCAGGGGTCTGCAGATCTTCAAAAGCATCGCAGTATATTTCGAGCAGAATTGCTCTTAGCGCGAAATAATTTTAACGAGTTCGCGTAAAAAGTTGAGTAGCATAGAGCCGAAGGTTCGTCGAGAGGTTAATGATAGGAAAAACTGCGCGATGCTTTCTTTTTACCAAACTTTTTCGACTTTCGTTTTAATAGCTATTCTTTGTATCGCAGAGTTAAGCGTCCACCGTGATAACTGTATATTTCTGCATTTACTTGCATAACTTGTTATTCCATTCTTACGTTAACCATCAATTCCACGCTCGTGAAAAACTTTAGAAATTTTGTTAATTACTAAAAAACATGTTTAATTTGCTGGCAAAACGTGTGTTAGAAATATATCGATTTCTTTAAATTTCATACATTTTTGAAATCCGATTGAACTGAAATGATATTAGGAAAGAATATCAAACAAATAATAATCAGAACTTTTTCCCGTAAATTAAATATTGAAAGAAATGTTATAATGTTCAAAAGTTACTCACATTGAAAACAATACTAAACGTTATAACGATAGAAATCAAAATTATATAAACAGTATTAAGGATTACACAAATTAGTAAAAATATTTAAAAAGGCAGAATCCGATAATATAAAGTGGTTGGAAAAAAATTGTGAATGAAATATAATTCGGAGATAACGTTGTTCCTTAACGTTGTACGATTCACGTTATTGTAACAAATCACATTTTATTCTTAGACAATTGAAATAATAAAAAAAAAAGTTAGAAAAAAGAGATGAACAGTTCAAAATGAACGATCATTTTTTTTTTTCGTAAATGCTACACCCTTTACTCTGTATTTGTTTCAAAATTAAGCGCAGGCAGTTACGAGAGTTACATACATTCGTTAGGTTTCAAGTTATTTGAAGAAATACAAGAATTTGAAACATTTTATAATAAATGAAGAAGTTACGTGCACATTTTGTTAAATTCTAAAAAGAAATCTGCACAGATATCTTGTAATATAGTAATTGTATACTCGTAAATTTTCATAAAATTCTGTTTCTGATTTGTTTATGCATTTTCGTACGCAAACACAAGGAACGTTATCAATATTTTGATCTAATTTTAATTAACAAAATTAACTAACTAACTAATTGAAATGTCCAAAATGTTTGAAACTTGACAAATGTAAACTTTTGTATGTCGCGCATTCTGTAATTCCTTTAACTCCACGACATTTGGTTGTTTGCCTGTTCCCTGGAATTTTACAATCGTTTGCATCTCAAAGAGCTCTTTCCCGTGAACATCAATAAATAAACTTCGAGATCGCGTGTTCCAAGAAATCGATGAATACAGCGACAACTGAAAAATTTCACAACGATACTTGTCATTCATCTTTTCCCATAATTGAATAAATGTAACGAAAGTACGCGAATAAACGACAGAATAATTTGCACATCAAAACACCATTTCCCGTAAACATCGAATAAATAAATTTGTGTGTCACCATTTCTCGTAAACATTGAATAAATGAACAGTAAACGAAGGAAGAAAGTTCTTTCACGCGTCAGCGAAGAGGTCTGTTGAAAAGGAATGCAAAAATCGTGATTTCTAAAGAATAGATAAAGGTTTTTAATATTTTCAACAATTTTAATATTTCAAAAGGTTTTAATTAAATTCAAAATTCAATAATGCGAGAATATGTATATATAAAATATTTAAACTACGCTGCACGTTATAATATTAGATCATAACATTTGTTGTATGTTATTGCAATAATATATATAATTATGAAATATTATACTATATTATAATTGTCAGCGTAAACTCTTCATTTATATATATATATATATATATATATATATAATATCGTTATAATAAATAGCGCGTGTGAACAAATTTTTGTCCTTATGTAATTGTGTTTGGAAAAACGTGAATTTGCATAGAAACCTGCGGTGCATTTATAATACTTGTCATCCGCTGGAGTTATTCATCGTTCGTCTGTCAATGCTCTCATGGACATGCTCTCTTAATGCGAATAATAAAGTAAATAACATAGATAATAGAAATGTATAAAAAACGAATGAACGATACGAGTGTGTAAAAGTGAATAAACAAGATATATAATTGAAAATGCGCAGGAAATAAATAAAATAAAAAGAATATAAATAAATAAAATAAAATAAAAATAATGTAAATAAATAAAATAAATTAAAATAAAATAAAACAAAATAAAAATAGTATAAATGAACAAAATAAAATAAAAATATATAAAAGTAAGTAATGAATAAATTACTGAATGGAAGGACAAAGTTCGGGAGCGTCGACGAATCGATCGTTGCTGGAAATCTAGAGAAAATCGATTTCCCTCGTGGCGAAACGACTGGTCCCCACGGCCGAGTTCGTAGGGCAAACTGACAACCGGTGTGCAGTTTCTTGCCGCGGGTAGCGTGGTGAAGCGCGGCAGCAACGATCCAGTTGTCCAAATCCCAGTCATATCCGTATTCTCGGCTAGACTGTAATCGCCTCGTAGGTCAATCTTAAACTGCGGAGCTGGTACGCGTGACTACCGGGGCTACTTTAATCCGGGGGGGCTTGCGTCCCCGGCGCACCTGCCAGACGACAACGAGAGAGCGCTATAGCCTTGCAGTTGGAAGTTGGGAATCTGGGATCTCGCGCGCCTAGCCAACACGGATAGAAAGACCCAATTACATCTCGTTCCTCCCGGAATTGGACGAATACATACAAGACGCTTAAGACGCCTTAACTACCATGGGATTTGTACCAGCCTTCCTCCCCAACTGTCCTGAGATTGGTTTAAGCACTCTGGCAGAGTTGTACCAATCACCGGCCGTCCCGTGTTGTACAATTCCCCGATTATGAATTCATCTCGTCTCGCCGGACGGACGGAACAAGTGTATCGACTTGAATCGTGCTGCGATCGGCTGATTACGAAAATAGGACGTAGAGACGGTGAGATTGTGTCACCCGGGGCCAGAAGACAGTGTTAATCTTCTGCAGCTCTTGGTCGTTAAATTGGCACCATTGTTCTCGACACGTGCATTCCGCATTTTTGACTTTTCTGTATGAAATTTAGTAATAAATTTTGTCGTATATTAATGTAATCTTTTGCACTATAAATTATTTTTCAATTTTTTTCTTTTTTTTTAAAAATGTCAAGCGTGACTCGACATGAGAGTTCCTGTGATGAGAATTAATGTCGAGTCACACTTGCGAGGAGTGCAAAGAATTAAAGTTAATACACATGCTTTATATATATTTTATAAAGTTTATAAAGTTGAACATTACGTACATATTAAAATTAATGTAATTTATATGTATTTATAAAGTGTACTAACATACAATGTTAATAGTTAGTATAATGTTTCGATTTCTCTTTTCATAATACGAGATGAACAATAAACATTTCAAAATTCAAATTCAAATGCTCATTATAAAATCACTGTCATATTAGTACTAATAAGTAATAAAATATCTTGTACAGTGATACGTTATTTATTAAATATGTTTAATAGTGAAGTTTAATAGTGAAACTTACTATATTAGTAGCAAGTAAATTTCGTACAAACCTATCAAATGTTTTACTGAAAACGTGTAAAACATTGAAAATTCTGAATGGTCCTAATTCAATGGTTAAAGACTGTATAATAATGCAGAATATGTTGAATTTAAAGATTACATACTTTTTAAAATTTTCTTTTGTACACTTATTGCTTCGCTATTGTTTCATTTGTCAGTATAAAAAAATTCCAAATAATTTACTTATTATAACAATTATTAGTTCCCAAATTTTAGCTCTTAAATAGCATTATTGAGTTATACATATGTGGATGACTATAGTAATTTGTTTAATTTCATCTTAACGTACACAATTAATAGATATTGATAACAAGAAGAAAGAAACATAATAATTAGGAAAAATTATGTATATATATATATATATAAAATCATTAGATGACTATAGTAATTGAATGGATGAATCTGTTTAATTTAATCTAAACATAATTTAGATATTTTAGATAAAAAGAAGTAAATATAATAATTTGGAGTGACAAGTAAATATGTTCAGTGTCATAATTTTAAAACGAATTTTTCACCACATTCATTTGTTAAAGATATACATGAAACTCAAGAACATAGAAAATTTGTGCATCAATCGTAAATGTCGAAACGTAACAAAAATATTAAGCTATATTAATTGCACTAAGTGCCCATTTATCTGTACAAGGTAATGTGTATCAGATTATGTTTCTTTCACGCAAATAATATATTTCAAAAATGACAAATTGAACAATACATTATCTTACTTCTGTTATCTGATAGTTATTTGAAATAACCACTAATCGGAATTATTATTTCATGTTATTAAAAGGGACAGAGGGGTGGTATATTTTTAATATTTGTAGCTTATTGTCTATAAAATGTAAGTAAATTGTTCATAATAAAGAAAACTCAATAGTATCAATGTACAACTAGAGAATAAAACATATAAGGAAAGAAAAACTTATGAAACACGCATCTTTTATCGCATATCTTGAAACATAAAAGAATTATATATCTGTTCTTCTCCAAAATTGATTATTTTTTTTTTTTTTTGTTAAATATTTCGCATGTTCCGTAAATTTATTTACACACTGTGGCTCGAATGTTTAGAAACAAAGAAAACACGGGAAGGGAAGAATCGTTAAGTTGCAGACCTTGCATGAAAGAATTTCGCGGAGAGGCGATTTGGCGAGTAAATTTTCAGACGAAACTGGCCTACTAACCGATACAACGAAAAATTGATAGGCGTAAAGTTGAACGGTGCAGCCAGTTATCGGAAATCTGATACGTTGTTAAAAATATCCGATAAAACTGTCATGTGATTGGCACAAAGGATGTGAATGTCTATTTTTAATATCACGAAACCGTACAGAAAATGGATAAACGAGTGAAAATCGATTTTAAATGAAATTTCACACGCTTTCAATAATGATCGGCTCTGAAACTACTTTTACTCGTTTAGTAAATGTTCATTCGTTTCACATTATTATCTGTTACTGGACTGTTGGATTTTCAGGAACATAATTAAAGAGATAGAATCTAGATAGAAATTTGTTCTTCTATTAAATATTATAATAAATACTTTGATATTCTATATATACACTTTTGATATTTTGCATATGCATGCATTTTTACACTTTCAAAATGTTTATTTGTTACTGACACTAAAAATATTGACGAATGAAGTATGAAACGTATCAGGAAAATAAAAAATGCAAAGAATGGTAAAAAATTTTTATTGGTCTAATGTATTGGTCTAATTTATTACAATATTTAATATTAATAACAATGTCAATTTGTAACAATTTAATAATTACAAATTTTTATGCAATTTAAAATTTGGATTCCAAGCTCAAAATTTGTTTCTGTTACTATATGTTGCAACAAGTACTTTACCTTCCACATTTTATATCATATTATATTCTGTGCATTTCTGCATCCTTCAATTTCCCACAGATCCTATTATAAAAATCACAAGCTTTTGAATATTATACGAAAAGTCATTGAACTATCCCCTAAGTCGAGTTATCAGCGCCAAGTAGCACAAAAAATTTATCTGTACTACAAAAAAGTTGTCAACTGCATTAAAACTAAAGACAGTAACAGTTCATGTTTCAGATGCTTATTGGTGATCAAATGCTGAAAATCTTTTTTCTAAATTGTCATTTATCAAAACCATCTGTTAATTAGACATTGTCTCAATCAACACTGTCATCGTTCACTCGTAAAATATTGATGAATTACTTAGGCACTAGGTCATTCTGATCACTCGTGTATCAGAAGTAACATCGTATTTTTACCTCTAACTGTCTAAGTGTTTAATCTGTACTAGTAGTCCAAATAATAATTATATTTTCATTACTAATATTAGTACTCAATATAATAATTGTATTCTAAGCATTCTACTAGTGGATTAAATATTCGAAGCAGTACCCATCGTTATATATCACGTATTATATCATAACCTTTTGAACATTCAATCCGTACTGTTAAAATGCTTGAAATTATTATGCAACTATGCTCGACCCTTTGCACTGGCAATATGGTTCGCGGACCATAACGAGTGACCGAGCCGTATACAATCATTCGTCGCTTTCTTTCTCTTTTGAACACGTCGGCATAATATCACTGGAATAATAAGCTTATCGTTTGTTTCGCCTGGGTTACTTAAAACCGAGAAAACGTTGCAATTTGAAACAAAGTATATTCGAGTATATTAATACATATCGAAGTGCATATGAATTATTTTTCAAAAATATACTCGACGTGGCATCATGTAAAATTTGCTCGTTGGAGGTTCAAAGAAAACAACACCCAACGATGTGTCGAATATCAAAAGATACATCGTGCAAATTTTATAATTCAAAGACGAACTTGTTCTCAACTCGTTAAATGCTCCCCGCGAAGGTTCAGTAGTGGAACTTTCAGGTATATTGGCGAAGCGCCTCGAAAGGTTAACAGTGTCGTTCCGTTTCATTTTCCAGAGTGGCGAGAGGAGGTGGTAGGCGAGAGGGCTAAGAGAGAATCAACCACTTGGATGGCGGTGCGCGAAGCGATGAAACACGGGCATCTAGACAGCTGGATTAACATGCGATTAATGCGCTCTATGACGCCCGTTTAATGGCCCGTGCTCTCGAACCGTGTGATGCACGCGAACGAGTGTGTACCGTGGCCCCTCAGAGGTTGAATTAAATGGACAGGCAGGAAGAATCCATTTGCACGGCCATTTGTACCAATTGTTCGCGACAACGTGCGAGGACACGAGTACTTGCGGTTTGGAAAAGACATCGAAGTTTCTAGCGACGTTCACTGAGAGAAACATTCGACGAGAAAAGCGAGTTCCCGAAGTAACACGAGGGTTTTGCGAGTAATTCCTCTGGAATTATGAGCAAAGCGAATTCCTGGTGGAACTCGCGTAAAAGGACCGTACGATATTAAAACGCCGGAGAGGGATCCGGAAGTGGAAGGGTGAAAACGTTTGCGAATTGATTCGGCGAGTCGATAATGCACGCGTGCAAATCCTGGTCCGGAGCGAGCCACGTGTCCGATGAATAATAGAACCGCCGCCGCCGCGTTGAATCCTCGTCCTTTCGATCACCGAGAGGAGAGAACCCGGTGAAATCCTTATCGATTCGCGGCGTCCTCTTTCTTCGACTTGCCTCTCACGAGCTCTCTCTCGACTGTCAACGTTCGCGCGGTGGATCCCGATCGTCGTTCGTGAAGAAAAAAAAAAAAAAAAAAAAAAGAGAAAAGAAAAAACGAAAAAGTGAAGAGAGCAACCGACAGGCTGGTGAATCGGTGCGGAATTGCTCTCCGTGATGATCATGTTGAACGGTGGTTCGCGTAGCGGAAGATAAGCCCTGGTGGAACAGAATGACAGTGACGTGGGTGTACCCGAGTCGTGATTCCATCGAATGTTCCCGTGATCTCTGTGAGTAACTGATAAGAAGATACAGGCGTGTGTTCCTTTCTTTTTTTTTTTTTTCGACGTTCGAAACTCGGAAGGATTAAACGCAGGGACGTGGGGAGGAGAGAGAAGAAGCGACAGCATGAAGGACCGTCGTGGAAGATGGCTGTACGCCGCGCTGCCTCTCGTCACCTTTCTCTCACATCAGATCGGTGAGTTTCGCCGTTTTGTCTTTTTGTCGTTTGGCGTTTCAATCTTGAGACGACGTTGTTTTACCTTTGGATGTACGCACATGCTGACCAAACTGAAGCGAAATGCACCACTATCTAATGACAATAATAATTCAGTGTTAAATCTAATAATTTAATGACTGAATGAAGTGATAGTCTAATAATTGCATGAATTATCCGTGAATAATCCATGCTTAATGATTTAATGATGAAGCAGAGCCTCCAATGTTACCAACTAACAGAGAGATAAATGTACGTTTGGATGATGGAGACACTTTTTGATATTAATTAAATTGCGTGTATTTAAGGAAAGATTAAGAAGATTGTTTATTTGAATAATTGAAAATATTTTTAGTGGTTGAATTATCTAATTTTTTGTAGAATATGTAACTCTGTAGAGGTATGTTCAAATTACCAAAGATTTTCATCATTTTCATTTATTGTTTAAGTATATGGAAAAATTTCAATTGATTTATCGTGAAATTGAAGATACTATTTTTTTGATAAAATCTTATCTCTCATATTTTAGTAAGTTCTGTTGCAATTATGTCGTTGAACACATAATATTCTCTCTAACATTAATTCCACCAAGTAAATCACTTCCAATATTTAGATCTTCAAACTATGCCTCTCATTATGTCAGACGTGCACATTGATATTACATTGGAACAAAATTGATTTTTTTCTCTGGGAATGTCAAAACAGCTTAAGACAAATCTTTATCTGGCAAGCTGCATAATTATTTCTTAATCTCTCAGTTTATTACGTTTTTCTCTTTTTTATCTACTTTTATCTACTTGTATTCATGCTTAATACTGTATCATCCGTATGAATAAAATAAAATAAAGTAAAATAAAATAGTATAGTACGAGAAAAAGCATTTGTTACTATTAGTAAACACTTTGTTCAGATAATAGAACATCACGATATTAGACTATTCAAGTAGTGAGAAGTTCTATTATTCAAATTAATAAATCTAACGTTAACATGCTTTTAATTAAGTCAATGAATCTGATCTCAAAATTAAATTAAATCTGAATTAATAAATTTAAATTAAATCTCTTCTTAAAATTAAGATGAATTTAAATTAATAATTCCAATTACGTTAATACGTCTTCAATTCTTCATTGGACACAGTGATTGTGGCAAAGGAAATGGAATTGAATTTTATATGAAAGTGATTTTCATTTGGTACGATTCATTTTCAATACGTGATTATTGATTTAAACTGGTTTTTAGTGTAATTTGTCTTATTTTAGAACCGCTAGGTACATTTTGAAAAAAAAGGCGAATTACGCTTTCGCTGCGTTAAAAATATCGTAAGATTAATGACAACGTCAAAATCTATAGAAACTCTCAAAATATTTCTTACTTTATTATTGTTATTTTATATCAGTATATTTTAATATCAGTATTTGAATATCAATTTATGAATCTACAGATACGATCAAAATTCGACAGTACAGTAGCCCAAGTTCGGATTTTATAAAAGCTGCAACAGTCGAGAGTTTTTGTACTAGTAAATTATTACTATCATCAGTAACTTGTATTGAAAAATAAATTCGAGGTTGATCAAGTTAATTATTTTCTATCCTTTGTTGTATTTAAATTTTAGTAATAAATAAAGCAACGATTCACGACGAATCTTTAACCTTGAAGCGTTGCGAAAATAATCAAATTTTAAAGATTTTAAAAGATTTAAATAAATAATTTTAAAAGAGATAGATTGTTAAATAATTTTGAAGATAAATTGAGATTTCTGAAACTATTGAGCTAGTAAATTTTGACCAGGAGTCACAGTATCTTTCTAGGTTTAATATTCAACAGTCTTTGCTGACGTTTCTCAAATATTTCTGAACAAAAATTTCGGCGATTCATTGTTTACAGATTGAATGCCATCGCTTTTCTCAAACATGCTCAGTAATTCGAAAAGTAAAATCGGCTAGATTTCTACGAAATGTATCACATCTCTCCTAATCGTATTTAAAAAATATTTTGTCACGCAGTGACACCATGTTCACGATACGCTTTGGACCAGCATCTTGTAACTAACATCTTGGACAAGTATCTTGTAACTACCGGTGGGATCTGAGACATTTTGAATCACTTTGAACATGACTCGAGGCTTAAAACTCTTGATATAAGTCTCGTGTCTCGATAGATCTTGAGTCTTGACCGTCTTGGAAATCTTAACAGTCTTGATCGTCTTAATGTCTTGAAAGCGGTGGAAGTTGCGATAGGGTTTAATACTGTAATAAGTACTCAGTATCTTGCAAGCTTCCTGATTATTTTCATTCAGAAAACGTATCGTTAAACGTGAAAACGTTAAAGCAAGCTCAGAATGTTCATTTATTTATGTTGTTCATTCTCACAGCCACGTCTAAATACCTAAATAATAATAAAAATGATGGAATTTAAATAAATGATGAATAATAATTATGACGATCCGAACTTTCATTAATATTTTTATGTTAATGATGCTGTTCGAATCAAAGCTATCGAAAAACTTGTGAAATACAGAATACTCGTCACTAGATTACAGATTTTTACGCAAATTTATATTTTTATATACTTCAGAAAAAAAAACAAGTGGAAAATTATTTTGCGTACTAAGCATTCTATTTTGATAATTTTATATGTTTTTTTAAACTGTCAGCATCATGCAATTTTGCACTTCAAGTGCATAAAAATCCGTACTCTGTTCGTCACGCTGTTATCACGTTTTTTAAAATTCTCTAAACTTCCAAGATCTTCGAGATTCAAGACGACGAGGAAAGACAAGAATAAACTACTAATAAATATAATAAATATAATAAAATAATAATATAAATATAAATATAATATAAATATAATATAATATAAATATAAATATAATATAATATAATATAAATATAATAAAACTATAATAAACGAGGCTATTAATTTTTCGAAATACACTGGTTCGTTTTATATATATATATATATATATATATATATAGAGAGAGAGAGAGAATATCGAGCTGTATGGATTAATATCGACGTAAAAAAAAAAGTATAATGATTTTTTTAATAAAGTAAGGATGAGTTTGAGATCTGGCAAACACTTCGTATTTAGATTAATCGGGTGGCCATTATAAGGCGCCGAAACAGAAAAAGTTTTGTTTGAAATATTTTTTCGAACAATAATTGCGTGAATTAAAATGAGACAATCGACCTTGTATATCTTTCCAACTCAAGATGAAAGTTAATTTGTAAATATGAAATAAACAACGTCAAACGAGGAGAATCTTTTGCCTGTAGAAACGTGTAATTTTATTTTCCTGATGCACGAAAATAATTAAAAGCAACGATGTTCCATTCAATATTTCATACACCGAACGATATTGCGATATTTGATGCAAAATGTCACATAAATAACAGATATTTCATCTTCAGATGCGAAACAAGTTAATCGTAAAACTTTTGTATTAAACGTAGCTGGGATGAAACGCGTTTTAAAATCAATGACAATAATATTCAAAGTATAGTCCAATAGATTTTGCGTTGTTTCCCCGTACAAATGTAAATTTATAGAAACAAAAGAAGGTAAAATTTCTTTAAAATAATGAAACTAGTGCATTGCATTTTATCGATTGCGTCAAATTTTTCAGAACAATTCCCGTTATTTTCAAGTGCATATTTTCTTTGTTTATTGTCGCCTTGAAATATTCTAAAATGCGCTAAAATTACAAATATGTCTTTCTTTAATAATTTCACAAAAATATATACTTTCCTTTCATCTAATTTTACAAAAATTATATATCTTAAATATATATCTTTCTTTTATCTAATTGTACAATAATTTTACAAAAATATATATCTTTCTTTCATCTAATTTTACAATAATTTTACAAAAATATATACCTTCCTTTCATCTAATTTTACAATAATTTTACAAAAATATATATCTCTCTTTTATCTAATTTTACAATAATTTCTTTTATCTAAATTTTACAATAAATAGCAAAAGCGAATCTTTTTTTCTACACTCGACATTAGACAAAAAAATTCCACCTTTTCACGACGAGTATACTCGACGTAAATGCTCAAGTGGTTAAAATCTTCTCTCGTCGGAAAACTACAAATACATATCATTCAAAATTCGATAATATTACTTCTTGTTTCCGACTGTTGTCTCATCAACAAGAGTAGAAGAGCATCGTCAAGTCTAAAACTCCAACAACGTATCTAAACGCGTGTTAACGTTCTCCGTAAAGGCGAACGTTTGTTCCGTGCTCGTCCGACATTTGCCAGCCAAACGAAATTCAGTTAGCGTGCAGCAACGTACGCAACAACGTTGATCAGAATTGCGCTCCCGTCGGCGTGTATCAACGATGGGACTCGAGATCGAGCGAGATTAAGCCAAGGCGAGCGAAGCCAGGCGAAGAGTATCTCCACGTTCGCAGTTCTTCTCCCGAGGAATTTTTCGATTTTCTCGCGCGAGATGCTCCGCAACTGGCGGAGACGAAGAGGTGAGGAGGGACCGCGGTTATCCGTGGAATTTTCGCAGCGTCGCGCGGAGATAAGGAAAAAATCGCGGGACACCGGTAGATAAGAAGCTTCGAGCGCCTCGGCAATTACGGAGAGAGACAGCAGCTATTCCCAGCGAGAACGGGGCATTCTTAAGTGTCTTTAAACCGCTATCGCGGTCTAGTTGATTTCCATACGATGAATGGATTCATGAATAAAAGAGTTGCCATTTCGGGCGCGGAGGATTCACCGCGAAAGGCAATTTGCCAATAATTTTCACCGAGCGACGAAGTTGTTACCCGTGTCTCCAGCCAATTTTTAATTGCCACGTTATAATCTTGGTCCAAGTTGCATCGAAACTGTAGCGAAACGTTGATTTCTGATTGGCAATGAAGAATTTAGATATTCGTGCAACGTTCAAGTGGAGTCATTAAATTGTGAGCGTGAAATTGTTCGTTTATGATGATTTGTTATTGGCATCTTATACTGATTGTCAGGTCGACACACGTTGGAGTGTTTGTAAATTTCACGTTCATCCGAGCTGTCGAAGTCGATTTCTGCAGTTCATTTAGTCCCTGCATTTCTCATTCGACTAGTTGTAAGATCAAGTTCAAAATATCCTTGGTTTTCAACAGTTTTCGATTCATTATTTTATTTTGTATTTTATGATATAATAAAATTATTATATTGTACTATTGTACATATAATATTATATAATATTCATACAATATAATGTTATATTATTATACTATATATATATTTATATTTTAATTAATTTTTTTCTGCTACAAATGGCTACGTATATAGTTTTTCACATTTGCTTCATTCCTTTTTATTTACTTCAAAACCATTAATTTCACACTAAATAACAAAATTTAATAATATGTTTGCTGAAATTGAACATACTATAAATGTAACAGTATATTGATATGTAGTAAATTGAGATTGAGAAGAGAAATCAGTTAAATCCATTGAATTTTCAATCATTTGCAGACCAAACATGAATCAGGAAATAAAGAAACAAGGAAACAGAATAATTTTAAATATCGAAGCGAGTAATTTTAAAAATTTCTCGCGAATAAACTTCGATGTTTAAACATTGTTGCCAGAATTTCAATTTTTCAGTTTCATTCAATCACGTTGTGTGCGTCACGTCGATTAATTTCCACGAAATAAATCAAGATATTTTCAAGAAAAATAGTAAAAATTCCAATTTACTTTTCTTCTTCTTTCTCCTGTTTAATCCTTTGGACTTTTCTTTCGTAATTTATTTCACTGCTATTGTGTCAATGCGTACGAAATGTTTTTTTCAAATAAAATTTTAATAAAAATTTCTTTGCAATATTGTTTATTTAATCAAAACAATTTCACTATAATTTAATGCATTTTCGGATAGTAAGAATTACCAGTTTTTTCTTTTAATGAAAATATTACAAGTTTCTTTTAAATAATTTGTCTGGATGGAATAGGAGATATTTTTGGCCTGTCCCAAATTATAAATTTATTCGTGCAAAAAAATTAAATAAATCCCCATTACTCGTGGTAGCCAAAAAAAAATATAATAAATTTAAATAATAAATTTTAAAGTAAAAAATTCCACAGATTGCGCGCATTACAAAAAAAAATCAATATTTTTCAATCAATCAAAATCAATATTTCTACAATTTTTGATATAACATGATACAATATTCTGCTTTATCTAATAATATGTAATATCTAATACGTAAAACAACTTTCTACCTATTCTTTTTATTCTTTCACATTCTAATTACATTTTCTGTTCTTACAATTCTATTGTTCTATTAATTCCATTCTACTGTCTTATAATCATATTTTCAGAAATATAAATTTGAATAAAAATCCGTAGTCTGTTTACCACGTTTAAATTCCCTTGACATATCCTAAATATAGTATGCTCTGAAGCAAATTTCTTGTTTCTTAATGTGATAATATATTCTAAAGCAAATTTCCTGTTTCTTCATGATTCTTATTATTCTTAATCGACGATAAGATCGAATTTAATATTCGAATACACGATACATTTCATATGCACCAATCTAATAAATCATAATTGTCACTTTCCATGCTCTTTTATTCTCTCTTCCTCTAAATCGGCGATTCATCTCTTGCTATTTTTACATTACCTTTCTCCTCTCTTCCGTTCTACTTACATATTTGATTCCATTTCCATTTCCATTCGTTTCATTCATTTTCTGTAACATTTTCTACATCGCAATCTTCACTACTTATTCCACGAAGTGTTTTTTTTTTTTTGTCTTAAGTTTTCTTCGCAGAATTCGCTCCTCCATTATTTCGAAGGTTAAATGGTCTGGTTTCTACAATGTAGGCCAATGTAATCAGTCTGATTACCGCTTTATATATTTTTGCCTATCCTTTCTTACATTTCTCCAAATTGTGCCATTAAGGCAGCCTGTTATCTTATTTGCTTCAACCGTTTGTTCTCGGATCTTCCCATCCACGTTTCCACAGTTGAACATCTCTATCTATAATTGTGTAAAGAACGTTACTTGCTTGATTCTAATTTGCATCTTACAGGTTCTGTCGAGGTTGTCACATACTTGCACTCGTTTTCTTCGAAGCTATGAAGTTGTGTTTTTTTTTTCTTTTCATTGTGTTAAATATAATTATAAATATCTGCTTGTAACATAGAATAAAACGATGATAGTGGTGTTGTTTTAGTATCAAGATAATTCGTTGTTTGATTAAAAAAACGTTTTAAGAAGATATCAATTTTTTTTTTTTTTTTGTATTTTCATCAATATGAATCTTTTTTGCACGAAACGTATCGATTATGTAAAACGAGGTATATAGGATGTTCCGAGTTTAAATATCAAAACTTCCGGAATGTGTGAAAAATCAATAAACTAAAGAAAAAAAGAACCCCTTAGAAATTTGCTCGTGTTTGTTGCGTTTTAGAAAAGAAGAAAGAAAAAGAATCTTCATTTTCTCACTCGTTCAGTAAGTTCGTTCGATATTAATCAATTTACAGAGAGCAACTGAGAGACCAAAATTATAGTCTGATACATTAAGTTTCATTAGACTAAATTTTGTACGGTAACAGATTAAATAGATGTTACAGATGATAAAATTTATAATATAGTATGGATGATAAAATTTGACGTGAGTAAACATGAATAAATTTGTGGAAAAATGAAAATATTTTTCAGTGAATTTCTATTTAATTTATTTCTTGCTATTTCAATGCCGTTTCTTCAATAAGAGATTCATTTTATCACTAAAACAAGAAAATCAAACGAGGGAAGTCGAAAAAGTTATATGGATCTTGTTACTTTAAAAAAATTAAAATTAAAATCAAAAAATGTAGCAAAAACTGTAAAAGGTGCCGAATGAGAAATTTTTTACTCTCTTTCTAGTTTTGTCACTAAGGATTTTCTTCAAAATGAAGCAAAAACGAGCAAATTTCTGAAAGACGTTTCTTCTCAGTTTATCAGTTCCCTATGTACTCCCGAAATTTTGACATTTAAATTGACACGCTATATATCGAACAACATATGCCAACATATACTGCATATAAAGAAAACTTTATGTAACTTTTATTAAGGTCGAACGATGGAGTTAGATGCATTGTTAAAAATTTTTTTTTTTTGCGTTTATATGTTGTTTCTAAGAATACGAAAACTATCTGTTGTTCCATAATCGGCATTTATTGAAATGAATTTAAATTTTCATCTAGATGCCAAAATGTTTTGTTCTTTCTTTTTTCTTCTTTCGAAATCTGAAATTTCAAACGAGAGATCGATGTTCCGTGGCCTCGAAAAGGGAAGAGTAAAATATTCCATTTTATCAAGCTGCGCGAACTACGTACAACGAATCAAAAATATATTGGCACGTATTCTTTGAAATATTTTTACGTACGTACTATCATTTTATTAACCATTTCGCTGCGATAATCCGCTCTGCCACTGATTCTGACCTCACGCACATTATTTTTGTTAATGTGTTTTGAAACAGAATTTCTTTTTAATTTTGACAAAGACCTAATTTTTTAGACAAACCTAATCTCAATTTTACATTAAATTTTTAAGAGTTGACTAAACTTATAGTTGGTCTTTTCCGAATTACAATAGCTTAAGAAAGATTTTTTTTATTGCAATAATTTCTCATCGTATAAATATTCCACTGTCGAATCTTTTCTGAATTTCCTGGTAACTTTCTGGAAAATTTTTTGAAACAAATTTTAATCGTTCAAACGAATCTACTCTCAAATTTCTAAGAGATTAACAGTTATACCTATAGTTGGATTTTTTTCCGAATTACAATTGGTTTATTGCAATAATTTCTCATCGTACAAACGTCCCACTGTCCAATAGAAAAAAAAAAAAAAAAAAATAGAAAGAGGTCGTCTTGATGATAGCTAAAGTGTATTATGTATTATGTGTGCATATTTTTAATACGTCGATAGATACCGTATATATCCAGTGTTCGTAATGAATGGGTGAAATTTATATGAAACTAGAAATAGAAATGCAGATTTTTGTACAAAATTTGACCTATTGCAAAGCAGAAATGGAAGCTTTTATTCCAATGGAGTTATCAGAATCGTCGAACTATTACAAACTTACTCAATTAGAGATCGTCGGAGATCGGTAGCTTTGTGCATGACTCAGCTCAACTAATTCACGTGTTCACGTGTTCACAATTACACTCGAAATCGGACAGTAATTATGATACGAGGTGTGCCAAACCTGGCCAGTGATAATGCACACACTACTGCAGCCTATGAAACTCAAATAGTTCAATATACGTGGAATTGGTAGGAGAACATGTAACCGTTTTACTTTGATATTTACTAACCGATCGGAAACGCGTTCACGTTATTTCGCTAAATCCAAGTATCCAAATTTCATCCTCTGAAAGGTATTAGATAAGCAATTTGTGCAAAATAAATGCAATTTCTCCGTTAAATATGAAATAATTATATAATTATATTTAAGAATTAATATATTTAGGAATTAATGTAATTATATCTAAAATTTCACATTTGAATATAAAATTTCAATAATTATTTAATAACTGCATAATATTAATAATTAAATAATTTATTTTTAATTATAAAATAATTCATAATTATTTAATAATTATATTTAAAGTTATTACATTTTAATGTAATTACATTTAAAGTACATCAGTTTGTAGTAGAATCAGTTTTAGGCAAAATTCATACATAAAAGGTGTATTGCGTAAGAAGATGTGTTTTTCATTTGTTCAGAAAACTTTTGTCTTCCTAATTCGAACAGGGAAGAAAGACTGAAAGAAATTTTATAATTGCTTTTTATATATTTAAAAAATATATCATTTGTTGAATGCAAAGTCAAAATCATGAATTTGTACAAAGATCATGCAAAAATACCAAATTTGAACTAGCCAGTGCTTTACGTTTTTCTATTTGTGTATTTTCTAGGAGGATAAAATCAAGCGCGAAACGCTATTTCTTTAATATAATTTCCAATTCTAATCGATAAGCGATAAAACAATGTTCTTACTTCCAAATATGAAAATATACACAAAAATAAATGGTGCAATTAAATATTGTAAATACTGAAACATAAGTTCGAATGTTAAAAAGCACTGTTAATAACGAAATTTCATTTCCAAAGTCTCTGGAAATGATAAGATCATCTGATTTTTATCAACCAAGGATCAGGAAATTTTTTCTCGTATTGTTATTAAGTGTAGAAATTGGTCAACTTTTATGATACATTAAATTAGATCAATTTTAATCTAAAAATGCATTTAATTAAATTTAAATTTTGTTACCACTTAGAAAATTTAAAATACAGATTTTAGTTACTATTACGAATTATTTATTATTCTGTCGTTAATTTATTTACTTTGTTAGATGTAAAAATTACGTTGTACGTTGTACTATAATACATTGAATCGATCATAAACTTAAATTTACAAGCTCAAGCATTTTACTATTGTTTCGAAATTTTGCATAAAGATCTCGAATTACCAATGAGAATTAGTTTCTTTACCAATTTATCGACGATAAACGATGAATTAATTTCTGCACTTTGTATAAATTTTTCCACTTTCTGAAAGTTCATAAGATCATAGATGGAAGGACACAATGATCAAAATTATTAATCCTTGGAATTTTATCTGTAATTCGAGTATTAAGAAATCAGAGCTGAAGAATTACGAATAAAGTGTTCTGTTGACATTCTTAATATGTTAGTATGTTAATAATATGTTTTTATTATAAATTACAATTTATTGCCAATAATGGGCTATAGTATTTGAGACGATTGTCTTGTATAAAGATCTATATTTCATCTGAATATTTCTCAATTTTCTTCTTACATCGGATAAACGTAAATATCGAATCGTTCGTGAAGGAAATATTCTTCAACAGTTTCATTTAACGACATAACGAGACGTTCTGTTATCAGAAACTGTAATTGTGAAATTTCATTTCATCTGCGCCCCGGTGGAAGTTTCATAATGATATTCTATAAACTTTTAATTAAAGGCACACTCGGTTCCGCGGTATATAGAGATTCGATATTTAACGTATGTTCTTCTCGAAATCGAGTCAAAAGTAACATTGAAATTTTACGTAACGTAAATTCCACGATACTAATAAATAATCAGTCTATAACTGTTAATTTCGTTCTGTACGATAATATCACAGCAAAAAATAATTTCTTCGTTCGATAAAGTTTCGTTCCATTTTCCCGGCATGCAAGTATTTCACACGCTTTGAAATTTTTCTCGATGACAATGGAAAGCATTAATCGTTCGTTCTGCCTATAATTGAAAAAAAAATGGAAACTTCAATCCTTGAGTGGACTTTCAATTTCAGTTTAATAATTCAACTTTGTGTTTAATTTATACCAAACTGGTAAATGGAAATACAATTTTCGTTCGTGAGGAGATATTTAGGGAATTCTGTAAATATTCAGATCATCAACGCGTAGTACAATTATTAATTTAAAATTAGAATGAAAAATTAGAAATAATCTAAAACTAATAAATCGTAACAGTCTGATAATGATTCTATTTATTATTATGTCATTCATTATATCTGTTGCAAGATATCATTAATTAACAACGCGAAATGTAAAGCCAATTATAAAAGTCTATTTCGAATTTAATCTTTCCATTAATTATTATTCATTAAACGTATCATTTTATAAAATGCTTACTTGTTATACATACAATTAAATTTGAAATACCTCGGGCAGGAAATGAATCTTTAATTTGTTGGTTAAAATAGACTGAATTAGCATTAAAATGTTAGCGTTGTCAGTATTTCTTCTAAAAAACAGTAGCCATATCCTTTGTTCAAAATATAGAGTATAAAATAATAATAATAAAAAGAAACAGAGTATAAAATTAAGAGTAAGAATTGATCAGTGTAACGCTTTCGTTTTATATTTCCAATAATGCTTTGTCTATGAAACGGATTCGATATTCCATGAGCATTATTTTTTAATCCTCGAATGCATAAATTAATATTTTTCCAACTAATAGATTTCGAGTTAATGGCGCAGAATGCCGTGAATTTGCAAGTATTTACGAATGAGTGATAGTTTAACTAAAATAATTAATTACACAATAATTAACTACAAAGTATCAATCAAATGCTTAGCTCAACTTTTTTTTCAATTTGACAGATCTAGAATTAATGATGCCGAATGTTATAAATTCGCAGCGGCGTGCGTTTAACCACGTTGCGCTGGCAACTGATTGCGGACCATAACGAGCGACCGAACCTTATACAATAACACGTCTTCTTTCTGAATTCATCGGTATACCACTGGATAGAAATTATCGAGCAGTAATAAATTTATTATTTGTTTTGCCTGGGTTGTACTTAAATATACTTAAAACTGAGAAAATAGTGCAATTTTGGGACAAGAAATTCTCGACGTGCGTGGCACGTCGTTCCAGCGCAAGAGGTTAACCACGTTGCGCTGGCAATTGATTGCGGACCATAACGAGCGACCGAACCTTATACAATAACACGTCTTCTTTCTGAATTCATCGGTATACCACTGGATAGAAATTATCGAGCAGTAATAAATTTATTATTTGTTTTGCCTGGGTTGTACTTAAATATACTTAAAACTGAGAAAATAGTGCAATTTTGAGACAAGAAATTCTCAACGTGCGTGGCACGTCGTTCCAGCGCAAGAGGTTAACCACGTTGCGCTGGCAATTGATTGCGGACCATAACGAGCGACCGAACCTTATACAATAACACGTCTTCTTTCTGAATTCATCGGTATACCACTGGATAGAAATTATCGAGCAGTAATAAATTTATTATTTGTTTTGCCTGGGTTGTACTTAAATATACTTAAAACTGAGAAAATAGTGCAATTTTGAGACAAGAAATTCTCAACGTGCGTGGCACGTCGTTCCAGCGCAAGAGGTTAACCACGTTGCGCTGGCAATTGATTGCGGACCATAACGAGCGACCGAACCTTATACAATAACACGTCTTCTTTCTGAATTCATCGGTATACCACTGGATAGAAATTATCGAGCAGTAATAAATTTATTATTTGTTTTGCCTGGGTTGTACTTAAATATACTTAAAACTGAGAAAATAGTGCAATTTTGGGACAAGAAATTCTCGACGTGAGTGGCACGTCGTTTCAGCGCAAGAGGTCAAGTCATCGATACCCTCCTTCAACGGCACAATTTACTACGCGCGACGTGATAGACGGCAAATACCACTGAAAATACCAACTGGAAATCAATGGTAGACAGCGAACGTTCGTATGAAACGTATATTTGCATCTTTGAACAATGTCAACGTCTTGTTACCGCGAGAAATGTTTCCTCGCTATTTCCTGCGCCGATAATCTCCCGCAAACACTGCCGCCAAGCATTTTTATCGTCGAGGTTCTTGACGCGTTGCACGAAATCGCAGCTGGATATTGATATTTTAACGGCCAGATTTAAGCACGTTCCACGTTGGTTTACCTGTATTCGCGCGTTTCAGCTATTCCTCGTACTACGAATTGTCACGAATATCGATAATCGCGTCTCGTTTTGCTCGAATTATCGACAGTTTGCCTTTTTTTTTTCGCACGTTTCCCGCGAAAACTCTTCGTGCAACGAGTGCGTCGTTTCTTTGCATAATAACTTCCGTGCATTTTCTTTTATACTTGGATAGATTTATTCACAAATACTTTGGCTTGAATGTTCTTGTGCATTAGTGTAAAAATTTCGGCGTCTTCAAATTCTTTATAAATTTATACAATTCGTCGAACGAAATGTTCTGAATAAATTTGATCAACTGAAATTGCTAATTCTTTCACTGTCACAGGTGATAATGTTATAATTATAAAAATTTAGGTTATTTAATTTTATTTTGTACTTTGCATGTTTTTTTTTTTTTAAACAGAGACTAATAATAAAATTAAATCAAATCAAAGATTTTAAAATTAAATAAATACAAGATAAAAATGTAAATTTATATAGTTTCGAATATCCTTATTAGTGATACTAATTAAGAGTTAAGCTTGAAAGTTATTGTTAGATTGCGGATTTTTATGCATTTACAGAAAATTTTATAATATAAACTTACTTAAGTATAAGAAATTTTATATAAAATAATATAAAATTACTTAAGTACAAGTAATTTTAAAATGATATAAAATAACAAATAAAGTAATTTTAAAATAATATAAAATAACAAATAAAGTAATTTTAAAATGATATAAAATAATAAATAAAATAATTTTAAATATAAACTTACTTAAGTATAAGAAATTTTATATAAAATAATATAAAATTACTTAAGTACAAGTAATTTTAAAATGATATAAAATAACAAATAAAGTAATTTTAAAATAATATAAAATAACAAATAAAGTAATTTTAAAATGATATAAAATAATAAATAAAATAATTTTAAAATAATATAAAATAACAAATAAAGTAATTTTAAAATAATATAAAATAATAAATAAAGTAATTTTAAAATAATATAAAATAATAAATAAAATAATTTTAAAACAATATAAAATAATAATTAATGTAATTTTATATAAAATTAATTAAGAAAGTAAGAAGTATAATATTTGATATATAAAGCAATTTCTTATCGAGGGATTGTACCTTTTAAATTAAATAGATGAGGCGAAGGTACTTCAATTTTCATCTGGCAAATCTTTTCCTGTAACGAGCGAAACTTCACTGGCGCGGAGTCTGATAATCTTGGAGATCAAGAACTTAATTCTGATTAATTATTCCGATAATTAATACCGATTATTAATTACCGAGGCGAACCACGTTACTTCTCTGCAACAATCTCGAGTACTTTCTGTGAATACATTGGATAAATAATGGTAATCTGTTCTTAAGGCTCTTCGAACAAAGACCAGTTCACTGTTGCCTCGCGTTTCTATTATAATTCCTTGGCAAACTATATTGGAGCCTATATTTACATAACGTTTCTTAAACAACTATTCTGGAGCCTATGTTTATGTAATATTTTTCCTTTATTTTTACTCGTAGAATTTTCTAGCATTGTTTCGCGGAAAAAATCAGACACCTAATTTAATAGAACTTTGTTTTCAGTAACTTAAAGGAAATTAAATATGCATTTGAAAGTTGAACGAATATTCTGCGAAGCAGTGTTTTTCGTATGATAATTAAATATCTCACGGTGCAATATCGTTCATGTAACACCTTAGGCGATGTATGTATTAGGTTTCTGTATACGAAATTATCGATTTCAAAAGCACGTGAATAAACGCGTTATTAAATAATGTGTTATCAACGCAGAAATGCTATTAAATAAGTGTTCAGAATTTACTAACTAAAAATTAATTAAGTAAAATTAAATAAAATATTACCAACTGAAAGAGTTATTAAATAATTATACTACTTATAAATAATTGTACTATTATTAAATAACATTACATAATTGATCGATGTTCCGTTAATTGTCTTATAAAAAGGTGAAGCATGTATCCAATTTGAGTGTATTTTTTTAATGAGATTTCAACCTTGGATCTGACGCGTAACGTCGATTTAGATTTGTGAAAATCTACGTACATTAAGAAAAGAAAAAAAATGTCATTCGTGTGAATTTAAATTGGAAAATACAGGTGAAGAAATTATTAACTAAATAATTTTAATCACAATAATTGTAACTTCATTTTACAATATTGAAAAGGTACTGAACTTTTTGAGTCATATATTTGATTAATAATAATTTGTAACAAACGAGAATATTGTAAATTGAAAGTTTTATTAGCATTGAAACAACTGATGACGCTATTATAGTGTCTTGAGATTTTCAGTGCTAAATTTAATTATATTTCTGTTTATGTCTCTCTGTTCATTTATCTACAAATTTACTGTTTCTATTTTTTTTACAAATTACTACAAATTATTACAAATTATTTACAGATTATTAACCATTCTTTTATACGTGGCAAAAATCCTTGGTTACTCCTTAAAATTTCTGATTGCTACAGTGTTGAAAATTCGACCATTTCACAATTAGTAGTATGCTCCGTATATTAAGAAAAATAAAATCGTTCGTCAGTAAAAGCGAAACATTCTATTTAACGTTGGCGATCCCATTCGTAATCGCAATTTCAGTTTGTTACAAATTTATTTCTGTATCAACACTTTCGAGCTATCCTTTCTTAAGTTACGAATTATAGTACAAATTATAGTTCCAATTTGAAAGAAAGAGATTGTAGCCGTTTTCAATTTTAATTCCTCAGACTGAAGATTAATATAATGCCAATCGAACGCGATGCAACATGTTCACTGAAGATTGATAAGAAAACCGTAAAGACAAGAGGTTGAATCGTTAAACGAGATATCTTCAAAGAGTTCTAATGGTAGAACGTACGAAATTACGTGCTCCCTTCCCAACGTCAAACAAGAACGAGAGCGTTAAGTTTATCGACGCGAGCAACAACTCTGTTTTATCGCCAATATCGCCACGACGGGGAGAGAGTCACGGGTTGCCCTTAAAAACTCGAAACTCAATTATCCGCGTTCTCTAATTAACACGTTATTCTGGTTTCCCCGTCGAGCTATTAGCTTAGGGAGAATAAACATCAGCCAAATTAGTAGAACAAATTTACCCCCATCCTCGAACGTTGGTATCATCCTCGTCGTCGTTGTCGTCTTCGTCGAAAGTCTTGCAGAAGTTTTCATTTGGGCTATCCGCGACCAGATCGACGACGAGGGACGACGAGGTGTCTGGGAATTCCATCCGGGGCGAAACTTTCTCAGCAGCGTCGTGGAAAATTGCATTTTTAAGCGACAGCTCATTTACCGATAACTAACTTGCTCGAGGTTTCCCTTTGACTCGCGGGAATCAATCTTTCCGTTTCCTGTTGACCACGCGCCCCCTTCCTTCCCTCCCTTTCCCTCCTACGAAACTCAGCTCAGCTTCCCTCTCTCCCGACGAAATTGCAATTTTATTTTCGCATGAACCTACGGTTGATTTTTCGCGTGTACACGAGCGTGTCTTCGAGCGAACTTCGTTAGGAGAGTTCTTGGCGAGAGGCATGAATCGTTCCCAGGCGAAACTCTCCGTGTTATCGTGAATCTATCGTAAACTTTCGTGCTTTCTCTTTATTTTTAACTTCGTTTCCATTGATTGTTCAGTCGTGCCTGTGTATGGTTGATATTAGTCAGGGCAGGACAGTTTGACGGGCCTAAAAATTACGAAAAATTACGACTTTGGAGGGCTAGTAGAAAAAGAAAGTACATACTTTATTGACACGAGCTTTTGTGGTTTATTGTAACACATTATGAACTGTAGAAAGCAACGTTAAAAGAGAAAAAAAAGAGGGCTCTTATTTAACTTTTTCACGGCATCCTTTTGCACAACTCTTTTTTACATTGTCTAACGGTGTGCATGATTCCAGCCAAACAAGATTAGTTGCAACAAAAAGGCAAAAAAAGTTTAAAAGTAAACAATATTCTGTAAGGATTGACGATCCAACATTTTCATTTCTGTAAAAATTATGAAAATACCAGCTATTTGTTTTTGATGTATCGGATTTGTGCCAGAAATTTCTACGTTTTTCGTTTATATCTTTCGAATTTGTTAAAAATTAGAAAACGTTCGATCAATCCCTAGTAAATGTTACACTAAAGATACGTACTAAGAGTTTCACAGTAATCGGTTGGTCAGATTCCAAGATATCTTGCACACCGTTTCTAAAAACCTAGTTTCGAGAGAAACGCGTTTAAAGTTTCAAAACGTCACTTTTCATATGTATCCTTTACTTACTTTTTTTATTTATACATCGCAGCTCACAGTTCTTACACAATTCACAACTAAATTGAATCCAAGTCCCCTAATATTCGATTCAGCAAAAGTAACAATTGAATCACACAATTTACACTTTGTAATACTGCTTAAAGTTGTAAAAGGCTAGGACCCTTTTTATTTTACTTCTTAGACTTCAAACTACTATTTAAAGCAAAAACGAAAAAAAATCAATTTTTTTGAAAACTTCAAACTGTTCTGACCCCTTAAAACGATGGTTTTTGAGTCGAAGAACTTAACCCTTTGGTACCTTACAATTTTTCTATATTTTATACAGCATTTTATTTAGCAGAAACATTCTGTAAAAATAACGAAAAGTCGAAGTACTCGAATTTTCAAAAGATCTTGGGTACTAAAAGTTAATAATGGTTCTTTTTAACATCTTCGAGGGTTTTGAGATGTATATCGATGCAGATGATGCGAAATTGATCGAAACAAAGGATAATCTGAAAGGCTCAGGGCTAGATCTGATTAATAAGATGCACGAGTGAGAAGTATTCCAATTTATGGAATACATTATTTCTTTTGATGTTTTCGTTGTATGCGTTTTCCAATTAAAATGCAAAAAAGATGCAGCGTGTGATATGCTGTGGTGTGATAGTGCGATCAATACTGTTTTGCGAAGTTATTTATTCGTTGAATTATACATTAGTAAATTGAAATATCATATATATATATATATTAATACATTATTACCATTATATAACAATGTCAATATATTATTAACTATAAATCATATATTAATATATATTAATAAGTATTTATTATCTTTTGTTTAAATTTGACATTTTCTCAATTTTAAAGGAACGCAAGTAAACATGCTGTAGTATAGTTTTCTAAAATGAAGAATAATTAATAAGCAAATGTTATATTCATGAATATAATATTTAGAGGAATGCAAAATGAGCGTAACTAAGGCTAACAATTGCAATTTGAGACCTAAGAGAACAATGAAAACTAGTTCCGTATCATTTAGAATTAAAAGTATACAAATTTTTTGTTTAATCCGATACAATAAAAATACGACCACGTTCCTTTTTTTTCTTTTTTTTTTTTTTCTTTTTCAATGGCGACCCGATTGCATCGTAAACGTAGATTAAGGTACAAACAGAAATCCTTAGTCTGGAATTCGTGCCACTGTCTTCGGCATGTGTCTTTCTATGAATCAAAAAGTCAGCTGCAATGGTGGCCGCGCGCCTCGTTCCGCGAATACAAATTTCAGCCCGCGCGGCACATTACGCTGCTCCAGTTGTTGGAAGTATGTCAGAAGAGACAAAACTGGTGGCAAGAGTGCAGCCGTGTGCCCGCCGAATGATATAAAGCCAGTAAATCAAGATTTATTCGATTTACACGACCGATACAGTTGTTCCGGTAGCAAACCAACAAAATATCGCGTACGATTTATCGCGCGTTCAAATCCGAACCAGCCTACAAATTGAAGCTATGTTAAAGCTCGCTTCGAAACGTATCTGCATGCATATCGAAACGTATATAATGTAATGTGATGCGTGTGTAACGAGTATATAATCCTTCGATGAAGTTTGTTCGAAAAAGAGACGGTATGAACGCATTGATCTTCTGTGATTAAGAATTCGGATAGTTAATTGTATGAAAACGTTTTACGTCGTTCGTTAATACTTATACTAATAGGGTGTTTCGTAACTTGTGGAAGCTGATTGTACGCTTAAAAGTAATGAAAAAACGTCGTATAAATATATGTCCTATCTGTCTTTATTTATGAAATATAATGAATTTTCTGTTTTAATTACTTTTACAAAAGATGCTCGAACACCTTGCATTTAAAGATAAGCCTGCACGCGTCTTGTCATCGATCTGGTTACTCTCTCTATCATTCCTGGTGTTTCTCGAATTTGTCGGAAGCGTTGCTCTATTCTATTTCGTAGTATTTCAGCATTTTCGATCGATGTTGCGTATACAATAGATTTTAAATGTCCCCACAAATGAAAATCTAATGGATTCAAGTCCGGAGAACGAGCAGGCCATGCAATAAGACCAATCCATTTATTTGCAAAGTGTTGATTTAAAAATTGCCTAAAAAATTATTTAAAAATATTTTAAAAATTATTTGTATATATGGCGATTCTTTTATACCTGCGAGCGCATCGGTAGACAATACGACAAGAAAAAAGGAAAAGATTTGTGCGTCAAAAAGAATACCAAAAGTTGTTAGCAGTATAAAAAAGGTAAAAGCTATGAAATAAACGGGACGTTATTTTAAAAGTTTCTCTTGGAAAAAGTATTTATTGCTGTAACTTTTTAATTATACAAAATGCAAAAGAAATGTTTAAATTGTTTAGACTGAAAATGTTTTAGGAAAAAGTAGGATTGACAACAGCTGTCGAAATAACGAAAAATTATTGCTTGTATTCTTGCATTTAAAAAAAAATTGGGGATTGCATTCTTTCTAGAAAATTCATTACTACAACTACTTATACTTCGAAACGTGAATACAATATATATATACTATATAAATATTTCTTCGTATCATTTAATTTGTTTGCAAATCGATTTCTAGATAATAGTGTCAGAAGAGACTCGTAAAGCTTGAGACATCACATAATCCTGTATATTATGTATGTTTCCGCCAAATTTTAATCAATGCAGAGTGAGTCACAATTTGTCCACTTCAAATAATTATTTTGCAAGGTGTCAAGTTGAACTTTTTAAACAAAAATACGTCTAAATTTGAAATATTAAAAAAATATTGTTATATTATTTCTAATATTTTATTCCACAGTATTGTTTAAAATATTTTCAATTAATTTTCTATATGTATACTCGTGATTGTATGTATTTCTACATTTTTTTTTTTCCAAATTCGAGCAATAGCTCGACGAAGAAGTTTCAAGATATTTTACAGGTGGCCATTTCAGAGAATCAATTATATGGATGATAATCGAACTAACAGAACGTTCTAACCCCCCGTGATTACTAATTAAGATCGTGTACAGATCTCATTCGCTATTCACACAAGATTAAATCGCCACGTGACATACGGAATAGTGCAATTTACGTAATGCCGGTTGACTCGTCGTTCTATTACTTTAGACAGACTGTCCGTCGTATTTGCTTCTAATGATCCATAAACTCGGTCTATAGACTACTGTGCAACATCAAATTAAGTCCAGTCGTTCAAAATCGTTAATTGTTCCATATTTTCTCTAGAGACACTGTTTGTCAAGAAACTGAGGAAATATTGTTCTATATTTTAGTAGAAAAATAGTATGAAAAAATTTTTTCAATTATTTTCGCACATAAAGTTGTCTCCAATCGATTATTCACTCTCATCTAGTCTGGTATTCGGGTCAAGTACGCCTAAGAAATATTATAATATTCAAAATCGAGAATACTCAGTGTCAAAAAATTTTTATTCTGTATTATTGAATATTGAATTTACAAGGAGAAAGTTTCTAATTTGGAAATACAGAAAGTTATGAAATTTTAACGATACGTATGAGTATGAGTATGTATTACATAATTCTTGTGGAAATTGAGGAAATGAAATTTACTTTTCGATTTCATGTTGTAAATTGCAAGAGAAAAAGAAGAATCGTTTCTTTCAATTAGGACCATCGTACAGTGCGAGAATCGTTTATTATAATTTGCTATTAATTATAATTTGCTATTAATTAATAAAAAGTTGTAAATAATTGATAAATTTTATTTTCTACTTTCAGAATAATTAAAGAGAATAACATTTGTCTTAAATCTTCTTTCCTCTCTATAGTTTACGAGTTATGATATATATAATATAATAAATAATATAACAATATTATTATATAATATAACATAATATATAATAATATAATATATAAATAATAAATAATATATAATATAACAATAAATATATAAATAACATAAAGTTGAAAAGTAGGAGAATTTTCAAGGATCAGTATACATTTATATATTTCTGGTAATCGAGCAGAATTGCTGATAACGTAAAAAGAAATGGAAAATTGTATTTAAATTTAAAATATAATACCAGATCAGACGTTTGCATTTACGAAACCTTTTGAAGGTATAAAAACACACGCAACGCATACATGTTAGATAATATCTAAAGTAGAACATTCATTATGGTATTTAATGAAACAAATTTTTATCTAGGTTCCATTTCCTCAGTTATATAATATAAAATAAAGATATAAAAATTCGCAGTTGATAACATATATTTCATCTAAAATGATAACGTCATTTTCTGTTTAAACGACGGCTTATATTTATTCCGATCAATTCCGATAATTTATTCGACTTATTCCCACCAAAAATATGCCGCGCACATCCCCGAAGTTTCACAATTTTCTCAATTCCCCGGATTCCCGAGATCTATCTTCGCATACCTCTTGCGCTGGAATGACGAGAATTTTTTGTCTCAGAATTGCAACATTTTCTCAGTTTTAACTGTGTTTAAGTATAACCCGAAAAGGCGAAACAAATAACAAATTTATTACTTCTCAGCCGTTTCTATCCAGTGATACGATGTCACGTCGACGAGTTCGAAAAGAAATCGACGAATTACTGTATACGTGTTTGGCCACTCGTTATGGTCCGCAATCAGTTGCCAGCGCAAGCGGTTAATTAATCTACACGTTTTTCCGTTCCTCGACCGCGTCGAACCGTAAAATCTGCATATCCTCGCTGGCGTCTAATTTTCATATTGCTGTCTGTTTCCTCAAACAACACGTTGGTCATTCTGTTTATTAAAGCGGAGGATCCGCCGCCTCCATTATTCATTGTCGATCGTCGCGTTTAATTCCGTGGCAACGGCAAACACGGACTTAACACGTTTTCGGGAATGGTCCACGCCCGAAAATACTACGTACGTTCGAGCAAAGTTCCCATTGCTTCTATCTAGGTTAGAATTCTTTTAGCCCTAAAATATCGCGGACGGTGCGAAATTGACGGGAACTTACTTCGAACCACCCCCTCCCAACTCCCTCGTTTATTAACGATCTTTTATTGCGCAAATCTACCCCTCTCCCTCCCGCCTTTGACTCTTTCCGCCGATCGACTTCAGGTAACTGGAGTGGCGCCGGATTTCCATGAATCGCCTATCCGTTATTCATACTTGTACAGAGTCGTGTACGTAAAAAGTATGTCGCACAGCTGGCGGAGGCACGTGTCTTTCTTTCGCTCATTATCGTACGCGTATCGATAAGTTCGTAGTGTACTTGCACGGCAAACTACTTTCGCCAAAGTTGTTGTCCACTTCGTGTGTACATTGTATGGTGGTGCATCTTGGTCTATAGAAGCATGATCCCTACGGCGTTATTAACAGACTATTGTGGATGCTTGTGCAATGAATTATCACATCTAGCTGTGAAAACAAGTGACAGAAACAAGATCTATATAGTGTTATACTAGTGTTAGTTATAAGTTATTTTTGAAATTATGATTTTATTATTAATTAATAAATAAAAATTTATAATTTATTAATATTTTTTTAAAGATTATTATAAATTTATAAAATTTATTCGTATATGTATAATTATTTTAAAAAAATTAAATTTTGTTATGTTATTTATTAAATAATATATATAAATTTATGGATGGAATGGAATTTCCTCGTTTTTGCAAGAAAATAGAGTTTGACTCGCGATAATATTCGTCCGACATCTTTTGTGAATGTGTTGATGTTGTACTTTTATATTTCGAAATTTCATTAGTGTTTCAGTTGGACTGCGAATTTTTACGGACATAAACTAAACAAATGGAACTTGAATATAAATTAAATTTTTTTGCTATATATTATAAATACATATGCATTTTTATAAGTTCTATCTTTTTATAACTGCATAAAAATTGGCAGTCTAATAATAATATTCAACTATCGCGATTATATTTGTGAAATTTTGAACGATTTTATTTAAAATGTATGCCACAATATTCATTAGATAATAGTAACTTATTTTGTACAGATCGTAAAAATTTTTTAACAATTATTAGTTTATTTATCAATTACGTTAAAAAGCATCAATTAATTGATTACATTAATAAGTCTCAATATTTAATATCACCACTTTAATACTTATTTATATTTAAAACGGTTGTAAATATCTTGAGATTGAGTTAAAATTTTTACAAAATATGACATGTGTTACTATAGTGTTAATTATATTTCAAAATGTTTGATAATAACACGCAAAATAAAAATTTTCCATGATAAATTTTACTTAAGAATTGGCTTGGTAAATGTGCACTTCATAAATTTTAAAATTTAATTTTTTCCAAAACAAAATTTCAAGTGAAAAATTGCATTCTCTTTTCTCTCACGTGAAATTATATTTGTATATATTTTTGTTCATTAAAAGTTACTTCTGTCGAAGTTACTTTTCTAATTCCAAATTTCTCGAAAATTTGTGCAGACATGTAATATGTGTTACTTATCGATTACCAGAAATAATTAAATTTGATATATAAATGCATATAGTAATTTACCGTAGCGTTCTACAATTATTTTATTATGCGAACCAGCAATTGTGTTTTTAATGCAGTATAATGTATTATTAATATAACAAGTCTGACATTAATATAATTAATGTGTGCAATGATAATTTTCAGAATCCTGATAAATTGAAGTCACTAATATTATTTTATAAATAAATAAAATCATTCATACAACAATTTTTACACGTAAAAAAGAATATTTGGTAGATTTCATTTTTTAGATATAATTATAAAAATTTGTAGAATTTCAATGAAACAGACTGTGAATTATTTGTATCAAAAACTCTCATATAAATTACAAGTAAAATAATAAAAAATAATATTAAATATTAGATATTTCGTTACCTATTAAAAATTTAATGCATGTGGCAAATTTGAGAATTCTGATTTGTCGAATGCACTTTAATGTGTCAGTCCAAAAAAAATTTGATTACATGTATAAGAAATAGATGCAAATACATAAGTTTGTGTTCCATCAATTAATATGAATAAGTGTTTATATTATTTCGAGAATTTGTAAGTGAATTTTATCAGTTATCATTGACAATTATAATTATAACTAATTGCATCGTATTCACATATTCTTGAATTTTCTTTGCATTTTCCTTACTTTTTGTCTTTATAGTTTCATGTTTATATTTATGTTAGTGAACTCAGATTCATTAAACAATAAAGAAACAAGTAAATAACATGCAACTAAGAAGATATATGTTCGATTAAGTATCACCAATAATATCAGTGTAACACGAATTGAAATTACAAATGATATTTTTTTATTAACACGCATGATAATTTTTTTTAGTCTCACCACATGCAAAACTCGCATAATTTTTCATTTCAATTCAAAAACGTTCCATCTGAAAACGAAACGATTCTATGTTAACTGCAATTAATTTTTTCTCTCTCCCTTACATTGTAAATATAATAATTAATTTATGGATATAATAATCTGTGTAACACTAGTGTACCATTTAGCACGATCGAGCACATTGATATAATCGTTGAGATTACATTTATATCGTTCCGTTTATATGAAAAATTATTATACTGAGAATTTTTTAAATTTTTTAAAGCGAAGTATAAACGAGAATGTATCGATGGAAATTTTTGTGGAAATGTACAATGAAGAAAATTACGATATTGAGGATCATTCACTTCGTTAATTATCATTAATATGTACTCGCCATATCGTATAATATATATATATATACACACACACATACTTTGCGTGATTTCAGCTTGACACGAATGTCAAATAATTTATAACCAGAACAGTTTTTCTACAGGGATCACGCTACATCTTTTATGGTCACCAGCGTCGCGTGCGATGTCCCGATACGGCGGTTTAATTAGACAAATCATGTTGCCGCGTTGTCTGATCAAAGGCATTAGCCGTGTCATCGTTATCAACGATTTTATATATTAATTAGCCAAATTTGAATAGTTACACGATTTCGGTGTAAATTCATTAGCGAAAGTCACTTGTAACGAGTATAATCAGATTGCGCGATTATTATCGAAGCAATCGGCGATGAATTAAATCGCTGCTCCACGAGCTGTGGTTCTAACGCTTCCGTAACATTAATTTCAGCATAGCTCATCAAATCAATGATTAAGTATAAGTGTAGAAGCGTTAAACCAGTTTGAACGCCATTGCTTCGCGGAGACGAGACACTTGCGCTGGCAACCGGTTCGCGGACCATAACGAGTGACCGAACCGTACACAAATAATTCGTCGCTTTCTTTTCCTTTTGAACACGTCGGCGCGACATCACTGGATAGAAATGATTTTTTAAGAAATAAATTTATGATTTGTTTTGCCCGAGTTATACTGAAATATACTTAAAAGTGAGAAAATATTGCAATTTGGAACGAGAAATTGGGTTTATCTAAATAACTTTGTTGTGTCTAGAGACGTGAATGACAACATCAATGAAAGTTGTTCCATACTTTTTGTACAGCCGGAGGGATGAACCTTCAGTGTTTTAAACACGATATATTTTTTTATTTAATACATTTTCTATGAAAAAGAAAATAGTAATCTATATCTCATGTCGAAAAGCTACTAGTTGAGGAGATGTGTATTGTAATTTCAATTAAAATGTGATCATTTGTGATTTTTTAAGTTATTATTTTACTGATGCATCTGAACCAGAGACCGAATTACGGATACCGGTAGAATACCGGTATTTTTAGGTTACTATTCGATTACTTTTCATGAAACCGAAATGGTGCGAATACCGGTATGATGCTATCAAAACGATGTTAGATCGGTAGATGTATTTCGGTATAATACCGGTAAATAAGATATTAATACATTAGAAAAGGAAGAGGAGACGATGATTAAATGTTTTCATAAAGCTGCCGATAGTAAATTCGATGACGCTTATACACGTATCCTTTATTATTTCTAATACTGATTCATCGTTGTATCTCCATACAATATCAGCCACGATACTCTTACTTAATTTTAAAAGATGACCGATTCCTTGATACGTTTTTCCATTTTCTCGGTGAAAAATGACCAATTGTCGTACGTCGATAAATCGAAAGAGAAGTTAAAACAACGATTAATCGTAGAAATGGAAGAATATTCCGCTAAATTACTTAAAAAAAAATTACTGGAAATATGCCTGAGCGTCTGGGATATATTATTGAAGTTAACGGCCACCTAAGAAAATATTAATTATCGTTTATGTTAACAATTTTCAGGTTCAAATATTGTAGTTTTTCAAATGTCCGAATATTTTTGACATAGTCCAGTTTATTGTTCGATATTAAGTAAAGTATGTGCAATAAATAAATAAAATTTACGTTACTATAAACTACAATGAATGTTCTATTATATTATTAAAAAATTAATCCAAATTTACTATTATAAACAATCGAAATCCACAACAATATTTTGAATAGCACGATGTCCGAATATTAATAAGAGTCACTGTACGTAGAAAATGAAAAATGTGTTTTCGTCGGTAAAGCGGTACCGTACCGGTATATATTTCGGTGTTTTTACCGTTGTGGACATCAAATATCAATAAAATACGTATGAAAATACCGGTATGACCGTCCTATACTGGTATTAAAACCGATTTTCCAAATAGCGGTTATATTACGATAATATGAGAGCAAATACCGGTATAATACCTAAACCTTACAATATTTCGAGTTCAGTCTCTGATCTGAACAAAAAATATCAACCAGATTTATTGACGATGATACTTCAAAGTTTACTTTTATTTGTTCAGAACTTTCCCATTTTTTATGCATTTCGAATTTTCTTAATTAGGATCGTGTCTTGCAAAAAACTTTCGTTGTCAACCATTTGTTTCCAAAAGCTAATGTTTCTTTTTCTTAGGGATACACAATTAATTATTACTATCATAAATTGAACGAGGTGACCTCCAACAGCTAATATACTTTTTATCTCAAAGATAACTTAATTATTGTTATTACAAATTGAACAGTAAGCTCGAATACATTTTAGTCGAAATTGACATTAACAGTATAATATGATACTACTGGATTGAGTCTTCCTTTAAGATTATTTTGATTGCAAATAGAAGAGAAGGGGCACTCACAGAAAAACCATAACTTTAAACAAAATCTTATCTACAAATAAATGCGTGTACAAATAAATGTGATACAGACCATTCGATTCATCATTCTCAATAAGGACGATGGTTAATGCAAAAATTCGCGAACATTCGAGTTCTTGAGTTTTACGTGCGCTGTCGACATTTTCAAAAAAAAAAAAAAAAAAAAAAAAGAGTCGCAAGTAGTGATTTATAGTCGCACGCAGTTGCACAAATATAACGAATAAAATACACAGTATCGATACGCTGGACACTTTATCGACGTCGGGGCGCACAGTTGTTAATTGTTTGACGAGTGTCGATGTTTAGAGTTTCGCAGGACAAGCGGCGAGAATAGTCTTGAGCAATTAGCAGAAGGGCAAAAGGGGCCTGCGTTGACGATTTTTTAATCGAATGAAAATTCAATCGAAAAACCAGTTTGATGTCCATCCGAGGGAGAGCACGATATCGGCTAATTGCTAATAAGTGCAAAGCAAATATTGCTTCAATCACGGTTTCTCGATAACGTCGTTAAAGCCGGGCGACTGCTGATTGCGAGATAGAGAGAGAGATAGAGAGAGAGAGAGCAGGTCGCGTATGACGAACGAATTAAATTGCCAAAAATAACAAGATAAAAAGATTACCGACTCTATTCGGTTGGCTACCGCTACTCCACTCTTCTCTGTCGTGGACAATGGTTTTCTAAAATACCGTGAACCCGATGGCCCATAATCATTCGATTGAAATCGAATTCGTTTACTTGCTTTCCCAATAGTATCGTCTCCCCACCATTCTGTCTTTTCTGAATTTTGTTTTTTTCGCAAAAGCGGTTTCAACAAATTTCAACAAGCAACTTCAAATGTCCGTTTCTCCGATTTTCATAGTCATCGAAGTGTAGAAAAATTCAGATTTGAAAAATTTTATCGCAGAAATTGCATGCAGTTGTACATTTTATCAGAATTTGCCAGATGTCCGAAAACTTGTGGATGAAAGTGCGTGCTAAGTGAATTTAATTATATTGTTTTCTTAATTATATATGATAATAAACAATACTGTTCTCTATATGTCGGCATTTTACAGGTTAAAGAAAATATATGGTAGTGAAACACTGTGAACAATTATTACAATCTTCGTCTTTAATCCGATTTCAAAATTTATATTACCATTTTCAATACCTTTTTTTTTAATTAGATTATTATTTTTAATTTTTGATATTGAAATTACTTTATTAATTCCAATAATTTTTTATTTAAAATATTTAAATTTTTATTATATAATTAATATTATTTTATTATTTATATTTACAATATTATTTACATTAATTTTAGAATGAATGATAGGTTATTTATATTGAATATATTAATTATTTGATTAATTATTATATTTAAATTAAAGCCAAAAAGAGGCATTTTATTGTTAATAAAATTATTGAATAAAATTCTAATTTATTGAAATAAAAAATTAAAGCTTCTAACTTTATAATTGGATATAAATATATCTTTATTTCTAAATATATAGTTAAACTCATTTTATATATAATGTATTATCATTGAGAAAACGATTAAATACTTCATACACTCTTTCGTCCACAAGTTTTCGGACATTTAGCAAAATGTGATAGCAAAACTATTTCTATGATGGAGTAAAATTTTCGAAATCTAAATTTTTCTAAAATAAATTCTATATTTCAATAAAATTCACATTACTTGAAAGATCTGTGATCATAGAAGATATGTAGCATTAAAAAATAACTTGTTAAATAATATAAAGATATTTGAATCCACCCCACAGTAGTCTCTCGATTTTTAAAGTTTCTTACTGAATTTCATCTCGACATAGTTCGTTAAAAGATTTATACATCTTTCTTGGATTTCGAACATTCAAACCTAATTTATTCCATAGTCTCTCGATAGGACTCCAATTATTTGAATCATTGCAGTCTCTATTTCTCTTAAATATTTCGCTAATGCATTTTGCGAGAACATACTTTTCAATTATACAGTTTTATTAGAAAATAATTTTGTTA
Source organism: Tetragonisca angustula (assembly GCA_036937485.2). Lineage (NCBI taxonomy): Eukaryota > Metazoa > Arthropoda > Insecta > Hymenoptera > Apidae > Tetragonisca > Tetragonisca angustula. The sequence goes on along the minus strand of JAWNGG020000037.1, from coordinate 1,072,016 downwards.
CTATATCTTTATATAGTAATTTTATCTGTATTTAAATTTACTGAGAACTTCTGGACGAGTGTGTACATTTAGGTTAACGTTCAGCTAAGTTTCTCTGTAGAAAAATAAAATAATAGTCAACTGGTTCAGCATTGGAAAATTTACTTTGCTACAATGGAATTTAAAAAGCAACTGCAGGATCAAATTTTCACCAAATAATTATATTCAGAAACCATTTGTCATCTCTCCTCTTGAACATTACTAGTCACTCTCATACATTATTAGTCACTCTCTTGTCGCAAATGTGCGATGTAAATATTGTTACTTTCGAGAGAAAGGATAACGAGACAATGCCCGAGCACGCGAGCGAAAGCATATCGTTATTACGTTAGATTGCAATAAAATTATAGGCCATGACTTTCTATCTAATAACTATCTCACCGCGCGCGTATCGTGCTGCGTATCTACTACAGCGTATCTATGTATAACGATCTGGTGTGAATCGATCATTTAGAGTTGGAACGTTAACCTACTGCAACTACTTGCAGTTCGCGGATATGAAATTGTAAATAGGTAAACACCTAATTCCATAATAAATAAGAAACAGAAGCATGATTTGCAACGGCATGGTAATTTTTATGTACACTACTCAGAGTTGGGCGAAACGTAACCTGATTAATGATTAACGTGGAATCAGGATATTAATCGTGATTACTGATCATAAAGTAATCAGTAATTGCTGAATAAGTAATCAGAATTTTGGTATCGAAGGTAATGATTAATCAGAGGTATTCGAAGGTGTGATTAAGTTTAATAATTAACCATGAAATTGTCACACTTTTGACTGTGACACTATCAATAATTTATTACATATTGTTCACTTTTATCGAAATTTGTAGAAACTACATACAAACGTATTTATTTGTTTATTTGCATTGCTTCGAAATGCGCGCAACCCTTTTTATCAATATTTGTCCCATATATTCAAAAAATATTTCATCAACTATAATCGAGTCATTTGTATAATTCTTGGAGTCAGTAAGTAAAAACATTTTGGAACAAAATAAACGATGCATTTTAAAAGCAGAAGGAGAAGCTTGAAACTTTGAAATAAATTAACATACGATTTTTTTTTCTTCTTTTTCTTTTACAAAATTAGAACAGTTTAAATATTTCGTGCCCGAATATTAATGCGAGTTACCGTGCTATATAAGGGAGTTGGTTCGATTGGCGAGAAGAGAGAAGAACCTCTTCAAAGAACCCCTATTTACAGTGTACTCCACAAGTCCACCGTTTGCTCTCGAAGAAAGTTAAGAAAATGGTCTTGCTCTTTGCTTTACGTGTCGTAAATTAACGGTAGATCTTGTACACGTCGCGTTGATGCTCTTAAATTCTTCTTTTTTTTCTGCTTACCGCTTGCCTTTTGACCTGGCTTCTAGTCTTTTCTTTAGATCTTGCTCATTTCACATGTTCCTTATTCCATTGAAACTAAGAGTACGTGCATTAATAAGTAAAACACACAGTATATTCCTAAACGAATGAACTTTATCCTAAACGAAGTGACAAACTGAGAAGCTAAAATTATTTAAATTATATGAAAACCAACGTGATCATGAATAAAGAAACATAAATAATTCTGGAAGAACGAATGATACTTTCTCGTTCAATATTTACTAGTGAGGTACGAGTTTTACAAGTTTCAAAAAATATTTATTTCCACGGAAATATACAATATTTTTTTCATGGAAAAAAAATTCCTTGTAAAAATATCTGCAGCAAAATAAGTAAATATTTTGCAAAAAGTCTCATGTATTTCGCTGATAAATGTTACGCAGAAACTAAAAACGTATGGTCCCTTTTTTTCGTGCTGAAACTGTGAAACGTGATCTCTCGGCGAGGAGAGTCGTTCAAATTGTTGCTGCATCAAGAAAATTCTATTTCGTAAAAAAGAATAAAACATGTACGAGTATTACTGGAGATTTGTACGATAAAGATCTTGCTCCAAATTTCTTCATTCATCTGTGAGAGAAAAATTACGAAGGATTGTTACACGAACTTTACATCCTTGAATAATTTCCATGGTTCATGAAGTTCAACAATTGATCTGGTGCATGTGTGTTACTTGATAAATTTTCAAATTCAATTTTATGGAACGACGAACGTTTTATGAAGAAGATTTTCAATTGATTTACATTTAAAGTATCCTTCAATTCAAGTCAGATTCAAGTATCCTTGTCGAATTTTCAAATCGAATTTTCTCGGAAAAGAAGCTTTAACAATAGAATTATCAAAATGGTCAAAATTTATAATTTTCCATGAGAATTTTACATGTGTACTTTTAGAGATTCGAGTGATTTTTAACAAAACATATGTGTTTTCAACAAATGGAAGCTTATATGTCCTTTATTGTATTGTTTTCTGTACTTTTTTCTGTTCTTTACACTTTAATTTCTCTTACAAATTTTATAATTTAGTCATCGACAGTTATAGTGCTGAACGAAAAAATTATTCTTTTCTTCTGACCTAAATATTCGAACAAAGTATATATATAGAATCTTTCATTTATATAAAATATATAAAATCATCATTATAAAATTCATAAGAAATCGTCATATCCTATACTATGCTATATGTATTTCAAAATTGAAAAAATTAAATAACACTTTATTCAACAAAGAGTGCAAAGTGTTAATGTACCAATAATTATATTATAAAATATACAATTTAAGAATTTTATTATACAATTACTGAATATTAAAAACGAAAAGTATCCTTTAAATGGAAGGATATACATATCTTTTTCTCTTGCTATCTTCATAATGCGTTCGTAAATTGCAAAATACAAGTAGAAAACGCAAGATACACATGATTTCAAATCATTAATTTCAAAAATAATTTCAGATCAATTTTATCTCACTCGACATATAAACGAAAACAATTTTTAACTCTGTATGGAATTTGTATGGAATTATAATTTTAAATTTGTGTGTGAATTTGGATCATATCGACTGAATATCATATATTTGCAGAAAAAGAATAAAAATTCAGTTCGTTCAATTATCTTTCAGATTCGTAAAATATAATTTGAATGTATAAAAACGTTTCAATCTATGTTAATTACAAGGAAATGAGAATTCATAGCCTTGTTCTGGATCATATAGATCCAATTTCCGTACAAGAATTAAATCTAAGAGCGATATTATCTCGAACAGTTATTTAACCAACAACCAATTTACAATTTTCGTTCAAAAATTTCGTCAAATATTTCTCAAGAGACTCCAATGATTTTTCATGAAATATACAAATATACATAAGAAGTTCGCGTAATTTATTGTATCACAAAGCGTCCCTCTCTTTTCTTTTCTACTTTAATATCTTCAGTGGATATTTTATGCCTCAATCATTGGTAGATTCCAGCGTTAAGAGGGGCGAGATAAAAATCCATCGAAAAAGCATCAAGCACGATTGCTGGCGGGGATACATAAACCAAAACTCATTAAACGCGACACGACGAATCGTAAAATCGAAAGTTACAATGTAAACGCAATGTAAAATTTCACCGTTACGTAACGCGGCAGCAATATTTATTACGAATAAGTTTACCACGTTTGTTATGCTTCCACGATGCGAGCGTAATCGAACGTCGTTCGAGGGTTGAATTCCGAGTTCATATTACGCGGCAATTATCGACGAAGAAGAATAACATGCACGCACGTCGAACATTTTTTGTCCCAAAATTGCAATATCTTCTCAGTTTTAAGTATATACCGAAATATAACCCAGGCAAAATAAATAATAAATTTATTACTTCTTAGTAATTTCTATTTCAGAGATATACCGATGAATTCGAAAAAGAAGACGAATTATTGTATACGATTTGGTCACTCGTTATGGTCCGTGAACCAATTACTAGCGCAAGAGGTTAATACGGATAATTAATGTATTCACGTTCCGTTTCACGCGTTGCAATTTCTTTCAGATAAATTACAGTGTCAAGTTGCTTTTTTTAACATTGTAGCTATGAAAAAAATTAGTTAAATATTTATTTATAAAAACTATTGTATTATAATTATTTCTTTCGTCTAGATTCTATAATTTCACGGAATTTAAAGAAATTGAAATATTTACAGTGCCAAATTGTTTTTTTAACATTGTAGCTATGAAAAAATTAGCTGAATATTTATTTACAAAAACTATTCTATTGCAATTACTTCTTTTGTCTAGATTCTATAATTTCACGAAATTTAAAGAAATTGAAATATTTAGAGTGCCAAGTTTTTTTTTAACATTGTAGCTATGAAAAAAATTAGTTAAATATTTATTTATAAAAACTATTGTATTATAATTATTTCTTTCGTTTAGATTCTATAATTTCACGGAATTTAAAGAAATTGAAACATTTAGAGTGCCAAATTGTTTTTTTTTAACATTGTAGCTATGCAAAAAATTAGTTAAATATTTATTTATAAAAACTATTGTATTATAATTATTTCTTTCGTCTAGATTCTATAATTTCACGAAATTTAAAGAAATTGAAATATTTACAGTGCCAAGTTGTTCTTTTTTAACATTGTAGCTATGAAAAAATTAGCTGAATATTTATTTAAAAAAACTATTCTATTGCAATTACTTCTTTCGTCTAGATTCTATAATTTCACGGAATTTAAAGAAATTGAAATATTTAGAGTGCCAAGTTGTTTTTTTTTAACATTGTAGCTATGAAAAAAATTAGTTAAATATTTATTTATAAAAACTATTGTATTATAATTATTTCTTTCGTCTAGATTCTATAATTTCACGGAATTTAAAAAAATTGAAATATTTACAGTGCCAAATTGTTTTTTTAACATTGTAGCTATGAAAAAATTAGCTGAATATTTATTTACAAAAACTATTCTATTGCAATTACTTCTTTTGTCTAGATTCTATAATTTCACGAAATTTAAAGAAATTGAAATATTTACAGTGCCAAGTTGTTTTTTTTTAACATTGTAGCTATGAAAAAAATTAGTTAAATATTTATTTATAAAAACTATTGTATTATAATTATTTCTTTCGTTTAGATTCTATAATTTCACGGAATTTAATGAAATTGAAATATTTACAATGCTGAAAGACTATTTCTTGCTGCGAGAGCGACGAAATTATTGTACACGGTTCGGTCGCTCGTTAAGGTCCGCGAACCAGTTGCCAGCGCAAGGGGTTAACTTGTGACTCGTGAACCTTGAACTTCTCATTCATGAAAATCCAAATCACTCGCACCTCCGAAAGAAATAATCGCTCTACGACTCTGTCTTTCCTCTCGCTGTAGCGACTATATCCCTTTCTTCTTTTTCTTTTTTTTTTCTTTTTCCCCCTCGTTCTTTCGCAGCAATCTCCACGTCCTGTTCAGCTGGAATCGCGCTAGGACATGGACGCGGTAAGCGTTCCGGGAGGGGTTTGTACAAACAGGTGCGCGCAATACCGTCGAAAAGAAATAGATTTTCCACCTAACGAGACGGAAACCAACAAATAGCGATGTGAGGTCGTGCGTGCCGGTGGCCCATTGCCAACAACACATGATAAAACACAAGCGGCGCTGGGCTTTTTGCCGGGCTGTGCTTGTACCATCCGACCAAACACCACGTTCCCTCCACGTCCTCGCTTTTCTCTCCTCGTCTTCTGTTCGTCATTTCCACCGCACGTCCCACACCCGTGAGAAAGTAATCGCCGATCCGACGGCGCGTAAGGACGGGGATGGGAAGATAGAGGCGAACGAGAGGGAGTTCGATTTCGAGAAAAGGGGAAGAGCAGTCCCGATAATTTGGAATCCGGAGAGCTTCTAAATCTTGGAGAGCCTCGTAGTCCTTGAATCGAGTCGGTAGCCGAGGAAACAGAGTTGGACAAGACAACGGAAATATTGCCTGTCTATCGAGGCTCTTGAACGTCAAATTTTCCCATTTTTATCAGTCTGTGAAATTATTCGGAATTTAGCGATCGTTTGACGGGGTATCTCGACTTTTGCGTAAATTCGTTAAATAAATCTTTTAAAATACAATTCGAAAAGTGGGATTTGGATGGAGAATTATTTTATTTTATCGAGCTGTCGAACGTCAAGTTTTTCCAATTTTCGTCAGTGTGTGAAATTATTCAGAATTTCTGGACCACGGACGTAAATTCGTATCTTTAAAAATACAATTTGAAAAGTAGAATTTGGATAGTTATTTTATTTTATCGAGCTGTCGAAATTACCCCATTTTCACGAGTGTATAATTTTCATTTTCTAAAATTTAGAGTTTAGCTATAACTGATGATATTTAGACTGCGGTGACTTTTATATGTAAATTTACATTTTTTAAAAGACAGTTTGAAAAGTAGAATTTGGATAGCTATTTTATTTTATCGAGCTGTCGAACGTCAAATTACCTCATTTTCAAGAGCGTATAATTTCCATTTTCTAAAATTTAGAGTTTAGTGACTGTTTGATGATATTTAGATTGCGGTGACTTTTATGTTTTAAAACACAGTTTGAAATGTAGAATTTCAGTGGAGAATTATTTTATATATTAGATGCTACAGAAAATACTATATTTTAGATATTTTATGCATCTCTTTTTTTTATATCACGCATTCTATGCAATCCCCTATAAATGCATAAAAATCCCCGATTTAATTATTAACATTAAAAATAAAGATAAAAGGCAGTTTGAAGTGAATCGTTCTTACGATTTTAATTAAAGAAATCCAATTCAAATGGAAAGTTTCATCTATTAAATACCATTGTAGCAGCGCTACTTTTTATATATTATGCATGTAATATGCTTTCTGGCAGATTTCAGAAATTTCCCCCAAAATACAGACTCATTCGTAATTTAAAAGTAAGAAGTTAGTGAAACTGTTTGAAAAATTATTTATAGAAATGAATATAAAGATAAAATGAAAAATGATTTTGAAAACCAAAATCGAGAAGAATCGTTTGCTTGTTTAAATAAATTAACGTAAGATTATTTTAAAATAACATTAAAATAAAAAAAATGATGTATTATTTAAATAATTATTTTTCGAATATTTTACCGAAATAATGTGAGAAAGATGATTAGTTTAAACTTCAAAACTAATCAAACATAACATAATTGGTATTGTGTTGATTGCTTTGTTGTGAAATCGTAGATTATGCATGAAAGTGATTCATAGCTCAACACTGCGTTTTCTTGATTATTTCGAAAATTTTAAACTTTATTATAATGCTAGAAAAGTAAAAGTTGATCGTAAAATAAATACTAATTTTCTTAAAAAACTTATTGAGAGAGATTCTTGTTGCTTTTAATTAATATACTATAGTCACTGTAATATTTAATGTGTGAAAAAAACGCCTCATAATATATAATTATGTTCAGAAAAATTAAGCAAGTTTAATCAACAATCGGGCATAATATAAACTAAATATAATATATAAATATTTAAATGATAAATAATATAAAATAATATATAAATATTTAAATAGTAAACAATATAAAATAATATATAAATATTTAAATAATAAATCATATAAAATAATATAGAAATATTTAAATAGATATAAATGTATAAATATTTATAATATAAACTAAATAGATAAATATAGTAGAATTAAACAACAAAGTCACGCGAGAAGTTTGTATTATTCCTGAGTTTTTTCAATTGATCATCAAGTGGTATGCCTATCTTGCTTTCATTCAGTTGCTAATAATTATTATCTTAATTGAAAGAATTTCGTCGTCCATAAGGAACAATTTTCTCAGACTAATCGTTTCATCAGGGAAGAAAAATAATGTTGAAATTGAAAAATCGAGTAGAAAACCACCAAAAAATCGCTTTCATAGATCAGTACTCGCTGATTACGAGACACACACCCTGTAGAACTGACGCAGATATCTCCCTCGTCAAACGGTGAACTTGACACGTGGCGACGGTACGTATAGTACCCTCGTTGCATACAGGCTCTAGCGCAGGCATTGAATTTTCTAATCAGATTCTTCACGCCGCTTTAATTACTCACGGTGTCGGGACGCCGGGCTCTCGACACGTGCTAAATTCTGTCTTTTACGAGGTTGTTCGCCTCGTAATCAGCACCTGGTAACTGTGTTTATACGTATGCAGTGTCGTTAAATTGTTCGAACTAACTTTCATTCCGTTAATGAAATAACGTTGCACTGTTTCGCGACGCTGCGTTCCTTCTGTATTCAACGCAGTTTGCTATACTTTTACTCAAACTGTAATTTCTCACATTTCAATTGACAGAATATCAAAATTTGATATTTTGAAAAGTTTAATGTCGCGTGGTTTAAATGAAATAATATTTATTGATTATAATTATAATTACTGTTAAAGTATAATAATTGCAACTAAATATAATTATAATTATTGTTAAATTGCAATTATAATATAATTATAATTATTGTGAAATTATAATATTTATAATTATAATATAATTACAATTATTGTTAAATTATAATAATTATAATTATTGTTGACAGTATTTTTCTCCACAACGAATATGGATTTTTCTTCAAATTGTTTAATTATAATTATTGTTAAATCATAATAATTATAATTAAATGTAATTATAATTATTGTTAACAGTATTTTTTTCCATAGCGAATAAAATATTTTCACTTTAATAATTCGAAGTACAAAATAAACTATTTTCATTTTAAGTATGCTTCGAGTATGTGCCGGAAATACTTTTTATTCTCTTAGTTGTAAATGTGTATTAAGGTCGAAGATTTAAGACCAATAGAATATTCGCACTCACATTCGCTTCTACAAGTTTATGTGTCTTCTTCTTTAAATTTGTCAATATGTTCTATTATATATGTGTTATATATTAATATATCTATTATATATGTTTATTATATAAGTTTGTACGACGGTAGATATATTAATAGACGTCTATATCGTAGTAATTGAATTCACTGGTTGTCAGTCCTTTCTATCCTAATATGTGCCTCTTCCGGTTCTTTACAATTATACGTACACAGCTACGTGTCACAACCATCGTCTTAACACATTAATAATGCGACGTTATCTATCGGAAACCAATAAATGACGGCAGCTCAAGCTATTTGTCAGCTGAAAATGGAATAATATATTAACAATATACAACGAATATACAACTCTAACGAGACACTTGAAAAGAATTCATTATTCAAATGAATAGAATACGAAATAAATAAAACATTTCAAGAACGGGTGAAATATTTTCAGCTAAAATACTGTTACAATAACTATTCAACAATAAATGAAAAATTTCGAAATATTTACATTTAAATACTTTGGCACTACAATATTAACAAGTATCACTTTTTTTTAGTATTTGTTACAATAGCAACAAATGAGATATTTTATTCTTCGAAGCTGTAAACATAATTGAAAAAGAAAATAAATATTTATTGTTTATTAGTTTAAAATAATATTACAGGCTGGTTGCCTGAAACATTTCGAATAAAATACAAAAACTCTCTGTTCATTGTGGGAACTATTCGAAAATATTTATTTTCCATTGACAGAGTTACTATAATATATAGTATATGTATTTTTCCCGAGTCGATAAACCTCGATATTTTCTTTTTTTTTCAATAAAAATAGAAAGTATAACGACAGCGAGACTTCGATTCAAATTTCGAAATTTAACTCGATTTTTGCGTTTCAGCAACACCCCGTTTAATTGGTTACAAAGTCTCGATCGAAACTCGGTCAAGTGTACTCGTTCATGCTTTGAATAGGTTTACGTTTCAATGAGGAAGATCGAAATTACGTCGTTTTAGAGTCCGACTAATGCCGATAATTGCACCCAGATGTTATTTTACCCGAAACAAGTGTAAACGAATTTAACGAGTATACTTTGCATCAGCCTTTGCATCTGTCATACGATCTGACACATTTGTTTGCAACGATATCACGATTCAAACATTTATCCGCATTAGTACGGATCTTTTTCTTTTCTAGTTAAAGTATTACAGTAAAGTATTGTACAAAAGAAAACTCGTAAAAGCAAAAGGGAGAACTATTTTTTTTTTTTTAATTGGTGTTCAGTTATTAAATTATGAAGTTATAGAGATTCATTTGAATTTCGTTTTACACGTTGGCAATAATTTTGATACATCAAAAATATTGCAACTAATTATCTGTGAGAAACGTTCGCGAATTTTTTTCGGATCCCCGATTCTGTTAACGGGATCCCCGTCAGTTTAACAATCGAAGAGGATTTATGATATTTTAAATGGATTTAATCGAAATATCGTGCATAATTGTTCGAACTTGAGATATTTTTCTAATTTTAGAAAAATATAAGTGGATCGAAAACGACGAGAAGAATACATAATACACGTCCGAACTGTTTTATACTGAAAGTGGTTTAACGAAAAATGAACCGATAAAAATAAAATATCCGAAACATCAATATTTAACGCACGTCAAAATGCAAACCCTTAGATATTTCGATTTAAAAACGAAACGACTTGCGGCCACTTTCAAAATAAATAATTCACTTCTAGTACTCTATTCAAATATGCCTACAAATATTACATCAGATAAATTTCTTGCTCTTACAAAAGAAGAATTCATTGTACTATATAGCGCGTAATACCTCATTTCCAAACCGAAAATTGATGATTGTGTATTAATTCATGATTATACTCGGAAAAAGTTCTTGTCGATTTTTGTTCATCACAGTTCTAGAGATTTTTCTGATTGATAACGAATTTTTAGTTAGGAAGAACTATCACCGCTAATATTTATCGTGATAAGTTAAGGGTTTTAGGAAAAATTACGGAAGAAAGTTTTGTTGTCTCAAGTCCAAATTAATGGAACTTGAATGGAAGATCATGTCTCGTCCATTATATTCGCCAGACCGACAGATTGTCACTTGTTTCTAAGTCCGAATAACCATATGAGAAATAAAGCAGTTTAGTAACAAAGTGATCTGAAAGATTTCTCCGCGATAAATCGATAGATTTTTGTAAAAACTGCATTTACAAGTTGAGAGAAAACCATAAAACGTAAAGGTTCATATTTTGACAAATGAATTCATGTTTTCTTTAAATGAAAAGAACTTGAAAAGACAGAAGACAGAAACTTTAATATAGGTCACTGAAAGACTGAATGATATAAAACAAAAATAACTTTTACAAACCTATGTTTTTATAATTTTTTTAATTATTTTATTTGGAAATATAAGTATCATGTGTGAAGAACAACATCCTCCAAATGATCACCATTTTAAAAATGAACAAGTTATGACTTTTTCGAACCCTAGTCTTTTAGTGGCCACCCTGTATTATTTCGTCGGCAATATAAAAATTCGAAAACGAACAGAATGTTTTTTTTTAATTTTCCCAAGCAAATAATAACCGAGTTCGACTAGTTTTTAGTGTTACTGCGCGTCCACTTGTATTTAATTTGAGATAAATTAGATAAATTAACATACGACTGTAAAATTCAGTTACTTTTCTTGTTTATTTACCATTATTATTATTATTTCTATAATTTTATAAGGTACGATAATTTTTCAAATAATCTCCAACGTTATTACGCAGGATATTTTGCCAATCTTCGCAATTCATTTGGGGATGGAAAATTGTGTAACAGTATGCGAACTGTTCAGCAGCGGCTAAGAGAGTCGTACGAAGAAAACAACTGTCAAACAGCAATCACAATACCGAATACACAAATGATCTATTCGTGTCGACAAAATTTGCAAAAACTCGGCGAACGATTATCGCCGAGTGTGAAAGGTCACGAGCTAAAGTGAGGTTTCAGGTTAGGTCATTAGTTGCCGAGGATCGATACAGAGCTTCACAGTAAATTTGTACTGTCGCCTCCGGCGTGACATGCGAGTTCGAAAGGTTAAAAGTACCGTCGGTTAGAAATTATTTAAAAAATTCCCCATTTGGAAACGAGGCCGTGAAGTAATTACCATTCTCTCTATATGGTCGTACGTACGTACGAAATGCAACACGAAGCGTGAAAACCTCGTAACGCGGGAAAGAAATGGCCGAAATAAAATGTACAGTGGAAGTATATTTCGCAGACGAAGGCATTGTCCCCTTGTACAATGTATAGAAGTAACTTTCTCGGGAGAAGTGGCCGGTGATATTCTTGGTCAGCAGACACTCGGCCGAGGAAGTACGTCACGGTGAATAGGTCCGGCGGTATTTTATATCGCAATTGAAAAATAGCTACGATTCATAAAACATTCTCGCGGATTCTTTGACCTAGTTGCCCGGTACCGATACGACGTCCGCGGGAAATGGGTTTCCCACGGTTTTAGGAGTGCCGGAGGAATATTTGATGGAGGAGGCTGTTGAAGAAGGTAATTGCAAGAAAGTGGGCGCTTTTCTTCTTTTTTTTTTCTTTATTTTCTCTTGCTGGCAAGTTTTACGAAGTTACGGCAAAAAAAGGAAAAGAGAAATAGTTGGCCCGATATTTCCTGCGTTGAAAAGCCGGTCCCGTGATTAATGAAAGTTGCATAGCGAGGTTCATCGGTCGGTTATGACGAGAACCTATCGCGGGCAAGGGCTTTTGATGAAGATCAAGTGCTTGCAAAATGTAGACTCGATAAAGATTAGTATGTAAACGCGATAAAGACACGTACTTGTGTATTAGTATTCGATGAAATATTCAAACACGCGTGGAAAAATAGACAGTTTATTAATGACGCCATTTTGCAATTATCGTGATATATTATAATTTGTATTGAAATTAATTATAAATGTATTGACGATGATTGATTTATGTACTCAATAAGAGGTCGATATACAATATATATAGTAATTTATCCATGTATTTATGAATGAAAAACCAATTTAGTTTTGCAAGTATCTCGCTAATTATTAGGTTTAAATCAAGCTGAGCAAATTGAAATTTATTGTCATTCTAAAATTAGACAAAGAATACTTATTGCATTTTAAATGCTTATATCAGTTTCTAAACAAATGATTGCTCGTTTCGGCATCATACTTTCTCTTAAATACCGTACTTTTAACGATTTTTTGTAGAACACCAAGTTAGTTAAAGTGGTCGAGTGACTTCTCCTGCTTTTTAAATTCCTATTCTTTGCATATGTTGGATTCTCTTGTCGTTCTATGCGAAAAATTATAGGAATAACATGGTCGACTATCTAGTTTAAAAGATATTTTAAACTAATTTTGTAGAATTTACTGTGCAAACAAATTTTGCTAATCATTGAGCCATTTCGAGACTATAATAAGTAAAGGATTAAATTATTCAACTTTGGAATTTTTAATTTATTTTAATGTTATTACTCATTTCTGTTACGAAGATCGAAAGGAAATGCCGTAAATTTTAATAAGCGTCATTAGTAGAATTTATTGTAATCATTTATGTAATTCAACTGTAAATCGACACCTTTTTAAACTCACGTTAGTACTTTTAATCGTCTCGATACTTTCTTTCCCTTTTCACAACAACGAAAGAATTTGTGTGCGAGAAAAAGGAAGGTTTCCATTTTAAAGTAATTGCCAGAGAAAAATATTTTCCACAGTAAAACGAACGTAAATTATTGCACTTGCTCGAGCAGATTCGTCCTTTTCTTCTAATTTCAACCAAAAAAAAAAAAAAAAAAAAGAAAAAAAAAGGGAAACGAAAGATAGCTATTCGGTATAGGGTAGGAGCTTATCGCTGGTGAACGCAAGGAAGAAACGTAGAAAATGTAAACAACGAATCGTAAATTCGAAAATCTCTGTTCGTAAATTCTATATCGCGTACGCGGGGCTCCTTCTGCAAGAAATGGAAAACCTACAGAGAAATAGAAATATGTATTTTACGTAGCAGGAGAGAGGGTAGGAGAGAGAAGGGCTCTCCGTATCGTGTCGTCTCCGGAGAGTCGAAATTTTTGTGAAAGTTCCAGCCCCGGCGAGCACGATGAAGAATCACAGTACATAAATCCATAAGGGACGATATATCTAGGTAACACATAAATTTCCTTGCCGCCCCCCCCTCCCGCTTTCTCCTGATCTGAATATACCGCGAAATGTGTACCACGGCTACCATTCGTAGATGAAACTACGTTTTCGCCACTTTCGGGATCAATAATGCAACGTGCTAGATGCATACACGCCGCGCGCCACGCCGTTTAGAAGATTCTTTTCCAGATGCTATCTAAGCCGTGGTAAAAATAAAATCTCCTTCTGTTCATGAATGTGTAATTATATTTTTTTCTTTTTTTTATTTCTTAAATCAGAATCGCGTTGTGGTCAGCTGTAGTCGGTTGTTAAAATTAGTATCCATGGTAAATTGTTATTTTTATCCTTTGTATAATATTATTAATAGAACGAATTGTTTTATTAATATTCGATGGAAATTTTGGCGTAGGCATTAAATGAAATTTTTTTTTTTTCATTTCGTAGACCAGAGTCGCGTCGTAGTTAGCTGTCGTCGGTTGTTAAAATTAGTATCCATAATGTAAATTGTTATTTTATCCTTTGTATAATTGTTCTATTAATATTCGATGGTTATAATCCTCATTGAAAGTCTGGCGTAGGATTTGCTTTCCTTTTTTTTTTGTTTTTATTTCATAAACCAGAATCACATTGTAACCTTCTATAATCGGTTGTTAAAATTAGTATCTATAATGTAAATTGTTATTTTATCCTCTGTTACTATGAGTGGGCTGTTTTATTCCCAAGATCGTACATAATGTTATTAATAGAACGAATTTATTCTATTAATATTCGATGGTTATAATCCTCATTGGAGGTTTGGCGTGGGATTAAGTGAAAAATAGACTAGACGATGATCGATGATTGAATGTAAATTAAATTTATGTTTTGATAAGCGAAATTTATTCACTTTCTAATGGATGAATATAGATATTCCGGTGAATAAATAGGATAACGTTTTCAATGTTATTTGAATAGACGGACGAAAGTGTTTGGTGGATGGAATTTTCAGATAACAAGATGATCATTCGTTTGATATTAAATTGGATGAAGATTGAGAAAATTGTCAGTTTATTTAAGAATGAATAAAAATAATAAACATAAATTTTAATATCTGAAAACTTGAGATTTACATCTTTTTTGGCTAGTGAATAATTTAATTCTTGAAATACAAGTAATTTTGTAGAATTAAGCACATTTCTTTTTTGTGCTTCAAATTATTGAAGTCTTTCTCTGAATTCCTTCAATATTTCTTTTCCTTTTCTTTTGCAATCATGAAGAAGATGTACATGTAATAATGCATATAAAAAAGTTTAATACAGGAAAGAACATTCTATTCGAATAACAAAAGTTCAGATAATGTAATCCTCAAATATTAAAGTAAATATTAAATAATAAGTATTAAGCAAATATTCAAATATAAATAAATATTAAAGTAATGGGACTATGGAAAATTATTTATATAGTTTGCTCGATTAATTACTGTCAGTAGAAAAAAAGAAAGAATGCTGCACATATCTTACAAAATTCCGAATATAACTGTGAGTCTTTATTCAAGAAATGTTAAATTACTCAAAGAAACACAGGTATTTATATAAAGGAGAAAAATCAGTGTATTCGAATAAAAGAAATACACGACACGAATTAATTGTATTTATCACAAATAAACTTTTCTTTCCTGTTACAACAAATTCTCAAGCTACCATAAAGACAACTTTATCTAGCTGCCATAAAGGTACCACGACGACAAAGAGCCCTGAATTCCAACCCTCTTTGAGGATCCAGGCTTTTAATTTTCACAGACTGTTCATCAACAAAGTAACCATTCTCTCAATATTATCGTTAGAAACTCGACGACATTGAATTTCTCGACTAAAGATCAGACGTTCATTGGTATTCACAACATTCAACAGAATCGACAAACTCGTAGAAAACTGTTATTCCTACGATATGCTACATTTTTCGATAAACGAGTCGTCGTAGCACTTCAAAATACAAATCGCAGATGTCAAAGTAAGAAGAAGTCTTATCTCGCGGCGGCGGCTGTTGAATGAAAGAACGTACCCCGCTGGTTGCACGTAGAAATCCGTGGATTTTTCACCAAATTGTCAACGCGACGCGCGTTAATTCTTCGCGCAACACGAAGCAACCTCCATTCACCCAACAAGTTACCCCCATTGACACGTGTCCTAGATAGCTGGGTTAATCAATAGTTAATCCCATTGATTATTAATCGCACAAGTTCGAAATAACGGTGAGCGGTGACGTACAGTGGGCGGCGGGGGGGGAGGGGGAAGGGGGGAGGTGTTGTAAAGGAGGAAGACACGGATATCGCTAAGGAAGGAAAAACCGTCGGTCGCACATAAATCTATTCGGAACAATACATCCGGGTGGCACATAAATTCCTGCCGTTCCTTTTTTTTTTTTTTTTCAACGTGCACACCGCGTATCGCAGATACCATTCGCAGATGAAACTACATTTTCACCACTTTCGGGATCGATAGTGCACCGTGGCGGATGCATCCGCGTCGCGAGACCCCAGTGTCTCTTATTGTGGCTGAAGAATAGCTGCAATCCCGAAACATCCGTGGATTCTCTGACCTCTTTCGCGGGGGAAGGGGGTGAGTCTCCCTCCGTCTCACCAGTCGCCCTGTGTGTACTAGCGTTCCTCTTTCTCCTTCCTTCGCCCAGCGTGTGCGACTTTCCGTTTCCGGTTCGTCTTCGCGTGATTCGATCATTCTGACGTCCCTGGCCGGGAACTCTTTCGAATCTCCACGGTCTTTCCAGAGTTATTATCAGTCAAACATCGTTGTTAAATGTTAAATGTCGTTTGACACTTGTTGGAGGTACACTGATGATAATTTCATATGCGAATTTCAGTGTGTCTTTTTAACACTAGAATTACCGACGAGCAAAGCATAACATTTCCATGAGAGAACGTTGAAATAAATGAAACAGAGAGTCTTTATGGTGCAACAGGGTGCGCAAGCTTTTATTTATGTATTTTATGAAGGATCGTTCAAGTCTCCAAAAATATATTTAAAAATATAAAATATATTAAATATGAATATAAAATTAATATATTATAATATATTAAATGTAAAAATAGAAAATATATATTAAACATAAGAACATGGAATAGGAAATATATATATTAAATATAAAAGTGTAAAATACAAAATATAAATTTAAATATTAAAATAGAAAATAGAAAACAGAAAAATGGAAATATGGAATATATTAATATATGTGAAATATTTAACAAAAATATTGAAATGGTCATATTCACCATTCTGGTAGTTCTAGCGTTAAAACTGTCGGTCAGCTTGACCGATCTCGTGAGAGATTTCAGTAACAAGTTCAGCTATTCGTTCAGACAGACGCTAGTTATTCGTCTAACGGACTTCAATCACTCGTGAAGTCAGCTAGTTATACGTCGAGATATTCGTTAGTCGAACATTTCGCCAGTTATGCTTCATTCGCCATGATTGTTCGCTGAATTGTTCGAACGAAAGATCAATTGCGCGTCCACCCTTCGGTGATCCACGCATCATTTCACGAGTCGAACTCGTTGTCCAAGATTAATTCGACGGACAACATCGTGAATAACGGTCAATTCGCTACCAACATTGGCGATGATGCTCGTCAAATTCACTGAATCGATCCCCAACGATCTCTCTGTACCCAAGGAGTCTTTTTCCACCTCGTGCTGCAGTGGAGAGGAAAGAGCTCGAGCGAAGCGAAAACATATTTACGAGGACCGCGGCGATGGGTTGCGACAACACAGCCGACGATGAAAGGAAAGCAAGCTCGGAGACATTTTATTTGGAACAAAATGGAAAATAACCATTTGTAGCGATGAATTATTTCGTGCAATTTATTGCTGTCTTGGAAATATTATAGATAAGTAAAGGTAATTTAATATAGTGGCACTGTTGTGACATCATGCTACACGAATATCGTGTTACATGAATTGTGATAAATACTTTTATTTAAATATTTTATACGTTTGTGTTTTCTGCAAGTTCCAGTTGGTCGTATAAAAATGTGTAAAAATCGGCAGTTCGGTAATAATTATCATTTTTAAAAAAGCTGATTTTATTATTCAGTGCTTTCTGTTTTTTTTTTTTTTTTTGAAGTAGAATATAAGTTTTTAGAATATAAACAGTCTTACATCCGAATGATCCATCTTTTATAAACTCAGTTTGGAACGCTGTCTGTTCGTTTAAAAAAATCTGTTTGAAACTGCGAATGACACGAGTGTCAAAAATTCGTCTCGAGAGTTGACAAAAAAAAAAAAGAACAAACGTGTCTCTCTGCTTTGATTCCTCGATCGTCGTAAGGTAAAATTACAATCGTAAAAATATTTATGGGGAGGGCGTCAGCGAACGGTGAAAAGGGAGGTTGGATTCGTTCGTCGGTCGTTAGCCGCTTGAGAAAGTTTTTCATTTCGCGCGGAAAAAAGAAACGATACGGCAAAGCGTTGCGTCGAAAGTAACAGGTTGGTTTTATGTTTGTCGGAATTATACGCGCTCTGTTGAACCAATCGAAGAACGTTAATACTTCAAGTAGACGCTTCGATCTCCTCCAATTCGCGTTCGTGTACAGCAATATTTATTCGTGTTCTGAGTATTCGAGAGTTCATTTATTCACGATATTGTTCTCGAACTGGCTTCGAGATATACTGAAGCTAAATATTGAAGAAGTTTAGCGAATAAGCAGAATATAACGAATTAAATTTATTTTGAAAGTGGCCCAAGTCCATTTTCCAAAGAAAAAATCAAGCTAGCTGTTTTAATATTTACATTTCATTTTTAAACAGAACTGTAACTAATATATTTCAAATCACTATTTCGTACACGGAAAATTAGCTGGTTAATAGAATGGCGAAGATTTTTATTTCGAAAGTGGCTCAAGTCTCATTTGAAAAGTTTCAGACTGACATGAAAATTTTATGAGGTAAGAACTATATTTTTCATTATTTTATTTTATTATTATGTTATTATTATTTATTTATTTTTATTATAGTGTTGGATTAGCTCAGAGAGTGATTTTATGAATAATAACAATTCCATTAAATATAGAGGATTTCACTTCGAATAAACCTCTGGAGGACGCGGTTTTCAGAAGGTTACAAAGGATACACTATTCAAAAATCTGGATTTACTATAATAATATTGCAATTGACGCAACACTAAAATACAACGATATAATGAACTTATTACACTGTATATCACCTGTACATTATAATTATACGGGAGAATTACGAAATATTATTCGAATGTAACATTTCTTTAATAGTGAATAAAAGTTGGATATTTTTTTAATTTTACAACGCAAAACTGTAATATTTTTCTTTATTTTAAGGGAATTTTATTTTTTTCAAGGGGCTTGAGCCTTCTTAAAAATTGAAAATGTTATTTCGTTAATTTTAAAAGTGGCTCAAGTCCATTTATAGCCATCGAAAGCGTCTTTCTAAACAATGTTTATCATACTAACTGGGTTTTATGGGTATACTATATAAAATATGTATAAAATATGGGTAACTGTCAGTTACCGATATTTTTAAATTTATCAAAACGCAAACGGTTGAAATATCTTGATTCAATGATAAACGGACTTGAGCCACTTTCAAAATAAACTGTTTAGTTAGGTGAGTTTCTGCATTCACTTCTGAATTCGGAAAGTGATTTGTTATTGAACTCGCTGTCTTTTATTTCACGCTGTACAGACAAGCAATAGCACTTGTTCTTTTCTGGAAGCAAGTGGTGCTTTGTATTCGACAGAATTCTGTCACTGTCGCGTCCAGAAAGATAATTCCACGTCGAAATTCGCGGAGCCTCCCAATGGAATTCCAAAGTGTAGCGTGTAATTTGTCGCGGGAGCCGGAAGTGTTCGACAATCTCGACAGAACCGTGAGTGAGAAGCGAGAGCGCGTGAAATATAAAATGGACAAACAACAATTCGAGATTTTTTTTCCTCTGTTTCACGCGTAGACCGTTTCGTTTAAACCTGGCTCATCCTCGCGAATGAAAAATTCGCCGAGCAATTTCTCTCGTGTTGATGATTCCGGGGGCTGGTCGCGAAAAGGGAATGGATTAATAACAAAATAGGGGCTTTTGGTGCTCGGTGCGGCGAGAATCGGTGTAATTTAATGTAACGTTCTGTAATAACCAGGAGGACTCTGCGCGCGAACATGCAGTGGATAACATCCCTCAAATCCGGTGACCTGTTTCGTGTATTTGTGATGCGGCTGGATTTTCGCGAGAAGCATAACGCACACAATCGCGTTCTATGGAGTTTATGGCTCTGGACTCGTACTGGAAGGACGCGTGTATTATCGAATTAAAAATCCGTGTTCATAACAACGTCGTGAACAACGTTCTGAACGACGGACCACCAATTCGGCACCAAAGGTAAAAATTAATTTCTGTCACGCTCGAAAGCTAGTAAGGGATGATTTAAGACACATTTGTTTGATGTCGACAAAGATCGCAAACATGCAATCCTCTTGGTATCTTACAATTTCTTTCATATATTATTGTATATTATAAAATGTATTATTATACTTTTTGATACATGTTATATATTTATATGTAATATATAACAATAAAATAATTTTTTTATACAATTATATATTGCATATTATAATATATAACAAATCTATATATAACGTATATAGATTGATGACACATATATAACATATACATGTTTTATATTATATGTTATAATATATAACATAATATGTAAATTATATATTATATATTACAATATATAACAAATCTATACACAACATATATAGATTGATAACACATTTATAACATATATATATATAGATTTGTTATGTTATTTTATGTTATATATTATAATATATAACAATATATAAATTATATATTATATTATTATATATTATAAAATATATTATTATATTTTTTGACGTATTATATATTTATGACGTATTATATATTAATATATAATAATAAAATAATTTTTTTATACAATTATGTATTATATATTATAATATACAATAAATCTATATATAACATATATAGATTGATGACATATACATATGTTATATATAGATTGTTATTTTATGTTATATATTATAATATATAACATAAATTATATATTATATATTACAATATATAACAAATCTATATACAACATATATAGATTGATAACACATTTATAACATATATATATATAGATTTGTTATGTTATTTTATGTTATATATTATAATATATAACATAATATATAAATTATATATTATATTATTATATATTATAAAATATATTATTATATTTTTTGACGTATTATATATTTATATATAATATATAATAGTAAAATAATTTTTTTATACAATTATGTATTATATATTATAATATATAACAAATCTATATATAACATATATAGATTGATGACATATACATATGTTATATATAGATTGTTATTTTATGTTATATATTATAATATATAACATAAATTATATATTATATATTACAATATATAACAAATCTATATACAACATATATAGATTGATGACACATATAACACATGTGTGTGTGTGTGTGTTATATAGATTTGTTATGTTATTTTATGCTACATATTATAATATATAACATAAATTATATATTATATTATTATATATTATAAAATATATTATTATACTTTTTTACATATTATATATTTATATACAATATATAATAATAAAATATTTTTTTATCTTATTATATCTTACATATTATATAATATATGTTATTACATATTATATGTTATATATTTATAGATTTGTTATATATTTTATTTCCGTACACACTCAGTTCAAGAACGAAGAATCTGAGGAAGTAATTTTATTCCCTCTCCCCAACTCATTTTCACACGTAGAATCGCCTCCCGATTAGTTGATCACGAGTCACAGGACTATTTTTAACATCGTACATAATTTTGCAATCGCTTGCACCGTCCACACGTAAGAAACATTCTCGTTCTTATCGCATCGAGGCTATACTCGCATTCCAACAACTACAAACGTATATATATAAAGTTCCCCTTTTTTTTTCCCGCGGGCTATCTTTCTTATTTTCCCCACAATTCGATACGCCACAGCGCCGGGAAAATTGCTGCGGCAGTCGCGTTAATGCTCCCGGAGCATCGCGCGCGCCGCCACATAAATATCTCCGTTATATATATATATATATATATATATATATATATATATATATATATATATATATATATACCGCGTCGATTTCTTGCTCGATTATTCGAGCAGATCAACGCCTGGTAAATCGATTTTTATGCGGCGCGTGGGCGTGCCTCGTTGCGCGACTCTGAAAGGGAAGGATTATACCGGATCGAGCGTAAATAACGACGCACATTTACTGGAAAAAGGAGAGTACAGCCCGAGCGAGGGGGGGGAGGTATCCCGACTTTGCAAAAATAAAAAGCAGCTCGAATTAATTCCCCTCTTATCTTCAGGAAATTCCCGTAGAAACGACGCGTATACACGTACACGGTACGATGCTCGTCTGGAATTTTAGTTAATTATGCTCGAACTTCGCCGTGCCGATATTGTCGGTGCAGGGCTGTCCCAATAACTTTCTCCGCCTTGATAAAGTTAATTTTAATTTTACGAAATTTATATTACAGCTACACGCTGTCCCTGTACTGCCGCTGTCTTTACTCGTCTTTAAAAATATAAATTTATTTATGAATATACGTGTGCAATTTTTTTGAATGACATAGTAAAATAAAAACATATTTCAGTGATAATTCAAAATTAATAATATTATTAATAGTTAAAAGTAATGAAAATTAATCTTTTAAAAGTGAACAAGTAGAATTTATTTTGTACCTTTTGCATCAGGGTTAATTAATTTATTTTAACAATTTAATAATATTTTTTATTGTAGAATAAAAAAAATAAATTTATATTTAGAAATTAAATGTTTGTCATATTTATTAATTTCTCTTTTGCGCGATAAAGTTAAAATATTTTTTTTTTTTTTTTTTGGAATTCGTACAGAGCTACATTGATTAACGGATGAAAAAGCTTGAGGTAACCTTCGAAATCTTCGAAATCCCTCCATTTACAAAAAAATGATCACTTGAAAGCCACATTGTAAATCTTACTGGACAACTTTCGTTGGCAAAATTTTTGCCACGTGTCCAAAAACAACGGAAATATTCAAGACGAACAGGATATTGGGATATTCTGTATCTTTCATGGTTGAATATTTACAAAAAATTGAAAAAAGCCGACGAGGTGTACATTTTTCAATGAAAGTCCAAACTTTCGTTACAGAGGATTGTTTTCATATGTGAATGATATATTTCCTTTAGCACTACATAAATGAAATAGCAATAATTAGAAAAAGTAAGTACAACTAACAAAGATAATGTTAGTATCTTAGAAAAATTTATATTTCCTGCAAAACTATGATAGTTGTAACAATTCCGAAAATCGAAAGTAGTCAGATAAAAAATTAAAAATGCTGAAATCACGAGCAGTTCTGTCGATTTACGAAACGAAAGGATCCAATTTTCTCGAAATGTATAAAACATCTCAAAGATTCTCAGATAGAAACTTTATTTATTTATAAAGTAATCGCTCGTAACGATTATTTAAAGTTGATCTCTGCTGGTAAGAAACGAAAATCCAAAGTCGATTTTTAGTGGCGAGAAAACCGAAACTTTCGTCTGAAACGAAAAATCGGTTAAATGTTTTACTTCGGATGTTCCAGTTCTTTCTTAGTGGCAATCGAAATAAAGTTCCGAAGCCGGCGAGTAACTCCGCGCTGTTTTGTAACATTTCCACCGAAATAAAAGAGAAGAAAAAAAAAAGAAAAAGAAAATCGAGATATAAAACTGAAAGTCGCGTTTACGTGCCGGAAAAAGGAGAAAAAGAAAATTGAAACTTTTCGTTTAATAATTACCTATGAAAAAAAAAGAAAATCTCGAAACTTCGGCCACGAGTTTGCAAACTTAACCTACTTTCGAACAGCTCAGAGTGGACCACCCCTTACAACATATAACTACGACACGCTTGTATCTTCGAGTTCACAATTTTTGTCCCGATCGTATCCCCCTTACCGTGGCTACAATTCACTTCTACGGATATATATATATATATATATAAATTTATATAATATTACGATGCACATGTATCATACACCGATGCATTTTTACGTTTCATCGTTATAATACGCGACCGACAGAAATTGGAGAACACGATTCACGTGCAGACAATGGCCAGTTATCCTAAAATTTCATTCAATTGTGCGCCGCTATGTGTAATGAGTTCTCGAATTATTTTAAGGGGTTTGGCTAAATAATTGAATAATTCGATTGAAGATTTTTATATATTTTTATATTTTCGGGAATATATTATATGTAGAATAGAAAAGAATTGAAATATAAATTTTGTTACGTTTGTTAAATATTACAATAATTATTCTAGTTTGAATGTTTCTTATACAGTATAATGCTGTATATAAAATAAATCCGTTAATGGACAATATAATATATAGTATAAGTATATATAAGTATTATATATAATGTTATAATATATATAATTTGTAGCATATAACTTTATTATATACTATAATATACCATACTATACTATAATATACTTTATTATATACTAATATTATAGTACAGCATAGTATGTAATATATTAATATATTTATACTATACTATTATAATACTATATATGTATATATATACATTTATATTATAAGTAGTATAGAAAAGAATTAGAATATAAATTTTGTTACGTTTGTTAAATATTGCAATAATTATTTTAGTTTGAACGTTTCATATACAGTATAATGCTGTATATAAAATAAATCCGTTAATGGACAGTATAATATATAGTATAAGTATATATAATATTATAATATATATAATTTGTAGCATATAACTTTATTATATACTATAATATACCATACTATACTATAATATACCTTATTATATACTAATATTATAGTACAGCATAGTATGTAATATATTAATATATTTATACTATACTATTATAAAACTATATATCTATATACGTATCTATAAGTAGTATAAGTAGTATAGAAAAGAATTGGAATATAAATTTTGTTACGTTTGTTAAATATTGCAATAATTATTTTAGTTTGAACGTTTCATATACAGTATAATGCTGTATATAAAATAAATCCGTTAATGGACAGTATAATATATAGTATAAGTATATATAATATTATAATATATATATAACTTGTATATAACTTTATTATATACTATACTATACTATAATATACTTTATTATATACCAATGTTATAGTACAGCATAGTATGTAATATATTAATATATTTATACTATACTATTATAATACTATATATGTATATATGTATTTATAATATAAGTAGTATAGAAAAGAATTGGAATATAAATTTTATTACGTATTTGTAAAATATATTACATAATTATTCTAGGTTGAATGTTTCATATACAGTATAATACTGTATATAGTTATAATATGTATAATATGTATAATACTGTATTTTGTATATAAAATAAATCTGTTAATGGACAGTATATAATATATAATATATAGTATAGTATAAATATATGGTATAAATATATGTTATAATATATATAATTTATAGCATGTAACTTTATTACATACTACAATATATTATTTTTATTAATATTATAGTATAGCATAGTACGTAATATAGTAATATATTATAATACTATATATGTATATATGTGTCTATGCACATGTATGAAATGTATCCATAACAAATTAATTATGAAACTTTGTTTGTTCGTTGCTTCAATTTATTTGAACAAGCAAATGATTTGTCCCGAAATTATTACGAAATAAAGTAAGTTCTTATTTATACCTCGTATTTTATATTTGCTGTTATAAATAATTTCTTTGGTTCTGTTGTATCGTGAAGTTATCTGTTATTGTCAGCGAATGATCTCAAATAGAATATTATTCGCAAGTAACATATTGTTACGTCAAGTTAGATACAAGAAAAATTTATTTTTTCTACGTTACTTAAAAAATGAGTGAAAATGATTCGTTTTTTCTTCATTTCAAATAAAATTGCTTTAAATTTTAAATTCAGTCTAAAATCACTTCTAAGAATACCAAACATATACTATAACTATATATATATATATATATACATATATATTTTTTTTTTTTAGTAAACAAGTATAATTTCGAAGGGAATGAGTTGATCTTTCGTTTTATTAGTCAAACATTGGACGCTGCGATATCTCTCGTATCGTTAGAGTGCCATTTTTACCTCTTTTATATACAGCAACTTTCGCAACGAGAGTGTTCTTAATTTTATTTCCGTTTAAACGTCTTTGTCTAGATTTTGCAGTTGCCCTTTGAAATGGATTAACTTGATTAGTGGATTAACTTTTCGGTACTGTCTTCGTTTATGCGAGATATACCCAAGATGACCGGAATAAGAGGAGAATTAAGCACGGCGAGTTAAAGGAGCTTGATAAACGAATTATCGCGTGAAATGAAACTGTCACGTAATGTTCGTTGGTACGATATCTCTCGAATAATAAAAATATCTCTCTTTAGCGGAGTTCTCGCATGTACGAAAGAATAAAAGATATCTCACCGTGCGATTATTCATCTTCATTATCATTTTCCAATTCCTCTTTAGTAGAAATAGAGTTAGCAGAGTTTTTTTCATTCGAGGCTTCGAAAATCAAATTTATATATACGTTTCAATTTTTATTTTTATTTTAACGCTATAAATACATATCTATTTATAGTATTAAAACTTTTACAATTTTAGTATTTATAATATTAAAGCATTTACAATTTTAGTATTTTAATATTAAAACATTTACAACTTTAGTATTTACAGTTTATATATATATATACATATGTATATATATTTATCATTACATAAATATACAGATCCATTAAATCCATTATACTGGTAATTTAGACTCGTCAAGAATAAGAAATAAACAGAACGTTTTAAATAGTGTATTCAAATGTGCAGAGTGCAATTTTTTAAATAAAACGCTTCATTTACGAGAAAACAGAGTTTAAAGTTAAAAATTGACGTTTAATAATCGTGTGCTTGATAAAATTAATTTTAAAAATTGTTTGATAAAATTAACTTGACAGAAATTTAATTTTCTCGGAAACGAGACATTTCGTGAGAAACATTTTGTAAAAAAAAAAAAATTACATTTCACACATTTGATTTATTCAAAAACTGAGCACCAGTTCATTTATCATATCTGACCTGTTTCAAAAATTCAAGCGTACTTGATAAATTTTCAAACTCGACTTTCTCAAAGGCCAAGTCTTCTTCTTGTTGAATCACTGTTTCGTTACATTAAATATTTAAACAACGTGCTAAACAAAAATAAAATAACAAATGTTAAATCGATTTAATTACTATTAATTAATTGTTATTATCATTCGTTAAATACAGATATTATATATTGTAATAACAAGTTAAATTGAAATAACAATAGATAATTCTAACAAGAAAGAGTACAATCCATTGATTTGTTAAAAACTGAAATCTTATTCTGTTCGATTGATTTTTACATACACACACAGAGTCATCTTTCCAATCGGATTGTCCACGGTTGTCACGAAACACACTTACAGACGTATTATCGATATCGTTGCAGGTCGTGTGCCGCGGTATCAAATCGATTCCGATCGCGTGTCCCTATCGCAATAAGAATGATCGAGTTTAATAATCTCGAACGTGCCTTAGAAACCGTTAAACCGATTTTCAGGGGACCATTGCTCTTCCCGACGGCCGTGTAATTCCTTTTCTGCAGTGGAAAGTGATTTAGCCGCGCACGACTGTTACACGAGCTGTCTATGGATATAAATTTGCCGGACATACCGCCGACAACCATCGGAGGGATTGCTTCCTGTTTCCTGCGCCCTTCGGGATAAGTGGAACGAAGATACCGACGGGGAGGAAGGAATAGCCCAAACAGTTGAATCTATTTCATCGAGTCACGGTCGAGATCTATCACGGCTACGTACATAAAGCGGCGCGCCAAAGTAATCGAAACTTTCGCGCGGGTCGCCGGGAGATATTTTGAAATTTTGTTAACTCTCTGCTACTCTTGCGATTGAACTCTGTGTAACTGTTACATCGTGTAATTGAACGATATCGTTACGATATCGATCAAGTAGGAGAAATATAGCAAATTTCGATAAAAGTTCAGCTTTTCGCAATCTTGGCAACTGTTTTGCTACTGTTTCCTTTTAATGAGAGGTTCAGCTCGTGTTACTTTTTCTTTTTGAAGAAGAATGTCGTATTTAAAAAATTATAAGTGAAATAGCCAAAATTGGGGGAAGTCGATAAACTAAATTTACTAAAAATATATATATATATATATATATATATATATATATATATATATATATAGTACCGTTATATTTAAATGGTACTTAATTTCAGGCGTAACAAGGAAAGAATAATCAATGGGAGGTTATTCTGCGTGTGAGAATAAGAAAAAAAAGAACGAAATTTTTTTTGTACGTTACTCTGCTTTTGAAAAAATTTGAGTTTGAAAATTTGTCAAGTGTACTAACAAGACAATTTCCGACGGAGGATATTTAGAGTCTATTTTCTTGAAAATTACCCCTATTTCTGCAAAAAGATTATTATTTGCACCTTCAGTACGAAATTAGACAAATTCAAGTGTAGCTGACGAATTTTCGATTTTGATTTTTTCGAAAACGAAGGCTTTAACGAAGAAAGTTTATTCTCTCTTTTCGATTCATTTTCCTGATTCGATCATCCATCCTGAGACACACTGTATAAAAATTTTAATACAGACATAGATATCGCAAAAGTACCCCTATTTAAACACTTAATTATTCATTATATTAATAAATAAATATAACCATATTTAACGCTCATTATATACTTGCTATTCCTATTAATTTCTGTGTTAAATATTTGTTTACAATCAGTATCTTATAATTTCTACACATTCTTTTATAAATTGTAAATTTAATATTATTATATACTTAACATTTTAAAAATTATAAAAATTTAGATATTATAGAATTTAATGTTTTAAAAATTGTAAAAATTCAGATATTGTAAAATTTAATATTTTAAAAATTATAAAAATTCAGATACTGTAAAATTTAATATTTTAAAAACTGTCGATATTTTAAAGTCTTATTCACCGCGTGTACAACAAATTTTAAGGGATCGTTATTAAAAAAAGGCTTCAATCTTCAAAACATCAGTAGGATTAATAACTAATTTGAAATGACTATGTTCAGATTTGTTTTAAGTTTCAACTACGTGATCATAGTTACATTTACGAAGTTAGTAAAACTTTCGTGTTCGCGAAAAGTTTCTGCAAAATATAATTCAGACACACTCTCGCACTTGGAGCTTGCAGTACGTACAAACTTTCGTGATTTATTTATTTAACGTCGCATCGGCCAATCAGCGCAGCCACTTCAACGTTACGATAATAATTCCACGTTGTTCACGAAAAATGCACGCGAGCTTACTCGTTCTTCGGCTGCTCAGTTAAGAATCTGTCCGCCGCCTGTAATGGATTCCTTTTCCCCTCGGTACGGATAAACTGTTTTCATTTTGCTTCAGGAGGAGACATCTCGAATGGCACGTTAGTTCCAGTAAACAGACAAATGAAATCCCATTGTCTTTCTTTTGTATACAGCTGCTCCTCCGTCCTTATCGTCTATCTCTCCATTTGTTCTCGCAAGAAAATCAATGGCGGCAGGTCTGAGAATGTTCTTTGTTTCTTCTCCTTCCTTTTTTTTTTTTTTTTCACACCAAAGCTAAATGATATCTAACTAGGTGCAATGTATCGCGTACAAGATTCAAGGTGATATTAAAAGCGTTAATTTAAAAGTGAATGAACGACTATCCTGATACGATTTATTCTGTGCTTGTGTATATTATGTAGGAGAATAATTTAGGAATGTGATACAAGGATCTAAGCCAGAAAATATTTCAAAATATAATGTTCATTCGAATATTCTTTCAGTCTAGATATTTAATTAAACTAAAAATATTAAAAAATGTAATATTAAAGGAATTGTTAAAATTAATACAAAATATAATATTTATTCTGATATCCTTTAATGTCTAGATATTTAATTAAACTAAAGTTAAATTAAAATATTTAAAAATATAATGTTAGAAAATATTATAAGCTTATACTAAACAATTAAACTAAAATTAAATTAAAATATTTGAAAATATAATGTTGGAAAATATTATAAGCTTAAACTAAGAAATTAAACTAGAATTAAATTAAAATATTTAAAAATATAATGTTGGAAAATATTATAAGTTTAAATTAAAAAATTAAACTAAAATTAAATTAAAATATTTAAAAATATAATGTTAAAAAATATTAAAAGCTATTAAAATTAATATTAAGGAACATAATATTTCTTCTGATATTCAATTCTTCAATGCATAATTTTAGGATAGTTTGTAATAGATTTAGAATTAATGATGTATATATATATATATATATATATATATATATACACAACAGCGAATTTATTAATTTATAGTTTTGTGAACAGGTACTATGAATGTCTTTCTAATGTGTTACAATTTCTACTTTTATTTAAAATTCATAGCATGTATATGCAATGTTATACAAAATGGCCGCCACATGATGAAAAAGAAAGTAAAAATAACAGAATATAAATAATTTTTATATCTCGAACAAACATATAATAAGGAGCAAAAATTATCTTATGTAAAGATGAAAATTGATAATTTGATAATTCACTATGAACATACTTCGACGTGAATAAAAAAAACAAATAATATAAAGTTCTTTCAAATAAAATATTTTGTAATAACACTTTTTGTAACGTTACTTTTTCGAGGTTTTAGCATGCAGAAAATAAAAAAGTAGGAAATAAAATATTTTCATGTCAGTGAGTTTGAATAAAAAAAAAATCTAATATTCTAATATCTTAGAATACTAATATTGTGGCATAATTCCTTCTTGCATTGGACTCCTTAAATAAACTATAGGGAGAGCATGGAAATCTACGTATATTTATTAAAATTTAAAGGAAATCAAAGATTTCAGGTATTTTTTAACCACTGGTTAATTTATTACAGTTGAAGCATCAATTCATTTATTAATTAAAATGATCATTTCTTATATTTTCCTATGTTTGGTTTACTAGAAATTATAAATATAATAGAGATATTCAAAATTCAACAAAAAGATGGAAAAGATGGAGTTTTAAGGTCGTTGCAAACAAAGAATTATAATTTTCAAAAACGCGATGAATCTTAATTTTGAATCTCCTTTAAGAATAAAAATATTTTTACTTTTCCAACAGCTACGCGAGAGAAACATCTCTATAGAAAATGAGTTCAAAATTGTCAAAAGTGGAAGCGTTACGTTCCACAATAAGACCGAACGAATCATTATACACATAAAATTTATCCCTCAAAAGTAAGTTCCTCGCTGTTCATTCTCGAAAATCTGAATTCGTAAAAACGATTATCGTTTAATCCTTCGAACCGTTCAATCCAGACCAGAGTGTAGTACCGATGTTATGATCTCATAATCAATAATAAAATAATTCATTTGCCAGAGGTTCAAAGAGGATAATGTATTACAATATATTAAATAAATAAATCTTTCGAGATGAACGATTTTACTCTTAACTGGGTATTCTGGTAATCCGGCTTGTAAAAATCGACTTTTTTGGGATTTTTTTTCAAGGAAACCATGATACATTTTGGTATGCAGTTTTTGCACACAGATTCATTCATACTTAAAGAGTATTTACAATTTTTTTTCTTTTTAAAGAAATTAATGAGAGTTGCGAAAATTATGTAGCCTTAGCATGTTTTCGAAAATTGGTTCGAATGGCTGACGTGATTCCGATCCACCTGGTTATTCGAAACTAAGAAATCAAAATGCATCTTAATTAGTATAAATATGGCTATCGTGTGAATCACGGAAACAGCGAAATTTCGAAAATTAAAGAAATGGCAGCATTTTGAAATTTAAATATCGATTTTCCTTGTGCTTTTCGTCCTTTGGGTGGTAAAAAAAAAAGAAAAAAAAAAAATTAAAAAAGCATCAGATTTTGAGATCCGTAGTTCATGCGACAAAGGTACATCCGGTGAAGATCTTCTCCAAATTTTAAGTCAACCGGTCAACTAAAACGTGAGATATCCCGTCAACCAGTTTAAAAAATATGGATTTGAGAAAAACACGTTTAAAGTTCTCTGTTGTACAAAAATATTCATGCTTACAACCAATCGAGCAGTACAAAAAAAATGGAATATTATAAAATAATAATAATATAAATATATATATATATATAATAATTATAAAATAAAATATTGCTACACCTTAAACATCTATAACTTTGCTAATTTCACGAATTCAAACAAATTCTTTTACATAGACATTTTCGAAAGCATGTACTTCAAAAAACGTAAAAAAAAAGAAAAAAATTGATTCTTTTAATCCGGATTACCAGAATACCCCTCCTAATTTGCCACGCACTAACGTATCAATACTAAAGCTTTGGACTTTGGTAATGTTGAGCATCCAAAACGGTATAAAGTTGATCAGACGTGGGTGATCGAAATTTATGCAAAATTGTCGCCAGTTGTCAAGCGAACCGGATGAACGAACACGATACGGAGCCGCGGAGGGAGGGAAGGTTATAGGATTATGATAAATACTTGGCAATTGAGATACGGTTTAACGCGATCAGGGACGATGCGTTATCAGTGCCCTTTCGCGGCGATATCCCTAGATAGCCGACGCAAAAGCGTTCCGTCACGTTTAATGGAAAGTTCAGTTTCGCATCTTCACCGGTGATGCCCGAAGGGCGCTATAATTTCACGGGTCATTTGCATAACGCTGTCGACCAGTCACGTGAATCACTTTGATAAGCCCAATATCAACGGTTTACGCTCTACCCGTTCGTCTGTTTCGCCGTACGAGTGCGAGAGATCTTCTCCACGAGTGGCTTCCATTTACCACTCGATTCTCCCGCTAAGCGCAGCCCTGTTTCAGCTGCTTCTACTTCTCCCGTGCTTCGCCACCACTCCACGCTCATGCTAATTTCATAAACGTTTCCGTCAAAATCCACTGCCGCTGTTTCTGCTTGGGAACTTTACTCGACTACGTCGGAGACATTGGCGACAGCCAGCCACGGGATTTTGAATCGATTCGAGTTCCTCCGATTTCAAGGGGCAAGGGCAGTTTGAAATTTTCAAAAAATCGATTTTCTTTCTTTTGTTCTTTTTTAAACAGCAGTTTGAAGTCTTAGCCTTTGAAACGACTTATTTTGGGGTATAATAGTAAATCCGCCACGGATACAGAATAATTAAATTTGTATCACTGTTTACTACTTTAAGCAGTATTACAAAGTGTAAATCGTGTGATTCAAATGTTACTTTTGCTGAATCGAATATTAGGGGGCTTGGATTCAATTTAGTTGCGAATTTTAAGAACTGTGAGCAGCGATATATAAGTAGTAGAGGATACGTATGAAAAATGACGTTCTGAAACTTTAAACGCGTTTTTCTCGAAACTTGGTACGTAGCGTAACATTTACTAGGGATTGACGATCGAACGTTTTTTTTTAACAATTTCGAAAAATATAAACAAAAAACGTAGAAATTTTTGGCACAAATTCGATGCATCAAAACCAAATAGCTGCTATTTTCATAATTTTCACAGAAATGAAAATGTTGGATCGTCAATCCTTAGAGAATATTGTTTGCCTTTGAACTTTTTTTGCCGTTTTGTTGCAACTAATCCTGTTTGGCTGGAATCATGCACACCGATAGGCAATGTAAAAACAAAGTTACGTAAACGGATGCCGTTAAAAAATTAAATGACAGCCCCCTTTTTTTTCTTTTTTAATATTGCCTTTTATAGTTCATAATGTGCTAAAATAAACCACAAAAGTTCATGTCAATCAAATATGTATTCGTAATTTTCCTTTTCTTTTTCTACGTGGAAGACAATCCGCGTAAATAGAATCCGTCAGCGTGAAGAAAAATAGAAAAGGTTGAGAGATCTTTTTCACGGGTAAATTTATCGTCGGCCTTGAAGATCGAAATTTCTTGCAACGGCTCCTTGAAATTTGCTATACTTGATTTTTGTTCGAATTCTGAACATCGGGATTAAGTGGCAAAATATTATGATTTCTTGAATTTTTGTCGTTCAATAAACCAAAGAAAAAAATAATCATGCAGCAAGTTTTAAGACTTTAATTCTTAAAATTATTGTTAAGATCTCGTCAGATTTTCGAAGCGTCTAAATTTTTACAGTCTTCAAAAATAAAAGTACCTGTTATAAAATGATATAGAAACCTCTGGAAAAACAGAAATCAAGGTTGGCAAAGTTGAGATTCCACGCTTTAAAATGAGACTAAATTGAATAGTTTCACGAATTGTTTCGAACAGTTCAGAATGTCGAAAATTTTTCATCAAGTCTACAAATACTTTTGCCAGATGCAGTATAATAGCTGTATTTTGTTATACATTACATACTTAATTCTACATTTTGTTTTCTATGTATACTTTGTTCACTGTAATAATATTTATATTTTATTATATATCATGTGTTATATCAAATATTTTATTTACTGTTGGGATATATATTAAGTTTTGTATAATTCGTTGGTTGAAAAATTATCCAAACACCACTATTGCTTCTTTATTTTTAATTCTTGGGAATTTTAAAGACAAAAAAAAACTCTGCACGGAATTTTCTTTAATATAAAAAAAGGAAATGTTTATTTCAATTTTTAAACATAAGATATTTCTTAAAATGAAAAAAAAGTAATATTGAAATAAATTCTTTCTTACAGAATAGGTCAAAATTCCATGCAACTAACGTTTTAAATGAAATTTATTGAAACACATCTTTAGGTGAGTTAAAGAGATCCCAACTGTCAAAAAAAGTGCGTTTTTGAGTTTTTGAATTTTATACCCACCTAACACCAAAGTTACATTATTATAACTTATATTATTATATAAAAAAAAAAAAAAATCACAACTAAATAAATAGTCTTTTCTTAGCCTCTTGCGCTGGAATGACGTGCCAGGCACGTCGAGAATTTCTTCTTTCAAAATTGCAACATTTTCTGTATAACCTAGGCAAAACAAATAATAAATTTATTGCTTCTCAGTAATTTCTATCCAGTGATATCGTACCGACGAGTTCGAAAGGAAAAATAAGCGACGAATTATTGTACGTCTCGGTCACTCGTTATGCCAGCGCAACCGGGTTAACTGTCAAAGAAGAAAAAAACAACTTTAAACTGACCTAACCCAAAGAGTTAAAGGCCAAAGTGCCACTCGTCCACTTCGTACAATTGCACTCAATAAATATTTGACAACGACAAGCACAATTTTTCCCTTAAGCAATTTGCTTGCGCTTCGTTCGCGATTTATTCCAATCGCGGTACAATTAGCAACGAAACTGAAAGGAAGTGGCAACCCTTCGTGTCGAAAACGCTCGCAAATGGCGTCGAAAACCGAACAATAGCCTGCATTTACATTCAGAAACACCGTGGAGAGTCGACGAGGGTGAAGAAGAAAGGTCGAACGAGCGAGACGAGATTGTTTAATAAGCACTTGTTGCAATAATCGGATGAAAATAACGCCCGGCGGGTGTTGCAGCGGTTGCGCGCGGTTTAATAACGTGCCAATGGTGTGTACCGGCTTTAATTTTGACATTCTCCGATGGAGTCGAAACGAGGCGCGCCTCTAAATCCACAATATCCGTCCGAGTAGCTCGCCCCGAACATGGCATAATAACATCAGCTGCTTGCTACAACTTCAATAGAACGCCGCAACGTCCTTGCGGTGTGCAACTCCCTCCTCCACCGACTCCTCCTCCCTCCCCCCGCGTGAAACGACGAACTTGAGTTTG
Organism: Tetragonisca angustula; assembly: GCA_036937485.2. Classification (NCBI taxonomy): domain Eukaryota; kingdom Metazoa; phylum Arthropoda; class Insecta; order Hymenoptera; family Apidae; genus Tetragonisca; species Tetragonisca angustula. The sequence continues at coordinate 1,036,180 of JAWNGG020000037.1, read as the reverse complement.
GCAAATTGGGTTCTCGACTTACAATCAACCGCATTCCGCGAACGTGTAACACGTCCGCCTGGGCGCACAATTCCCCGCGACACCACACCACGAAATTCCACGAGATATATATTTCTGCGTTACCTTGGATATCGACATTGGCTCTCCCATCGACTTTTTTTTTTTTTTTTTATTTTTTATATTTTTGATTTGCTCGCCTTCGTTAGATTTCCCTTCGAAATTTGGCGAACTGGTTTTGCAGTGTCAATCCTTCTGCATTCACCTGTTCACGCGCTCGTTAATTGACTCTATTGCGGGTTCACATTCACCTTTTCGCAAACAAAATCCACCATATTGCGAATGAGATTGCGGGTGACTCGAAAGTGAAGTCATGTTTGCCATCGTACTCATTAGCGATGAAGTTTTTTCTCGAAATTAAATCCTGTGTGAAAGAAAGTAATTCTGTGTTAATAGTAATTGTATTGGTAATAGTATTCTGATCCTTCGAACTATGAAGATTTGGTTATTAATTATTCGGAATGCAACTGTCACTCTTACAGATTGTTGTGATTATTGGATGAACGTGTATATAAAACTACCCACGCGCAGCGAAATGTTCTTGATGAATCTACATGTGTGCATATTAATACATTCAGAGTTGAATAAGTGTTTTACGTTACGTTAATTTTACGTCATTTTATATTATTTTTTGTTTACGTATTCTTGCATTTTTGTTTATTATTTTTATTTCAATTGCTTAAGGAAACAGACTCGTAGAGAAACTTGATTTTGAATGAATATTATTTTGCAACAGCTGAGTCATACTTGAGAAATGGAATATTTGCTAAAAGTGATTAATTATATTTAAAAATGTTTCAGACAAAAGTTAAGTGATTTCGAAAGGGGCATTAATTGATATAATTGTCTTTATTTTTTATACGGATGCGTAGAAGGCGTTTTTTCTTTTAAGTGAAATTGTTTCACTATTAATTTCATATTTGTATACTTTTTTTTACACTAATTGATTCAGCTCGTCATTTTTTTTATAAAAAAGTATTGGACCATTTATACCAAAATTAATTCAGGGGATATTTTAATTATTGCCGTTGTCTCGAAACCATTCAACTTTTGGTGTAATTAATCTTCTCGAAAATGTTTCAGCTCCTAGTCTCAGGTACAAACAATACTATTGTAGCAATATAATATCAATAAGAAGAGTAAAACTTCTATTTTTCGTTTTCATATTTATTAACAAGATATACTTATTCATATTTATTAACAAATTGGATCGGCGTAATAGCACATTTCTTTTATTATTTTAAGTTAAACATATTGCATTATTTAATAATGTGTGGTAATAGACGAATCTGATGGTCCCCCACGAAAACGAATAGATTTTATTTCAAACACTGTTTTCGAATAATAATAAATTTTACGCAGATAATTGCGTGATTTAATAATTTGAAACGAGATATACCCTTCGTTCATTTAACAGCATCACGTAAATGTAAAAAGTCGATCACCTAGAAACATAGAAAACTATAAAAGAGAAACGTAGCAAATACGTGACGCGATCTCAGTGACGTAATAATTCTATTTCGCTGTCAACATTAAATTAAACTCGTCAATCGATCATGTTCAAAGAGAAATTTCGACCAGTTCTCGTATCCGCGAGACTCCCGTTAAAATTACGAACGGGATGGTTATTCAAAACGAGTAGCACGAGATTGTGAAAATCAGTTTTCAAAGTGAGCGTATGATCAGAGAAGGCACGACCATGCAAATTTTCAATCGTCCGGCTCGATTGAAGGCAAGAGAATATTTCTTTTCCATCATTGGAGGATGCGCGCGATTAGGTATAATGTAACTCGGCGCGCGGCCCAATCGATTTCCAATAGCGAAGTTTTTAATACGCGATCGTTCCCTCCCCTTCATTTTCTACGTTCAGACATCCTGCTCGCACGGCGAAATTTCCGGAGACATTAAAATTCATACATATGTATTGTCACGCGAGGTGTTCATAGAATTCTCTCAGCTGTTAACGTTTATCACGTTACGCTGCAATAAAAATGGTGGCAACGTAACGTTATTAGCTGCGTTGATGCAACATCGATGCACATTTAACGAAACCGGGCAAGTCGTTTTCTTGTATAATCAATCTGAATCACTTTTTTTCAAGTATTTGTATAATTTAATGTAACTTGAAAATATACATATTACATATTTACAAATTTAAAAATTTACAAATACTACAAATTTGCAAATTCAAAAATTTACAAATACTACAAATTTGCAAATTTAAAAAATTTGCAAATTCAGAAATTTACAAATATTACAAATTTAAAAATTTACACATTACACATTGCAAATCTACAAATTTAAAAATTTGTATAACTTAATATAATTCGTATAATTTAATTTCAGTTAGCCACAGAAATCACCAAAGTCTACGTGAATCACTTATTTGAAAATGGTCTAAAACCAATCTATTTTCCCTTGTTTCGAGAAATGTTTGTGTTGATTGTGTAGTTTCATTTAGCAACGAAACTTCAACTGATCAAAATAAATGAATATCGTAGGATTTAAATTAGAAATTGTTTATAAATAATAATTTCACTTTACATCTGTTACATTTCAAATATTTAAGACGTAGTAAGATGTGTTTCGAATATTTTGTGAGTCTTAATTAATTTTTTCAGTTGGAATTATACGTTTCCTAAGATATTGACAAAATTTCGTTTATTAGTTTAAAGGAACAAATACATCGAAAACAGAATTTTCAGAATAATCTTGAAAACAATTGTAATGAATAAAATTTATTCTGATGGTACTAAAAACATTTTATATTCGTCATTATTCTGTGCTTCTGGTGGTATTAAAAACATTTTATATTCGTCATTATTCTACGCTTGTGATGGTATTAAAAACATTTTATATCCGTCATTATCCTATGCTTCGATATTCTCATGATTTATTTGTGTTTTCCAGTAAACAAATATAAGAAACATTCTTTTAAAAATAATTTCAAATCGATAAATTTTAACTAATAAATAAATGACTGTTTGATTGAGATGACTGTTTTCAGATATAATTTACATAGAATTTCATGTTTGACTACCTATACAGCAACATGCTTGAAATTCTAAAAACTTAATTTTACTTTATACTTGATATTGCCTTTGACAGAAGTTCGTAATAAAATCAAGAATGAAGCAAAACAATTTCAATGTGAAGCATAAATTTTTATGTGTCCCAGTGATCCAGTGATACCAACCATGTTAGGAATTAAGATACATTTAAATCCTTATTACTACAAATTAATTATTCATTAAGATGTATATTTCGTTCGTCGAATCGCTCGTTTGTCCCCTTCGTTTGATAAAATTAAAGCGCGAACGAGCGTTTTTCGAGCATTCTACATGCTCGGTCTAATCTCCACGAACGTCGGTTCACGATCGTCGCGAAAGCTCTTTTCATGTAAATGAGTTTACGAACAGATTGCTTGATGACCGCGTATACAGTAAACGAGCGAACGTTCTCGCCCTCGCCCGGTGTTTTTGCTCGTTTGGCCTAAGCGCAACTTCAGAGGCAACTTTAAACGACGCTATCAATAATACTAAAATACAGGTATTTCTAGAAAATTTATTCCTTCAGTGTGTGTTCGCGTCAATTGCGAAAGTATTTGCTATACTACCAAATAGAAACATTCACTACACCTGCAGTGCCATTCTCCAGAGTGAGACTGGAGCTGTAACTGGATTAATGTAAATACAATAGAAACATAATTTCAATGTCACGATTAAATTAGTATATAAATACTAATGCAATTTTTAATTTTTAATAAAATTTCTTATAATTTTTTCTCTTATAAAAGATAAATTATATATATATAAAATTTTCTTTTATAATTTTTAATAAAATTAAATTAAATGGAAGAAAATTTATTTTATATCTGCATTTTATATTTATATTTTATATTTATTTTATATATATATATATAAAATTTATATAATGTATAAATATATATAAAATTTTCTCTTATAATTTTTAATAAAATTAAATTAAATGCAAGAAAATTTATTTTATATCTGCATTTTATATTTATATTTTATATTTATTTTATATATATATATATATATATATAAAATTTATATAATGTATAAATATATATAAAATTTTCTCGTATAATTTTTAATGAAATTAAATTGAATGCAAGAAAATTTATTTTATATTTGCATCGTTCAAGAAAATTGGCACTTGTTGACGGTGTTCAACTACCAAATATCGATACTGCAACTAAATTAATACAAATACAAATAGAAGCGTTAATTTAATTTACACTGAATTTAATTTACCGATATTGGTTTAATTTTAGGGAATTGATATTGGTCGTGATCGTGTAACGGGGGATAATAAATTCAGAGAGGCAATTTATTTTTCATAACGAAGTCGAATATAGGAAATATTAAATAAAGTTTGATTGACTCTCCCCGTTTTGATTTTCGATAAATTGAAATTTGCAACGTGTCCAATGTACGCGTACGGTTTACAATGTCATGATTTTTCAAATATCGTTGCAAATGGAGTGGACATTTCATTGACAAGTTCTCGTTTTTGTTGCACAATTTGTAGTATATTTTATTATGGCTTGTTTATGTTACGCAGAGATTAATTTTTTGCTAAATATCTGTTTGCAGTAAATATCTCGTGGCATTTATAATTTTTCGATTTCGTAATTTTTCGATTCGTTTCAAATATTATTAATATAATTAGAATGATTTTGTAATTAAAGCAAGTGAAAAAAGTTTGAGGATACACATTTCGAGATTTAATACACACAATATACTTACGTATACATAAAAATATTTCTCTAGTAAATACATTCGTGAGTCACCGTATTTAAAAACTTGAAAATTTTTGGATCTAATTCGAAATTAGTTGGTTAAATTTCCAACCATTTACATATGTACATATGTAGCTAAATTAAATTAATATAATATATTTTAATACACGTATCAACTGACAAAACATTTGGTTTCATGAAATAAATATTTTTTAACTTATTCTGCATGCTTCTTTTCGTCTCACATTTTCTCTTGCTATATAGAAAAAAAGTTCAAAGCAGAGTTTAGTTTTTCTAAATGATTAATTCAAACGAAAATTGTGAAAACTAATACTGAAAAGGTACGGAACTCGTGTCAGAGGAGTTACAGGACAAAAAATAGAGAGTACAAACTTTTATTTATGTATATTTGACAAAAATTCGTTCAAGTCTCCAAATATAGGTCGTCGAATGTGTGTAAAAGTATCTTTAATTGGTAGTTTTGACTACTTTGATAGTTATAGTTATATTATAGTTATAGTTATATGTTAAAAATAATAAAACGATCAATGATTTATACTGTTCAGTCCATAAGTTTTTTTACAATTTCAAAAGTTTATTACAGAGGTAAATGAAAGGACAGATAAGTGGAAATTATTACAAATAATTCTGTGCTACAAATCTACAAATAATTATGTTCCGTCTTGATGTGCTTCGTGCAATTAATGGTGCCCATACAGAGGTGTATTAAATGAGGCAAAGAAGAAAATCTAACTATATACGTCTCATTTTGTAATAATTTCCACCCATCTGTCTTTTCATTTGCCTTTGTAATAAACTTTTGAAATTGTAAAGAGACTTTATGGACACTCTGTATAATAAAACTTGTATCAAAGTATACTGTAATATAAAACTTGTATCAAAGAGATGAAAAAATATCAAAGGAGATTTAAAAAAATAGGGAAAAGTTGGTGATGCAATGAGCATAAAATAAATAACGAAACATTCAGATCCCTAGAAATACGTCATCGTAAATCTAAAAAATTTTTATGGAAAATTACGTATTGATCCTTTTCACTGATAGCGAGAAAAAATACTATCGATAACTAAACTATGAAACTTGTGTGAAATTTAAAAATTGTCGCGAAACTGAAACAATGGAACAAAGTTAATAATAATAATAATAATAATAAAAAGTTGTTAGCTTTCTACATATATAAATATTTAAAAAAAAGAAGATAAAGAACGTTCAAATCTTCAAAAATAAAATTTATAAAATTTCGATGAAAAAAAATATATATACGAATTAGTTATTTTAATCGCTTCGGTAGTTGCAGCGTTAAAAACTGAAAAATGAAAAAAAAAAAAAAGAAAAAGAACGCAGTTTGACGTGTCCCCTGTTTTCGACGAAACGACGCGGCAAACGGCTCGTTTTATCAGGCAGCGTCGAAAATTACTCGCGACAGGTGCAAAATCGAAATCGATCGATCGTTAACGAGATACATTGACACTGACAGCGACACGTGTTTCGCTGCTCCTAATGGCAACAACTCCGCCGGCACGCAAGCCTCTTTTGTACGTTCAAGTGAATCAGACTACTTATATATACCTGGGACGGTAATTGTGTTTGCGCAGCGAGCTGTGACTCGTTCCAGAAGTGAATTAGCGTTAACGGGATAACGATTGTTGTAGAATCGAATGGACTGTTGCGAGGGATCGGGCGGAGGGAAATTCTCAGCCGCTGTGTTTAACGTTCGTGACGCGTCAGTAATGAGAACGAAAGTGCTTGTTAAGACACGAAACGCTACATCCTTCCTCATGGATTTTTTTTATTACGCCCGCCAGTCTCAGTCAATGATAATTCCGCTGATAATTGCTCGCGGCACCTCCAGCTTCGAGAGTAATTTATTGGCCACGAAATTATTTGGCCTCTCCAAGTTGAAACGAATGGCGTTCCTTGTTTTTAAATATTGCATTATCGCCGAGTATCACGTTGTAAATTTCTAACGGAATCTTCCTCGAGCTGAAAATTTCTCTCACGAGGAATTCTTTATGGATGCCTGAGATATCCAACTATCTGCCGCGTTCAGGAGATAATTTTTTTCTTTGACGCAGAGACGATGAAATTCGCAGTGGCTTTAATTAAACCATTAAGAGACAACGTTAGTGAAACATCTCATTTGCAATTCTTTTCGATCGATTTGTTTTACATTCGACGCTCTAGATGTTTGATCGTTAATTTCCATTGTGTTTCTATCTTTTAGTAACGTGATTTCATACTTTTTCAATATATTATGATAAGAAATTTTTAAGAAAAAAAATTTTTTTTTTTCTTTGCAAAAACTGAACTTAAGAAATTGAAATGCTCGTAACGTTATGACAAATTATTGTTTTGATCTTTAATGGATCAGTAGGCAAAGTAAAATTAATTTTCTGAACATTTAATATCTTTCAATTTCGCGTATTTCGGATATTATATATTTATTTCTAATAGTGTTACGAAATTAATTGATTTTTAGTATATTAAAATATTTACTGAATTTAATAATCAATGCAAATATATATGTATATTAAATGTTGGTATTAGATCCATTATACGAATACAATAATATATATTACAATATATTTAGTATACTTAATATACTATATTTCAAATACACATCTATATATACTATGTAATAAAATTTACCAGTTATAACAATTGTTATAATTATAAATATTTAAATATATTATAATATTATATTAATTATACATACGATATTTACAATTGCAATAATTATTTCAGTTAGTAAAACTATAAATTTTATTCATTTCATGTGTTTGTCCATACACATTAATATATATGTAGATATACATATGTCCCTGTTAACTTAATTGTTTCAATTTTTCGAACACATCACAAACAAGTGTACACGTTGCTTAAAATGTAGTAATAAAATTCACTGCGCATTGCACGACACCGCAAAGTATTTAGCACGTGATCCATCTTGAGGAACTCGTTTAGGCTGCCGCGGATGCGGTTAAAGCGAGCGTTGCATCCCACAATTTTATCAGTATCCATTCCATTTCGTTTAGGAATCTTCTTTTGTTCCGTTCTGACGATTTGTCGTACACGACGCTGCGCCAGCGCGTTCCCCGTCATTCTCCGGAGATTAATAGTTTCCCGATAACGTCCGACAGGAATAATCTTAAAGACGCGAGCTGCTGAATACAGCAGCAAGCAAGTCGGATCAGTGCTTTGACGAACAGGAACTCGTATACCCGTGGGTATAAACGCTCGGTATCCACCAACTTCAATACGTTCACCCGTTTTCATCTGGTTCTCGATGGAACGTGGAAACCTCGACGAGACATCTCGCAATTTCTTCGCTTGAATTCGTTACTGTTCCCTACGAACTTGTCGAGAGATAATTATATCATTGGACCTATAAACTCTCCAAGTGACAAGCGTTTAATTAATTAAACACAGTACGAATTATCCTATAGTTGACTTTTGGCAAAATCTACCAATTCTTGTTCTGCACAATTGACAGAACTATCGAACTGTAATTCCGGGTCTAATCTGCACTCGTGCGTCTGCTCACTATATTATTGTTATCACAATTAAAGTAAGCCATTGGAGTACACTTTGAAACGAAAACAGAAGAAATAAATTTATAAATTGAATGGAAATTTTATTTCATCATATTTTCAAAGTTCCAATTTTTTTTCCTTTACGTTAAATTGCCATAGTGATTGATTAATACCCACAACGAAATGGCAAATAATTTGTTGCAGATTCTTTCATTAACTGCGAGTGAATTGAATTTTTGTTCAATTTCATTTCGCAGGTATAAATACTCAATTATTTTATATCACAGGTCATTTTTTTTATATACACCGTGTGTGAGAACAATGTGTCGAATTGATACACGAGAGATGGATGAGGATTAAATTGCAATAAAATCTAACTAAGTTCATTGAACTTCAAATCAAGAGAGACAAATGAGATTTAAATTGCGATAAAATCTTCGGAGCAAATTTATTTAACTTCGAATCTCTCAACATTGGTTGCTGCCTGTATAACTTGGCCTAATTGGAGATCAGACAACGAAACTCCACTGATTCACCCCTCTGCTAGTGATTTTTCGTTCATACAATAGGCGTTCGTACAATAGGAATTCAGGTACAAATAACTTTGTTTCAACCGGCAAGAGTTTATTTAATCGGGGATTGTCTGAAATTTAATTCAAATAAATGGAATTCTGTGCTGTACTTTGCTACAGATGGCAGATTGCAAATGAAAAGAAACTTCTGTAAGAATCTCCTGATGTTAATCTTTTCATTATCGACAAAGTTGCTATTAAGCTTAGAAATTCGACACAATACACATTTAATGTAATGAGACGTTCAGTGTTACGTTTTTTTAAGTATTTTCGGTGTTGCGATAAAAGAATAGTTGATGACAGAAATCATCGCTGCTCGATCTACGAAAAATTGTGAAAATATAATGATACTAATGTATATTAATATAATATATAATATACAATATAATATTAATGTATAATGTATATTAATATAATATATAATATTAAAGGCAAATGTTTATATTTTACAATTATAATTAAAATTTTATATATAATAAAGAAAATATGAAAATATAAATATAAAATATTATATATTAATATACAATGATAATTACATACATTTTATATATATATATATATATATATATATAATGTTATGACATAATATATTCCATTAATTTCTACAAATTTCATTCTGTCGTGTCAGAAACATGAAACTTGAATGATACGAGTATTCCTTGTTTAAATTTCAATTATTGCAAAACAGGAAAGAATTAGCATTCTCTAATTCGATCCACCAAAAATACCAATCGTTTCATTGAATTACACTATCCAAATATATACTTATGTCAGATTACGCGAAAATATTCGTGTCAGAATAATTGAAGTTCTTTCTCCATTGATATTTTAAATATTTTACCGAGTTTTTAACGCAGAGACAACCGTAGCACTTTAATTAAAATTAATGCCCCGTGGAACGATTCTCCATTACGAGCGAACGCAAATAATTCTTCTGTTATATCGATGCGTGTTGGGTCAGTTAGCATTATTAATTTTAGTTTGATTTTCAGCATTGAATAGAACGAAACAATTTATCTCTTGCTTCGTTACTTTATTCGTGCAATTATTAATAATGTAATTCATCGACGGTAGATGAATTATACTCGCGTTAATTTATAATTTATACCTGTGCAGTGATTTACGAGTTCATCAGAGTTTCTTCTTTCTTTAGAAAATAACGCATCAACGATAAAATAATCTTTGTGTCCTGCAATTCTGAAAAATTCGAGCAGCGATTTTGACTTTTATTTCTTGAAAGTTTGACTCTTTTGGTCCGAGGAAAAGGAAGAAATAAAATTTTTTTTCGATTAAATAAAGTATAGAATTACACACATGTGTATATTCTGTATTCTAAATATATATAATATACTTCATTTCATCAAATATACATATAGAACATATAGAATATATATATTATACTAACACAGAAGGAACTTTAGAAACATCTTACTTAGTTTAATCAAAAGTTACAATAGTTGAAACAAAGACCATTAGCTTGCTGAAATAAAGTGGTGCTGAGTGTAACTGGGTTACGAGAATAGTTTCAGGAAAGGAACGTCAAAGGAATGCAACTCGAACCAACGGAGAAAAAAAGTAATCAGTTTTGCATGTGACGTATCTTGATATATTTTTACAATCGTGAAAGTTGAAGGAAAAAAGAACGTATCCGAGAAATTGGAAAAATCAGGTTTGTGCAAGTTGAAAGCTTTCATTACGTGGATATAAAATTTAAATTTTGATGACGTGTACATGTGATCTGTATACTTAGTTTTTAACGTTATTGTTGTTATCGTTAAATATTAATTATTATCATTAAATACCGTAATATTATATTGTGTTATATAATATCTTACGTTCGACAATCGTGCAATTGTTTGGCCAGGTTTATTAAATAAAGTAAACGATAATATGTTGTTAATAATACGAATCTGGAAATGTATACAAATAATAGAAGATGAATACGTCTTCTGCGATGATCTCCAAAAGAATTGTTCAACAATCAATTGTTCGTCAATATTAACGAGACATGTTGAGACCAATGCGAACTTACGGCGTGGTATTATACAATGAAATGAATTTTAATCATATCCGTTTTAATTATACCTGTATATCAAAGAAAGAGACATGTACGTACAAATAATGTACATTTAACGTCGAGAAAATTCACAACATAAATGCGAAACTTCATTAACAAGCAGTCGAAACATCTGTACGATTTTCTTATTATAACATATGCTTCGAAACACAAATGAAATATTTGAATAGTTGAAGGCATTTTTTTTTTAATCTGTCAAAGCAATCTTTCTTACCTCGTACTATTCAAACTACCTAAAACTATTCGAATGAATTAAATTAAAATATAATTAACTGTTCGAAAGAAATTTATAAATAAAGGGATTATTAATCTTGCGCTGGCAACTGGTTCGCGGACCTTAACGAGTGACCGAACCGTATATATAAAAATTCATCGCTTTCACAGCAAGAAATAATTTTCCACAGTATTGTAAATATTTCAATTTCTTTAAATTCCGTGAAATTATAGAATCTAGACGAAAGAAGTAATTGCAATAGAATAGTTTTTTTAAATAAATATTCAGCTAATTTTTTCATAGCTACAATGTTAAAAAAAAACAACTTGGCACTGTAAATATTTCAATTTCTTTAAATTTCGTGAAATTATAGAATCTAGACGAAAGAAATAATTATAATACAATAGTTTTTATAAATAAATATTTAACTAATTTTTTTCATAGCTACAATGTTAAAAAAAGCAACTTGACACTGTAATTTATCTGAAAGAAATTGCAGTGCGTGAAACGAAACGTGAATGCATTAATATTCGTATTAACCTCTTGCGCTAGTAACTGGTTCGCGGACCATAACGAGTGACCAATCCGTATACAATAATTCGTCTTCTTGTTGAATTCATCGGTATATCACTGGATAGAAATTACCAAGTAGCAATCAATTTATTACTTTGCTTGGGTTACACTTAAATATACTTAAAACTGAGACGATATTGCAATTTTGGGTCAAAAAATTTCTCGACGTGGCGCGCCATTTCAGCGCAAGGGGTTAAATGGTACGAATTTAATATCCTTGCCCATAAACGCGAAATACATTCTACATCCGTGTAAAAGAATATTTTCTGCTATGCAACACACACGCGTATTATCGTCTACGATCGCGCATAAAGCGGATATCAACCCGCCAGATAAAAACGCTGCGAATAAACACGCTCTGTGGAACGAAAAACAAAAAAAAAAGAAACAAACAAAAAAGAAGAGGAAGAAAAAAGGAAACAAAAAAAAAAAAAAAATGACGGGCAATCTGTAACCTTTTGACTATCGCAGTTGACCGGCATCAGATACTGTTTATGACCTGTGGGAAACAACAACTCCATTTGCTCCTACGGTAAATCATAATAAATCAAACGACGACGCAGCATTTTGCCTATGTGAACGTGCTCGAAGCTTCAAACGCCTGATTTCGTTACGCTATCCGGCGCGCTGGTATTAATTTACTTTTGCTAAATATCGTTTTACACGCTATTATAACTTGTCGAAAACAAGAGAGAGAGAGAGAGAGAGAGAGAGAGAAAGAGAGAGCATAAAGCTGCGGGTAAATTGTTACGGCTGAAACTGTTATGGCTACACGTACGGCCGTGTCCTGCACACACAGAGGCGAACAAAGTTGGCGAACACGGAACTTTTAAACAGGCAGGGGTGAACAGGAAAATCCCCCGCTCTTCTCGCCGTTGGAGAACAAAGCTCTCGTTAACTGATCGAAGTGACAGCGTTTCGTTTAATAAGAGCTCACCCCCGTGTAGCTTTGCAGGCCGTGGCCAGGCCTCCTCTCGCTCGTTTGCAATGTGTCCCCGAACGGAATCGATACCCGGGCCAACGTAAACTTTCTTTGAGCGCGCACCGGGGTTAATAGTTTTCCAATAAAAGTTGCTGAAGTCGCGTGACCCTAGCAAGGCGTACGCGGGACCAATGGATGGCAGAAGGAAAAAAAAAGGGGGTGGGAGGGGGGGAGAGGTCAGTCCGATTGCCTCGAATCCCACGGAACGTTCCTTCGGGAGGGAAACCGCGACGATAACACGCCACTGATAAAAGCATTTCGAAGGTGAATGCCTGTACGCGTGCATTGAAATTTATCCACGCGCTTTGGGTATCGTCTGCGAGATACGAGCGTGTTTTATAGAAAAAAAAGAAAGTCGGTCAGTTTCGTTCTTTGCTGTTTTTTAAGCACGGCGGACGGGAAGTTGAATATCGGCGCGTTTTCTTGCGGTGTTTTTTCGTGAAATGATGCATTGAACGAAATCTGTTTCTGTACGTTCGACGCTGTATTTTTTCTTCTGGTATCGGCGCAGTGTCCACGTGTACAATGGATCAAAAACGTGTGTCGGTTTTCTTTCTTTTTTTTTTTTTTTTTTTGCGAGAGAGAATGATACATTGACAAAGTCTGTTTTCGTGAACATTTGACAATACTGTGCTGATAAATTTGATAAATTTTTTTCTTGCAACACTGATATAGTACAAGTGTATATAGTTTTAGTTTTTTTTTTTTTTTTATGAAAACAAATGATACTATATGATCATACTAATGATAATAATGATAATAATAATGTATAATATATATAATGTATAAATAAATTAATAAAATTATGGAAAGTTCACTATGTACAAAAGTAACAGTTTACAATACTATATATTTGATACTAAACTTTTTCTTGCAACACTGATATAGTACAAAAGTGTATCTAGTGGATCAAAAAGGTATTAGTATAAGTAGCTTTTTTTCTAATATTTTTATGAAAACAAATGATATTGTATAATAATATTAATAATAATAATATGTATATTTATAATGTAATAAATTAATAAAATTATAAATTACAAAAATTATTTGTTTATTATAATATAATATTGTAAATTACAAAATTATATAATATAATATAATAAATTAATAAAATTGTAAGTTAACTATATAAAAAAGTAACTAATAAATTATATATAGTTAACTAATATATTTTATATAGCTAACTATAAAAAAAAGTAATATAATAAATTAATAAAATTGTAAGTTAACTATATAAAAAAGTAACTTGCAGTAAGTAGCAATTTCCAATATTGAATTATACAATAATGATACAGACAATATAAAAATTCGAGAATCAAAAAGATATTGACATGTGAGGTCTCTACTTTATATTCGAACAGTGCACAAAATATGTTTGGTAGTTTAGAAACAAGCCTTCGTTCTTCATTTTGGCAGATTAAGATTATATTTCTTGTGTTATTATTGGAAGTTGCTTTTGCGTGTAGTGAATTAATCGTGAAAACAGAGTTTACTGATACATCATTTGTTGACTCCAGTACTTCCTCGATTCGCTGTTTTTTCATTCGTTAAAAAAAAAAAAAAAAGAAAAAGTACGGTGTAACGTGCGCGATCAAAAAAGAAAACAGCGACATGGTGTTTCTTCGTAAAATCATTAAAGTTCTTTGTGAAATCGTTAGAGGTAGAAACTAGATTGCTATCACGTAGCGGGCACGTGAATTCACGTGATGTTCGAAAAGTGTCAGCCTGATGTATTTCCATCGTTCTAAATCTGTTGGGAGCGAATTATAATCACGTTACGCTGTTCACGACATTTCGCCTGTTGTCACGTACAAAAGCTGGCCACAGTTTCGCGTTGTTCCGCAATTTTAACATCACGTGAGCGCAGAAATGGTGGTAGAAAATTCAATGTAAGAAAACATTCAATTTCGTTTGATACGAGATATCCGAACTACTTGAATCAAAGGATGCGGCACGAAACTTGGAGAGAATTCTCTCTGTTGTTCCACGAAACTTGGTATCCTTTATTCTTTTTTTTCAGATCATTTCCAGTTAGGTGGTACAAAAATTTAGATGTAACTATTAACGACTAGCATTGAAAACTCGACGTTCCAAACTATTGTTGAACTTGACTTGTAAAAGTAAATCGTATGACAATCCACTTGGTTTCATTTTGAAGTATGAAACCTCTGTTTCGACAGTCTTCAGTTCGTCTCCAAAGATTTCTTTACTTCACGTAGCGAGTAGGAAAGTAAGAATACTCCTACTCTCGAAAATTATAAAAATTCAAGCAGTTCTGAAAACGTTGAATAAATTTATTCATGGTTGAACCCATCATTGTCTTGAACATTGAAATTTTTTCTTTACAGTGACTCTTTAAAATTTGCTACTATCTTTATTGAATTTTCTGCATGCAATAAGTAAGAAAATTTCTTAAATTTCAGAGTTTGACAAAATGATCAAAAAAAGAATCGTACAGAAAATCATACGAATTGCAAATAGTGGACTTTGATCCCCAAAACTGTGGAATATTAAAAGAAAATATTAAAAATATGCAATTTTCGATCCTTATTTTCTCACTTGTTGTAGGATGCAAGCAACAAATTTAAAAAAAATATTGTTGAAATAAAAACTTCACTCTTTAAAATTGGGCCAAGTGGTTTGTCACATAATTTCTTCTTTACGAAGTTATAGCAGTTTAAATCGTCGACAATTGTTCATCGTTATCGATTCAAAATGAACCGATGATATAAAATCATTATATATTTAAAACAATTTCTGAACAATTTGTGAAGAATATAATAATGCTTTGTAATCTTTATATTATTATAAGAATATAATAATAGCTTTTGAGTAACCTTTTATGATCATTTTATATATAATATTTATATAGTCTAATATTTTATCATATATTTCATTATTTTACATATACTATTTATATCATTTAATATTTCATTTGTATCTGTTATCACAAATGAATTACTTATACATATTATCTTGAATTTTTTGATTAAAAATTATTTCGTTTCTACGTTAGAAACATATTACATGCATCCATTATTGTTGCACAAAACACGAAAGTATCTCGCGTTTTATGTGTTCTCGTTTACTTCGATTTGATTACTAAATAGAATTTGTATACAAATTGTAAGCAAATTCAATTACACGGAACTTTTTCTCTGCCTCTCTTGCATCTTTCGACAACAGCGTGCGTGCTTTTCATTACTCGAATTTAATTTAATTCGTTCGATTTCGTTCGAACGTTGTAATCGGCTATTTATAATTTAATATTAATTCCTTGCTCTTCAACTCTCGTATTTAACTCGGATTACCGATTTCCTGCGTTCTGCGAACTTTTATTTCGTTCACTTTTGATTGTGCTCTCAGCAGCATTTGCTTCGTACAATTTTCTACATCTTTCTGTCAAAGGGTTTTCATCCCGCGTAAATAGACAGAATTAAAACTTGAAATTAAAATTGAAATGAACATGAATTTGGTTCATTACAACTATTTACTGGATGATCCTCTATTAAAAATGAAAGCTCAAAGGGGAGAGGATGAAAATTTCTGCTTCAAGAGTAAAGAGGATTCACCGAAAAAATATTCTGAGAAACAAATTTCGAGAATATTTTCAAAGGAAATTCTGAAAATATTCTCGAAAATTTTTTCTACGTCCTTTGATGGGATAAAAGAAACATTTAACTCGTTGAGACTCGATGTTGTGTTAACGCAACATTTCATTCGCCATTTCTTTCTCTTTTTTTTCGATTAATTTATACTACGAAATTCTATTTTTCAGCATTCGAACTATGAAAGAAAACTCCAATTTCACTGTTCACGTATTTTCTACCTAGCTTCTACAATTTTATGTAAAGAAATTGAAATTCAAAATTTTTCGTAGTAACAGCGGTACAAAATTTTGCTATTCAAACAAAAAGTTTCTAGTAATTTAAGGATCGTCTTTTAAAAATATCTTCACTATATTTTCTATAATTTTCTAGTTTCTAGTTTTCTTAGTTTTCTATAATTTACTAGTTTCTATAATTTTATGTGAAAATTCAAAATTTTTTACAGTAACGGGGGTACAAAATTTTTTATTTAAACGAAAAGTTTCTATTAATGTAACAGTATCGTTTTGTAAAGCATAAAACCAGACATTCAATTCTCATTCTATTTTTCATTAAAACTATTGGACTTTCATTCTATTTTATATTCAAAAAGAAAATTTTATATTCAAAACTTATTCAATTTTATATTCAAAAGTCGTTCAATTTTTTTGTTTTATTTTTCAACTGTTGTAGTCTAAAATATGGAAACATGTCCTGAAAAATTGAAAAAGGACAGAATTGTCCGATACCTCTCTTGAAGTTTGCCATAAACCTGCAGATTTTCAAAAAATATCACAACAGTCCACCAAATATTTGTCGTGAACATTTATTTTACGAATTATCATACTGTCATCTAAAATTAGACCCTTGGAAATGTATCATTAAAAATAAAAGGTGTACACGAAGTATGCTGTAATGAAAACAGAAGCAAAAGGTGCAAACATAAATGGTTAATTTGTATTTGTACAATATATCTGATTCTTTTACAGTACGTATATACACATGCAAACTTTAATAATTATTAAAATTTTTCGAATTTTTCAATATTAATAAAAGCTCTCGTGAAATGTCGAAAATCTAGAACCTAATTTAAATATTAATTCAGTAGTGAAAGGCTGCGTAATTATTCGATTGTGGGTACTTATATCTTCAAGGAATATAAAAGTACGAAACAGAGTGCTTATTATAATATCTCATATACAGAACAAATTTTTATCGCTACCTCTATACGCTAGAATCACCGGGGATCGAAGCACAAAATTAACTTTCATCAGAGGTATTAAAATGAAAAAAAAAAAAAAATAGAGAAACTTTGTAATACAATAGAGAACGAATGCTTTGACTTATGTATTTTGCGAAAAATCACTATCCAAGAATACACCGGTTCACTGCTACAAAAATTACCAATTGATCGTTTATCGATCACTTTGATAATTTATATAACACGAAAATCCAAATATATTATTCACATCAAATCGTCATACTCCAACAAACAGAAACAGATGTTACACTTTCCCGGCGAGATATTTGAAATGACAGTGGCGCGTAAGGAATATTATCTTTATACGTGTGTTATAAATAATTGTGTCATTCTTGTTATTGTTGTATTTGCAATTGTTTGAACTACTTAAAAGATACGGCTGTTCTTGTCGAAGCTAATATTAAATTCTGTTAGAACGAAAGCATCTTTTTTATTTTAACCATCATTTAAATTACTTCTTAAATTATTTAATATATAATCATCTTTAAATTACTTATTAAATGTTTGGACAAAAGCATCTTTTTATTTCAATCATCATTTAAATTACTTCTTAAATTATTTATTAATCATCTTTAAATTACTTCTTAAATTATTTATTTTAATCATCTTTAAATTACTTCTTAAATTATTTATTTTAATCATCTTTAAATTACTTCTCAAATTATTTATTTTAATCATCTTTAAATTACTTCTCAAATTATTTATTTTAATCATCTTTAAGTTACTTCTTAAATTATTTATTTTAATCATCTTTAAATTACTTCTTAAATTATTTATTTTAATCATCTTTAAATTACTTATTAAATGTTTAGACAAAAGCTTTTTTTTTATTTCAATCACCATTTAAATTACTTCTTAAATTATTTATTAATCATCTTTAAATTACTTATTAAATATTTAGACAAAAGCATTTTTTTTATTTCAATCACCATTTAAATTACTTGTTAAATTATTTATTAATCATCTTTAAATTGCTTATTAAATGTTTAGACAAAAGCATCTTTTCATTTTAATCATCATTTAAATTACTTCTTAAATTATTTATTAATCATCTTTTAAATTGCTTATTAAATGTTTAGACAAAAGCATCTTTTCATTTTACTCATCATTTGACTTTACTTCTTAAATTACTAATTAATCATCTATACGTAATAATAATTGGTCTAGAATATCTTGTTCTAGTGTCAATTTTCATTTATTTATTTACATTGATATTTTTGGACGATCAGAATCAGTATATATACACAAAAGTATATATATGACCATCGTGCGAATGTTAAAAATGAAGAACGAAACACGGATGTTGGAGAGAGGAAATCAGAGCGGTGAACACGTGTCGTTCATTTGGTCGGAACAGCTTCTTTTATCACCTCGATCGCGGACTAAAATGTCCGGGACGTGTCGCCGGGTGAATCGAAATCGACGTCAGAGCGGTGGCGGATTCTTTCGGATCGACGCTGACTCGAGCCAACGTCTGGGAATTCTGGGTGTCGTTATCGTTTCGAAAGATCGTTCCTCCATTAAGAGACATTTCCTTTTCCTGCTCACGGTTCACGGCGCCTCCCCGCGATACGGTAACGACGCGACGCGTTTCGGATTCTCGCTGGCGGCGCGCTTTTCACACGCGGTGGCGAGAATTTGTCTCGCGAGTCGGTCGGTCTCGCCCCGCGGAAATTGCGAGCACAATCTCCTGGAAAATAAATCGCGCGCCGCGGCATAACGACCCGTTGCAAACGAAAAAAATTGTTGAGTTATCAGGGAATCATCGTGCAGTTGAACTTGGACGACAGTCAACGATTTCGAGCGCTGTAAATCGTGTTCGTCGAGTTCGAAACGCCGAGTGAAGTTCTGGATGATTTTCTGGAGTCGCTTTGTTACTCGATAGTTTATCCTTCGTCGAATTTCTAATCCGTGGAATTTATGAGCGACACTGTTGATTTTATGATCATTGTTCAACACGTTCCGTACCAGGTCGATTTAATAATTTTGCTTCCGAAGTATGTTTATAAGCGTGTAAAAATTAATAATCATCGAAAAAAGTGTTTGGAGTTCAAGGTGCATTACAGAATAGAGCAATAAATTTAATTTTAAGGTATTATTTTAGCAAACAATTCTTCAACGATGTGAAAATTCATTTAAAAATAAAAGATTTTGTGTTTCAGATATTTTTAGTATTGTTGTTCATGTACTAAATAATATTAAGTGGTAATAATTTATTATGTAAATCATACGATACGGAAATGCTAAATATTAATAAGTAATATTTACTTTAACGTTATTTTGATAATAAATTATATGGTGTCTTCTTACCAAAGACAGAAGAAAATGATCGTCACGTCGCGAGGGACGATAGGTTAAACTATATACATTGTCAATACAGCAGTATACATTGTCAATACATTACTTTCTAAGAAATTTTTAAAAAATTATTCGTTTTACAATTTTAAATGACTTGAACGAAAAATTCACTGCAGTGTACGCTCCACGTGACACAGAACGTGTTAACTCTTTGGGTGCCGTTTTTCTTTTTCAAAAAATTTTTGCATATGGAACAGATTTAATTTGTTGATGCATGGAGTGGTATACAAAGGCATACACATAGGCATACACAGATATACATAGTACTGACAGGATTTATTCAGGTAATTAGAATTTACAAAACGAAAATAAATAAATGAAAAGAAAAAACAATGAGAGCAAATAAATTCAAGATATAACAAAAAGTGAATTACTAATAATATACTATACCATACTATATTATAATGAATACATTATATATTATTACTATATAAATAATATATATAATAATTATTAATTAATTAATATATATAAAGATATTAATATATTATATATTATTTACTATGCCATACTATACTATATTGTAATAAATATACTATACTATACTATACTATATTATAATAAATATATTATATATTACTACATAAATAATATATATAATAATTATTAATTAATTAATATATATAAATATATAAATATATTATATATTACTTACTATATCATACTATACTATATTATAATAAGTATACTACATACTATACTATACTATAATAAACATACTATATACTATACTATACTGTAATAAATGTGTTATACTTTTCGTACGTCGCTACAGCCTCCAGCATCCCCTCGAAACTTTTGAACGAGGGTGTATGTAGAATAAATCTATTTATATCAAGTTAGTAGTTACGATCGATTACTACGTTTCATCGTCACGTGATAACCGGTGAGTCTGGTTTACGCGACGGATAATAAAATACCAAGGGGGATATTATTCCTTCTCGTTCAACGGATTAACTTTCTAAATTTGGTGGGAACGCTTCTATCGCGCAACCTAATTTCCACGGCTAATGCCGTGTGATTCTTTCATTATCTTTTATTCGGTCAAGAAAGGAAAAAAGAAAATCATTTTCAAGGAGAAGAGGAGCACGCGCTTTTTTAATCTATTCAGCAATTTCAGTCAAATGACTTTCCGCGCGCTTTTGAAAATAAATTGGCTCGCGAGCTTTGGACAACTTTCAAATATTTACGCTTTTTATAAACTTAATAACGAATTACGTATCCTCGTCCTTTCCTCGACAAATTGTCAAACAACGTTCGCATCAATTTCTTTCAAATTCACTTCAAATTCAAGTTCAGTTCAATCATTTGATCGTAACAGGCTGTTTATGTGCGCGATAAATTTCGCGTAAGAAACGAAATTAACCTATTTGCGGTAATTGAGCTTTTATACCTTAGCTTTCACTTTAATAAAGAAACCTTCAACGTGAAATTAAATAAAGAAACTCTTAATGTAAAATTGATTATTCAAATAGAAAATATTTATTGTCATTGAAAGGAATATTACTGGATCCGAAATTAACCAATGACTGTACAGTCGTAATAATTAAAATTACCACACACTTTAGCAAAAAATAAAGAATACAGTGATCATTTTCTACACAGTTACATTAATCAATTTGAAATTGAAACTATTAGCGATTAAATTGACGATTAAATCGCGGATTGCGGATTTGTATTAAATTAATATTGAGATTATAGTTAAAAAAAAACTATACTGTATATATTATAAATACATACACGTATAATGTGTAAAATATAAATATTACGAATGTATTTTTTCGTTAAACTATATTTCAATTACATTTACGATTATTATAATTATATTTTGTACTGTTTGTCATTGAAATACTTTCGTAATTGTTTCATTGGGAAAAAGATGATTATTTATTTTCATTGCAATTGCAATTATCCATTTTCATGAATCTCATTGTATGTATCCAATGTATAAAAATATCTCAACGAAAGATCAGTACTTTCTTGACACGTTGCAAAACCTTTCAAACCGCGAAAACACCGCGAAGCAAATAAAAATAGAAGTAACAAGGAAATAGGAACAGAAATAACAAGGAAATAAAAACAGAAATAACAAGGAAATAAAAATAGAAATAACAAGGAGATAAAAAATCATTAGTAGAATTTCAGTCGGTAAACCTTTCCTATAGTGTTACTAAATAACGCGGCACTTCCACATACTGATCAAAGTTGCTCTTTTGAGAGGAATGAGTGAAGCGTCAGACGTGACTATTAATAAAAGTCTAACTTGAACAGCTCGTGCCTGGGAACTATTAACTTTATACCGGTGATAACGAAAGATCATAGTAAAAGCTCTGCTCATTGTGCAATAATCTGGCTTGTTTCGTTGCCGCTCCGAATACCATTTAAGCGAAATTTCTCACGCAAATTTCGTAAAATTCGTGCATTAGCGAGCTCACCTACTGCGAATTTCACCTACTTTCCGACTATCTACACTGTCTTCGCAAGTATCGTTTCAAATTGTCAAATTAGCACAGGTACACTTTGATTCCGTTTTTCGAATATCTATTCGAGTTTCTATTTTACGCGAATTCCAAAACAGAATGACTTCTGTACTGTTCGTTCTCTGTTGGACTTTTTATTTACATTCATATGCAAATAATTACATGTAAATTAAAATTTTATATTTACATGAAAATAAAAAATACAAATTATTTGTATTCTGCATGTGAAAGAATTTCTTCGATAAATAAACAGGATCTGTATATTCGAGTAACATTCACAGATAAACATTGAGACGATGAAAAACGAGGAAAGGGTGTGGAATAAAATTTGTTTCTCGGAGGAAATTTATCAAACATATTTCGCGAAGAGTCATTCTATCCTCTTCCATTGAAATATATGAAAATAACTCGAAAATATGGATAAAATCGAGACGTGCATTGGCAATTATGGCTAAAATATTAGGGATAATAAATAATTTAGATATTTATCATTAATCCAATAAGAATGAAGCAGTAATTTACTAAACTGCTGATTATTATGCAATTTCATTTAATTCTTGAGATTTAAAAAATTAAATCTCGGTCAGAAACTTATACTACATTTTAAATGCAATATTACAGAAAGCACTGTCATTCGTGTTACGTGTATTCTGTGCAATTTTGCTTGCTTTAAAATTTCTTGCAAATGCATAAAAATTCGCAATCTAACGACATCAGACATACATGTAAGCGCTTCGAATTTTGATGAAGCTAGAAATAACAATAAAATTCAACGTGCTCTCGAAATTTGATGATGCACGTGGACCGAGAAGAATTGCAAACGAAACGTTGGTCCTTAATGAATTAAAAGATATTAATAAATTAGAGGAAAAGGCGTAGGTTTCCTTTTACACACGAAATATGATGTATATACAGAGCACGTTTCAATTTTGCTGAAATTATTCTATCGGGTATTTGGAAATGGGAAGCAAAGTAAGATTAATTAATAGTAATGGAGTCACGGCATTATGCGAAAAGCTTCTCGCTAAAGTATGCTTCACTGAATAAGATGGTGACAGAGCACGAGGACAATGCTTCGTCTTACCTCGGTTGCAGCTTCGCGTTCGAGGTGCAGCGCTTCTTCTCTGAATGAAAAAAGAGAAAGCAGAAACATTAATTTGCTTAATATTCCTTTTGTATGTAATTGCTGGATCGTTTACCAGATAATATTATGCAACAGAGGCCCCGTACTATATTCAGACGAGCTTTAGGGAAGACCTTTAAATGCTTAAAATTACCAAAAGTCTACAAATTTAACCCTCTTGTAAGTTTCGCGCAGAAATGACTTAGCTTGACGTAAGATGCGATTTTTCAGATATTTATAATATAAAATTGCCATATTTTTTTTTAAAAGATGAATTCAATTAAATTATCTTTTCGCTTTTTCTATTTTGTTGAGAGTTTTACACATGGAGAAGAGAACGATTGTTTCGTGTGAATTAAAATTTATCAATTGTGGAGAAAATCTGCGAAATCAATGTATCATTGGAGTATCAAAAGGATTGATATTGAACGTATAATGAATTAAAAATGCATTCGTCTTTAAATATATATCTTTTAATATATTTGTTCAGTATATCGTAACGCGTCATCCTCTTTGAACGAATCATTTAAATTCCTTTTTAACCTTAACTTATTCAAATAAACGGGAAAATACAAAAAAAAAAAGTGAAAGGAAAAAGACTAAGCGTCAATGTAAAAATCAAGAACAGATAGATAATAAAATAAGTTAGACGAAGATAGATGAGGATAAATGTAGCAGTTATAGAAACAGATGATAATAAAGACAGAAACATTAGATAGGGTATTTCCTTGTAGAATTACAAAATTATCTGCATGATACTTCAGCATTAATTGTCTGTACAATACTTTAGAATTTAGAATTAAACACTCAAAATGGAATTAATGATGTAATAGAATTACCACATAATCTGCTATGTTGTTGTTCTTTTATGGATCAATTTTCTTCCAATGACATAGAATAAAATCAGGTGTAAGTATTTTATTGGAACATTTTTTTTTTCAATTCTAGCGTGATCGAATCTTTAGTGAGTAAACATTGTAGATTTTCTTTCTTGTTTAGATCACTGGATGGGATTTGCTGTTTAGAATTATATACTTTTGTTCTTTCTATTGTATACCAGAATCTGTCCCATTCTCCTCTTATGGTTCTGGTGTGGCATTAAATCTCCATCATTTTTTCCAATATTTCATTCAATATTGGAGAACATTTTTTCTGAGCATTGGAATGCTAGACTTTTTTTTCATTACAAATAAATTCATTCTTTCGAATAATCTTTTCTATAATCTTTCCTGAAATCTTATCTAGCGAAATAAAATTTTTCAATATTATTTCAACGAAGCTAGCTTAATGAATAACCACACAACGTAACGGAATATATTAATCATTTTTTTAATATTCTTCTCACTTTTTCTGTCGATTGTCGATTAGCGACAGAAATGGAATTTGGTGAATTATGTTCTATTGAATATGTTCACTTTTCATATTTCAATAAAACGTGTATTTTAATAATATAAGATGAAGAAAGAATTTTGCAACACTGCTAGCCTTATACACGTTGAAACATGCTACAATGCATGGCATCAGGTTCCTAGGTTTCATGAAATCTGCATTAGGTTTCAGTTTACCTTCACATTACCGATTCTGCTCGCGAGGGAAGTTAGGGAAGCTCGAAAAATTATGAAACTTTGTGCATAAGTAGAGTAATTCATGCATAACAGAAATGCATTTTTTTTTTTGTAGCTGCCATAATTCAGTTTTAAAGGATAAAATCACCCCTTGAGAGAAATACAAAATTTCCTTTATACCCAAGTATCTCAAGAATGAAAAGAGATATCGAAAAAACAAGCTCAACAGAAGCTGCGCAGTTTTTTCACATCTACGAAACTAAAAAAAAAATTCAACTTTTAAGAGTACTGGTGGGGGTGATGAGAAAGTATTCGAATTACACGCAAAAATTCGAATTGCTCATCGTTGAAATTTAAAAATCTGCAAATTTAACTCTTCATCCTTTCATTACAGGTTAATTCATTTTATTAATTTATTATATATGAATTAAATTCTATCATCGCCATATCAATTTTTGACACCAGGGGACAAATTATATTCAAAAACTGAGAAACGAGTGAGAATTGAAATACAAATCTTTCAACGAGAATTCTAAGTCGCAGTAATTCGATTAATGAGCGAGGAGAAAGTGCAGAGATATACATGCATTTCCATTCCACCGAAATGACGCGAAGATATTTTCAAATTATACTTGCAATGGCTAACTTCAGACTTATTTTTCAACTTGCCGATTCATTTAACACATTAATCAACGAAATGCCCGCGATAAAAACATCAAAACATCGTGTTTTGCTGCTGCATCGTATATCTCTTGACCTCATTTTTGCTTCGAAAATTGCCTCGTTCTCTATGCGCCCCTAAATTTCAGCTCCTGATGGTGATTAATTTACACTCGCTTAAAAAGCTACTATAAAACGCCTCGTTTCGGCGAAACAACCGATACGTTTCAAGTTGCAGCGTTCGCAAAATATCAACGGGTCAAATTCGGCGCAAAGCGATTTACTATTCTTGAATTATTGCTCCGAGAAATTGCATCGCGTTTCTCATTTTCAGTAGAAACATTATATCTTATTAATTTATTCGTATTAAACGTTAATATATTAATTTATCAATACTGAATACACTGTTGGCCAACCCAGACAATATTGAATCTATGCAAATACTGACAACGAGCTAGCAACAGTTCACATAAAAGTGGACTGTGAATAATTAGTCATAAGATCCAATAGTTGGTCATCCATGCTCCTTCCCCTTCCACTTGACGATGATAACCAAATATATATAAGGACATGCTTCAGAAACACATTCGACAGCATGAAACATTCTAAGTCATTATAGAGACATTCTATATCATCAAGAGCATAAAACATTCTAAATCATTATAGAGACATTCTATATGATTAAGAGCATTGAACATTCTAAATCATTCTACATCATTCTATTTCATACACGACCACGATTGTAAGGGAATAAACTCTTCTAAATTACAAGCGTGTTTACTCCATTACACCACTTTTATTATCCCAATTTTTCATTTTAAAGATATGAAAAGAGAACAACTGTAAAATAAACATAGTTAAACAATATACGACTAATAGAATATGTAATTATTGAATCGGCATTCACTTAGGTCTGATTCAAATGAGATTTGGCTGGAATTATGGTCGATAAAATTTCCCGGGCGCCTATGGGCGGATCAAAGTAGGTCAAACGCCTAGAGGCGCCTACAGTATCGTGAGGTCAGTTTTTTTAAACGCCTTTAAGCGCCAACAGTGGTCAAAAGGGTTGAAAAGGAGCGAGGGAAAATCGAGAAGTTTGTAATGTGACTTTCTTTTCTTGAAACTCCGATATTTCGTCGATAAATCTTCTCTCTTGGGCTCGTTAAACGTTCGAGCTTTCGATTTTTACTTCATTTCCACGTACAAACGCTGACGTTCTTCCGTTGTTAGTCGTTGGACTTATTGTTATGATTAAAATACGCGTAATCTTGAAAAAATTATTGTTAATAGTAATGGATTCCGTGTAATGGAGTAAACACGCTTATAATTTACAAGAGTTTATTCCCTTACAGTCGTGGTCGTGTATGAAATAGAATGATATAGAATGATTCACAGTGTTTAATGCCCTTGAACGTAACGTAGAATGATTTAGAATGTTTAATGCTTTTAATGATATACAATGTCTCTATACATAATGTTTTATGCTCTTAACGATAGGAAGGGGAAGGAGCACGGATGACCAACTATTGGATCTTGCCCTTATGACTAACTATTCACGGTCCACTCTTATGTGAACTGTTGCTAGCTCGTTGTCAGTATTTGCATTGACGGCTGGTACGTCTCAAAGGGTTAAAAAAAATTTACGCAGGATCGGCCTTCATCGCCGCGTTTTCTCGCGGTTTTTTCTGTCTTCGACGAACGTCGAAACAGGTTTGACAGCGTTTCGCGGAGCAGCGACCGTGGAGAAAATTTTGCAATTCCGGGGCAGTGTATAACTGTGGGGAGGAGGAAGGGGGCGAGGGGAGGCGAAGAGAGATGCTTCTTAAAGAACAAACGGGCCTTTGAAAGCGACTGTGGAAAGCCAATCCCATCCTCCCTCTCAGCGCGAGCAGCACGCTGTGAAATTCAAGTCGATTACACTTCCGGCCGAAGTGTAATCCCAAGTTCGTGCCAGGGATGGGGGGACTTAAGATCCCGGGACATCCAAGTTTCGAATTGCTGCGGCGGATAGATTATTCCACGACGCGGATTTCATTCGTGTGGGGGGGGGCCTGACTTCAAACCGCGCCGGGTAACTTCGAATTCGTTAACGTTTCGTGCCCGAACATCTTGCCGGATATGCATCGACGCGCGCCAAATTCATCCGGCTTCTCGGTAGCGTTTCTTCTCGTCGCGTGTCGGCGTATCGCGGTGAATTACAGATACTCGGCTGAAGAAAGTAACGAAGCTTCGATCACGTTGTGACTGCCGACAGAGCAGATCGAATAGGTTAATTTTCGCGGTGCCACGAATCTTTTGACATTCCATTGTTTTTGTGCTTTTCTTTATGTTTTTTTATTTTTTTATTTTTTTTTTGTTTTTGTGCTTTTGTTTTTTCATTCTTTTTGTCAAGTTCAGTGTTATCCACGAATCTTTTAATATTCTATTTTTTTTATGTTTTTTATTCTTTTTGTTAAGTTCACTGTTAGCTATGAATCTTTTAATATTCTATTGTTTTTGTGCTTTTTTAAATGTTTTTCATTCTTCTTTTTGTGCTTTTGTTTTTTATTCTTTTTGTTAAGTTCATGTACTATTGTTAAGTTTAGTGTTATCCACGAATCTTTTAATATTCTATTTTTTTTTATGTTTTTTATTCCTTTTTTTTGTGCTTTTGCTTTTTATTCTTGTTGTTAAGTTCACTGTTAGCTATGAATCTTTTAATATTCTATTGTTTTTGTGCTTTTTTAAATGTTTTTCATTCTTCTTTTTGTGCTTTTGTTAAGTTCATGTACTATTGTTAAGTTTAGTGTTAGCCACGAATCTTTTAATATTCTATTGTTTTCATGCTTTTCTTTAAAATGTTTTTTTATTCCTTTTTTTTGTACTTCCTTTTGTTAAGTTCATGTACTTTTGTTTCAGTGTTAGCTTGTCAAATTAGAAGTTTTACACATTTTTGTGTAAACTAGAAAACTTGCAACGAAACTCTTAAATTCCATAATGTTTTTTTTTCAATATATCACAAATAACTATTACAATATTATGTATTTTTACGTAAGTAATGTAATCATGACTATTTCATATATAAATAATTCAAAAATTCACTGTGTTATTTTGAGTTTAATTTGCTTTAATTTAAAAACAACTTAACATTAACAAACTTGTCTTTCTACTAAAAATTGTCTACTAAATATTTCTTGCTTCAGAACTTAAAAACAGAATCATCACCCATCCTACCGATACAGCTTGGAAAACAGAAATTTTTCAAATTTTCGTTACTGACAATTATTTCGTTAGTTGTTATAATACCAGCTTAATTCCTTTTGTCAGTATCTGTCAACTGTACACGTTAAAATTAACTCGAATTAACATTTTTAACTGCAGCGATTTCCAATCGTACAAGTACTCTTCTGCACGCTAGTATGTACATATCAAACTTCATCTCGTCCCTAATCACAACCAACGGGAGATCGATATTAACCGACTTATTGCTTTGTTATCGGTTATCGAGTCCGATTACCTCGTTCCGCTGTCGACACAACGATACTACTCCGCCATCCACTCATCGGGGCTCGATCGACGATTGGGCAAATACAATTTTTTTTTTTTTTTTTTCATTTTTTGGTCCGAGTATAAGCCAGCTGTAGCGAGCCAGTATGCTAATATCCTTCGGAATTGATCCGCTCTGACGCATGTATCGCGTTTTTCTCCGCGTGCAAATCTCGATTACGTAAACTAGGAATGATGTACTATAGATGTACTAGACGTGTTTGGATTTAAAGCTTTCGACGCTTCGCAGTAGTTTGTTATTATCGAGTGCTGCTGTTCTCGCAGATTCATTCGCTACGAGTATAAATGTCCAAAAAAAAAAAAAAAAGAAAAAAAAAGGATACTAGACGCGCTAAACGTCATCAAATTGTTGTGCACTCGACTGATGGTGGTCGATACTGTTTTTACAGATTTATTTCTTGAGAGTACAAGTGTATCTGTGAAAGGATATACACGGTTGAATGTTTTTTAATGTTGAACGTTAAATTAATAAAATTAATACGATAATGAATTTCGTACGTTAAATTAAAAGTAGTAACACAATGAAACTCTTGAACTTTTCCGTTATTATTATTATTAAATACACAGTATTGATGTCGAAAATACAGTAAAATGCGTTTTGGATATTTAAAAAGCAAAAGGAAAAGAATTTAATTCTCCAAGCTTTGCAAGATTAAAATCTCGAGTGTTAAAAAATGAATAAAATAATGAAAACAATTTGAACACATGTATCTTACTTTGGAAAAGTTTATATTAAAGACTGACTTATTGTCGATAATAACTTTCGCCAATTTAATAGAAATTATCCTTTACAATTTCTCAAAAGTATATAATTTATGTTTCCTTTATTTTTAATTATTTTTAATCGAAATTATCTTTTATAATTTCTCAAAAGTATATAACTTAAGTTTCCTTTATTTTTGACTATTTTTAATTGAAATTATCTTTTACAATTTCTCAAAAGTATATAATTTAATTTTCCTTTATTTTTAATTATTTTTAATTGAAATTATCTTTTACAATTTCTCAAAAGTATATAATTTAAGTTTCCTTTATTTTTGACTATTTTTAATTGAAATTATCTTTTACAATTTCTCAAAAGTATATAATTTAAGTTTCCTTTATTTTTAATTATTTTTAATTGAAATTATCTTTTACAATTTCTCAAAAGTATATAATTTAAGTTTCCTTTATTTTTAATTATTTTTAATTGAAATTATCTTTTACAATTTCTCAAAAGTATATAATTTAAGTTTCCTTTATTTTTAATTATTTTTAATCGAAATTATCTTTTACAATTTCTCAAAAGTATATAATTTAAGTTTCCTTTATTTTTAATATCTTTGTATAAAGAATATCTTTACAATATCTTTTTTACATACAGTGTCTTTATAGTACACAAAATAGCACGTCTGAAATAAGTGTCTTCGAAAGTCTCGTTTTTCGGTGTTTTCAAGTTCAATCTTTTTCTTCGAATATTTACAATTTGCAAACACGTATGTAGATCATTGCGCAATAAATTAAGAAATCGAAATGGAAAAAAATCCAAGATGAGATGTATGAAATGCAGTTCGCGATATAAAAATAGGATTGACCTTATTATCAAAATCTGCTGGTAGATCATCGGGCAAAATGGAAAATGGAACGTTTTATATGAAAGATCGCGCTGAAACTTTGAAAAATGTCACTGAAACATTCTGACTGACATTTTCAAATAGATCCTCATTTGTCGATTTCGAATAACAGTCGACAGACTATTTTAAAACAGACACATCAGGGTCTCAGAGTTCGACGGGCTCATAATACATAAATGTTACGAATTGATCTGATTGTCTGGTGCCGTTAACTATTAACACCAACCTCGATCGCTGTATTTTCGTATTTGCTGCGTCAAATATTTAATTACATTTTTTTGTCCAGTTAACCGTTCATGTCAAAAGTTAAATTTTAGAATATTAAAGATTGAACCAGTTTGAGACAGTTTGAGACAGTATTAAGTGAAAAGGAAGAACTTTAAAGGAGCGTCGTATTCTTTCAACACAGCAACGATTATGACTATTGAAACATTTTTTTTTTTCTGACCTAACTAGAAAGAAAAAGAGCAAAAGAGAAGAGTCTACCTTGAACGTAAGTAGTTTATCGTCGATTCAAAATTAATAGTATATTAGTTTGTCATGATATAGTAACAAAAGTTTGCATACTTGAATTTTCAGAATAATTTAGAGATGTATCAGGAACCAACAAAACATGATTTTTACTGTATTGAGAGAAATGATCAATAATTATGAAATAATTGATCTGCTTAAAAAAAGATAGATATAATAATGTAAAAGATAACATACAAATACATAAATATTTGTAAAATGCAAGGAAGTAGAAGTTAATTAAGTAAACGCGTGTATTTAATGTTTACATACTAATTACTGAGAATTACAGTTAATATGATAAATTCGCGACAAAACACGTGAACAATTTTAGGTTTAACCTTTTCACTGATTCGTGCCATTATAGTTATGTATAATATAATCTGTTAAGTATCCAGTTATCTGTCAAGATATAGTTTATTGAAAATTAGCAAAATCAGGAACATTGATATGCTCATCATGTATATTACGCGACAGCACACGTACACAATGAAGAGAGAGAGTCACAAAATAAATATTAATCCTCAAATAATATCATTGGATTATACGCGACTG
Organism: Tetragonisca angustula; assembly: GCA_036937485.2. Lineage (NCBI taxonomy): Eukaryota > Metazoa > Arthropoda > Insecta > Hymenoptera > Apidae > Tetragonisca > Tetragonisca angustula. The sequence goes on along the minus strand of JAWNGG020000037.1, from coordinate 1,004,130 downwards.
TACGAATTTACGTTAAATTACTAAATTAGTTTACGAGTATTTAACTTTAATTTGTATTTTGCATTCTTCGTGACGAAATTGAATGAAAAGTTTCAGAACTCTAAGTGTGATTCAAAACTCTAAATTGTTACAATTCCCAGTGAAAAGTTAAAATTGTATTTTTGTAAAATTACATTTATATAATTTTTAGTGCTTGAAAGTAATACCTTTGCGATTTTCAATTATTCCGTGATGTTATTGAATGAAATATAATAATATTCAAAATGTATATTTGAACGTGTTACTAGTCATTAATTTTGAACATTATTTTGATTATTTCTTGTCGTTGTTGATTGAAATCTTCTACGTTGCCGACAAACATGTTAGAATGATTTACTAAACACGTATCACATGCTATCGCTTTCGAGATATTATCATTTCCTTGTTTCCTTTTAACTAGATTTACAAATCTACATTCGTTTTCGTGAATGTTTTCATCATGAATAATTAACGCATGAACCTAAATTTTTTGAAATTGTCACATGCAACGATTTTCCTTAGAAAAAGAAAGAAACATCGCAGATATAATAAAAGTTAATATAATAAAATAAAATATAATATGATATGATGTAATATAATATAATAAAAGTTAAAAAAAAATCACATTTATGTGATGTGTATCTATTATTTTTTTTTTTTTGTCAAAACTTGCATTTTGGGATTTCATATAGATGGATAGAGGCTGCAGTTTCAAAGAATTTATAATAAATGTAATATATTATATTATATATTGTATCATATAATATATTATAATAAATATAATAAATAAAATATAATATATGATGTAATGTAATATAATAAAATATAATATAATAAAAGTTAAAAAGAAATCACATTTATGTGATGTGTACCTATTAGTTTCCTTTTTGTCGAAACTTGCATTTTGGGATTTCATATAAATGGATACAGGCTGCAATTTCAAAGAATTTATAATAAATATAACAAAATATAATATATTTACATAATATTATACATTATATTAATACAATATAATATGATGTAATAAAAGTTTAAAAAAGATCATCATTTATGTGATGTATATCTATTATTATTATTACTTTTTATGGCAAAACTTGCATTTTGGAATTTAATATAAATGGATACAGGCTGCAATTTCAAAGGATTTATAACAAATATAATAAAACATAATATATTATATAATATAACATGATATAATAAAAGTTTTTAAAAAATCACATTTATGTAATGTGTACCTATTATTATTATTATTATTATTTCTTTTTTTGTCGAAAATTGCATTTTGGCATTTCATGTAAATGGATACGGGCTGCAGTTTCGAAGGATTCCCTTTCGGCGAAATTCCATGATTTCCCGCGCAACGTTTTAAGAGATCTTGCCGACGTAACGCAAACTCTCCGAGTACGTTTGTTGCGTTAAGTTTGAATGAAAACACGCCGGGGGGATGGGGAGGGGGGAGGGCTTTCCTTTATGTTGTACAACAATCGTTGGTATCAGTTTGTTCCGGAGTATCGTGCTCGTAACTAGTTGCTATTTAAGATCGGCACGAATATCTGAAAATACGTCTGATTTCTGGAAACTGAAACGCCAACAGTGCCAGACGAATCGTTTGGATCGGCGGTGTTTCAGAAGTTTGCACTCGAACGTAACGAAGCCCCCGTTGAAATTCATCGATACGTTGTGGACAACGCCAGGGCGAAAGGAAATTTTGCCCGGCAATTCGAAATTAATTCGCGGCATAGAACGACGGTTTAATCGAAATAAATTCCGGGTTTAATTCGTTGGGAAATTTGGAATTCATTCATTGGGGCTGGTTCAAGTTGCAAAACGGGGTAAACAGCGACGAGATAAACAAATGGACACAGGCGACACAATGGTTTCTAAAGAGCACGAGCTCTCTGCCGCAGACGGATTGATTTACAGCTTGACAGACACAATTGGTGAATTTCAAATATTCGTTGGTAAACAAGTGTTCGTAAATATTTCATAAGCACTAATTCTTATTGCTCGAAAATTACATAGATTTTGAAAGAATGACGATATTTCTTATATTTGTTTGTAAGTAGATCGGAATAATAATGTAATAAAAAATAGACAATAATAATAAACTATAATACACGATAATAATAATAAAATACAAAACACAATAATTCTAATAATGAAACAGAATAATAATGTAATGATAAATACACAATAATAATAAAATACAAAACACAATAATTATAATAATAGAACAGAAGAATAATGTGATAACAAATACACAATAATAATAAAATACGAAACACAATAATTATAATAATAAAACAGAATAATAATGTAACAATAAATACACAATAATAATAAAATATAATTTACGATAATAATAATAAAATACAAAACACAGTAATTATAATGATAAAACAGTATAGTAATAAATTAATAAGTATTATTTTACATACAATTGATATATTAATAAATTAATTATTGATGAATGTAATTATAATCAGGATAACAAATGTAAGGAATTATAAATATTTCAGAAATGATTCGTTTTTAATTTAAAAAATTAATTTAAATCCATAAAGTGATCAGAATTCTTTTTCAAAGAACTTTGAAATTTGTTACGTTCACGAATTATTTCAAACAAATTTTGTCAATGTGTTTGAATATTCGTGCTTGATTGGTGATCTTTTGCCAAGGATAGCAAACAAGAGGTTTTCTTTTGGCTAAAATAAATTATTAAAATAAATTAATTAGTTTTATATCCTCAATAGTTTTCTCCTATTTACATCTTCAATGTATCTCTTGGTTTCCTTATGGGGATAGTGGAAGTTTTCCATGTTTTTCCTGTCGTATCTCACTACCTTCGAGAGGTGTGTCTTCAATATTTTGATTTTATTTGCTTAAAAGCGAAACCTTGCTTTGAAACACGCCTCGTACTTCGAATTGGAGATATTTGTATATTGTAACACCGAAACATGCGTCCCGTTTCTTTTATACGATGATCAATTTCTATGATCTAAAAGAAACAGTCACGAGCGAAATATTACACATTCCTCGGAGAAAGAGTTGCGGTGTACGACACTTTCATTAACGTCGCTCCGACAGCAATGCGTCGACAAAGGAGGAACGAAAGAAAGAAAAAAAAGAGAGAGAAAAGAACGAAACGATGATTTTTAATACAGGTAAAAAGCATCGATCTAGAAAATTACCTCCCCCGCCCAATTACTCTGAACACGCTTTCAGCCACGTCTCGCGCCGGCACAAAGTGGCATTAATAAAAAAAAAAAAAAAAAGAAAGAAAGAAAGAAAAAGGGAAAAAAGCGTGGCTGACGTCATTAGTAAAAAGTAATCAGCGCGGAGGTGAAACGAGCATATAAAAGAGGAAAATACAAGTGTCTAGCGTAGGGTTAGGTAGTCAAAGTCCCACTCGGTTCTCATTCATTCGAGAATGTTTCATGGAAATTACACTTCCACCACCGACGCACGCGTCTGCCCTTTATATCACCGAGACAGACCGCCACCCGGGACAGACGCGTCGGCTGTGAATTTGCATGGTGACTTTGTTTCGCGCGAATCCGAGCCGCCGCCGGTATCGTTTGCTTAACAACCTCGCCCCCGTGTTCTTCATCGAACACAGTCGATTTCATTTCGGACTTCGGTATGCCCTCCTCCCTCCCTCCCCCATTTCTATCGACCTTTTGCTTCTCGCCGATCGATTTACATATGAATCTTATTCGACGCCGGATCTCCGATCCCTTTGATTCGTCTGGCGCACGACCGCGATCGGAAGGGTCTCGACGATCGGCTCGAGTGGCGAGATCAATTATTCCTAAGAGGCAACAGAGTTCCTCCAGAAATCTTTTATCCTCCCACGATCCGCTGCATTTCAATTTTCCTCGTCTCTGTGGCTCGGGATACACAGGGTGTCCATAAAGTCTCTTTACAATTTCAAGAATTTATTACGAAGGCAAATGAAGAGACAGATAAGTGGAAATTGTTGCAAACTGAAACGTGTATATTTAAGTTTTTTCCTCGCCTCGTTTAATACACCTCTATATGGGCATCATATATAGATTTGAACTCAAATCATGCAAGATTTCAAAAGTCGAACAGACTTAATTATTAAACTTCTACATTTAAAATTTATCTTAATTCAACATCGAGGTCGCAATCATTTTTTTCTATAAGACCTATAAAAAGATATAACGCTGTTATCCCAAAGGTAATTTAATCTAATAATTATAAATTATAAATCGAAATATTTTTCTTAAATTAAAGTTATTATTAATTAAAATTTATTAAATTTGATAATTCGCCCAATTAAATATTAAATTAAATTTTATATTAATTATAAAATTAAATTAATATAAAATTCTATAGGGTCTTATCGTCCCATAAAGGAATTTTAACATTTTTATTAAAATTTTAAATTCATATAATAAATATGAGACAGTGTATATTTCATTCAAGATTTCATTTAAAAATCAATTGATTATGCTATCTTTGTACAGTTATATTGCAGCCATTTAAATATTCATTGGGCAGATTGACTTAAAATTATTTTCAATAAGACATGTTTTTGATAAACAGGTGAATATATTTATTTTGCCTAATTCCTTATATTTATATTTTATAATTAAATTTATATAAAAACTTATTAATTTATTACTAATTTAATCATATTTAACCATAATTATTTGCACATCAAAACTGTACTCGATTTTTTACACGATCGATGTTTTCCTCAGATCGTCCACTCTTCCCTTTATCGAACACTGGTCACTGTCTCCATAAATTTCTTGTGCCATGCACGAATCGATGGACGTGACGGTGGATCTCTTCCATACTTACTGTCAGCGAAACTTCAGAAATTTAAGAAAAGAAGTATATCTCTGGAGTATATCTGTAGAAGATTAAAACATTAAATGTCTCTGTAAATAACGAGTATTGACGGAAATGCTCGAACATAGTCAAATTATATTTGCTTTGGACTCTACAGACCAAATTTCATTAAGATCGACGACCCAACAGCTGTGACCTCTCCTTGTGAGTCTACAAATCCGATTTGGTTTCAATAGATCATGATACACGCTGTACCTTCTCTTGAGGAGCAGCCATTTCGTAATTGGTTCATTTAACAGTATCTCATTCATCAACGGGCTACCTGAAATACAGTGTGACAACCACTGAGTACATGGAACAAACCTGATGAAGATATCTCATCAATTGGCTTTGTAATAAATTTTTCAAATTGTAAAGAGACTTTATGGACATCCATATGGGATTGTGTTAAAGATATCGTGTCTCGAACAAAGGTGTGGGACATTACTGATCTAAAGCAGAGGATCATTGATGCTATTGATGAGGGTATGCTACAGCGAACATGGCAAGAAATCGAGTACCGTCCTAATGTGCTTCGTCCAACTAATGGTACCCATATAGAGATGTATTAAATCAGGAAAAAAAAAAAATTTAAATATATACGTCTCATTTTGTAACAATTTCCACTTGTCTGTCTCTTTATTTGCCTTTGTAATAAATTTTCGAAATTGTAAAGAGAATTTATGGATACCCTGTACATACATATGTACATCCTCGAGTCTGTTTCAGATCCAAGGCAAACGGATCACTTTTGTTTCGTTCGACGATCGCTTGTCGAGCCATTCGAACGTTCGTCTCACTCGCCGAGAGAGAAATAATCGTTGAACATAAGCGGCCGCTTTTTAATCATACGTGTTCTCTTACTGGATGTTTCTCGCAAAGATACGAGGAAAGATGAGAGAGGAGAGAGTACAGGATGGCCACTGAAACACTGAAGGGTTTGAAAAAGCCATAACTTGTTCATTTTCTATGTTTTTTATTTTCTTTTCTTGTAGGTTATAGAAAAAAGTACTGAAAAAAAATCCATTAATTATATTTCCAAATAAAATAATACGAAATTTAAAAGACACGTGTCTGTAAAAGTTACTTTTGTTTCGTATCATTTAGTCTTTCAGTGACCACCCTGTAGTATCGTTTCTTGCGAGCAATACAAGTGTGAAATTTTTCCGTAATTCGCACTATTTTTTTTCTTTCCTTTTAGGAACGAAGGTGATCTTCAATTTCTTAAATAGAATGCCATATTCTTTTATGTCGGGATTAATTTATTAATTAAAATAATATTTTATATTAATAAATTAATATATAATTAAATTATTATATATATTATATATATAATATATATAAATTAATATTTTATATTAATATCGAATATTTTATGTATTATGAATGTTCTGTATATTAATAAATATAATAAAATGGTACGAAATTTTTTTTTTCAATTTTTTTCTTCTACGACACTCAGGGTCACTTTCTGCGTAGTATATCTTTCTGATATATGCTTTCGTATAAAAAACTCTAGTTTTTTATTTAAAAAATTCACTTTAGAGGAAAGTGATGGGGATACAAAAAGGTTTTATGTTTCCCTCTCTTTTTTCATCTTTTTTTCTCATATTCACCGTTTATGAGAAAAGACGTTGGCTAGTAAATCCGTAAATACCCTGTATTATTCTGTTACACGCAACATACACGAGGGTCGTTCAGAAAGTAATATCCATTTTGAAACAAAATTTTGTAAATGTGCCATTTTAAATAATTCTCGTTAATACGTACGTTCATTTACTTCAATATTTTGTTTAACAATACTCCAACAGTTTTTTTTTTTTTTTTTTTTGTTTCAGAATAGTCATCACAGTTATAATGAAAACCGTGTAACTTCATTGATGAATTCAGCACATTTACTCTTTCGTTATCGAACTACATATATTTGTCTCATTGTTTGAGAACAAAAATAATCCAACGCAAAAAGCTATCATTTTTTAACATTGGAAGAGACGAGCATTTAAAAATTTATCGTGAAATTTTCATCAGAGACACGTTAAAATTAAAGGAAACAAAATACACAAGACTACTTTGATTCATAAAATTATTTAGATTTCTAAATATACAATGTTTTATATTTATCAAATCTGATCGTTTTATTTATCACTTCGATAGTTCTAGTGTCAACTCACGGTCATTGATTGCGCCGATTTGATGCATTTCCCTTGTGCAAAGTTATAGCATTCCGTTGCACGTAGGTACATTTATCTCTGTGACTCTGTGACATCTATTTTTGCGAGTGTGCGAGGCGGAAACGTAATATCCATTTTGATATAAGAATAATATAAATGTACTTTGAAATGTTTTCACGTATAAATAATATACTCTAATATACAAGGTGTCTCACTTTGATTTATGTCATCGTCTGCAGCGAGAAATATTATAAATTGCAACCTACGGTAGAACCAACGAAAGATGTATGATTTCAGGGCGTGCCTATTTCAAAGTCATTAATCATTTTGTAAAACTTCAGTTTTTCGAAATGAAGTCGCACAGTTTTATATTGTACCGATGCACATGTCGAAAAAGAAAAAAATCAGTTTGATCTCTTATGAAAGAAACATGCACAATAGAGTTCATTTGAATGCTTATGTTATTCTAATCTTTCGTACGATGTATTTCAGAAAACTGGAGCAAAAATGTCTCCTAAAACGAGCTAATACTTTCTTACTGGTAATACCGTAATATTCTGTTTAGATAATCACATTCGTCTTTTACGTGTCCATTAGCAAAAATTAGTGTGATCAGAATATCGCCGCAGATAATTGGACACTTAGTTCAATTCCATTAAAGCTATATTTCTGATATTTCTGTTAAATTAATATTAGGAATTAATATTTCGTTAAGTATTTAATATTTTTGTCGCATTTCCAACCGCGACTTGAGGAACTTTAATGTCCTGCATTTTCAAGTTCCGTGTTCATTTTTCACAAGCAGCCGAAATTTCGACAAATCTATAATAAATCTTTTCAATGTGGTTAGAAACGCATATTTCAATCGTTCCTAAATTTCGACAATAAACAATCGTAAAATCTCAAAATCTTTCTATCGATATCCATCAACTGTATGTGTTAAGATTATTAAGAGTTAGAGAGACTTAAATCATGTAAGATATAAGAGACCATTAAATTATTAATAATTTTTAAATCAACAATTAGAAAGATTCATTCGAATTTTATTTTATATCGCGATAATTTAAGACTACCTAATTCACGGTGATACGAATCAAGTTTCGTAATATTATATCGTACAATGTCATATTTATTATACTTATTTTCTAATATAATCGTCTATTTCGTCTCTCACGTGAACAATTGTCGTAAATGTGGAGCAAGTTGTACACGTTCTACGCTCGCCGCGTGCTCACATAACCGTCGTTGCACCCCATCCTATAAATCATCACCTCCTGCAATGCGTCGTCCTCCTAAAAACTTTTTCTAGATTGCAAAAAGATGATAATCGATCGGAGCCAAGTACTGCTCCAGTTCAACGCTGAATTTCTTTCGGGCCAGCGTTTTTCAGTATTCAGAAAAAGGAGCACAGACTGCGCTTTGTTATCGGCGAAATTTTCAATTCCCATCGCCGTTTCAACAACGACAGTGCTGATTGTTCGAATACAAAAATTGTCACGGTCTGTCAACATGCAAAATACAGCTGAGCTTCTGTAACAACATTTCGCTGTTCTCTGTTGAAATGAACTTTGATTGTTTATAAATAATTAAATATTTGTTTTATATGAAAGCCACTGTAATTATTTGTAAATTCAATTTTAATTGTTTGTGAATAATTAAATGGGTTGCACGATATATTTTTTTTATACTCTTTGTAGAAACAATTGAAATGAGATTAATTTCATTTTGTTCTGAAACGACTGAATAAGCTAATAATACTATACGTAGTTATGATATATTATATCTTGGAAAATTTTATTACCTTTAGTTGGTTTAATTAAAAGAATTTCCAAATTTTGTTTTTTGATTGCTCAGAACTCATTTCTAATTTAAAATTTAGAATCTTTATGCTATTTACAAATATTTGTTCTATATGAAATCAACTGTAATTATTTGTAAATTCAATTTTAATTGTTTGTGAATAATTAAATGGGTTGCACGATATATTTTTTTCATACTCTTTGTAGAAACAGTTGAAATGAGATTAATTTCGTTTTCTTCTGAAACGACTGAATAAGCTAATAATACTATACGTAGTTATGATATATTATATCTTGGAAAATTTTATTACCTTTAGTTAGTTTAATTAAAAGAATTTCCAAATTTTGTTTTTTGATTGCTCAGAACTCCTTTAAATTAAAATTTAGAATCTTTATGTTACTTGTAGTAATATGTACTCTATATGTAATTATACTATGGCATATATGTATATTACAATTACATATTATAAAATTCTTTATTCTAAATATTATTTCAAATTGTTATATAATTTTGTAGTAGTTTTTAGTATCGTACTATATTCTAAATTATGTAACACGATAATATATAATACTAATAATTTATATAATTCAGAATAAAGAACGTTAGATTATTTTAAACTGATTTGAAATATGGAATCTTTATTTTTTAATGACTCAGAACCCTTTTAACTTGAAATGAAGAATCTTCATACTACTACTTACAAATAATAATGTATTATTAATAATTATGTCATATTATGTCCTAAATTATTTATTAATATAAATTTATTCATTCTAAATAACATGGATTATTATTGTTTCTATATACATTGAATTATTTTACATCATTTTATGTGTATTATATAATAAATCATATAATATAATAATATGCATAATTTGGTATAAATACATACGTTATTTCATACTGACATAAAATACAGAATTACGAGTTAGCAAACGATATCTCTTGTTCTCGTGAGGATTTCTTGATTCTCACCTATCTTCAAAAAACATTATTCGATTATCGATGCAACAGTTCTTCTGTTAATCACAATCTTCTTTGAAACTGTTTAAAAACTACACGATCAAAAAATTTACCAGAATATTTACAGTTCAAGTTCAAGAACAATAATCACGAGTTCGTGGAAAGAGGATTTTGGGAAATGTTTGACTCTGAAAACGAAAAGAAGAAAAAGGAAAGTTCTTGATCTCTGATGGTTGAAAAAATTCAACTTGTCCCGTTTACATAACGCAATCCCGTCGACGAGTATTTTACTGAAGATTGCTGTACTTCATATGCAGATTCCCCATGAATCTAACGTGTACAGTTTACTGTCAAAAGCAAACACTTTTATACCGAACCTTTAAAGTACACACAGCGTTGAGCGAACGGGCAAGAATAAATGACGTTAAAGAATTTTCAGAACATTCGGCGATATCTTTTGACGGTACGATTTTAGGTTTTTTGAAGTATTTCAAGTCTTCTATTTACTTTCTACTATTCGTTTAACCCGGCTGCGTCCCTCAGCCACATTTTTCGGCGCCATTGTGGTTTTGGTTTCAACATTTTAACGTCTTTCAATTTTTCGATTTTTCTTTTTCGATTAGTATTGATAATATATTTTTTATCTAGAAAATATAAATATTTGTATAAATATGTGTATAAATATTTATATTTGTATTATATTATATTAGAAAATATAAATTTTTATATTTATATTGTATTAGAAAATATAAATTTTTATATTTATATTGTATTAGAAAATATAAATTTTTATATTTATATTAGAAAATATAAATTTTTATATTTATATTATATTAAAAAATATAAATTTTTATCTAGGAAATATAAATATTTATATTTATGTATATTATATTAGAAAATATAAATTTTTATATTTATATTGTATTAGAAAATATAAATTTTTATATTTATATTATATTAGAAAATATAAATATTTATATTTATGTATATCATATTAGAAAATATAAATTTTTCTCTAGGAGATATAAATATTTATATTTATATTATATTAGAAAATATAAATTTTTATCTAGGAAATACACTAATAATGGCATGTGCTGAAGAGTAAAAACATGAACACAAACGATATAATATATAATAAAAGGCTCAGTTTAAAACTACGAATAGCAGAGTAATATAATAAATAAAAGTGAATGTATTCGTTTCGAATTAAGAGGCAAAGAAATTTACATTAATTTGTCACGTGTGTACAAAATTTGTTACACAGTAAAACTTGTAAGTAAAAAAAAAAGTATTAGTGTGTAGTATATGTTGAGATATATTTCTGCACGTATTTTTATATTCCTCTGGTTCGTCACATTTCTTTATGTAAGGACTTTAATACTTTTCTTCCAAGGATCTTTTTACGATATTCTGAACATAAATTTAGTTTATAATATATTATACACGATAGCTTTGTTTAACGCGTACGTTTATAATTTTATAATTATTAAACAACAAAAATCCTTTTGGCCATAGGTTAATATATATTTAGTGAATGTGATTATTCCAAGGATAACTGATGTTACGTATTTTATATGTGTCGTTAGAGGAAAACTACTTCTGCAGTAATTCATAGGTGTTTCTTTTTTTTGGATATACATTTCTAAGGAATTTTGAAAGAAAACGCACGTTCAAGTTTCTCCATTTTTTTTTCTTTTTTTTCTTTTGTTTCGTGACTTGTTTCTCATTCGACACCTCGTATAATATTAGTATTTCTTGATACCTCGAAAAAGAAAATTTCTTCATTTTCAATAAGCTGCCACTTTGGACTTTCATCTCGCTAAATTATCATTAGACGCATCAATACGCTCCGGTGCTGTTTGAAACAACATCCATTATAAAAAATCGTTTTCCATCGACTGAAAATTTAACAAGCTTTTCTCATTTGATAAGACCCTTGTCGAAACGACATGAATTGAATTCAGTTCAATTATTGAAGAAGTTTAACAATACCCGCAAAGAAATAGAAATCCACAGTTTTCTCACAATCGGTTAAATAAATTGACCGAATTTCTGTCAATAAAACTTTTATTTGACTCGGCCAAGAAGAAAGCTCCTGGCTTTACCTTTGTTCATCTGAACGTTAAAACGATAAGGATTTAGTTTATCTACAGAATTCTACGGAAATTCGTTCGTTATTTACCAATTTAAAAGTTTCGGGTCCAGCACACGCGCAGTGATTTTTATATCGTTCGAAAAAGGTATTCGTTGTTTTTTAATATATTAAAATATTTATTCTGGTTTTTAGAAATACATATTTTATTTATATCTGCTTTTATCTGTATAGTTTTTTCTTTTTTTTTTTTTTGGTATGAGGAAGATAAATTAAACGGTGAAATTTAAAATCGCAGAAATTAAAGTAATGGACAAATAACGTTAATTTTGTAATTTTAAATTTCACTATTATTTAATTTATCGCTTCTTACACAAAATATATAAAATATATAAAAGTAAAATATTTAGTTAAGTGTATTAGTAAATTAAGGGTTAATTAGGTATATTAGTAAATATTAGTAAATTAAATAATGGCGAAATTTAAAATCGCAGAAATTCGAATAATGACCAAATTATATACAGATCAAATTAATAAATTCCATATATTTTAGACACTAATTTATACATATTTGTACATATTATTTACACTAATTTATATATATTTATTTATTTTTTATTAATTATTTACATTAATTTATACATATTATTTACATAATTAAATAAAAAATTAATTTTACTAAATTTTGCAATTTTTAATTGTTTCATTATTTTATTTAATTTAGTTTTCTTTTTAAATGCAGAAAGCTATATATGATACATACATTGAATAAATGAGATTCACGTGTCTACTAACTGCCACAAATTTTTTAATTCAACATATAGAGCGATAATTTTTCGTATAGTGTGATATTCGAACATTAAACTTTTTAATGAATAACGAGTAAATAAATTTTTCGCTTCTCTATTAATCTGTTAACCGCGCTTTGGCAAGTGTACTCAATACTCAACGTGAAATTCAATTTCAATATTCAATCCATATTTCAATTAAAGTTTTCGGTGAAAACTAAAAATTACACGTAAATTTGAAACGTTTTAGGATATTTTGAGACCGCAACGTAATCGAACGAAGTTAAAAAAAAAAAAAAAAAAGAAAAAAAAAACGATGAAAGGATTCGTTTGAAAAAAACTACGCACAGTAAAAATTGCTGGCCGTTGTGCAAAATTCTAATTTCCTGAAATTTATTTGGAAGAGGAATATTTTTATTTATTTTCAGAATACTCTTTACACGTCAACATATACAAAATGATTCGATCGCTTAGTTATTACGTAACAATCAGGTATATATATTTTTTTAGTAATTCGCTAGTGCGAAATGTTAAATCTCTAAATTTATTATTTTCACTCTTCTTCTTTTCGAAACAAGAAAATTACCAACATTCAACTCCATGGTAGTGAATTTGAGCAGCGTGTAAAATTGTTGATTTTTCAGAATAACGTTGCAAATTGATTCAACTTCAACCCCGCGATTAACAGGTCAAAATTCCATCACTTCGACGTTCTTGAAGTCGAATCGCGAGACATCGTTGTTTCATTAAAATTCGAGAAGATTTTATATCGACGAGGTGGCGATGAAAGAGGGGACAGGTGAGGATGAGGGGGAGGAGGGAGATTTCAAGCGCGATGAACAATACTCTCGACGCGGCGAGAAATTCCGCGAGTTGTATCTATTTTGGAAGCGCACTTCCGCCCAAAGTATTCCGCGGAAGAAGAAAGTTCGAAGTTGCAACAAGGAAGTTTCGCGGCGGTTCTTTTGATATGGTACACGATATGTCCATTTATTGAATGGCCGTAGTCATTGTCGTGAAACTTCCGCGCGTCCCGGCAACCGTCACGATCGATCCTACGATTCGTTGAAATTCATACTGAACCAGCGAAATGTCTTTCACCGCGAACACTTTAATCCCTTAAGCGTTTATGTCGAGAGCACACACTTGTTACGAAAAGATGAAATTTTTTTTGTTCAGTGTCGTGTAGAAAAAAAATTCGATTTGCTATTTATTGTAAAATTTAAGTAAAACAAATTATATATGTATATATATTATATATATTTGTAACTTCAGAATAGTTTTAGGGCGAAACGGAGAAAAGAAAATACGCACTTGAAAATAACAGGAATTGTTTGGAGAAACAAATTAAATTTATCTCTGATCATCTTAATATTGCAAATATTTCTATTTCTTTTCGCGAACTGATGCAAATTCAAGTTCTTTTCGCCACATTTTGAATTTTTAATGGTTTCTTTTTTTCATGGAGTGATTCTTAAAAAATAAAATATCAAGTTCTGTAGATATCAATAAAATTAAAAATTTTTCAGAAAACCACCGAAAAAATTTCCTAGAAAATGCTACTTGTAATCCGCGAGAACGAAAATTTTTTTCACGACTGAATCTACAATGGATTTGAAGATTGAAGCGCCTCGCCTTTATAACGATCTCGGAGAACTTAACTACTTTGTTGCACTTTTATTGAAATATATCAGACTTGGATGACGAGAACTTGAGAAATCGTAATAACGTTATTAATAAGAAACAAAGTTGTACTTTAGTTTTAGTTTTACTTTATTTACGAAGAATTAAAGTATATTTTTCACGAAATGAAAATTGCAAAAATAAGAAAACTGGGAAGCACACAGCAGTTCAGAGAATATCCAGGTTTGTCCTGCTAATCAAGATATCGGATGCAATTGTCTGATCTAATCAAAAAATTCTGGAAAATTCTCGCTCCTCCTTTCCTCGAAACATTATCAACGACGAGAGCGTACAAACTGAAATCGAGAAGCGAAAATAGAAAATGAGCTCCGTACAATGATGAGTACACGTTCGAAATGATGCAGGAAGTTGAATTGGAAAAGGAATTAACTGGAAAAAACGAGACGCGGGCGCCGCGGGGAAAAACAGGCTTCGTTACCATCGAAATGAATTGCAGAGACAACATTAATGAATTAAGCAAGGAATTAAAGTGGACAATTATTCTTCGTCCTGCCTAACTTTCTGGATGTTATTGCAAGTGATTACGCCCTTTTCAAGTTCTGAAGTTACGGTGAACGCCGAGAGGATAACGCCTCCTCCACGGCATGTTCCAACGGGATATTTGTTTTACAAATATTAATTCGAAAATTGCGAGGAGGGACAAAGTTAACTGCGAAAAGTAATAAAACTTGCTAATTCAAGGGTTTTTTCCCCCCCTTCGTCCTCGTTAAACAAATACAGCGTACTATAGCGAGATACACTCGCTCTGCTCGCCTCGTGACTTTTAACGTATTATTGTTTTAATTAATCGTATATGTCGTATAAACTAATTCGCTCGTTTTTAATCATTCGATAGAAAAATTGCAAAATTCATTTGATATATTCAAAATTTAGTTGATATATTTATTATGTAATGTATATATAACACATGTTAAATTATTGTAATAATTTTAATAATTTACTGTAATAAATTTATATTAATTGCAAAGTATGTATACCCTTCAAAAATTGTATTTACGAAGAAATCATAGCGTGGGTATTTCTTGGATATTATCGTAGAGAAATTTTTGTCGGAGATAGCATTCATTATTTTTAATTTAGTCCTGAAGTTGAGATAAAATAAATTGGGGATTTACAATTAACGCGTGTGGTAAATCGGTAAGCATCGAGGTCCAGTAATAAACGAATCGTAAATTGGATTACAATTCGCTAAAAATCCAGGACTATAGAGAAAAAAATATATGTCTCGTTTAAAATTCTTCGCGCACTTTTTATTTTTTTTTTTTTTTTTTTATGTATCATATCATATTGTGTATTTCGTAATATACATATAAAAAATATTTTACAACACTCGTGGAATTTGAAATACTTGTTAGTATTGGGCTCTGATATTTTAAAATTTATAAGCTCTTCGTGGAATAAAGTGTTTTCTCATTTTCTCAGTTTTGACATAAGTGAGTCATGGCTTGCTATTCACTATTTTATCGAATTTTATCGAATTTCTAACTTTTATCTAATTATTCAACTGTTTTATCTATATCTACTCAATTATCTGACTACTATCTATATAATTATCTAATTTCAACAAAGATTTAGAAAATCCGATATGAACGAAATAATGAGAAAAAGAAAGGAAATCGTTTCAAGGGATCGTCGAAAATGGGAATCTGTCCGAATTTCCCACGGACGTTTGAATTTTTCTAATTTTCGAGAAAAGGAGGGGAAGCAAGCCCTTGACGTAAAATCCTACGCGACGCGAAGCCATCTTCGAACGGAAGCGAACTGTCAAAGCGGAAGGAAGTTCACGCTTGGGGGCTCGTATTGTTGCGTGATTTTTCATCGCCGGAAGTTTCTTATTACGGAGGATTGGTAGGGACGGGTTTTAGCGAATTCCAATTGGCGAAGCTTTCGCCGTCGCCGGCTGAAATTACAAGTCTGCGAAAGAAACAGTGGATAAAAAGCGACGGCGAAGCAAGCCGGCGTTCCGTCAGAGAGGAATCAGCTACCAATAACGAGTCTCTCTCAGCTTCGAGAGAGCGCGCACACCTCTGAAAGGCGCACGATGTTCCAGCAGTTTGCCGTGTCTGTGTATCCTTTTTTTGAAGAATGAGAGAACAAGTAGAAAATTCATCGGGCTGTCATGGATTTGCAAGTAGTATGGTAATGCATGATGTAACTAGAGGTGCAGCGACGCGTTTATCTACGAGCACCTTCGACATTCGTGGTTCGTTAGTCAAAGCGTTCGTACGTTGCCTAGCGAGCGTTACGAGGGTAGCACATGGGCATGCAAAGCTTTTCATTCTCATTCTCTTTCTCCCTGTCTCCTCTTTTCCCGGTGACTGCCTCTCCTCTCTGTGTGCTCTCTCTCTCTCTTCTTCCTCAGCTTCTCTCCACGTTTTGTTTCTCTAATTGCGTCCCGCTGCAGCCACGTCCTACGAAAATTTCATCAAGAAACACACACCCAACCCGGCTTTCTAGACGAGCATCGTGTTTTCCCTCGTGATTTCTGAACTGTTCGGAATTTTGGGAAACTTGGTTTCACGAGCTGGTGGAGGGGACAGTTAAGGGGGGTCTGGACGGTGTGACGGGCCTAAAAATTACGTATATACTTTGGAGGGCTAGTAAAACAAAAGACTACATGTTTGATTGACATGAGCTTTCGTGGTTTGTTTTGACACATTATGAACTGTAAAAGGCAATATTAATAAAGAGAAAAAGAATGGCATCCTTTTACACAACTTTTTTTTACATTTGTCTAACGGTGTGCATAGTTTCAGCCAAACAGTAAGAGAAAGGCAAGAAAAGTTCGAAAGTAAACAATATTCTCTAGGAACTGACGATCCAACATTTTCATTTTTGTGAAAATTACGAAAATAGCTATTCGTTTTTCGATGTATCGAATTTATTTCCAGAAATTTCTACGTTTTTTGTTTATATTTTACGAAATTGTTAAAAAGTTACGTACGAAATGTTACACTAAAGATACGTACCAAGTTTCATAGTAATCGGTTGGTTAGATTCCGAGATATCTTGCAAATCGTTTCTAAAAACCTAGTTTCGAAAAAAACGTATTTAAAGTTTCAGAACGTCATTTTTCATACGTATCTTTTTTTACTTATATATCGCAGCTCACAGTTCTTACAATTCACAACTAAATTAAATCCAAGTCCCCCAATATTCGATTCAGCAAGTAATATTTGAATCACACGATTTACACTTTATTTATAATACTGCTTAAAGTTGTAAACAGTGATGCAAATTCAATTATTCTGTATCCGCGGATTTATTATTATACCTAAAATAAGTTTTAAAGGCTAGGACTTTATGTATCTTATTTCTAAGACTTCAAACTACTGTTTCAAACAAGAACAAAAAAAAAAGAAAATTCGATTTTTTGAAAATTTCACACTGTCTTAATTATTGTTAGATGCGTTTTTTCTAGGAATTTTACATTGTTTCTGACACTGTTTGTGTAGCGTTCCTCGGTCGTTCGCGATTTTTGAAATGTGTTTTGTTCTGTACAGCGTAGAAGAAATATTTTTACACAGTGATACCAAGTATATGTTTCAATGTTCTTTTTAGCACACACATGTACAGTCCTTTAGAACGTTGAATGATGCGGTGTAAAGAAGAACAACGAGAACTTCATAGTCAAAAAGTACAGCATTTGTGATTTAATTGAGAAATATATTATTATTTCATTTATATTTATTTGTGAAATATGTGTTTAGTATTAAATATACACGAGAAAATAGTTATTCTCATTACTGAATAACATATCGTACAATATATTATCATGTGTATTAATATTGAATAATATATTGTACAATAAATATTATATGTATCAGTATTGCTTTCCTCGCAATTCCATGTTTTTAAGTCGTGCATTGATTACTCTTGTTTCACAATTTTCACATTGTCAGTTGTCAATTGAACTTACATTTGTCCAATACGGTACTGTAGTAATGCTTCATGGTCACTTTTATGGTCACTTTTACGCGATTGTTATCAATGTTGAAAGTAAAATGTCTCGTTCACACTTAATTTAACACATTGATTGTAACATGGCATAACCATCGCTATAAATATTGTAATGTGATTCAAAATAAGATAAATATCATTGACAAGAGATCTTAAATTGTACGAATATAAACTATATAATGCTACGAAATGAAAAGTATACTTTTACTGTAACGCAACGTGTTCTAAAAATTAAATGTCACATCTCATAGACAAAATTATGATATATGAATTTCGTCCTCCATCAGACGACAAACATCTCCAAACCACATTTTTCATCATTAGTTACAGATTCTCAGTGGCTGATAAAGTCAAAAATATTGAATTTATTCCCATCGGAGAATAACTATAGTTTATAATGAAATATAATATACATACGTAAAGATATTTTAAAGAAAGTGTGTATATGAATATTTTTTTAACCCACTGTATACGAGTATCTTATGACAGACAACTACAACCTGCTGCTATTTGCGAATGATTCGTCAGTTAGTTATAAATTTCACGTGGCAGTTAACATATTTGTAATTAATTATCGCACAACATATTTACATATTACTGAGGCACCCGTTGCTCCCTCGATAAATGCACAATTTCGTCCTCCATCAGACGACAAACATCTCCAAACCACATTTTTCATCATTAGTTACAGATTCTCAGTGGCTGATAAAGTAAAAAATATTGAATTTTTAGAGAATAACCATAGTTTATAATGAAATAGTATAAACATACGTAAAGATATTTTAGAGAAAGAGTGTGTAATACAAATATTATTTTAATTTACTGTTTGCGAGAATTTCACAACAGACTATATAAGACTATATAATCTGTCCTGCTAATAATTTGTCAGTTAGTCAGATCAGTATCTGAAGCAGAGTATTGCCACCTCTCTGCGATTCTCTTCACTAATCTCGTCACACCATTTTCCATATTTCCACCAAGATAAGAATCCGAAGGACCCCTCATCAGCATAAATACTTGCGTTTCCGGCGATCGATCACTCTCACCCTTCCAGACATCGGATCCAGGACACGAATTTCAGTGTTCAAGATTAAAGAGAAGAGTTCGTTAGAGAGAATCTGGCATTTTCGAAAGAAGCGTGAATAATTTAAAGGATTTGCTTGATTAATATGAAATTAACAGCGTACGATCCGACGTACGGCACGTTCGCAACTTCGTTCTTTGATCAATTTTTAATCATACTATACTTTCTAGGAATTACCTAAAAATTCAAAGTTCTCAGGATTATCTAAATTCTAATTCTTATATTCAATATTCTATATCCAAGTACGTGATCAATGTTTATTTTTTCATAGAAGATTTACATAAATTAGACTCAACACCATTAAGCGACAAAAATTTCTTGGAATTATTTCAGAAACAAATTGTGATTATCTTTGTATATCGTTAGTGTTATTTGAGTTTGAGAAAGTTTAAATTTATTTGAGTTTGAGAAGGTTTAAGTTTGAGAAGAAATTAAAAAAAAATACATGTTATTTTATTAATTTTCTTAGTGTCTGTTTTATGGAATTAGTCGATTTGAGAAATAGCTCATGCACGTGTATTACTTTATGTGGAACAATTCGTACAATATACGATATAATATAAGAATCATAACTATTTGATAATTACTTGGATTCTTGCAATTATTTTCAAGCCCTGTTTATTTCATGTAACAAGATATGTTGCAAGATACAATCAGTCACACCAAATTTGAAATTTGGAACATTTTATAGACGTTAATTTATATATTGGTTAGAACAAACAAATTGAAAGAATAAGTCACAAAATCTATTGTACAATTATTATAGTTACATTAAAGTATAGAAAATGTGTTTTTCTTCTTCTTCTTCTTCTTCTTCTTATTATTATTATTATTATTACTATTAGTACTACTATTATCATCAGAATATATTTTATTTGTTTTACTGTACATGTGATAATTATTTACAGATTTTCACAAGATCGTTGTTTCGATTTATTTATTTATCTATACTTTTAAACATATTACGTTTATTATAAATCACAAAACCTGTCACACAATTACTGTAGTTGTATTAAAGTATAGAAAATGCGTTTTTCTTCTTGTCATTATTATTATCATTAGAATATATTTCACTCGCTTTATTTTATATGTAATAATTGTTCACAAACATTCTCAAGATGATCGATCTATTCTTTTAACATCTTGCGCAGAAATGACGTGCCACGCACGTCGAGAATTTTTTGTCCCAACCTAACCCAAAATTGCAATATTTTCTCAGTTTTATCAAGTATATTTAAGCTATGTGTATCCAGGCAAAACAAATAATAAATTTATTACCTCTCAATCATTTCCATCCAGTTACATATTAATTATTATATGTAAAATAAAATCAAATTCCCCAAATTCTGATAATCTGTAAATTAGTTAATTTTAGAATCGCTGATTTCATTTAATTTTATCACCAATCTTTATTGCGAGTAATATACAATGAAATCAAATACCCTAACTAAATCCTGGTAATCTAAGAAATTACTCGAATAAATGAAAATAAATTTTCAAATAAAATCAAATGCCCTAAACACAAACTACTCAAATTTAGAACCTTGAACTTAACCTCTTGCGCTGGAATGACGTGCCAGACGTGATAGAATTTTGTCCCAAAATTGTAATATTTTCTCAGTGTATTTAAGTATAATGTAATAGTAATAATTTATATATATAAATTATTATATATAATTATCATACTAATGTAATAGTAATAATTTAATAAAATATAATATATTTACTTAAGTATATGTGTATAAATGTTTCTAAGTATATTTAAGCAAAACAAAATAGGCAAAACAAATAGTAAATTTATTACCTCTCGATAATTTCTATCCAGTGATGTATCGTACCGACGATACGATAGTTCAAAGAGAAAACGACGAATTATTGTATATACGGTTCGGTCACTCGTTACGGTCCGCAATCAGTTGCCAGCGCAGGTGGTTAATTAATTTCTCGGTTAAATACTTAAAAGTATTCTACAACGTTGGCGAATGTTCAAATTTCGTTTCTTCCTCGGTTTTGAATGTACAGAAATTTCGACGAATGTTCATGTGACGTAGTATAGACTGGCTGCAGGTGTTCGACAACTATTCGCGAACTCCCGTTACGAGGAACATTCGCGAAAAGTTCGCGCGGTGGTTACAAAATGTTTGTGAACATCTTACGAGTGGAACATTGTTCGCGAGCTGTTGGCCGATGAGCACACGCGCTCTCATGCGCAAACCTGTGTGATCTCTGCGTTATCCTGGCTTAGCGACCCTTCGCGAAAACTTCTGAAACTGTGGCGCGACTGTGCGTTGCAACCTTCGTTCTTATCGTGCAACAGCTTCGACGAGAGGATCCTAAACGAGATGATCATTTCTTAACGTGTGTACACGTGCCCTCCCCTTGGCGCAGACCTCTTGCAATTAGAGTACACCCCGTACTCGATAAGTTACAATTTCTCGTTTCTTCCGGATTAGTTGGTTGCCTCTCGGCGAAATAAAAACGCAACTCGTCCGATCCTTCTGTTAACATATTTCACAATCGAGATAATTGAATTAAGAAAGTTGGGCTGTTGCGCGAGGAGAAGTTGTCTTCAACTATCTTGGTCTCGATGGAGCCGAGTAAACAGACGTTCTAAAAATCCAGTGGAAACGAGACTTTTTAATTTTGTTCGTTAAGAGTACGAATCGTGAATTAGTCCATATTGACGAAGTTTTTAGATCGTGTTACGCGTAGGTAGTGGTAGATTTAAACATCGTTTGTGAGAGACTGGATGGAGAGATGTTTAGATGCGAGCGAATCATCGTTCCGAGCATGTAATGAAATGAATTCTTTCTACGTTACTGTCTTCAATGGCACGAAATCTGTTATTTTTTGCGTAGAATAACGAGAAAATGTTCCAAATAAATTCTACAACAATAATAATATTCTACAATAACAATAAATAAAAAAATTTCCTATTCTTCAAGATCAGTCTCTTCAATACAAAATATTAACATGATACAATATAAAATGAATTCCATCTGAATTCTGAGTTGTGTAGAATAATGAGAAATGTTCTATAATAATTTTATAACAGTAAGTAATAGTAAAATTTAAAGGAAAAGAGAAAATAATGTAGTGTTCTACTTAAAAAGAAAATGAGTTTGACTGCCTATCCGTCAATTCAAAAAATTATCCTTCAAGTGATTAGTTTTTTAATACCATTGAATTAAAAAAAAAAAAAAATTATTAACATCTGCTATGAATTTCGAGAAAATGGATTCCAACACTTAATATGGATCACCCTGTATAGAAGTGAATTCTAGAAATGTTATAAGTTTTAATATCGTGGAAAATTGGGCAAAGAATTGTTTTATCTGTTAAATATTACAAAGAATATTTTATATATTTTTGCATATATTATTGACGTGTTGCGCATCATTGTGTTTTCAAGTGCTTAGAAATCAACATTAAATATGTCATTTATTTGTACATCACACGTTTATTCATTCATTTAAAGAAATTTAGAAAGCTATTGTGAAATTTCGCGGAACTTCAATTCTGTGTCAAATAATTGAAACAATATTCGTGTTTTATAATCGAAATTTTATATTAAATATTGTGAACAATATTGTGAAAATTATGATATCAGAATTGCTACTTTGTCATTACTAGTATCGATCACGATCGATTACAGTATATATCGTATTACAATATACATTATTATATGTATAATTTAAAAATTACACCCAAATATTATGTATTATTACAACAATAAAATTATATATACAAATAATATATAATAGCATAAATATTGTATATATAATAATATATGTTATATACAATATTATTTATCGATCAGTTTATCTAAAAATGCATTCCATTCAAAGAAAGTCAAAGTCGTTCATCCCTGTAAAGTCTGCATGTGTCCATTCACAAAAAAAAAAAAAAAAAAAAAATTAATAACATTCCTCGTTGCGAACGTGAGTCAGGAAGGGAAAGGTAACATTAGGTGAAACATACTGTATACATGATTCGGTGTGTCGACGTTCGATCGTTCTCCCCGTTCGAATTCCAAACTTCTAAAACGTCACAGATCGAAAATGAGACGTAACTGACATTTCTATCGCTGCATATTGAAAAGCTTCACAGAGAAAGAGAGTTTTCGAGTTGCGCTAGCTCGCACGTTAATGAAGCAACGTTTCCAGCAGAACGACGTTATACACGTACGTCGCCAGCTGAAAAACGTCTAACGCGGAGAATGTGTGCTATTCGTTGTCAACCGGTCTGTAACTTTTGTTCCCGGGCGAGCGTCTTTTTCACAGAGGAGTCAACTCGGAAATATCAAATTTTCTGGAAGGAATGCGATCACAGAAGGAATAGAAAGCGTACGAGCAAAATTCGACAAAGGGAACCCGAGCCAAGCGAATGTCAATATATTCCAAAAGCTTCTCCTCTCCAGCTCTCTCTCTATCTGGCTCTCCCCTTTCCATTTCGAGACTTAGACCGATAATTGTAATTACATCCGGACGTTTGTAGCGTGACATATTCCTGCCGACACGGAGCTGAACAGATTTTCTGGTTGAAAATCGTCCGCGCGCGGTCCCAAAGGGACTGCCCGGTAAATAGATTTTACAACGATTCAGAGAGGGAACACGGTAATACCTGAAACTCTTTGACCTCGTACGTTTTACGCTTTTACGTAGATTTACGCGTTAAAAAATTCCAATGGAAAGAGAGACGATGATCAACGTGGAACCACGACGGCGGAATGCTGCCACGTTTTGGGGAAAATTGTTGCGGACTGTGGTTATATTTCATTCGATCGCGCGGACAATGAAAAAATTTTGGGCAAGATTGTTTCAATTGTAACAAATTAGTGTTATTTTCATATATAGTGTCATATAATACAGTTTAATCTATATTATACTATTATAACATATTATTTATATAATATACTATATTAGTATCATATATTTATATTTGTATATTATATAAATTTGTATTATAATATATATCATATATTAATAATATATATATACTGTATTATAATATTGTAACATATTTTGACAACAAAACAGTACGTAAGACTGATTAGTTACGCGAGATATGTGAATCTAGAAAAATTTACAAACGTTATATGCTATGGTTGGATATCTATGTATGAAACAATAGATAACATTGTTGTGCTTGTTGGATCTTTCGTAATTTTGTTCTTAAATGTACAAGTATATAAGGTGGGCCGAAAATCACTTCTTACTAAAATAAATCGGTAATAAATAATTTTTAAAAATCATGTTTGAACTCAAAATTTAATTCAAAATTAATTGAAATTTTCTTATTTATTTATTATTATTATTTATAATTTGTTGATTTAAAACTAATGAAATTTTCTTATATCTTGATGTTTTATTTAAAAAAAATAGGTGGGGTAATACTTTTGGCCTACTCTATACAATGATTCACTGTAACAAACCACATCCGATCATATGGTTGCAAATACTGAATAATGAAAGATATTGAAGTATTCAAAGAACCAGAAAGGATTTTTCGATTCCATTTCTTCAATCATGTATGAAAGAATTCATACAGTTTAAATATAACTATACAATAACTTACGTTAATATTTAGACTCTGAATTGAAACAGTTTTGTAGAAAAAAGAAAACAATCGTACATTAGTAAACGTGGATTCATTTTAAAGCTAGAAACCTCTACTTTCGAAATATAATAATTCATCAAATCATGTAGCAAATGGATAAGTGAAAGTACTTTTCTTCTCGAAAATATTATAAATTGTCACAGTATGTACAATAGAAGGATTGAAACATATCTGTCTTGACTGAATCTACCATGGATTTGAAAAATTGAGGCTTCTTTTTTATAATAACTTCAAAAATCGTCATGCACGATCTTTCTTCGCCATTATATTGAACTCTGAACATTAAGTAACGCTTACACGACGAAAATACTTTCGTGTTATACTCGTTTTCACCTCACATTCAAAATTCAATGAGAAAGAAATCATAGAGCAACTTTTGAGGAATTGTTGCAAAGGCCAGTCTTCAAATTCATCGTCTATTAAGTCGTGAAAAAAAATTTCCAGTGCGTTTATACGCCAAGGCAATTTATAGCATTTTCGAGATGGAGAGTCTTCATTTCGCCATTTATCAAAGATGGTATAAAACATGTTAGAACAAAACGAACGATGCATTTCGAAAGTAAAGGTTTCAAGCTGTAAAATGAACTGAAGTTTATTATCATACAATTTCTTTTAACATTTACTCTCCGAATATTAATGGGAGTCATTGTATTTTGTCACGATTGCACGAATCACTCTGTACAACTGACATGCAAGAGTTTTGCAATTTAAAAAAGTGTACAAGAAACGTGTGTAAAAGATGGGAGTAGCAGCAAATGTTAGCAAAAAATATTATAATTGAAGGAAGGCGTACTAGAGAGTTTTGTGATGTTGGCAAAGTCAACATAATGCTTATACGTGTTGCAAGATGTTCTCTTGGAACATTATCATTCGAAGTACGCACACTGCAAAGAGAATAATAAACTGTGAGCAACTCATTGTGAGTAATTAAGTGTTCTTCTGCTTATATCAGACGAAATTCAATGGTAGCTCACGCAGCCATTTACAAAATTATCCATCCTCCTCTGTTGTTGAAACGTGGTGAGTATTAAAAATGGAAGAGAATACGAAACTGCCACGAAAATTTTGAATAGATCTGTTTAAATGCAAGAAGCAAAGTTTGCAGTAGCGTTTCTCGGACATTTGGACGTGTAAAAACGTTGATTTGGAAAACAGAATGTTCTTGCGTTCATATTTTTCTCATACATATACCTACATTTTATAAAATTAAATACAGTATAATTTGTAAATTTTTTTTATAATAAAATTCGGATTAAAATATCTCCTAAATTTATAATTTTTCGACATACGTATACAGATTTTTTTTTTATAGAGAATGTCGAACTGAGTGGACTAATGGTTCAAAAAATTTATCATTCTACTGTAAAAGAAAGCGAAAGTTTAAAAGGTCAACTACTGAATAATTTTCGTTAACAAAGTTTTTCCATATTTCCAGAAACACCAGAGATATTTAAGTAGAACGCGTCGACATTGATCTTTCAAAGTCCGGAACTTCGTTTTCAAATCGTAAAACTGCATGAACGCGTATCACCCGATCTTTCAACGTTTGCATAATTCTATATTTTGTAAAAATTAGTTCGCAACGTCTATTGTCAATTGGGAAAATAAAATAAAATGAAATGAAATGAAGTAAAATAAATAAAAAAAAGTTCCAAACAGCTTCAAAAATAACTTTTAGAAAATCGATCTCCGAATTTCCATTTCTCATAGTCAGATAAAATCAGATGGAAATATAAATTTTCATAAATATCCGCAGTCTTGGTTAAATAATTATTCGACAACTGAACAAAGGATGATGAAGAAAGCATAAACCTAGAATTCTTTCTTTGATCAGGGCGAAGCTATGCCGATAAAGTCAACGATATGCGGAGAACAGATAAAAATCGGTTAATCGCTCCTTTGCTGGGAAAGAAGTGCCGCTGGCATGTCGGAAGAACGAGAGGAACCGTTCGGGTCGCAGGAAATGGAATAACTGATCTAAAAATGAGGGTATCAGCAAAAGAAGAGATAGCGTGCTTTAATTATCGTCGAAATCTAATTCGCCGCGGAGGTCTGGCAACGAAAATATTCAGAATTTCGTGCGGTCGAAAACCGGGAGTATTCCCAGCTTCGAAAGTACGTGGAGATAAGTTACGCCGTCGGAATTAGTATTTGCAAATTACATTCGCAGCTGCACGCTGCCGTAACGAGGTAATTTGAGTTGTTGTGTACATGTTTTCCGAAAGACATGTTCCCGTTGCACGCGGATTATGTATGTACGCGTGTACATATGCATGTGCACGTGAGTATAAAGGGGATCGGGACAGATGTAAAATTATTAGGATTTCCCTTAGTTGGGAATATTTTTATGATTTCGCATCTGTGGAAATATTTCGTTTTTTCCATTATGCCGAAATCTGTCGTCGAAGTTGTAACAGGTTGTTTTCAATTTTAAAAAAAATTCTGTTTGGAATGGATTTCGCGTAAAAAGAGATACGTGTCTTTGTGGAATTTTTACGGGAAAAAGTATTGCACTTATGAATAACGTGGAAACGGATATTTTAGAATCTGTTCAACAAAAGTTCCGTAGAAACAAGTTACAAAATGTTATAAAAATAATAATATATATGTATAAAAATAATAATATGTATATATATAATATAATAAAATAATATATAATAAATATAATAATATAATAATATAATAAAATAATATATAATATAATAATAATAATATATATGTATAAAAATAATAATATGTATATATATAATATAGATAAAGATAATAATATATATAAATAGTTATAAAAATCCATTTTTATATTGACAAACAAATGATCTGTTCCTCCGACAGAAAAATTTTTGTTAATTTTTATATTTTATAGATTCTATTCCATTTGGAACTTTTATTTTTAAAAATTATTTTAAAGTCATCTTTTCAGTCATCATCTTCAAAGTCAACTTTTACTTTTAAAAATTATTTTAAAGTCATCGAGACTTGTAAGAACATTTCTCGAAAAAAGTTCTACGGTCCATGTTTCAAATATTATAGAATCTATTTGAAAGTTCTTTAACTTTTTCGATTCCTGGTTACAAAATTTTTAGATGAAAAGATATATTTGGCTAATTTGAACAAATCAATCCCTTAGTTAATGGATCATATCCCTTTTCTTAATACTATGGAATTTACAATCCTAGGTAATAGGGAGACGATTATTCGGTTAAATGAATTCCCCTTTTCTCATGATTACATTAAAATATACATTTCAAGAAAGAATGATGCAAAGAGTAAAATACAATATAAATGAAATACTTTTTTGATCACCCACGGATCTCGTATCTTTTTTGCTGCAAGATCACTTTGACGCACTGAGTTGCATGGAATTGTATTCTATTTGTTTCTCAAAATTTATTTATTTCTATCGAAAAATTGACTTTTTTCCATCCCCTCTTAGAATGAATTTCGGCACGAAAAAAAGAAATTGATTCAATCATCTGAATATTTTTCAAGCCATAAAATACGTAAAAAATAATTTAAACTTCGAGCATGTTTATATAAAGTTCTACATGATCTTTTTTATGTGGAAGGTTAGAGGATTACGAAATTTGGAATTTTTAAATCTGTATAAATCATCTTATGTAACAAGAAAAAGGTATGAATTTTATATAGATGAAAATTGTTATTTTCAACCATATGTACATACGTATATATTCTTTATATTTTCACAGTTTTATATATTCCCATTATTACCCTTTTCATTTTCAGTATTTATCTTAAACGATAACAATTTTTTAACAACTATTTTTTTGTATATATAAATCATTAAATTATCCCAATTTTCAAACAAACATGGTATATACTTGTTCTAAAACATTCGAGCAAGGGTTGCATCGATTTTCCAAGTTATTTTTTTTCACATTGTTTATCCAATAGTTCACATTAATAATATTTATCTTGAAAGATAATCGATACGAAAGTATTTTTAAT
Organism: Tetragonisca angustula; assembly: GCA_036937485.2. Classification (NCBI taxonomy): domain Eukaryota; kingdom Metazoa; phylum Arthropoda; class Insecta; order Hymenoptera; family Apidae; genus Tetragonisca; species Tetragonisca angustula. The sequence continues at coordinate 975,099 of JAWNGG020000037.1, read as the reverse complement.
TTCGGCCGATAGACGAAAACTCGTTTCTCAGACCACTGACAGGATTATATCGATAGTTTCTCGTGATAACTTATGACCCGCTGCTCGATACTCGCACGGCACGAAGACTGATAATAAAACTTTAATTTGAAAATTATTCCTCGAGCTTTGGCGGCACCCCCGGGTGCCACGTGCATTATTCATTATTTGCACCTGTTCGCGGCGTTTAATTATAACGAGCGAAACGGTGTAAACTGGGAGTATAAAGGAAAACAGTCATCGTGTCGGCAAACACAAAAGCGTTTGATTGGCACTAAGAGATTTGACTGAATCCTCGATGCCTGCGGATGGAATTATGCAAATGAACTTCCTCCTACTAAGAAGTTATTCTTGGTGACTCGTGTCGTCCTTCTTGAAATGTATCCAGAATTTCCGCGTCCCTCGCCTCCCTCGCAGCGAGAAACAGCGCTGGATGCGCTTGCATATCAAGCTTGAGCCTTCGTTCGGCAATGTCAGACTATAAATTCCATCAAGGATCTGATCGACGTTCCGCGAGGAGCAGGATTACGCGTTATTTTGTAAAATTGTATTCACAGATTGCAATTACGTCTCTGTAATTGTAAGCGCATTTTATGTGAATTAGTTTCCTGGAAGTTGATATTTTTAGAAGTTGGTATTTTTTTGAAGTTGATACTTTTTAAAGTTGGTCAAATTTCGTGTGTGTCTTCTGTGATTTCCTCTAAAATTTTCTCTATAATTTCTTCTATGATAATTACAGTTTTTTTCATGTCTCTTTAAAGTTTGACAAACACAGTCATCGAGAAAAATATTATTTGTTTTGTTATTTTGTCATTTAGTAAAATTGAATTCACAGATTGCAATTACGTCTCTCTAATTGTAAGTGTATTTTATGTGAATTAGTTTTCTGGAAGTTGGTATTTTTTTGAAGTTGGTATTTTTAGAAATTGGTATTTTTTTAAGTTGATACTTTTTAAAGTTGGTAAAATTTTTTCTGTGAGTTCCTCTAAAATTTTCTCTATAATTTCTTCTATGATAATTGCAGTTTTTTTCATGTCTCCTTAACGTTTGACAAATACAGTCATCGAGAAAAATATTATTTATTTTGTTATTTTGTTATTTTGTAAAATTGTATTCACAGATTGCAATTACGTCTCTCTAATTATAAGTGCATTTTATGTGAATTAGTTCTCTGGAAGTTGGTATTTTTTTGAAGTTAGTATTATCAAAAATTGGTATTTTTTGAAGCTAATATTTTCAGAAGTTGATATTTTTTTGAAGTTGGTACTTTTTAAAGTTGGTCAAATTTCGTGTGTGTCTTCTGTGATTTTCTCTAAAATTTTCTCTACAATTTCTTCTATGATCATTATAGCTTTTTTCATGTCTCCTTAACTATGTTTGACGAATACAATTATCGAGAAAAATATTACTATCTGCCAATTTAAATTAAAATTTTAGCGAAAATTTGGAGACTGCAACGAAAGGAAAATCAATAAAAATGAAAATATTCGCTTGGGGAAAAAACTGCACATAGCAAGTGGTTATAATATTGTTATTCTCTAAAATTTGCTTGAAAGCAGAATATTTATTCAGTTGTTCAGCAATTTCGTAACAGTTCGGTAATATGTTTTTGGCAACTGTTGTTACTATTTCAACAGTTTTGTTATTACTTTTTAATTTGTTAACCGTGTTCGAAATTGTTGTATCATGCGAAAGAAAAAAAATTTCAACTGTTCCTGCTGTTTGAATTAAAATTTCAGTGAAAACTGAGAAATGTTGGCAAATTTAATTAACATTCGTGCATTCGTAAATTTCAGAATTGAAACATTGAAACTATGAACGAAATAAAAGAAGAGCAAAAAAAAAAAAATTCACTTGAAAAATACTGCGCTCTTTAACGTTATCGTCCGCCGAAATTTTATTTTGTAATAGAATATTTCGAATATTTATTTACTTGTCCATTAACTGCGTAATCGTTTGATAATGTCATTCTGTTATTGTCATAAACAGAAATAATAAATTAAATTTGTAAATCATCATTATTTCTTGTGTAGATTTGTTTTTTTTTCATTAAGAAAATTATAAATATTTAAACATTGACCACTGTCAATAAATTGTCCATTATCGATGAATTTGAATGATATTTGAGAGAATTACTGATTTTTCAATATATATTTGTAATTTAATTCAATCATACGGTACACGTGTGTTTGACGTATGATATTCGTTCGTAATTTATTAAGAATCAGTATTCATGAATTTTTATTAGCACGAATTTCATTCGTGCGCAGTTCTTTTCAAACGATCAAATTCTAATCACAAAAATTCCAAGTACTGAACTTAAATTTAATTAAAAGTTAATGAAATTAGTTGAAATTTTTTTATTATTATTATTATTATATTATTTTTATTATTTATATTATTTTTTTATTATTTCTAATTTATTGACTTAAAATTTAATGAAGTTTTCTTGCATTTTGATGTTTCATTTAAGAAAAATAGGTGGGAAAAAACTTTTGGCCTACTCTATACAATGATTCGCCCAACATTCTGCTGTGACAAACCACATCCGATTTTTGGTTGAAAATATTGAATAACGAAAGATATTGAAGTATTCAAAGAACCAAAGAGGATTTTTAGATTCTATTTCTTCAATGATGTATGAAAGAATCCATACAGTTTAAATATAACTATACAATAACTTACGTTAATATTTAGACTCTAAATTGAAATTGTTACAGTTTTGTAGAAAAAAAAAAAAAAAATAATCGTACATTAGTAAAGCTAGAAACTCCTACTTTCGAAATATAATAATTCATCAAATCATGTAGCAAATGGATAAGTGAAAGTACTTTTCTTCTCAAGAATGTTATAAATTGTCATAGTATGTACAATAAAAGGATTGAAACATATCTGTCTTGACTGAATCTACCATGGATTTGAAAACTGAAGCTTCTCCTTTATAATAACTTCAGAAATCGTCATGCACGATCTTTCTTCGCCATTATATTGAACTCTGAACGTTAGGCTTACATGAAGGAAAATACTTTCGTGTTATACTCGTTTTCGCCTCGTGTTCAAAATTCAATAAACCGATGAGAAAGAAATCGTGCAGCAACTTTTTGAGGAGTATCGATGAATTTCTATTAGCGAATTTCATTCGTGCGCAGTTAATTACACCATCAAATTCTAATCACGAAGGTTCCAAGTCGCAATTTGCTGAGTTGAAATGCTTCGAATATTGTTAATCGTGAAATTATTGCCTGTAGTTTCATAGCTACGCAGTGGTTAGAAAGGCACGTTCCAGTTGTCACGCTCGCCTTACGGACAAACGATCGAAAGTGGAAACGTTGAAAAGTCAGAACGGCTCGTTGAAATTAATCTGAACCTGGTTATACCGAATGCACGCGTCAATTGACGAACGCTCCAAATGGAGAATTTTTCATGGCTCTTTGTCAGTCGCCGCTCGCTTTGAACAATTATTTTCTAATTTTTTTCGCGGCCTGTCGAGGCTGCTCGCTGCTTTCCCCGCGACGCTCGGCACGGAATTTCTACTCGGACTCGTATCCCGCGTATCGACAATTAGTCAGCCGATCCTTCATTTTTCACATCGTGTAATCGATCATTGTTCAATTTACTCGGGGAGAAGAAAGAAAAAAAAAAAGAGAGAGAAAAACACGGAAATGTGCATCTATCACGGATCCATTGGAAAACTGTCGACAAGAGGCGCACGCGTCAACCATAAATAGTTTTGACGCATGAGAAATGGACCAGATGCAGCACGTGTATCGCGCTACATCATTGAGGGGAGAGGAAAGCAACATGAACGCGTGATTTAAATAAAAAATGGAGTTTGTTCCGAAGATGCGTGTAACCTGAACGTTGGCAAGCGGTTCCCCGAATGCAGGAAAATCGAATTTAGTAAAAAAAAAAAAAAAATTTAGCGAAAAGTTTGCTACCACAAGTTTGCTGGATATAAAATGGCATTTGAAATGGTAATAAGAATGAAGGGTGGTTGAGGAAGATCATTTCTGACGCGGTGTGTTATGCTGGTCAATTTGAAATAATTACTTGCTTCAAATATTTGTCTGACTTTAGAGAAACATTACACGCTTTAGGGATAAACTTGGAATAATTACTTGAAATAAACGTTTCATTGTTTGGTGGAATTTTTATGATTATTGGAAGATCAGGAAAGTACTAATCAGTAGTACTAATCAACAAATACTGTAATAACGTGCGAAGATTATTGTACACTCGTACAAGACGTTCTGTAAAACTGTTACAACAAACTGTGTTACAACAAAGAATTTTTCTATGTTCTTAAAAATTTTAATACTTGCAAAGTAACAATTGTATAGTATTTAAGGAGACACCATGTGGTAACAGCGACAAAATTATACATGAAACAGTTTTACGTATGAAAGAGGCAAACTACGAAATATGTGTATGTATATAAGAAAAAATTTCTTTGAAGGAAATATATTTATATGAAATATCTCAGCAGAAGAAAGCTGAATGATCTTTATCTATTTAGTCAATTTAATTAATTCATTAATTATTTGAGAAAATTTAATGAACGAAAATTTTTGAAATATTAAGAAGAAAGCAATAGTGTATTATCTTAATTTATTATTCATTACAAACGAGTCTAATAAACTAATCCATTCACACCATCATTCTAAAGCTTTCGTTTTATTTATAATTTGTATGAGATATGTATATTTCCATCAAATACAGAATCTGTGCAAATCATTTTTTCATATATTGAGACAAATAATACTCGAATGTCGACGATAAATATTTCAATAAATTTAAATCGTTTCATCAACGACGATATTAATATGCATTATTTTATTTCACGTTTCATTATAAATGAAATAGGTAACTTATTTGCACGATCACTTTGAAATTCTTTTTTTTTTTAACAAAGAAATTTCAACTTGGGCATTTTTACGATCTGTGAATTGTACAACTACGAAATTTACAAAAAACATTTTGCATTATTGAAACAATTAATATACCAATATTTAATTAGTAAACAGTACTAAATAATTTCACTAAGCTTAAATCATTCACTAACGATAAATTCAGTATTCTTGCTAGGCAACGAAGGAAATTGGCAATTTGATCATTTTTTAATTATATTCATAGTATTTGTATACTGCAACATAAAGGAACAGACTAAAAAACATTCTCAAAATTTTCATTTTTAATATTTAAAATTGATTCTAAATTACATTATTTTTATTTTTATTTTTAATATTTAAAATTTATTCTAAATTATATTATTTTTATTTTTAATATTTAAAGTTTATTCTAAATTATAATTATTTTTATTTTCATTTTTAATATTTAAAGTTTATTCTAAACTATATTATTTTTATTTTTATTTTTAATATTTAAAATTTATTCTGTGCAGTATAAGATATTCTTAAAATTTTCATTCTTAACATTTAAAATTATTATTGTCAGTATACTTAGTAATGCAATGCCAAGAGAGAAATGAATTCTTGTTGCGTTATTTAATAATAATTTGTGTTTATTTCAGGTAAAGTTCATGCTTTCTCAAATACACACACTATGTACGCACCGTGTGTATGGAGAGGTTGGACAAACTCAAAACAATAAATACTGCGTGTATTACAAAGTTTGTGTATTTCTGCTGATTGTACGTTATCACAAAGTTTGTGTACCTCTGCTGATTGTACATAGTTATAACAATTCTACCTCAAAATACATTCGTCAATACAAACGTACATATTACACTTCTATTCAAGCAACGTTTTCATTCATGATTAATATACGACGAAACGAACCTGTATAATATGTATTGTTATGGATTATGTCTTTGTCGTTAATTTACCGATGTTCTCATTGTCTCACATAATTCGTACAATTCAGGCAGGATACAAATTTCCGATGAGATTTATTGATGAAATACAATAGCAACAAATAACGTTTTCTGACTGAATTTTTAATTAATGTAGTATGGGGAAAGCAAGTTTCGGGATAGAGTTATTTCATATGACTCATATGATGGTAGAAAAAATTTTGAAATTTTTCGCAAATGATATATTTCAGTAACATGCTTTTATCATTATAATTAACTTTTTAATGGAGTAATATATTTTTCTGTGGAATAAATAGATATAATATGAAAAAATATACGAAGTAATTAAAGTACAGTGCTTTTTATAATATTCGTGCAAAGTAATTTTCCACTGATTTTCCTGTTATATTTAAAAGAAATTTATGTAACAATTCATAGCCTAATAATAAGTAACATATTTAATTACATTTAGTAACATTTTCTTTTCTAACTAATAATATGTTCTTTTTTATATACCAATCGATATTATCTTTTTTATTCTGAATATCAAATGCATTAGAGTATTTGTATACGAAAACAATTGCAATTTTACTAAAACTATAAAAATTAAAAACGGATAAATACAATAAATATAATATATAAATATGATAAGATATAATACGTACATATAATGAATATGATTAAAATGAAGATTGAACACTACCTTTTAAACTAATAACTTTATATTCAGTGTAAAAAGAAAACACATCGATTGGTACATAAAACAAAATAAATTGTTTCATTCAAAAAAGAACTGACAATCTTAAAATCTTCATATTGAAACTTTGCCTTGGAATCTTCCTTTATGAAATTGTAAATAATAAAAGTGTTTAAATTGTCTTATCGATCCTCAGTTTGAGGAATTCAAATTCCACAATGACTACAATTTATTTTTCTCTCTGAAACCGAAACCATAATATTCGACGATAATCTGAAAGTACTAGAAATCTTAAATATTATAAAAATTGGTCAACATCGTTTAAAATCCCCAGTAGACAATTTGTATGGTCTCCTCTTACTTTTACAACTTCCATTGGAAGATAAATCGAAACGGGACGAGATTTGATGTCTTTCAGTACTTTTACTTCTTGAGCGCGGTACACTTTTAAAGACGTGCCTGCGCTTCGCGCGCTACGAATTGGATACACCCGGAGGTGGAGTAAAACTTCGACAATTATGCTGGAGATGTGCATCGACTGTCCCATCGTATCGCGTTGTCACGCGAACTTGAATCAACTGGGGGAAACTTTTTACCCCCTTGGCAAAAGGAAACAGAAAAGAACGAAGTCCTGGCCGAACTCTATTCGCGTCATTAAAATCTTGAGAAGATTTCAAAATCCACAGCGCCACTCCACCCTGTTGTAGTATTTTGTATTATCCATCACCGAGCATAAGCCCACTCGATGAATCAAACATTTGCAACCTCATCGATTAACCAGATTTCGAAATCTCATCCCTCGTGCCACCAATTATAGCGTACGTTTACGCGGTGAAATCCAGCCTTTCGTATCGAAAAATTGTGAAATATAATCACGCAGGAAAGGAGCATCTTTCAATTCTTCGACCAAACGAGTCTCTGCTCAGAAACAAGGATGCTATAATTGGACTTGTACTTTAAATTCTGTTACTTGCGCTGGCAATTGATTGCGGACCGTAACGAGTGACCAAACCGTAGACAATAATTCGTCCCTTTCTTCTTGACCACGTCGGTATAATATCACTGATTGAAAAGTAATAAATTTTTCTATTTGTTTTGCCTATTTTGTTTTACTTAAATATACTTAAAACTGAGGAAATATTACAATTTTGGGACAAAAAATTCTTAACGATATTCACCCATTTATAGAGAAATTTTAAAATACAGAAAATTGTAGTAAATGTACTCAATTGGGTGCTTTTCCACATTTTTTGATCTAAAGTATCGGAAAGTTGAATCCGGATAATTCTAGATTGAATGATCAAGAAGAGTGAGTTATTCCAGACAGAATAAATTTTTTTCACAAAGTGCTCTGTTCCTGAGAAAATGAAATTTAATTATAACATGTAACACGTTGTTTCTTAACTGAACACATTCTTGAAAACAAGAATTTAAATAGGAAAATTTCATTCTATATTTTTCACTTGTATTAGTTCGAATAACTGTCAATCATTATTATTATATTAATTATTACAGAATAATAAATTAATTACTATAGAAATTATGCTGGAATTATTAATTCTTGCGCAGTTTGGTATTAACGAAATTTGACAAATTTTTCAAACACGATTTCCAAGTAAACGATGTCTCAAATGAATAGTGCTATTTTTATATGATTTACATTTTTTTTTTCTACAGTTACGTGACACTGTATAAAATATTCAGAGTACGATACTTTCTATAATATGTATAATAAATATAATTACAATGTTAATATATTTAATATATGTAATATATATATAATAATATAGTAACAATATAAGAATATAATAATATACATAATATAGTATATAAAACTAACCAAAGTCTCGAGCAAAGATATAAATTTGCTTAAAACTTCGCTACCTGATAATAATACAATACAATATAATATATATAACGTAATCCGTAAAACTAATCAAAGGTTTAAGCAAATATATAAATTTGCCTAAAAATTCGTCTGTGTCTAGTGACAATTATAAAATTGATTTCTAGATACGAAACTAACATCGAAACAAACGAAATAATATCACGAATGAAATATCTTTTACCTGAAGAAAAAAATCACCTTAGTGTACCCTGAACTAAACTTTTCACTCGGAGTGTAAATACTTTCGATCGTCGATATTCACGTATTAACGTAAAATCTGCGATTAAAACGGCGCCCACGCTTCCTTTTTCGCGAGATATTATTCTATTATCGGGAAACGTCTCTCTCGAACACATCCGTTTCCATTCTATACACGAACGCGCGATCTAGCGTTGTGCAAATGTAGCTTCTCTGCTTCGTAATCATCGCGCTGTTCATTCATTTCCATCGTGCTTGTAGATTGTTGAAAACGAATCAACAGCGTGTCAATAACTACTGTTTACTTCGTTTGCACGTTATATACCGGGAGCTTTGTTGCTTCGACGTTGGGAAGCATCGTGTGTGCACGCTTTCGCGCCCAGTGTCGGCTGTATCGCGGAAAAAGAAAATGGTTTTCGCATTCGACGAGCAACTTGATCGATCATACCTACGAACGTCAATCTTCACGGTATATACACGGTGTCCATAAAGTCTCTTGGCAATTTCAAAAATTTATTACAAAGGCAAATGAAAAGACAGATAAGTGGATATTGTTACAAAGCGAGACGTATATATTTAAGTTTCTTTCTGCCTCTTTTAATACACCTCTATATGGGCACCATATATAGATTTGAACTCAAATCATGTAAGATTTTAAAAGTCGAACAGACTTAATTATTAAACTTCTACATTTAAAATTTATCTTAATTCAACATCGAGGTCGCAATAATTTTTTTCTATAAGACCTATAAAAAAGATATAACGCTGTTATCCCTAAGGTAATTTAATCTAATAATTATAAATTATGAATCAAAATATTTTTCTTAAATTAAAGTTATTATTAATTAAAATTTATTAAATTTGATAATTCACCCAATTAAATATTAAATTAAATTTTATATTAATTATAAAATTAAATTAATATAAAATTCTATAGGGTCTTATCGTCCCATAAAGGAATTTTAACATTTTTATTAAAATTTTAAATTCATATAATAAATATGAGACAGTGTATATTTCATTCAAGATTTCATTTAAAAATCAATTGATTATGCTATCTTTGTACAGTTATATTGCAGCCATTTAAATATTCATTGGGCAGATTGACTTAAAATTATTTTCAATAAGACAAGTTTTTGATAAACAGGTGAATATATTTATTTTGCCTAATTCCTTATATTTATATTTTATAATTAAATTTATATAAAAACTTATTAATTTATTACTAATTTAATCATATTTAACCATAATTAGTTGCACATCAAAACTGTACTCGATTTTTTACACGATCGATGTTTTCCTCAGATCGTCCACTCTTCCCTTTATCGAACACTGGTCACTGTCTCCATAAATTTCTTGTGCCATGCACGAATCGATGGACGTGACGGTGGATCTCTTCCATACTTACTGTCAGCGAAACTTCAGAAATTTAAGAAAAGAAGTATATCTCTGGAGTATATCTGTAGAAGATTAAAACATTAAATGTCTCTGTAAATAACGAGTATTGACGGAAATGCTCGAACATAGTCAAATTATATTTGCTTTGGACTCTACAGACCAAATTTCATTAAGATCGACGACCCAATAGCTGTGACCTCTCCTTGTGAGTCTACAGATCCGATTTGGTTTCAATAGACCATGATACACGCTGTGCCTTCTCTTGAGGAGCAGCCATTTCGTAATTGGTTCATTTAACAGTATCTCATTCATCAACGGGCTACCTGAAATACAGTGTGACAACTACTGAGTACATGGAACAAACCTGATGAAGATATCTCATCAATTGGCTTTGTAATAAATTTTTCAAATTGTAAAGAGACTTTATGGACACCCATATGGAGTTATGTTAAAGATATCGTGTCTCGAACAAAGGTACGGGACATTACTAATTTAAAACAGAGGATCACTGATGCCATTGCCACCATTGATGAGGGCAAGAAATCGAGTACCGTCTTGTAGTGCTTCGTGCCCATACAGAGGTGTATTAAATGAGACAAAAAAAAGAAAAGAAAGAAAAACTTAAATATATACGTATCATTTTTTAATAATTTCCACTTATCTGCCTCTGTAATAAATTTTTGAAATTGGAAAGAAACTTTATGGACACCCTGTAGTTTGCAAACCGGTGACGTGTGCGACTCTGGCGCTCAACTTTTCATCGTCCGATCCTTTTCGACTTGTAAATCTCAGGAGCCCGTACGCCGAGGCGCGCTACTCTTAACTTCCTGTACGATTAAATTCCCTTTCGTCGTGCCCGTCTACGTTTCGCCGCGAAAGTTTCGGGTTATTCGGCGCCTACGAGATGCGAAGTTGTCGCGAGTTCCGCCTTCGCGCGCAAATATGGAGACATTTATATTAAACTGAATTCATTGCCTGTGTAATTCGTTTCGAGAATGGCGGTAATACGGTAACGTGTAAACTTCTCAACACGCCGTTGTGTTTGAAACTTTTAAACGCGGCGTTATTTGCCGCGCTTCTCGCTGTTAAAAGTGATATTGTGACAAACTACTCTTTCGCACTGACTTTCGTGACGTTTTTCTGCGACATTTCCATTTTCAGTTCTTTGTAAAGATGTTCGATAACTTATATGTAATAGATTGTATATTATGGTGTATATTATATGTTACATTGTATTATAGTACATTGTATATTATATACATTATATTATATTGTATATTATATATATTATATTATATCGTATATTATACAGAATTATATAGTACACTTACATAATTATATAATACACTGTATATTACAGAAATTTTTTGTGAATATAAATTGTGATTATATTTGTCAAGTCTTTACGACATTTAATATTAATTTTAATTTTCAATTCTGTATACAATTAGTTGCTTATGAGAACATTAGAACATTTAATTCCAGAAAATTTTTACACATTTTATGAATGTTAATTGCCATTATACTGGTCAAATTTTGGTCTAGAAATATTTTTAAATTACAAGAGAAACATTTAATACAAGTATCATACAGATATTTAAACACTTAGGATTCATTTCTTATATGGGGAGAGGCTATATTCAGCGGGATCATTTTTAACACTAAAACTATTTACCAGGAGCGATAAAAATGATCGATTTATGATTTTTCCTGAGAAAAAGAAATTTTATGTAAAACGTATTAATATGTATGTATATATATATATATATATTTGAAGATTTAAATAATTTTTCGTAAAAATGTATAAATGAAAGCTTCGATGTTCTATTGTATTATGAAGATTTTTTATTCTTTTTATTTTAACGTTTCTGATGCAGATTTTATGTAATTTTAAAATAATTAATGGTATTGAACGAATTATACTAAATATATGATTAAAAGGTATATTTTGTAACTTTCACGTACATTTTCAGACTAATTTTAAATTTTACTAAAATCATGACAATCGTGTTATGGTAATAAAATTTCTAAATATATATTATAGATTATACATAATATAATATATAATATATAAATATAATATAAATATCATAATGTATAATGTGTATGCATTATTATATATGTTATTAATATTTATTATTATTGACATTAATTATACATAATCAAGCCCATAAATACATAAATGGAATTCATGCACTTGGACAGAGTTTATTCGTATCTAATTTTATATTGTATTTGTCATTTATGCGAGCTCCATTTATTTCAACCAAATTTTATTAAATACCCGATTAAATGACCTCTTGCTAGTTGACTTATCTGAATACGAACTCCACATGAACGAAAAATTACTAGTGGTGAGATTCAGAAGACTTTTATTACGTGAACTCCAATTATACGAACTAATTGTCTTCAGACAAGTTCATATGAACGGAGTTTCATTGTATCTCAGTACAGCATTCGATCTGAATTGTAGCAGAACACAGAAAATTAACAATAGATGAGCATTTGTCGGTCGTAACAGAGATATTAATCTTTTAATGAAACTGCACCGCTGTCCAATTATTTATGCATCGTGTATGTGACATGATACTGAAAAATAGGAAGAAAAATATTTTGGATAAAGTAGAGAGAGCAATTCGATATCAAACGTAGTGGAACATAAATTTACGAATGATAACGTCGTTGACTTTTACAGAGGTCCCCAAGAGGAGAGACAGTCGGAATCCAATTTGTAATATATCTTAGATAAAAGTATCCCCGAGTTCTCGTATTAGCCACCTACATGGCCATAAACACAAACTGTTGGCACGCTCCACTCCATGCTGGAAAATCAATTACCCTCAGATACAGCCTTCAATGGACGTTGCGCCAAGTCGACAAAGTTTTTAATCTACGCTTACCACTCCCACCTCGATATCGATAATTGCACTTTTCATAGAAAAACAATTACCCCTGCGCTCTCCACGTTATTTAAGATAACGTCATAGTCGAGAATGTACCAGGTTGTACAGAGTGGTCACTGAAAGACCGAATGATATAAAAAAATATACAAAAATAACATTCACAAACACGATATTTTTTAAATTTTTTATCATTCTATTTGGATTTTTTTTCAGTGTCATGTGTGAAAAACAACATCCTTCAAATGACCACCATTTTGAACATGAACATGACTTTTTCAAACCCTTCAGTTTTTCAGTAACCACCCTGTATAATACGTCACGCGAAGTAGGGTAATTGTGTGTATTAGCGTGTTTGTTCCGGTATTAAATTATTATTATCACATTTATATTTTTTATATTATTAATTGTCATGTCGTACCATATATTAATTATAAATGAATGTAACAAGAGAATTTGCAAAAATAGAAGACAATATTTTTCTAACGAGGTTAAATTATTAAATTACAATACCTGATAATATTATACTGTAATTACAAATTGATTAATAAGTTATTATTAATCAATTTATAACTATTAATATTATAATTATATAAGTTGGTTAGTACTACAGTTGTTACAATTATATAGTTATAATTAGTTAAATTATAAGCTACAGTATTTAGTAGTAGTATCATAACAATGATAATACTTCTGATCCTTGCAAGTTCTTTCGTATAATTTGCTTTATATTTTGATTTTATTTACTTTATAATTTTATTTTATTTTTTCTATTTACTTTATATAATATTAGAGCAGAATAATGCAAACAGTTACTCTATTATATTTGACACTGAAGCTAGTGGTCAAAATGACCATATTCGTAATTCTTTTTTTAGACATCCATAACGATCCATTTTGATAAATTTGGATGATTTTTTGTTTAATATATAAATAAATGTTGTTCTTTGGTATTGTCATATATAATAGTTACTGATAGTTTCACACAGTACTAAAAAATAATTTTAATAGCATTTGATTTAAATACTATATCAAGATGCTATATTATTTGATTTAAATAAAACGTTTGATTAAATTAAACGTCACATAATGACGATTAATTTGATTTTAATTAATTGAATTAAATAAAACGGTGTAGTTAAACACTGTTTTCAAGACAAATTTGCATTTCGCATATTAAATTAATATTAAATTGAGTTTAATCTAAACGACGAGAATAGAGACACATGCAAAAATATATGAAATATTCAAAGTATGTTTAATAGATAGAACAAATTCTTTTTTAGACTTAGCTTCTTCAGTTTATACGTTTAAATGTTTTATAAAAGTTTTAAAATCCGTAGTTCATTGATTACAAAAAGAAAATAATGATATAATCATCTATGTTCATACAAGTTTATATTTTTGTGGATGTAATTACCGACGATGGAAACATAAATTTGTATCAGAGTAATTATTCAAGTGCAAAAAGATAGGAAAAAATTAATTCCCTTTTTAAAATAGTATGTCATTTCAAATCTATAAAATTTTCACGAAAAGTTTCGAATTTCCAAAAGTCCTAAAAAAAAGTGAAAACTGAATAAAAGTTTATTCCGCTGATTAAATATCACGATATGTATTTATACAATTTGTACAATTTTTGCAAACTTTTCTACCTTTCTGAATTTTAATGAATGCGTCAAAATAAACTGCTGACATTTGCATAAGTGCTTTAGAATAAATCTCTAAAGTAAAATAGGCTTGAAAAATTCTCCAATAAACTATTTTTAATTAATAATAATTATTATTGATCAATGATGAACAAGACGAAAGGATTAAAAAAAAATTTTTTCGTACGGAACTTAAAATTGAAAATTTATTGAAAATTTATTAAGCATACTTGAACTTGGCTAATTCCAGTTCGAACAACATTAACATAACAGTATTTACTAATATATAAATATATATAAATATTTGTTTCCAGGTACGTACAAAGAAGAATACTATAGAATTAAATTTTGCCCAGCCACTATGCATGTGAGTATAAAACTATTTAATACTCGAAGATTATACAGTATTCGAACTATGACATGCAACGAAAGATTTTTAAGATTTTATCTTAGCGATCAATATGTTATTATCTGCGGGTAAGTAAATTGCGGATTTTTATGCAAATTCATATTGTTTGAAATGATTAAAAGAAGCAAGATCTCGGTAGATAATTACAATTATTTTACAAACTATTGGTAGATAATTACAATTATTTTACAAATTATATATTGTAAAAGGCACTGTATTTTGTATATATTTTATATATTTCTCGAATTGTATACATTCTGTGGATTTTCTATAAATGCATAAAAATTCGCATTCCACAGACAAATGTTTTAGTGAACACTCTTTCGAAGTTAATAAATTACTAAATTATTTTAGTATTAGTGTATACAAATGTATAATAATTATTAACAAGGATGACTTTTACCGATTTCACTAATTCTGAAATATGTTATTGGGGCATTATTCTAAAAAAATTTTTCCATATACATGTTCCACATATTCAATGCTATGTCGCTTCTTGACACTTAGGTTCAATTTAAATTAAACGAGAATCAATGTCGAGTGATGTTTGCTTCAATTTACCGATATACTATATTATTAACACAATTGGAAACAGGTTCAGGTTTATATCCCAACACAAACCTAATCTAAGCCATCCGCCAACACTCGTCAAAGTAATTCACAAAAGTAAATAATTCGTAATAAAACAAATTTAAAAATCATTGAAATCGGTAAAGTTTGCGCTTAGAGAAATGTGAAATATATTTTCATGCACATATATTTCGGAAACTAAAGTCGAAAGCTCCTTGGAAAGTATTGAAATCGGCGAGGTCGAAGAATTACCAAAAGTAATATTTATTTCGCTAAATTACGTTCAATTGAGGTTAAAAAGCTAAATGTGTCAATAAATTGTTAAAAGAGACGAATGAGCTCTTGTTTTTGAAAGTAGCATAAATCCATTTATTCACACATTGAGATATTTAAGAGTTTGACTCGACTAAATAATATTGTCAAACGTTAACAAGTAATTTATTTACAAAACTGTAAACTTGTTAAATTTCATTGTGCAATAAATAGTTAACTCATTTTTTCTCCAAAAGTGGACTCGCATCACTTTCGAAAAAACGAAAAAGAAACGGCTCAAACGTTTCGTCAAACATCTCACGACGTCGGGAAGAGATGTGCTCGCTCGATGTTGCACGGAATTGAAGCCTGTTCTCGCGGCGTGTGTATCTGCTACTCGACGAACCGGAAATTTTCTATCCATTATACACACACCACGTGGGAAACTGGAACGGTCCCATTAGATGAAATATCGCGGTCACCGCCTATCCACCAGTTCAAACATGCAGACAGTTCGAATTCGGAGTCGTCGCGACTTCATGACACGGTAAACGGGTCACTTCCATTTGTATCCGCGACACGCCGCACAGCCCATCGAAAGTTCGACATTGCCGGTTTCTCTCCCACTCGCCGACCGATAAAATTGCCGGGCTGTTTTTCCAACCGGGTTGCAGCAGCACTCGGACGGTGGCTGGCGCGCGTTCGCCAGAGTGCAAACAAGAAACGTTTTCGGCACACGAGAGTCGCCGGCTGTGTTGTAAACCTTTACGGAATCAATTGGCCCCGAACGATTGGGATTCCAGGCAGCTCCTTAATCCGGGGGAATCGGTGTCGAGCTCAGAGACACCAACAAGTTGCCCACCCGACGCGTACAATGCGCGGAACGTGTGCCAAAACCAGCCACCGCGACTCGTCCGCGGCCAGCAGCAATCCGTCCGAAATCGGTCAGAGTTTCCACCTCACCCCTTTTCTCAGGCAGTTTTGATCGCGATTATTCGTTCGTTGGCATCTGCCGCATGGTTCTCTTGGCGTTGTTGCGTTGTCCGATAACACCGAAATGACTTGAACGTAATACGACTTCATGGTCGCCGATCACGCCGACGGAGCAACGAGTTTAACCTCTTGCGTTGGAGTGATGTGCAGGTCGACAATTTCTTGTCCCAAAGTTGCGATATTTTCGCAGTTTTAAGTATATTTAAGTATAACCCAGGCGAAACAAATAATAAATTTATTACTTGTCAATAATTTCTATCCAGTGATATAATACCGACGAATTATTGTATACGGTTTGGTTTGGGTTGGGTCACTCGTTATGGTCCGCAATCAGTTGCAAGTGGTTAACCTCTTGCGCTAGAATGACGTGCTACGCACGTCGAGAATTTTTTGTCCCAAAGTTGCAACATTTTCTGAGTTTCAAGTATATTTAAACGTAACCCGGGCAAAACAAATGATAAATTTATTACTTCTCAATAATTTCCATCCAGTGATATTAATTATTATATGTAAAATAAAATCGAATGCCCCCAATTCTGATAATCTGTAAACTAGTTAATTTTAGAATCATTGATTTCATTTAACTTTATTACCAATCTTTATTGCGATCAACGAAATCAAATACCCTAAACTAAATCCTGGTAATCTAAGAAATTACTTGAATAAACGAAAATAAATTTTCAAATGCCCTAAATCCCCGTGATCTAACACAGTCTACTCAAATTTAGAACCTTGAATTTAACCTCTTGCGCTGGAGTGACGTGCCACACACGTCGAGAATTTCTTGTCCCAAAGTTGCAATATTTTCTCAGTTTTAAGTATATTTAAGTATAACTCGGGCAAAACAAATAATAAATTTATTACTTCTCAATAATTTTTATCCAGTGATATACCAACGAGTTCAAAAAGGAAGCGAATTATTGTATACGGTTTGGTCGCTCGTTATGGTCCGCAGTCAATTGTCAGAGCAAGTGGTTAACCGGATGATAACTCTTGGCTTAATTCTCTCTGGGAAATATTCGGCAATCAGGGAAATTTAGCACGGGATAAATGTTCCTTATAGCTTTTCGCGATTGATCTCGCGATAAATGTGTTATTAATCTCTGTTGTTAACGCACGAAGTGAACGTCTGACCAGGGTTGTTTTTTATTTTAACGCATTTGCATAGGGTGAGTTGAGTTTTTTTTTTTTTTGAGTTTTGTGACAACTAAAAAGAAAGGCGAACGTATGTTAATTGTCTAACTGAGAGTTTTATGCTTATGTTTTAGCATATTTTGCGTAGGGTGAGTTGCGGTTTTTTTGAAACAACTAAAAGAAAAGGTGAAAGTATGTTAATTGTTTGACTAAGAGTTTTTTGTTTTAACGCATTTGCATAGAGTGAATTGTATTTGAGTCATTTATCATAATCGGATAATTTGCCATTTTCGATGATAATAATTTGACAGTTTAATCAGAGTTGCATTTTGAACATGTGATATGTAATGCGTGTACCTTTTAATTTCGTAAAATTCCATATCTTTTCGATAAGTAGGTGGTTATTTTTGGTTCAAAAATGCAAAATGTTCAGAAGCATTGACAATCAAAAGATTAAAATATATAAATGATTAGGTGTACAATGAAATAATCCTTTAAATTTTTCTGAGAAATATCTGTTCGAAGAATTATACGATAGTATTTTCCTTAGACGTCGATAGTGTTATTTTATAAATTTTTGTAAACGCAAATACATTTATCCTTTCGAGACGGAATTAATTTTTCGATTATTTATATATAAGTTGTGCAATTTTTCAGGATACGTTTGAAATTTTTGTTTTTCTCAAGAACAATGACAAAGATTTTATCTATGAAAAAATTTTCTAAAAAATATCAAACATATGACAAAATCGTTTACTTTTTAAATTATTTTCTGGAAATTATAAGCATTTACAATTGCTTAGATTAGACGAAAAATAAAAACAGAACGTTGGAATTTAAGAAATAATATAATAGAAGAAAGAAGACAAGTATTAAATTCACAAATGTGAAAAACGAAAAGTTTTGATCATTTCAAAGTTATAGACGAGGAAATATCTAAGTATTAAAAATTACTTATAAGCGAAACATATCCAAATATTAAAGTATAAAGTATGTTAAAAAAATGTGTATGAATGTCCTTTTAAACTAATAATTTTCCAACACACACAGGTTAATATTTTTTTTTTTTTTATGTAGAATGTCGATTAATATGAAAGGATTAAAATTCCATTTTTAAAAAATGGAGATAGTCTCAAGATTTCGAAATTATCTCTCCATCAATCCAGAAACAAATCTAATGATCATCGTAACATATCTGAATCAAACGAGAACGACTTTTGTTTCGACTTTCATTATTTTTTCGAACAATGAACAGTCGCGGAGAATCGCGTGGAAAGATTAAAAGGGGACACGCTGTGTACAATGCATACCGATCGTTGGAACAACATTTCAGATGAGACCGTTTAATTGAAATATTTATGCCAGAGTCTGTATTTTAAAAATACGTTCGTAACGTTTCGATTGCCGCGATCCAGTAGCAATAACACCGAATACCTTCCGCGTGAAATATTCGTCCGCGACGTGAAACGATTTCAACTATGCACGAGACGATAGCTTCTGCAATTCATACCATCTGCATTCTTGTTCAAGTATATTAAATTATGTGAAATATATTAAACGTTTTAAATGCGTTGAAACACAGTGATCTAAATTGTACTAGTAGACGAACGTAAAATAATCGGCATTTTCGCAACGATAATTAATTTCCACGTAGTCAGATAAAATATGAGGTGTGAAAAATACGATTGTATAAGATATAACATAAAAGTATAAAATATTATATGAAATAAAATATAACTAATTAAAATATTATATAAAACAAAATATAATTAATTAAAGTATAAAATAAAATATTATATAAATATTTTATAAAATATATACGATTATATTAAATATTTTTGTGCGATAGTTGTTTAATCCTTAGCACAGTGATAATTGATGATGGTGCTATTGAAGCGAAAAGAATGGTTCTGAAAAACATAAATGATGAAGTAAAAGACATGCCATTCAGCTGTTTAAAATTCTTATTGAATACTTTAACGTATTAGGGGAAAGTCGTGCAGCACTGACAGGAGCGTATAATACTGATCAAAACTATTTCTCGCTTCAACGATTTACATGAATAATAATAACACGAGATACGTAAGATATAATTAGATCGCGTGTTTTCATGCATGTGCGAGAGATTTGCGAAAAGTCAAGAAAATATGTGACAATGTATAAAAATGTACAATATATAAAATGTATAAAAGTAGATATTTAGCAACGGAAATCATGTTCATAAAAATGTGAAAATTGTAAATATAATTATGCATTTCATGTATAAACACGTAAATTAAAAATTAACTGTGTGTAAGTATTGCGTATGTCAATTATTATGTACTTGTACAAAGTATAGAAACAGAATATATAAAATATATAAGAACAGGTAATAAAATAAAGAAATACATAAAAAAAGGACAATAAAGAATAAGATGTAACGATATATGATAAAGAAGAGAAGTATGCGAGAAGTCGTAATAAAGAATAAGACACACAAGAATACGTGGTACAAGAAAAATAACTTTTCTCCTTCGATCATTTAAAATTTAATTTTTATCGAGTCCAAATTACGATGATGACGAATTGTGACTTCTAGAGGAGTAAACTACAAAATCCCTAGTACTATTAGTATCTACGAGTCAGAAAGAATTTTACATATCGGAATTAAGTCTAAAATGATAAATGCAATAATTGTAACAGGAGCAAGAGAAAATCAATATTTTGGTGTACAGTATATATTACAAAACGATAATCGAGCAACTGTGAACGATAAACCAATAAATTCTCTACCCTCTCTCTTTCTCTCTCTCTCTCTCTCTCCCACCCCTGAGTTTCAAATTTCAGCCAACGCTGGCGCTTATTTATCATCGAATCGTTGACATTATACGTACATACGTTTACACGCGGTATTTTGTCATCGCTCTAAATCCGAAATTAAAATTCAATGCTTGCAAAGCTTTCGAATGCGATCATTTTATGCAAAATGATTGATCATATGACTCGTCGTATTCTTAATACAATAGAAGACGATTTATGAAGTTAGAGTTTAATTTCTTAGCATTTTATCATTTGTATTTATTCATGAAAATAGTCGGTTAAATCTATAAGACAGAAAGGGCAATTGTTCATTGTTAATCTCTCGATTTTGAAACTGAACTTGACATCAAACAATAAAAGTTATAGGATAGATAAAATAAGTTTGTTTCCAAATCTCATCTTGTTAATCACATTTGTATTAATAAAAATATTTATTTGCATGCGTTTGCGTAAAACACGTAATAAAAATATTCATGTGTCTAAATCTCGTCCTCTTGACAATAGAAGTCAATGTAAAATTCGTGTCAAAGAAATTAGAATGCGAGAGATAGAAGAGAATTTTTAACAGAACAAAGTAAGATTCTTTTGCAAAAAAATCATTCATCTCTGAAGACCAAACTTGCAAAACCGTATTAAATCAGTATGATTAGTATTAGTTCTATGAAAAATTGCGACTTGGTAATTTTGATTATTTTGATAGTGTTAATTACATTCATAAGATTTATGCGACTTTTTATACTCTGAAGTGCCAAAAAATGCATGCGAACTATATGAGAAGCACAACATACACATACAAATAATACATAGCGAATAGAATAATTATATATTCAAGCCCAGTCTCTCTAATTATATTCGCGAAGGTACGAGCTTGCATAAAAATCCGCAGTCTGCTCGCGCAGTACGCTATCATTTACTACCGAATTCAGTTCAAAAATCGTGGAACTGAAAAACAAGGGTAGAAAAACGCCTCGGTGTTTTTCTCAGTTCACTTCTCCTCTGAAATCGCTGCGTTCAAAGCTACGAATTTTACGTGTACAAACGAATTCAACTCTGAAAGCAATTAAAGAGCCTTCCTAGTTCAAGTCCTCCCTTTCAGCGATAATAAAAATCGGATCGGTCATTTTTACTTCCCATCGGTGTGCTCTGACGTTTCCAGTCAAGGATTTATTACATCTATTTTAATTATGCCTGTCCTAATTACTTCACGGCCGCATTAGCATGTTCTTACTACATCACTGTCTCATAATTAAGGATGAGATTAAGGACGTGTTAAGCAGCAGGAAAGTTTGGTAATTAACGTTCACGGTGGAACAAACATTTCGAAGAATGGAAACGGAGGCGGAAATAAAACTATTGTTACACGAATTACGCTGCGTGGCGCTTCTGAAATGCATATATATTACGGAGGATGTATAGGATCTGTAAATCACTGCTTCACTGTTCTCTCATTAATGGGAGCTAGTTGTGACGTTTGATAGAAATGTGTAATCAGTAACGTTATCTACTATGTAAAATTTATTGTTAACAATAAATGTGCGACAAAAAGAAAAGAGAGAAAGAGAAGCGATACTGTTTCCCGAGAGTATGTAAATTTCTTATGTTTGTGTCATTTTTACAAGAAATATAATTTTCTTTACTACATGTATATAAGTTTTTTTTTTGCTATTTAACTTTTTACACTGAATATTATCGCGGGTATAAAAGTATGTGTCAAGGAGAATTTAAAAACACAATTGTACAAATATACTGTACTATATAATATAATATATAATACTATATAATTATGTAATATATACTATAATATACCATAAAATAATATATATATTAATATACTCTAATATATAATTATATAATATAAATATTTCAAAGCTGTAGTAACTTTTATTAAAAATAAAAATACGCGAAATAGAAATTTATCAGTAAGAATTTCTGTTCATGCTTGCATAGTGAATGTTATACATGTTTTCATACAGTATGAGCAAATGCAATATATAATATTTCGTTTTAAAAAAAATTAAAGGAAGTGAAATCTTCGTTTCTCGAAAAATACTGCAAACGTAAGAAATCTACGTCGACCATTACGTTGTTTATAAAAGAACAGCGCCACTTCTTCTTCTCTCGTTACAGTTTTTTGTTTATGAGGAAAACGTTGAATAGTAAATGCGCGAACATTCAGTACAGTGAAATTAAAACGGAAGTTCCTTTTCACTTTGTGGTACTTTTACTTCCGTAAGAGTTGTTAGAATGATACGGAATACGTGATAACTGTGTTGTTCTGTGCACAGTTTACGCTTGAGCATATTATTCAAATAACATTTCAAATATAATGAATTGAATAATAAATCGTTTCGTTTCTGTATTTTATTTTGTGTATCATTTATATTGTTTTATTTATATATTATTTATATTTGGAAAAATTTTGTATCAATTTCTTTGAATTATTTCATGATCTCACTGTGAAACGGAAAAAAATTTCAGTCTATTTTCAATTTTGTATTTCGACGAATCTGAAATATCTGTTTCTCAACTGTATCACAGATACAGATTTTACATAATCTTACGTAAATTATTTATTATTTTATTGAAATAATCCAGTTAACTTAAATAAGGAGTTATTTGATGTGAAAATTAATTCTGTGTTTTTATGATACATTAGCTCAACTCAAACCCAAATTCAAATATTTTGTTATTGTTTAGAAATGTTATTACAACTTCTTGAAAAATTACTAGTTATCAAAATTGAATTACTTCTGTTATGAAATACATAATCTTTTTTAAGTCGATTTAGAAATAGATTAGGAATAGATTTAGAATTAATTAACACAGAATGTTACGTGCAATTAATTCCTTTGTTGTTATGGACGAGATATTTCGTCCGTGTCTTTTCACTAAGAACTCAGAATATCTCGTTCAATTTATGTCAATTCGTAAGATACAGCTTTTATTAAAATAAAAAGAATCGGTAATCTTAACTTCATACATCTCGTACATAGCACCTCATAAACGCGAGACATCTCGTCCATATTAATGAAGAGACTAAAAGTTAATTTATCATTCTGTTGGCTATAGAAATTAATTTCGTGCTGTTGCAGTACACTGAATCAATCATAAATCTAAATTTCTAAACTTCAGTATTTTATTACTTATTTTAAAATTTTGCATAAAAATTACCAATACGAATTTCAATAAAAGTACACGTTATAAACAACTTCAATTTATGAATCAGTCAGAATTATTGTATTTGTGGATCCTAATCTCTCAAATATCGTAAACATTTCATTGTACGTATGACGAGAGAAAATGATTATTTCAAGCTCATCCCGAGAAGCACATGATAGAAATACAAAGCGAACACTTGTACTTATAAAATAATATTTCAACCAGTATGAAAAGAAATAATTATTAATGTAAAACACTATGGAAAACAATCCCTCTGAACACCTTTATTTTTTCTTTTAAATGCCATTTGGTTACTTTACTATCAAAAGAGTCACACTGAAATCATCGACACAGATTTCACCGACTCAAGATTTTATCGACAATAACATTATATAATTGCATATCGCCACAGACGTTGCCTCAGTTTGCGTTCGTTCGTATGGTCTTTATTGCTTCTAATATAGCGAATAGAGTTATAATTATCCTTATTATTAATGAAAATATTAATTATATAAAAATGTCTCGACAATCTCTAGAAAAATAATGATTCTGTGCAGAAGTTATATTATCAACTAAAAATAAAATGAAAATTTGTATCAATGGATATTCATATGTATAATAAAAATGACTTATATTATTGGTGTGAAAAGAATGGTGGAAAAGGTTGGTTGTCAGAAAGGAATAGTTGTCAGTGTAGAGTTACAGCAAGTAAGCTATATTTAAATAATAGACACATTGTTCGAAACTACAAATCATCGAAACACAACCATGCTCCTGATAAACGAAAATTCGATAAATATAATGATAAACAAATATCATAATAATGTCGTCGGTCAGTATCATTGTCGGTTAATACTGTCGTCGACAAAAATTGTTGTCAATAAAAACTGTTATCGGGCAAATTTCGATTCGATGAAATATTTTTTTTTTACTTATTTAAGAACATTACAATTTTTTTTAATTTATTTAAGAACATTGCAATTTCTTTTTAATTTATTTAAGAACATTGCAATTTTTTTTTAATTTATTTAAGAAGATTGCAATTTTTTTTTAATTTATTTAAGAACATTGCAATTTTTTTTTAATTTATTTAAGAAGATTGCAATTTTTATTAAATTTATTTAAGAACATTGCAATTTCTTTTTATTTATTTAAGAACGTTGCAATTTCTTTTTAATTTATTTAAGAACGTTGCAATTTTTTTTTAATTTATTTAAGAACATTACAATCAATCCTTATTGAAGATCATAAGTAAGTAGGTTGGCGTAAGTCAGTGGCGTGCAGAGTATAATTACTACTACTGGTGTTGATTAATGAGATACATAGGTTCGGATGTTTATATAAATCTATAGCGAAAGATCCAGAGGGTAGTCTTCGTGTATGTGCAGAATCCAACAGTTGAGTGACCAAAAGGTTAGTTTGGTTACTCACGCGTGATTTGTATCTGTTTTGATATTTCCTCTTTAATTCTGGGGATCCTGAGGTAACGCTGGATTGTTTGTTATATACCAAGTGTTCGTTTGTCGCATTCGTGATTATTCTTGCTGTTTTCGATTGGAAGCGTTGGAGTTGTTCGCTGTACACCAAAGTTAAATTCCGTAGGTCCAGATGGGTTTGAAGATGACTTTGTAGAATAATAGTTTATCCTTCAGGCTTAGATTTCATCGTTGATGAAATATCGCCGATGAAAACAGTGTCGATGATTTCAATTGGCACCCAATTCAAAATGACAGTCCCTCTTTAATTTGCAAGTCGTTGCAACGAGAGAAGAAAAAAATATGATTATAATGATTATTCCCGTGATCGTCCACGATCTCGTCACCCAACCGATTCATCATTGTCGGTTATCAAGTCCGCGATCGCGACAACGATCGACGAATGGCGTTTCAATCTTAATAAACCGGTAAGAAGTCTCTAAAATCGGGGTCGAAAGTTAGGATCACTCACCTTAATCGCCGTAATAGCGGTCCTGATCGTTAATCTTCGTCGATGTACTCGAATCTTTACCCCCGCGGGCGAGCCGCGCGTATTCGGTAAAAGGGTGGGGGAGGAGGAGTGGATGAGGTGGTTGAACAACCCTCTCTCCCTTTGACCTATAAAGCACCTCTTGATCATAAACCCGCTCTTGCACGAAGCGTCCGGGAGCCCGTTCACGTTCCCGGAAAGGTAATTGCCTTTTTCCTTTTTTCCTTCTTCTTTCTTTCTCCCTCCCCCTCACGCCGCCTTGAATCGCCGTCTTATGGTTCCCGCTCACGCACCCTGCCAGGAATTACACCCTCCTAAATTCGTACACCATCTGATCCCCCGGCTTAATTGCTCGGCTAATTAATTGCGTAATTTATCGAATGTTAAGATAAAGCGGTGATTTAATTTCGCCGGTTCTCGCACCTAAGGGCTCTCTCGGACGCCTCTCTCTCGAGAGAGAGAGAACGGTCTCCACTCGGCGAGAAAACGGACGATCCGACGTTGCTTTATGGCCGACACGATTCCTTTTATCCCTCCGCGCGTCCCATCTTTTCGCGTTTCAGCTTGATTAATTAACGCCGTGTTTTCGTCCGCGAGACGATCCGATTCCTGTACGTATATCGAAGTGGATGAAGGGAACGGCCGCGGGCAGAGTTCGAGATCTTATCACTCTAATCTAGTACGTTATTACTAGTGTGTTATCTGGCACTTTGATTCGTTGCGTTTTACATCCCCGTAATTGATTCCTGCTGATTGCGAGAATTGCAAAATATCACCCGCGGCGGGAAGTTTTCGATCGGAAACACGGATGCTCGAACGTTTGAGGTCTTTTTTTAGGTGTGAAATGTATGGGGAAAGTGGAATTAGCGATTTCTAGTCATTGAATTCGCGGATACTTGCGTTTCATCGAAAATCTTTCGTTAAGGGAGTATTAGGTCAACAGAGTTTCTTTTCCCCAGTGTAAATTCACTTTCAAACGAAAGACTTTTGTCAAACAGTGTGTCGTTTCGATTGTCCTTTGCCATCTTTCGACTTCGTGAGTCCGCGGTTCTCGCTTAATTTGTATTATAAAATTGCATTGTGCAGAATGAAAGGAAATTTTGAAGATCTGTTTATCATTTTGCACCTCCACTGTTCTGTAATTTTGCGAAATATACTAAGAAATTGGAGTGTTTCGTCAGTTCACGCTCGTTATTAAATATATTAAATATATTATTATATATATTATTAAAATATGTAATATATTATATTTCAATATATTTAATAACATATATTAAATACATAATATTATAAAATATTAAATATATATATATATATTTAATAATATATTGAGTAAATATATATAAGTATACATTTAAAAATCTACTTCTTAATGCCCTTCGTTTAAAATTAAATTTTTATATAACTGAAAGAGTTATACTCGTTACTTGTATTTTATATAACTATAGTTAACCTGAAAATTACGTATTTCCTTTCAAGTCTCAGTACTGATAATTCCCTTTAAATTTCGTTTTAATATCCTTCAGTCTGAAACGCTACGGTGTACAAAGACAAACGATCGGCAATTAAAGTCGAATGTTCGTTCGAATGTCGATAAAAGTTTATCCGCCCGAGCAAGGAACAACGATATATTGTTGCAGCGATAAACCGTATGTATAAGAAAAAGCGGAGATAGTAAACGCGCGATATATATACTCGCCCGTTCTCTCCAATCCATTCTCTCAATTGACCAAAAGAGGATTTCACACCGCAATTCTGCAACCGACTCTTTCAAACCACTCTAATAAAACTCTTACACTCGGAACTCGGGATACGTCCCAAAGGACTCTTCACAACTGATCCACATTTCGAACATATGCCACTTTCAGTTCTCACCGCGCCTCCGTATCGCTAGCCACGTTCGTACCGTCTCTTTTACCATCCGCCTTCCATCCGCGCCACTCGCTTAAATATATATTTTACTTCTCGTTCGATATCGCTTCGAACTTATCGCCTCCTCTTCTTCTTCGTCTCGCGCGCGACGTTCAAATCAAGTTTCGTCGTATTTCTCGCGTTGCTCGTTTCGGTGAAATAAAAACGGTGATGTATAGTTAAAGCGGAGCGGCCGAGCGTTATTGATCGTTAGGAGAAGTTAGGGAACTCTTTGGAAGATTCTGTAGCGTGGAACAATTTTTTGGAAAAGTGGAAGAAATATTGTCAGGTCGTAAGTTTCAGTGAGAAAAACAGGCGGAAGAAGGACCAATTCTTGGAAACGAAAGTTCCAATTTAGAACGAAATTTATATAAGAAAATAAATAAGAGAATGAATTTATATCAGAGTTCAGTGATATATGCATCTTGAGAGGGAAACAAAGTTTAATTATTTGTTTGCGACATTTTCTTACGTGACAGATGAATTGTTCGCGAGTAATTTAAGGTTGTAGAATTAGGTTACTAATCTTTAAATATTTTGCCCTGAGAGTCGCGATAAATTGAAATATATTGCACCGTGACATTCAACCCTTTGCACCACAATTGTTTTCCCAGTTCGTTCTAGGCCAACTCTGACTTAATTCCTCCTAATTTTTTTTATTGACTGTATGAAGCGTCGTGTCAGAGGTGACTTCAGAGTTCTAGAGAAAAATAGTTTTGTCGCGCCAGAGGCGTGAGGAATGAGTTACTTTAATAATTATTATTATATTAAATATTAAATATTATTACTTTAATATTATTACTTTAATACATTATCGTAAATTTCCTAGCAACTGAGATTTGTGTTGTTTTCATTGTCCTTAAATTCAATGCAGACTTGAAGTAGTATTATCAGAATAGATATAAACATAAAAAATCTTTTCGTATTTTGAATTAACACTGGAATTACTAATGTTATCAAAATAGCAAACCAATCAAAATTAACAATGCCTGATAAAACCAAGTTTAAATCATTATCTATAGAAATTTTATAGATTGAGATGTATTTTTAGTGTATTTTTATTATAACTCTAAATATAATAAAATACTATATATATATATATATATATATATATATATATATATATATATATATATATATTTTAATAATAATCACTCAAATCTCTAAAAACACTCTGATATAAATAAAAATACTCTAAATACAATAAATATTATATATATATATTGTATATTTATTATATTTAGAGTATTTCTATTTATATTAGAGTGTTTTTAGAAATTTGAGTGATTATTATTAAAATACATAAATAAGAGCTTGTGTTCTCTGTATAATAACTTTAACCTCTGTATTATACCTCTACTTGCATACAAGTTTAATGCTTCAGTCGTCGGTATTAAAAATGTAAATGTACCGAATACCACTGTATCTCAGGTGCGAGATTGCAACGATAAAGGTCGTTCGTCTGCGTCAAGCTTAAAAAATTTAGCGACATCAGTCAACGTGTTACGAGAAGATGAGCATCGTCTAACACTATCTTTTAACGTTCAAATAAAAATACAAGGTTAAATTACTTAATTTCGAAATGTTTCATTCAATTCCGTAGCCTGGATTTGACAATTAATTTACGAAGAATTAATTCAATTCTATAGATTGAATTTCAATAACCTTTCGTACAATTACTAGTCATTTATAGACCCAACGACAATATTTGAGAATTAATTAACTTTTAATCTTTGCCCACCACATGCTGCGTACTATGAATCTCACCATTTCATCTCATTACCTAATTTTCCACCTCTACGACTATAATACAGAGACGAGTGTAATAAATGTTCTAAAAATGTTCATAATGTTCAAAGGATTTGTGAATTGTAACAAATAAAATTGAATGAATATACGTACATCATAAATGCATTCGTTTTTTTCTTCTTTTTCTAACGATTGTATAATAATGAGACAAAATGTTTAATTTAAAAGTTCATGTTAAGTAAATTGCAACTTGCATAAATTAAGTAGCACAAAATTGCAAATTGCAACTTAAAATTACATCAACCTTTTATCGTGTTATTCAGATTATTATCATATTTGGGTTAATTATGATCAGATTAGTAATAAATTCCGAGTTTTTATTCATTTACGAGAATCTTAAATATGCATTGTTGCACAGAGTGCGCGTAATATGCGGAACTGTACGCAGAGTTTAGCATCTATTATAATAGTTGGTAGGAAAAACAAAATTTCTGTTCCCCTGTAGCTTCTGTTCTTTCATTTGTTTTTACGAATTTGCATAACTGTCTGCGGTCTAATTATTAGCAACTGTGTCACTACACGGCGGTCGTATGATGTCGCTAGGAAATTTCAATGTTTGTTTGAATTTTCGTTTTTATAGTCGTATTCTTTTCTTCTTGTACATTCAGCTCTGACAGTTTCTTTTACCAAAGTATCAATTTCGAAAGTTAACTTCGAATTGAACGACTATTTTTTCAGAAATAGAGAAAAGAATCAATTTCTTACTGTTACTATCGAAGAAAAATTACCCACATTTATCATAAACGTTAATCATTATTTTAATAAAATTGCAATTGTACGAATAACAATTTATTTACGTATTTAAAGAAAGGAAAAGTGCATGTAAAAGAAATAACAAGCAAAGTAACACGAGACGAAAATAATAAAATAAAAAATAAACAATATTATACAAAATGACAAATAATGTATAAATAATATTATATAAAATAATAAATAATAAATAATAAAATTAAACAAACAAAGGAAAGTTATACTGACAAAAGAAATATGATATAAAACAACAAATAATAAAATTAAAAAAGCAGAGGAAAATTATACTAATAAAAGAGAGCAAGGGAAAATAATACTAATAAAAAAAAAAAGAAAGGAAGGAATTTCGACGATTTCTTGAAACGGTCGATCGGAACCAGTATCAATAAAATTTCACGTGATAAATCGTATTAATAAAATTTCGCGTATATACTTCACGGTTAATCCTGCGCGAGCGTAATGTCCTCGTAGTCTTAGCACGAGCGTGCTCGTTAAATTTTGCCGGTTTCGTGGAAGATCCTCCTTCTCTCCACTGGCAGTATTCCAGACCTATATTTCGACCAGTCCAACGATGAAGTAAAACGAAATAGCGCCGGGGAACATTCTTTGTTCCATAATCTTTTTCGTAGGAACATCTAGGCCGTTTGAAGATTACGAATGCAGAAGCGCCCTGTGTAACTGAATGACGGTTCCTCTCCTCCTCCGTACGGAATTACGAAAAAATTCCCCTCTCGCCGAGAGAGGAGAGATTTCACGCTCAGCCGGACTGAAAAGCGGGGCGAATGGGATGAAAATATCGGCGGAACGATATTCCGCGAATGCGGCTGTTTAAAATTCACTTTGTTCAATTAGCAAGCGGGCTTCCTTTTCCTCGCCAGGCGCTCTCTCCATCGAAACACAGAGTTACACACGAAAATAACGAGATCAACGAAATGTTAAACTTGAACCAGTAGGCTGCGATAATATTTGAAATGAGGAATTAAAGGCGATTGTATTCCCCCGCATTTTCACGGTGTTGCACTGGTTAGTTTCGTGTGATTGTCTATTTGCGGATTGAAATTTCAACAGTGCAGGACAGGATTTTTAACATTGCTCGGATAAATGCGAGAGACTGTTCTGTAAATTGAGCGCAGAGTTGAGCATATTTTATTTAAACAACGAATAACGAATAACGAATAAATCTGTCAAATTTATTCGTAAATAACGAATAACGATTTCAATCGAGGAAAAATTGTTTGTTCTTTACGAATAACGACTTTATTCGGAGGGAAAATTATTCGTTATTTACGATTTCTTTCGAACAATTTACGATTATTCGAACATGACTGTTTTCGTTACACGAAGTTCAATGATGAGTAAATGTAGCCGTATACTGAATTATTTCGATATTTCCCAAGAAACGGCTTCACAGCCTCTCCTCTGCAGCCATAGTTGGGCATTATACGAATAAAATTTTATTCGAATAATATTTCGAGCAAAGTTTTATTCGAATAATTTATTCGACATGTTATTCGAATAAAGTTCTATTTGAAATGTTATTTGAATAAAGTTTTAGTCGAAGAATTTATTCGAAATGTTATTCGAATAAAGTTTTATTCGGAATGTTATTCGAATAAAGTTTTATTCGAAATGTTATTCGAACAAAATTTTATTCGAAGAATTTATTCTAAATGTTATTCGAATAAAGTTTTATTCGAAGAATTTATTCTAAATCTTATTCGAATAAAGTTTTATTCGAAGAATTTATTCGAAATGTTATTCGAATAAAGTTTTATTCGGAATGTTATTCGAATAAAGTTTTATTCGAAATGTTATTCGAACAAAATTTTATTCGAAGAATTTATTCTAAATGTTATTCGAATAAAGTTTTATTCGAAGAATTTATTCTAAATGTTATTCGAATAAAGTTTTAGTCGAAGAATTTATTCGAAATGTTATTCGAATAAAATCTTATTCGAAATGTTATTCGAATAAAGTTTTATTCGTAGAATTTATTCGAAATGTTATTCGAATAAAGTTTTATTCGAAATGTTATTCGAATAAAGTTTTATTCGAAATGTTATTCGAATAAAGTTTTATTCGTTCGAAATGTTATTCGAATAAAATTTTATTCGAACAATGCCCAACTCTGATTGAGTGTCTGACGACTGTTGTTAATTACGAGAATAACGAGTTTGATCAATTAGAATTGATAATGTAAATTTCTGTTCATTGCGAATGCAATTATAAAATGCTGGATTTCGATTCGTTATATTTTCTTCCATGTTACGTGCACTTCGTGCGTCGAAACGAAAACGCGGAGGTAAAAATGACCTGGGGACGTTCGGGTCCGTTTCGAGTAAAATACTTAATTAGATTCTGCATTCCCTTCTACGTACGTATGTCCCCCCTCCCCCCTCAAATTTCATTGTCCTACTTTCGAAATTGACAAAGTTCCAGCAAATTTTGTAACTCGATGTTGACCAACTGACTTTTACTTTTATACGCGTGCGTATAAAGTATTCAAATGTTTTCCCTTCCATTTTCCAATAACTGAAAATATGGCTCTTTGCAGGATAATCCAAGTTCCCCGATTGTTCGGAAATGTAGATATTAAAACGCGAATAATAAAATGACACAGAATCAAATGAAATATGAGATCGTAATAATACAAACGATAAAATGATGAACCAAATGAAACGCGAGTAATGAAATAAAACATATTTCGAAATGGATTAAAAATTTTTCGTAAAAATTGTAGCTTCACATCGTTACGTTCTGTGCTTTTCCGCACGTTTCTCCTTAAATTTTACATGAATAAATATATAAATAAAAATTCGCAGTCTTTTTTCCGAATTTTTATGCGAACGTCAAACAACTAATATAAAATAGTGAGAAGATGTTATTTTTCGTATATCGTTATTTCACGTAATGAGGATCTTAAATTTATTTCATTCATAGATGCGTATATCATATCTATTAAACTTATAATATAACATATTTATTATAAATTTATTGTTTATTATATATAATTTTTTTTATAAATTTATAATTTATCATAAATATAATATAATTTATTATAATATAATATTAAATTTATTTCATTCGTAGATATATCATATCTATTAAATTTATAATATAACATATTTATTGTTATTAATAAATATATTTATTATAAATTTATTATTTATTATACATAACTTTTTTATAAATTTATAATTTATCATAAATATAATTTAATTTATTTCATTCGTAGATATATCATATCTATTAAATTTATAATATAACATATTTATTATAAATTTATTATTTATTTTATATAATTTATTTTATAAATTAAATTTATAAATTTATAATTTACCATAAATATAATATAATTTATAACATAATATTAAATTTATTTCATTCATAGATATAATCATATAACTTGATTTGTGTTAATGAGACTCGAAAGAAGTAACGTCCAATTATTTAACATCATCTTCAGCAATCTTGCAACTACATGTACAAAATATTTCTTTTTCAAAACTTTTTTAATTTCAACTGCAACATGTAGAAATTTCCTTTCTTCCTTTTCAAGTCGAGATTTTGCCACAAAGGTCTAATCTTAGATCAGTTGGATAGTGATTTAATTGTCATCATGGTTCCACCAGACAAATCGGACACTATCGTTCACTCGAAACCGGAAACTCGAACAGTTTCAGCGTTATTAAATTATCTCGCAGAAATAGCAGTGTCGCTCTTCTATTTGAAGCCGTCGGGAGAATAACGGGTGACACGTTTCCTCGAAACGATCTGTTTTCGGTGGTGTTGGCGGCGAGATAATTTTCACTCCGTGAAAACAGAACCGACGGTGGAAAGAAGTCAACGATCGTATAAAGCAGATCAACGACAATGGCACGGATTTAGGTTCGGTACGTCAGCGGGAATCTAATTAAGGACAATGAAGAGCGAAACTTCGTTAATCGGGCCAAGTTTTCTCGGAGTTGTTCGCCACCGCGCCGGACTCCTCCCTCGAATGTCGTGTTAATCTGTCAGATGTTATTTCATCGTTCCTTTTATCGCTGGTCGGATGCATCAAAAATAGAAGAAAGTTATTATCCTCGATTGCCAGCTAATTCTCGTGTTCTTTTCGAGGAGTGTGAATAACCTGTCAGTTTAAATTTAATACAAATGCTGTTTATTATCGCGTAACTGTACCCTGACTTCCATCGAGTTCGTCAAATTTGAGAAAACGCTTTTTCTGCTGATACTTTCAGTTTCTTTGGTATTTAAAGTATCAAATAATTTGATATTTAAACAACTGGCAAAAAGAACTTTAATTAACACAGTAGGTTAGCTTAGCTTGTTCTACGAACATTTGGTTAACAAATGCACGTTTCTAAATAGTTATTTCGAAAAATACGTAACTAATACGTATCAGACGAATATAAAGTGTAAGATAAGAATTATTTTGCACGATACGTGTAGAATGGAAATGTTTAAAAAATGAAATTCTGGCAGAAGGTTTTGTATTGTTGTGTATTTTTTTTTTCTTTTTTTTTGTTTTTTATGAATGAAGCGAGCCATAAAGTAATTAAACTCGTCGTATTTCTGGTGCACATAAAAACTTCGAAATAAAAATGGTCGAGGGCAAATAAAATGGCATGCTCCTCCTTTTATTTGACTAACCAAAGTCAATATAAACTCCGACAAAAGCATACTTAATGGTTTCTGTAATTTGAAACGAGAAATCTGAAATATATCATTCCGTGGGGTTTATTCTAGTAGTTAAATAAATTTTGTTTAAATTTATTATCTACAAATTGCGCGTGACTCAATTTTCAACAAATATTGTTGTTCAAATATTGCACGATTGGAAGTAAAAATTTTTCGTACCACAACGTTCATCGTTCACTTGTACATACTCGAGAGAAATATTATTTGTTACGAATAAAATTAATAGTTTCAGTAAAGTGTTAATATGTTTAATATTGCGATTAATATCGTTTAATATTGTCATTTAAAATTCATTTTTTCACTGTTTAATACAATCTTAATACAGTTTTTTTTTTTTTTTTTTTTTAATACAAAGCATTTATAGATCCATCTTGCTTGTTAGTTTGCTCTTCTTGATTAACTAATTGTCACTTACTTGGCTGAATATTTTAGATAGTTATTGCAGAATATTGAAAATGATGATAGACAGAGATACGAATAACAATTTAAAATTCATAATAATTTAATTACATATTATGTGTACATACAACTTTATAGTTATATTAATTTAATTACAGTATTTTACATTTCTAAAATTAAAAAAGGCGAAAGTGTTCTCAATTTTGACGATAAATCTGCCCGAGACCGATTCATTTATATTACAAAATATCTTCCTCCGACATCCAGCTTACTTCTAAATAAAACACACTCTCGCCGGTAGCAAGAAAAATCCAACAGCCGTTTGTTAGAACGCGAGTTCCACAAAGCATCAAAATACAATCGCGTTACGATGTGTCTCTGGCGTCTCGAAACAAGAATGCCTGGCGGAATACTAATGCGCGCAAGGAGTAGAATAACAGAGGGGCTGGTAATGCTTTCTAGATTAAATTTATGCTACGTCTACGCCGAATGGCGAAGGTTTTATGCACCCGTTGCCGTTCCTATTATTTCCTAATATATTCTATGCGAAACATTTTACACGGAATTATGCCGGTTGAGCGTGCATTGTGTGTGTTGCTACAGAGAGGGAGGAAGTTCTCGTACGTTGGCGAAGATGCATTCCAGGAAACGGTGTAACATTTAATTACAGCGTAATGTACATCTATTCGCTGTCTGCCAAAAACAAGAAGCCGGCCTGAACTCCTGGTTTATAGCGGAGGTAATATCTGAGAATTAAGGTCATCGTACTCGCGCGTTACATTCGCGCGGTAAATAACCATCGGTTAATTAAATAACACCTCGCGTCGATCAACGCGTGCGTTATAGTTTCATAGAACACGGGGAATGTTTCGGATCGAAACGAAGTGGAGCTTCGTTTCTTCGAACAGCTGCAAGCGAGAGAAACGACAATGAGCCTTTGTTACATTGGGAGGACATAAAGAGATAGAGAGAGAGAGAGAGAGAGAGAGAGAGTTTCCATTTCGACTCGTTGTAAAATGCGTTTGTGAGAAATTGAAAGATGCGGAGAAAAAAATAGAAAATTGTGATATGCACGGAATGTCGAAAGTATAGTAATTGTGTTGCTATGCGTGGAATTGAACATGGGTTGAATTTGGACTACTTTCGGTTTTGTAGTGTTAACTCTTTCAGTGTTTAGTGTTGGAGTATTCAGAAGATAATCTTATAATTTTATAATAGTTAAATAATTGGGTTATTTATTAAAAGAGGATAATAGTGAATAAATATATTGCATTATATATATATATATATATATATATATATATATAAAGTTCTATAAAGTAAACTTTCTATGTATAAAGTTATATAAAGTAAACTTTTTATGTATGAAGTTCTATATAAAGTACATATATATAAAATTCATATATAAATGCATATATATAAAGTTTTGGTAATTTAGAAAAGTTGAAGCTCTGAAAGTAAACTTTCTATAAAGTTCTATAAAGTAAACTTTCTATGTATAAAGTTCTATAAGGTAAACTTTCTATGAAGTTCTATATAAAGTACATACATAAAGTTCATATATAAATGCATATATATAAAGTTTTGGTAATTTAGAAAAGTTGAAGCTCTGAAAGTAAACTTTCTATAAAGTTCTGTAAAGTAAACTTTCTATGTATAAAGTTTTATAAGGTAAACTTTCTATGAAGTTCTATATAAAGTACATATATAAAGTTCATTAATAAATGCATATATATATAAAGTTTTGGTAATTTAGAAGAGTTGAAGCTCTCAAAGTAAACTTTTTATAAAGTTCTGTAAAGTAAACTTTCTATGTATAAAGTTCTATAAAGTAAACTTTCTATGAAGTTCTATATAAAGTACATATATAAAGTTCATATATAAATGCATATATGTAAAGTTCTGGTAATTTAGAAAAGTTGAAGCTTTGAATATATTTAAGCAATATATATATATATTCTAATGCTTCTCATTCAACATTAAATTTTTTAAAATTCTGATCATTTTAATCACTCAAAGGATCAATTTGGAAAAATTGCTCCGAATGTAGTTGAACAATAA
This sequence comes from Tetragonisca angustula, assembly GCA_036937485.2. Lineage (NCBI taxonomy): Eukaryota > Metazoa > Arthropoda > Insecta > Hymenoptera > Apidae > Tetragonisca > Tetragonisca angustula. Next base: position 937,630 of record JAWNGG020000037.1, on the reverse strand, counting down.
ATTTTATCAATATTCAGGTTCACACATGAACATTAATAATTTGTGTTTTTCTGTTTCTGACATATTTCGTATGAAGGTTTAATCACTTTTAGAATATTGAATAATATTGAATAATATCAGTAATTATCTATTTGGCATTGAATTACTCGTTACATACGATACTTTCGTCGCATTCAAGTATTCAAGTGAATACATGGTCCTATGTATTTCTAACAAATGGCATTATTAAATATTATAAATGATATTTTTGTACTTGTTAAATTGCTATTATGTCTTCATTTCAAGTTGTTAATAAATACCACACAAACGATCACGTAAAATAAATAATGTAAAAATGATACTGCAAGTTAATATAAATTTTGTGTACCTGCGTAAATTCATCATATTCATTTTAACAAATGAAAAAAAAAAATATTTTTTTTCTGTACGCTGAACTTTGAACTTTCTAATGTAATGTTTCTTACATTCACATACCCACAGAAGCAGAACCTTGCCACATTCAGCTACAGACTTTTGGAAATTATACGCCGTAATTATTCAGCTTCAACGTTTCGTCGCGAAAGCGTTAATTATAAATAAACGGAGGAATTCGAGCGCGTACACTCCCATAGGATTTATCTCTTACTTTCTCCTTCAGCGTGTTATCATTCCTTATTACGAGTTCAGAAAGCCACGAAGAAAAAAAAAACGGAGTATCGCGACGATTGAAATGAAAAATCCGCCGGACGGAAATTCGCTTGGAGATCAAATCTAAGAGGAGGCAGAGGCAACGTGTTCGGAAGCTCAAAGTCATTGACCAATTGCCTTTAGCTCTCGAACAGGCGCGAAGAAGTTACTGGGTCAATAGACCGTGGTTCGAGAAACGCAAGCTCTCTCTCCTCCTCATTGTCGAGCTTGCTTAATCCATGCGTATCGATCGACGCGGGAACTTTCACGGTCGTAGAATTGCGCGGATTACTTGGTTCGCACGTACTCCCCGCATCGTAACCCTTGTAATTCTCCGGGGATATCTCGCCGGCGTTTTACGATTTAACGCAGCGCCCGTCGTTTCGACAAAGTTTTACGCTCCGGTGTATTATCGCGCCGACGTGCGTTACTTCCTCTTGGGCGTTGTGTGCTTGTTCACGCTCGGCGAAACTGAGCATGCACTCCGATTGCTCGAGAATGAGTCAGAGTAATTAGCCTTGAGAATTTTTTTTTTTTTGCAGAGGCTATTTTTTCTTCTTTTTTTTTTTTCTTTTACGGAGCGACGATTCATCGTCTCAAAGTTTTGTTTCGATAATGCAACGTACTCGTTAACCCTTTGCACTCGTCTTCCGAGAGGATATCGTATTTAATTATATATTGCGCTGGAATGACGTGTCACGCATTTTTTTGTCAAAAATTTGCAATATTTTCTCAGTTCTAAGTATATTTAAGTACAACCCAGGCAAAACAAATAATAAATTACTTCTCAATCATTTCTATTTAGTGATATTGATTATTATATGTAATGTTGTTATTAATTATTATATGTAAAATAAAATCAAATGCCCCAAATTCTGATAATCTGTAAATTAGCTAATTTTAGAATCATTGATTTCATTTAATTTTGTTGCCAATCTTTATTACGAAATCAAATACCCTAACTAAATCCTGGGAATCTAAGAAATTACTCGAATAAATGAAAATAAATTTTCAAATAAAATTAAATTCCCGTGATCTAACACAAACCACCTAAATTTAAAACCTTGAGCTTGAACTATTGCACTGGAATGACGGTGCCACGCACGTCGAGAACTTTTTTGTCCCAAAATTGCAATATTTTCTCAGTTTTAAGTGTATTTAAGTATAACCCGGGCAAAACAAATAATAAATTTATTGCTTCTCAGTAATTTTTATCCAGTGATATACCGATGAATTCAAGAAGGAGACAAATTATTGTATGACGGTTTGGTCACTCGTTATGGTCCGCAATCAGTTGTCAGCGCAAGTGGTTAAATCTAAAAGCTAACAGCTCGGATTTTTTCTTTTTATAATTTAATAATTTGCTGTTGTATGATACGCGATATAGTATAATATCTGAACAGACGCTTAGAGCAAAAGTTATAACAACGACGTAAGAACAAAAGAATTTCTGAAGACTGAATTAATTGACATTCATTAGAATAATTCACATAAACTGGACTTTTCTCATTGCTTTCTCAGACAGTTTAAAAAATAATGGAGGATATTGTTTTTTCAGAGATTGAAACTATGTATCGTTAAGTCTTGTATATCATACTCTAGCAAACTTGCAATGCACGTTGATGATTGCTTTTATTATAATATTACACGTAAATAACATAAATATATAATAATATAATATAAGATAAATATAATTATAATAAATAATATAAATATAAATCACATGTAAAGATATAATCAACAAAATTTTGTTATCGTTATTTAATATAAATTTTGTTTTATTATTGTTATTATTAAATATTTTGTAATTTTTGTTAGGTCATTTTATTTGAAGTTTCGTAAATAAATTGCAAATTGATGAATAAAGTTTGTGTCGAGCGCAAAGGATTGATATCGACAATAATCTCATTGTCAGTGGATCTTTTGAAGCAAAAGATACAGAAAAATATTGAAATCCAAAAGTCATTAGCTTGAAACATAACTTTAGCTTTAATTCTACTTGGCTTGTTGTATTATCGAGCCGGCAACAATGTTATTATACATAAATAATTAATGAATAATCTGTCGGACATCATAGCGTCTGAATATTGAAATATATGTATATATTGAGATACTGCAGCGTTCGATTTTTGATTAAATGTTTATTTAATCAAGAGAATATTTGTTTAATCATTGCAGAATATTTTGAAGTTTTATTAGGATCATAATGCGACACGATTTCTAGGATTATATCGGTAAAATTCGAAAGCAATTTAAATATGCACAGATTATTCCTTTTATCGTATCGTTTTAATATTTCAGTTATCTTTTGCCTGAAAGAATTTCAAGATGAAGTATTTTGTTTTCTATTTAATTCAAGAAGATAAATATTGCGACTCGTGGCATCTTCTTTTCGAGCTTTTAGTATGAAACTGTCTGAAAATTATTTTATTCGAATGAAATTATTTACTTTCTATGAAAAATCCGGAGAAACCTCAAAATTCTTCAATTCATATCTCAAGAGAATAGAAGGGAAAAAAAAGTCTGCTAATTTTCAAGACATCAAAAATCCTTTCTCTAATATTTCCTTTATCTACTATAAATTTTCAGTTTCACGTTTACGAAGGTTTCGTTGTCGCTATGAATTGCTTCGTTGAAAAAAATCGCACGTTGCTAGAAGCGATCTACGATACATCGTATACACGGATGCATAGAACAGTGCGTTTAGTTAAATATTTACATTTTGCGACCTATGTATGTGTAACATTTCCATTTACTGAAGTTGGCAAATATGAACATTTACCGGTAAATGTGTTCATTGGCTACAACACGCTACAGTCATCGCCAAAGGATCAACGTGTGTTGCCTAAGCTAAATGGTTCGATGCATTCCGGATCGACGAATGATTTCGAAAGGATGTCTTAAAAATATATAGACGCAATGTGCAATTAACCAGGAATTAAAATATCCGTACAATTTATTGTGTGATGATGATTTATCAATTCGAACGATCAATTCGAGAAATTTATCAATTTTCAACTAAAAGTTCAATTTAGAAAGGTAAATAATTCTTTGCTGTACAGTTACATATACAATTACATTACGATAATATCCCTAATTGTATATACTTGTTTTGCGTTCAATCTCTTAAACTTTGATTAATTATCAGTTTATTTTATCAAATCGAATGTTTTAATTCGAAGTTCGATACAGAAGATAAATTCTCCAGCATCTGCGTGTATAAGTGGAATATTAAATTATAAGATTTAGAGCGTGCAATTATATAATAAATAATTCACTCAACTATTAATATTAATATTTCTTTATCAAACTAAAAATTCGATGTAGAAGACAGATTCTTTGTCAGATATATAAACAATTGCTACAATGTAAATTATCAGATTTAGAGCATGTAATTGTGTAATATATATGTAATTCATTACATATCGACGTTTATTTATCCAGCAGAGTATTTCGAATGAAAATTCGACTTAGAAGGCAAATTCTTCAACAACTGTATAAACAATTGCCAGAGCATGCATCTGTAAATGCACTTTGTAAATGAATATTTGCAACAAATTTTTGGATAAATTGTACAACTTGAAGTTGTTCATAATGTTCATAATTTTATAATATAGCTTATCATTCACGATCGCATATTTATCTGTCGAATGTCGATTGTTTTGATTAAAAGTTGAGTTTAAAAAACAAATCTTCCGACACGTACCTAAACAGTTGCACTGTGACGAATGTCTATAATATATCTTTGACAATGTAAATTTGTGATTTGGCGAATGTAACTGTATGATATGCACCATACGCCATGAAAACTCAAACGCCGTTTTCTGATACTTTTCTGCCAATTTATGTTTTTATTTACGATATACCTTCGACAAGGTAAATTATGGAGTTTAAAGCTTGCAAAAATATGTTTCAAGTTATTTTACGATAAATCGATCATTTTTTGGTGTCGACGCCAGAAGTGTTTTTTTTTTTTTCTGTAAATAAAATATTAACACGCGTGAAATTAGAAGTATGTGAAGCCATCAGTTCACTCATGGTTGTTTAATAAAAAAAAAAGAAACGTTGCTTTGAATCTTGCAATTTTCATCGGGATTTTCCACCTAAACCGGATAGTATTCATGAATTATTATACATTTATCATTTGCTGATCGCGAGTTATCTCTTTTATTGTTTCCTGTTTTTTTTTTTTTTTTTTTTTTTTTTTTAATCAAAAGGCTTTTCTCGTAACAATAATGCAGCACGTATTGACACGTCCGACGTGAAATTTAATTTAAATCTTTCTGAAAAACTGATTTAGTTTAAAAGGTAAATATGTACGAGAATGTCTCAGCTGATATTGACATCTTGATTTATGTCAGTAACTGTTATCCATAGCGGAAAATGTTTCAGATAAAAAATTGAATGGCTTCGAGCATGCCATATTGTGATGTTGTTCGTTTGTTTACTGGCAGATACGCAAAATGTTGTGTAAATATATTTTGTTAGACATTAATCGATGCACGTTAGACATTATTTACACAAAGGCATCGACTTGTGAATTTGAACTTTGTATAACATGTCATGTCGAAAATAACGTGAGCGTTTAAATATTGCTTTGTGCATCAGGTCAGGACAAATATTACTTGAAATAAAGATGAAAAATGACAATTTGAAGTGACTGTTACGATAACTAATAATTTACTATAGTTATTACGATTAACTATTTTACTATTGTCATTTCAGAAATAAGAATTTCTTTTCAAAATGGATAAACCATTTTCAAATAGTTTTCTCTTTAAAATAATTTAGATTTTAATTTTCATGCTGTAACGTAAGAATTTCTATTCGATATATTTGAAATATGAAATATTGCATCCTGTACATATTTGTGTAATTGAATGATTTTTTTAACGAAACACTTGTTCACGAATGGTATATGTGTACATATCTAAGAAAATTGATTTTACTGACAAAATGATAATGTTGACATGATACAGAAACAGAAATTATTTAAAGTAATTTCATCCCTAAATATAATTTACTCAACAATTATTCCAGAAACATTTATTTCGAATACGAAATATCAAACAAAATAGAATTCACTTTAGAATCGAAAGAAATAATCCCTTTTCTCTAAAAACAAACTAAAGTAGACTAACATCTCTTTCTTGATACTTTCTCGTTATTTTTCAAAAATTTGCACATTACAACAAATGACGCCTGTACTGAAAATAAAAAAAACAAAAAAGAAAGCAAATAGAACCAAAGTTAACTGTCCATCAGCAAAATAACTAACTGAACTCCTCTCGATGCCATTCAAAACTTTCACCTGAAACATTCCCCGCTACGGATAATAACAGTGACGTAAATCAAGATGTCAATATCAGCCTTGACATATCCTGTACACGTTGTGATTTCAAGCTGTTTCGAGAGAGGCCGTGATGAAAATGGGAAGGAAACAGAGATGAAAAGCGAGGGAAGAACGGAGTAACAGAAAAGTACTTGCGCTTTGTCTAGGAGCCTGCTAATGAGACACATCGGTTAATCCCACCTGATATACTTACGTATGTATGTATATACCTGGAGACGGTGGAAACCGGCTGGTCGTATGAACGGAATAATTAGGTGACGACTTGGGAGTATTGCTAATTGGCGCGAATCCCTCTGCTAGGAAAGCTACCGACATATATATATATATATATACAAATATTATTGCATGTTATTCTATACAAGTTTTTCATACAATATAATATAATATATAAAAATATAATAATAATATACGTTATTGTATATATATATAATATTTAATAAAATTTATATACCATAATATACAATATTATTTATATAAAATATTATATATTATTATTATATAATATTATATAATAATAGATAATATTGTTTGAATATAAATATTTTATATAAATAATATTGTATATTATTGTATATAAATTTTATTAAATTGTGTGTGTATATATACAATTTGATAAAATTTATATACAATAATATACAATATTATTTATATAAAATATTTATATACAATACAATATTATATATTATTATATAATAATATATAATATTGTATTGTATATAAGTATTTTATATAATATTTTAAATAAATAATATTGTATATTATCGTGTATAAATTTTTATCAAATTGTATATATATATATATAATTTAAATTTAGACGAGTGGAAAAATTGCTGCGTTATCGAGCCAATTTGATTTTCTTTTTAAATCGAACTTTCCTTTGACGTAGCACTGGCTAATTGGTGATTTAAATTATTGCTCAATTAAAACTGAGAAGCGAAAAATGCCAGCAACTTGATTTTTCCTTTTAAACGGAACCTCGCGTTGGAATTAGCTTATTGTCGATTTAAGTTAGTAGTCAACTAATAACTATAGCGAAAGAGGCTACGATAAAGTGTTGGTGTACAATTTAAATAAAACTTCCTTTTGTACGTGTCATTAGTCAATTTACAGTACTTGCTAAAATTATTATTCGATTGAAAATTCTCTTTGATGTGACACTAGATGATTTATTTTCGAGAAACTGAGCTGAATTTGAAGTGAGCTGAATTTTTAACAGATATTTTAATATGGAATTCTAATTTCACATTTTTTAAATTACATTTTCACTAGAGAAGATTCCGGAAGTAAAAGTATTTTTATAATTCATAAAAAGGTTTTTGTTAATAATTTAACGTTTGCGTGACCGCAGTAGAATTTCTTATATTCAAATTTACATTATTCGGCTACTGTAATCAGATTGTTTTTTTGTTATTCGAACATTTTGTTATCTCTGAATAGAATATTTAGTAATGATAGATGAATTTGAGTATATTGCTGAAGAAGTTAGATAATTCAGCAGCTAAAAAATACGTAACGTTTTTAAATATTAAATAAATTGGTAATTGTCTCTAAAATTTACATACACACAATTTAATATTTAAAAAGATGATTGTTCTTATTGTCCAAAAATTCCATTGATCGAACACCTTTTCTATTAATTAATATTGGAGATTAATACCTATCGTGCGACATGTTTTTCATAATTGCAAAAAGAACATGCGAAAGTTCTTAAAAAAAAAAAAACAGCACTGATAGTACATATAAGAAGTCATAGTTAAAATCAACGTTTCGTTTATGAATAAACTACAGATTTTTACGCATTTATAAAAAATTCGAAAAATATATAAAAACGATACTCTTGCTCTTCAAATAATTTTCCATCCAAGTTTTATTTGACGTACAGATAAAATAAAATTTCCAGAAAAGTTCAACGTCTGTCTATAGATGACAAAAATATCACTATCATAATGTTTTTCAGAAACTGAAACAGCAAACGGAAATAACGAAGATGTATCTTTATTGAGAATTAGATGTCTTCGAGACATCTCAAGAACTTTTTAACATACTTGTGCCAGGAAACTCAAGTAACTGGTTGACCCAGTAACTAGTTAAAAAAAACATATACTAGATGATTTTTTTAAATCTCCATTTGAATGCGTGAATTTTAATGGGAGTTCCATTAACCGAACACTTTTATCTCCCCATTAATTTAAACGCGAAATTCTCCGTCAGGTTTTGAGGGAGAGGGAGAGGGAGAGGGAGAAGGAGGATTATTCAAACAATGTATTTCAGAAGTAATAAAATGAATAATCTGAACCTGAATCGCGCGTTATATTTTTTTTTTTTTTTTGCTTTTTTCCTGAAAGCGACTTTTCTCCAGATTATTTCATTATTTAGCTGTCGAAACGAAATAACGTTTGGGGATAAAATTAACATTGGGATGAAAAATTCTTAATCGACCAGTTTCTCAAATACGTATTTAGTATAAATACATATTTTTTAGTGTATCAACATTAACTGTGTTGCAAGTACAAATTGTTTGCCATTTTATTTAAACAACCGTATAAAAGTGATTTTATTTGAACATCGTGCCAAGTTAAATTACGTCTTCTCTAAATAAGTGATATGAAATTAGTTGAAATAACAGGTTATTTTTATTGTTTTACAATTTTAGTATAATTATAAAATAATTTATAATTATAATATTATTATATTTATATTAAATTTATAATTATAATATTATTATATTTAAAAATATTCAAAATATTAAAATTGTATTAAAAACATATTTATAACATAATTTTATATTACATTTTATTTTAATATAATTTTATATTTATTACATTTTATTTTTTTATTCTGTTATATTTTTTATTTTATTATCATTCTTCATAAAATTAGAAATGCGCCCGATCCTAACTTTTTGAATAAATGTAAAGTTAGCTTTCCTCGTGCGAGGGGAGATAAAAGTTGCGAAGAAAAAGGTGTAAAGATAAAGAATCTCGATAAAGAAAACCACGATAACCAGATGGCCGTTAGGGGAAATCGTGGTCCTTGGTGAAATCACTGCGAAATCAGATTTGCGATAGCTAGTATCCGCAGCTAAACGTATCGAGTAATTTGGCTCGTTCGCTACACGGGAGTGCTACTTGCCCCGCCGGAACATGTAGGACTGGAATTTCAATTCCTGATTGGTCTCCCAACTACTTACTTGCGTACATGTTGGTCACAGCTACGCTCGCGTTTCGCAAAATTAACCAGATTCTATTATTACGAGATACTAGTTAACACGTCGATGAATTCACAATTCAGTGCAACGATACTCGCGCAACAACCCCCTTCGTGTGTATCCAAGGGCGAAATATCACACTACGATCATTTTGTCAGTAAAATAAAATCATCGACGGAAGCTGAATATTTTTCATTTTTTCTCGTCATTCGATCTTCTCTCTTTTGGCCATTTTTCGACCAAAAATGTGTTTTAACTTTCACATTGTTTCGCGCAGTAGAAATTATGACAGTGAAGGTTTTCACGATCATTGCATAAAATTCAACATTACAACGAGGAAGAGAAAAAAAAATATTTCGCCAATTTTCGCGCAGATGCATATACAGCTGTTCGTGTTAATTAATTTAAGTTATTACAATTTCATCGTTTTGAAGCCTTTACCTTCAAATGTATCCATTCATCGTGTAGCAAAAAGTTTAATAAAGAAAGAAAAGTCGTACATCAGTTTTCAGGAGATTACTGTAAAGAAGAGACTTCTCAGTCTTCGAGACCCACTGTAAATTCAGTCATGAAAGAAATATTTCAATGTTCTTACGCACTGTGACAATTTGTAGCATTTTCGAGAAGAAAAGTGTCTTCACTTAACAAAACATAACTAACAAACGGAGTAAATCCCATAAAAAAAACTAGTGATTGTCGATAACTGTATCGAAATCCACACGATCTCAAACAATAATAGTATAAAAAATGATAATAATTGTAACTGAACAATTAGACTCATATACACGGAACAAATAAAAAAAAAACTTAACAAAACTTCAAGATTTAACGCTGCCAAAATGGTCAAGATAACTAGCTTATATTACAATATTATATTCAGTAATTTATATTAAATACACGAAATGTATATGCAAGTGTATACATAAATGTACAAGAATATTTATATATAAATGTATTAAATTTGTTAGATTAATTTTTCAGACTTGCATTGTCGCATTTTTAGAGATCTGAATGGCTATTATAAAATGCACGAATAAAAGTTCGATGTTTTTTCACTAATTTTTCTGATACAGTTTTTATACTTTGGTCGTCGGTGATTCTAGTGCCAAAGTGAAACCAGGTTTATCGTTCTACGAAATTGTAAAACGAATATTAATGCGAGCAACCTTATATGGTTTGTTGATAAAAGTAACAGACCAGCTAAAATTTCTTTAGTAACTACTTAAAATTTTGTCTGTTTCACGAATATATATGTATATATAAAATATATACTTCCTTCTTCTAAATGTACGAAAAACGTGATCAAATATTTCATACTTTATCCCTCAGTTCATGTTTCGTTCATGTAGAAAAAAAATTTGCTATGAAAATTATATATATTTGTATTTTTAGCACATTTTAGAATATTTCGAGGCAGCGAAACGAAAGAATAAAATGAAACCAACAAAGTCAAAAATTTTTCAAAAAAGAAAAGAACATCATTTTGTTATGATTTAGCTCAATCTTATACTTGCTGTCTGTGTTTTCGTCGTCGTCTAGAAATAATCGGGCATACCAGTTCTCAAACCAAAACGAAACGTTTTTGGAGTTAACGAATCGGTTCAGCATGGTCGATCGACGCTTGTACGTCTGTGTCTTTCATCCTGCGTCGAGAACGTTATTGACGTTCGTCGACGATTTCTTCTTCCCTCGTTCTCGTCGCAGTTGACAGAAATGCTACTTCAACGAGGAGGATATTTACGACGTAAAGTGAAACACCGGGGGCACGGATTTTTGTCACGTTCGCAACGAACGTGTTTCGGTCTAATTTCGCCGGGGATTGCGCACTTTCCCGAGAATTTGCATTTTAATCGTTAATATCCCGTTATTGCGAATTTGTGCACCGGCAAGCAGTTCTGCCGAAATTTGTTCAGGCGAAATTTTAGGCGAATCGCGTTAGATAGTTCATTGAGTTTCTGTAATGGGTTTTACGCGAACGTCATTCGCGGCTCTGTGCGTCGTTGTTCGTCGCGGAACGCGCAAAAATAATTCGCAAAATGTTTTTACATTCGATCTCGAAGGATCGAAGTTTGTCACCGAAATGCTCTACACGGAAATGTTGATCTCTGCCCTAAGAAGTTGCCTTCCATTTCATTCTAATAATGATACGCGGCGACAAAAGTCCGATGGAACGTGATTCAAATGTTAACCTATTCACGAATTTTTGATTTCAGTTATAACGAAGAAATTTAATTTCGTCTCATTTTATTTTTGGCAAGCGAGGAAATTAAGAGATGAGAAAATTAAATTCACGGAATTTTCAGAATTTCAAGAAATAACTATTTCTGTAACGATTTCGCGAATGGGAGTGACATTTTTTTATAGGATAGATTAACACGCTATGTGGCGGGAAAGATGTTAATCTATAACGTACTCTGATAATTTATAATTTTTTTATTTCCGTCCGTTAGGCATGCGAGTAAATTTATATTTGTATTAGATTAGCGTAGGAAGTTTTAAATTATCGTCTATTTTCAATTCGAGTAATCGTTTTCAAACGATCTAACGTTTCTCATTAAGAAATGATCAATTAAAAGTTCTGGAAAAAGAATTTTCCAGCGTTTTTTATTTGCTGTGCTCTTTTAATTAAATTGGGCTTTGGAAAATTGTCTAGGCAGAACTCTTTTGTCTTTGGCCCGAATGTAGGCCACCAGCAGCTTCCGATTTTATACTTCCTCCTTTATACTCGTGTAGAGAAAATCACAGGAATGTTCGTATCGCTCTGATAATTAATAATATGGTGTCGATATTTTTATTATAAATCTTCTTGCGTTTCTTCACTGTGATAATTTATAAGAAATTTCTTCCTTTTCTTTGTTGGTGATTTGAGTGATGATCGATAAATCGACATTTCATATTCGTTAATCGAAAATGTCCAAATATTTAATTGTCCGAATAACTAAGACCTTCGTTTACAGATTAATCGATTAACTTATAGAAATAAAGAATTAGAAAAAAATACTATCTCTATAAAAAGTAAAGAAATATATTGTATATATAGTCTTCCTTAAAGATTTATTGTATTCTATATTATATATTTTAAAGAGGAATTGTACTGTATATTCTTCCTTAAAAATTTAAACAAAATATATTGGATTCTTCCTTATAAAATTCTAGCTCAATTAAATACAATGTATTATTGTGTATTACTATAAACATAATTCCTCATTTAACACAAAAACATAAAAAATGCATTAAAAAGTATATCCTTGGAATAATTGCTTGCTGAAATAAATTTTTCATTATTCCACGACTAAAAAGATTTATATCAAATGCTTTCTATTATTTAAATTTACTCCAAATTTAAAAAGCATCGATCAGGTGCTCACATTGATCATTACAGATGAAACGATATTGCACGTGTACGAATGTGTGTATGTCTGTATTTGAATGTGTAAAGTAAGACTGTATGTAGATTTTTAAACTATTAAAAATAATTCGAGAAGTTCATCTCTACTCAGAGAGCTTAGTATCGTTTCCTATATTAGTTGGAAGAATCAGGAGAAGGACATTCATTGAAAAAAAAAGAAACAAAATGGCATTATCTCAATTGGGCCAAGTTATCCAAAAACCTATCAACTCTCAAAATGACGAAATATTAATTAAGATCAAAATTGGATCTCTATTTTGTAAAAATTTATCGGCTTTAAAAATTTAATTCTGATACACATCATACAGTTATTTAAACTACTAAATCGCAGTTCCATTTTTTATTCATTCGCTATACTCCTGTAGTATGTACTATTGAAAAAGTAATGTAAAAGACAACGTCAAAGCAATCAAATATATATCCAACAGAAGTGAAGCTGTTTTTTCATTTTCTAAATAAAAACCTTGAAACTAAATTTACTCAATTTCAGAATCATTGGTATATAACTGTACAACTTGACCCAATTAGTACCATACAGCCTTCCCTTCAAATACACAGTAATTCAAGATGGTAAAGTTAAAGTTACGTTCATCTGTATAAATCATTAATGAACACACGTGTGTGATTTCCCTCTAATTTTTCTAATTTTACTATAATTTACTAAATACACGTGAAACTTCTAATAGGCTGAATAATCAGTGCAAAAGCAAACAAAATTTTCCAGTTATTTTCTTGAAATACACCTTGAAAAATATGCGATTTTGGAGTATCTTATCTTTTTTCAGTATTTTTCTCAAAAATTGAAGATACCTTCTCCCTTTTCTTTCCATTCTGTTGTAAAATAAAATCTTCCATGACTAAAAACTCGTAATCAATACGGTACAGGTATCAAAAGGGTTAATTAAAGAAACATAGAGGCATAGTACAGTGGAAAATTAATGGACATTCCCTCACCGAACTGGTACTGGTTTCGAAATATTGGCCAAAGAAAAAATTGAGAAGATACGGAACAATGACGGGGAAATCCTTGGAGGCAGGCAGAACAAAGGCGAGAGGCAGGCGGAACCGTGTTATGTCTGTTGCACGTTACGTTCGGCAAACACGGCTAATCTACAGTTAAAGGTATTGATCAGTTGACCTAGCAGTCGTAAGCAGAAGCTGACTAAACGCAGATTATATCGATCGGGCATCGAAATCTCTGGTTGATCGCCTAGCGTGTTCGATTGCGTGTAAGATCGTTCCGCACACGACTTTCCGCGATTGCCGTAGAATAACAGAATTATCCGGATTACGTGGTACGCAGCGAGTTCGGGGCGTGTGTGTGTGTGTGTGTGTGTGTGTGTATGTGTGTGCCGAACTCGACAGAGTTTCAGTGCTATAATCTAATAATTACAGGCCCGAAGTAATTTTATGCAAAGTTAGGTTAGACTGCGATTAGAGAGATAGGCTGTAAAACGTGGTTTCTTGGTTTAGACTTCTCGGAGGGTGTGTTTCAACCTCTTGCCACGCGCGTCGAGAATTGTTTGTTCTAAAATTGTGATATTTCCTCAGTTTTTAAGTATATTTAAGTGAAACAAATAATAAGTTTGTTACTTCTCAATAATTTCTATCGTACCGACGAATTTAAAAAGAAAGCGACGAATTATTGTGTACGGTTCGGTCACTCGTTATGGTCCGCAATCAGTTGCCAACGCACAGTGGTTAACCCTTCGAGACGTCGGGAGTTGTTGATGATTTTTTGATAATTTATACAGATTACGTAATTAATAGTAATACTATTACTATTTTAACTATTACGTAATTGATAGTAATACTATTACTATTTTAACTATTTTAAGAAAGTTTGACAGTAACTTTTTGCAGCTGTAAATGTTGATTTCGTTTCGATATCGAAATGAAATAAACAAGAGTCGTACCTTGGAAGATTGATCTGAGCGAAAATCATTTAACTCTTCGTTGTAAGAATCGACTATTTAGCGTAAAATATTTTCAGTTGTAAACAAATGGGCAACACTTGCAAAAATTCTTCTTGTCAATCACTTGCTCGTTTTGAACAGAATGATCATTGGAACGTTGGCATAATTCTCTCGTATAATTTTGTTTAGTTTTATTATATTTACGAAATTTACGACAATACCCTGAAGCGAAATTAATATGTAATTTAAACAAACGTCATCAATCGATAGGTCAAAATTAATAATTGAATGAAATTAATGTCTGATTTTACTGTGACAACTGTGTATATAATAAAATGTGAGAGTTTGTTTAGTGAAAATTGAAGGAATTTTAACGTGGTGACTTGTAACAAATTATATATAATCGCTAATAATAAATCTATTAGATTAATAATAAAATTTTGTATTTACACAGGAAACTGATGCACAACTTTCGTATAAATTATTTAAAGGGTTTGATAGAAAAATAAAAATTATTGTATAACTATTATCTTTGTAACTCGTAACTATATTTTAATTGTATTAATTTAAAGGCTCGATCATTTGGAGACGGAAATGTACTTTTGAAATTCACTTTTCAGCGTCGAAAGGATAAACATATTACATAATCATATCTCTTGGCAAAAGTCAAATAAATGGTGAAGCACATCAATGGGAACACCTAAACATCTTCGTTCTTTTGTTTCAACTTTGTTAATAAAAGTTATTCAGTACCTATAAAAAAATAATAAAAAATCATTATCGCCACATTGTGAATCCCTCAGTACTAATCTCGAGAGATTCACAAAGTTTGTTCGTATCTCTAAAGACAGTGGAGATCTATTGACACAGAGAGTTCGCGGCAAACATGCAAATCAATATTACGTTTACCGAACGTCTCGACCAAACCTTACCAGTCCATTTTACAGCGTGGAATTTTTGATACGAAATTCACGGGAAAGTTTGAATTTCGTGGAATTTAATATGGGTCGACGGGAGACGCCCGAATGGGAATCCCGTTTCGATTGAAATTTCAGTTTCTTCTTCGAATTTGCGAGGCCAAGTTGAAACTTCATTTTCGTTCGAACGGAAGTTTATTTGACCAGGTAAAATTGGACGTTTCGCAATTAGCTATGCATTTAATTATGAGACGTTTGTCTCCTCTGAGTTGTCTCCCTTCGAAGTTCTCGAGTATCAAGTTTTATTGAAATTATTCGCCGCGCGACGAACGCAGCACAAAAACAGAGATTTTCAAATTAGCGTAAACACTTCTCGACTAATTAACGAAAACTATAATTATTTAAAGTCGTGTTTTGCTTATTTTCGTAATTATGTCGCTCATTCTGATCGCAATGACACCGTACTGTATTTCATAGACGCGTCTTATTATGAATTCTTCCCTGATTATTACTGTGAACAAGTTATGTTTCGCAGGATTGAGCATTCTTTGAAGTATAAAATAATACACAAATAATAAATAAAAATAAGTAATAAATAAATAAAAATATACAAACACTGTAATGATATTAAATACTAATTAATGTATAAATAATTATTATATAAATTTTAAAATTCATAATCTTACTTGACTAGATATTATTTTGAAATCATCTTGTGTTAGTTTATTTGAACCAGAATGAGATTTTGCTCCAAATTATTTCATTAGTTTATTTGGACAATAATTATTTCTCAAATAATTTTCTATTTCAATTTGTTAATCGTATCAGATGAAAGATTTACAGAATATTTATAAGCAAGATCGTTTAATCTTTGATGTTTTTAAATATAAATACGAAAGCTACGCATGTTAATACATTGGCCTCCAAAAGCAAGAGCTTATTGGTTCGTTTTTAATTTCTAGTCGTTTTTTATGATTTTTGTTACGTGAAAATGATTTATTTTATTTTCCTAGTGTGTGTTAATTTCGATTAAATTATTTTTCCATTTTTCAACACGCACAATCTCATTAATTTATTTGCATTTAAGCAAGCATTCACAATCATTTAGATTACGAATCAGATTTTTTAAAACAATTTAACACTCAAGTGTGGTGTGACAGATGACTATAATAATTGTCGAAATTTCGAGAGTTCAAAGCTTTCTACTTTCTTCGTGATTCGAAACTCGGATGAAAAGATGTCGACGCTTCGCGAACACTCAGTGATCGTTTTTTAAAAATCTGAAATCTAAAAAAAATTAAATAATCTAGAAATAGAGATATCTTGTAACTACCAACAGTTTATTCTGAAAGACTTTTCGGTAAATTGGACAAAAAAGAAGGTAGATTGGATCCAAAAAGAGTTCGAACGTCAGCGTTCGTAAAAAAGAATTTGTATCAGATACTTCTGTAAGTTGCTATGTTCTTCTTTAGCTACGATAATAAAAATTTATAGAAAAGTGTCAACTTCAGTTTGTAGGACGAGAAATTTCCTTTACAAAGCAAAATCAGCACTTTAAAAGTTTCGAAAGTTCCGCCAGTTTTAAAAGTTCGGGATTCGAGTTTCGAGAATTTAAAAATTGATTTCAGACCGATCCCTGTATTTCGTATTTCATATTTCTCTGATATGAGATTAATAATAAAATTGAATCAAGTAATAATAAAAAAACAATAAAATGTAAATTAATAATAAAATAAAATAATAATGAAATAAAATGATAAAAAATAAAATAATATGTAAAGCCTAAATTTTTATGGTTCACAGTATTTAATGACATCAGAGCCAAAGAAATCGCATTACCCAGGCCTCTATCATCTACTTTCCGAAATTGCGTCACTTTCGTTACAAATGTGCGCGATATATCCATCCAAAACTTTTTGCTCCCGTTTCATTGTATATATATTCTCATCATCGGTGAGTGGCAGCGTTTCTATCAATTAAATTAATCAATAATGCATCAGGTTGCATCATTACATTATCAAAGTCATTAAATGTGCCATCAATGCCATTAGTAGTACGGTTATTAATTATGGTTATTAACATCCGTTCTCTAACATTGACGTACTCAAGCGGAAAACGGTGCTTATTGAATCATCTAGTATTTTGATTCGACAGTAAATTCTATCGCCGATGTAATGTGACTTTGACGTAACGCGAAAGCTTGTATATCGCGGTGTCGTAAATCCGATTATAATATTACATGTAAATGAATTGAAAGGATCCAGTATTGCGATTGCTAATAGCAATCTATAACGTTGAAAAAGAGAGAGAGAGAGAAGGGAGTAAATCGAGTTGCAGTCTGGCAAAGCAAATTAATTGCAAACGATAATTTCAAGTAATAGTGTAGAATAAGAGGTTTTTCACAGTTTTTTACGTAGATATTGATAGATATATTATTATGTGGTTTTATGTATTTATGTACCTTCATTTGAAACGTGGTCTATTGTAAAATTTGCAGCGAACGAATTTTTCGTTTCAGCATTCTGTGGTCTGCCTATATAGTTTACTTTAAAGTACTTTCTGCAGTTTATTTTCGACACATTTTTGTGATGATACTATTCACTAATGATTTCTTTACAGCAATATCATAAAACGTACAACTATTTAATATTGATTATGTATAATTTACAATATTGGTGATATTATATATTACATATAATTAATATTATTAATAATATTAACTATAATTATATATATATATTGATATAACATGGACATGTAATATAATATAATATTGGTTAAAACTGATATTTAGTATCGCTTTAAATAATTGATTTTTGTTTGTCAATCTAACTTTCTTATTATGCCAATTTTGTAAGTTGTCAATGCACTCTAATAAAATTAATAAAATTAATCGCAATTCCTAGCTGCTAGCACTCGATCATAAACGACTATCATATACAAATTTTGATTATTATATTGTATTAAATTATTTAATTCCAAATTTATTGAAAAAGAATTGAAAAAGAACTCCTATTAAAGAAAATTATAAACCGTTTTAAAATTGAATAAATTAGTTGAAGTTGTTCTGTGTTATCCAATACCATTCAGATTTGGTATTTAATATTTGGCATCGATATCTAATGGTATCAATCAGGTTTGATATTTGATATTTGGTACTTGATATCGGGGATTCAACTGTTACCAACTGCGTAAATTGAATTGCATTTGTTGAACACATATTGAATGAAATTAAAAATAGGGAGAATTATACAACTAGAATGTAACATCAAAATATAACCAAAAGTAGACACTGATATGTATATAATCGGAAGTTTGTGTATTTGAAATGAAAATTTCATGTCACTATTGAAAGAAAAGAAAGAATTCGTATAGTCGAATAAATAATAAAATAATCGACTTTCCAAATACACTGTTACTTAGTAACATCGTTTTCAGTAACAATAAAAAAATTTGCTATTTGTTACTTCTGTTATTCGAATAATTGTGGGTCTGTTCCAGGATTTTATAGTATTAATATAGTAATTATATAGTATTTTATAGTATATGTATTATATACTATTTTATAGTATTAATAAGTATTAATATCCATACGTAGTTAATTTTCCATTTCTAACTCTAATTAATCAATTTTCGCAGAATAGCGGAAAATGTTAAAGTGAATGAAATAAGTTGCTGCAGTAATTGAAGAAACGTTTCAGTGATTTAATCCTTTTCCTAATCACAGCCATCAGAGGTAATTGAATTTATAATTTTATTCAACGATCGCCTTGATCGTGAAAAATTATTATCGCACGAAGAGAATAATTTTCTTTCCGATATTTTGCTTCTTTTCCAAAAGAAATAACTAATAATTAATCTAAAAATTCGATAAAGAGTGATCGGGAGATCTTCGTAGATTGACACGTGTACGTTTTTCATGGAAATTAGATCTTTAGAAAAATGCAACGACTGGATACACTGGATCACGTGGCTGCGAGTATTCAAATTGCCAGGCGTCTGGTTAACGATCGATCGGTTAATTGAAATTTCACCATGTGCCATTTCGCTGCACAGTCTTGCGCTATTTACCCGCACGCCACAAAGAGACAACGATAATGAGGAAACACGTTCGTTGCTCGTAAAAGTACGATTGTATTAAATTGTTTCGTTGATGGAGCACCCGTAGTCACGAGCCAGTGTGGTTTAATTATACACGGAACAAACATAACGAAAGCAGCGATCCTCCCCCTTTCGATATGAAGAACAAACATTGCGTCTGTTACAGAGCACAATTATGCTGCGATTGAACATTTTTTTTAGCGGAGTAACGTTAACGTTTTTTTTTTTTTTTTCGTATACATTTGATATTAGTACGACATAAAAATATAGATGACTGGATAATTGCAAATAAAAGTAATGTTTCTTCAATTAACTCATTGGACAATAATGACGTGATCATTTGAATGAAGGAGAATAAAATAAACACGTTAATTGAAGTATAATAGTGTTTTCTTTTCTTCAGTTATTACACACCAGAATAACTGTAGAAAATATTTAATTTAAAAGAATTTTAAAGGAATTATATTTAAATTTAAATATATTAGAAGAAATATACTATTGAATCAAATTTTCACACAGTCGTTGCTTGAAGTATATATAGTCAGTCACGGAAATGTAGAACATTGTTTTGTGAGTTGGCAGTTTCCTGTGTAGTCATGTGACAATTAAAAAGAAAATTATTTTTAGTCCATGGTATTATCATACAGATAATCTTATAATCAATAATAAAATAATTATTGGAGGTAGTGCAATATATTAAAATTCAGAAATATAATATATTACAATTGGTGGCGTGTATAATGCAAATAAATATTTTTATCAGTGAAAAAAAAAAAAAACACTCGGTTCCGTATGCATGAAGCATAAAACACTCGAAGCAGTATTTACTGAATTTTCAATAGAAGATTATGCATAGGAAATCTGATATTATTTAATATTTTATTTATATTTTAAATAATAAGCAATTTTTATAATAACATACAATACAATGTTTACTTAATTAATTTTTATATAATAATTTTAGATAATAAGTTTCGATATTTTCCATAATTCTCACTCGTATTTAATACTATCGACCAAATGTGTATCGAAAGGTATATATTTAAAGATGAACGCATTTTGAATTTGTTACATACTCCTCAGTCAGTATTAAACTGTCAGATTTTAAATACTCGGAAATTGAACGACCTTCTTTAACAAAAAGAGTCTTGACTTTTTTTTTTGTGTCAAACCCCCGATTTAGGTATTTACCATATGCATCCATATGTATCTTACAAGAGATCTCATCCACTTAACAAGAATTTTAGGACCGCGTAAATCTGCATTTGCAATCTGTTAACGCTGTACAGCTATGCCGGTCATTTTCTTAAGCACGTGTCTGAAGGCGTTATAAAAATCATAGAGCACGCTTATGCCCTATTGTCACGCGTTTATGTCAGCTAGTTGACTCGCAAACCCCCTCTCCCCTACGAGGCAAATGCACCGGTCTGGCGTGACTTGCATCGTTCCACTCGCGACGTTTTATTTGCTTAATGTCTCGGCAACCGAAGATGCATTGCTTTCCCTCGCAAACGGTGTTTCTCAAAAGGGAACTCGAAATACTTTGAGTGAAATCGTTACACTTGGAACTACGCTCGCGAAAAAAAAAAAAACGTGAAACATTACTCGGATTTCTGATTTGATCTAATCACCTGAACTGACTTGTATTGGATCGTTGCAAATGGAAAGAGTGAATTTCTTTTCAAAAAAGTCTCAAAATTTGTAGCTTTCTTGGTAATAATATTACGTCAAATGATAGTTTTGGTAAAATAAATCTATATTTAAGCAGAATGTTTTTTAATTAATTGCGTCCACAGAAATGTGAATTTGTGTAAATACCAGCTGATTTTGAATCAGTGTTGCAGTTGTTTCGTGCGTTTGTCGAAAATTGAGATACATTGTCGCATGTGATATACAAAGATACCTACTTGAAATATCCAAAATAATATACATAGATGAAACAAATTTTTGCGTATCTCTTCAATGACGTTCATAAAAATGTTAAAATACATAAAATCCTTATTATTAGATACAATTAAATTTCAATTTTAAGTGTTCGTTCACTAAACGCGCATTGAATGCACTTGTGAGAAATTAAAGAAATAGTAATATTGAAAATAAAATGAAAAAATACACGAGAAAACATTGATTCGTGAATAATGCTTCGTAGACGAAAAAAAAAAAGAAAAAAAGAAAAATGAAATTCGAAAGCGGTTCGAGTCGTTAAGAATGCTACCGTTTTACAACGGTTGTGGCTGTCGCTCGAGTTGCGTTTGAAACTTTTAAGCAAGTCCAGATACAGGCATTAAGTTGGTCAATTAGTGATGAAATATGATATTTCGCTTCTAATTTGATTTCATTGGAGTTGCTCGTTAACGCGTGGCTGATTTGCTAAATTACTGGCTGCCTACGTGCTCCCCCCTTTCTCTTTAAACTGAGATAACGTAATTAAGCTGTTCTCTCGCCAAGATGAAACGGTATTTCATTAATATGGCGACTATCATCTTCGTTCGAGAACTCGAGGAATATTTTTCAAAGGGATGATAAACTTTCACCGAGAGAGCGAGTTGACGCTGCAAATTCTGACGAATACTGAATTCACTTGAACCCGTTTGCATGAACGTCCGACCATCAACAGTCTTATCAAGTATAGTTATCAAGTAAGATAGTTGTAATCTATGCAGAAATGCGAAACGACTTTCTCAACACGCGTGTTAAAAACAGTTTTTCATTGCAATAAAAATTTTCGTTATTTCATACGGAAATATAAATGTATATTTACACGCATACAAATGAAATATAAAACAAACACGTGGATAAATTAATAGTCCATAATATTACGCAAACTTATTTATTTCGACGAAATTTTCGATTACGCCTAATTGAATTGACTCCATGTCGATCTGATCCACTTATCTTTTCTTGACGTTTTCTTTCACGAGACACAAACTGAATTTATGAGCAGTTACAAACCTACAGTGACAATAATTAACAACTCGGGTACTCTAGTCGAAAATTTAAAAATTTCTTTGAGAAACGATTGAACATTAGAACTATCAAAATGATCAAAACGACCAGTTTCTAATTTTCTATGGAAGAACAGCGCATTTTCGGATACTCGAGTGATTTTTAACAAAGTATATTGACAGATGCTTGCGTCCTTTGTTGTATAATTAATTTTCTCTTGCGCCTTGCACTTTAATTTCTTTGCTACAAATATTGCACCTTAGTCGTCGATAGTTCCAAGTGTTAAATAGAAAAAAGTAAAATCAGAACGCCCTGATTTTTGAGCTACGGGAGACGAAGCAGCAGACTGAGAAAAAATATTTGTGGAATTTTATTCTCGTCGCGAGAGCTCCTCGGCATCTTTGGCGAGGCAATCTTAATATACTGAATGTCGGAACATGAGCGAAAAATAATAGACGGTGGGAGAAATTAGCGGACTCCTATTATACGAAACCCAATTATGCGAACTGGTTATACCGCGACAAGTTCGTACAAACGAAATTCCACTGCACCCGGCCCGCCGGGTCTTAGAAAACATCGCCGCAAAACACAATTATTTCTGATTATTTCTGACTCTGTTAGCCACCTAGCCACCACAGCCTGTCTCTTTCGAAGTTATAACATTGTACGAGCCGACACTCAATACGATTACGTTTGAAATTACGCGGGGCTTAAGACCGAAAGGGGACCGCAAGATGAAAGATGTAACGCAGTCATAGAATTAACTAATTAACGTCTGCCTCTTTCCTCGGCTACTGTCTGTGAAAAGCCGAGGCAGAATTGTTGTGACGTGCACCAACTCTTCTTTTTTTTTCCTTTCTTTTTTTAGAAGCAGCAGCCATTTATTCATTGTGTAATTAACAACGTGGAAAACTCCTCGATTAATTGAGTCGGCGAGTTGAGCAGCACGCCCCTCTCTCGTGTCTGGAAACCTCGTTTCGAGATGTTGGAAAGAATAGCTTCGGTTTTTTGTTCGTCGTCTGCAATCATTGTTTTTATAGCGCTGTTCCAATTCAAATGCGGTCGTGCTAACCCAGATGAAGACACTGTGCCTGTCTGTTTCTGCGGTTGAACTTCATTTCTGGGTCTTTTATCATTGAAATAAAGTCGCCCGGCTGTTCCCGATGCCAGGGAAATTAATTCCCCTAAAATTCTCTAAATTTTCCTTCTCATTGGGAAGTTAATCAACGCGATTTGAAACGATGATTGTTTAACGAAAACTCGATTAAGCTCGGGCAGATTCAGCAGCTTGCTTAACCGCGGAAGTAAGGACAGTGTAAAGCCAATTCTCGAAATACTGCATTCGGCGTTGGTTGAACAAATGTAGGACGCTTCGTCTCGGTGCATAATTTGACGAAGCATTTAAATTCCAATTTTAATAGTCTTCGAGAATGGATAATTTTGAACTTGTCCCTCGAGTTCACGGTCCTCGCTCGATTTTTAAAAAAATTTAATTTTTTGCAGTAAATAAATTGTGGAATTGTAGGACTCTTACACTTCATTTGTCACGAGAAATATATGGAAATGAATTTAATCGAGATCCAATTCCATCCATACGCATTAGGGAAAGTAATGCAAGTCCACAAAATTTGGAAAATATTCATATCTGTCCCACTTTTCTTCTAATTTACTTTTGTTGTGTTTTACATAAAGTACATAAATACCCCCGTTCGTAAATCTTAGAACAAGTAGTGTTTATATTTGTTTCAAAACTGGACAAATTAATATATATTATAATATTATAATGTAATTAATATTATTATATTATATTATAATTTTATATAATTATAATGTAATATATTATATAAACTTATATAAACATATATATACACATATATATATATAATTATATTGTATTATATAAAATACAAATACAATTTATTAAAATTTTGTTATCTAGGATAAACACTAAATATTAAAAGTGTAAAGAATTCTAAGACTTTCAGTCAGGGAAACATATATATATATAATTATATTGTATTGTATAAAATACAAATACAATTTATTAAAATTTTGTTATCTAGGATAAACATTAGATATTAAAAGTGTAAAGTATTCTAAGATTTTCAGTCAGAGGAATATATATATATATATATATATATATATATATATATATAATTATATTGTATTATATAAAATACTATTATATAATATATATTTATTATATATATAAACATTTATATATATAATATAATACAAATACAATTTATTAAAATTTTGTTACCTAGAATAAACACTAAATATTAAGAGCGTAAAGTATTCTAAAACTTTCAGTCAAGGGAATATATTTATATCATATATATACATATATATATATATAATTATATTGTACTATATAAAATACTATTATATAATATATATTTATTATATATATAAACATTCATGTATATAATATAATACAAATACAATTTATTAAAATTTTGTTACCTAGAATAAACACTAAATATTAAGAGCGTAATTCTAAGACTCAGCGAGGAGAATATATTTATATCATTTAAACAAGGAAATACAACAAAAAGATATAATACAATATTTATCTCCCTAACCACGGACATTCGTTCGCATATTTTCTACTCGGCAAGCCAATCCATCGCATGCCCAGAATTTCTACGATTTTTCAAACGAAAATAACTGTGGCGAACAGTGAGAGAACGCAGCTGGGAAATTCCATTTCTCCGCGTGCATAATATTTTCCTTAATTATACAATTAACGCCGATGATCATTCGAGACGTAACAACGAGTTTATACTTCATTTAACAGAATTCTGTTAGCATCGTCAACAGCGTTATTTAGCATCGTTAAATCACTCGTTCCGGAATAACAACACGTACGCGAAATGAAATGATCCTCCTTAACGCGAGAGGTTCTGGCGATAATTAGATTACGCTGGTGCGTGCGCGAGGTTTTCCTCTTTTTCGACTGTGTTTTGCTTCTTCGCCGCGTTTACGAAACGTATACTTTTTCGATCGAGAAGGTGCTGCACCGTCGATGAAAATTTTAATTAAGAACCGGCACAATTATGCAACAGCGATTGGCCATCGATGCGTCGCGCTAGATTTCGTCGACGTGTGTGCCATTTCATTTCGTACAATGTTGTCGACTCTGCGGGGTCAATTACCGCGTACAGGGGGAGGGGGGGGAGGGATGAAATACGTGAAACATAAATTGATCGCCAGATAATTTAAAAAGCAGAACGATGACATTAACTTCTCTTTCGGCCGGTGATCGATAGAGGAATTGTTAATGGACGGAAACGCCCGGCGATTGAAATTTTCGAGTTAAACGCGTTATTTGAAAGCGTTGTTTACCTACATAAATGTATCAGCGATTGAACACGATCCGAAATATAAAGCAAAAGGAATATGTTTTGGTACAATTTACTGCAATCGAGTTGCGTTTCATGACGTTACGTTAACTGTTTGGAATAATCGAACGAAGGTTTTACAAAGCACGTTTCTGTATTAGTTCGAACTAGTGGATTTAGGGTATTTTGCAAATTAGTTGCGCGTATTTCACTTCAAAAATATTCTCCCTGTCTCGGTTTAGATTTTTATAATGATTACGAAAAGTATTGGCATGTTTTGGAAATGTGTTTTATCTTGAAATCCCTAATTTCTGTCAAATTTTCCTCAAAAGTGAGAAATCTTCCAAGCTTCTTCAAGTTAATTTAAAAATTCACAAGCCACGTTAAAATTTAAAACAAGAAATATCGTGATTCTTAGAATTTTTGAAACCTCCAAGCATTTTTTAAATTACCATATAACAATCATCATTTGTTTAAATGGTTGCACTGTTAACTTTAAAAACTCGTGCAATTTAAAATCTGTGCAACAGTTTTTCACGAAAATGGGAGGGCCAAAGAAATGTTATTCTACAAGTCTTAAAATTGCAAAAGTTTCTAAAAATACTTTCAATTTAAAAAATTCTCTCATTTTTCTATCGCAAGATCTCTGAACGAGAATGTCTGCACATAGAATCCCTCTCTCGTCGTCCAATTTGTTCCAACTGCTGGTCGGAAGGAATAAAACAAATCGCTTAGAACAGTATGGTACGCAGAATTTCGTGCGATCGTTCACTGCGTTTTGTGTACCAGTTCCAAAGCGAAGTTTGTCGAGAATCGTTAAATTCATTTCGAACAACGTAGTTTTAAAATCATTGGTACTGTCCCCTGCTCTGCTACCAGGCAATGGAAATTTTTGCAAATGAGATTGAACGCGCGCAGTCGAATTTAAAATACCCGGACGAGACCGGTAGTTTGTCAGGGTTTTAACTAACCAATGTTCGTCGATCGTTTCAGCAATCTGACCAATTCTATTTCATTAAAGTACCGCTGATTTGTATTTGGCATGTTTTAATCCGGTGCTCCGATTGGAATTATTCCGTGCCGTTAATTTGGCACTGATCCCATTCCCGAACGATTAGCATCCGTGACTAAATCTAACTTTACCGAACGACAGAATGCGCTTGAAACCATCTAAGAAAATGAAGGCTGCTACGAGAGATGAGATACAAATAGTTCATCGAGAATATATATACATATTTTTTTCTTTCACGAAGTACAAATTCACAAAGTGGTCTTGTATCTGAAAGCATAAGTGGGTTAATGGTAATTTCTATATCAAAAATTATCATATCATATTATATTGTATACGTGCAAATTGGAATAAATTTTTTTTAAACCAAACCAACATAGAAACTTTATAGTTTGTAAAAATTTTTTTTTTTTTTTTTTGAGAATTAAATTTAAATATTCGTTAGCTATAGTTTTCAGCTGGAAAATGTTCAAAGTCTACTCTTTTAGGAACAAATGTTCCAATTTCTCTTAATTTTGGAAATTACAATTACGTCAACTACAATTATACATTTTCTTAAGAACCAACGTACCAATTCTGTTTAAATTCTTTCAAAATTTATGAAAACTAAACAACTAAACAAGATTCAGAAACTACTTTCTTAAAAATCAATATTGCCATTTTGAGTACAGAATTCAAAAAGTTTAACATTGAATGAAGAGCACATAAATTAAGGATGCATTTATCTTTAAGTATATACTCTATAATTATTCAGCACATTATATGTTATAACTAATCGTTTTATTATTAATTCTGAAATTATCCTCAAAGGGTTAACCAAATATGTTCTACTTTCTTAGAAACGACAGAAAGAAATTATTTATGTCGAGAAAAGAACAACTTCCTACGAATTATTCACTTTTGTTCAAATACCAACCAAATTCAAATTTTCAAGCTTGATTCTCCCCAAACGTCATTCCTTTCCACCTCATAATTTTACATAGAGAATCACCTCCACGAAGCGTGGCAACTCGTTAAATGACATTCCGCACGTTGTTTGGAAAAGTTGTAACGCGAGTGGAAACGAAAAACGGGTTGAACTCGATATCCGCCATAACATATGAGCAAGCTAAACTACGTTTCCAGCCGCGTTTCGCTCGAAAAGCTCTTTATATCTGTCGAGTGTAAGGAAAGCCTATGTTACATCGCCTTTTACACTCCCTAACCCGTTTGTGCTTATAAGCGGACTAATCTCACACACATACATTGGATACACACGTGTGCCAGCCATCGCCGCAAAAGCGCGTAACACGTGTTCTAACTACACTGCACGCGATATACAAGTTTCAAACGAGGTTTCTTCGTCGTACGTTTTCGAACGTGACAAAATCCAGTAATTAATAGTCGGCCGTACGTATCAGCAGGCCTATTACCATTTCTTTATACTGACTCGTAAATATCCCGCAATGAGATGTCCTGGCATACGTTTAACCAGGAAATAGTATCAAGAATGGGAGTAGTATCAAGATTAGGAAATCTGAAAGATAGACGAGCTGGGTAGTTCTAAGAAGACGAAAGTGAATGCAGATAATCGCACAAGTCCACGTAGTTCAATTTGTTAAATTTCAAGTGTACCTCAAACTGAAAGTTTTGGAAGTTTTATAGATCTTTAATTAATTATAGATCTTTAGGGATGATATTCATGATACAAGTTTCCGATACATTTCATAGATTTAAATTATCGGGTAAATTATATCAGGTTTAATAACAATTTTTGGGACAATGATCATTGTTTGCCAGTGGTCACATTTGATTTTGTTTATACATAATTATGAAGTTTAACAATATAATAATATAATATAATATGAATTATAATAATATTATAATAATTAACGTAATATGAATTATAGTAATATTATAATAATTAATATAATATAATAATAAAGTTGAAATAACTTCTGGCAAATATCGTACAAGATCTTGTCACTTCTGAAGGGTCAGTTTGTTAATTAGAGTAATACTGATATTCAAACAATTGCCAATGGCAATTTACTTTCGTCTGGATAAATCGAAATCGTGATTTTTACAAAAATCTATGCATTGTCGCTTCTACCAAAACGAACAGAATCCATTCTGATTTGATTGTTATAATAATAACTTTGTACACTATAAATTAAATCGTAAGGATTGTATTAAATCTCGCGATTTGTCCTTCCGATTTATTTATACTTCCTAGTAAACATATGTAAAGAAACATTGCTAACTTCTTAATATCTGTACAATAGATAATAAATGAACGAATTAGTACCTATAAAGTGTCTAAAATCGTTTTCCTCCGAATATTTGACATTTCTGTGTCTGAAATACGTTTTCAATCCTCTCAACTAGTATCATTAAATTATAATTAAATTAGAGTATTTAGTATTCTTTATCGTATTATTATTTTTATTTTGTTTAGTATACTATTATTTTTATTTTGATAAATATGATATACAGAGTAGCTTAGTCTAGCCTAAGGTTATTTCAGCCATTGATTTTCATGTATCGAAGGGCTACAGTGTGTTTTAAAAATTATATATTGCGTAGCCATTTTTCTAGTGAATTATTTTTGTTGCAAAAACCTGAATTGATTTTGTACGTTAGGTGGTCAAAACTATACAAAATTTGATAAAATTTCCCGTCTTTCGAATATTCTGTCATCTGAATGTACGATTTACTAAAAACATAATTTGCTACAAAACATGAGATAAAACAACGTTGGTTTGAAGCACAAAAAGAGGATACATATCTAGTTAATCACGTATATCAAAAGCATAAGTAACAAAGTGATTCAACATTCTTAAGTAACGAAATTTATCGTCAGAAAAGTGACTGTTCTTGTTACACGAACCTTTCACTAATCGAACAATTCAGGAACACGAAGAGCTTCACTCGGCTGCACATAGTTCAAGACGAAACATTCTGAAATTAATTACGAAACTGTCGTGCACCTATTATCTCGAACTGAAAATCAACCTGTAACGTGTCACGTTCACGGTTTAAGGGGGCAGGATAGTTTGACGTGCCTAAAAAATTACGAATATTTTGGAGGACAAGTACATATAAAAAAAAAAGTACATATTTGATTGACACGAGCTTTTGTGGTTTATTTTAACAGATTATGAACTATAAAAAGCAAAAAAGAAGAATCTTAGTCAACTTTTTAACGGCATCTTTTTACATTACTTTTTTTTACATTGCCTATCGGTGTGCATGATTCTAAAGAGGATTAGTTGCAAGAAAAAGGCAAAAAAAGTTTAAAAGTAAACAATATTCTGTAAGGATTGACGATCCAACATTTTCATTTCTGTGAAAATTATGAAAATAGCAGCTATTTGTTTTTGATGTATCGAATTTATGCCAAAAATTTCTACGTTTTTTGTTTATATTTTTCGAAATTGTTAAAAATTAAAAAACGTCAATCCCTAGTAAATGTTACACTAAAGATACGCACCAAGAGTTTCACAGTAATCGGTTGATTCCGAGATATCTTGCACACTGTTTCTAAAAACCTAGTTTCGAGAAAAATGCGTTTAAAGTTTCAGAACGTCATTTTTCATATGTATCCTTTACTTATTTTTTTTTACTTATATAACGCGGCTCGCAGTTCTTACAATTCACAACTAAATTGACTCCAAGTCCCTTAATATTCGATTCAGCAAAAGTAATATTCGAATCACACGATTTACACTTTATAATACATTATTATACACCAAAATATGTTGTTTTAAAAGCTAGGACCTTTTGTACCTTATTTCCAAGGACTTCAAACCACTATTTAAAACAAAAACGAAAAAAATCGACTTTTTGAAAATTTCAAACTATCCTGACACCTTAAATTGAAATTTCTTAAAAGCGAAAATAAAACATAAATCGTATGAAATTCATTTTCGTTTTTCTTCGGTCATCTGAACCACCTGTTACGGTATTTGTCTGGCACGTAACGCTATAGTGGAAAATCACGTCGCAGCACGATAGTCGAGAAGAAATATAAATATGCCTGGTTTGAGAAAAATTGGGAAATTGACTCGTCAAAATTTCGATCTAGTCGAATCGAAATTGATCTGAAAGTCGCCCCCCTCGAAACCCTGCTAAAGCATGATTTTGCACGAGAGAGAGAGAGAGAGAGAGAGAGAGAGAGAGAGAGAGAGGGAGAGACGAGAAGTGGGTGAAACGAACGACACCGATAGCATCGATACAATCGGATTCCTTAGAGCATGCCATATATTCCGCTCATGACTACGTGCACCCTGATATCCGTCCAGAATGGCACGTGAACTTACCTTCGTGGAGGCCATTTGCTTGGTGGACGACCGTTGCCTGGCCATTCGCCAGGAACGAATATCGGCATAGCAGTGGAACGTCGGGGCTCGAATCGTTGAATTACCGGCGAATACCGCTTGCCGACGATATTAGCTGGTTCACGATTTAATCGTAGACCTAGTATTGCGTGTCCGTTTATTATCTCGTCCTCCTGACGACAAAAATAACGAAACGTGTGTGTTTGTGTGTGTGTGTGTGTGTGTGTGTGTGTTGTAGCGCGCTGGAATCTAGATCAGAGACGCGCGCATGTTTTTCCCATATCCGTGTTTTTTGGAGATCTATTCGTCTGGAGTCGAATTGTGTCGTCGTTTCTCGCTTTCCGCCTCTCTGGTATCTTTATGTTTTTCGGTGGATTTTAATTCAAGTTGAGATGGTCCAGTCACGAACGTTTATTTGAAAGTCGATAATAGAAGATTATTGATGGATTCGAAAATAGTGGTGCTCAAGGATAATAATTTGTTGACTTATCACAGAAATCTGCATGCATATATATATATATACAGCTGTTCGCAGAGAAAATTTGAATATGTACAATACAGGAATTTGTTATGCGTATTGCACGAGATACTTCAGCATTTCGATATTTATGTGAGAGATGACCAAAATCAAGATATTCATGTGGTTCTATTATTTGGAATTGATATTTGGAAAGAGAGTCTTTAAATCGGAGATTAGTTTAATCGTGCCTCGTTGCAGAGTTAAATGAAATTTCAAAATGTTTTGTAATTCTGTATTGTAATTAAGTATTGTAAACTAATTCTGTTTTGTAATTAAGTATTGTAAACTAATTCTAAAATATTCTTAAAAATTTCTTTTATATTAATTGTAAATCAAGTTTCAAGATTTTTAAAGATACCGACTTATTTGATAGAAAATATTTAAAGACAATTAAAAAAATGTGCTTCTTATATTTGTTTACTGGAAATTGTAAATGAATTAGAATAAAAATTCATTTGTATCTTCTTTGGTAGAAACATTTTGTAAGAAACAATGTCAATATTTTATTTTATTAATAATTAATATAATATTAATATAATATTATATTCCTATCTCACTTAAGATCTTTTCTTTTTCTACTTGAAGCAATAAATAAAGCAGTGTACATATTTAAAAGCAATACGATTATTGACGCTATTTTTAAATTAACTAGCGACCGGATCTCCCGTTGCAATTGAAACTTCGTTTTCTGAACTTTGGTAAATTATACATTCGAGTACAGAAAATTAAGAAAACGCAAGATTGCACAAATGTGTATATTTTCTTTTGAAACAAGTTCTGTTTTTTAAATTATATTGTCAAAAATGTGAATTCGTACAAAAGTGTGAGGACTAATATCACAGTAAAGAAACGATGAGAAAAATTGTTCCAATTTCTGTTAAAAACTCTTATAATTCGTATATGCAGGGTGTCAGCGTGTTCTACAGTTAAAAATAAGAAAAAGATCTTATATAAATATCATTAAAAAATTATAAATGACTTCCTCATTCGTTCGATCGATCAAAATATTGTCAAAATGACATCGTTGATAAATCGAGCCTATTTCTTTCCGAATTTCATCCTGTTTTTTTCTTTTATTTCCCCGAATTTGCATCCGACAAACTGTTTCTCAAAAATTCACAAATAACAAAATAATACAAGTAAAAGTAATAAAATAAAATCCATACATACGTGGTAGTCGTAACTGACAATAATATATACACTTGTAGCGATTGTTAATAGTAAGCACAGCGTCTTCAAGACAATTGAACATGCAGAATCAAACGGTAGACCGATCATTTTTCTAATTTTGATATTTTCCTTTACAACATTCCGCAACGGCGCATTTACGAGACCGTTTACGTTTACGTGGAATTTTCTACCTGTAATCGTGAAACATGTCGATGACATCGTTCAGCGGGATGAAAATGAAACCAGCCCGTATTTACCGATACGTCAAGAATAACGCGAGTCGATATCGTTATATTTGTCAAACAAACACTCTCGGATGCATCGGGGCCAAGTTTTAACAGCCGTCTAAAGACTGCACGTCGAGAAACGTATTTGTTTCGTGCTCGAAACAATACGGGCCGAGCCACTCGTAAAGACACGAGAAGGAACTGTTCGAACGGGGAAAGAATAAACCTTGGGAAACGCCGTGGAAAAACGGGACGTTTGCGTATACCTACCCTTTCCTCCCTCGCTTTGCGCTGATGGAACATCGATTCACGTGTCGCATTAGAATGTCGGGAACACACGACGCCTCTTCTCTCTCTTTCGAACCGACGAAAATCTCCGCGAGAAAATATACTTCCCTTTGACTCGACGCCGTTCGCCTCTACAGACAAATGGCTTCTCGCATGCTCTCCATTCTCAGACGTTTCGTTCTTTATTCGTGCACTCGATTGCGTCTTTCTCTCTCTCTCTCTCTCTCTTCTCTTTAAGTCTTAACTGGCGTTACTGGTACTTTATTGGAAACTATAATAATTTAGAGCTGACAAACAAATTTAAATACCTAGGTTTCTGGTTCACGAGTGGAAACTCCTATAAAGGGGGTATTCTGGTAATCCGGCTTAAAAAGATCAATTTTTTTTTTTTACATTTTCTTAAAGTACATGCTTTCGAAAATGTCTATGTAAAAGGATCTGTTTGGACTCGTAAAATTAGCAAAGTTGCAGATGTTTAAAGGAAACGGTGCACTGCTGGCAACATAAGTACGAATATTTTTGTACAACGGGTAACCAGAACCTCAAACGTGTTTTTCTCAAAAAATATTTTATTTTATAATTATTATTATTTATATTGTTATTATTTTATAATATTTTATTTTGTGTACTGCTCGATTGATTGTAAGTATGAATATTTTTGTACAATGGGTAACAAGAATTTCAAACGTGTCTTTCTCAAAAAATATTTTATTTTATAATTATTATTATTTATATTGTTATTATTTTATAATATTTTATTTTGTGTACTGCTCGATTGATTGTAAGTATGAATATTTTTGTACAATGGGTAACAAGAATTTCAAACGTGTTTTTCTCAAAAAATATTTTATTTTATAATTATTATTATTTATATTGTTATTATTTTATAATATTTTATTTTGTGTACTGCTCGATTGATTGTAAGTATGAATATTTTTGTACAATGGGTAACAAGAATTTCAAACGTGTTTTTCTCAAAAAATATTTTATTTTATAATTATTATTATTTATATTGTTATTATTTTATAATATTTTATTTTGTGTACTGCTCGATTGATTGTAAGTATGAATATTTTTGTACAATGGGTAACAAGAATTTCAAATGTGTTTTTCTCAAAAAATATTTTATTTTATAATTATTATTATTTATATTGTTATTATTTTATAATACTTAATTTTTTGTACTGCTCGATTGATTGTAAGTATGAATATTTTTGTGCAACGGGTAACAGTAACTTCAAACGTATTTTTCTCAAATTCATACTTTTCGAATTGGCTAATGGGATATCTCGCGTTTTAGTTGACCGATTAACTTGAAATTTGGAGGAGATCTTCACCGGATGTACCTTTGTCGCATGAACCACGGATTTCAAAATCTGATGTTTTTTTCCTATTTTTGTTTACCAGCCAAAAGACAAAAAGCACAAGGAAAATCGACATTTCAACTTCAAAATGCTGCCATTTCTTTAATTTTCGAAATTTCGCTCTTTCCGTGATTCATGCGACAGCCATATTTATACTAATTAAGATGCATTTTGGTCTTTCAGTTTCAAATAACCAGGTGGACCGGAATCACGTCAGCCATTCGAACCCGTTTTTAAAAACATGCTTTACCTAAGGCTATATAATTTCCACAACTTTCATTAATTTCGTTAAAAAGAAAAAATTGTAAATACTCTTTAAGTATGAATAAATCTGTGTATGAAAACTGCATGCCAAAGTGTATCAAGGTTTCCTTAGAAAAATATTCCAAAACAGTCGATCTTTTCAAGTTGGATTACCAGAATACCCCCTTAAGAGGGCGGCAGGAAAATGTTGCAACGAGCAATAAACGGTACTTGGGGAATCATGAGAAGAGCCAAACTTGATACGCTACGGGAAAGACTATATCTGATGGACGCTGTTGTAAAAGCAGGTTTGTCATACTCGATAGAAATATGGGGTTGGAATAGATGGGATGAGGCAGAAAGAATACAGAGAAAAATACGTCAAAATGAGTATGGGCCTAAATAGAAACTCCAACATATTTATGGGAGGTCGAAGCGTTTTCGTAGAGAAAATTTGGAGATAACAACGAGGAAAAGGACGAGTAGGTAAAAATATTACATACGAGGGAAACGTGTTGGCCGAGGATATGTCTAGAAGAAGAGTTTAGGGCGTGGAAGAATGAGCAAGCTTCTAAATGGCTAAAAAGTTTGGAGAATGCACTTGGAGAGATTGGACAGGGCCAGATACTGGAAATGATTAGAACGAGGGCAGACCCACAGCTCGTCTTCAACTGGCATTAAAAATAAAAGTAGAACAGAATATTCAGGCAAGATGGAGCAGAATAGAGAGTTACAACAACAAGTACAAAATCTGGAAAGACAGTTTGGGGCAAGATTACTGGAACGATCAGGCCATCAAGGGTAAAGATAAAGAGCAATGGGCTAGGGCAAGATGTGGAAATGTAGGGAACTCAGGGTAAAGAATATGCCCACTCTGTGGTTCAACTCGCTTGAATTCAATCATGTTTGGAGGTGGACAAACGTGAGAAGTGTTGCTAAGAGTGATCTGTGACATTGGGCAGAAGGGCTTGGAAGTAAGGGGATCTAGATAGACAGTTAGACAAGATTATAAAGGGAAACGTAGGTGCGAATTTACAAGAAAGTATGAAAGCGAGATAGTTGAATCAAAGCGAACCTTAGTGCAATAGTCTGCGAGAAGTAGTATGTATAAACTGTGATAAGTAATATATATAAACTGTGATAAGTACCAAACTCTCTGCCAAAGTTTTGTAAATTATTACAGATCATACTAGACATAAGAACTATTCTTTAAGCAACATGGATTAGCTAACCGATAAGTGATAAACAAGATAAGTATGTAACGTTAAATTATATCCAAAGACATCACTGTGTACGTACGGATGGGACACTAAACAAATAAACAAATAATAATTTAGAGTTGAATTACTTCTGAAGTTTTTGAATTACCTCGAGATTTTTGAATTACTTGGAAGGTTCTATAAATTTTCATTGAACTGTTTCTCAAGAGAATACGTGAATATTGTACATACACATTGAAGAAAGATTTCCAGCAAACGCGGTTATTTAAAAATATTCGAAAAACCGTAAAATTTTTTTGTTTCGGTCAAACTGAAATACAGATGCGATGGAATTTTATATCCTGCAGGTTGCAATGTTTGCAGTTTTTATGCAGGTTCAAACACTTTTGAATATCTGCGGTTTCGTGCAAAACATTTTTCGAAAAATGAAGGTTTATTTGTGAGGAACGTATCAACCACAGGTTTCGAAATGTTAAACGCATATTTGAGTATTTGATATTTCGTAATGTTAAACGTACATTTGAGTACTCGAAATACGTTTAATTTTGGGTAATTGAAACGAATATAAACGACCTTTCAATATTAAGAATGCTTGTTTAATTGCTTATTACAAGAAATATTCATTGAGCTTTAGGTGGTCTGATTTCTCAATTTTAAGAGTTTGCTATTATTTACCCTACGATCATTCAGCTCTTAGGATGAATATATTGCATTTTCACACACTTTGTACAAGATTTTAGCAATAATCATGATACGTTTATCTTTTATTTTGCTGTTCTTCAATTCATTTCGAAAAAGATCGATATCGAGACATTTGTGAATATTTGTGGATTTTAGCTTTTCGTTTTAAAAACTTCTACAGATTCTGTATGAAATTGAGATCTAAACGTTGCATTATATATACATTTTTTACTGTTTTTACTAATTTATTGCCCCTGTACATGAGATGGTTTGTTGCATCATTCATTTGATGTTATTGTTACAACAACCCTACTTTTATTACAAATTATTTTTATAGACAAATGAAAAATATTTGCAACACAGAATGTAAAATATAAAACGCAATAAAAGACTCCAAAGTAATAATTTATCAAACATGCTAAACTTTAGTAATCCAAGATATCTTATTACAATCGTCTAACATTCAACGATATTATTCGATGGTTAACTAATAATTAATAAAAGTTTAATTGTATAGCTAGTTTCTAGGTGTCTTATCTCGAATTGTGTTTGTTTCTTCTTCGATAGGATAATTCACGTGTTTCGGAAAAACACTTTGGCAATAGAGGAAAGAGTATAAATTCTAATTGTAAGTGAAAAAATGACGCGAAGATGAGATTGTAGACTCACGTCGAAAGAAACGTAGAAGTATTTTAACTTTTCTTTCGCCTGGAATTCTTCTTTCAATTATCTCTGTACACAAAGAATGTATTTTCAAAATTTTGGGATTTTCGTGTGCGTAAAGACACAGCATTCGATCTTACAGTTTATTCTTTATTCTTTGTGATGTTATGTTGAAACCTAACCAACTTCGACAATAAAAAGAGCCAAACTTCGCAAACGCGGAACGTGGGAAGAAATAATTTCGCAGAGCCATTGTACGAGGTAACTATTGTTCGCGGAGGGAATTAATCGTCATCGAACGATCAGTCCACTTTGCTAATCGAATGAAAACTGGACAGAAGCGATTCGAGATCGAAGTAACGAGAATGATGCTTTAGAGCTATCGTTAGATGATACTCGAAGCGAACAAAGATAGAGAGAGAGAGAAAGAGAGAGAGATTTGCGAGAGTGAGGATAAACGAAAAGGAAAGGAAGAGTGCTGGACCGTTTGGAACCACTGATACGAATCTCTCTCTCTCTCTCTCTTCTCTCTGTATTTCTCAAACTATCCCGGACGATTGTTCAGCACAGGTCTGGTAAAGAAAAAGCCGGATTAAGATTGGAAGAGGAAGAAAGGGCCGAGCTTCGATCGATTGCGCCCCGAAGACACACCAACGGCCCGACCTACTGAATAGGATCGGTTCTGCCTCTAGGATACGTTCATTCCTTTCAGTATCATTTCGACTAACCGTAGATAAAATCGCATTTACGTTCAACCACCTCTGCCCAAAAAAAACAAGGAAAGTTTCGGTCAACCGATTTCCAGCTAGCGTACAGGGCGATCTTTATACGGTAGCGATTTTATTCAGATTCTCTCCGAGACGAACGGGAGCCACTCGTACGTAAGTATTTGTACAAATATACGTATGGTACCGTGCATGCATCGTTTGATTTCTTCCTACGAGCAAGTAAAGGCAGCTTTGCGTGTGTCGCTCTATTCTTAATTTTGTTTTGTATTTTTGAAAGAGGTAGCGTTCAGGAGACAGTCAGGGCCAACAGAAAGCAATTAAAAGTCCCATGACTGCTCAAAGTGTGTCATGAAATAACGATCTGTGGCAAAACCACCATATTTGAGCGAACTCCTTTTTTCTTTAAATCAGAGGAAGGATTGCAGATTTTTAAATAAAATAAGATCTGTAAAAGCTTCTTTCTGTTGCAGAATCCCATCGATTTTAGTTTTAGTGATTTATAGGTTTCCACGAGTTTCTATATATGTACGAAATGAATCACACAGAACAGAACTAAATACTACAAATGTATTTCGATTGCTATTATTATATCCTAGTGAGAGAAAAAGAGTGATGTAAATAGTGGGGAGAAAATATCTATTTGAAAGACAAAGTATGATGCGCATAAATTGACAAAACTGGAGAATATATTAATTTGGGAGAATTTGTGCATTTCGTGTATTAAAAAAAAAAAAAAAAAAAAAACTAAGAAAAGTAAGAAAGAGAAAGAAAAGACTGCGAAAAATCTAGTGTTGAATAATTTGTCCCTTAATAAATTATAATCAACAGATTTTTCATATGAAAGTCAACTTCGTTTCTTTGAGTAGAGTCGCATAATTTCTAACCTGCCAATCGACTCATCTCGATGTAAATAAATTAGTTTAGCAGATAAATTTTACGACAAACTTACGATTATTAATTGTCAAAAATTTGATATAAACGCGTATGTTAAACTCAAAGGCTCAGAAATGTTGAATGAACGAGGAAAAGATAACTTTTCAGCATCAGATCATACATTTCATTTCATACACGTACATCGTAAGAGCATGAGAAAGGCACTCCAGTTTCGACCAACTTGATTTATGTCAGGATACTCAATCGTGTACCATCAAGGATTGTTTGTCAAATCCTGTTATAGACTAAGATCAGGGCATTTCAGTGATCGATATCTCTTTCGATCTTCATCGATGAAGGTTGGCTGGACCTATCGCATCCGAAGTTCCCTCAAAAGGAGTACAGTTTACAGAAATATAGACGGATGCCAAAGATGCCAAAGATGATAGGGAAAAAACGTATCAAGTAGGTTAACTATTCAGTTAACTATTCCATCGGGTTAAATCAGGACAGAGTATGCATAACGTGGTTGTTTTGTCAAGTAGAATTCAGTTTGATTTTCATTCGAAATATCTTTGGATATTTTCGTGTTACTTGCACGATGAAATAAAATGACTGAAAATTAATGAAATCTGCTGGTTTCTAACTGACTCACGAGCTGATGTCACAGTTGTTTCGTTTGCCTTTAGAATTCAAATTTGAAATTTTAATTAGAGAGATAAGATCGTATGAAATGTACCTGTATTTTTAAATACATTTATTAAAGACTAAGACTTTACGTTTCATATCAATCATTTCTCTTTGTAATGTCTATCCGATTTCATATCAGTTAACCCGAGGATACATTCATCTTTGAACATACACTTTTGATACATTTATTAAATATAGATACTAGTCGTACTCTTCGAAGTAAATTATTTCAAGCATTCCAAATGAAATGATAAATACTCTAGTACAGACTAAAGTTAACTTTGAATTGGAATTAAATTCTAAATTAGAGACTGAACATTTTATTCTTGCGATAAGCTTCTCTAGTTACTAAAATCCTCTTTTCATTTATTCTGTAGTTGTACGACAGATTGCAAGAAATGAAAGATCACTCGCGTAGATTGCAATATTATGTCAATTCAAGGAATAGAATAATCGTTCACGTGACGAAAATCGTGCGATCAATTACATTTTTGTTTAATCGAAGATGAGCACTATCGCAAAGAATAAAATTCTGCCAGCGGATTTCCTTTCAAATTCGCAGTTTTCACGAGTAACGATGCATGATTTTTAATAGAATCGCGCTGTCTTTTTTCACGAGAACAGATTTCTTGCAGATATTTCGTACAATTAAAGCATTCCAAGTATAAAGTTGTAACTTTTGCAGAGGAATATATTTTATACAAACAAATTGGTCGTACGAACGTTAAAACGATCGATTCTTTGCGATATTTACGAAACGTATTCAATTTGAAACGTATTTGTTAAAAAATTTGCCAGGGAATAAATTTTATATTCTTTTGCATATGTTTTCTGCATGTACTTTCGACAATACCGATTCGTCTTGTTCGTGAAACCTGTTCGTGCATTAACAAGACGAATCACTCTAATTGTTTAAATATAAATTAAGTAGTTTCTTGACTAATTCCAACTTCTCAAATATAAATTAAATAATTTCTATATAATGTGTAAATCACAGTTTCCCGCAAATTTTTTCTTTGCGACATTTCTACATGATGTGACGGATGTAAAACCGGATATAAATTTCGAAATTTTTAAAAACTCAAACGTCTCTGCAAATATTAAAATATTCGCGATGGATTTCGAAAGTAAAGGCTTCAGCCTTTAAAATGATAAGTTCGATATTTTCGATTACAATTTTAATGATCCCTCAAATTATAGGGCAGGCCAAAAATCACTTCCTACTAAAATAAATCCGTGATTTTTTTATTATATACTTTAAAAAATTTTTTCGACAAATCAAGATTCGTGTTTGAACTTAAATTTAATTT
This sequence comes from Tetragonisca angustula, assembly GCA_036937485.2. NCBI lineage: Eukaryota > Metazoa > Arthropoda > Insecta > Hymenoptera > Apidae > Tetragonisca > Tetragonisca angustula. The sequence goes on along the minus strand of JAWNGG020000037.1, from coordinate 896,465 downwards.
AAAATTGATAAAATTAGTTTTTTCTTAAATTTTGATGTTTTATTAAAAACGGAAATTAAGGGTAAAAAAAACTTTTGGCTCTATATATTGGTGGTTCACCATCTACTCTATACTAATAGATAAACGTGTAATGCGATGCTTGATACAGAACGTTAAAATCAACCTCTAAGAAATGCTAATTAATAATACTCTTACTCGTAAATTTTTGAATAATTCTGCACGCTTGTTTAATTTCACACGCAACGATCCAATATTGCAAAGTCGAATGAAAAATTCACGGAAAATTGAATAGATAAATGAGGGAATGAATAACGCTAGTGCTAAATTGCTAATTAATTTGCACTCAACCTGTATACGCGATTTAATATTTATTTATTAATATATCCGTATCGAATAGGTGTTGCGGATAGCTAATTATTAATTCATCCAACACTTGTAATGGATAGTAACGATGAAAATTGATACGCTATCTTCATAACGGATTAATATGACACGGCCACCTTGAAACGATGGTTGTTATTAAAGTTGTTTAAAGTTACACGCGGCTCGCTAGTAATGAGATTTTAATTATACTTGTTATGAACGTGATATTCGGGATTTTAGTTGAGCAACAAAACGTTTTGATTAATTGGCTTGCATTTTGTCGATAGCGGTTTTTGATTGTGAACTTGTACCAAGCTGGTGGAGTTAAGGGTGCTTGATTAATCGCTTTGAGAATTCTTGTTCATCAACTGGTTTGTCGTTTGAACGCAATAGTAGGAAAGAATGTACGATCGAAAATTCATATAGAGGTGAAAATATTGACTGATGAAATTCTATCTCAAAATAAACTGACAACAATGGTTGGAGAATTGATTTACAACATAATTGTTACAAACTACTTTTATTCCATTAGAAGTTACGAATAATCCAAGTTACACTAACCAAATAATTTATATTTTTGAAATAATAAATAATAATCAAACATTTTATATTTTTTTCGTTTAGTGATTGAAAATAATCTTTTAATGATTTATCGACGAGAATTAATATGACAATTACAGATATGAACCTGTTATGTAGAAATATATCGCTTGTTACTTTTTAAATGTGTAATTGATTTTTTTAGGCATTATAATAAATATGATCTTTGGATATACGTCTACATATCGTATGTGCTGAGATATTCACGATTTTTCATAGCAACACGGCTCCGGTAGATCAATCATAGTGTTGTTTTTCTACCTTGACGTACATCAATACTAGGTTCATGTTTTGCACTATTTTATATTGCTGCTGGTATAACGACAGGATCTAAAACGTGTATATAGTTGTTCATAAAAATACTCGATCGTTGATAAGAATTTTCTTATGAATATCTCAGTTGCGTGATATGAAAGTAGTAAAATTCAATTGTCATAATTACATTAATCGAATTGGGAATAAATTCATAACAGTATTAATATTATGTAGGACTCTATTATATGCTTAAAACGGATATCCAAGCTGCACATTATCTTTCACCGAAACATATGCTTGTAACAAGTACCTTGTAATTACTATTATTATCAGAAATTTCCTTGACAGTGGATATACGTGATTTATAAATTAAATTTTCCGTTTTTTAATGTTGTTAATGGATGATAAGATAAAATTCACATGCCACATTTCAAATAAACAACAATGAGCAATCTGGACTAGATTTAATATACTTATTCGTCAAAATTGTAGGAGTATAAACAACAAGTGAAAACAAGAAAAACAAGTTAGAATAATTGGTTGTGAAATCTGAATATGTGTGTGCGTAGTGTTCGAAGTGTCTATTTCTGAAAGTACACGTAAACAATTGAAATAATGCTTCAATTAATAGTTAATAATTCAATTTCTGAGAGATGCAGCTAAATCTTTTCAAAAATTCATGGCCTAATAAATTTCGTATCACATCAATGTCAAGCTCGCAGCAAAATGATCATCTCGAAATGAAGATTCAATAAATCTTTAAACGAACCTCACGCTTTAATATCAAGAAATATCTTTCAAGCACAGACGTACTCATACCAGTTCAAGTTGGCTACAATTTCATATAAAATTTTTTTCTCATTTTCACTTGATATGACGTGAACTTCAAATACTTTTGTGATCCACTGTTTTAAAAAGAAGTTCGAAAATTTCTTGAAAATCGATGAAATTAACAAGCAAACATCTAGCATTGTTTAATTAAACTTCCAAATATTAATTATTTTAATCATTTTAATTAATTTTTGTTCACATTTTACATTTCACCCAGAGTCGAATAATTTAATAGAATAATTTTCTTATCCGGTCATGTCCGCATGGATGCTATATTACAAAAATATGTAGAATTTTAATAAACGAAACACGTTCTAGGACAACTTATAACCGAAGCGTTGTTCTTGGCAGATCTCATGTCGCGTTTGTGCTTGGAAACTCCTTTGCAAACTTCTTTGCTCGAGTTTCTACCTTTATATCTTTTTGTCCCAGGGTTTTTCCATTCTTATCTTGTTATAGTTCTCCCTTTACGCTTTTAATCTTTCCTTTTCGTTATTTGCCCTCTTTGAATCGTGCGTTTGTCATTTCACGTTGGTTTTTTTCAAATAAACAGTTTTCATTTATGTCTCGCATGTTTTCCATCAGCCGCAGTCACACAACGTAAAAATATCATAAGACAGTCGTTTAACTGATGCATAATAATAATATAAATAATAAACGTGAACGAAAATATAAAAGACAATTAGAGTAAGCAAAATATATAATTCAATACAGGATTTTTACGAAGATTGCAACGCGAATAGAAAAAGAAACCATACTGACGACTATGATACATAAAAATTACTCATGAACATCTTTTAAGGAAAATAGAACTATCCTAGAGCTAGAAAAAATCATTTAGTTCCAAATTTAGAAAATTTGAACAATGAAATGTACATTGTATTATTATGACCACGTGAGAAACACTGTCAACTACTTAAAACACAAACTTGTGTTTTATCACTTATTCAAACAAGAATTCTGACTTACGTACGTAGTTAAGGATCGCAGTAGTATATTTGTATTTAAATAACTTACTATGAAAAAAAATAAATATAATAAACAATCAAGTTTGAAATTCCTTCTTCGAGATCTTCGTCTAGAATGTAATTCATAATTAAAAAGATACGACGTGAGATACAAAGCAAAAATGCACGGGAATGCACGACAAATTAGACGACAATGTAAACGATACTACAAAGACAAAAATGTGGAGAAATTTCGTCGAGAATCTGTAAAACGTCGTACAATGAAAATAATAACATTCTATACTATTTACTATTGCTTTCCATGATAATGTGCCAAAGTTTGATAAAAAAAAAGTTGCGTCACATCGTTCATTTTATTATTTTAAAAATGTAATAGAAAGTAACTTTATCTCCTGTTCAAGACAATTAAATTATTTGCGATCTTTCAGTCAAGCTAATTCGCTGAAATAAAACTAACAAACCCAGCGCAATGTTTACACGATTAAATTGTTGCAATAGAAGTTGTTTGCAAAGATAAATATAAACCAGAAAATACACCTGATGACCAAATGACGAAATAATTTCAAGAAAAATCATCTGCTCATTCAAACGATCTAAAAGGATTACTTCAATGTAACATTAAGTCAAATAAAATTTAAATCTCCAATAAATTACATTATTTTTATATTTTAATATTTATCAAATGATCTAGTCGAATAATGCTCAACATTTCCGTGCAATCGTTTTCAAAATCCTCGCCAATAAAAATATTACATTGCCAACCAATGCATTCCGTTTCTTACACTATTAAAAAGTTTCATTCGTCGTTGGAATACAAACATCAGACAGAGAGTCGACTGTCACGGTGATGGATGGTTAAACGATAATATTATATAGGAATCGAAAATCTGGGAATATCGCGGTAAGTACGGCAAGGGAAATCCGTCGACGGGGAAGAAATGAAGAAACGGGAAGGGAACGTAACAACTTCGATCCATCTGCATTGTATAATATTAAAATGCATCGCTATTGTTTCGATATCTTTCGACCACCCATTTTCCTCGCGGGGAAGCAATCTTTAAAGAAATAATCCATCATCCCGAAGAATGTGCTTGTCAAAGTATAGTTCTGTGTTTCAATTCCATTCTCCCGACATCCCGATATATTGCACGTAAATGTCGGGGATCTCGAAGTTTCGAATTCAATCTTCGCGAGCGTAGGTAAATCGATCAACTAACTGTGGCAAACCGTAAAACAGGGTAAGCGTAGAAACGTGATTTTAACTCGACGATGGAGACGACAGCGGACAAAGGAACGGTTCCATTAAGGTTTTTACTTCGAGCCTTATGCAGATTGTTTTTCAATCATGAATCGACGTCCTTTCGTTCCTCTTTAAGACGATAAGTCGGATAAGATTATCACATTGTGCTGTAGAATCGAAATACATCCTGATTATGTACGACGTTATAATTACGAGCTGGAATTTAAGAAATTCAGAGAGAACGAATTTGTCGACAATCCGAGAGTAGCTGCTTCAATTGCTAAGAGCAGCCGGCTGCAAAACGAAAAAATTCAATCTGAATTGAAGGTTTAGCAATCTTCTCGTTCAATTTCTTTTTCCCTCCCTCTCCGAGTTAAATGCTAATATCCGATGCGAGACTCCTCCTCCACGTTATTCCTCGAGCTTTAAATATTGGATCAGTTAAACAGTAATGTAGTAAATTCTGAAACACTTGATCTAAATTTCTGACTCTGAAGAACTTTACATGCAGTAAGATGTCGCGCCAGTTCTGAACGATGTATGAGTAACTGTTGTATGTATGTGGTAGAGACATAATTTAGTGTTATCAATGATACCATGGTCCTGTTAATTAGTGACTAGAAAATAAATTATGATATGTGAACTATCATGAAAAAAATCTTAGAAATTATGAGGTTGTTTAAAATCACGAAACGTTAATTTCGAGGTTTAAAAAGATTCGTCAATGGTCATGTGAGTGTTAATGGTCAGATACCAAACTTTATTTATTGTATTGTATCCGAATTTATCACTTGGATTAACAAAATGTAACATATGATTTTTGTATGATTCGACATGTTATGAAAATGAATCTTCATTGAGGCGAATTGTTGTCAAAAAAGACATTAACTCTTTGCACTCGACTGTCCCTAATCTGGTTAAAAGCTCGGACTTGCTTTTTTCATAATTGCTGATAATGGCAACGAACGTAGGCATTGTATGATATAATGTAGTGATACAATAACGACATAAGAAGAATAAAAGCTATAATAACGACATAAGAAGAATAAAAGAATTTTAGAGGAAGAAAAAATAGAAGATACAGGCAGTCGTGAATCAATTGACACTCATTATAATTCGCATAATTTCGAATAATTCACGTAAATTAGACTTCTTATTGCTTCTTACGAAAGTTTATAAAATGACAGAGGAAATGATTTATTTTTCCGAAAATTGAATACATGCATCATTAACTCGTATACATTGTATTTGTTCGAGCAAACAATGGACGTAGATGATTGCTTTAAACTTAAACGATATCACATGTTACAGAAATACAATCAATAAAATTTTATGCTAAATATTATTTGAACAGTATGCTTATTTTCAATGTTATATCATTTTATTTGAAGTGATACTTCACTTAATGCTACTTCATAAATAAATTGTTGATAGCTGATACATAAATTTTCCAAGGGCGGAATTAAAATATTAAAATATTTTATATTAAAATATTAAAATATTAAAATATAAATATAAATAATAAATTAATAAAGGATGTTTTGCTGTTAAAATGCTGGCAAAAGATCATAGATCTAAATGATCGATTTTTTGCCCATCACATTCTAGTCAGTTCATGGCAATCATTCAGAAATAAAAAAAAAAATAAAATAATCAATTTCAAAAAATTCTGCGTTTTTACGAGATTGTAAATCAAATTAATCGTTCAATTTTATTCGACTATCAAGAAGAGAGTCAAAGAAAGAATCAGTATGAGAGCGATCTTTCGACTTCATAATTGAGAGGGTTCGCGGACAACTTCAAGGGGAATGACATTTATCTAGTTTCATCAGCAGAGAGACAACAGATTCGAATAATAGAGCGAAATAAATCATCCGGTCTTAAATTCCGCGTTTCAATTTTAGTTCGTTATCGACTTAGCGTTTCAAACTAACAGCGAAGATTGGAATGAAAAGCGCACCTGAAGACTCGGATGTTTTTATCGTTACTGCTTGAAGCCCCTTGTAATTTCTTCGGAATAATTGTCCCGTCGTGGTGTCGTCCCCGCATCTCGTCGCGTTGTTTATTAAATGAAAATCAATGCACTTTTAATAAACCGGCCATAAATAACTCGCGTATCGACTAAAGCACAGCACATTTATTCTAACCCTTTCATGATGCCAATTATTAAATAATTTAACGCCTCGTCGCATTGAACTGTAATACGTTTAATTTCACTCTCGTAGCCGGTGCGTCTCACATAGAGGGCGTTGTGCAACGAAACTAATGGAATCGAGTCGAACGATCGTTTATATCGATTATCCGTACGTTTCCCGGAAGAAACGAAAAACAGCTTCTAAATACAATTACACGTTACTCTTGTTCCGTCTTACGCACTACGACACACCACCATCCACGACTCACTACACACTCGCCTTGTTTACATCTCACACACACGCACGCATCCACTTACATCAAAGAGAGTCGACAGCGTTTGGAAGATTCGAGACAGTCAGTCGAAAAAGGGAATCAATCGAGACAACAACGTCACAATTCATGTACAAATCTAACACATAATAAAGGAAATATAATAATATAGACAATAGTGTAATAGTGTAAATAAAAGGGCAATCCTCCTAAGACAAGACGGTAACATTGAACTAGTTAGTATTCGTAAAGGGATACTAACACAGGGGTCGGAAATTTCCGTTTTTTTTTTGGAATTCTGGTACGGAACAACTCTGTTAATGAAAAAGAGACATTGAAGTAATTCAAAATACACTTTTCACTTTACGAGCGCACGCGTTTGTTCACTGATGGCAGTCGGAACGAAACTTTCAAGTCGTAACAGAATACAAAAACAGTAACACGTCACAGACGAGGTATATATATATGCATGTACATACGTACATCGTCTGTGGTCACGTGAAAGACGACGTAACTGCTCTCTACCGGCCAAATTAAGAAAGTAGATGAGTATGATTTTCATAATTGGTCGCGGAGTGTCTCTGCAGTATTCTCGTCGCGTTGATTCGAAAATCGCGTTATTTCGCGCCGTGTCATTTTCGTTGCGAAAGTGCGATGTGTATAATTGAAAATGCAATTAATTCATTACCGGACGTCGTAATTTGTTGTACAGCTCTCGTACGAAGAGTCGTGTAAAATGAGGGGAATTTAACTAATGCAAAAATTAGTTGATAATTACCACGCTAGATTTTTCCGTTACGACGTGATATTTCGAATAGACTATGTGTGTAGCCTTCTTAATGGTTGATGTGTGTCGAATCTGTTGGACAAATTGAGTACATTACGAAACGTTATGATACGAGAATAATTCAAATTTCGTTGGACGTTGAGGTAACAAAGTTGCAGTACAACCGGAGAGTAATGAACGATTCTTTTGTGACAGTGGTTTTCAACCAACGGTGAGTACGGATTATCCATTCATTCAATTTAACTACGCCATCGTTTTAAGAATGATTTATTAACCTTATTGATCCATTATGAATCGTTACATAGGTGTCCATATTTGGAAAATCATTAATATATTTATCGCTTCACTATCGTATTTCGTCAATATGTTTAATTATTAATTCTCGAATTGTGTTAGCTTAATGCTAAATTTATAACACAGAACGTTTCGGGTCTCAGCCATCAAACATTGCCAACATTGGGAGCCATTTTGAGTAAAAAATATTATTTACGTACATCATGGGTCAATAACGTCTTTGTTTTTTGAGTTATGAAATGAATCATAAGATATAGGTTAGTATCGTTTAAAATAAGATGTACTGAAGCCATTTGACTTTTAATGATTATCATTTATTCCAAATTATTTTTTACAGCGACTGATGCTGGTTCAGACTGGTTTATACAAATTGTTCGAAATTGGCCACTTTTTGTCTTTAGTATTACTTACACGCAAGTATTAATGGTACTATTTTGAACAATTTGTAAACCAGTATCAATCACTAATAAATAATTTGAATTTAAAGATAGCTTCAGGACATCGATCCACGGTATATTTAACTTTTTTTGCTCGAACTGACTTTCTAAACATACTGACAGTGTTCAATTTTGCGACATGGAACAGCTATATGATAAATCCGACAGAAATTGAAAAAATTTCATCGTAATGACATGATGAAATCTTGCACGCTGTATTTGTAATTTTATGTCACCGTGCTTTCATCGGTCGAAATAAATATTTAAGAAGATAACATTTGAGAATGCTAAAAAAAAAAAAAACAAAATGAACGCACGCTACCAGCGAAGATGTTGGTCCTTTAAAACTCGTATTTGAGCAACTGCATGAAATATCGGTATCTTTATTAAAATTCCGTCGGATGGAATTCGCAGATATTCGACTTCATTCCCCTTGAAAGCAATATTTTTGACATTAGTACCGCATTGCCACGCTCGTATGCACACGGTTCGTTCGTACACGTTCGTACCGTAATATAGAGTGGATAAAAAACTAGAGGGAGAATAGGAATGGAACGTTATATTCGCCGGAGGCATTGTTGGCCGACTAAAAAATTCAATAAATTCCCTAGCTATTATTATCATTAATAGTGTGTACCGATCATCGAAAGCTTTTAATCAAATTTCATCGCAGAGAGGTAGCCGAATCAACGTGGTTTTACGATTTCCCTATTGTACAAAGTTAATTAGGAATTTGTTCCGTGGATAGAACTGATAGTCGACTATTTTCGATGGTTCGCACAATTTCGTGTTCTCTCTCAGAATTACGTCATTAAGAACGAATGAGAATAAATAACAATTACTGCTTCAAGTGAGAATATTTCAAAATACGGATGACGTGTTTGAAAAATAATAATTTTGAACAATAACGTGAAATAAAAAATGAAAGTTCTTTGCACAATAGATGTATTAATTATTATTCGGCTTGATTGGAATATAATATTTAAAGTAGGCGAATAAACTGCATTTATTTTATATTTTATATTTTCGAGACATTGTTATATTTGAGCCATTCATTGTCTACTTTAATAATTCATTTTTGTCTTGCAGTGCAATTTCTTTCTGTTTCGTCAGATTTATTTGTACTTTGTAGATCGTCATTGTTCATATTGTCACGATACGATCTATAACACTCGGTTAATAAAATCAACCACGTTTACAATGTTACGCACTAGTATGCTAGTCGTGTTTCGTCAAATCCATCAAACGAAAATTGAATAAAATTAAAAATAGGAAAAATAATATAACCAGCACAGGGCATCAAAATATAAACATTGCAGTGGAAGTAAACACCGCCGTTGATACACATGGTTGGAAGTTTGTGGTTTTGGAATGGAAGTCTCGTGCCACGATAAAGGGGAAATTATTTTTCTGGTAAAATAACAAATATCCGAATTTCAAATAAAATAACAAATAATAAAACAATTTGTTTTCCAAACAGATTATTACTTAAATAATGTTGTTTGTCTAAGATAAAGTTACGAGGAGAATAATAAATTTTAGTTTTATATTTATATAATAAAAGTTCTGTGCCAGGATGGAAACGAAATTATTTTCCTGGTGAAATCAGGCAACAGATATCCAGATTTTAAATAAAATAACAAATAATTACAGATAAAATGAAAATTTTATTTCAGTTACACTACATTCGAATGAAATAATTTGAAATAATTATTATAGTTTTCCATAATTATTAGAATAGTGGGTATAGCTTGTTATTATTTATATTTATTATTGTATAGTTTCATTTAAATAAAAATTTTTCAAGTTTTCATTAATTTCTCGATACATTAAATTTGCAAGGGTTGATATATGCAGATATGATGAAAAGGCTAGTTTATTTCGATGTTTTCATAATTTGTATTATACATTTCTTCCTTCTATCAAATATGAAATCAACGTGAATTTTTCTTGCGCTGATTTACCATTTAAATTTTAAATCGCGCCGCCATTGCCAAATGTACACATTTTCACTTTGAGTGATCATCGACGATGAATATGAAAGATGAAAGCCGAAGAATTTAAGTATACCAAGTTCAGTGGTTGAATTCATTTCACTAATGCAAATTTACTAAGTTGATTCAATAGGCCTTGAAACAGAGTATGGTATTCTCCATTCCTTTTCCTAAAGAATACATTTTATTCTCCCCGCTCCAGTTTCTCATTTGATATTAAAATTTTTAATAATGGATTGCACAAAAAGTAGCGAAAACCAGCCAGATTCATTCATTTCGTAGGATATGTGTCAAATGCGAAATGCTAGTCTGAATATCAATTCGTTGCATTACAAAGTATAAGTTCATAACTTGTCACCGTCGTTTTATTGTTATCAAAAGTGAAGTTCCGCTCTACTCTATTTCTGCGGATGATTTCACTTTGTGAAATGTAAATGAACGTTTCTCGATAAATGATTAACGACGTGGAAATATAGGAGTATCTCGTTTACTTATTTAATTAAATTTTTTGGAAGCGAACGTCGTGCGCGATGATTAACGATTTGTTACTAATCAGTGATGTAGATGAATAAGACATTCGAGAAATAAGAATTCATGCGAGGAACATTTTATTTTAAAGAAACTGTCATTGACCGCTAACGTTTATTATAAAATATCAAGTAAAAATCAAATGAACTTGTTCCTGTTTTTTTTATATATCAATTCTCAAGTGAACAATCGTGAATATATTGAGAAAACAGAACTAAAAATTGAAAGTGATCTCACAGATGTACAATGAACTAAAATTGAGATTTAGCTTTCAATAACTGCAACGATTAACAATTTGTCATTACTACTAATAATTTGTACTGAAAAATAATTGGGCGGACAGGAAATTAATTGTTTCAGTCCGTTCTTTATTATAATAGTGTTGCGAAAGTTGTCAAATTTTAAAGTATTCGATTTCATACAGGTACATACAATAAATAATATGGTTTTGAATTCTTTCGTTACATTTTTTCATTCTTCTTCATCGGGCATGTTGAATTGTTTACAATTCTCATTAATCAAATGACTTAACTATATTTCTGTCAATTAAATGATCTAATAATTTCAATAATTTTACATTCTTATTAATTAAGTGATATAACTCGTGTTGAATCAACCAACGTGTTATCACTAAAAGTTGCGACAACGCTTTTTTCAAATGCCTAATCGTTCGGTCGCTTTTCTCAGATACGCGAAAGAAAATGGAACCACGGATTAAGTATTCAATTCGCCACTCGTGGTCGAGCGATTCCTCGATATTGCATTCGCATCGTACGTAACGAAGAAACCAGATGATTCCGATCTCCCCAGGTATTGCATACATGCAACAGCTCTCTAATCGTTTGTCGTTTAATCCGCGCGCGAATCGCAAGAGTCAATTTATCGGGATATTGGAATTTCTCGCTAACGACTGGCACGAAATTTCATTACGCGCAGCAGTCGGAGTCATTGTTCGATGACGCTTCGTAAAATCGGAAAAAACAATTGCACCGGAGGATATCTCAATTTCTCTGCCGTGTGAAATTTCGACACCATAGGCGTGGAACCGGTAACTAGCTACCAATTGCGCTACTCGGGATAGCGTTTTGCAACGTGAAATCGATGCGACGAGAAGCTTCTTCTTCGGATTCAGCTTTCATGCTAATGTAGTTTGCGATCCACGTTTTCGTTACATTTCGATGTCCCTTTTAGACTCTCTTATAGATTTTCGTGAGTAAGCAAACTTTGATGTTTGATCGATGACTTTTCTTATAATAGTATCGTGAACAGTTCACCTTTTCAACCCCACAGAAATATTGATAAATAAGAAATTATCTTTGTCCTTGTATTATTCTATCTTTATGCTGTTCTATTTCTATTTTATGATATAACAGTCTCTATTATTCTATTTTACTTATTTCCTTCTATTCACCTACATTTCCTATCTACCTGTTGTGAAACACCCCGTATTTTCAAGAAATATCGTTCAGAACGAACTATTGTGTCGATATCTTTTGTAACTGTTCGCGGTGAACACCTACGACGACACACTTTTACAAATACCATATTGTCTCGTACAATATGTTCGAGATCAGCTACCGGATATGCGCTGTCGATTTAAAGATCACCGAGTCTGCTAGTCTACATTTCCGTAGATACTTCTTCCATTCTCATAAATATCATACAAATCCTACAAATATAACATGATCGTGGAAATCGCGATATAATCCTTGAAAACATTTTTTATATAAATTTGTAAGTAATTTTCAACAAAAAATAGTGAGATACGCTTAGCTGTGTCTGTGTGTAAACAAGTGACTAAGAAGAATTAACTGAAAATTGGAAAAGCTTGTCACGATGTATCACCGTTGCTAGTCTGGCACAGGATTTACTATACATCAGAGTCAACGAGTCGTTACTCCGAAAAATAAATTTTATTTTCTGAAGTTAGAAACACGATATATGTTACAAATAAAATTTCCTCAAGTTGTAAACAATTCTATTATTAACTCGACAACAATTGGAACCAATTGAAAACCAACCGTTATGTTAATGCAACGTTTCGTTTGCGATACTTTCCGGTCAAGTGAGAAGTTTAGTGCAAAACTAGCCCACAAAATGTTGAAAAGTGAGACAGTTATTAATTCTGACATCTGTCGATCTATAATTTATAATTGCATGACAAAATTTTTGCGTGTATTACGATTGTCTTTCACATGTCTTATGATTTCTATGTAAAAGAGAGTTATGCTATCTGGCGTTCGTAATCGTTGAATAAACACGTGAAACAGTTTCGCAAATATCTGAGCATCAAGATCTTCAAAATTTTCATCTGTCAAAGTTCTGCGAAGAATATTAATACATGTGTAAATTGAAATAACCATTTGAATATTCGCAATTTGATATTAAAGAATCGAGCACTTTTGTGGGAGAATCGACTAATATTTATAATTGTTCTGTTCTTAATGGACTGATCGTACTAAGTGCAGCGTTTCTCGATCTGTTGTATGTCAATAGACATTTTAAACAACTCGTGCACTTTCCTACCACTACAGAAAGTTGTAGGTAGATTTACAAATACACAGGCTTCCCTTCGTCTCCAGTAATTAAATCCTCAAAGATTCTTATATAGCCGCTTCGAACGATTTCTTTTCGTACCGCTCGCCTTTCTCCGATCCTTTGCCCGTCTTTAATTACGATAAAAGTTCTCGTATTTATCGGGTGTTCTCTTTGCCATGAGAAATTGAAAAAGTCCCTGCAAGCCTTTTTCGCTCGGGCGGGATTAGGTGGGTGCGCGCGTTTCACGAGCCATCGTTCGCTGCTTAAAAACAGTCATTCTTATTTGCAACCGATACTCGATTATATCCGGACGTTCCTCTCGATCGGCAACGTTCCCCGTAAATCGAGTCCCGTGATCGCCTCGTTTTCGCGGAAACAGAAATGTAATTAGGTTTCCACCGGGAAAGACCGTTGATATCGTAGCTGGCTGACGCTAAAACCCCTTTTCTCCTGCGTTCATGGTTGATTCGTTGTTCGTCAAAATTGTTCGCTCGATGTAATTGAGTTTCTTTAGTTGCAATTGCGTCGCTTCTCCTCCGCCTTCCCCTCCCTCTTCCTTTTCTCGTACCGATGTTCGTATTTAAAGGTCGTAATCGGTTCGAATCGCCTTCCATCTTTGATCGATCGCGTGCCTTTGAAATACTGCGATACTTTGCAACCTCCCGTTGAGTCATCGCTCGGAGGCGAAATTTTTGAAAATGTTTCACTGACACGTAAATATTTGTTTTTAATTTTTTCTTTTTTTTATTAGATACTTAAGTGTAAATGTTGAAGGGAGGTTGAATGATTGGAGTGACGTTTAAGAAATTACAAAGCTTTACATGCTACGAGACAAAGTAATAGAATATAAGTACAGTTGATAAATTTTCATAAATTCGACTTTCAAATGATTCGACAATTATGAAAATTTTATTCTTAAATTAATATAATAGCGTGTCTAATCCTAGTTTATTATTTAATTTTAATACATTTCAATATAAAAATTTATACTATTGATATTAATTTAAATTCCATCTAAAATTAATAATTTTTATATAATAATATTTTAACTATGATAAAATTTATAAATTATTAACTTGTAATATAAATTTAACCGCTATTGCTGGCACTTTAATTTATCATAATTAATTTTAATTCCCCCATTTAATTTTCATTAAATCATATAGAATTTTCTATTAATTTTATCTTAATATTTAAATTAAATATATTTTGCATATGAGAATTTTACAGATATATATACATATATATATGTATAAATATAATATAAATTTATTCCTGTATAATATAATATAAATAAATTCGATTTTCTCGAATGTTATTCATTCATCTTGCATATGAGAATTTTACAGGTACCTTGTATATATATAACATTTACATCTATTTATATAATTACGTATAATAATGTTTCTTGTCACTTGACAAGAATGTAACAGACGTTCTAATAATTGGCGAAAGAGAATAATTCATTTCAAAACTGTGTTCTATTGCTTTAAGTTTCACACGAAACAATAAAAATTCCCAAATGTTTGAACTGTTGTCACAGTTTGAATTGAAACGTAATTCATAATTATTCGTCTATCAAAATGAAGGGAAGAAAGTCGATCGTTGTCGAGTATAGAAAAGAAAACAAGTTTTTGAACAGAAATTTGAAACGCAATTCATAGTTGTCCGTAATTTATTGTTACTCGGGTCGTAAATGTGAAGTGAAACGTAAAAGTAATTATCGAGATAAAACGGAAGGAAGTCACTGTCGAATAGAAGAGTAACACACGCGACGATGTCTGCTACATTAAACACAAATTGAACAGAGAATTGGAAGCGAAAGATACTTTTTTAGTTGGACTATTCGGCTGCCGCGCCATCGTGAAAATCGTCGCCCCGAAACAAATTCGAAACCCTTAAAAACAATTGTTCTGCTCGCGTGACATTTCGCTGCCCTACATCTGGCAAACTCCTGGGAATTCGTCTTGTTCCTTTAGAGATTGAATCTGGGACAGCTGGTTCATTTTCCGCGAAGGAAAAGCGTTCTCTGTCTCCTTTCCTTTTTCCCTCCCTCTTTGGTTTATCGCTTTATAGCGACGCTGTGTTGGATACTAAATCTTTGAGAAGTCTCTCGAGCCGCGAATTTCGCACGCTAGCTCTACGCTCATAAACAGTGTTTGAATGCGCACGTACAAATATGAATGAAATGCTAAAAATCTGGGTGAGAACGCTGCGTCAACGATGATAAACAAGGGATTTGCAATTTTGAAAGTAATTTCGTACCGTTTCGAAGCGAGAGCTGAGAGTCGCAGGCATCCGAACTTAAATTTATTATAAAATTGAAGAATCTTACTTTAACAGCAAATTTTATTAACTATTCAACATAAATGTAAACAACATATATATATATATATTAATAGTTAGTATACAAGCATTAAAATTGAAGAACCTTACCGCACTTTAACAGCAAATTTTATTAATTATTTAACATAAATGTAAAGAACATATATGTATACTAACTATTAATATATATAATATATATATAAGCCCCTGAAATATTTATTAAAACTGAAGAACCTTACCGCGCTTTAGCAGCAAATTTTATTAATTATTCAGCATAAATGTAAAGAACATATATGTATACTAACTATTAATATATGTAATATATATATTAATAGTTAGTATACAAGCCCCTGAAGTATTTATTAAAATTGAAGAACCGTACTTTAACAGCAAATTTTATTAACTATTCAACATAAATGTAAAGAACATATATGTATACTAACTATCAATATATATAATATATATTATATTATATTATATATATATTAATAGTTAGTATACAAGCCCCTGAAATATTTATTAAAATTAAGAACCTTACCGTACTTTAACAGCAAATTTTATTAATTATTCAACATAAATGTAAAGAACATACATGTATACTAACTATCAATATGTATAATATATATTATATATATATTAATAGTTAGTATACAAGCCCCTGAAATATTTATTAAAATTGAAGAATCTTACCGTACTTTAACAGCAAATTTTATTAATTATTTAACATAAATGTAAAGAACATATACGTATTAATAGTTGATATAGTTTCATTTTCTCGTTACACGTCTCACGCAATACAAGATCAATAACAGAGGAAAAATTCATTTGGTTTGTTAGTATCACTGCGATATTAATTTATAATTAATGTATAATTGCGTACAGAGTATTGACAATTAAGAAAAACGAAATTTTAATCACTCAATGCATACACTCGTGTCACAGACAGTACAATCGTACTTCAACAATTCAGCTTTACGAGTTTAAATTATACAAGTATAGACGCGCATAATTTCAAAAGTGAATGTGTTGTGTTCAAAAGTGATGTGTTTATATAAAGAATTCGGTCGCTCTGTTCGAAGGGGAATGTTTTCTAGAATTTAAGAACTCGATCTCTCGATTGAATTATCCAACAATGGTGCGATATAACAATCGTACGGGGAATGCAGCAACAGGATTGATTTGCCGCAACGTGCAAATAATCGGTAAAAATTGCATTGGCGCGCAATTATGGTCGCGCAGGCTTTGATTTAAAAAGGGAATTCGATTTACGGGTGCACAGTGAAAAGCCACGTAGTCTCCCAGCAATATAATACCTGCATAAAATGCAAACTGCGCGGCCATTTTATTTAGAGTTTCATTGAAAGTCGGAGAACGATGTCTCGTTACCACCGGCGCGAATGCAATCGCGTAATAATTCTTAATTGTGGAATAAAGTTGGCCGGCCGCGGATCGTAATTGCAAATACAAACGCGCGCGGATGGCCGAACGCGCAATTTCGAATTACGAAATAATGCGCGGGGAAACCGGGAACGACGACCGGATGTGCAACAAGTAATCTAAAAATACAATGTAATCTTTGCCTTTATCGTTATTTCGAAAGCTCATTTCCACCCGCAAATGCAAACGCCCTATGATATAGAGTAACGCGCAGAGGGGCGAAGGGGGGGGGGCAATTTTCCACCCAATGTGAAAAGAAACACGTGTAGAGAGCTAATCCGCTCTTCATTGTCTCTTTTGCACGCGTATACGTTCGAATACTAATGCCATTTGCTCGGACATTTCTTCAAAGGCGTCCCTAATTTCGAGCTGATTAAGACACTAATTAAAAATTCTATTTACCTAATTTTGCTAGAAATTTGAACATCCTCGAACAAACGCCACGCCGAAACACAATTTTCCGAAAATTTCTTTCTTCGTTTTTTTCTTCTCGTTTTCTCTGTCTTTTAACGTGTAACAGTGTCAGTCTGAGTGATACACGTACGCGAATATTTGTGACTTTTGATGTTCATTTTTATCCGAAATAATTTAATTAATAAATTTTATTGGTTTTATGGAAATACTACGCGTTTCAAGAGTTTTATTTGTCGAGACACGAAGCGTTTCGATTGAAATGCGTGTATATGTGCATAATTCAGACACGTGTGTATGAAATATGGAGCGTTACGTACTATTGTATTCATTGCAATCCCTAAATAGAAGTAATTGCACTATTAATTTAAATTAATATTTCTGTAAATTAGTTGGTCGGATATTCGTTTCTGATTATGCTGTTCGTCACATCGAAATGAGTTCCCTTTCTGACCACTTGTGACATTTATGCAAATTTATATTTTTATGGGCTTGGTTTAAAAAATGGAGTTTGGAAAACTGTTTCGTACAGTGCTTGTAAAAATGTTTTAAAAATAAGAATACACACAGGGTATTCCATTGGAAATATTCGATTATATCATAATTGGAAATGTTCAAAGAATTTCACGAGGAATTAAAGGTATCAAAAAAATGTTTTGACAAAAATTATTTAGTCCAAAGAAAGAGTATTGTAAATTGTAAATTATTTTCTTGAATCACACAATTTCGAATTCATCGATCGATTTATCTGAACGGTATTTGTAAAAAAGAAACCATTGATCTATGAGATATTTTCGCTTGAATTTTGTGAAATTTATATGAGCGATGTTTCTACGTTCATGTTGTCCTTGTCTTTCACGCAATGAGCTTCACGTATTATCCATACTCACCCTGTTTTAATTTTATATCGCATTATTTCAAGCTTTACCAACGTAATTATAACGTCACCTCATTATAATGTTAATGAAATTTCAAAATGTTTTACGTAACTCGCATAATATATTCGTAAAAAGTTCCTATAAATATTTTCGTATGCCCAACCGTACGTTAATTATGGTAAACAGCATCTGCTGCACTAAATATCCTAACGTACGATGTATATTTTACGCGTTGTTTTCGTTCTTCGTATTCTTTTATCCGCGTGACGCACAAAAATCCCCGCAGTGACGAAAGTAAATAAAAATGATCGATGGACGTATCGTATAGAGTGGAATGAGAATACTTGACAGATGTAATGTGCTTAATTTTTAGGGGCACTCAATTTTAAAGAAAAAAAAGAAAAAAACTCTTCCTGCACGGAATTTTTTTTAATATAAAAAACGTTTGTTTCAATTATTAAACATGAAATATTTCTCGAAATGAAAAAATGTAATATTTAAATAAATTCCTTCTTACAAAGTGGAGTATAAATAATCCCACCACGCAACTAACGTTTTAAATCAAATTCGTTGAAACACATTTTTAGGTGGGTTAAAAAATATCCCACCGTGCATTAACTGTCAAAAAAAAAAAAAAAGATAATGTGGTGCAATTTTAAACCCACCTAACACCAAAGTTACATTACTATAACTTATTATATAAAAAACTAAATAAATATTTTCAGCTCCACTTGTGCTGGAATGACGTGCCACGCACGTCGAGGATCTTTTGTCCCAAAATTGCAATATTTTCTCAGTTTTAAGTATATTTAAGTATAACCCAGGCAAAAAAAAAAAAAAAAATAATAAATTTGTCACTTTTCAATAATTTTTATCCGGCGATATCATACCGACGAGTTCAAAAGAAAATGAAAAGCGACGAATTATCGTGTACGGTTCGGTCACTCGTTATGGTCCGCGAACCAGTTGCCAGCGCAAGGGGTCGACTGTCATTGTGGGACAATTTCAAACCCACCCCAAAGAGTTGAGCAACGCGAATCCAAGACAAAATACGTTCTACCAGTAAGTGCGGTTAGATTTTGCCGAAATAGAACGCGACTCGCAATGAGTCTAGAAACACGTCTCTTAAGTCGCTGATAAATGCACGGACATGCAACGGGTGTGGAGGAGCCAGGTGGAAACAAGTAACGTCGCGGAATTTATGATGACATCGATCACCAGCGCATAGAAGCAACTACGTATGCTCGTACCAGTGTATCGTGCGCGTGAGCACACGGTGCGATTGCTTATCAGTCATTTGAAATTCGAATTAATAGCACCGGGATCTTTATGTTTGCTCTGTCTACAGACGCGTATCGTGTCACGAGCTGCACGTGCAGCGTAGCTTTTCTCATGAAATTTTCGACGCGTTGCCAAAAAGACGAGAAAGTCTAGAGATCAGAATAATGTACAAAATTCTCTGTAATGATGGAGATTCCCTCGTTATTCGAACGTTTTAACATTCAAATATTTTACTGTTCATTTTCTACGATTTTATCTATTTTTCTTTTTTTTTTTTCTACATTTGTAAAAAGAGCTTGCTGAAATAATATTTTCCTAAATACTAATCGAACTTGGAAGATTTTCCCAAGAAACGATACTGATCTAATAGATGAGGGATTATCTATGTGGTGAATCAGTGGTTTATTTAAAAATGGTTAACAAGTAGATAAAAATTTGAAGTCTAAAAGTTGAAAGAGCAAACGAAAATGATGAGATTGTCTTCTTGTGATTTAGGGAATGTCTTCGATTGAAAACACCGGTCGACCTTTCCCTCAGAATACGGAACTTTTACGCACTTGGAAATTTTTCAGCACGCTTGAAAAATAAATTGAAATCCACAGTTTATTTATTGACACAAATGTAAAATAATCACGTTAAAATATATTTATTTAATTGCATATTATTAATTTAATCACAATGGCAAATTATGAAATTATTTGCGACACGCTAGTAATCACGTTACTGGTTCAATGTGTAAAATATAAAAGTTTATCACATTGAAGCATGAATACAAAAGCCAGATGACTCGTACGAACAAGTTATAATTCATAATTCAGCAAACGAAAGAAATGTCACTCAAAAGAAGAAACGAAACGATATTCTTGATTTTAATTTAGACGCGTAATTTAATATCAGAAAAGTGAGACCACCTCTGTTATCCAAAGATTTTATTAACCGAACAATTTTGTCTCTCGATTACATAATTCAGAGACGTCGGAAGAGCGAAGTCTGTTAAGATTTACTTAAGAGATGCAATGTCTGAACGAATCAGATCGTTGCAGATGAAGTATCTCGGTAATTTTGTTTTGATATGTATCAGAAATATACTGACATCTTATTTCCTTCAAATTTATATTTCTTGATACCGTGAGATCCTTTCAAAAGCATCTTTCATCTCCGTATTCTTCAAAAGTATTTCGCGAAACGATTTAGAACATTTGAAAAAAATCGTAATCAGTCGAAGAAGTATCGGGGAGAATATAGATGTAACATAATTTCGTATCTGAACTCATGCTGTTTGTGAATCGTTCGTAACTTACGCTCTACGCGAGGTCGAGCATTATCGCGGATGACTTCCTTATATATGACCTGAACGAAATCTTTTGAATCGCCATCATCGTTGATCGTTTAGAAGTTGTATTTTTCCCAAATCTTTTATTCATATTACCGCATGTCTTCGCTGCTGAACGTCTCGATCTAAATTCATATAAGAAAAATATTCAAACGTAGCTTTCATGTCAGCCTCGTTTTATTCAAGAAATTCTTTGAATGTTTATACATTGGTTTGCAGCAGATATTCAACTTTGAGTATTAATTGCGAATATTTTCATAAATTGAAATTTAATATCTGCAGTTTGTCGAGTCGGCGAAATGGAATTAAGCTTCACCGTCAAAAACAAGTGTCATAGTAAATTCGAATTATCCTTCTCCCTCTTTTTTTTTTCTTTTTCTGTTATTTACAACATTCGCTGTAGGGCGACAATTACAACAAACGTTAGAACGTTTAGAAACGATAATTAAAACTTGCAACTATTGAAAGCGAAATAAAATTAAACTTCGCGACGAAGGTTCTCGCTTCTCCTTTTTTTTTTTTTTTTTTTTACGATATTCCGCAAAACTGAAGTTTAATTTTCGAGACCAAGACCTGCGAACGTGAAATTCGAATTGGAACAGCCTCTGACGCGGAGAGCGTACACACACGTGCACGTGACCTAAATAATGTTCGTACTTAATGGATCATTACCGAAACCGTACAAATTATTACGGAGTGGAAAGTAAACGAAAAAATTTCCTACGTTCGAAAATTGTGGCGCAGACGGAGTGCCCGGTGAAGTAACGGCGGTGTTATACTTCGTTAAAGAAAATGTGTATACATATACACATATATCACATCCTGTTGGATTGCTCTCATTAAACAAAGCAAAAACACAAGAACGGAGCCGTGAAACACGAGAGCTGAGAGTTTCCTCGTCGGATAACAGTTGAAACCGATCGAACACCCTTTTCCCGAACACTTTCGGTCGGTAGAGCCATTCGTTATCCAGCGGAACCACCCACGTCCCCGGCTGATTTAAGGAACATCAATATTAAATATACGTGTTTCGTGGGAACGTGGACACACACGTGAATCGCAGTCGAAACATTATCCCGTTATACGTCGTATATCGTTTCTCGTTAGTAATAAAAATTAAAGTCCAGTTCGACTCCCCGTTTTGTTATTGCAAAAACTCGATCCGTTTTCGATCCAATACGCCGCCTCCCATTAGAGTGTTATTTCATTGCGACGAGTTGCTACATTATCACCGTCCGAGATTTCGAGTTTCCACAGCGTTCGTATCTGCACTCCGCGACGAAAAGATAGCACGCTAACAGTAAGTGATTTTGTTAATTTTCGCAAATGTCATTGAATAATAGCGGCTCTTGTATTATATATCCATACTTTTCAGTCAGCAATGGATTGTACGTGTTCAGAGTAAACGCCTCTTTTTTATTCGTGCTTATTTCATTAGCAAATGATAGCACACCTTCAAAGTTTTGTTTCTCCAGTTAACGCAATGTCGTCAAACTGTTTGCACAAGCAAATACTTGACATTGTGAGAGTTTCAAAATTTTGTGAAATCAATAGCAACGGGTCGTGGCGAGAAATTAAACGACTGCGAAATAGCGATAATTCAAAATTTACGCGAGGAAAGGTGTTCTATTGCGAAAATTTTAAATCGCCGTCGCAAAGTAATGTTAATAATCTTTTAAGAAGCGAAGAAAGACTTGAGGAAAAGAAAAGCGCAGGATATTCAAAATTGACCTCTGATCGTCAGCGACGTGCAATTTAAAGAATTCAAAAAGTCATCGTCAAATCCTGCGGGTACTGTAAGAGAAATTTCAGCAGAAGCTGACGTAAATACTAAAGTACGCAATGTACAACGTATTATAAAAGAATGCAAGTATATACAGCGCAAGAAATTGATGCAGCTAACGAAGCAGCATAAAGAAGCACGTTTACAATTTGCTGAAAAATTTATCCACTGGATGAAAAGAATAATATAATTTTCAGTGATGGAAAGAGATTTACATTAGATAGATATCGATCTTATTTTCATGATTTGCACAAAGAACCACAGATTTTAAGTCATCGACGAGCAAATGGTGGAGGAGTAATGGTGTGGGCTGGACTTGGATATTATGGAAACACAGAAATTAAATTTATAAGTGGAAAGTTCATATTATATTACTTTAATAGATGAACAGTTGGAAAAACATGCAGTAAAAATTGTTCGTACGGCAAAGATTGTGAAATAGTACTTTACACCGGAAAATATTCAAATTTTACAATGATCAGCCAATGATCGCCAGATTTGAATATCATCGAGAATTGTTGGGCACAATTATCAGTACGTGCTGAGGGAAGACGATTTCAGACCGTTCAGCAATTAAAAAATTGCATCGAGCAAAACTGGCGATCCTTAAGCCAAAAACTTGTTAAAAAATTATTTAAATCCTTACTGCTTATTAGCAATAATACAAGCAAAACGGTGGAGCAACAAAATATTAAAATAATATACTTCTACAGATAATAAGTCGTTTGAGAGAAATGTGCTATTTTTTCGACGCACCGATTTTTCAACGTTGTAAAATAAAATTTACTCTTTTCGTAATAAATATTTTGAAATATATACTTATATACTTATATAATTCTAAAAGCAATGCAATATATTGTTTCAGAAGTTACAAAATCTTATATTTACACAGTGTGCTATTAATAAGTAATTTTTCGTAAATAGACTGCGAACGTTTTTTCTCTTTTTTTTTTTTTTCTTTCGTTCAATTACGAGGGCAAATGAGGAAAACGCCTTGGAGGGAAAATCGTCTGGTTTTTTTTTTCGTATTTTTGTGACGTCCGTTTGATGTTCGATCTGCGATTTAACGTTTAGTCCGTGACACGTTTCTTGGGAAGCGCGACAGAATCGTCGAGTTTCGAGTACCGAGTGTCACTGTCTTTCGTTGCCCGCGACACGTATGTCGTTGAGTTTGAAGATCACTGTGCATCCACTGCATCGCTCGAGCTGTTCTTAACCCCTTGGCAACGGCAGACGAGATATCTCGCGACGTAATATCGATCACACGACACTACGGACGAGTCATCCCGCGACACAATGTCGTTCGTGTCACGGACGTGACGTCTCGTGTACTTATGAGAGTTCTAATTCGAGTAAAAGTCAATTTCGCAAGAATTTCACAGCGAACGCGCCGAATGAAAAAGGTGTTGTTTTTGGGAGTATTTACTTGTAATTCGAAGCACAATGAAATGATACGTAACACTGTGATACGATTTTTACAGAAATGTTTAAAATTTCTTTATGTAAATTATCGTTTTGTGGAAAATGTACATCTAGTCAGATGATTTTTGATAGGAAGATACGCTGTAATCAGAACTCTTCTCTTTGTAAACAAATATTCGTTCATAGTCAGATACAAAATGGTTAATTTAAGTTTCAACATTTACAATCTTCTTCGTAACTTCTAGACAAAGATGACGGATTCATTAAATACAGAAATATATTAATAAAAATACAATAATGATGTTTATTGAATTAATTAAGAGACAAATTAGCAAAAATATATATTCAGTGCAACTAAATATTTGAATAACGAAGTTAAAATTTTTTTTTTATCAATTATTGAATCAAATCTGACCTCTGACCTCCGTCCATATAAAACTATTCGCTGTCCGAAGATCAGTCAGATTTTGCTGATCCACCAGATTCAGTACAATCGAAATCGGCCGTTGTTAATAATCTTTTGATTTATTTTTCACTTTTGTACTTGACAGACAAAAATTTTTCAGACAAATGAGGGGTTGTCTATTTTTGGAAACCTGCATTAATATTTGAAACTTTAACTTCGTTAGGTGAAAATTTCAAGTGTCAAGAGAAATGTATTCGAGTTGAATGATCATTCATAGTTGAGTTTCATGTACAATCTATTTGTTGGTAGTAAAATAATTGACAAATAAACATCGTGAAAACATCAAATATCAGTCGTATTAAATTCGAGCTTCGAGTTCTGAATGGTCGCTTCATAAATATTATTTAACAGTAGTTTCAGTCACTAAATATTCAATGATATTACAAATCATTGTTTGTAAAATCCGTCATTAATATATATGTATACATATGCATAATTTTACATATGTGCAAAATACGCTATTTACGCCAGTTCACTTTATCGAGTTGCACAGATATTTCCATTTTCGATTCAAAACGTTGAAAAATCAAAGGACGAGATTTTAAAAGCAATTTCAATTTTATAAAACTATGTTTATATACGTATATATACGTATTTAAATAGATTTAGAGATTTGATTGACTTTACTGAAAAAATATACTAACGCCTACAAATTTTAATCCAATTTTTTTTTGTGAAATTATATTAATTATATCAATTTTAAGACATTCAGAAATTATATATTTATATTATTATATCTAGAAATTTTAATCCAATTTTTTTTTGTAAAATTATATTAATTATATCAATATTAAGACATTCAGAAATTATATATTTATATTATTATGATATTATTATATCTAGAAATTTTAATCCAATTTTTGTTGTAAAATTATATTAATTATATCAATTTCAAGAAATTCAAAAATTATATATTTATATTATAATATATTATATTATTATTATATTATTATATATCTAGAAATTTTAATCCAATTTTTTTTTGTAAAATTATATTAATTATATCAATTTTAAGACATTCAGAAATTATATATTTGTATTATTATTATATTATTATATAGCTAGAAATTTTAATGTATTTTTTTATAAATGTTTAATCCATTTCTTTGTACATATAGTATGCATTATAAGAACTATTGGTTATTAGAAACAAGTTCATGGAATCATGGAAAAGAAATTTTATTAGAAAAATATATATCTAAAAATAATAAGGACAAGTTTTTTGGCAAAGCATCATCGTTTGAAAGTGAACGTAGAATGAATGTTATTACGAAAGAATTCATAATGTGAGAAAGCCAAAGCAGTACAAAGTACTAAATTGAAATTAGACAGTTTTATTCGAATGAAACAATCCACGCAAACGAATCACATTTCAGAACGTTATTCGTTTCTATATAGACGCATCCTCTTGCAAAAGATGATGGAATGCATAGTTTCATTGGGAACGTAACTAGAATACTTCGCGGTTGAACAACTATGTATGACTCTCCTCCACGAAAAGCGCGCCTGGCGATGCTTTAAAACATAAAATATAAACGTAACGAACAAACTTTTTAATTTGTCCGTCAAACGTACCGTTTCGAAACCATCTGAATAAATCTTATTTAATTACTGGATCAAATGTAGCTTGTTATACAGGGTGTTCTTTTTTTTTTCATTTCATCTCGTCTAATATCTTCGTTATTTTTATTGTCGAAAAAAATACGTCACTTGGCTAGAAATGACAAATACTGTAATTTTTTAAAAAAATCATTAGTATTTCCTTTCGTGCAGTAGCACATTAGTCGTTTCTTTCGTTTCCTAAAAAGAAGTATTGTATTAGTAAACAATTACGTCTAATAATGATTGGATTTAGAAATGTTTTTAACCTTAATTCATTCGTGAGAAACGAGAAATTGTCTATCCTTTTTCATATGAGCCTAGTAAGATTCACATTGAAATATTTTTTAGACGTATGATTTTCAGAAATGCCGTTTTTAACGATACTTAGAATATTGAACTAGAATCGTTGTCCTGTTAAAATCGAGATGTATCAGAAATCCCTAATTTGCTTTGCATTTTCACGCAAAGCGTTTGCTCTCGTAATATTCAGACATTGCTATTTCCAGCTTTAACTCTTAAACCTGTAGCCCCAGATCATAAAACAACCTTCTTCTTGCTCGAAAATTTTGAATCTTGAACCACTTCAGGGACAGAATTTTTAATTTCAGTTGTAACAGAGAAATTTAATTTAATTTCATTTCATTTTTGGTAAATAAGGAAATGAAAAATGACACAATGAAGAAATGGAATTCGCATTTCAGAATTTATTTTTGTAACGGTTTCGCGAATGAAAGTTTTTTTATAGTCCACACATGCATGTGGCCAAGGGCGTGAAGAAATTAAATTCTTCATTCGGCTTTCTCCATGCTATATATCGCTGACCTAAATGAATTCAGTGGAATCTAACCTATGCTTTAAGTACTTCATTCATCATCGTAAACCATAAATCATGTGACCGATTTTAACTGTAAGCCACTACATGAAGCATTACGAGAGCAATTAGGTATTCAAACATTTACCTCTGAGAAATTTTTACGTACAGGAAATATATATTTCACGTGTAGTAGAATATTTTGTATTGTATGAAGTTTATATAAAACATTTTGAAATATTACTATACATTATAATACTGTAATGAGGGGCTAATTGAAATAATATAAAACATATATCTACCTAATAAAAAATTAGTATACAACATATTTAACGCTTGATAATATTCGTTGTAGTAGTTATAATTTTTATAATAGTTATTATAATTTTTATAATAGTTATGACTGTATAATATCATCGCAACAATATAATGAAACAACAGTTATGATTGTATTAGTAAAATTTGAAACCAATCTGAATATGTATATAAGAGTATCCAAGGCATTTGTTGCAAATATATACCTACTTAATAAAAAATTAATATACGTGTAGTAAATGTTAACTGTGAAGTCACTCGTATCAATAAGATTTCTAGTTATGACTATTGAATCACTTGTTGATTAAATATTTCGTAATTTCTACGTATACGAATATTATTTTTCGGCTTATTTTAAGCTTTTGACTAATACAATTGTGTATGTTTCGTACAACATGTATAATATACATGTACCCAACACATATATAATATACGTAATATACACCTACCACACATATACTACACAACATAGTTATATACATACATATATGTTGTATATTATATGTATATATAATATACATAATGTACATTTAACACATATAGAATATACATGACATACACTTAATGTACTACAACTATTTATTTACAAACGTTTGAACAGTTTCACGTAAGCACCTACGTAAATACATATTTGAATTACAAGATATTTTCTACTTTTTACATTTTAGTCACTTCGCAAAATAAAAAAATCTACTCGCTGTCTATATTATCAACATTCTCGTCGTCATTCCCGTGTTGGATGACCAACCCAGACAATATCGGATCTGATAATGACAACGAGCTAGCAACACACATAAAAGTGGACTGTGAATAGTTAGTCATAAGGACAAGATCCAATACTTGGTCATCCATGCTCCTTTCCCTTCCACTTGAGGATGATGACCAAATATATATAAGGATATGTTTTACAGTAGAGAGAATAGAATACTACAGAATACTACAGAATACTACAGAATACTACAGAACACTACAGAATACTACAGAACACTACAGAACACTACAGAATACTACAGAACACTACAGAATACTACAGAACACTACAGAATACTACAGAATACTAGAGAATACTACAGAATACTACAAAATACTACAGAACACTACAGAATACTACAGAATACTACACAATACTACAGAATACTACAGAATACTACAGAATACTACAGAATACTACAGAATACTACAGTATACTACAGTATACTACAGAATACTACAGAATACTAGAGAATACCACAGAATACTACAGAATACTACAGAATACTACAGAATACTACAGAATACTACAGAATACTACAGAATACTACAGAATACTACAGAATACTACAGAACACTACAGAATACTACTGAATACTACAGAATACTAGAGAATACTACAGAATACTACAAAATACTACAGAACACTACAGAAGACTACAGAATACTACAGAATACTACAGAATACTACAGAATACTACAAAATACTACAAAATACTACAAAATACTACAGAACACTACAGAATACTACAGAATACTACAGAATACTAGAGAATACTACAGAATACTACAGTATACTACAGTATACTACAGAATACTACAGAATACTAGAGAATACCACAGAATACTACAGAATACTACAGAATACTACAGAATACTACAGAATACTACAGAATACTACAGAATACTACAGAATACTATAGAATACTACAGAATACTACAGAACACTACAGAATACTACTGAATACTACAGAATACTAGAGAATACTACAGAATACTACAAAATACTACAGAACACTACAGAAGCCTACAGAATACTACAGAATACTACAGAATACTACAGAATACTACAAAATACTACAAAATACTACAGAACACTACAGAATACTACAGAATACTACAGAATACTACAGAATACTAGAGAATACTACAGAATACTACAGAACACTACAGAATACTACAGAATACTACAGAATACTAGAGAATACCACAGAATACTACCGAATACTACAGTAAAGTTAGACAGAATGTAATATTACAGTAGATAGAGACAGACTAGAAGATCACAGAACATTCTATATTATTCTGTATCATCATACACGACCACGGAATAAACTCTTCAAAATTATAAGCGTGTTGACTCCATTACACGGAATCCAACACCCGAGCTTCTCGCGAATAGGAACAATTCGAGGAAAAAAGCTTCAAAACCCGATTCACCGAGCAGAGGGGATCGCGAAGGGAATTGCTAACTACAGGACAAAGAGAAGGGAGGGGAATGCTCATAATACGTATAACGCTCGTGGCTCTTCTTCCACTTTGCCATTTTCCTTCCTGCACGAACGTTTCGCGAGAAGAAACAGAAAATCGAGTTAAGACGTCGTTCTGCTCGGAGGGAAAAATAGAGAAAAACGGTTTTCGCATTACGCGAAACTCTCGCGCCAAAGCGCGCTGCGACTGATTGCGATTTGAGGAGCTTCTGGGAACCTGAACCCCTTTCGCGTTTTCGTTTTGATGGCCATTCTCCAGCTGTGATAAATGCGCGGTATTATTACGCTGCACGATTTATCATGAGCTCTCTCCCGGCTTGTTCTCGAAATGTTATCGGTTTAACTGTCGTGATACGCGACAGGCAACATTTTGCTTTCTCGTCTTTATCTTTGATTTCGAATTCGCGAAACACGCGGGCGATGCTCCTGTCCTCTGGTTGGCTGCGACATAAAATGTCAATAAAATGGAAATGGCACTAAGAAATCGCCGGGGAGCAGTAGTTTCGTTTGGTTGAATTTATTTCCCAAGTCTTTTCTCTCTCTCTCTCTCTCTTTTTTTTATATCATTCCACCGATATTTTGAGTATATCTCTTTCTCCCAGGGTGTATTTTTATGTGAAACACGTGCATGCACGCTCGTACACGTATGTATGTATATAAGCGTATTTATACGTTTCCAATGTCCTCGAGCAGCATTTTTCAATCTTTCTGCTCTGCAAAATTGACGCGAATTTATAATGTGAAAAAGTATATTGTGAAAATTTCTTAACGACAATTTTTACATATGAAAATGATTCAGACGAACTTCAATTTGCAAGGAATGTTTCGATGTCGCTTTGCATTGCGTGAATTTAATTCTGAAGAAATATAAAACGAACGATTTTAAATAGACGAAAAATTTGGACAGAACAGGCTGATTTAGAATTATAAATATCGCATAAAGTCTTAACTATGTGCGTTGAAAACTTTCATATAAATCGTGAATAAAATAATGCAGTGTAACGTTTAATAAATACTTGGTAGCTTCGTTGTTCCTGTCGTTTATTTTCATTTAGAGTAGTTTAACGTTATACTCGTTGTTGAATTTATAACAAGTTGGTTTCTGAATTTAGTGGAACCTCTAAACGTATATAATAAGTATTAAAAATGATCTCGGTGAATACTGAGTTAATATGATGGATATGACGTAGTAAACTGGAGTGTTTTTTCTGAAAAATGAATACTTCGTATATGTGCGCATAAAAGTTCTTACGTTAACTATGAAAAAGAATGAATTGACACAATTGACAATTAATGCAGATACAATTGGTATGATTCATATTGAATAGAATTTACGTTAAATTCTAAAGCTTTAATATTAAATTGTTTCGAAATTAAATTTAAAAGTTCCTAAAAGTGTTAAAAGCATTATAATATGATATGTAATATTATAGTATTAAAATGTAAAATATAAAAAATAAATATTACACGTTATATAATATTTAATATTATAAATATTATAACAAATAAATATAAAATGTAAAATATAATATTATAATGTAAAGTATTAATTACTAAAATATAATAATATAATATTAAAGTATTAAAAGTATTATAGTATTAAAACATAAGGCGCAAAGTCTTAATAAAATTTACATTATTGCAGGTGCGCGATATATTAATAATCAATCTGTTTACATTGAAATCAAGTTCGACGTTCACTCACGTATTTACAGTTTCTCCGAATCCATCATTGTATCACCATTCTGAAGAACACACGTATACTGACGCGAAACTGGCTTAACTCGTTCCCGATTAAATCGTTCTCTCTGAACGCGCCTGAAAAGGCCACATCTTGAAAGCCCCCGGGGTAAGTTCGAGGGACCGTGTCGCTGGTTGTCAGATCATAAATTTCGTTAAGAGGGCGAACGACGTCTTGTAGGAAAAGGTTCGTCGGTGAAACTGACCAGATGACTCGATTGTCCAACTTCCTGCAGATAAGCCTTATTGTAAAGCGACGTAGCGACACAACAGTTAACCAACAGTTTCCTCCTGTTACGTTCAACCCAAGTTGAAACCCGGGATAACGAAAGCACGGGGAATTTGATTTCGATCCCGTGATTCGCTTTGATGCGCCATTTGCCATCGTATTAATAAAACAACTTCGAAGTTTCTTCAAACTCTCAACTTTCCTGCTAACGAATTTATAACTTGTTGTTTGATTCGAGCATTCTACTCGACATGAAAGATAGAATCGCTCAAAAATCGTCAAGAAATTTTGTTATTTCTCACGTGTTTTAATTTTCTGCGAGGAATGTAAAGACAATGTGGAAAATTGAGAATGATTCGAACGTTCGACTAAATTCTAAATTTAGAAGCTAAACAGTTTAAAATTCTATTTTGTAGTCTTTGTACCAGTGAAGAATTGAAAGAAAAATTCTAATAATAATAAATGTCTGATCCTCCATGTGTCACGCGAGTGTGTGTTGTTTCATATTTTTCTCGTTTGCTTGACCATATATTATTATTTTTAATTAGTGATCACGAAAATAAAAAAAAAGATAACAATATAATAATCTTTAGTTAGGTAACGCAGAGATTTTCTAAAAAATTCTTATCCTTCAACTTACAACTGTCTTGTTCAAGTGACTTTTACATTACTATCAGTACATTCCAAATTGAATATATTTCAAATCACAACATTCGCAGAATTCCCATTTGTTAGTTTTCTGTTGTTTATCAGTAACATTATCAGAACACGGCAAATGAAGTTCCGAAGTTCTCGTGTTTCCAATTTTTTACACGTGTTGTTCCATTTAATTGTGCGAATGATCTATTGCGCAATGAAAGATCGGAAGTATTTCATTCTATTTAACTTTATTAGGACATACATACGTCCCATTAAAAAAAAAAAAAAGATACTAGGTCACGTACGTTCCAATTTGAAAAGCTGTCACATAAGTTTCGAATTTGATTTGGTACTATCAATTTCTGAAAAAAAAAAAAAAAGGAATAAAGAGTAAAATCCAATCGGAAAAAAGTCGGATTGACTCGAGTGAATTGTGCCGCGTCTCTCGCGCCACCGAAAGCTGAAACAAAAGTGGATCTCGTCCGGGGCTGTGCGTTTTTCCACGTTTCATCGAACAAACAGGGACTTGGAACGATAGAAAAAGAAGAAAAGACTGCAACTTTACATATCGTGTGCGTACGTGCGCGCACACCTGCGACGCGCGAAGGAAATTAACGACCAAGGTGTTTCTGCTTTAGCGTTTCACTCTCGCGAGGCGAAAGAAACGGTGGAAATAAAGAGAGAAATCCACCGTTCCCTCGTCTTACTTTTATGAAGTGACAATAGCGAAATAATAAAAAAAAAAAGAAAGAAAGAAGAAGAAGAAGAAGAAGAAGAAAGAAAAAAGAACGAGACCATCTCTCTGACGGTGTTTTATTCGCGCGCGACAAAAAGAAACGAAACGACGAAAAAGTCTTCCTCCCTCTTGGCCGTTTCACTTTTACAAGGAAACGAGGAGGCGTCTCGTTTCCCAAGGTTTGTTCCCTCTTCTGTTTCTCTCGCGTTTCGGCCCGTTCTGCACGATCTACGTAACCCGGTTCTTATTTATCGAAGAAAAGCGCCACGTTCGCTTTGAATAAACGCACTCGTTAATCGCGGCAACTTACATTCGCCGTGGCACCGAAAGGATTGAACGAAGCGCGCCAAACGGTTGCTCTTTCACGGGATTTGCAACTTTTTCACGGTGGCGCCGAGGCCTCGCCGAGAACCGTGTTTAGCGAGCCAACACATTAAGTTTTAATGCAAGATTAATGGAAACTTACGGTTGTACAGCCGATGGTACTGAGGCTAAGGTGTTTCTCTTTCATAACGCGAGGTGTTGTCGCGTTGTAAGAGTGTAATTAACAAATTACGCTCGACAATTTTACAGAACCTTCATTCCAGAACAAGGCAAGACCTTCCACTTTGGAACTGGTCGATGTAGAAACGATTGCAACACTGGTTTTAATATAGTACTGATTGTGGATCATTCTTTCCAATTTGTACTTTGGTACCTAACAGCATCGTGAAAGAATAAGTGAAAGAGGAAAACTAGAGAAAGTTTTAGGTAGCAAAGGTGGATGAAAATACGAAAGTCAGTCGCAAAGCAAGTTTCACTCGCTCACAACATGAAACTTGGTAGAGTTCAATGCCTGGTTTGGCTCGATGGGCCAAGTATATCGTGGATTCGATTCGAGGAGCTAAATGTTGAAGCGAATACCGACAAGACCGATGAGATCGTAGATCGTGAATAATGGGATTGTATTGTTTCGTGATTACAGAGATTGCTCTCTCGAGAATTCGCACGGTGATAGTTTACAGTACCATTCGACTATAATGTTTTGTAACGTGAGGTAACCTCTGCAATGTCTTTCCCTGCTGACGACGGGCCAATCACTTTAAAGCATAGATGGCTAACTGGCGGCCCTTATCCCCACTTGATCGTTAGCGCTATCCCCTCCACTGCATCGACCTCTCCACTGCGTTGAGAGCGTCGCGACTGCAATACTCACATTAGGTATACAGTAGTCCCTGGTTAAGCATCCATAATTTGGGAAAATATAATTTCACGAATAAAAAATCGTACGACAAATAATTGGTCTTATTTTAAAGGCCATTTTATTAAACTTTGAACGTGAAGGTGAAATTATAAAAATTCAGAAAATCCTAAAATTTCGTGGTAAAACATTGCTGCACGAAAGAAGAGAACTAAAGGTTTCTCATTTTAACATTTTTTAAAATCATAGATTTAGATTTAATGGTGATAACTTTTGTTTCATTTTGAAAATTGTCATTGAGGAACGCTTCCTTTCCGAAGGATAAATTGATCAATTTATTTTCAATTGAGTCGCTCCAATTTGAAATGATTCATCTCATAAATTGAAATGTAGAGAAATGTGCGTAGAATTTCGTGTATTGTTTTTTTTAAGATTGTACTAAATAAATTAATGAAAATAATATTCCGAGTTTCGATGTTACGGATTGAATTTGTACAAAATTGTCTCCTCGTCGTATTATTGCGAGGATATTTTTGGAAAGAGCCTTTGCTCTGCAATTTCAGTCATCGTCGTATCATTGGATATACTATTCTCTTAATAAATCGATAATAAAAAGAAAATGCGTGTTAGTGTTTATGTGATTAAGATATTGAATATTAACAAAATTAGAGAATTACGTATGAAACGGAGTTGATTAAGTTATTTAAGATTGCTCAATTGTTGTTCGTTCATTTCTATTGATAATAACGATTATTTTTATCAATAGATGCTAACTCTACATCATGCATGCAGAGATTAAATATAAAGCAGAAGACAAGGTAACGAATACAAATTAATAACTCAGTCAACTTTGTTCCATCGACTTGATCGACTCTTTTTCTTTTAAAACAGAAAAACTACGCTTCTCCCACCATATTCATATTTTTCCTCTTTTCACGCATTCCTTCACTTGGCAAATA
Organism: Tetragonisca angustula; assembly: GCA_036937485.2. Lineage (NCBI taxonomy): Eukaryota > Metazoa > Arthropoda > Insecta > Hymenoptera > Apidae > Tetragonisca > Tetragonisca angustula. The sequence goes on along the minus strand of JAWNGG020000037.1, from coordinate 861,437 downwards.
CTACATCTGGTATAATTGAATTCATTACAACTAAATGTTATTACTTAAAACTACGATGCTACGTACAATTGTCTGAGATTTCCCGAGTTTCATTCGAAATACATTTCCCATATTTGTAATAATTTAGAAATGTTCAAATATCACTTACATTCAAAACTCACTCGATATTTATAAAAAGAGCAGGATTTTATACGCATTTATCTATCTGTTGGTTAAAGTTAATAGAGATTAGTGAAAAAATGTAATATTTCATTTACTAGAAAAGTAGCGAATAAATTAGAACAGAAAGTCTATAAAGTTACTATGCAAAATATGTCTGGGTTATTACTGTTATTATAACCAGAATAAGTTTTGTTCGTTTCATTGTACACATAGTGATACAATTGCACGGTTTCTCCAATTCATTTATGTGCTCTTTCAAGCAAATCCACGAGTTGGACTAATTTTAACTAGTTTAACAAATTAATTAAGTAATTGTAATATTTAAGAACATTCGAGAATAATTGAGAATAGTTAGGTATACTCCAGAATTAGACTAATTTTAATTAACAAATTAATCAAGGTCTCTAAAATGTTCGAAAATTTCCTTTTCCCGTTTCAAGTATTCGAAATTTGACAGATTTGTACATAGATTTTTCACGATTGACTCCGCACACAATATACCCTACGGTCGTTTCTCAGAACTGAAAGTTCAATTTACCTCTCGTTCGAGGGCAACGTGCGCCAGACACTCTAGATATCAAGATATCAAGAACCTAACCTATATTGATTTATCAAAGAGTCGTTTAGCAGTGTTTTCTGGCTGAACCTGCTTCATCCGCCGTTCGACACGATTTGAAATTTAATTTAAGCCCGGATACAAAGTCAGACGAGACTCTGCACCGGACACCGGCAGTGTGTACATTCTTTTTGCAGAAATAACAACTTCCATGAAGGGGAGTAAATTCTGTTTCCTCGGTTTAATAATAAATTTTTAATAATCAAGAAAACAGAACGTTCAGTTCAACATCGATTAGCAGAAAGTTTTGGTTGCATCAGTTTGCGTCGAAACGAGGAATAAATCACGCACTTGCGACTTTAAATGAACAAGATGTTCACACAAATTCATATTTTCACGAATGTAATTGAAAGAACTGAACTTACGTGAAGAAATTCTTTTGTCTATTAAATATTATAATGAATATCTTGTATTTCAGATGTTTCATATATTTTTTCGTGTACGTTAAGTTTCCCATAAATGCGTAAAAATTCACTTAGTTTAGTTATCGCTATGGAAACGTAGCAGAGACACTTCTCCATCCAGTATATTATAAATTACAAATTATAAAAATCTTGTTCATTTATCTTCACATTTATCTTTTCTTGTTTCGTGTATTATGACCTATGTATCATATTATTAAATGCTTTTTATTATAAAACTTTGTCTTGATTTCTCATCACTCTGAATAAGTGTGTGCTGTTAAAAAGAAAAGAGCGTTGCATAGTTGAATATATCTGAATTGATAGTAGCACAAAATGAGAATTTTCGAATGACAAGACAGTTTCTTTGTTATTAAATCGCATGTATCAATCCTAAAGTGATTGTTTTACTATTTAGGCGTATATTTGAACACTACAGTTCAAAATAAAATCTGATGTATTGAAACATTACTGAATTATTTTCGCGAAATTCATTTTCTGATTAAACGTCGGAACTCGGAATAATATACTTTTTATTTTATCAGCGTGCGCTTTGCAACAATATTAATGCAGTCAGGACAAAACTCGTAACAAAACGTTTTTACGAAATACAGCACAGTGTCACGCGAGATAATTATTCTCTACTGAGTAAATTATCAAGACGTTCATTAATAAGATTTTTATCGCGTGAAAATCACGTTTCTGTTGTTGTGTCACTTTTTCAGTAAAATCTGGTATCTCATTTTTAAATATTATTATTATATTATATTAATAATAACAATAATTATTATATTTACCATTATTATATTACTATTATATTAATAATTATTACTATCTCATTTTAATATCACTAAAAATACATGCAATATATATAAAATAATTAAATGCGTATAAAACATACATATATAATTACACATAATCATTATATGCAATTGTTATTTATAATACATACTTAATTAAATACGTGTAGAAACATACAATAATACTTGTAAAAGTATATAAGCCATGGAAGTAACCATCTATTCTAATAATAACAAAACGTTTAAATATGAAGTAGAACGTCCAAACATTCGAGTATTTGAACAATGATATTTCGAGTTTCATCGTTTCTTTGATTCATAAAATGACATCGTATCGCGTTCGAAAACAGTTTCTGCCCTTGGAAAACGTGCTCTGCCGAATTGTATCCCGCTTTGTCATCACGCGTGCACGATTCTCAACAACTTGACATAAACAACACGTCGATGTCATATCATCGGAGTAACATTTAAGAAAGTGGAACAGCAGATTTGGTACGTGTCTGTGAAAATTACATTAGCGTCAAAGTTATCGTATCGCGAGAGTGGAGGGGGGGGGCGGGTATGTACAGAAAGGAAGGTGTAGAGAATGTGTGGAGTGGCACTACTTCCGGTATGTGCTAACTTCCAGAACGAGCAAGAGCTCGGTGATGTCGAGGACACGAGCCACTTGGATTTCAGCAAGAGGTTTCGCATTTCATTCTCACTTAGCAAGAGTGCAACGAGACATTTCGTGTTTTCCCTCCCTTCGTTGTCGCGTCCTTTTCAGAAATAATTCAGAGAGAATACACGCGACATTCCGACTGATAATTGATATTCGACGGGACTGGTCAATATTTTCTTCGACTCTCCAAGTTCTGAAATTAATCTGCCCGATCTTACGCGATCGTTGATCTCTCGTCTCATCTTGGCTCGTGAATTTAATTAACTTTAATGAAGCCTCTTTTCATCTTGGAAATTTCCCATTGTTTAGACCTTCTCTTCAGTAAATTTCAGATCCTTCCTTCTCGATCTAATTATCCTGTTACGCTTGAATTTCTCTCCGCTTCCTGTACTTTTCTTTATCTTTCAAGAATAACTAGACTAGTTCTGTTTCGTTATTTATTGTCGCGACTAGAGACTCCAGCTGACATATTTGTTGCTCAATTGTTCCTCTTCATTTCTCGCTATTCCTAATCGAAAGAAATTAAATTTTATTTATCCTTTAAATTACTGATCGATGTAAGATAATTCAGAGTTGCAAAAATCTCTCTCTTGCCTGGCAATTCATTTCGAAGGAAACAATATGCTCGAAAGCTGTTTAATATAGTAACTCGGCGGCAACGGAAGGGGGGAAAAAAACATGGTTACAAAATGACATTAATTCACGTCAACGGCAACCAGAGACTGAATTTAAAATGACGTAAATTCACGTCAGCCGCCACAAAAGTGTTCACCTTCCAGCCGTGGACGACATCGAAATCACGTTTTACTTATTCTGTTAATTTCAACAGGCCGCGCTGTTGTGTCGCGTCGCATTAAATTTTTCAAGTATCTGAACAGTCAGAAGCTTTTTTGAATAAATATTTCGCACTGTGACTTGCTAGTTGCTAAGTGAAAATGAAATAAAATATAAAATAAAAGAATACAGTAAGACGTTAATAATTGATATAATAAAATAAAATATCGCTGAATAAAAATATAGTCAGACATTAATAATTGATATATTTATAATGACGAGAAATATAAAAATCTCACGCTCGCTTATTTGTGAATAACTCTTTTTAGTGTTATACGTCAAAGTTTCGTTCATCGCGTAAAGTAAATACTCGACATCGTTGCATTATAACAACGTGTGTCGTAGTTACAATTCATCATAATAAATACTTCGGTTTTCTGAAATTCTGAAAATTATAGAACGTAGATGAAAAAATATTTCTACTTTCTTAGAAACACGCTTTTCATATTCAATGTTTAGCATTTGTGTCGTAGATAATAATATTTTTAAATTGCACGTGTCGTTTCATAATACGAACGTCAATGTATTCTCGTTCATCGTTGTACTGAATAAAATTTCAATCACGAAACAAATTTAATCGCTTATTCCAAAATTTTTACGGTACGAGTCGCAGAATGAAATCGAATCAAATCGAATTCGATGGCATTTTATCCTTAAGAGGGACGAATTTATCGAAACGTTGAACGTAACTAAAAACAGGGAGCAAAGAAGAGACAAACGCACGTAACGATACTACACTCTAATAAAGTACTTTTCTGTCACGGAACGTTTCCGCGTGTTGTACGCTTTTAGGTTATCATACTGATGAGTCTAGCAGAGAACCACGAGTGAAATATACACTTTGCCTTTCTTTAATCCCACCCCATTGTTCGCCGTTCTTTTTCATTACAATACCCTCTCATTTCACTTCTCCCTCGTTGTATTATTTATGCAACTTGACACTCACATTTGTAACGCAACGTATGCTCTTGGACCGAAGGCGGATAATCGACCCACATAGACATAGCAATCGCCAGATATTTACGCCGTTGAATGTTTCGTTGATTAACGTAACTGTCACAGGCTAATTTAACTTGTGTTCACTTCTTTCCAATCAGTTTGTATTACTAAATTCTATTTTTTAATGTTAAATAGTATTAAATACATTACTGAGTTATATTTAAATATAAAAGTATAATGAAAAATTATATTTAATGTAATTAAAATAAATAACAAATAAAATTATATTTAAATATAGAATTAGTTTATATTAAATAAATTCTTATATGATACGAGAAGATTCTCTCGTTTCGTCACATTAATTTACTAGAAACAGTTAGTATGCTTTTTCTTACGAGTGGCAATTGCATTAATTTGTTATTGTTAGCAAGGGTGGATTCAGTATTTGTTGGGCGAAGATTGTTTCATATGGCACGAGAAGTTTCTATGTTGGAATAAACATAAAAATTTCATCCACTTTCGTCTAATTAAAAAGGGTACTTGTAACAAAAATCATTGGTCATAATTATCAAACTCGTAATATTTGACTGTTAAAAATATCGAAGCAATAGAAAACAATATATAACATTCCAATCAAACTCATTCTAGGTAAGAAAGAAGATTTAGGTCATCAATGTTTACAGTTTCGAAGAGACAAACTTTCCTTCACTTGTTTAACTGCAGTAAAGAAACAGTTTACGCTTTAACAACAAGTGACATTTGATATAATACCAGTGTAAATATTATATGCATCTACGTCAATTTTCACTTTATTCTAAATGACACAAGATTTTAAGAACAAGGAACAATGCATGGAAATTGGGTTTACAAAATCGTTTATAATATTTAGAAACGAAATTTCACGACGTGTCAAGGTCATTATGTAGGTTCAAGTATTAAAAAAAAAATGAGACGTCTTTCGTACCACTGTGTCTCAAAGAGTTCAACGAATAAAGCGTTCGAATGTTTACGACTGTGTATCTTCCACATTTTTCCATTGCTTGCAATTAGTGCAATATTACCCCGTGCACATCCTCCACGTGGAAATCATCACACTGATACGATGTGTGTAAATTTAATGAAAGCAACAACGCAACCGTTGAAGCCGCATCACGTTTCGATTAATGAAGTAACATAGACACTATAGCTGCGAGAACGAACGCGCTTCGTTATTAATTTTCCAATTGTAAAAGAAAGGGAAAAAATGGGAGAGAGGAGGATCTTGATATCTAAAAAAAAAAAAAAAAAAGAAAAGAAAAAATATAATCACGTTCCCCGCGACAGCGTCCAGAAACACCCAGCGATTTTCGATCGTCGTGACAATACCGTCTCTCCAGGATAATTGTAACTCGGATGAAACAAGGACGAAAACCGATGGCCCCTTCAGTTCCACGACTTTCCTCGTTAAATATTCTCTACGGATGTTAAAACATTTCTGGCATAGTTCGACGACGTGGCGAGAAGGGGGTGGGGGGAGGGTGAAAAGGGCACAAAAGGCAGCCCGTAAACCTCTCGACCCGATGCTTTTCTTTCCGAACTATCTGTCGGCGATGAAAACGGAAGTTAGGTGTTGGATGGAAGTTGGCAAAAAGTACCGAGAGCATTTCAACAAACGGCCGTCTATCGGCGAGTGGTTCGTTTCAAGCCATTAGCAAAAGCGCCTCAAGTTTTTTTCCCAAAGCGTTCCGAAACCAAAGTTCAGGTGGAGAACAAAGGGAGGGTTAACGAACTCCTCCTTTTGCCGCTGCCATTTCGAGAGACGACTTCCGTTTCGACGGCGTCCGTCCTTCCCCCTCCCATCCGTGTCGCGCAATCTCTTTCTTTTTTTTCTTCTTCTCTTGTGCGCCGATTTTTCTCGTCGATGCGCGCACATGCACGAACGTGTTTACAGATTCAGGATGATTATTTATTTGCGCGCGCGCGTGTGTGTGTGTGTACGGTCTGTAAATTTTATATGTTCAAAGAGCAACGGGAGTGTTTCGAGGATTTTGTTTATTAATTGAGAGAGGTAGGAAGATACAGATTCTAAAAAAGTTATAATGTTTTTCTTTACGTGTTTGTTCGCGAATAAAAAGGAAATCGGCGTGCAAGAAATTACATTGCAAATTTTAAAGTGGAACGGAGTATTTCGAGCGTTTTATTTATTGATCGAGAAGGGTACCAGAACACAGATTCTGAAAAAGTAGTGATGTTTTTATTTTCTGGTGAACGTAAGTAGATCGGAAGGAAAAGTCAGGAAACTTACTGGATCGGTGGGTAGGAAAATAATATTGCCAATTCACTGTTACTAATATTTATACGTGTAGAATAATTTTGAGCTGTTAAACTTACTGTTTGTCAAAATTTTAATTACTATTGATTATATAAGTTGCGTTTTCAATTTTAATTGTCACGCAGTCTCTTCAAACTATCATGAACTGAATCAGAGCATTCTAATTTGTTGTTTAATTCCTTCAACGACGATTTTATCCTAATATTCTAGATTTGTGAGACTTGTCTCAATTTCAGACTGTCTGAAAATCTCGCACCAAAGCTGTTATAGTGACAACAAATGACGTGCCATCATATATAGTATAAATTAGTTTAGTGTAGCATAATATAGTATAAATTAAATTATTAATTTAGAATTAAATTAAATTAAATTATTAGTTTGAAATTAAATTGAATTAAATTACTAGTTTAAAATTGAATTAAATTAAATTATTAGTTTAATATAGTATAAACTAAATTACGTACGTGTATGATACTTTGATAGTTAATAAAACTGATTTACACTATATAAACTCTTATCAACATCTTTCGAAATACTCCGGTTTTAATTAACAAGTTAACTAATCGTAAAATCCATAAAATGTCCCGATACACTCTGTTTACGCTTGATAAATATTTGGAATTTGACAAACGCGAACGTCCGGTGACTGATTGTATCCTACTTGAGCAGAGAGGACGGATCACCTATAAATATTCGTTATCGTCAGCTAAAAACAATCCCTCTTTAATAGATTTACTAGCAAAATAAATTTCGCGTGTCAGCGATCGTCGGATTTTCTCGATCATGACGCGGTGTAAAAAAAAGTATATTTTACATGGCCAGAGCGCGGGTATGTACAATACACACACGCGTTCGTACAACAAAGCCAAAACAAACATCGGGTGAAATATTATTTGCCCGCTATTTATTTATTGCCGCGCTATATTACTTCATACAGTGAGCCGGTGTACACGCTTGAATTTCTGCAACACGTTCGTCTCGTTCCATTTTTATCTTATTCCGTGCAAATGTGTTATATATTTTCTACTGCTCCCTCTCTCTCTCTCTCTTTTTCAAAATATGCTCCACTTCGTTCTCCATCGACCGGGTCGGGACCGAACGAAGAACAAATTACTCGCTGGAACTTCAGCGTTGTCGTTAATCATCCGAAACGCCTCGGCGAACAGAGGCGAACTTCGTCAAATAATTTGCCACCTTTAATAAGATCGGTCGCGTTTATGAAAAATCGACTTGAAAATTACGAGGCTCTGAAGCGAGAGGACTTCATAAAATCCTCGCAACTTTGCAGAGGCGTGTAAAGAATACTCCCCTCGGTGATATTGCCGAGCCGGTGTGTTTCAGTGAAAACATCATTAGCCCGGAATGAAGTCGTTATGGTCGTGTCAGAAATAGAGCGTAAAGCGCGGCGCTATTGCTCTCTAACTTCTGAATGTTTGCCTTGAATCTTAATCCGCGAGATTAAGCAGAAACGACTGTTTGCTTCAAAAATCAGTTGTTTTGTCTCGTGGTGCTATGATCGTTTAAATTTCAACGAAATTTGTGAATCGAAGGCGAATTGGTTCTGAAACCAGGTGAATCCGGATTTCGAATGTTCATAGGGAAATCGAGAGAGACGGAATTAATTTTGCAAAGTATGAAAACGATATAATAAAACTGATAACGCAGAAGGTTGAAGTAACTTTTGCCACTTGTGCAGAAATATGCATAATTAAATAGAAGAGAACTAGAAATTAATGATGATACTAAAATTGTGTGATAGTTTTCTGTAGCTCGATCTTAATTCCATTGAAAAATTATATATTTATGTATAATTATTTATATTAATATAAAATATATTATTTTATGACGATATAAATTGAATAAATTTAAATTGATATAATATAATATAAATTCGAAAATTGGCTGTACAAAATTCGTAAAAGATGCAGGTACAAAGTTTGTAACAAAATTCAACAAGAAACTTTGAAGAAACTCGTTGAAAGAATGTCGCGATTGGTTTAACCAATTATTTCGCAGCAAAGTGGATTTTTTTATGAAGCCAAAATTCAAACGTTTTTATATTATTTAATAATAAGAATTTTGTTCATTAGTAGCATGTCTTGACTAATTTCAACTCTTGACTTAAAGTCTAATATATCATAGTAATACTAATGTATCACAGGATTCCAGATGATTATATGTAGTAACTTGCATTGTATTACAAAAAATTTAAAGTATTTAACTTTGTTTCGTACTTTAGTCTCTGATAGAGACTGGTTATAAAAATAAATCGAATTGAAAATTCTAAAATGAGCCATTCAAAAATATAATTTTTTTTTGTAGCTCCTAATGTTCATTGATACAAGTTAGGTGTGAAGAAATAATTGCAGTGCATCATTAGTACGCATTTTCTCTGAAATTGTTAAATGTCCGAAAACTTATAATAAGAATAAAATATATAAGTGCACTGGTATATTTCATTCTTATATTTCTGTTTCTACAAATATCTTAAATTGATTAAAATGAAATAAATTGGGAATAATATAAACCTGATGATACTACTATACAATACTGCTTATACTATAAAGTGAAAAATGCATGTCCACTACAATTTTGTTCTAACATAATATTTTATAAAAATTAATTACTCCGTTAAACGTTTAAAATATTTCAAATTTAGGAAAAAGTTCATGTGACAAGAGACAGAAGAAATGATACTTTTAGAAAATATATCTGGCAAATTATTTCATTTATTTAGTATTTAGACTGCGTTGCATCGAAATCTTGGAAATTAATGAAAAACTTGTGCAACCCAATTTTTTATTAAAATATAAAAATACAAAAATGAAGTGTCTGATTCGATTGCAAATTTTTAAAGGTAATCTGCATTTTTGAGAGTATAATTGAAGCGATGAAATCTCGGTAGGAAATTATTTTACATAGTGAATATTATAAAAAGCACTCTGTCTTAAATGTTTCACACATTTTCTTTATATTTTTATGCATAAAAAATTCACACTATCGTAATAGAAAATACACAAATTCCTGGCGACATTTAAAACGGAATTGCTAAAGTCTATCGTTCTAGAAAAATATCGTTCCTCTGGGAATTTTGTTACTGGCGCCAAAATGCCTAATAAATAAGCGGACGGACAGGGAAGCATATTTATTTTATCAAAATAGAAAAATATTTCGAAATTGTGTTTCTCGATATTACGTGAAGCGCATTTCGTGTATCTCGTGTATATCATTTTACATTTTACGTGGATTTCACGCAGTTTCGTTGCTTAATGCAGACAAATCCTAGTGATGTAAAATACACAAATTCCCTGTCACGTTTAAGTTCAAAAATAATAGAATCGACGAAATCCACGTTTCTAGAAAAATATCGCGCCGTTCAGGATTTTATTACTGGCGCGGAGAAATAATAAATAAGCAGCGATCAGGAAAACGTACCGAATGTAGAAAAATATTCGGGGGATTGGACTCTTCGGAACTAACGCGAGCCGCTGCTGCAGCTCTAAATATTTTTTATATTTTCTCGCTTGGAAGTTCCCCGCAAATTCGTGAAAATCCACAGTCCAGTAGCACAAGGTTTACAAATCCGCGTTGACATTTAAATGTGAAAATAAGAAAATTATGGAAATCCACCGTGCTAGAAAAATATCGTCGCGTTCGGGATTTTATCACCGTCAATGAATAGGCAAGCATATTTGGCATCTCCAAGTAGAAAAACTGTGCTTAGAAATTGTGTTTTGGTATATTTTAACATTCGATCATACTCTGAATATTGAATACGGGGTGTCTCAAGATTGTAGTGTTCAAACATCGCCAAATGTGCAAAAATAAAACGAAAGTATTCGTTAAAAAGTGAAAATGTTACAACGACAAAGAGCTGCAAGTTGACAAGTGTATTTTAAAGTACACACACTACTGAATTTGTCGACTTTGTCGAATTTCGTTGCACGATTCTTCTAATCAATTCATTTCGTGTAAATACTTTCAAGGATAATAAATATTTTTCCATAAGTAGACTTGGCGGGATTAGAAAGTCAATTATTTTCGTATTGATTGTTTTTGTCACGAAGTTTCATTGAAACATTTTCTGCCACGTGATATTTTAGATATCTTACTTTTACCCACACAACATTGGCGAAGTTTGAACAAAAAAAAAATCAGGAACATTCTGCTTCGTAAATATATAAAAATCCGTAGTTTAATAAAATACTTGAACATTAGACAAATACTATCTCGTGGCACAGAAAGACAATAAACAAACAGCGAATGGGAAAGTGTATTCATTACTTTAATGCTAAAAAGACTAGTCTTTAATGCGTGTTAAAATGTTCTACGTATAAATCATAGTTTAAATGATGATGATTAGAATAAACTGATTTATACAATTGCGTTTCTGTATAAACAGAAATATTAGTTTTGACTGGAAAAATATCCGCATCTTTCAAGCAATTGTAAAAAAAGGAAATCTGAATTATGTGATGTTAAATTAGGAAAGTGTTTCGAAGCCGAACTTTATGCATTTTATATATTTTTCTTCTTCACATTACATGCATTCTGTGAAATTTTACAATTTCCCAGGCGTGAGAAGGCACAAAACTCCGCAAATCCAATGAAATACTAAAACATGTCATTGCCTTCGGTATTTTGCTTTATTTACAATTATTTACAATTAATTATTTCGTTCAGAGTTATTACAAATCGCTGTACTAATATATCTCACGCAGTTACGCGAATTTTTGTGAAATTAAAACATTTCTCAATTCCCTGTGATTGAAAACCCTCGTGTGTGAAGATCCGCGACACCGGAGAAATAACAAGCCGTTCCAAACAAACACCATAAATAAACAACGAATGGCAAATATAGATATTGTCTCAGATTAGAGAAATATCGAAAAGCCTCGGTCTTGCGACAGACGTAAACAACGCGGGCCGGTGTAATAAAAGTTGAGGAACGAGTGTTAAAAAGCAGCAGTGCAAAACGCCGATCGATCATTCGGAAATCACAGGTTGTAGAAACGCCCGGTACATTTTCCCAGCGTTATCGTCGCCGATCGTGTTGGGAGTGGGAGGCTCGAATTGATTCGAAGTGGCGAGCGGTTTCGCGCGAATACGGAAACTCGATGACGACATTGATTAAAAAAAAAAAAAAAAAGAAAAAAAAGGAGTATTTTCTCGCATGTCGCGCGACATTTTTACACGAATCTATCGACCCGCTGCCGGAATGTCTTTACGACTGGACGTTCCGTTTTTAGCAAAAGGAGCCAGCTGACAATAAGCGTCGAGTGAAAAGAAAGGTTGTAGCAAACGTAGTCGCAATCAACTGCGTGACCGATTAATTATACCGTGCATCTCGATTCATTTGAACTCGTTTCTCCGCGTTAATTTCGTTTCGACGAATTCCGGAAGCAGGGATACTTGGCTCCTGGCTGCTCCGTCGACCAATTTTCAAATCGACGAGCGAACATTCTGCTAATAGCGAATTCTGTCGTTGCTCGCGATTCGTGTCTACTCTCGCGAGGAACTGGTGTTTCCAATTGAGCACGAGTACATTATTCGTCAGTTCGGAGTATATTGTTCGAAGTATGTTGTAAAATGTAGCATAGTATTAACGCATTATTTTGAGGTATTTTTAAAATTATTAAACCTATATAATGAAATTATTAAAATTAAATTGTTAAATCTATATAGTAAAATTATTAAAATTAAGTTATTAAAACTATATAATAAAGTTATTAAAATTAAGTTATTAAAACTATATAATAATGTTAAGCATGTTTCTTATTAGCGTTTTTCGATATACACATGTTGCGTATTCTTTTGAAACATTCAATGATTCGATGTAGAGAAGTTGTACCTAGAAGACTATGTACATATTCCTTTTCTGAAACATTTTCGTAGATTATGGCACTAGTACCAAGTATGCAAATATTCTATATTCTTTTAGCACACTTTTAGTCACATGTGAGAAAGTTTCATAGTTAAAGAAGAACACGTTTCTTTTAAACATTTCTTTTGACATACACACGTTGCATATTTATTGCACACTCGATTATGTTACGTGAAAAAGTTATAAAAGTAAAATAAAAGTTCTACTTAATGGGCGTACATACTGGTGACTCAATTGGTTAAAACACTTCACGCTAGTTATTTCATTGATTGCGTACGGAGAAAGCTTTGTAACTTTATAATCGCTTGCAATCGATTTGTTACTGATTTCAAAATTCTTCAATTAAGAAATATGTGTTCGTTTCTCATATCGTTTCTTCTCACTATTTTTCTTTTCTAAAACTTCCTACATCTACAAATATGTATGTTGTAAATATTCAATCGGTGATTGTGATAATTTGAGCACGTTATAAAATAATCGCTCTTCAGCTTTGCCATCGTGCGTTTGAGATCTTTGTCGCGTTGTAAATTGATTACTCTTCGCAACGAATTAATTCGTGGCATATTTACATACTCTTGAACATTTGTTGTTCCGTCGACAAATGCAGAATTGATACCAACAATCCCTGTGTTTCACGCTACTGTGTTACGTTGACCCAAGATCCCCAAAATCCAAATACAGTCTTTTCCATATACGAGCCGTTTATTTTCAAAGTGGCACGAGTCACTTTAATGAAGAATGACAATTCGTTAACACTGCGAAATTATTTTTAATGAGTGAAGTATAAACAGCCAGGATAGCACATCTTTTCGAAAGCGTCGATTTTTCTAAGCTATTATATCGTTCGCTATATCATATTATTATAGTTTATTCCACAGATATTTATAAATATATTTAAAAGAAGAGTGTGCCAGTACTTTTTTTGACACGCTGTATATACATAATATTATATCGTTTAAAAAGTATTATAAAAGTAATATGTATTGTGGAGAAAAATATCGTTAAATTTACATGTTGTTGTCAAATATATTTTTCGTCGGTTCTTTCAATCTGATCACGAATCTGAAATAAAATACACATCAAAATTAACGAGAATGGAAGGAAATCGAAGACATAAAATTTGTAATAATTTAAAACAACGTACCATCGGCTGGATAACAATTTATTGAAAATGTAGGAAAAGAAACAGTTGGAGGATAAATGACCGAAATGATGGAAGTTCAATGAATTTCATAATAGACGTAAATCAAAATTAATTTAATTCTATTTATCCGTCGAAATTCAGATATTTTAGTAACGAGTATGTGCCAACCGCATTTATATGTCATTTAAATATTGTGTAGAATATACATATATACATGTTTCTGAGAATGCGACGACAATGTAGAACGTATGGTTGAAAGGGACACAAAAAGAAAGGGGACAAAAGAAATCAACGCAAAGGAGAGAGGAGAATGGAAAATTTTTATTATACTGCGAAATGAATAAATAGAATGTCTTTTCAGTCGACTGTTCTATACGCCGGACTAATGCGAAAGATAAAAGCTTCAAAGGAAATTATTGAAGTATAACGTACAGAGGCGAACGAAAGACAAGCGACAGCGTATTTTACGTGTTATGCTACTGAACGATCATCTCGTTGCAACAGTGTATGAGCAAAAGTGGAGGAAAAATGCTCGCGAAAGGCAGTCACCGTACGTAAATACGGTATGATGTGATTTTACAAAGCGATTTAAGCACGTGTATATCTGGCTCAAAAATATTAGAACACCTTCCAAGTGATAGAATATCGTGAACAATAAAATTCGTAGATCGGACGTGCATTTTATTTTATAATGCAGTTGTTGATGTGATTCAATTTCGTGACACTGAAACATTATAATACATTTGTTAATGTATTGGTTCAGAATTGGCTAACTGACGGTTCGTGAGTCATTGCCCCTACTTTCCTGATTGCTAGCGCTCTCTTCACCTGTTTAGTAGGGAGATTAATAGACTGAGTGGGGCTCATGCACGGCGTGGAAGTTTCAGTGTAGTGGGGAGATCGATGCAATGGAGGGGGTAGCGCTAACTATCAGGAAAGTAGGGGGAGGGACTCACGAACCGCCAGTTAGCCGGCTCTGTATTAATTACAGCTATTGTACGTTTAATAATTTTTAATAAATAATATATAATATAATATATAAACGTTTAATAATATATAGTATAATATATATAATGTATGATAAATAATATAATATATATAAACGTTTTGTAAATAATGTGTAATATATAAAGTATAATATAATATATAAACGTTTAACAAATAATGTATAATATAATATATAAACGTTTAACAAATAATGTATAATATATAATATATAAACGTTTAACAAATAATATATAATATAATATATAAACGTTTAATAAATAATATATGTAGATTTAATAATATCCTACATATTGTATACACTTCGCGACGGAATAGAAGACATTCAAAAATATTGAAAGAATATTGTGTTCGGCCGAGAATTTTCTTAATCCTTCGTTTCTGATGTTGACTTTGTATAGTAACTGTTTGTACAGCCCCAACAATTCTACAGATTCCAAGAATTTCAGTGAGAAATAAAAACACGCGCTTGTACATGCGACAGAGCTGCAAGACAGTTTCCTTCAAACGTGCGAGAAATATCTTCGATGTAAAATATTAAATGTACATCAACATTAAAGATAGCTCGTTTACGCGAGAAAATTAAATGCTGAATTTAATTGTTGAAATATGAGACAGAAGTCGATGTGTGATATACAGTTGTTTGAAAAACGGTGAAAATTACGTTGAGAACTATCGGGGTGATCGACCGAGAGTAATAAAGTCGTGAGGAAGGCGTGCAATCTTAAAGCATGCATCGAATTCTGCATTAATTGCAAGGTAAGCTGCTGAAAATAGGGTAACAGCTAATATTAGAGCAGTGCAAAGAGTGACAAAGGATTGCAAATATCTAGAAAGACGAAAGATGGTGAAAAGGCGACTTTTTTTGGTAACAAATCAATACAAGGAAGCATGATCGCAATTTCCTGAAGATTTGAAACATTCTCTAACGAAAATAGTAACGACGATAGAAAAGGAAACTCTCTTTTGTATTTTTCTTATCTTTCATAGATAAATTCGATGAAATTAATGTTAAAATAACTTTCAAAGTAATAATTCTTAGGTACAATCTTTTTTGTGGAGACTGAAATCATATTAGGAAATGCAATATTAGAATATGCAATCACATTAGGAAAAATGTTAATGACTTGAAAATTGTGATTCAAAAACTGATCTCAAGAGGAAAATTCACAATGTGTGTCGTTCTGAAGCAAACAACTCTGTCTTGACATGTCTTTTTTTTTTTGTTTCTGCAAAAAGGTAGACAAAATAAGAGAAATATTCTGTGGAAATGAACAACTTTGGTTTCCACAGTGTCAGTCGACAAATTATACGAAAATATTTTACGCTACAAATATTTTCTATTTCGACAAGCACAACGTATCTTTTACAGTTTATTAGAGAGACGCGAAAAAAATATGAGAATTATTTTCTCAAACTGAAGTTAAACTGATTTGATTTTACTGTGGAAAACAGTAATACAGAAGTGTATCGACCGCCATATAAATTTACAAGGGAAAACAGATATATGCTAGATCTAGCTGCGATATGGAAGAAAAATGATCAACTTCCGCTCCACAAATTTGCTAATCCATTTTCAAACTTTTGATTTAGTTACTAAAATTATTCCGCTAAAAAAAAAATCCTGCTTGCCGCATTTGCGTTACTAATGAGTTATCGATTATTGATCGCATTAATTCTTTCAGGCACGTTCCCATTAAAATTCAAATCCCGTTCTCTACCACGTAGCCTAGTGAATAATAATACGTCGGACAAAGGGAATTTTTATAATCATGTACTATCCTCGCAGATATAACATATTTAGAGATTTAAAGTCGGTGGAATAAGCCTGGATATTTATATTTTCTTCATATTTTACGAAACATTTATAATTTCACGAGTGAATTAAAAAATGGAATAACACCTTCAAGGCGCCAAAATCACCAAAGAAGCCTTGGTGTTCGTAGAAATTTTTCAGATTTTTGTCAATTTTTGTCGACATTTGTTGTAGAAGAACTTATAACTCAACGTATATATTATGTGTATTATAAAAGACACAAAGAAATTTTTAATAAATTTTTTTTAAGTAATAAATAAAGACATAATAAATTTTTGATAAAAGACAGAGAGATTTTTAATAAATTTCTTTAAAGTAATAAATAAATAGATAATTATTTCTCCAAAGTAATAAATAAAGACATAATAAATTTTTAATAAAAGACATAAAGAGATTTTTAATAAATTTCTTTAAAGTAATAAATAAATAAATAATTATTTCTCCAAAGTAATAAATAAAGGCATAATAAATTTTTAATAAAAGACATAAAGAAATTTTTAATAAATTTCTTTAAAGTAATAAATAAATAATTATTTCTTCAAAGTAATGAATAAAGACATAAATAAATTTTTAATAAAAGACATAAAGAAATTTTTAATAAATTTCTTTGAAGTAATTTATCAGTTGAAAGTTTGTTTGAAAATATTTTTAAATTTGAAATTTTAATCCATGGGAGGAAATCACACGAATTGATTAATAATTTGGATCAGTAATTGGATCAGTAATTGTTCTAAATTTGATATAATATAACATGACAAAAATATATGACGGTCTTGCACGATGTTCATTGTCTGTGTTAATGAAATTTTAAATAACGGTTTATGAACTCTCAAAATACTATATATGGCACACATAATGTATTCATGTACTTCATGACTTCTCTGTATTCGAGTACTTTCATGAGAAATTATAGTTACATGTATGTGTTTCACAATCAAATGATTGTCACTAGCTGTAACCTGAGTTACGTTGTTAAATTATAGGGGGAATAAATAAAACATTTGTTCTTCATCATAAATCCTAAATTTGTTAGACATTTTCTTATTATTAATTAATAAATAAATTTGATTAATTTAGGATTAATCTTTTACACATTTGCTCCCATGCATGAGACATCAAAGTGTAGTTATCCATAGTCCAGCGTCTAGTCTATTGCGTTTCAGTTTTCGATAAAGAATCTCACTCAATCTCTTCGAAGATGGTTTTATATAATATCTGATCTGACGTTGTAACACCTATGTCTTTGTTATTTCTATTGTTGTTAAAATACAATTAACTCCTTGTTTGAGTAATATAGCGTTACTGCTAGAAACTTTCTCTATCTTTTGCGAGTCTTTTGTCTTCCTGACACTAAAACAATCGCTATTATAGAATATTCTTCTTTCGATCATTTTTACTCTTCAAATAGCGAACCAATTTAACCAGTTCATGCTTGGTTTTAACCATATCAGTCCCATTTTTCGATTTTTAGCTTTGAAGTGTTCTTCTCCTTTTAATTGTCATTGCCTTTCGTGCACCAAGTGTCAAAAGAACTCGTTTGCAGATTTTAAGATATTACGTCTCAGTGCATGTGAAAAATAAGTCGTACACGTGCCAACCTATATCAATAATCATAGTAAATTGTTAAACGCTGTCAAATACATCTTTCAATGCAAAGATATTACGTACGAGATATGTATATAAAATTCAAGAATTTTATCCTGTCTACGTGAAATAAAGTTATGTACATTAATAAACTTCCACCAAACAAAATTCCATGCTAATTCAAATTAAAAAAGAATTCGTTTCAAAATTTATTCAGGGTGTAGGCGTTCCACCGGGACCCGAAGAATTAAACGTAACAAGCAACACTGCACGGTTGGAATGCTCCTCACGGAAATGTTTACCAACCTAGTAATCATACCGCTGCAACCTTGGTTAAATGGAATTAAATATTTATTTCTCGGTAGAATGCTCTGCAGTTTCTCCGGGACGCGCACGTCCCATCGGGTTTGAAAGTTGAATCGTTTTCTCGAAACAGATTCTGTCTAAAGTCCAAGACCTCGCTGTACTCCGAAATAATGTGAGATTTAATTATAAGAAATGTACATATATGTATTTAACAGTGGCGCTGGTGATCAAGATAAAGGACAAGGTGACGAATACAAATTAATCTACAAATAATCAATCCGACTACTCCTCCACGACTCAATCAATTCTTTCTTCTCCAACCACACTCATACTCTCCCTCTTTTCACGTATTCCCCCGATGTGCCTGGTTTTCCTCTCTTTTCGACCCGTCAAAGTTATCTTCCAAGCCTGACCTTCCTTGGGTCACGCTTATAATTAAACGCACTACAGCTAAAAGTTGTGGCTCAATCTCTTGTGCTGGAGTGACGTACCACGCACGTCGACAATTTTTTGTCCTAAATTGCAACATTCTTAGTTTTCAGTATATTTAAATAACCCAAAACCCAAAAAAACCCAAATAACCGAAAAATAAATGATAACTTTATTACTTCTTAATCATTTCTATCCAGTAATATCGTGTCGATCAGTTCAAAAGGAAAAGAAAGCGACGAGTTATTGTGTACGCTTTGGTCACTCGTTATGGTCCGCAATCAATTGCCAGCGCAAGTAGTTAAGGATATATCTGTAAGCAATGTCGTTTTCTGACACTGTAGAAAATTTCATTTTATTTAAAAGTTAATACAGCATTAACCTGCAATATAATTTAACAATAAACACACTAAACGTCAATGTATTTAATTAGAATATAGGTTATGTTAGCCATAACATAGGTTATGTTATAACATATTATATATTATAGCATAACATGTTATAATAAGTAAAATTATATGTTTAAGTAAAACAAAATAGGCAAAAAATTTATTACTTCTCAATAATTTCTAATCCAGTGATATACCGACGAGTTCAGAAAGTAAGCGACGAATTATTGTGTACGGTTTGGTCACTCGTTATGGTCCGCAATCAATTGCCAGCGCAAGTAGTTAAGGATATATCTGTAAGCAATGCCGTTTTCTGACACTGTAAAAAATTTTATTTTATTTAAAAGTTAATACAGCATTAATCTGCAATATAATTTAACAATAAACACACTAAACGTCAATGTGTTTAATTAGAATATATATTAGGCATAACATAGATTATGTTATAACATATTATATATTATATATTATAACATAACATGTTCTAATAAGCAAAATTACATATTTAAGTGAAACAAAATAGGCAAAACAAATAAAAAATCTATTACTTCTCAATAATTTCTATCCAATGATATCGTACCGACGAATTCAGAAAGAAAGCGACGAATTATTGTGTACGGTTTGGTCACTCGAACCAGTTGCCAGAGCAAGATTTGTGCAATTATACAATTCGTACATAGCTCGTATAGAGTCCAATTGACCTCGTCTGTGTCATTTATAATACAGGTAGCGTCCTTATTCCTTCTAGGGATCTCGCAGGTCGAAGGGTCCTCTGTTTTATGATCGACCTTCAATTTTATTGCACTATCGATTTTCTTTACCAATAATATACGAAACTCGCAATCTTATGAATAAGAGTAATATAATCTTCTAGAAATAAGAAGAGTCAACGAGACTCGACGAGATTTAACGGTGTTCATTGCTTTTTGGCAGAGTGTGCGGCAAAGTCCGGTGGTTCAGTGGTGGAGCACCATCCTTCTTACTGGGAGCAACCCTTCAACCAGCCTTACTTCGACAACACAACGAAGAGGGACACCACGACGACCGTCGGCCAAACCGCTTTCCTGCCCTGCAGGGTGCGCAATCTCGGCGATCGTGCTGTAAGTTGCCAGTTTTCAGCTTATTGGCCTGGCCAGTGTTGGTCGTTGCGCCCGTTGATGTAATAAGAAAGCGCGGGACTCACGTTCGTACGAAACTGAGCGAAGCCGTCCGATGAAAAGTATCCGCGAGGCATCTCTCCGTCCACCCATCGCGATTTTCACCTCGCTCTTTCCCTCTCGTTTCCATCGATCCTCCATTTTCTGGCAATTTCTGCCGTGATTCACCGACCCGGTTTCAACTCTGCCGCCACCGTGTCTGTTCTTCTCGTTTCTCGTTGGTTTTTGTCGGTAATACCGCTCCGGGAAAAAGGGAAAACCGGATAAAGCGACGTTTTCATTTTCCACTTGTCCCTCGAATCAACCGAATCATTCGGCGATCGGTGTCCTGAAAAATTGATTTCTTCGTGTAGAATAGAAGGAGCGAGAGAGAGAGAGAGAGAGAGGGAGAATATTTTGTATTATTATAAATATATTCAACTCGGATTTCTCCTTTTTATCGTTGAAATAGTTGAAGTAGTGGTTTTATTCTTTATTTCGTTTAATATTATTATAATATTGAATAGGGTAACGTCATCGATTGAAGAGTGTTTGTAAGAAATGGTATAGATGTTAAATGATTTCTCAAATTTTTAGTTTTAATAATTTTTGGAGAGGAAGAGAAGTACATCTGCAAGATGATAGAACTGAAGTTTATTCAGAAATTAAACTTTTCTATACAATGTCGAATAAACCAGCTGTTAGTAGTAATACTGTGTAATTATTCCGACGATAAATCTTCTACGGTATGCGCATGAGACGTTGTGGAAAATTTTGTGTTTCCGACATAGTTGAGGATATTTCTTACAAGCAAAATCATAAATTATTTGCAGAAATAAATTAGGACAAAAGATTAAGATTTACTTGATAGCTAAATAATGAAATAACTTCGAGAACAATCACTTGCTTGTTTATAAATTAATGCAAGATTATTTTGAGCATGTATGAAGTATTATTTAAATAATCATTCAAACGATATTTTCCTATTTCATCGATATTTTCAATTTCGTTTGTTATTTTTAATGTCTCGTAACTACGTTACAAGAATTGAGGAATTTATTACTGGATGAAATTGAAAGCAGTGGTTTGTAAGATAATCGAAACTGAAGTTGCATGAAAGTTTTCTGTTTTCCCTCGGCTTCCATACGATTTTACAAAATTGAAGTTCAATTATCTTCTAAGTTATTAATTTCTCGAGACATTTTTCATCGATTAACGCGTAAAAAGATATATAATTCCATTTACATCCAAAGGTGATGGTAATCTGAAACTCTTCCAACAAGTTATAGCTCTCTCAAATCATGCCAAACAATTTTTGTCAATAGAACTTTTTCATGTCTTCGAAAACAACGAAGATGTTCGAGTAAGCCAGTTTTTCTTAAAAAATTTGAATATAAATTTTGAGAAAGAATGAGTTTAGGCTAATTTTAGTTAGACATGGATGTCTTCTTTTCATATTTACAACAAGAAAATCAGTGCTGTACAATATATATGAATTTGTGAAAAGAAGTTTAACTGTTGAATGTTATTCCAAAAATTTCTTTCTTTTTTTTTCTTGAAAGTGAGATCAGGACTGTTATAACGTAAATAAATAATTGTCGAAAAACAAATAACTTCCCTCTTCACGAAATAAAACAGGAGAATTTTGAACGAAATTTCTAAAAGAAGTAATATTAAATGGAAAAAGAAATACAGATGGAGAAATTCTGCATTGGCTGAAGATACGTTGGATGAGGTTTAAAAGGGATGAAGCCTACAAAATTTTTTATATAATATCTACGGGATATTCACAATTAAAAATTCTCGATTTACTTAGGAAACGAGGAACACGATGGTAGGTATGAAGATTGAAATATAATAAAATTATTATTTAGTTAGTTACCCTAATGAAAATAATTTACTTCGCTGTTTTATTATAAATTGTTTTATCACAATTGAAAATATTTCTCAACAAAGTCAATTTTACATTTACTTACGAATCTTCGTTTTATTATTTTTTTTATGCCACAAAAATACACTTGAATCGAAAAATAAAAGTAAAATTTTAAAAATTGTTCGTGTCTCTTCAAAATTTTTCATCGTGAGTGATACAAGTTCATTCGCAGCTAAGAAAAGCCTTTGATTTTCTTTAACAATTTTATTTATTATTATTATTATTTTTTATTATTGTTATACTATCATCATTATTATATTATATACTGCTATTATTATTATTACTACTATAAATGTTGTAAATATAATTTATAAATAACAGTATTTCATAATCTTAAAAACACTACACGAATTTATCAACGTTTGCCAGTATTTTTTCGTTAATTCAAACGCGATCCTTCAACTATCTCGATCTACGAATAAATTAATTAAATTTATTATGATTTGCACCATTTTCAAAAAAAAAAAAAATAGTAAAGAATGTCTCAAATGTCAATTATCTACTCTGATCGTTCTGTATAATCACGTTACTCGGTAATATTACGTAAACCGCCGACATCTTCGAATGCTCAACGCAGAAAGAACCAGCAAATATTTCATGCGCCTGGTGTTCATGCGAGACAATGGTTCACGCGTCCGCGGGGCATCTTAATCGAAAGTACTTTGACGGATAAGTGCACGGGTCAGCGCGGAGTAGTGACATTATTCGTTATCGACGGTTATTCATGCATCACCGCATGACGCACAGGAACCCGTCAGAATCCAATCACCGATCGTAATCGACGATAAATCAGATTTCCCTTCGCTTCGGTCCCCACTTCGGTCAAACGGGCCGCGTGTTGCACGTCTCTCTATCTGCGCGAGGCCAGGCGTTTATATTCGCGGCTGGAAAATCAACCTGGCAACGTAACATCGCCGCGCGCGTTGTTGCTCGTCGCTCGACAGTTTTGACGTCGTTCGTTGCTCGAAACAATGCAACTCCGGAGAGAAGGGAGCGGGGGAAAAAAAAACCCGCTGGAAAAACACCGCGATCAAGAAGGAAATATTCGGCAGTCAGCTTTTCCTCGAGGGACGATTATCGACAGACTATCTGTTGTCCCCGTGTGGTAGGAATGCAGTATGTCGAAATAACAGCGTGAAAATATCTATTTCGAAATTGATTTTGACAATTAGCCTACTAGTTGAGGGTTTCGTTGCTGCTGAATACTGGTATCGTGACGCAAATGAATGGAATAACTTTGAAAATTTCGTCTTTTTGTCAAGAAAAAAAGAAAAAATTGCACGTCTGTAACATGTGTATTTTTACATTTTTTGAATTATATTGAACAACGTAATATGTTGTACGTTCCTTTTTTTCTAGTATTTTCTGAATTTCATTACCAGTGCCATGCATAAATAGTTGAACACCAAGCGCAGTTTCTCTAAGTTCATATTTTTGTCGCGTATCTACAATCAGAATAAACAAATATTTTTCTACCCTTAGTTCTCTGCGTCACGATTGATATTAATTGCTGTAATTAAAAATATATCATTCAAGTAACTGATAATTCATAAAGTCTGTTCGAAATTTTTCAATGCACAAAAGTGACAATATTGCGAACACTATCTTTAAATCTATCTTTTAGTATGAAATTTATTATTTTACTACTTTACTATTTTACTATTTTGCTATTTTATTATTTTACTACTTTACTATTTTGCTATTTTGCTATTTTCCTATTTTATTATTTTGTTATTTTGCTATTTTACTATTTTCCTATTTTCCTATTTTACTATTTTGCTATTTTGCTATTTTACTATTATTTTTACTGTAATTTCTTTTTTCTTTTGTGCGTGTAATTTAACATCGCATCGACTGCGAAGTCATTAGCGACGATGATGTTAGGTGTAGGAGTTTGTTTGACGTATTTGAGTAAAATTTTTTAGTTGTCGTTTTGCAAAGTCAGGCTAACGTTTGAGTTTATTCCGTGTTTATGTCTCATTTATTTTATAACAAATATTGGTAGAAATATTCTGTTCAACATAAATAAATATCCAAACTAAACGTTCCTTCAAACTAAATGTGATTTTATTTCCTTTTCAATGCTCTCATCTCTGGAACTGAACTCTACTTGATTTACCATCGAGTAACCATTTCCTCATCTTTTTAAAGCTATAGTTAGATGGATTAAAGTTATTTGATGGATCTTTTAATACAAATGGCGGACTGTCACGACCAATTCGTATTTCTCTGACGCTGTTCAAAATAGATGTAAATTCAACTGAAAATCATTGTTATTTTTGAAAATGTTTGGGAATTGGCATTTTTGTTTCAAGAAGGAAGTACTTTCAAGGAATTCTCATTCCTAATTAAATTAGATTTCTATCTCCCATTAAATAGTCTCTATGAAATAATCCAAATCCTGATTGAACGATACATTTCGACTTTCAAATATATTCTATTCCAATTTAGTTATTCTTTTACGCATTCATTGCAATATCTATCTGAAACCTGAAATTTACGAGTCAATTTATGATCTAACTTCTGTAGAAATGTAGAAAAATATGGCTGAATGTCAATAATTGAAACGAAAATTAGCAAAGAAAGCATCGACCTATGATTGCCTGAGACTATAAGGGATTTATAGGATTTCAACTTGAGAGAGAATGTGTCCCACGAGCTTTGTTGGTCAGTGAGTGATAATACCGGAACATGGGCACAAGGAGACGTAGAACTTAATCGAGTTGACTTTAATTAAACTACTACAATTATACCAACTGTTGATTAGCGGCCGCGGTTAACTAACTACTATCGCATGACAGTTTAAATTGAAATGCAAAACTCAGGATCTCATTTGTCGACGCAATATGTGTATCTCGAAAAGAAAATGGCACTTTTCATTTAATAATTTTCTAATTAGTTTCATTTAACAGTTCGTAAACTTTTTTTTTTGGACAAATTAGAGTTGCTTCTTTTCTTGATCCATTAAATGCACAGTTCCATTAAATGTCAGAAACTTGGATTATTGAATACTTTTGCGATCGATATCCAAGCGTAGAAATAAATTTAATAAATAGTATTTTGAGATCTGTTTCAAACTTGAAATGCTAGTCAATTGTCACTGTTGTGTTCATAAATTTTACAAATTTAATTTAATAAAAAGTTGCTGTAGCTTTTTTGTTCAAGTACTTTCGTGAGAAAATTTCAGAGATGTTGATTTATTTTTAATTCTTGCAAAATGAATTTAATTCATGTTCACTGATAATATTGTTCAATACTGTAAGTCAAGACATATTTGAAAATTTTAAAATTTAATCCTTTAATGAGGGATTTAAAAAATGTGCAAAACGAGTTAACACTCTGAATGTCACCACGTTTTTGAGATCTGAGACTTTATTCGAATAGAAACAAGTTTTTTGTAGCTATTACTAAATATATGGTGTTCTGTAGCACGTGAGAATCAGAGTAGGGGATGATCCCTCGAAAATGATAAAAATAGAATAAAATTTTTTCCATTCAAGGCTTCGTTTTTGAGATAATTTATTTTGAAATTTTGAAAATTTAATTTTTAATTTATCGAGTATACTTGAATTTAGCTAATTCCAGACGTGCCAGAAGAGGATAATTAACAGAAAGTTATTCAACGTACAGAAACAAATCAAGAATATGGAATAAAAATCTTTCAGCTTTCAAGAAAACAGACTTTGAATATGCTTCGTTAAAAATTGTCTTGGTACTTGAAAGCCTCGTATAAATGAAAAAATTGTATTCTACTTCTAATAATTCTATTATTAGCTATTTACATGAACGTACTTTATTTTATTTTTATTTTTATAACACTATTACCGTAATTTATATTTACGTTATTTTATTTTTATAAACGTACATGCACAGATAGATGTATATTATTTTAGACAAAATTATTATAAAATTACTCTGACATTCGGAGGATCGCTATAATTCCGGCTTTGATGAACCGAAGTAGACCGTATCGTTTCCACTTTTTCTGGTCTCTAAATCGAAACGAGAAACGTCTGAGAAAAGTTTCTCGTAACAAGAAGTCGCGTGATGGTCGATTGATTCTTCTCGCAATGTTGCGAGTTCAACTGCGAGAATCAATTCGCCATTGTACCATTGTGCGATGAGACTCGGGCTCGCTGCCAAGGGAGAATATTTAAAGAGGATTTCCTTATCTAAAGAGTCAGCGAGTTTACATCGCGAGAGTTTTGTGCTCCCTGATAAGCACGCTGAAAATACACCTGGCACCTCGTATACAACTTTATAATTAACTTGGAACTCTAAAGATTCCCCCCCCCCCCCCAATTATATCCACGGTTAGAGGATTAAGGTGTTCACGTTCACGATCTGTATCGCGATTACGAATTGAATTAACAGATTCGTTGCCGCGAGGAAAATATTACGTGTTGCGTGCTCCGTTTTGCTCGTCTCCTTTTCAGTGTGTGGAACTCGGGAAGGAGAGAGAGAGAGCAACACTTGCGAGCGCCATAAATTAGATCGTACCGGCCAGGTACATACACAACATACATACTGTATCCGTGGATTCACGAGGGATCGATTGTTTTGCGAGCGAGACACAGAGTACGGGGTGTATTCCTCGCGGAGCCATCAACCAAAACGAACGTCCAAAGAGTATAAATTAACCTCACGTTGGAACCTTAATTCCAAGTCTCGTTAGAAGTTAATAAACTTTAACAACGGGCGATAAATTAATAATTAATCGTCCGTAAGCGGTCGGACACTTGAAAAAATTTCTATTCTACTCTGTTGACGAGTGGCGCTGATGTTTCTATGAATGCCTAATTTGTTTTTATTTAAAATTTTTATTCGATTGATTCACAATGTTTTATATTACACTGTAAGATAATTAATTCGCGATGCAACGATGATTATTCTTTCACGAGCGCGAAATATTTTCACCTGGGAAATTATGTGTTCTCGTCCATAAATCACTGGATAAAATCATTTGATATTTAATATAGTGTAGAACATATTTAATAGAATCAAAATTTCACGTTGCAAATCAATCTGCATTGTGAAATGAAGTTGATGCGTATTTTAATTTTTATTATCATTGTGGCAAATTGTATGTTGATGATCTTATCGAGAAATGAATAATTGATCCTATATATTTTTTGTTTTTTTTCTCTTTTCTGTACACATGTTTATTTCTAGCAGCGACGATCCATTAGATATACTATCTCTGTACATTTTCTTCAATAATAACAATTCCTTCTGATTCATACGCACTGTAAAGTGTATCCTTTGCTCTCATTGCAATATTGTTCTTTATATAATCATTATCTTGGATATTGTAGCTTGCAATTAAATTGCACTATTTGTGTTTTCATCCTTTGCTTTCATTGTAACACTCGTTTTAATGAATTCATTATCAGGCTTGGACGTTGAAGTTTGTAATTAAATTGCAGTATTTGTGTCTGTATTCCTTGCTTTCATTATAGTATACCTTTTGACATATTTGACATCAGACTTGGACATTAAAGTTTGCATTTAAATTGTACTGTATATTTGTGTTTCCAATCTTTCATTACACCATACTTTTTGATGTATTCAGTACCAAACTTGGACATTGGAATTTGTTTGTATAAAATTGTACTTGTGCATTATATTGTAATATAATACATTGTAATATATGTTATTGTATATATACTATTTATGTTATACATATACTATACATATTATATTATATTTACTCTATATATACATTGTATACAATATGTAGATATACATTATACTGTAATATATTGTATGTTATTGTTTATAATAGTTCATTTGACGATGTTTATTTAACTTTAACTGGCATTTGTATTTGTTTATATACCTAATGAGTGCGGTGTATGCCATTTCAATAATAATTGATTTCAATATGAATAATAATTTAACAGTGATTATTAATGGCCAATAAACTGATGAGTAATTAAATAAATAAATTCACGTTACGTTGTATATATAATTTGTTTATGCATTCATATGTGTATAGTATGTATAGTAGCAGAAAAGAATTCCAATATCTTGATAATATGTATTACTAAAATAAAGTTAACGTAATATCGTTCACGAGACGTTTCGCACTTTGGAAATTTGGAACGAGCAATGTTTTCCTTTATATATTCGTCTATTGCCTGTCTATGTAAAGCTGCCTCGTCTCGGATTATAAAGTTTATACAGTAAACAAAGTATATTCACTCGCCTTCCTACACGAAGATGTTCCATTTTAGATTATAGAGTTATACAGAAAACAAAGTATAATGACACTGGCTCGTGTTATATAATGAGTTAAAAGCACGAATAGCTCGAACAACGTTTGATCAATTTGATGAAAGTATTACCGCGCCGTATCGGTTAAGTTTATATACATACGTGTATTGTAACTGAGACGATGCACGTGTGCCATAATTTAAATGAAGCTGTTTCTTCCATCAGCCAGAAACCAGAGAATGAAAGATCATCGTATTAAATGTAGAAATTAATTGCAAATCGTTGCATTTGTAAAATACCAGATGTAAAGTTACATTTGCAAAAATTAGATTTAGGATTTGAAAGAAACGATGTATTTCTTTTAATTTTCAAACATGTCTGATCAAGAACATTTGAAAGTTGAAAATTCGAAAAATTTGAACGATACGTAAAGAAAAAACATGCAAGGAGAATTTGTTTTATAATATGAAAAAGTACCGACATGCGAGGAGAATTTGTTTTATAATATGAAAAAGTACCAAAAACCTTTTCCTACGTGATACCAAAACGAAGTTAATAACAACTCAAATGAATAGCAAGTTTATCTGAAAAAGGCATCGAAGTAATTTCCACGCAATTAGTTTTTAAGTTTCTACCTAAATACACTGTTCGTTAGAACATTGCAGCATCTGGAAATTGAATTTGCGCAATATGTTTCCTCGACTATTAAAATTTGAGTAGAAATTAAAACAAGGAATTAAATGTGAAATTGCTTTTCTTACGAGAGGTTAATCAAGAAATTAACGCGTTTCGTACATCAAGATATTACGAATATACTTCTAATATATCGAAGCTACATTATTTAAATGAAATATTTGAAAAATGATTACCTAGATGACGAGACTAATATCATTTTCTAATTACGTTCGGATGTAATTACACATTCGACCAACGAAATCGGTAATTTTTATTTTGAGCCACCGTCATTAATCTTCCGTAATTAGCTCGTCATAATTATCTGCTCACCTGGTTTCTTTTAGAGAGTCTTCTCTCGCGATTTTTTTTTTTCTTCTATTACTTTGCCTGAGCTTAAAGGATAGTAATATCCCGTTTCACACTCAGTCCTGGAGTCATTATCTGAATAAAATACTTGAGAAATGATTGCTCGAATAATGTTTAGTTTCATTTTACTCGACGTAATTTTAAAATAATCTTGCGAGCGATCTCGAATAAATTTCATCCAACGATAATGTTCCTCGATACTTTCTTATCGATATTTTCGTTGTTCGTTTTGCCTGCATAAATTCCAGATGCACAAATTTCTGGGAAATCATACGTGATAATGGATGACGATGAAACACGCTTTCTCAATTATTTACGAATGAACGGAACGGAGCTCGTACGGTATTTTCGAGAAGAGAGAGATTGAACCGAATTGAATCTTGGCGCGATCATTTTTTAATAGATACTCACCCGCGCGTACTCTAATTTCCTAGTTTGTTCAGAGTAATTCGAGGATCCTTCTTCTTCTTCTTCTTCTTTTTTTTTCAATTCCTACACGTTCTCAAATCCAGATCCAGATCTTGAAGGTTGGATTAAAAATTCACGTAACGGTGCACTCCAGTTTCATTTAACTGAAAACAAAGGGAAAGGATTTTTCCTTGGCCTGAAACTGCAAGTTTCCAACGTATCTCTCTCGCTTTTGTTACCGAGCTCCTTTGGGTTATGTTCGTTTAAAAATATGCTTGGCTTAGCCGTTTTCGCGAGCGCGCTGATTGCCATTGCAGCGTTAAAAGTACGATTGTAAAAACTGTGACTTGCGTTCGCACTGAGGTTTATGGCATGTACACTTCCTTTTTATATCGTATCTCAATAATAGTATTGGAAACAACGCGTGTTCGTAGAGAGTATAATCTCTTCTGTGTCGTACCTTGTCGTTTGCAATTGCTAGCACAACTCGAAGATTATCTCATCTTGTTATATTCCTTTTTTTTGTACATTATCTGTACAATAGTACGACGATCGAGAAATGACAAAGTTGATTAAAAAAAAAATCGTTGTAGTTGAAAATTTTCGTTCTATCAAGCTCTATCAATATATTTAAGAAATGAATAACAATAATATATAATATTACCTTATTTATGTAAATATATATATTACCTATATAATAGCCTAATAATACATAATATATAATAATTTTACATAATATAATATAACATATTGTATAATTATATTATAATATAATATATAATATATAATAATTTTTATTTTTAATAATTAAATATATTAAATATATATTACCTATAGGTAGAAAATTATATTCATGTCATCAGTCTATTTTTGTATTTATATTTAATTTTATACATATGTATATTCATACATCAATATATCAGTAATTAGTTTCTTTAGAATATTTTATTATCACATATCAAATGAAATAACTTTCATTGCGCGTTACATTGTATTTTCTATATTTAAAAACAACAAAATATTGCACGAAACAAATTCTGGAAACTACAAATTTTAATCCGCTCTCGCTTATATTAATAAGATTTGTCAAAAAAATATCAGCGAACCATTTTACACAGTTATTAAGCAACTGAGTAAATGTTACTCTCGTTACAGTCTTAAAACGTTCTAAAATTCTCTCTCTCTCTCTCTCTCTCTCTCTCTCTCTCTCTCTGCGAACATTTCTCGACCCTTCGTTAAAATTTCACTTCAGAAGGTAAAAACCAGCGACGAGTGTAGAAATCAATCGAAACGAAAGAAACGACGATGTTTGAACAAAAATTTGCAATTCTACGTCAGCAATTTTCAAATCGTGTCTTCAGAGTGGGGGAAGATTTTATTTTCTCCCTTCTTTTTCACCATTAATTTATACGGTGACAAAACATACACACACACACACACACACACACTCCTGGCACGCAGCGTTATACTGCGTTGTTCACGGCCCGGCACGTAACAAGCAAAATCCCCTCCCCCTCCCCCGTCTTGCTACAATTAATTTCCCCGCAAGGACATTCGGGGATATCAATTCTCCCGTTTTCAGCGGCGTTCAACACACGAAGAATAAACGTTTCCCCGATAAGCCATCCATTTAACGGGGTTGTCGCCGTGCTGCTCCGTCTTCTAATTATATCTGACCGAAAGTTAAATTGAACCGTGAAATTTTTCTTTTTTTTCCTTTTTCTTCTTTTTTTTCTTTTCTTTTTTTGTCGTGAAAAATTACCGGCTCGACGGGGTCTGGCTTTGGATAATTGAGTTCGATGGTGCCGGTGGAGTGGGAGAGATTACCGCGGATCGGTTAAATGTTTTCGCGTCGGGAGCTTTTTGTCCAAACTTGATCTCTTTTCTATTTTCCTCTTTGATTCCCTCTTTCTCTGTCCCCGTTTCTGTTATGTTTCTCTTTTTCTTCTGTCTCTCTCTCTTTTCGGATCCGACTCCCGGCGACAAAATACGATTTCGCACGATTGAATGTAATACAAAATTCGGCGGACAAAGCGCATCGAATCGAGGAAAGATTTCCTCGATAATTCCCGCGCGCGGATTTACCAAAGCGTACAATCATAAATTCTATCTCTGTTCCCGGTTCCCGCTTCATCCAATAAATATTAAGTCCGTTTTTGTAGAATTATCCGAGCGTAACAGTAAAAGATTATAAGGATTTATTGTCATTGATACAGCCGAGCACACGATCAATTTATCGCTTCGCGAAATTCACCCGTTCTTTCGCTTCTCTTTTCGGTTCTATAATTACTCCCATCGATGCATTTCATTTTCTTTCTTTTTCTCTATTTTTTTCTTTTTTTTTTTTTTTTTTCTTTTGTTCTAAATTGACGATGAAGTTGCATTTTAAATTTATTTCCTACCGTTGATTAGTATCTCCGAGTGCGGAGTATTCCGATGGAATAATTTCAATCGTGTTTTGATTCAATTGTTTAGTTTCGGCACAATTGATTCTTTTGTACTTTGTATTTGAGTGGTCATTAATATCACGATATTTATTGAGTATGTAGGTGCGTGAATATTTGATATAGTAATATTTTAATGTATACCTAATTTGTTATTAACGTATAATAGACAAGACTCTGTGTAATATTTCATGGGCTGTTACGTGTCGAATAAAGATGAAAGTCGATTATTCTTGCTTTATATATTAATAGAGAATTGACAAAGAACTCTAAGGAATTCTAGGAAATGAACAATAATAGATGTACAGTAAATATTTAAATTGTTACAAAAAATATATTATAACAATAAATTTGGTTACATTCGAAAATATTATAAAGTTTCATAGTAGGGTAAAAATGTTGAGTCTTCTTTCATGATTTTATCTATAATGAATTTCAAGATTGATGCCTTCTCTCAAAACTTGCTGCTGTACGATTTTTATAAATAAGTTGTAATCACATTGAAAAACTTACATCTAAATTGATATTGAAATTCGTGTGTCATATTATGTAAACGTGAAATAATAATATCAATAAGGATCTCTGTTAAGATCGAGCAATAACTTATTACTATAACACAATTCTTTGAGATTTCAGATAATTATGGAGTATAGATAAAAGACACAATGATCACAGAATATTAATTTAGTTCTTTCATAGTCCCAATATTTAAAAAAAAAAGTAGAATTGAGTATTATAAATTGGATAAAAAAAAAAATTGGATTACAACTTTAATCCTTAATTAAGATCTGTTACGAAAATTTAATAATTTTAGATTTGAAGATCTATATTGTTTGAGAATCAGAAATTTAATTAATTTTGAAGATCTGAGATATTGTTTAACCTCTTTCTGTCCCAAAAATTGCAACATTTACTCAATATTAAGTATATTTGTAACTTAATATATTTAGTATATTCTATATTTTAATTATTAGTATACTTGTAACTTAATATATTTAGAATATATTAAGTATATTCTATATTTTAGTTCTTAGTATACTTGTAACTTAATATATTTAGAATATATTTAGTATATTCTATATCTTAGTTATTAGTATACTTGTAACTTAATATATTAAAAATATATTTTGTATATTTTATATTTTAGTTATTAGTATACTTGTAACTTAATATATTTAAAATATATTTTGTATATTTTATATTTTAGTTATTAGTATATTTGTAACTTAATGTATTTAAAATATATTTTGTTATAAGTATATTTGTAACTTGATATATAGTATATTTATATTTAAGTATAAATGTAACCAAGGTAAAACAAATGATAAGTTTATTACTTCTCAACAATCTCTGTCCAATAGTATCATACCGACGAGCTCAAAAGAAAAAGAATTATTGTACACGGGTTCGGTCACTCGTTATGGTCCGCGAACCAGTTGCCAGCGCAAGGTGTTTAAGAATCAGAAAATCCACGATGCACCGACTTTTTACAACCGTCTAACGAATGTAAACGATTTTTAAAGGTGGTCTTTGATCTGTTTGCAGGTATCGTGGATCAGAAAGCGAGACTTGCACATCCTCACTGTAGGAATTTTAACGTATACGACCGACCAACGTTTCCAGACAGTACACAGAGACGGATCTGACGAATGGACTTTGAAGATTAGCTCACCGCAGCTACGTGACAGCGGAACATACGAGTGTCAGGTCTCGACCGAATCGAAGATCAGCCAGGCTTTTAACTTGAGTGTCGTCGGTTAGTACATTCGACACGCATTCTGCATTTATTTGTATTAAGTTGTCATGAAACAAGTGACTTGAAAAACATGCAACGAAGATTATTCCATGTTTAGCGACCAAAAGTGTTCATGAACTGCGGTTCTTGGTGCAATTTCAAATTTTTATCGGCACAATTAATCCTAGCGCTATCGACGACTGAAAGTATGAAAGTCGAATCGAAGAAATTAGTAGTTTTGTTTTACAATAATCGTCCGAATCTCTAAAAACGCAAGGCTACTTCAAACAATTAGAAATTGTTCAGTTTGATTAAGCCTGAGCAGAAATTTGTATAAAAATTGAATCGGAGAAATTAGAATGCAACGAAATGAATAACTAACAATAGTTATCGTATTTTTTGTATATTATTTTTATAAAATAATTTAGTTGTGTAATATAATGATGTAATGTAATTATAATACAACATAAATACAATACAGTGTATCGTAAAACTGATGTACTAAAAATATTACAACTATAAAATTAGGTTTATAACATTGTTATTTGTAAAACTTAAAAATTACTTATCTATACAGTTATTTACATTTTGAAAGTTTCATTTTGATATTCTTCCACTGTATTATATATATATTAATATATATTATATTATAATATTTATATAATAATATAACAAATATAATATAATACACACATACACAAACACACATATAATACAATAAAATATAGGATGGGTCAAAAGTTTCTTCCCACCTATTTTTTTTTTTTTTTAATTAAAACATCAAAATATAAAAAAACCTAATTTTATTAATTTTAAATTAAATTTAAATTAAAAAAAAATATATATATATATTTAAAATTAGTTTTTTTTTTAATATTTTGATATTATATACGCAATGACAATTATATTGCACATTATATCGTATTTTACATTTACATTTGTGCGTTCTAACGATTTCGTCGTGTTGTTAGTGTCGAAGGCGAAGATCAACGGTAATTCGGAGCTGTACATCAAGAGTGGAAGCGACATCAATCTGACCTGCATAGTACTGCAGACACCCGAGCCGCCGTCCTTCATTTATTGGTAAGTTTAATTGGACTTTCGCGAATTCGATTTACCCGGTGGAACATAAACGCGGAGTTCGGTACGTAACGCGGGACCAACATCCGTAAATGATGGCCCCGGCACCTCTGTCCATGACTCATCGAGACACAGGTTCTCGATTACATTGGTAAAATGAACGTAGAACATCGACGCTGATTGGCAGACGGAAAATCGTCGCTGGATCGGAATTGCTTCCTTTCTTCTCGTCGCTTTCTCTGTTGATTGAACGGTTGAATGATCCGAACTGTGAAAAGTTCATTGTTTGATAAAGAATGGTGAGGTAGAAGAGGCCGAAAGTGGATCAGGGATTACAAACTTCGGCGTAAATTTCGATCGTTTTAATTACTGACTTGACCTCGAATCTCTATATACATATATATATATATTTTTTTTTGTTTCCTTCCCTTTTTCTTTTTTCTTTTTTTTTGCAGTATTCTTAGCTCTTTATTCTGTTTTATCGCGTTTGTCCCATTTTCGTTTGTTTGCTTCGTGTTTTATCAGTATTTGATGATCGATATTTAACGTTCGGAAGAAGAATAATTGTGAAGTAAATATCAGAATGTTGGTCTGTTAATGATTTACAGTTTCTCATGTAAGTTTGATATATTAATATATTAATATACTCATATAAGTTTAATATATTTAGATTATATAATAATTTATTGATAATAATAATTGTCATTTTTATTTTTGTAAACATAAATGGCGGTTAGAATGGTTGAAATAACTTGTGGCAGTGGTGCAGAAGAATTAGTACGGTGTGTATATACACACGTCGTTAAATTCTTCGCATAAACTTTATAGTTTTCTCGAAAATAATATTATTTCTCAGATAGTATGAATGTAATAACGATATTTGTAGATACGTAGAATGTAATAACGTAGATTTGTAGATAATTTGCATATTTACTGGAATAACTTAAAAAGCTGAAACACTGAATGAAAGGGAAAATCCAATACAAAAATTTGCCTCTGAGCATGTAGAAATAGAAAGATACCGTATGATAAAAATGATAAACTCGATAATATATTATCATATTTAGCTAAATGTTATTTACAAGAAATTTCCTCTGTTATTTATTTGTCATTTATTGTTAGTATTTATTTCATGTACTATCATTGTCTATTAATTTCAATACTTGACTGTCAAACGACAGAATTTTCTATTTTATCATTTACTTTGTATTTGAATAAAAATCCTTGAATGATCAAATAATGTTATGCCAAACAATTGAATTAACTCAAATGAGAAATTATACGAGAATGACCTATTTGAACAAAGTTATTTTCTCCGTGTCGTTTCTAAAATAACAGTAATAAATTAATTCGAATAATTCATTGTTTCCTATTGTTATTTTTTCTTTTGATTCAAGTATGAAATGCGTACGAAATTTTTCGCCGTTCGCGATGAGTCAGTGATAAAATTTCTAGTATGAATGGAAATGCATCTGTACTCCTACAGGATATGATAAAATACGGCTTCATTTTGAGCAAAGCTTTATTTATACACGTTTCTCTATGTTTATTTTACGTGAACGTTAAGAACATCGTACTGCCAGGACATGAAACGTTCCACTTAAACGCTCGCGTATCGTTCGAAAGGAATTTTCCACGAAACAGGCCACGAGCTGTAATAAACAAAATATAAATAACATTAACATGCAATTTACATACTGCGAAATTCATTACAGCATAATATTACCATAAATTTTCAATATATCATGCTGAAACAAATTATCCTTTTCGTGTATTAATATTTATATAATGGAATTTGCAATTGAGTATTACACATTTTCGTTATGAAAAACGGTCGGATTATAGGATCGCGTAAACAAATGTCGAGGCAAATTACTTAATTCGTTTTTCTGGCGTAGTAAAGTGGAATTTTTGCAAACCGCGGGAGATCTCTCGATCACATTCGCAGATGTGAAAGAAAGAGAATTTTTAAATTTAGCTAATCTATTGAAAACTAAGAAACAAATTTATCGCAATATTGCACTTCGATCTTTTCGTAAAAGTTTTAGAATTTGCAGTCAATTTGAAGTCAATTGAATTAGGTACATTCGCAATTTCTGATGAGTTTCTGATAAAATTGAAGAGAGTCAGAGTGCAATTTGATTAGTTAAGGACCAAACAACAGTTTATCATAATATTGCGAATACTTCAATTTCTTGAAGTTTTAAAATTCTTGGAATCGTCTTTCTAATATTGATAGAATTTAACAATTGTGAATTGATTGAAAAGAATTGTAAATGGAGAGTCGCGTATTGAATTAATAATAAATTTTATTAACTGCTAAAGTACACACGTGTATACGTATATACTGTGTAAGTATAAAGTGTACACACAGTACTTTGCACGCATAGTCGTTTCTGCTTCACTTTTATCACAACATGTACGCAACATAAATATGCATAGCGATATATCATGCCTGTTCTTTCTTTCTTTTTCACAATACGAAATCGATGACGCTTCATTTTGTATTTATGTGCACATTTAGAAATCAGAATGAAGTATTCTCACAGTATTCGTTGATATGTAATGTTAGAAAATAATCATTTATAATAATATATAAATAATCATATAATAATATATAAATAATCATTTATAATAATATATAAATTATCACTATGTATTGTTTATTATAGTATAAATTAATATGTATTTAACAGTAGAATTACCAGTGTCTAATACGTTCCAAAATATTCGACATATAGATCATTATAATTTAAAATGAATAGATCCATACAATTGCGTCTCAGAAAGCAGTATATTAATTTAGTCAAAAATAGTTTTTTAACAATTGTAAGGAAAGAAAATCCAAGATTCATTACACTGACAGATTTGGTACATCCAGTGTTAATAAATTAAATTTTGTCCCAGTCTTTCAATTCTAAATCTTTCAACGATAAAGAGACATTCAGAAAATTTTTTGGTCCAGAATTTAATGATGCAAGTTGATTAAAAACAGTTGCAAACGAAGCGTTGCGTTAGCACATCGCCCAAAATATTCGACATATAGATCATTATAATTTAAAATGAATAGATCCATACAATTGCGTCTCCGAAAGCAGTATATTAATTTAGTCAAAAATAGTTTTTTAACAATTGTAAGGAAAGAAAATCCAAGATTCATTACACTGACAGATTTGGTACATCCAGTGTTAATAAATTAAATTTTGTCCCAGTCTTTCAATTCTAAATCTTTCAACGATAAAGAGACATTCAGAAAATTTTTTGGTCCAGAATTTAATGATGCAAGTTGATTAAAAACAGTTGCAAACGAAGCGTTGCGTTAACACATCGTTGGTGCTTGATGGATTAAGGTATAATACTCTCGAGTGATTTTAATTAACATGGAGCTGTTCTGTTTGCAGGTACAAGGGTGATCACGTGATAAATTACAGTCAAAGAGGTGGCATCAACGTAGTCACTGAAAAGCAAACGCGAACGTCACGCCTCTTGATATCCAAGGCGTTACCTGCTGATTCTGGAAATTACACGTGTGCCCCGTCTACGGCCGAGTCAGCCAGTGTTCTAGTCCACGTACTCAATGGTGGGTGAGTCAGAATAATAAAAATTTTCCGGAAGGGTCGTAAATTTCTCGGTTAGCCGGAAATTCGCCAGAGCGACGGAGTTTATGACAATTCTACGTATGTAGGAATTTTGAAAGTAATTCTTCTACCACTTTGAGTAATCACAAACCTATAAGACAATCTTTTGGAAAGAATTGACGAATGAAGTAAGGAAATAGGTGGTTTAGTGTTTTTCTCGGAATTTGGAAAAAATAATAATATATTTAAAACAATTTTTTATGTACATTAAGGGAGACTTTTCAAGGATTAGGTGGTTGTTGGGATTTTGATTGAAATTCTTATTCTAATGAAATGATTACCAGTATATGAATTTAAGTGTAATGAAAGATTAAGATTCAATCAGAGTTCGGAAATTCGTAAGAATTTTGAAAGAGATCGCTATCTTAAACAATTATATGTAAATATAATTTTTTTTCGGAGAATAAAATCAACAGTAGAGGGTTTGCTACTTTCTTTAGAACTTGGAATGCAATTCTTAATCTAGTTAAATCACAATTTATGAACTAGTATTTTGAAATAAACTGGAGGATAAAATAAAAAATTGGGATTAAATTAAAGAATAAAATCGAGATTTAGAAATTAATAGAGATCTTGAAGAAAATTTTTATATTACCTTAAATGATTAAATACAAAATAATATTTTTGGAACAAATTCGAGAATGAAAACCAAGAATGGGTGGTTTATTATTTGAAAAAAATTCCTATGAAAATGGTGATTCTTATTCTTAAATAATTATATATATAAAGTAATTTTTTTTTAATGAATCAAAGAGTAGGGGTAGATTTACTATCCTTTAATCAAAACCAATTCGTGATAATTAATTGCTATTAACACACTTACATTTCGATATATTATCGAAATCATTATCGATATTTTCAGAAATTTAGACATATAATACTACGCAAACATAGTCCCTGTATTTTTAGTTACTTTTAAATCGCTCGATCAAATAAACATGATACATCTTTCATATATATGTACAGAGCGTTCCACAGTTTACTGCATACATTTTGTCAGTGTGTTTCATAGATGAAAATAAGACTAACATACGAGCAAAATGTCCATACATGCTTCGTTATCGCGAAAATATGAAACGCAAAGCTACACATATCAGTCACGCAATTCGGCGTATGTCTGACAAATTTCAAATATTTCACATAGAAAAACAGAGTTTCGAACATTTTGTAGCTCTTAAATCCGATTATTCACGATGACAATGTTTGTTACATTTTTTAAAAAGAATGTATCAATAAATTGAAAACATCTCATTATCATGCGCGTAGTAAATTGAGTAAAAAATACTGTGATAATAATGATAATAATAACATATTTTATACTCTTCAACGTATTTACGATAATCGTAGACTTTCAGTTTTTATCTGCTTTCTAATACAAAAATGTAAGAAACATCAATATTTTTTAAAACTTTTTAATAAGTTCTTTTAATAGTGAATAAATAAATTCGCATTCGTGAAATATTTAAAATTTTTGTTCTTTCTTTTAAATATCTAAAAATTACAAATGTATTTCGAAGTGTCGTCTACTTTTATCGATATCAAACCTAACTAAATTTTATTGTGGTTCTGTCTAATTTTCTCACATGCAATTAAAATTTATGTCGTTTCATTTCGTGTAGATACTTTGGTATTGTAAACTTTTAGTTTCAAAATCTCCTCGATATATTCTTAAATATAGTTTCGTCAACAATAGATCTATCAGAATAATAAAAGCATGTCTATTAACTTATCACGAACACTATAATACATCTTACTTCATCCTGTTCTGAATTAAAATGCTTTAAAGCGGCAATAAAAATATCAGATTTGTCGCATTTTACATTTTTTAACCTGTTAACTGTGTTTGAAGCTGCTTCGCCATGCGAAAAAAAAGCGTCACCTTTTGCTATTTGAATCAAAGTTCTAGTGAAAGCTAGAAAATATTGGTAAATTTAATTAGCTATCGCAAATTTCAAAATGTTTTGAAACTGAAATAAAAAAACAAAATTCATTTAATAGAAAATACACGCGATAATAAATTGCTAGTACTGCAGCTTGTAAAATTGCAAAATTCCCTGAAATTCATTTTGAAATAGAATATTTATTTAATTGCCTGTCAGTGATTGCGTAACAGGTTGACAATATTTTTGTAGCAACTTTTCTCATGTTTCAAAGCGACAGATTAAAATTTTTGACGTATCATTCCTTGCTAAATACATCATGAATTTGATTTTCCTTCCTTTATAAATCTCTAATTTAGTTTGATTGACTTTCTAATTCATTATTCCTTTTCACGTGTTTGTTTCTCTCGATAAGAAAATTACGAATGTTTAAGTTTCGTTAACAGTATTAATAAATTTGATATTGTTAGCGATAAAATTATTGATTTTTTTTTATGAGACCACTTGTCACAATATTGCAATTTAATTCAATTTTGCAACAGATGCATTCGTAATTAATTTAATTCAATTTTACAGCAGATGCGTTCGCTCTGTGTTTGATAAGTATATTCATCAACTCGTAATTTAATCTGTACAATTAATGGGTTAATAACATGATATCACGTCACTTAATTTTATTTTCATCTGTAGAATACAACGACAGAGTACAGTATCGTGCATAAATATTCGAACAGTTCTAAATTATTGCAAATGTACAAAATTCGTACGAATGTTCTTGATTTAATAGTTAATAGAATAGCCAATATCAATCAGGATAGCTAAAGAAAGCGATGGTTGAACAACTGAAGATTTATTTTCATACCTTCATTTTCAATTATATATAAATTTTACGAAGCATCAACTGTCTGTCAAAAATGAATATATATTCGCATGTATTTCTTTTTTTAATTTTTCAATTTATATATATATTAATTTATTTTTTATTAATTTTTTTACTTTATTTTTATTTATATATATATATATATATATATCAATTTACTTTTTATTCACTTTTTAAATTAAATTTAACAGAAAGCTAATCTGGTCTGATCAGTTATAAATTATACTAATTGTAAACGAACGGGAATGAAACGAAACTATGATCAACCCTTTTGTGAAATTGCACTGGATATTCGATTATTTATTACTGTGTTTGTCACTCGCTTTGACAAATCAAATTTTCGAAATGGCCGCAGTATCCTCGTGGCGCACTGCATGGCAATATAAAGAAATACCATCACCTTGCGTGATAAATTTCCTTTTTGGACAGCTCGTGCTGCATATTTCACGTACTGCGAGCAGACGTTGCGAAACTGCGTTCTATATTAGCGAGACACCCTCAGACGTGTAGCGTACTCTCGTCGAGATTTTCAATTATTTAGAAAGTTATCTGGTAACGTTGTTCGAATAAGAACCGTGGATCCTCGGAGGAACACGGAAGCAGAGGTTTATGAACGTCATAAATCCGCGAGATGACGAAGCTGGTAAGTCGTAACGGAGATAAACTAAACGGCGGTGGTTGT
The DNA here is from genome assembly GCA_036937485.2 of Tetragonisca angustula. NCBI lineage: Eukaryota > Metazoa > Arthropoda > Insecta > Hymenoptera > Apidae > Tetragonisca > Tetragonisca angustula. The sequence continues at coordinate 819,083 of JAWNGG020000037.1, read as the reverse complement.
AAAAAGAAGAGGGAGAACGCGGGCGTCAGTGCGCTCTATGGTTGGCAATAAACTTGATACCGCTGCCACGTGTCACCAGAAATAGCAACCGCCTGCAGTTTTACGCATTCCAAAGGACCAGATAAATAAATATATTCGCGACGGTACGTTTCAATCCTATCAGTCCCGTTTGTTTACTTTTTTTCGTTTCTGTAGGTTTCAATTTTGTGATGTTCTTTTCTACGAGACATATTGATCTCTAAGAGATTGTAGATTTTAAACTGAGAACTGGGGCGCACGTGTGTCGCATCTAGGGTATGAAGATCGTGTATTAATATTCAAAGTAAATATATCTTTTGTTGCGAAGATATTACACGTGAGATGTGTAGGGTTTAAAAATTTCAGTCAGCTGTGAAACAGACGAAATCACGTTGCATTTTATTAAACAAAATTCTGTGCAAAAATCTAAAAAACGATTCGTCTTGAGATTTGTCTGGTTACATGTGTGTCCCACAAATTGTTAACACTAGTTGATACTAAAACTACCAAAATGGTCAAAATGACCAATTTGTAATTTTTTCTTTTTTTTAGAAATTTTATAGGTGTGAACAGTGCATTTTTAGAGACTTAAGTGATTTTTCGTATAGCTTGTATATACTCTATTGTATAGTGTATACAAATAGATTAGAATACAAATTTCGTAAAATTGTGGAATCTAGAATTCTTGAAATTCCCTTGCATCACGTTCAACGTTAAAAAATAGTTTATATTAGTGTTATTATTATTTTTTATTTTAATGTTAAATTTTAATATTAGTTTTAATGTTAAATATTTCTGACAGAAATTTGACAATATTGACCGATAGAATTCGAAATTTATTTCTCTGTATTTTTTTTCTGGAACGTGTATGCCCCATCGAGACTGAAAGAAATATTAAACACTTGTTAAATTAAGACGCAGGTTATCCAGAATTTTCCTTTATAAAATGATTGTCTTGTACTTTTAGAAATAAAAATTTATTCGAAAACGTTTGATCTACAATCTTTTATTAACTAGCTATTTATTTTTAAATTTATCTTCAAATTATCTTCTAATGATAAGTATTAGCTCAAAGTTAATATTCACAGGAAAACTAAAAACGTGTCTTTGTTAAAAATCTTTCTCTCAACTCATTGAGGAGCAATAATTTATTATAATATTAGAAATACTTCAATTTCGTGAAATTTCGTAAAATTATGGAATGTACAGTTCTTGAAATTTCCTTGCATTATGTTCCTCCAACGTTAAAAAGCAGTAAATATAAATTAATAAATAGGTAACGTAAATTAAAAAACTAAGCATTATAAATTGATCGAAAGAAAATGTTGACGTTTCCCGAAAGTTTTGACAGTTTTCATTATCGAATTTCATCGAACATTTACAGAACATTTACATCGACTGTCATTCGAGTTTTTGCAACTTGATCGTCATTACTCGTGAGATCGAGTCATTTTTATTGAAAAGTTTTCCTTTTGCGCTGAAGTTTTTGCGTTAGGCTAAATGTTGGAAATCCGAGAAGTCGTAAACGAGTCAGTTGGTCACGAGAGCGTTGAGATTCTAACGAGCAAGTTTTGCGAGTAGGATAAGAGTCTTGAGAAAGCAACGACAGAGCACCGGAATTTAACGAGAGTTCATAATTCAGAGAAGTCCCGTTACAAAGCGAAAGTCACATACGAAAAGAAATGCATTACGAGTGAAACTGCTTTGTAACATTTCTGCCACAGATGTTTGCAAAATATCTCGTACTTTCATCTCGAATATCCGTTTTTGTCTTGAGTAGTATTAATTGTATCGTTGATCACTTCGACTTCTTAAAATTTCATACAATTGTGGAATTTAGGTAGCAAAATATTAAACGAAATTTCTCGGAGTTTTGTTTACACTTTTACATACTTTTTTCATATTTTTTTATAAATATATAGTGGCTCGCGAAAATATTCGAAAAATTAACATAACGTTCTCTTCATGCATATATCGTAGGTATCATATAAAATATTTTCAAATTTTGTTAACACTACGATGAAAGACGACTATTGTGATTGCATTAAAATTTGTATTGGTAAAATTTGAAATTGCAAGATATTTATTGCAAACGTGTCTGGTAAAAAATTAGCACACAATGAACAACCATTACTGATCTCCGTAAAATATATATTTGTATCAAAACGTGTGGTAATTTTTATATATACTTGCTTCAAACTCGATTAATATAGTCTCAACAGTCGTGTCTCATTAACAAAATATTTCAAAACATATACAATATCGAAACACACGAGTGACTGAATAATATTTGCTGGTTACAAAAAATTTTTTCATAGTTACACGCTGGATCGCGTAACAGTGATTGTAACACTCGCCAAAGTTTTCAAAAACACGCACAGAAACGCGAGTGCCTGTTGAAACGCAACAAAACGCGATCATCTTTGTGGCCTAACTATGCTAAATTTTAGCTAAAGTCGAGAGTTGTTTTGCCCCAAAATTGCAATATTTTCACAGTTTTAATTATATTTGAATGTAACCCAAGCACATACAAATAATACAAATAATAAATTTATCACTTCTCAGTGATATCACACCGACGAGTTCGAAAAGAAAGCGACGGATTGTTGTGTGTACGGTTCGGTCACTCGTTACGGTCCGCAATCACTTGCCAGCGCCAAAACTTTGCGAAGTTTCGTCGAGTCGGAAGGCCTCTCGAAAAAACATTTTCGCGTTCGACGAAAATTTGGTTTTATAATCGATGGAAATCGAGCGAAGTGCTTGTTATTCGGAACTTCGTAATACATCGTCGCTTTCTACGAACCGTCGAAGAAAAACTTCCGAGCAGATTTTTCGAACAGATTTGGCAAAGTCGTGATCATCCCTTCTTTCTCACCCTCCACTTTCCTTCACGTTTCCCATCGTCTGAATATTCATAGGTCAAGAGGTTAACCAATGAACCAATTAAAAATCCAGCGAACAATTTTCCTTCTCGCCAGCATTTCGCTTTTGTCGGGGGGAGGGAATGGGGATCGGATTCGTAGACCGAAAATCCAGTGGGCAGACGAATCCATTAGAAACTTCTTAAGTAGGTGGTGCTGAATCCGTTCTAAATCCTGAAACGTTTTAACTTCGATGATATAAAATCGTCCGTGGAACGAGAGATCGATCCTTTTCGGTGTTGTACGTTGCAATTTCAAAGTACCAGATACGCGAATTTATCGTCTGTGATGTTTATCACGCTTTTGTTCATCTATAAAACGATGTTTTAATTTAATTGTCGTTGTTTAAAATTTTTGCTCGTCCGATATATAATACAGACGTGATTAATTTAATTTTCTACAAGTACGATCGAAGAGAATTTAATAATTCAATAAATTTAAACTACCAACACTAAAATAAATCGTATGAAAGATGAAGCAATTTGTTCTAAAGCGTGAAATCTTTCTCTCTTCGCAGCGCGCCGTTCATTTTTCTGTATTTCCATTTTCTCGGATGTTTTTACATCGCACAACGAGTGAAAGTATAAAGATACTTTTTCTCGAAAATACTACAAATTGTCACGATCTGTGAAAACATCGAGAGGTTCTCCTCATCGCTGAAATCTGTTACGGATTTGAGGATTGAAGGAACAGGAAAATATATGAAATATCAGAGAATACAATATTTCGTTGACGAAATAATCTCTGCCAGAGTCTTTGATTTTTAATTATTTAAAAAAAGAAAATTTCACAAAAATCCACAGTGATTCTTCTTTATTTTCGCTTTTTTACTTTCCATTTATTTTAATTTATTTTTTATTCATTTGGATCTTACCCGTGCTGCTAGCGAATCTCTCGAGATTCTAGATAAGTTTGTCGAGATACGTGAGAGTCTTCGCCATGATAATTATAGAAGGCTGTGTATATGTATGCACGTTATTTCTAGTAGGTTCTCTGCACGAACTCGAACCTCGAGCGACGAAGCACGCAACGTGTAAGACCAACGATCCTCAATCTAAAATAATTGTGCGGAACAATGCAGAGAAGCACAATATATCTTACTACGCTTTTCAGTTTCACTTTCGATTCTCTTTTGCCACCGGAACACCCGATTAATAGCGTTAAATAACGCGCCGATCATGTACACTCCCCTTGAAAACGTTTCGATTTGACCAGAGACTCATTCACTCTGATTATTTAGTATCATTTTATACGGAATGCGGCGGAATGTTATATACAGAGTGGGCTGAAAATTACTTCCTATTTAAAAAAAGAAAAGAGCACATTGCGATCGCTCTGGCGGTCAACATTCGAAAGAAATAATTTTTCAAAACACGATGAAAAAATCATTTGTTTGAACTTGAAGTTAATTAATAAAAGTTTCTTCATTTCTAAATTTTTTGAATAATCTATTAATTCAGAGTTAATAAAATTTTCTTAATTGTGTAAAATTTTCTTGATTTCTAGATTTCCTTAATAATTTATTTAAAATTAATAAAATAAAATTTTTCCCTTATATTTCGATGTTTTGTTGAAAAGAAGTAGGTGGTAGGCGATTTCTTGTGAAAAACTGAGGAATATAGAGGGGAATTTTTTCGTTCGATGCTTGGTTTTCGAGAAAATCGAATTCAAAAGTCGATCAAGCATAGATTAAATTTAGTTAATTTTATACAAAATTAATGACAGAAAATAAGACAGAAATTCTTTTTGTAAAATGCTTCGTTTTGGGGAAAATTTGGAGTTTGAAAATTTATCAAGCATATTCAAAGTCTATTTCCTTTTGGAAATGTACGTAACGTCCGATAAAGTGAAAATCTACTATAAAAATCGGCTTTCGGATACGCAAAGAAAGTCGCCACGCACGTCGAGAATTTTTTCTCCCAAAATTGCAACATTCTCTCAGTTTTAAGTATATTTAAACGTAACCCAGACGAAACGGGGGACAAGTTTATTACATTTTAATCATTTCTGTCCAGTGACATCACACCGACGAAGTTCAAAAGAGAAAGAAATTGTTGTGCACGGTTCGGTCACTCGTTATGGTCCGCGAACCAGCTGCCAGCGCAATGGGGTTAAAAGACTCGAAACAGAGCCTAGACCTGGGCGCAATCGTTGCCAATTGGAATTTCAGTTACGAGTTTCTCTGACGTTTCATATCGTACCTGCTGTGTGTAACTAGTTTATGGGGTATATGTACAATTTCAGCCGTTCCCTGTCAAAACCTATTAACTGGCAATCTGGATCGAAATTAGGTGTTCCGCGCGCGTGGGGAAGGTTTATTTGATCCAATCAGGCGTCTCGTAGGATTTCCATCCTACATCGAATTGTTCGTGTCCGTGAGTCGTCCCGATGGTGTCGTAATCTACGGGATTGAAGAGAAACTGAGTTTCTAGCAGTTTCGTCGACTTTGTGTATGTATTATAATTACATTTTCTTTCGTTTTCCTTTTCGTGCCTCTTTGATTCGACTGGACTGTCTCGTCGTTGGCCCGACGAAGTGGTATGATTCATAGAGTCCATTACATCTGGTTGCAGTTAACTAATTGATTGATTGATTTTTATAATTTACGTGCGTGAATTTTTTTAAATGTAAAATTCGACTTTCTTGCGCGTGAATTTATTTAAGATAGATGAACGCGATCGATTCTTTCTTTACAGAAAAAATATTTATTTATATGTGTATTAATAATAATTCAAATAAATTTTATTTTTATAGAACTTCATTCGCATTATCGGGAACGTATGATTAATAACTGCATCAAAGTCGAAACTGTTAGTTTAATAATTTTTTCCCGCCAATTTTACATTAAATAAAATATTTTAAAATTGTCAGTATGAAGTTAATTTTCATTCAAACGAAAAAGCAGGTGCAATTTTATGCAATATTTGTTGACGAATACTTTAAATCGTTTCGAATATAATTCGAATAATATATAAATACTACAAATTTATATATTAAATTATAAATTTAATATGTAAAAACTACAAACTATCTGTAAGATTACTTCTCATTTTCAATCATCACTATTGTATTATTTTGTATTTTTATCACATTTTTATTATATTTATTTATTTATTTATTTTTTTAATATACATAAAATACAAGAAATTTTAGCGTTTTTCTATAGCAGTTGTGTAAGTTTCAATATCTTAATATTTTTCTACTACTCTGATGCTGGAACTTTTGATGGTTTTTTGAGACTTTTTTGGAAAGTCTGGTTTAATTAGTGATAAGATCTAAGATATTTCGAATAACTTTGAGTTCATATTATTTGACGACGAGTTCGAATTATTTCGAATATAATTTGCAAGGTTAAAATCCTTGAAAGTTCTGACAGTCTTATCAAATTTTGAAAGTCCTCGTCCTCTTGGAAGTCTCGAAAATCTTGAAAATTTTGAGAATAGCTATAAAAGATTGGATAAATTCTTTTTGATTGCTTCGATTCAAACAGTATTATCGTGAAATTCAGTAAAATTAAAGAAACAAATTCAAGTTATCTTCACAATACTAATATTTATGATTTATTTATTCATTCATAATACGTACTACAAGCAATATGTATGTACATATATACGCATTTAGAAAGTAGAAAACAAAAATTCCTCAATGATTGGTACAAAATCTAGAAAACAATTACAATTTCATTGAATAATTTTAACGATTGGAATAAAATATTACAAGTCCACTCAATAACAGAATTTATTTAATAACTTTTAATCTATTTTGTTTTTCTGTTTATTAACATTCCTTACCTTATCATAATCTTGCAATATCTTATCATATTCTCTTGATTATTATTATAATATTCTTTAGAAAAGAATTCTGTTTTTGTAATTTACATGTTACATGTCACGTATTTGAAAAATAGTTGTAAAATACTGAATGTCAAATTTTCAATATCCGTCGTTTACGAAAAGCTCCAAAATATCCGAGATTCAAGGTACCAATCAACGTCTTTCAGAACATAGAACTAAATTGAAATTTCCAAGATGTCGAATCGTATTCGAAAAATATTCGAATTTTCACCGAGTCGAGTGATTCGAATTATCGTAATCGCTAATAGCAACGCGACAGAACTGAATTTCTTACGACATAACCAACTCTCCGTCGATTTTCTGATCTTTCAACTTCGTACACGCTTTCTCTTCGATTTTACTTTGAAACTTCTTTTATCCACATTTTCTTCGAAAACTCTTTCTTTCTCTCTCTCTCTCTCTCTCTCTCTCTGCCTCTCTTTTTTCTTCAGGTGCACTTCGCAAACATTCTTAAGAAACACGTAGTCACGTCTATCCCAAACTTTCTTCAGTTGTCCGCGCATTTTTCTTTCACACTTCTCGCAACTTTATCGCTCATACGGAATTTCTGTTCTTATGTTCGTTCATATATCCAACACGTGATACTTTCGTAACGAGACTGAGGTAACAAATTTTAATGTCGTCGTTATTTCTCAGTTTGTTTGCTCGAACTCCTGTCTTCGTTTATATAATTGGACGTAAACTTTGTTTCCAGTTGTGGCACAGTTTAAGAAAAGAAGTGGCTTTCTCCAATTTTCAGCTAAGTCGATGCAATTTTGAATTAAAATATTTAGAAGTGAGAATTAGCAGTTTGATAATCAGTAACAAAACAATTTTACTTGTTAGACGCTCAAAAATGGATAATTATGTCAGAATTCTTAATTTTTTACATGCTACACATCGAGCATTAAATTTTCAGATTTTTAGTAATTTTAGTACTAAGAAATGTATTTGTAGTAATAATAATAAGCAATAAAGTACTATGAACAGTTTTATTACAAAGATATCGCACATAAAATTTAGGGATGAGAAGCTTCAATATTTATGATAAGATGTAAAAACAATTTTATAAAAGATCTTTTCGATATAGTCGAAACATTCAATTATGATAGACATTTTGACTTAGATGCGGTAGGTATTTTGATGAGACAAGGATAAGAATCGCAAATGACAAAGACAACATCTTTGTAGGAAGATAGTTTATTTCAGACGAAAACTGTTTACTACAGAGACGCTGTTGGAAACTAGCACACTTTTTTTATCGAACAAAATTCTATGCACAAATTTTACAGAATTCGCTTTAAAATTTTCTGTGAAACGTGTGCATTCCATCGGGAGTGAAGCAGGCCAAATATAACACTTTTCGTGGAAACATTTGGCGAATATATTGACCAACGTAGCAAAACACATCACCGGAACTTCGGCTGTTCAGAATTTAATATTTATTTCTCAGTAGGACAGTTTGTACTTTCTTTGGGACATGTGCTACCGTGCATAAATAATTGGACATGTGGATAGTGAAATTCTATCAAAAGTTTCGTGTTTTTCTTCCTGTACGAAACTTTTCTTCCTGTTGTCAATTTTCCACATTGTTATTATTATAACTAAAAATCACACACTAAATTTAATTCGATGGAATTGTCCAACAATGATTGTCTAATATCTTTAATTCTTCGCTTTGAACTTGTAATGATTGGATTTTTATGCATTTTTACATTTTTGTGAACGTGATTAAGGGGGCAGGACAGTACGACGAATGGAGGGCTAGTAAAAAGAAACTACATATTTGATTGACATGAGCTTTTGTGGTTTATTTTAACACATCATGAACTGTAAAAAGCAACATTAGAAAGGAGAAAAAGGAGGCTCTTATTTAACTTTTTAACGGCATTCTTTTACATAACTTTTTTTTACATTGTCTATCGGTGTGCATGATTCCAGCCAAACAGGATTAGCTGCAACAAAAAGGCAAGGAAGGTTCAAAAGTAAACAATATTCTCTAGGGATTGACTCTCCAACATTTTCATTTTTGTGAAAATTATGAGAACAGCAGCTATTTGTTTTTGATGTATTTAATTTATGCCAGAAATTTCTATGTTTTTTGTTTATATTTTTCAAAATTGTTAAAAATGAGAAAAATGTTTGATCGTCAATCCCTAGTAAATGTTACACTAAAGATACGTAACAAGTTTCACAGTAATCGGTCGGTTAGGTTCCGAGATATCTTGCACACCGTTTCTAAACACCAAGTTTCGAGAAAAACGCGTTTAAAGTTTCGGAACGTCATTTTTCATATGTATCCTTTGCTTACTCTTTTTTACTTATATATCGCTGCTCACAGTTCTTACAATTCACAACTAAATTGAACCCAAGTCCCCTAACATTCAATTCACCAAAAGTAATATTCGAATCGCACGATTTACACTTTGTAATATTGCTTAAAGTTGTAAACAGTGATGCAGATTCAATTATTCCGTATCCGCGGATTTATTATTACACCCCAAAATAAATCGTTTTAAAGGCTAGGACCTTTTCTATCTTATTTCTAACTTACTTCAAACTACTATTCAAACCAAACAAAAAAAATCGATTTTTGAAAATTTCACATTGTTCTGACCCCTTAAATAAATCGCTGTTTAAAATGGAAATTGCTTCATCAACTAAGTATTGCAACAAATATTTTAATTTGCATATTTCATTCATTTTTTTCATGATACACTTTTAAAATCACCATGAAAAAACACCGGAGAATTTCGCTGACTTTTTAATTAAAACTGAACTCTTAATTCGCGCTAATTTTCCACGTAAATTTTCACTTCTGTTGAATTTTGTCTCGATCCTACAAGTGAAGCGCTCGAATCGTCTTGCAAGAATTTCGTACAATGTTTTCGTTCGTCATGTCTCACAACGAAGTATTTATCGACAAATTTCACATAACATTTTTTATCCTTCGTTTTGCCTGTAGATCAAGCTCCATTGCAGTTTTGATCGTTTCAACTCTCGCGTCGCGATTAATCCAAAGAATAATCAGGAACGTGTATCTTCGAACGTTTTCCGCATGTTTCGCAACAAGCATTATCGAGAATCCTCTTCGTTCAAAGGAATTTCATTTGATTACGCTTCGTGTATCCCAAGTTTCAATTCCGCAGATTTTATCAGTCTACGATAATACGTGTAGATTGATTTGTTTCGATGTCGAAACGTTATTACTTTTATCAGAGAATCGTAATTATACCTCTTTTGACGGCGCGCAAGGTATTACGCGATAAATATCGCGCGTCGTCGCGAAACTCGCGTTACGTTCCGTTTTGCTTTAAAAAAAAGGGGGGGGAGAGAAAAATAAATAAATAAATGCAAATCGATATGTAGATTCGAGGAGAGGAGCTGCTTGTGTATAATGTAAAATTTAACGACGAACGCGATTGAACGCGCGGGGGAAAAAAATTTGCAAATGACGTTTTCAACGATGTAAAGCTTTTCGACGTATCTCCGTTAATCTGCGCAACGTTCTCCATCGATGAGTTCCGCTCGTTAGAAATATTGCGGTGAATTCTATCGGAAACGTTAATCGAGAATGTTCCTGCGGTTTCTTCGAATAAAAATGAAGCACGGTAACTCTCGTTGATATTCGCGTATTAAATACGCGTGTAAACTGTTGTAATTTTGTAGAAAAAGAAAAAGATCGTACAACTTGGACTTATTTTTTAAAGAGGCTCGAAGTCTCTACTTTCGAAATGCGTTGTTCATTTCGTTTCAAAATGTTTTTTACGTTGAGTCAGCGAGTCGAGAAATTGTCAGAGTGTGTAGAAACGTGGAAAAATATTTTTCACGCGCGTATATATGTTGATTTAAAAAATTTTAAATTTAAGGTCATTGGTTATCTCATAGATATCTCTGAATGTACTTTTTCACAAACTACGTGATGCAGTAGAAAAAAAAATGTCAAATGACTTTGAAGAAAACATTAAAAAATGATATTTTTAATCCGAGTTGTCTTTTTAAATTACGGCAGGAACAATTTTCGTGCTATTATTAATGAGAAAGATGTGTGAAATCTTGTTTTCGTGAAATACACCCTGTGTATTTACAATGAATGTGAAGATTTAAATTTTTAAATCTTTACAACATCCTTAAATCTTGATGTACGATTTCTTTTTAAACTTTGATTATTAAGCTTGGACAATGAAAATTCAAGAAGTTGTAACATTCCCTTTGTTCATTGGCTTTGTTCATTTTCGATATTCAAAATTCAATAGATGACTGAAGAAAAATCGAACAGCGAATTTTGGCTTGTAGATTCTCAAGCATAGTCCATTGATTACTTTCTGTTCAAAAAATAAGAATTAAGTTCATTTCACAATAAGAATAGAATTAAATGAATTAAATGAATTCCAATATCTCATCTGAACACAAAGTGCAAAAATAACATAATTATCGATACGATGATGTAATAATAACAGTTAGTAAAAATAGCTGTTGACACAATAATATGAAAATAATGATAAAAATAATATATGTAATTTTCAACAAAACATATAATTTCGGAGAACAGTGCAAGTGTATTATTTTATATATTTATATTACATTATATATTATTTTATACATTTATTATATATTTATATTACATTATATATTATTTTATATATTTTATACATATAAGTAACAATTTTTTGTTTGTACGTGCCGCAGTACAAAAATTATTTTCCGAATAGAAGAACACTCGGACGACAAATGCGAAAATTTCAAACGAAAGAAACAAAACAGCAACGTGAATGAACGAAATGAATAACAGGTAGAAACGGAAAGATACCGCCTGAATGATTCGTTTCGAAATTCTCGGACCTTCTGCCAATGGCAACAAATGTGGTGCACGAACCGTGCACGAATCTTCCTTTTCGCCTAACAATTTCCATTCGAGGAAGAATTAATTCCAAGTACGTATTGCTACGACAAAGCTAATTTGCGGCATGTAATGTCGCCGAAGCAGATTCCGCGGGATAGCAGGGGAATTATATTCAAATTGCTTTGCACAAAAGTTTCATCGGAGGGGCCGGTGCGTGACTCGTGCCGTTCTCTTTCTCTTTTTTTTTTTTTTCATTTCCCGCTGCGTGTGCAAGAATTATTACATTACCGGTCGGCAAGCTTTGCTGTGCACGGTCGTCCGGTGACAAGTCAGAAGTATCGTGTGTGACCGTATTTTCGCGCATGTATATGTATGTATGTTCCGCCTGTGTCGGGGCAGTTTTCATGCGGAAAAATCATTCGCCGTTTCATACCGTGGCAAAGAGTATTGTTACAACTGGAATTTATTTAGAGCGCGGAAAACATTGAATTTCGACGCAAAACACCACGCGCCCGGCGTATTAAAACGGGCGACGAGCTGCTGCTGTGCAGAGATCGATGTTGCCGACGAGTAGTAATCCGCGCTCGTTCAATTCCCCGAATCTTTTTAACGGGATTTTCGACGCTTTGTTTCGGGGATGGAATTTATTATTACAAACACGGTTCCATTGTCCGTTGTCCGAGGGTAATTGTTAGACTGCGGATTTTCACGTATTTATGGGAGGGTTTGAAATTACGAGGACGCACGATTCAGGAGTATGTCCGCGTGAAACGTCACCGTAGGCTCTACGCCATTTGTTATGCAACATTTAGCCAACGAACTTGTAAACTAAATAAACTAAACGAGACGAGACTAAATAAACTTGTCTTGTCTGTGAAACGCATCTTCATCTAGGCTCTACTGCTTTAGTTGTATTTATAAAACGGTACCTCGATTTTGGTACCCAAAATTTCGTTCCTAAAATGTGTACGAAAGTTGAAATATACGAAAGCAGAGCAGTGTAGAATAAAAAATATCAAAAAGTGTTTCTAAAATATTCATTTTCTAATGTACTAGCGTATAAATGAATAACACATTGATTGATTAGTATCTGGTGTTTTCTTACAAACTTATTATATATAATAAGTAAGTTATATATTATTTATTATACATAATAAATTTGTAAATACAGATAGTTGATTATAGATATATAATTAGTTATAAATAGATAGATAGATAGACTATGATTATATGTAATAAGTAAATTATATATTGTTTATTATATATAATAAATTTGTAAATATAGATAGTTGATTATAGATATATAATTAGATATAAGTAGATAGATAAATAGACTATGATTATATATAATAAATTTGTTAAATATAGATAGTTGAATTGTACTCTTCTTTTTCTTTTCTTGATAAAGAGTTCTGTAAAGAAAAGACACATTGTGTCTTCTTGCCCTTCGTACATAAAATATACGTTCTCCATTGGAATCATATTTTTTCATGATGGTCAACAATTTGTCAAGATGCTTTTAAATACAGTAAGGAATATGTAAGAAAGTCGAGGATCACCTGTACTGGGCAATGAATTATGGTGTGTAATAAGTTTATTCGTATTTTAACATCATTAATTTTATGATAGAGTCTATTTAATCATATTTATACGTTGCAGATAGGTGAAATGAACTTTTATTAAAAAATTCCGTATGTGTATTTTCACACTTTGCAAATTATTCTACGATTATAAATAAGTTCTTGAAATAGTGAAACAGCTAATATTCCGATATTAGTGATATAATAAATATTTTAATAGTTTCATATATATATATTGTAAATTCCATATTTTTTTCGTGTAACGATAGAAATAATTGTACTATTAAATGATGCGATTGTGAACAACATTTATTTGTATTTAATTGTTGTTCATAATTACAGTTGTCATAAGCAACATTTTTATATAATTTTGTATATTTTCCAAAATGTACAATCGATAGACAAACGAACTTGTTACATAATTTAGTAACTAATACATAACGCGTCATATGCAAAGTGATTCATAAAGATATTAGCCAGTATTTCATAATAAATATACACAAGTATACTATTCCTGACAATACTATTCGACGATATATAATAATATATAATAATATGCTATTACGATCAAACATAATTACTTAAAACGTATTTAGGAGCATTGAATTTACTAATTTCAATTTTTCATATATTGCAAATAATTACAACTATTTCACTCTTCTTTGTTATAATAACGTGTAAATTTCTATTCTCTGAAATATTGGCACCCTATATTCTATAATATATAAAAAGTACATAAAAATTTTTCTACACATGCATTGCTCTCTACCAATCAAATGATGAAAATAAATAAATGAGGTTTTTATAATCGATCGTTCTCATAGTTTCTTCATAGTTTTTCCTGTTGCGTCGCGGATGCATGATGCAATTTTGAAACGAGCGTGCGAAAATGGAATTTTATTTCTCGCGCGAGGTGTGATTTTCAAACTAAAAAAAATGAATAGAGAAATATGAAATTATTTTTAATAAGAGCGTAGTGTTTGTGATATACAAAATGTATTTCAAATCACAGAAAATATAAAATGATTAGAAAAATAAATAAAATATAAATATGGTACTTATTGACGTATAAAATACATTAAAATATATATAAAATATGTAATGATTTAAACAAAATATAAACATTGCAACTTGTTAATATAATACAAATATAATACAAAAATACATAATACATAATACAGTATAATGCAAAAATATATAATACATAATACAATTAAATACAAAAATACATAATACAGTACAATATAATAAAAAAATACATAATACATAATACAATATAATACGAAAATACAAATATTTGACGACACATAAAGTATAAAATCATTTAATGAAACAAATGCTTCGCTTTTGTTTCTCATGCTGTTTTAAGAATCATTTCAATTTGCGTAAACGCATTATCACAGTTCACCAATCGTTTTCACGTGTATACGACGATACTGATTTTTTTTTTTAGAATTCGTTTTAGCTTAAACACAAAGTAATTTACTAGCAGCATCCTGGTATTTCGAGTTACGGGATACGTAGGAGAGTTTCTCGTGGAAAGTGATGAAAGGGAGTAGTTTTGGAACGAGGTCACTACGAGGGATCAAACTGATAATAGCGCAGCGCAATTTAGCATAAACTGTATTTTATCGGTGCCGATAAAACCGAACGGTAACGTCCAACGAAATAATACGACCGATCAGCAGCTATTAAATAATAATTCCCCGTGAATAATTGACAGGACAATAATGTGCCACCGCACAGTATGTAATAGATTATGCATTGTTTCAGTTGGCCACGATCAAATGCTTTTGTAGACCGACAGTGTCGCCTAAACGATTGAAAATCTCACGGTAATTCTAATCTAACTCAACTCGATCGAGCTTCGATCGAGAAATTCGTGCAATTTTCAACTCTCTCGTTGCAGAAATGTTCTACATTGTTTCGTGCGTATACTAATCTCTCATCTAGTTCACGATTTCGTATTCGATATAGAGGTCTGATGAATTTAACAATTTTTTTTTTTTTATTTTCTTCGAAATGGCTGATTAATATTACTTAAATCGACTCATCACAGTTTGATTAACTTAACTGACTCGAACAATCCATGAAGTTTAATCTAGTAGAGTAATATCGGGAGAAGTATTCCCAAACTTCATCTATTTCTTGGTTCGACCTATCCCCTTGACGAAAGCTGTACCCAGTTCCAGGTAAATCGACGTTATATAAATCGCTCGTTAGACAAAACGAAGCCAAAAAAAAAAAGAATCTCAATAAATTTAATCCTCAATGAATCGAACGAGTTTGTCGAAACGCGAAACGATTGGTTACGATTGGTTCGACGTTCGCCGGGGGTTTTACCTTGAAATCGTTTGAACTGAAATGAGACAAACAATTAAAAGCAGAGAGACATCCATCATGCTGGCTGTCAGTCAGAATCCTTCAAATCCGGATTTTTCAAGCTGGAATTTAATACAACCGGGGCCCGGTGTACGGGCGTGCATTTATTATCGTATAAACATACACGCTGACATGGAAATAATAACGTGCAATTTATCAAGGGAATCGCGCGCGCAGCCAACCAGTAAATGTCGATACATCTGCGCGAGCTCGGTTAACTTTACAACGATTTGAAACGGTGCCAAATTCTTCTGTTTTTTTTTTTCGTTTTTTTTTTTTTTTGTTTCGGTCAGGAATCGTGGAACGTACCCAGCCATAAATTACTCCAGTCTCCCGTTTCGCGTGAATATCAATTATCAGTTATATAGCCTGCGAATCGCGTTGAAAATATTAACTTCGCTTGGATGTATCAATGGTGTGCGTCGTCCGATCGATCCGGTGGGCGAAATGTTTGAACAAATTTCTGTCGATCAAAGTCTCGGTCAACTTGCTGCTGAGAGATTAATGGACGGATTTCTGTCGGCTTATCGACTCAAACAGCAGATAGTTCAGTATCGAAAGATAGAAATGCAAGTATTGAGGAATAATGTACACGGGTATAGCAAGTGGGTTGTTACTTAGGACATGTAAATTCATAGTTTTGCGAATAGGATTTAAAAGTTTCAATGTAAATAGAATTTAGATAGAGAACTGTTTTACCTACAATTAATTACTCGCAAGTAGACATTATAATTTGTTACCTAGTTATTCATAATTTACTATCTGCTCATTTTTTCACTTATTCGTGGCTTCGTTTACTCGTGTACTTTATTATAATTTACTTTACACACGTATTTTCTTAATTGTGATTCACTTGCTTCTGCTCGTTTATAATTTACTTTGCTCACTTAGCTACAATTTACTTTACTAATTTAACTAATTTACTAGTTTGACTAGTTTACTCAATTACTTGTTTGTTTATTTATAATTTATCTTACGATTTACTAATCAATAATTATTTACTAATAATTATATTATAATTTTACGTGTCACGCGTGTTCTGCATACTTTATCTTTTAAGTAAAAATCCGCCAGTGTAATAATAACTTATTCCACGGTTATTCGTCTCTTGGTACGAACAGAAAAAAGTAAAAGGAAATAGACAAATGGTTTCTGTGACAGTTAAGCGATACACTGAACTTTAGGCGAATGAGGTTACTTCGCTGAATGAGTTACTTTAAAAGAAGCAACGTGTGCATGTATTATTATGTCGTACTGTTTGTACGATGTAGTTTAAATTTACCTAATTTAGAACTATTGCTTTAATTTTCTAGTTACGACGACAGACGAATTTGCACAATTCCATGGGATTCAAATGAGAAGATAAATATAATATGTCCGGGTTATCGTAGTGCACGCTATTATTTTCATATCGAAAATGTATACGTATAAAAGTTGTTCGATGTTTAATTAAATTTTATCAAAAAATTTCCGTTGTAAAAGGTTAACCACTGCTGTCAAAAATTTCCGCTGTATTTCTAGAAATACAGTAAAATATGATAAAAGTTTTTTTTATCATTCTTTTTTTTATCTTTGTTCATTATTTGTTACTATTATTTTACAAGTTATTGTTTTCATTTACAGAGATTTGAGTAAATTTTTTCAGATCAAGCAGTAATTTTTTTTTTTTTTTTTTTTGGTATTTTTAAGTTTATTATCGTCAATTCATTTTTACAAGACAAATCTAACAACGTGTTTAGTGACTGATTGGTATTTGATTAGAAATTTATCGATGATCAAACGTTCTACAGCAAAATTTCTCTGCGAGTGAATATTCTAAATCATTAGAAGACACTGTCTAAATATCCTAAAATCATTGGAAGGCCACTGCAATTAGTGGTGTGCGTGTTGCCGAAAACCACAGATACCCGAGGCCAATTCGCGAAAAATCGACCAAGATCGTGCAAAGTATTTTAATCCATCCAGAGTCAAGGTTGCGTATTTCCAATTCTTTTCATATCCTGATCTTTCATCAAAATAAATTCCAATGATTTGTGTAATATTTTTTTTTTTATTATTATTTTCCATCTACGTTAATTTTACAATTTTATGAAATCTAAAGAAAACAAAGAACAGCCAATAAACGATGAGAAATTGTCGGTAATTTATACTGTTTTACAATTCTGTAAAAATATATCATACAATAATCCATTTGATCTCATCTTAAAGCGTCAAGTCTTTGCTTTACTTGTTTAGTTTTTAATTTTCAAACAAAATTAAACAAAATTTACTTTCAGTTTCAAATGAATCTTTATTTCAAGCACTGAATGAGAAAGTACGATGTTTCTCTCGTAGAAATTCAAACTAAATCCACTAGATCTGCTAGTTTTAAAAATTGAAATTTTCTCTTTGACAACGAATTTTTGAAGCTTTTTTAAATTTTTTGAATTCTTGTTATTTAACCTCAATATTTAAAGTGAACTGTTCTGTGGATTTTCTTTTTTTTACAAAGGCATAATAGTTTACATTGCCGACAATTTTTTTATCGTTGCTGCTTTAATTATATTCTTCGTTAATATAATGTTTATGATATTACGACAATTAGTGCTTGCAATGTTCTGATAAATTATTGCTTGCTCCTTAATGGACTAAGAAATATTAATATATTTAAATATACATGTAGAATGAGAAATTCGAGTTCTCAAAACTATCGTGCACAAATATATCTAATATATCCGGGTCTTCTCCTAAATTATTCTGAACGTAAGATTTTTGTAGCATACTGTAAAGTAAGTAATGGATCGTATCACGTTCGTGTGAATTTTTTGAAACTAAATGGAACTTCTTGCATTTTATATGCAAGTTTGGAGTGAGACAATTTTCATGTAAAAAGAATACAACTTTTAATAGACTATTTCACGCTGAGCTCGTGAATGTAAAAAAACCATAACTGATATTTATGACGGTCGATAAGTTGTTAATCAAATGTTATAATTTGGATATGCGTTGTTAAATTTACTCTGGGATGCGTAATAATAGTAAAAAGAATGGACACGTGTTGTTCCATTTCAAAAACATTTCACCTGTATTGAAATTTCTGTAAATAATAATGTAAAAACGAATAGTGAAAATTCTCTCATGTTTCTCGCATGTGGAATCAAACAACTTTCGCATGAAATAACAAATTTTGGTATTTTCGATAATTAAAGAAATGACATAATTTGCGAGAATTGAGAGTTGAAACAAATTTCCGCTTTTAGGTTGTGTTCAATCAATAGATTGCGGATTTTTGTGCGTTTATGGAAAATTTGAAAATGCAAAAATGCATGCGACGTGGACACTGTGAAAAAAATATGTGAAATATTCAAAGTATAAAGCATTTTTTTTTGTAACATTTAATAAATAAAATAACTTCCCACCTAGGTTCTACTTTTTTTTTTTTTTTAACTAAATTCATGAAAATATGAAACTGCATAAACATCCGCAGCTCATCTAAAAACAAATAGAAACATAAAATAAAATTCTGTTTATGCGAATCAAATTTTCATCGAAACTCGATTAAATGAACTCTCGCTGGCTGAATCCACTTGTTTGAACTTGAACTTCTGTATGAACGATTGAAAAATCACTAATAGAGAGATGAATCCTGTATGTTACTAATTAATAATATTACATTAATATTAATGCATTATTATTTAATAGGACAGACCTCGCATTTAACAGTATTACATATCGCGGATTTTTATGCATTTATGGAAAATTTGAAGTTATAAAAATAAACACGATGCATGTGGGACACAAAATTGTATGAACCGTCTAAAGTAATGCATTTATAGTAATATACAGTAGACAAAAGACAAATTTGTATTTAATTTCCGTTTCTTTAGTTGTGTTTCTAAAATTTAAAAAATGAAGAGTTCTCGTTCGAATGCTCTCGCTCTGAATTCCGTTTTCTTTTCCTTTTTTTTTTCGTTTCTTGTTATTGTTATTTGAAAGTTACAAGGAGAAGGGGGGAGGGGCAAATGACTTTCAGTTGGCAACGTTTCGTCAATATTTTATGAGCACCGAGTTGCAACTCCATCGAAAATTCATGGAACAAACTACGTGAAAAACGCGTAATTCTTTCGATGGAGAAGTCGATACATTATTGAACTGTCGGTTGTTCAAACGTATTTTTCAAATGTAATTTTTGAAATATTCCAACTGGTGAAATTTCGACTTTTGAGAATGATGTCTTTCAACACGTCGTAAATATTAATTGGCCATTGTTGGTTATGATTGCGCGCTCGTAGCTATAATTATCATTAACGCGCGGATTTTTATGCAAATTAACGAGAACGATTAAGAAAGCAGAATTCAGCTAAAAAGTTTCCTTTCTGTTAGCTTGACTGGACTTTTTTTTAGATCCAGACCTTTCTCTGCTAATATTTGCACAACAATTTAATTTTTAATTTTGTTTACAGTATGTTATAGTACTGTAATATTGTGTATCATGTACTCTAGCATATTACGCAACTATATAATGTAATATGTGTGTTCATATTGCTCTATACATATACAGGGTGCTTCATTTTAATCTGTAAAATGCAATTATCTTCCTAACTGCTCGTTATTCGAAAAATATTTCAAATATATTATTTTAGATCTAGTTCTATTTTGAGGAGGTGGTAGTTAATACAGTTTATTTCCAAAAGGGATATCAACACGTCAGTACTATTTTTTTTTTTTTTTAATGGAATTACATATGCAAACCTATTTGCGTCGAACGACACTTTCGAAATTACCTATTTTGTATTTACCATGTTTCAATTACCTATTTACGATTGACCTATCTCAAATACCACAATAAAATTAATATTTAACACTTGATATTAATATTTCATATTTCGAATCAAGTGCTTTAATCAAATTAAAGATATTTCAACTCGGATATTTTCAAACTAGCAAGAACGGCACGAATAGAGAAACAGAAACTGCCTTTGTTCTTCCTCGTCTATAACAGATTTTCTAAGAAATATTAGAAAAT
The DNA here is from genome assembly GCA_036937485.2 of Tetragonisca angustula. NCBI lineage: Eukaryota > Metazoa > Arthropoda > Insecta > Hymenoptera > Apidae > Tetragonisca > Tetragonisca angustula. Next base: position 798,501 of record JAWNGG020000037.1, on the reverse strand, counting down.
CGAAATGTTTCCCGATTTTAATTAAAATTGAAATTCACAAATAAATATTATGAAATCGACTTTGTAATTAAAATTGAAATCCATCATTCTGCAGAATTAAAAGTTACCTAAACCAACAGCTTCTCGACGTATGTACGAACACTGTGGCCAGTCAATATTTATCAATAAGTATCAATCATGAACATCCATCGCAATCCAAAACTGTTATACACGCGATTATTAATTGTACAGTGGATTTTCCACGAACCCGACCGCGTAACAGTGCAGTTCTTCACGTTTGTCGATCGAAATCGAGGATCGTTTGCTTTAATCTTTCATTCGACAGACAGTCTTTCATCCGTGGCCTCGATGGTGGTGGTGGTGGAACCGGTTCAAGTCGATATCGGCCTCATCCCATCACCGTCGAGCAACTATCCATATACCATCATCTGGAAAAAGAATTTGTATCGATTGAAACCTCTCTCGTTCGTTTATCTTCGATATGAGAGGAAGCTCTGAACGTCGGCAAGCAAAGGTTCTCTCTCTCTCTCTGTCTCGTAGAAACGGGAGTACTCTATCTTTTCCCCGTGGCAAAGAGCGGCGGCTACGTGTAACGAGCACAATTTTCACGGTGATTTGTGCTTAATTACCGAGCGTTTCATAGGGTCGCAGTTTAACCTCCTTTATCTTTAATCCGTTTTGCATGAACTTCCAACCTCCAATTAACCGCGCAAGCGCGTTTATTGACAGTTAATAAGCCTACGACAGGCCGGGCTTAAACTGTTGTTCATAACCATGTTATTTAGAACGTCGTGCGCGTGTGTGTGTGTCTTCCTCGTAAAATTGGAATTGATAACACTGTGTGACGCATGGGTCCGCGTTAGAGTGACTGGTAGGTGATTTTTGTGGAGTACCAGGAATGTACTAGATGTACACACGTATGCTGTGGGTCAACTTTCGTGAAGGAATGCAAATTTTTCTCTTGAAATTTTATACTTTCTGTTTTATTTTCAATTACACTTGTTTCAACTGCTGAAAACGTGAATGTTTCTCAGATCAAGTGACAAAATATGATACAGAGATTTTTTCTCGTTTTTTTTTCTTTTTCAAAAAAATCAATTTCGGAGGAAAATTTGAACATCTTCTGGTGTTTTCATTGTGAAAGTTACGATAATTCTGCAGATCCTTTAAAATAACGATATAATTATTATAATTATATGTATGGTAATTGTAATAATTATATAAAGCAATATATAGTAATATATAGTATTATATGAAGTAATTATATAATAATAATAATATATAGTAATAATTATATAATAATAGTAATATATACTAATAATTATATAAGGTAATTATATAATATTAACATACGTAACAGTAATTATAGTTTTTGAGAATATCTGGCGGAGAGAAACAGATATTTCCAAACTTTGGACACTTTAACCATTCTGTCGATTGCAAAAGTTACAGAAGTTGTTTCTTGCACGAAATAACTCTACAGATCCGTTATGCTCGTTCAAAAAAAAAACGAACGAAATTTCTTTCGAAATTAATATTCGCAATCTGTCTACACGTGTCATACAAATGATAAATAAAATAAGAAAAGGAAAACATTTCGTCTTTCTTCACATACTCACGCACGTAAAACGATCTCCCATTCACCGAATCACTCGACACTGAGTATACCCTAAACGCTCCCGTAATTTCGATCATCCCAGCAAGTTAGAAGGATGTCAGTCAAAGAGACATTAGTTTACGCTAGATTTCTATTAAATTGACGGAGATGTTCGCCACGTTCCCAAGACGCCCTAGTATCTCTTGGACTCTCTCTTTCTCTCTTTCTCTCTCTCGACAATTACTCCTCCATTTTGGGACACGAACCCGTACGGTGGTCGATGAATTACGGCGAAGGTGGGTCTATGCTCGATTTGCGTGAGAGATAATCGTGCCGAAAACAAGCTATGATAGGCGAGTGAAAAGATTGCGAGCGTATTTATGATACGAGCCCTCCCCGAGCGTAATTTAATTTAAAGGCGAAAGACTGGCCTCTCTCTCTCTCTCTCTCGTACGTTCAGTCGCTGGACTACCTACCGATGGTTTGATTAGGATGAGCAGTTTATTGTTTCTTTCGTTTCGCGCCCGTTATTTCTATGCAAATGATCGGATCAGCGAGACGAGTATATTTTTTCGGCTCTCATCGCGCGTTCGCTTTTAATTAAGATTTTCAGCCGCCGTGACTTCTCTCGTTCCTATACAGTGGTGTTAATTATGATTTCACGGTGATTGTTTCGCTTTGAAATTCGAAGGAGGTCTTTCCGTTTTTTTTCTGTTTCTTCTTTTTCTCCAGCTTGGGAAAATGGAATTGAAATTCGATTTCTCTCGACGTGTTTGCGCCGAATTAGGTGTCTTCTTTCTTTCTCCTTTTTCGCCGGGTAATTGTAATCAGAATGCAAAGGTGAATTGGAGTGGCTGTCGCATCGGCGGAGATGAAGCTCTTCCGCTCGAAAGAAATGCTACAAATACGTGCAGTCTTCTTCGCGTCGTGAAAAATACTAATTTCGTTAAATAACTCACTCGCGTTCGAGTTCGCGCTTACAAACGTGGAGGGTTCGTAAACGAGCCAGATCTCCATCTTTGTTCCGAGAAAACCAAGAAAGCGGAGAAAATTCTTCTCTGCTTAATTTTTTTCAGCCAACGACTGCTAACGACTGCTTGATAGTTCAAAATTCCTAATAATTGTAATAGTAATAATTATGATTTTTGGATGATTTTTAAATGATCGCGTGTTAATTTATGAAATTTATTAATTTCGTTATATAGTATAATTATATAATATTAAATTAAATTTATTACATACATTAAATTTAATTTTTATTAATATTAAATTCATTATATATACAATAATACTAAATTACTTAAATTATACTTAAAGTATAAATACTATATATTAATATTGAATTTCTGCTATTAATACAAGTTAGTTTAATTATATAATATATATAATATTATAATATTAAACTAACTTAATTATATTATAAATATATAATTTATTAATATAATATTTATTAATTTATAAATATGTAATTTATTGTAATGAAATTAAGTCAGTTTAATATTATATAATTAAATTAATAAATTACAAAATGTTAACTAACTTGTACTGGTAGCAGAAATTTAGTATCTAAACAACTTATAAATGCACAGATGCGGTCCCTGAAGAGTTAATAAGCTTCGCTCAGATTAAAGTGAGATGCACCCAGTATATGTCAATCGAGTCACGAATTTTCTCGCTCACGAACCTTTAACTCTTTAACTCTTTCTACGATCGGAGTATCTCGTACGTAACATCAACCTTTCGAAATACTTCACACGTCTTTCCATCCAAAGCTCTTTCACCAGAAATTTTCCTATTCTTACAAACGAACGAACAAATCTGATACATAAAACAATTCAGAAACGCGACTTTGGAAAATAAACTACGTCTCGTTCGTGGCGTGAGCGAGATGGTCAAGTCGTATTCGTAAAATTGCTAGAATTAGTAGATAGATCTGTAAAGCAGATCCACAGATCTAAAATAGCACGTGTGTCGAGGAACATACACGCGGCAGTTGATCTTTCGAAAGCATAATTTCACGACTCGGCTAAGGTGTAACTGGAATTGGCGCTTTGTTCCATCTTCATGCCCCACCCTATTTTGTCACCTATCCTACGACATAGTTAGCGAACGTGTACTCGAGCAGACTGAGCGCAAGCGAGTTCATCTAAGCACACGCGACTGACAGTCGACTAACGATAATTTAATTGGTCTGAATGCGTATAATGAACTGCAGTAGAACTATGCATAATGCAACACGTTCCAATTGGTGGCAATAGGAATTTAAGCTTTTAGCCACCGTAGACCTCGATGTGCGTCAGGTTTGGTCAAAAAGTAACGTCGTGTTCCTGACAAATGGTGTTACGATGAGACCTCGTTTGTATGAATCGATGTGTGTCGACTATTAAATAATCTGGTATGAAAGAATTTGGAAGAAAATGATCGATTAGAGGTTCTCTTATTCGTTTAAATGGCAAATAGTAAAAAAATTATTAATGTACATTGTTATGGTACAATTGTTAATAGTAACATTATTAATGTACAAAATTATGTGTAATAGTAAAATATGTAATAATAGTATCTAAAAGTACAAAATTATATATAAAAGTTAAATAAAAATAAAAATAGTAACAATAGCATAAAATATAGAATAATGGTAAATATAATGTGTATAATAGTATATAATAATAGTATAAAATATATAACAATAGCAAATATAATATGTATAATAGTATATAAAAATAGTAATATGTATAAAATATATAATAACAGTAAATATAACGTGTATAATAATATATAAAAATAATATAATAATACAAAATATAGTAAATAGTAGTAAATATAATGTGTATAATAATATATACAAATAATATAATAATACAAAATAATAAAATATAGTAAATAGTAGTAAATATAAAAGTAATAACTATGAAATATAAAAATAGCGTGCAAAAGTGAATTAATTAATAATAAAAAAGTAAAATTAAACACAAAGTTTTAAGTGATTCGTAATTACGCAATTCTGTTTGCATCTCTATTGTATAATAGATATTATTATATTATATAATATAATCTCTGCTGAATCAATATAAATAATTACTGTGACGTTAATACAAATAGACGTATCTGATCAAAATTTTATTTTAGAAAAAAAGACATTCAGTATTTAACAATCAGGCGTCGATTTAATTTTTCATCTTTGAAATATAAAGTGTACACATCTTCAGTTTCAGTGCACTTAAGGTTTATGAAATATACAAACTCGTAATCGATCAAATTTTGTTGCTCTTTCATTTCGTTCCTCAAAAATAAATCTTCGATTCTGGCGACTTGATATGTTCAATCTGTTCAATTTGTTTATAGCTCGTTGGATAGGAACTATAGTGAAAAACGTTTTTAGTCAGAAAAGCAGATGAAAAGTTTTTCCTGTTATTAAACGTGCTTTCAAACTTATAATAACATGTTGATATTAAAAACACATTAGCGTGTTCTGCGGAACTTATAATGAGACATCGACACCAAAAGAAGGTAAAATAAAAATCTCGAACGCGTTGGCGTAACGCGAAATCGTACTGGGCCGCGGATTTTCGTGTAAATTCACGTCTCTATGGAAATGGTAAATAATGTAAGATCCAGACGAATGTTTCTTTCGTCTACTAAATATTGTAAGAGCAACTTGAAAGTGTTGTCTATTCTCGTGTACATGCATTCCAGCGTATTTTTCTATCTTTAACTTTCCCATAAATATGCAAACGTCTGCAGTCTAGCCATTGCATTTAGCTTCAGTTCTCTCGGTTTATTTTTCTTCTGAAAACAAGCGGCGAGGAGTTAGAGCTTTTCATGCTTTTCTCATTTTAGAAAACGAAAAGTTGCATTTGTTTAACGCACGATGGTGATGCAGAAAATAAAATTACGACTCAAGGGTGGTTCAAAAATTTATTAATTATATTATAGTATATTATAGTTTATTAATTATGTTACATTATAGTAACGGTATATTGCAAAATTTCGTAGTTAAACTTACATCTGCAAACATCGAGATCAGGCATTAAAAATTATTTATCTCATCTTGAAACGACTGGATCATACATTGTATATTATATACATAATGCATCATGTACATAATATATTTTCAAGCGAAAACTTTTATACATAAACTACAAGAGATAATTATTTCACAAGTAAAAATCTGACATTACATTCTGATCAATCTTGAAAGAATTAAACACTTCGACGAAAGGTATCGTTTATAATTTAACCATTGGTTAATTTTTCTCTGCTTCAAATTTAAGCAAGACCGAAGTATAAGATAAAATTTTGATATCAGAAATCACGAGACAGAATGAAGACGTGACATAAGATTTTTACATCTGAAAGAAGATTGATGTTAAAGAATTTAATATATTTAATAAAACATGTAGATGTTACAGGTAGATGTAACGAATGTTTACACACTTACGAAGACTCTGAACGAACAAAAATCGGAACGTACAATAGTATGAAAAATATACAAAATATGTGCAAAATACATCAAAATACAACAAAATGCACAAAAATACACAAATACACTAAATATCCAAAAATGAAAGTAATTTGTAATAGACTCTCTTTAAGAACGTAGAATAACAAAATACACCAAAATGCACAAAAATACACGAAAATACCATAAAATACACTAAAATACATTGAAATGCCATAAAATACCATGAAATACACCAAAATACACTAAAATACCTAAATACACTAAACAGCCAAAAATAAAAGTAATCTGTAATAGATTCCCTTTAAGAACGTAGAATATCAAAATATACCAGAATGCACAAAAATACCATGAAATACCATAAAATACACTAAAACACTCAAATATACTAAATGCTCAAAAATGAAAGTAATCTGTGATACAGACTCCCTTTAAGAGTGTAGAAAATATGAATTTGTATGATTATCTGCAAACAAATTGCAACACATGCACCTATATATATATATATATATATATTTAAGAGAAAAATTAATATTTCGAAAATAGTGACGCCATAACCCAAACCATTTTGTAAATTTAAGAATTCAACACTTCGACACGCTGTATTGACAAAGTATCGGAGATATACCACATTTCATGAGATTACGATTAAAACTGGATTGGAACAAAAGGAGTCGAAAGTGACGAGGCGGGCGTAATTGGAAAACTTCAGCTGTTTTAACTTGCTTATCGAACCATTTCGCAGATATCCTGAGAAAAGGTGACTGGTAATTCCTTGGAGGTGGATGTTATCATAGCCTTTGGCATCGCGGCATAGCAAATTGCATCGCGGACGATGCAATTGCCGCTCTCGCCTGAGTGTAATCAGAAAGGCGTCATCGTTTGCATTTGCCTCTGTCTTGAAGCTCATTTTCGAACGAGACCGGCGAATGACGTTCGTTACAGCAATTTGCGTCGCGCAACGAATCGATTCAGCATCGACAATTAGTCGATCAGTCGGACGTATCATGCTCGCTTAGTTAATCGCGCTTGCACGCATCGTGCGCTTTCAGTGTTTTCGCGAACTATCGATATGTCTGCGGAGAAAAATAAACGTCGAGCTTTCTTTTGGCAACGAGGTGCGATGTATGCAGGTTTTAATAAATAAATGTTAATTATTAATAATTAACGTATAAAAAAATTTCATATAAAATCATTTATAAAGTCAGAAATCTACGGTTAAAATCCTGAAACTCGGACATCTTCAAGTATTTTTTCTGTTTTAAGTATTAGAATTTCAGTGTTGCATGTTAAGAGATGAATGACTGCATTGCATTTGTGGACACAGTCCTTATTGTTATAATATTAGCTATTGTTTCTATCAATATTTTTTAACTATATATATTAAGATTGAATAGAAAAAGATTTATTCGAATCGTATTTTATGTTTCAGTAATTTAGAAGTATCCAAATAAGTAACTATGTCTGATAATATATGTATATCTAATAAATTAATGTAATAAATAATAAAATTTTAAAATAATAAAAATTTATAATATAATGTAGGAATAAACATTTTTCAAATAATAAAAATTTATACTTTCGTAGAAAAATATTAAAAATGAAAAATAATAGGAATTATATGTATTATGATATACTTATTAAGAAATAATGAAAACATTAATGCATGATGCATTCATAAACTCTCTAAATTATTTCTGTAAATAGTTTCTCTAAAAATGTTCGCGAGCAACTGTGTGTTGTATTAATGTAACATTATTCATACTCGAAAATTGCGTAAAATGACATTAACGTTGGTGTTTTCGTTCGCTTTTCTTTTCATTTCTATGAAAAACCGTCGAACCAAGGATTTTTTGTTTATTTTCACGACGAAGTTCCGGACAAAAATGTATCGATAGAAATTTTTCCGGTCAAAGTGAAACGAAGTCTTGATACCAAGAATTAACATCATTCAAAATGTAGACTTAGGTTCCATATTTAATAGAATTCGAAAATTATATGAAGTAAATAAGTACTGGACATCGAACTATATATAAAAATCTTTCTTTACTTCTCAACTCTCTCTACAATAAACGTTAGTTTGATGTGGCACTGTGGATTAAACATTCCCCCTAATAATTAGGTACTGTTACTGCGAATTACTTGTCGCTAACAGTTGCGTTGCAAAATTACGCGCATGTTTAGTGAAATTGGATATTAACTCTCTCAATGGATAGATTTCGGCGCAACTACCTAAACCAGCTTTATTTATAATTTACCTTTCGCTTCAATTAATCAGTGATCTGATCCAAATTACAGTACGACATATTCATACGTGGGTGTGTTAATACAATAACGTTAATATTACCTGCAATTAACGTTGGTTGAATGAATGGAAGAAACCTTAGAATAAAGATCTAAAGCAAAAGCACACGTTCTGTGAAAAAATGAATTCTGTAGATCGTGATGAATTTCTCTTGTGCTTTGAATCTTTTTTCTGTCAAAACTGGAACGGCTGGCTAATTTCGGGACGAGTTACGTTAATAAAATAATTTATAAAATATGACTTTTGCTCTATTTATAAAATATGCAATTGCTCCATAAAAAAGCAACTTGTAATTAACGTGAAAGACTATAAATGTTTAAACTTACTGCGATAATTTCCAACTGTCTCTAATTACTTGTTCATAGTATCTAAATAATTTCGATAAATACGAATCCTGAAACGATCATAGTATTTAACCCTTGTTAACCAAATTACTCGTATTAACATTGTGCACTAAATGTTTCGACTGTTGCAGTTTCGTAAAATAAATACAGCAATAAATTTTGATTGAAAGATTGAAGCCACTGCTTTTAAAATCTAGCATTCATTTTATTGCAAGATGTTTTTGCACTTCTCTTCTCGAAAATTCTAGATCGAACAATTCTACAATAAATTTGAAAATTCATGCGTCCTCTTCGCAATGAGGATGTATGAAAATATTACGATTTTTTGAATTTTCGTTATCTAATCTGAACATTCAGAGTTCAATAAAATGACAAAAAAGAAATCGTGCATCAGCCTTGGAATTGTAGTTGTAGATTCAGTAATGAAAAAATGTTTTCACTGTTAGTATATATTATTACAACTCACATTTTCCAAAAGAGAAGCACCTGCTACGTGATGTCGAAAAACATCTTAAAACAAAATAAATGATGCGTTTAAAATGAACTCGGATTTCGTTCTACGAAAGTGCAACAATTTAAACAAATATAATATAATATTCACATATAATATGTATCTTTGATAAAAAGTTTTCAATCGAACACATATATTTGAAAATATTCAAAAACGTTGTAATCTTCGAGATACAAAATATTGTTACATCTATTTGAAATATGCGGGAAAATAAAATTAACGATTTGAATTTAATTCGCTGATTGGAAGAATTTCAATATTTTTGAACAGGCTAGGCTAGTGTTCGTAAAAAATGACAAAGTAAATATTTCAAAAACATGATGTCGAGAAACAATCGGTTCTTGGCTTTTTAATCGTTTAACATATCACACTGTAATTGAATTTCAATTTTAAAGATAAATAATAATAATAATATATTTAACGCTAATAATTAACCAACGAAAATATAATAATTTTTTTGGAAATGATTTTTACTTTAAAAATTTGTTCCATATTTTTAATATATTGGTGACGTGTAAATATTTGTATTTCATTTGATCCCATTTCATTTTACGAAAATATCCGCGACCAGCGTGCACCAAAACTGTGGAATTATAGTTTACTGTTTATTCAGTTTTTACAAAAATATGTTACCGCGTTATTCGAGCTTTGCAATACATTCAAATGTTCTAGCAACACTAACGCACTGTCGTTTTTTATCCTATGTTTGAAACTGTTATCGAAAATATTCGTTCGCAAAAAATTGATAAAAACTAATAATTACACAATTATAAATAGACGGCGGATTTTTATGTAAATTTATACTTTTGAAAATACATCTGAATTGAAAATTGATTTTGATTCTAAATATTATAGAAGGCATTATATTTTATGTTCTTTCCCCCCCCCCCCCCAACGTTACGCGCATTTTGCATTTTAAAATTGCAGATCAAGTGTCCAGTGTCCAATCACGAATCCGCTCGTAATCACAAATTGAATTCGAATGCAATCGGAACAATGGCACTTCGTAATCATTTATTCATTAGAGACGTTTAGATTAAACAATTAATCGAACAAACCATCGGCCATCATTACAAAACGATCATTCGCGTGATTTAGATATTATTAGTGTCGTGTGCCGACTGAACCGCGATGGATTTCGGTTACTATTAATAATAGAACGTTTAATTCGCTTTTAATGATCTCAATTATACACACGTATCCCGGTATCGGGCATATCCTGCGTGGATATAAATTTTGCTCCTTTTTCCAACTAATTGCAAGTGATTTTTGGAGGTATTAGTTATTTTACGTTTGTGGGAAATTGTAGAATGCAGGAAAAATGCTGCAACGTGGGCGAAAGAAATTTTTTCGAAAAGATAGCAAAAACGTCAATTCTCTTTGTACTTTGTTTTTGTTTTCTGTTAAACGTCATAGTATGTAAAAGTACAAAATTATGTGTAAAAGTCGAATAAAAATAGTAACAATAATATAAAATATATAATAATAGTATAATATATATATAATAGTAATATAATATATATAATAAAAATAGTAATGATAATAAATATAATATGTATAATAGTATATAAAAATAGTAATAATAGTAAATGCAATATGTATAATAGTATTTAAAAATAGTAATAATAGTATAAATTATATAATAATAGTAAATATAATTACTTTATTTTTGTTTTCTGTTAAACGTCGTAGCACGTACAAAAATTTTCTAGAAACAAGCACGTTGCTCTCCAGAGTAGAAACACATCATACCACTATGAGAAAACTCATTTTGTGAAACAACGCGAATACGTCGGTTTTCGTGTGCAAAATAAAAAGAAGCGCCGTGCACATTCGTGGAATCATTTATTCGTTTTAAATTATTGATGAAAACAAATACATGCAGTACGGCTGTATAATGTACATGGTGCCACGTATAGTTGAGAATGCAAACGCGATTCCATTACAGGGCGGAATAAATCATGCACATCTGCAGGAAAAGTTCCCTATGGGACGTATCTGGTTTGCAAATGCACGCACTTTCTCCCCCTAGGTTGTCAACAAGACAGCCAGTCTTCACTTTATAGATCCAATGATCAGAAAGAGGTCCTCGTAAGCGAGGGAAGTTCTTCAATTCCTGATGACATTGGTGCCATTTATTTTCAACATTCTACAAGTTTTTAATAACATTGGAGGATTAACAATAAACATTTTTTGAGAGTCCACGCGTGTGTGTAGTGTATACACACTTTGTAAGTTTAACCCTCGGAATACTGACGTGAAATGGGTCTTGAAACCTGTAGTTTCTTGCAAAATAGAAATCAATATCCTTTCACGTTGTTCTAATAAACAAGATATAAATAAACAATATCCGTCGATAAACTCGTTACGATCGTTCGAGTGTGAAGTACAAATAGTGTTATATACGGTGAGCCAAAAGTTTCTTCCCACCTATTTTTAGTAAAATATGAAAATATAAAAAAATTTATTTTAGTAGGAAGTGATTTTTGGCCCATCTTGTATTTTACTAATTAATACTAATTTACTTTAAAGTATGTTAGCAGAGTAACTATTAATAGTTAATAATTTTTCCCTTTCAATTTCTCTTTTCACATTATACGAGATAAATAATGCAATTTTGAAGATGTAAATGGACCATTTTTTCAATCGCGATTATCTTTTATAATTGATACAATGCGTCACGTGCAATAAAATCGCTCGCACAATATTCGCGCACGGTACACTGATTTATTTATTTATTGACTACTGCCTTACAATTTTTCTCTCAATCGTCAGTAAACATTAGTTATTATAACATGTTACATGTGTCAGATGTACACCTTTATATTGATCAATATCAATATAATTGATCAGTATTTATTAATCTTCAGTTTAAATTTGAAAATTCAAATTCATATTCCGTAAGACGACAATTTGTTCTTTTTCTTAAATCGAAACTATATAAGTGTAACTCGATGTTATAACTCGAAGGATTAGAAGATACAAATCAGGACGAAGACTATAATTTTATGTGATATATTGCATATCACTCTACTGTTCACTATCAAGGGACTGTCCCTTTTACTTGAGCTAAGCCGGAGTTAAAACGGAAAGAGGTCGGCGCGCAGTGGAGGGGATCGTGCTATCGACCAAAAAAGTGGGGGGAGCCGCCAGTTCGCCACGTCTGAAATAGTTATACGCTATTGAAACGCGCCCAGATACAATCTTCGAGTAACCTGATCCAGTTCTAATGAGCCAACAAAACCTTAGTCCTCTTTCTAAATTTTCTCTTGAAAAATAGACACTTTAGTCGTGCCACAAATCAAGGCAATAAACGAAGTTTCCCAACAGGTACAATTCCCTAAAGCTGCAGAACATCATGTGTAAACATTTAAATATATTTAAATATTTAAAACGAACGCAAATTTTATCAATTAAGGGTGATAATGATATTGAAAACACGATTAAGTAGATCCCCGTAAGGAAATCTCAGGACAAGTACTACGTTTGTATAATGAAAATAGTACAATAAATATAAATTATAAATTGTATAATTAACAAACACGATATTTATTAATAATGTAAAATATACTATAATATTATACTAAAATACTATAATAAAATACTATAATATTATACAAATACAAATATACAAATATACAATATAAAAATACATATAAATACAATATAAAAGTATAAATTATATACACAGTATGCAACATGCAATATAAATTATTGTATTTACAATACATACGATATAAAGACTCTGTAAATATATTAATAGTAAAATTAATATTACGATATATCAATATATCGTATTATTGTGTTATTATAATATACGTCGCGTAAATTATTACATTTACATCATACATAATACATATTAATACATACAATATAAAGACTCTGTTAATATATTAATAGTAAAATTAATATTACAATATATCAATATATCGTATTATTGTGTTATTATAATATACATCGTATGAAATATTATATTTGCAATACAATATAGAGACTCTGTTAACATATTAGTAGTAAAATTAATACTACGATATATTGTACCGATGTATTGTACCGTTTTATCATTATAATATATATCGTACAAAATACGCATACACGATCATTCACGATAGGCACTGAATATTAAAAACAAAAATGCTCAAGACCAAGACTTTTGAACGGGAGTGTACACGTAGCTCTCATCCTGAAAACGTTCATTCGAATCGGACAGTCTCGGCCGATATCGTTTCTCGTTTCCCGATTAATTAAACTTGATTTTATGAAGCTCCCCTGTAAAACACCGAGGGCAAGGGTAAAATGAAACGAGTGAATCGACGAAATGGCAAAAGTATCGCCGGATATTTCGACCGTGGTTAGAATTTTGCTTGTTCGCTTCTGGATTAACGACGCCCGGCACCGTCTGAAGAGGCGGAAAAAGCCGAGTGTTATCTGTGTTCAAGATGTGCGCCGGGGGAAAGAGAGAGCGTGTACAGGGCGCAAGAGACACGACTTAACGGCGGTGAAAGCAATAAATGGCAAACTTCCGTTGCTGCCGCCAGATACGGCAGTTGCATAATTAAAGCCGCGGAATGACGTCGACAAGCCGCGATAATGCGGAATCGGCCGTCGTATTTCGTCGACGAGAAATGGTCGCTGTCAACGAGGTCCCCTCCGAGAGAGAGAGAGAGAGAGAGAGAGAGAGAGAGAGAGAGAGAGAGAGAGGAAAGAAAACGGCTGCTTTCTCCGGTCGTTATCAGAGCCACTCGGCCAACATCGATTCCATCAACTCGAATCGCCGCCGATACGTCATTGTGATTTGACTTGATTCTGACGAATCGGCGTCGCTCCTCGATCACCCGTAGAAGCTGTTTCGTTATTAAACAACAAGCGTCATTTCTCAGTTATCGTTACGACAATTCAGCCGTTTGTTTAAAAAGTAGCCCGAGTTTATTTATTTTTAAATCGAGATATTTAACGTTTTGACAAATTTAAAATTATACAGTGGTATAATGTTCTTGATATAGTGTTTCTAAGAGTATATAATTTATCAATTCAATCAGTATGATGAACATTGTTTATTGAAGATAACACGTTTTTGATTACTGTGAATGGACTTGAGCCAATTTCAAAATTAACGAAGTAACTCGTTTAATTTTTATAAATATCTTGGGAAAAAATATATAATTTCCTTAAAATAGAAAAATATATAGAATTTTGTGTTGTGAAATTAAAAAAGATCCTACTTTTATTCACTATTAAAGAAATGTTACATTCGAATAATATTTCGTGACTTATAATTTATTCTTCCTCGGTTAGCGTATGCGGGAGAAATTTAAAATACAAATTATAGTGTATATGTTAGTATATTAGTGTTAGTATAATTATGGTGTAGGTGGTATATTAGTGTAATAAGTCTATTGTATTGTTGTATTTTAGTGTTGCGACTGGTCTTACATTTTTGTACAGTGGTGTCGATTCAATATTATTAAAGTCTCTCCCGACTCGATAATAAATATAGAGGTTTGAATATTGTATTCTCATTCATTGATGTTTCATAAAACATTTTATATGGTCCAGTTCTCAAAAATGGCAACTAATTTATCCTTTCTCCATTAGTATTTTTTAACCTTCTAAAAATCGCATTTAAGATTCTTTAGAGGTTTAGTTAAAATGAAATCCTCTTCTTTAATTTCATCTAGAGTGAAGCTATTTTTTCGACACTTTAATGACTTCGTAATATTCCTGAGAGATAGAATATACTTTGTACCAGTTTGAAATTTGTAATATGGGACTTTCTAAGATAAAAATTTTTATCACTCTATTAATCAGCTAATTTTCTGTGTACAAAATCCTAGTGATTTTAAATATATTAGTTACAATTTGCTTAAGAATGAAAATATAACGTAGAAGTGTAAATACCAAAACAGCCAGTTTGATTTTTTATTTAAATGACGTGAGAAAGAAAAAAAGCAGAAAATAGAAGTAGGAGTAGAAACTTTAGATTTTAAAATTATACGATTGATTGGTCTACGATTTTTTGGTGGGAATTTTAAATGTAGTTCGATAATTATAATTTATAGATATAAATACTTTTCTGAAGGATGAATCTGGAAAAATATTTTCCAGTTGTTTCTCTGTAAGTATCAATGTATTTCTATTCTTCTTTTCTCGTGCGTTTCCCTATCTTGTTAATAATATTTTCAAAGTTGCTGTCACATAAACTTTCGTTCTTCTCGTCATATTTTCTTTCAATGTACCTATACATTGTACACATAGGAGAATCGTGTATTAATATCATATATTATAATATAATATAATATTATATTATATATTATTTGTAATATTATATTGTTATAGTGTATTATTATATAGTAATTATATATACTGTTATAATATAATATTATATTGTATTATAATATATGATATTAATACACGATTCTCCTATGTGTACAATGTACATAATATAATATTATATTATATGTTATTTATAATATTACATACATAATATAATATTGTTATATTGTATGATTATATAATAATTAAATACTATTGTTATAATATAATATTATATTATACTGTATTATATATATTATGATATAACGTATAATTAAGTATAACGCAGAACTATACAACGAAAAGTATATATTATCGTATTATTTCCTGTTCTTCGACAAATTTGAACCCTGTCGAAGGGAGGGGAGGGGGAGGTGTGTGTGTGTGTGAAAATCGCGATCGACGAAAGTTCCCAGTTTTCGCTCGAATTTCCCAGCCGCGTCGCATTTTATCTGCCCCTCTTTAATTAACAATAATTCTCCGCCCCGAAAAAAAACCAAAAAATAAAGAAAGAAGAAAAAAAAAAAGGGAAAAATTGTGTCGACCATTTCGGTTAACGAAGTTTGTTACGGGAACGTTGAACAGCCACAGCGCGGCAGCTAAAAGCCCGGAAGTTCTATTAAAATAATTAGGTGGTCCGTTTAATGCCGGATAACCGAAAATTCGGGGCGCATTCTGGTCGGGTGTACCTCTGCGAAACGATATTGTACCGATTCACGTAATGTTGCTAATCTTTTAATGCCCCGGAGGCCGGACTGTTCGACACACGGTGCCATTGAAATGAAAAGGGATCAAGGAAAAATAAAATGGGGCGTTTGTTGATGGTCGGTGGAGGTAGAGGCGCGTGCAGACACTACCGGTCACCGATAACCATTAGAAATTGCAGTTTAACGTTACATTCTGCGGTGATGCCAATAACGCAGACAGCTCGTCGATATTTCGAATTTGCGGCTCTCCCTCTCTATACTGACGTTCCGCCTCGCTTGACGTTATTATTCGCCGGGCATTAGATTAATGCGTTGGCTTCATCTCCGTCGCCAATTTTACAGAACCGAGAGTGCTGCCCCCTGCCGTCCAGGCGAAACGATCCTCTCTTGTTGCGATAAAATCGTAACCGATGAGTTTGACAAACGTTCACCCGGTATCGGTTGCGCGATCGGGGCTGTTACGAACACCGTGGACCGGTTCGAAGGCAAATCGAGGAACGTTCGAGAGCCAACAAGATAGCTTCCTCAGTTTTTGTTCTTTTTTTTTCTTTTTTTTTTTTTTTAATTTTTGAATTGATTGATTGGTAGAAGGTGTAATTATGGCAAGTCGAAATGTTTATTTGTATCGTTGTCGTTGATTTAGATTTCTGATCTGAGACGCGAGGTCAAATTAAATTTGCAATTAGGTAGGTTTAAATGGTGGCGATCGATAGTCACATGCTGATTATACATGTGTAATTATAAAATTTCACTATTGAAATAATTATAATTATATGTTAATTGTAATTATGAAATTTGATAACTTAATAAAATTACAGAAATTTAATAACAATTAAACTTGATAAAATTCATTCTGCCAAGGATAAGTTGATACATGTATAAATTGTTAATAAATATTTTCATCACTTAAAGTATTATAATCCTGTTGGTTATAATATTACGTTAGACACCTAATAAAGAATGTTTATTTCATTTCTTTTATGAGAGGAAAATGTTATAGAAAAATATAATTTCATTTCCCAAAATAGTTAGTTTTATTCCTCTAAAATTATTTATTGTTTATTATAATTTACATGTTTATTCCTATTTTGGAAGGTAATGAAGAAAGTTTTATGAATTCTTTTTGAAAAGAAAGAATGTAGAAACTCATCAAAATAAAAATAATTGTTTTTAGTTGTTAAAAAAACGATTGTTCATTGTCATAAAAGAAACGACAAAACTTTCCTTGCGACAAAATTTAATTGGCAGAATAGGCAATAAAAGATGAATCGCATACCTCACAGAAAGCAATATTGTGTAAAAATATTTAGAACATACAAATAAAGTAAAAAAACTAATTGTCTTGTCTTCAAATGATTCAATAAGTCAAATTAATCCAATTCGAAGTTTCATAATATATTTAATTAAACTAAGAAAAGAAGATGTGCTAAAAATGAAGTCCCTTGACGGATTGAGAAGTCAACATGAATTTCAATAACAACTAACGTACATATAATTTTTATATGAGCCAATTTCATGATATGCATGACATTCACTTTGTGTACCAAGAATATACGTATTTTATCAACTTATTTCACAGAAAGTTATTATTATGTGTATAAAAATAAAAACATCAATCTCTTTCACTTGAAGCTCCGTTTTTAAGAAAATCAAGCTTGAAAGTTTATCAATACTTGAATTCAGCTAATTCTGAATTCTTCGGGAGTAAATAGCGAAGAAAGTAAGCTAAAATTGTAAGATACAATTTTTTTCAATTTTAACTGCGGAAGAAAGATACTTCGCGTAAACGAAGTTACGAAACCTGATCATTTTATCAAGCAGTTCAACCGTGCAAGATTTTGTAATATGTCTTTAGACTGATCGAGATGTTAAAACACGAATACTGAATTTAACCAAAGAAAAAAAAAAAGTTAAACGTCGAACAGTACGCTCAATCATAATGAACAGTTAAGTGATCAATTCCCTACGTTTCGTCCGAATTCAATCACACACGTACACGAATATAATTCCACTATATCCTGCGTCAGTTTGTATCAATCTCTTCTCTGTCTCGCGGTGTATCTTCGATCTTCCCCGTTTGCCAAGAAATTAATTAAAATTAATTCCGACGGCACGAAGATAACACATATTTCCAGGCGATTCGCATTACGCGCCGGAGTGGTCACACGCGTTTAATGCTCTCGTGTCCACGCGAAAAATATCAACGGGCACGGGAAACGAGATAAATGTTAACGCTTTTAACGCGAGGGAAAGCAGGTCAACCCACCTTTTAACTTTGAAACAAAGTCCGTATTATCTTTTTCATATTTTACAAGTACGTAAACGCTTCCTCTTTGCTTCCTCTCCCCGACTCGAGAATTTATTCCCGCAATGCGTTCCAACGACAGTTTGCCATTTGCAAACGAGTGCGCGTTTTTTCTTTCCTTCTCTCTCTTCTTTTTTTTTCTTTCTTTTTTTTTTCTTGAAATTCGCGTCAAACGAACCGTTCACCTGAAATTAAATTTTCTGAAATTAATCGAAGTGGGAGAAAAATCCGAGCGTGTTTCGCTGTCGCGTTTATTTTTACGTGTTTGTGTGCGACGTAAGGTGATACGCCTCGCTTTCACGCGATTGCACCGGCGGCGGCGCGCTATAATGCATATAGATAAAGCCCTGATAAAGGGGGCGAGGGGATGGAAGACGTGCAATACCGGCTCACGAGTTTCCACCCCAATGATTAATGCGTCCAGGGCAAACACAGTGTCCCCTCGGCTCCCCCGTATGGAAGGTCGATGTCATGTTAAAAGTATGCACAGAGTCATCCTTCTTTAATTTCAGTGCTAGCAAACTAGGTTGATCGTTGATCAACGCCTCTCTCGGCGAAATCGATGCCTCGTTGTTGCTCCTTTTGTCTTGTTCGATTCTCTCTTTCTTTCTTTCTTTTTTTTTCTTTTCTTACATCTAAATTCGCTTTAATCTCTCTTGATAAATAATATGGAGTAATAATACGTCGAGGAGTGAAAGATTCTTTTCGAAGTCAGTGTTTTGCGACCTCACGCCAGAAATAAATAATTAAAAAAATGGTACAAGCATTTCCTTTCGTCATTTCATCGTAAGATTGTTCAATTTTTGAGAAGTAAATGATTTTCTGTTTTATTACTAAGTTTATCAAGTATTTATTAATTTTAGGATTTAATTTAGAACATTATAGGAGATTGATAGAAAATGACAATAATAAATTTAAAAAATAATATTTGTCCTGTGCTTCTTAATTATTTATAATGAAAGACATTTTTTAGTAAGAGTATATATACAAATTGCAAGATATTTGTACATACATACATACGTATATAATATAGTATAGTCATCAGTATCTTATACATACAATAAATGCTAATCCCACTAAATATTAAAGCTTGATAATAGATAAATAGATAAATTGACTGTTTAAATATTGCGAATTGTATATTTATCATTAAATCTCTACTTTTCAATTTTCATTGCTCAATACAATCAAGACAATACAGTTCCATTACGGTATCAATGAAATGTTAAAACGTTCTTACACAACACACGTAATATATTTATGAAAGATTCCTACAAAATTCGAGCAATTATAAATGCCACTCGGTAGAAATAAAAATGTATGTAGAGCAGTGATCGATAATCCGTTTACTAAATGAAAGACACTATAAATGATTCGAAGTCAGCTTAATTTCACATGAGACGACACGAAATCTTACATTTTGACGTTCCATTTTTAGTAATATCCTTAATAACTTCGAAAGGCTCGTCAAACGTACAGTGCAAAGAAAATAATTCGATAAAGCTACCAACAATAAAACGTTCGGATATTAGAATATTCGAGCAATAAAGAGTCAGATGTGGATAGCTCTGTTGTATTTTCATCCAATCGTGTTTCCAACTGTTTCTTTTTCTTTTTTTTTTTTTTCTCCTTTTTTCCTCACCTCTCCTGTGAAACGTACTTACCCGACTCCAACGTTGTGTCGCTTATTTCCACTCCGTTCCCCTCGCCAAGTTGTTATAGCCAAGCATCTTTCTCTCTATAACCGCAATACGGAGGAGAGTTGTCGCCACGTTTTAATAGACTCGCGGAATTCGATGGCGGTCGTACAAATCGATCGTATATTATACGACGTGGCCGCGCTAGGGGAGACAAGACGTGGCTGCGATACAGAAAATACAAAAATACAGGGGATTAAGAAGGGGGGTGGAGGTGGTGAGAGGGGAGGACAGGAATTGGAAAGTCCGCGGCGGAAAGCGGGGTAGAGAGGCGAAGCGACGCCGCCCGCGAGTTTCCGCGAGTTTCGCGATTCAGCCGGAGCGAGAGAGGATCCAATAACTAAACCAATTATCCAGGCTGCCGATGAGAAACTTTTTAATCCGTAAGTCCAGGCGGACTCCTCGCGTGGAAATTTATTCTTTCGTCGGCGATGTATTCGTCGCGCGCTTTTGTGCAAAGGAGGGCGAAGGGTGGATGGAGGGAGGGAGGGGTGGCGCCCATCTATAGCCTTCGTTTTCGTCCTCTTTGTCGCGCTTTTCACCGACCGTGTATCGCCTATTTCAGCTGAATCGCGCTTGTACCCCGTGAAAATATGGTTCTCCGGTGCCGACACGCCCGCCCCCGGGGGTGTAATTAATTTTCGGGCTACGATGAAAATTAGATAAGGGACGAGCCCGCGGGGGGTTCGACGGGTGTTTTTCTTTGTTCGGGGAAGATGAAAAGCGAGGAACAGGCGATAGGGTCGCGGAACTTGAATCGACGACCGTGTTTATAGGCGTGATAAATACGAGTGAGGGAACGAAGTCGTTCAATTTCGCGTTTCAACCCTTGCTCTGGCAACTATGGCTCGCGGACCATAACGAGTGATCAAATCGCATGCAATAATTCGTCGCTCTTTTTTTGAACTCGTCGGTATGATACCACTGGATAGAAATTATTGAGAAGTAATAAATTCTTTATTTCGCCTATTTTGTTTCACTTAAATATATAATTTTACTTTTAACATGTTATGCTATAATATATAATATGTCACAACATAACCTATGTTATGCCTAATATAACCTATATTTGAGTTAAATACATTGATATTTAGTGTGTTTATTGTTAAATTATACTACAGATTAAAGCTGTATTAACTTTTAAATAAAATAAAATTGTTTACAGTGTCAGAAAACGACGTTACTTATAAATATCCTTAACTACTTGCGATGGCAACTAATTGCGGACCATAACGAGTGACCAAATCGCATACAATAATTCGTTGCTCTCTTTTTGAACTCGTCGGTATGACATCACTGGATAGAAATTATTTGAGAAGTAATAAATTTTTTTATTTGTTTTGCCTATTTTTACTTAAATATATAATTTTACTTTTAACATGCTATAATATATATGTTACAACGTAACCTATGTTATGCCTAATAGAACCTATATTCTAGTTAAATGCATTGACATTTAGTGTGTTCAGTGTTAAATTATATTACAGATTGAAGCTGTATTAACTTTTAAATGAAATAAAATTTCCTACGAAACGACATTACTTATAGATATCCTTAACTACTTGCGATGGCAACTGATTGCGGACCATAACGAGTGACCAAACCGTACACAATAATTCGTCGTTTTCCTTTTGAACTTGTCGTTATGACTGGATACAAATTATTGAGAAGTAATAAATCTATCATTTGTTTTGCTCGGGTTGTACTTAAACATGATTAAAACTGAGAAAATGTTGCAATTCTGGGATAAAAAGTTCTCGACGAGCGTGGCACGTTATTCCAGCGCAAGAGGTTAGTGACTCGTAACGTGTAATAAAGAGAGTTAATTCGAGTCTGCCACTGTTAACGATAGAATTTCAATTCGGCGAGGAAAGAAGTGAATTATTATCTGAATGTATCGAAGATATTTGGAAAACTGTTGTCCGAATAACACGTTATTTTTTTTTTTTTTATTTATGGTTAACGTTTACCTTCTGATCATTAGTGACAGCTTGGTGCTGTTTCCTTCCTTTCTAGACGATTATATCTTATGGTAGATGTTAGTTTCTCTTAGATAGTTCAAGACAGTTTCTGTCTTATGTGTTTCTGTGACGTCGAGGCTGCTGGTGATGTTATTTTGTATTTTTGCCTTTGGGCGAGATACTCTGCTGCATTCAAATAGTAGTTCATGGGTTGATATTATTTGGTTGCATTGGTTACACATTGGTGGTTCTGTTTTTTTTTTTTTTTTAATAGATACTCATGTTCAAATAGGTACTCAGTTTGCAGTATCCTGTTTTAAGCCTCCTCATAACTATTTTGTCTTTTTTTTTCAAGTTGTTGGTAGGCATTATTTGGTTTTCATCTTGGGTTTCATGTGTTTTTGTCTTTTTTTTTTGGAGGTGTTCCACATTTTGTTCCATAATTGTTTTTCGATATATGTGTAATGTTACAACGAGATAAAGGATTTGTCTTCGGATGACATCCGACGGAGGCGATGTTACTTCTTTGGCTGCTATGTCAGCTTCCTCGTTACCTTTGATTCCCTCGTGGAATGGGACTCAGAGATGATTATGAACACGTTATTTTGTTTGAACAAGTAAATGAAAGTAGTTTATTATCAGATAAAATAATTTTGTGTCTATTTCTCCAAATAATCTACAAATCTATAAATTATTATAATTTGTAGATCAGTGTTGGCATAATTTCATTTATAAAGTTACTTTGATAAATGAAAGGTTACTTGATTGTATAAAATGAAACTGATATGTATATCTGAAAAATAGTGGGAATAATTAATTAATTCATTACTTCAAATGGTTAATTTTCATTTCCATTTCGAATAAAAAATTTTCCCTGGCTACGCATTGAATTTTACATCTACGTATTTTGATATCACATTCACGTTATAAATTTTATCGATATACATCGATTCTTCGAGATTTGATTTTTTGCTTTACATGTAAAATGTACAATCGTGTTCTTCGTGTTAATTTGATCGTTCGAGAAATTTGATTTTGATGCGATATCAATCTTATTGTTGATACTTTATTATTGAGACGCTGGAATTATGAAAATGTAATAAAAATGAATTTTGGTAAAAATTTTACAAATTCATAATGATCTATCGTCCTTTGAGATTTCAGTGGTTCTCCATAAAGTATGTAAATAAAAAACTCTCGCTGTTTGTTTCGTTAGAAACTTTGTACTTATTGCACTGTCATTTCAAATGTGAACACTTTAGTATGATTGTTCGTACCTTGTCGATCGTTTTAGCGCACGAAGGTCGCGGATATTCCGCGAGAAAGCGATCTAATGCTGAGAACAAGAAGCACGTTTGATGTTCGAAACATACAAGAGGAAAGTCCAAAGCACAGTTTAGAAGTAGCACGTTTAAATGTCACAGGCGTGCCGCGGTTTACGTTCGCTGAAATTGTTTTAATGGAATGAAGCAACAAGAGAAATTCATCAGAACTCGGCGAATACAGTGTGTATAATCTAGAAACCACTTTTCTCCAAAACGTGCTGAATGCGCTTCATACCATTGTTCGAGGTTCAAATAGGTTCAAATCTATTCAGGGTAACAGCTAACGAGTTGACCGAATCTTTAACCGTTTCGTCCATGACAACTTTTGTATTAGATACAATAATCTAACAAGCGAAAGCAAGGAAGAAAATGTTGCACGAAGTTGGCGAACGTTTTATTGGAAAATTGTTGGGAAATATTGAACGTAGCTAGAAATATGTTCTTCGCAGATTCGAAGTTTGATCAGAAGACCGACCTTACACCTCGATTTCTATCGAGAATTTTGAAACGAAATACAAATAGGTATATATTTATGAAGATTCAATTGTTAATCTTGTACCAGTGCAAAAGATGAAATTAAGAAATCGGAATTTGATGAACATATATTTAAGAAATTATTTAAATATTAAATATTGGATATAACATAACACAGATGTCAAATCATATGAGTATTTAAAAAGTTAAAGAATGTGTTTTGTATAAATATTTTAACATATTGAGAAATATTTTGTAAATATACTACATTGCGTTTAATTGCTTATAACTTTGCAACGAAAACGTTGTTTCTTTATTTTCACTTGTAGATTACGCTACAATTTTGCCGGGAAAGTATAATGGTCCTTAAAATATTAAATAATATTAAATAAATAGGCAAAGCAATTTTCCACCTTGGTTCTGTATTTTTAATTACATAGATTCAGTTATTAAACAACTTTTGCTATATTATAAACGTGGAAAGAAGGAAAGCAAATTTTATAAGAATTTCAAAAATAAATATATAAATATAAATATTCTTTTGCCATCTTTCAACAATTCACAAATGATCATTTTACTCTTTCCGAGTAAATTGTCGTCAGAATTGAGTAACATGTAGAGCTCAATCAGTGTGAATCACTTCTCATGACAAACAACTTTTACCATGCAAATATTCTTTCATTGTTAAAACGATCGGTCAATAAAATCAAAGTTTTAAATTATTGTGTCATAATAATTATATCGCAGTGATCATATAACGGTGACTAAACTATTTTATCGACCGAAAGAAAAGGAACTTGCAAGTCGTTTTTAATCAAAAGTGGCTTACATTGATTACCTTCTGAGCCCTCGGCGACATAAAGCAGTGCTTTCGAGTAGCAGCCCCTTTATAAACGTCTAAATCGTATCTTGAACGTTATTGCGACTATGGACGAGATATTTTCATACACAATCGAAAGAATAACTTTTCTACAAAGAGATAACTATTTTAATTAACAACTGTAAATAATTTAATAACTATTTTACAAAGAGATTTTAAATACGAAGTACGAAAAATTTTATTTTATATTAAAGAGAAATTTTACTTTATTATATTTCATTTTATTACATTTTATTTTATATTAAAGAGAAATTTGACTTTATTATATTTTATTGTATTATACTTTATTATATTATATTTTATCATATTTCATTATATTATAAAGACAAATTTTATTTTATATTTTTTTTCATTTATACATTTATTATATCATATTTTGCTTTATATCAAAGAGAAATTTAAATGCAAAATATAACATTTAATCTGAGTATTTTATACAATATATAAACATCTAGAATAAATCGAAGTGTTGAATAAAAATTGCTGCTTTACCTTTGGTCTGAAATTCGTCGAAACTACCCGACGAATCGGGAGCTTCCGTTTGTATACGTGTGCATGTAGCGGAAGATATTCTCATTTCGTTCATCGCCGCGGACTTTCCAACAAAGACCGGATGTTGATTAAATTTCTACGAGCTATATTTAATTTACCGGGACTATTTTCGCGTCGGGCGCGAAATACCAATCGAGGCTGTTGATAGCGCGTATGGTGGACAAAAACGAGACCGGACAATTGCGCCTCGCGATACAGTTACAATGAACGGAAATTTCGTAGTTTGACCATATTATTGATAGAAAGTTTAGCACACTATGCGCCTGCCCCTTCATCCCCCCTGGTCACGTCCGGAAGTCAACAGTCGTTGAACTCCATTGAATTCCATGATCTGATTGAAGTCGAATTGAATCCGATACACAATCGACATTGCAAAGATCAATCGCGTTTGTTGTGTTTGCATAAACAAATTGCACAGTGCCGATTCCTGATGGGAGAGGGGGGCCCGGCATTTCAATTAGGAAGAAAATACGATTTTCTAGGATTCAAATCGAACGTGAAAGTGCTTAAACGTTTCGCGATTTTCTCGTTCGAATTCGGTCCATTAAGGAACGAACGTTGCGTTCAACGCCGATTCGTTTCAATCGTTTCGTCGATTCATATGTTATGAAATTTTATTTTCGTTTTTATTCTGTTATTAGACAGTTGAGTGATTTTTTTTTTCCTTTTCTTCTTTCGATTGTCTAATATTTCTGAAGAATGATACGTTTATTTTGACGAAGAACTTTTTGTATGCTTTAATTCTCATCAAATGAAAATAGCTGTTTTTCATTTTTTTTTTTTTTTTTATCGAAGACAACTATTTTTATTTTAACGAACGATTACTTGTAGCTTCAATATTTTTAAATCGTTACTTCATGATGATTTTCTTGATTATCTAACATTATGATCATGAATAGAATACGTATTTTAAATAGATAATAAAAATATTTATTAATCAAGATATTTTATACCTGTCTCGAATACGATAAATTGATTTTGATATATATATAAACGTTTTTGATCTTCTTTCGTATTTTTCTCAAAATTTCACTTACAATATATATAAGCAATATATTGCAATGCATTGCATTCTGCTTGCCTTTCTTGTTAAATACTAACAATATTGTTATTTTATTTATATGTATAACGCACACAATGCTGTTTGACAAAAAAGAAATGATCGTATAACTGATAGGTATCACAACAATTTTTTCATTTAAAGAATGTTAAAATATTACCTTTAACCCAAGTTCAATTGCTATTAATTTTATCGCAAGTAAAAAAATTTCGGCGTATTAAAAAAATTAAAATATTTATAATTTTATAATTGTACCAGACTAAATATTATAAACATCGTATTATGAATATTTTATGTCTTTTTTTTATATTACATTGCATTCCGTGCGTTTCTGCAGTTTCGAATTTTTTATAAATACGTAAAACATCAGTTTCTTTTTTTAGACAGCCAGAAGATTTATCTACAATTTACTACAAACTACTGACGTCGTTTCTTGGGTCAGTTAAGAATCTAAGAATAGAAAAACGTATCTTATGTGAAAAGAAAATAAATCGATATATTATACATCGAGAATAGTCGGAATCAACCGGAGTTAACTCGGAACTTTTTTGCCAAGTTTTGTTCTCTCAATTCAACTCGGTTGATCAAGGCAACGAATTAATCTAAACGACAGGGTTCAGTTTAACGCGTGCTTCTCTCCCCAAAAGAATCGGCAAGAAAGAAATCATGGAAACTTCGATTCAACCAGTTGGATGAAAATGTTTCCCAGCAAGTGAAAAATACCACCTTTCGCTCTTTGAACCAAAAAATTTTGATGAAAACTGAAAAATACTCGTAAATACAAATATGTGCGTCGAAAAATAAAAATAAAAAAAAAAAAGAACTACACGTGGATAAAGCGCAGCATGTAGAATTGCAGTTCTACGAAAGTTATTTTGAAATGTAACAATTTAATTGTGATTTCTTTTGCAAGAACGAACAAATTTCATTTGTAATTCATTATCCTTTTTTCGTACACATGATTTCTCTTTTTTCCTCTTTTTTTTTTTTTTAATTGAAGTAGTTAATAATAGAACTCCAGCGAAGAAATTATTGATTTTTCTGACCATATCAACCGTGTTATTTCATTGCGATTCAATTCAATTTTACAGCAAAATGCGTTCGCAAATTTGTCGAGCGTGCTCGTTATCTCTTAATTTTAGTCGCACAATGTAGATACACATTCCAAAAATAAAACTACACACGGTTCACACCCGGAGAGATCGTTTTGAAGAAAAGTCATTGAATAGTTACCGAATATTTCGTTTCGTACAAATCGCAACCTTCTCGTCGTCATTTCTGTAGGTTGTGATAACGTTAAAGTGGTGATGCTGCTCGACTTAACTCGAATATACACCGTACACATTTTTATCGGTATCACTCGCTCGAATTAAACTCAAACGCGCTTAGTTTTATACGCGTGGATGAAATTGCGAGATTGGATCCGTCGTTCGAGGATCGACGATAGCAAGCGTGTGCAAAGGAGCCCTTGGACCCCCGTTCCGAGTCAGACTCTCGGTTGTTAATTTGTAACGAGGAATTTCCAGCAATTAGCGAAGCTAATTCGGGTAGCGCTACGTTCACATTCGAAAGATCCGCGCTCAGAGGTCGTTGCTTCTGTGAATAAAATTGCAATCGCCTAGTAATCGCTATTGAACGATACGCGATATTATAATCTTATTAAAGATATTAACTACTAATTGGCAGCAGTCAATTTTCGTACCTATTACATCATATTATGTTATATTATTTATAATATATATAATGTAATATACAATTATAATACATATGTAATATAATATAATTATACAATTATAATACATATGTAATATAATATAATTATACAATTATAATATATATAATATAATGTACAATTATAGTACATACGTAATATAATATAATATACAATTATAGTACATACATAATATAATATAATTATACAATTATAATATACACATATAATATAACTTGTATAATTAATTATATTATATATATAATATGCATATAATATAATTTGTATAATTAATTATATTATATATGTAGTATAATTAATTGTATTATATTATATTATTTATAATATATAATGTGTGTATTAATTATATTATTATTATATTAATTATATTAATTCGTATATATATGGAATTGAAAATATATAAATAAATTATACAAAAATAGACATAATCAAGTACTTATAAATATACAGAGTGTCCTCCATTGTTTCTGGAGATACGAAAAAATTTCGTTAACGAAAGTTATTCAGCACAGAGGTCATAATGTTGCAGTAATGATCCTTCTGCAGGTAAAGGAACCTTGTTTTAAACGGAACGATATGTTTTTTCATGCAGTTCTCTGTAAAAAAAAAGTATTAACTATGTACGTTGGAAAATTGTCAGTTCGGGAGATATTTTAACTTCAATTCTGCAAAATTTATCATACGAACGAACGAAGACAAGAGAGCAGTATTCTTTGTCCTTTCGATTTGTCGCAGCGGCATCATGACGCAAGTCCAAATTTTTATATAATTCGATTGTCAAAGACTCCGTATGCTCGGTTTCATGGCCAAATATTATTACAACTTCATTTATTTATTGCCGCCAGAAATGGCAGTGCTTCGTTTCAGCACTGAATTAACATAAAAACATAATTGTCTAGTAAAACTGATAAGCTTGTGTCACTATCCTCTGTGTGTATTTGTATCTTGAGAGTTGAGTTTGAGTGTTCGTCTTCACCTCGGATCGTCAACCGAGCAGCACAATTATTTTTCACGCGTGACAAAGATATTTGAGAAATGTCGTATTTCTTGGGTTATAAATTTTGGCGTAAAGGCCACAGTGAAAAATGAAACGTTGCACAGTGATTTTGCACACATGCACCCTTGCGCCGACGAAAATAGAGAAAAATCAAGGAACAAGCTAATTGTAAGTTGAAATGAACGAGCTGAAAGCGACTGAAATTGCAGGAAACGGCGCGGGAGGGAAACGCGATATTTCACGTGGCATGATCGTTAACGAGTTCAGCGGTAATTAGTGTAGGCTTGCAAGAATACTTCGTTTTCGACTACTTGATCATATCAACGATTATGAGCGTTCTTTCCAAGAAATACGCGAATATATATCATGTGTATATAGGATATATAAACGCGTGATACTTTCGTCGAAATTATTTGTTCAATTGTGCTTGTATTATTGTGCAATTTCTCAAGAAATTTTCTTTTCGAACGTTTATGAAAAATTTTTATGAATATTTTTATGAATTTTCAAGGTTTTCGATAAGTTTTATGAATATGTGCTGTTATATAAAATATTTTAACAATGCAGTCAGTCTCGACTATCATGATTAAATTGATCAAGTTCAATAAATATATAGAGATATTACAAGATGTTATATATTATATATTTACGTATATTTTACCGCACTAAAGTATTGAAACAGCCAATTATCCATTAATATTAATATCCATATTGCTATACGCTTAAGATAGCTATTCGTATAATTTTTTATTAGGTATATGTTCGCTATGAATATCTCCCAATCCTTTATTTATTGATTAAAAATTTTATATTATATCAATTTATATTAATTGATTAATTGTATTAATTTTATTTTATATTAGATTAATTATAAATTTTACCAATACAAACGTGATAGGCTACAGATGTTTGTGCATTTATGGAGAATCACAAAAATGTGTACAAACACAATGAACGTATTCACAATACGTAAGAACGTGTAAAATATCTTAAGCATACTATTTGTTACGATTGTTATTAAGGGAAACAAATTTCTTTAAGCGTGTTTATAAAAATACAGTAAAAATTTTGATAAGTGTATATATATTTTTTCTTAAGTTGTGCAATGGCTACGAAAAGTATTCGCACACATTCTTATGTTTTGCATCCTATTTTCATCAGTAAAAAATTTTCGTCACATAAAAGTTCTATCAAATAATGCAACATGATAACGTAACGAATGCAGATAATAATAATAAATAATAATATTTATTGGACCTTATGCCTCGCGTTTATTACCATTTATTTCAACTTCAATCAACAAATATGCAAACAAAAAATGAATATCGCTAATGCGAAACAGCGTGTAAATACTTTCCACGGCCACTTGTTTCTACATCGCGTACGAAATGAAGTTTGAAAGTGCGGTTGAAAAACGTGGACGAGAAACGAGCACGCAGAAATCATATTAAATCGCGCAGAACAGTTTTGATAAAACGTAATAACGTAAACGGCATCCTCAGAGAGAAATAGGTACACTTTACCTCATCTTCGTATATTTCTTCAAGCCCCTCAAGAATAACGCGTTATGTACGTCGATTTGAGAAAATAATACAGCCATAAGAGGGGCATCATCTTTTTACATGTACAGCTCGCGATATTTCTCTCGGAATAAAACGGGTCGTCCCCGATGGGAATAGTTCCGAGACATAGCTTCTATCCTTTATGTTTACGAGTACTAACAGATCTCAAAGTTCGCCGATAGTATATACCCTAGGAACTTACACGTATGAGAATCGGGATAGAATCGGATTCGATGGAACGAATGCTTTATGTTTACTTCGGTCCATGGGAACATATTTACTTCTCGAAACGAGAAAGTTACTCCTGCATATATATACATGTATGTATATTTTATGCAGTGACTCGCGAAGCTGTTTGAACTTTTACCGTAGAAGAATTTTCATGCGCACGTTATGTGAATTGTATAAATATCGTTGGTACTGCGACGCGAGATAATTATAATTATTGGTAAAATTTGTGACTCTAATCTGCAACATGCAAGATATTTACTGCTAATATATATATTTAGGTATAATAAAATACACACACACACACATATATATATTTTTATATTTATATTATTTTATATATATATATATATTTATATTATTTACAAATGTATAAATATATATATTTAGGTATAATAAAAATATTTTATCATTAATTTGATAATTTATTTTTATTTTATTAAGATAATTTATTAAAATTAAAAAATATTTTATTAAAATAATATATTAGAATTAAAAAGTATTTTATTAAAATAATTTATTAAAATAAATTACACTATCAAAAAATAACAATGTAGTTGTTTTGTAAGAAATATACAAAAATACATTATTAAAGAATAAGCATCTGAAACATATAACGAGTATTAAATATACAGTGAATGTATCAACGAGCATCCACTGAACATTGAGATTATTAATATTATATATGATTGATTGTTTGGATCCTTTTGCAATTTTTGCGAAACGTGTACTTGTCCTATATATTTATCTTTTATATATATTTTCAGATTAATTCTAAATTTGTTATAATAATTGTCGTGCCAATGAAATTATGAAAATGTTTTCCTTGAGATACATAATATATAATAAGTATAAGTTTTACTGAACATTAAGATTTATTAATGTAATGTTTAGATACTTTTGTAATTTTTGTGAAACATACATTCATGTGTCTAAATATCTTGTAACTTCTGCATATATTTTCAAATGTTTTAACCTTGTCTGATATAATCATTGTATTTCATGACAGCATTAATGAAATTTCAAAATGTTTTAAGGTCCATGTTCAAATACTTTCGCGTGCAACTGTACTATACTGTATCTACTGTATCATACCTATTTTCTCGTGCATGTTGAAGTTGTTTTTTAAAACAATCAAATTTTTAAAACAATTATTTTATTTGAGATAATCTGTATATATTGCTGTTAGCTATTTCGTACAATTAAATTATTTTTTATTCTTTAATTATCAGAACTTAGAAATTAGATTAGAAGAATTATTAAATCGAAATATAATATTGCTTTTATGGAATATTTTATTTGAAAAATAAGATCATAGACGGTAAGAAAATTTTTTAACCTTAACTTTTCTGCACAGTATTAATGCAACTAGAAACAATTAGAAGTCTAACATAATAATATTAATTATAATATTCATTAAAACACTAATCCTAACAAAATAATAAATCCTCCCATGATGACTAAAAAACGGTTATAATAAATAAATTAATCATCAAATTGTGAATTTTTGTGCATTTACAGAAAATTTGAGGATGCACTAATATGAAAAATGCTATATCATACACAGTATCAAAAGTAGAGTACTTGTTACGATACATTTAATATTACAATCAGTATCAAAGTTTCCATTAATCCTACTCTGAAATTAATTTTTGGGTATTTGATATCGTCTAGCATTGATAAAAATTAAATAAAATAAAATAATTGAATATTTTACAATTCTGTTGTTTTGTACCATGTAATGTTAGGCGAAGGTTAACAGTTTGCAACAATTATTCGTCGCAATAATCGGAGACAACGTGGCGTCTACATTCCCCCGACGTTCAGAAAATTGATAAAGCCCTCGTGTTAGTTGTGCTTCTCATAGTCCGTTCCAGTTTCAAAACTCCATTTCTCTCTCTAATCTTGAGAAAGTTACGCAATATTAATTTGGCAGGTAGCACAGTGTTGTAACGTTCACGTTCTCAGACACAGAAATTATGAAGACGTATATACTCATGTCAAATTGAAATACTCATTGTCATTCGAGTATTTTGCAAGAAAGTATGCTATTTAAAAAAAAAAAAGTTGGATAATTTTAAAATGATCCTTTTCCTTGATACTCACTTTTTAAATTAAGCAGATCATCGCTCTTAACGTTTACAGATACGCGACTTTGATTGTCCAGAACTATTAGTACAAATAAATAAAAATGTCAGTTGTGATAATAATAACGATAGTTTCAGCATAAATAATATTCATTTCTCAGATCTCGAGACTCGATCATCCCGCCGAGAAAGTGTTAACAAGTATTAACGTATGTGCATTTGAAAGGTAAATAAGAAACAGGATAATAATGTAGAAGCAAAAGAAAGTCAGCGGAAAGGAAAGGAGGAAATTTAAAAAAATTAGCTGACCCAGTTCGCGTAGAATTTTGTTTCTGTTGTACCTCATAAATCTAAAAGCTTTCTACTTAGGAACAGAATGTGCAGTTACTAGAGGTAAATGGCATGTTATTTTAAAATGTGCATACCAAATGGAAAAATGCAAGGAGTGTCTTGTTCAGTAATTTCAGGAACTATATATATATATATTCATTTGACTCTCGTTAATCGGTACTCTACAAGATTAAGTCGCGAGCGACGATTATCTTTGATTTGATGACTCCCTTCGTACACTATCGTTCGACAGCTTACAATGCTACAACGTGAAGAAACGTTTTATCAGTATTGAACGAATCGACATCGCTCGGTTCACTGTTCAATTCTATTTTTAAAATTTGTGCAGCTAATAATTAAGAGATACAGGGCTAGAACAAATGAATTTGCAGTGAAATTGATGTAAATTGGAACGAAATGAATTTGTGATTAATTTTTCCATTTTTTTTTCTCTGATCGATGATTACAGTGTTCAAACTCGTTGGTATTATTAAAAAAATGTATGACATATTAATATGTCTTTATATATTTATTATATACAATATAAATTTATAATTTACGATATAATTATAGTATTATGTACAATATAAATTTATTATATATATATATTATATAAATACTTATAAATATATCATTTAGAAAAGTAAGAAAGATGAAATACATAGAAAAGGAAAGAGACGAATTAAAAATGCAATTCAATGCTGTTTTTGTTCCAGCAACACTAAAAACTGCCAAAAAGATGTTACCGAGTTACGCAACTATTGGGAAACTAAATAAATAAATATCAAAATAAATTGCAGTTTATTTTAGGGGAATTGCTTACAATTTTTACAAGCTGCGGTATTAGCAGTTTATTGCGTGCAATATTTTTCGAGCGAGAATTTCCCCTTTTCTGTTTTTCTTCCATTTTCGTTCCCGTTTTCAAAATATGCGAAACATTCGCGAATATATATATATATATATATATATATATATATATATATATATTTTTTTTTATCCATGAATATTCACGAAAATTTTATAATACGAATATTTGCGAATATATTGTTGCAGTTTTCGTTGAAAATTTTAATTCCAATGAAGATCTTGTCGAAACGCACGCGCGAGAAAAGAGAAAAGAATTGTCATCAACGGATTTTTAGAATTTTAGAACTCTCTGCCGAAACAGCAGATGCTTATTGGAAACTCTGAGGTAATTTGTAGATAATCGTAGTACGAATTTGTGAAAAAAATTGGATCTCGTCGGGACCATTGAAAGGTGACGGTAATTTAATTTCTGGAAATTAAATTTGCAGTGTCGCGTTTCGCTCGTTCACTGCGGACGCGAGACGTGTCTATTTTCTTAGTTCCGAAAAGAACGTGGTAAAGAATTAATGTGACGCGCGATCCTCGCTGGTATTTCCTCGTGTTCGAATACGTGAACTTGTACGGACTTATTCACAGGCATCGACGACTATACAGCGCAGAGGTTATGTATTTTAAATTCGATCTCGTAACCACGTCCCTGGTCAATTACACTCATTGTCAGTCGCTCGTATCTGTCAAATTTCAAATATTTAAAGTGCTTCTGGACAAGGGTTCTGGATTAATTATTCTGTTCTTTCTGATCAAAATAGGACTGTCTCTAGAATGACTGCAACATGTACGATGTTGTACATTTGTTTGAAAAGATATTCATTAAAAATGAATTTTATACAATTGGCCAACGTACAAAAGTATTCTGACTTCAGTGTAATTGCAAAAATAATAATGATAACACATATGGTGCACTTTTATTATATTGATAATTACACGACAGATTTTGTGATCTCTTTGTTTAGATTTAGATTTTTCATTAAACGAACGTAAAAGAAGAACGTTGTCATTTTTTTCAGATCTGAATAAAAATAAATTTTTCGATGGAAATATTTCGAACGAAATTTTTTTTTTTAATGTTATAAATTTGCAGACGTGTGAAAACTTTCGTCATTGATTGTACGTCAGCTGTTCGACTTTCTATTGAGAAAGTTAAAATTGCGCGTGGCTCTTTTTTTTTTCCCCGCTCGCTGCAAATTTTCGCGATTCATTTTCATTCCAGTTTTTCCGGGGTTCACCACTTTTTTGATCTATCGTAAGAGAATGTAATTTTCATAAATTTGTGCCATTTTCATTTCAGTTCTCTTTGCCTCCTTTTTCCATCGCAACAAGAGTCAATTTTTTACGAATTTCGGTGGCCGTGGCTATCTGCAAATTATTCTAGAATTTTCGATATCTGCCATTTCAACAAATTTTTTTCTTTCTATACGTAGAGGCACAACAATTCCTTTCTATTTTGATTGTTGATTTTACATATTGCTGATATAGTTTTCTTACTTAAATTTTACTGTTATTAGCATAATTCGCTTAATTTGATAAATCAAGTTTTTCAATGTTCATCTTTCCATAATAATCTATCTGTAACAGCGTATAATTTTGAAAATTTGATTTCTATTGGAAAATTGCCCAACTTGTTCATAACGATTATCAGTTCTCAGGTTTTAAATTGGAATTAACAGTTGCGATTAATTAATAATTTTTTCTTCAGTAAATAAGCGAAATTCTAGCTGTGTCAGTATTTATAATTAGTGTTTATAGTTAGACTGCGATTTACAGAAAATTTTGCAGAATGTACACGATTTTTCCATTCTACTCTCAATGAAACTGCTGTAATTTTTGAACAAAAAGTCACAGCTCAACCAATCTTGTACTCGTTCTAAAGCGCGAAGCTTCTACTTTCATATTACTGAGTTTGAAAGGGATTAAGTAAAGATACTTGAAAGATACCCTCTCGAAAATTTTGCAAATTCAAACGCTTCTATGGACACTGAGAAACTTTTTTTCATAACTAAATCCATTGCAGTCTAATCGTCTAATGAAGTCTCGTCTATAAAGACTTCTTAAAGCTTGTTGCACGACTTTTTTTCACGAGATTAACGAGAGTTTTAAAATATGAGTAATTTTTCGTTGGATATTTTCTACATGTTTGCCACGTTGTTGCCAAGACACTCTCATATCACGATATATTGTGATCTCTATATTTAATAGTGGACATCGCGCAACTGTCATTTAATTTTTAATTATTCAATTCGATATTATCAAACCCAATCGTGAAATTTTGCGATAACACTTTTAATATAATAATATAATATAATATAATACAATATAATATAATACAATACAATACAATATAATATAATATATATATTTAATATAATAAATTCAATATAAATTAAATTTTAATATAATATATATCAACAGTGATTATCTTGCCCGGATATATTTTATTCATTGTATAGTGTAGTCGGAAAAAGAACATAATGAAATATTGCACATAATGAAATATTAAATTGATTGTAAGTGTGAAATACAAATATAATGAATGCGATAAATTTCTGGTTAGTTATTTGTATTCGTAAAAGCATTTAATAATAATGATATATTACAATACACACATATCAAAAATTCCATAAAAATATCAAGTGT
Source organism: Tetragonisca angustula (assembly GCA_036937485.2). NCBI lineage: Eukaryota > Metazoa > Arthropoda > Insecta > Hymenoptera > Apidae > Tetragonisca > Tetragonisca angustula. Next base: position 761,575 of record JAWNGG020000037.1, on the reverse strand, counting down.
CCACATATGTACACTCCCGCTCAAAAGTTTTAGAATGCTTTTATTTTTAGTACAGTATAATACGATATATATTATATTTAGTACAATATAATATTACTATTGTTATTAATATAATACTATTACTATATTACTATTATGTTATTATTCATACAGTATAATATTATATTTAGTACAGTATAATACCATATATATTATAATAATATAATAGTACAATATATTAATGTATTAACACTATAGTGTAAAGTATATTTTATATTTACTGTATTTAATTATACTGTGCGTATTTTATTTATTACAATAAATTATTGTATTATTGTAAATACAGTAATTCATATTGTATATTGCGTATATAATTTATACTATTATATCGTGTAATTTACATTGGAAATATCGTACTTGTCATGTGTAATTCACAATTTATATTTTATATTTCCACCATAATTTGTAATTTACATTTTCGTCATACAAGTGTTATACTCGCGCCAAGATTTCTGAGCAGATATAATGGTAACGTTCACAACGCGTGCTACTTCTACTTTTTTTATATTGGATTTTTCGCGTTCAGTCGTTTGAGCGAGATGTGTTCCCATAGTTATTTCAAGCGTAGCACCAGTACGCAACGTGCACGCCTGAAAACCGAGTCCGTCATTCGCGGGAAACAGCAAGCTTTCACAACCATACAGAATTACCGTGGAGCCTCATTCTTCTCGCGAGGGAGACCGGGCGATCGTTACTCTCGCCGCTTCGGGCACAAAGATGGCCATTGCTTATGCACGTGACGTACGTACATATGTATGTATGTACGTACAGCACGGTATCATCTTAATTTCGTCGTGGAATTATCTTGGAAATTGCCCGTCCCACGGACGGATGTGCGTCCAATTTGCGTCACTTTGTTCGACTAATCAGGAATTTATAAGCCATGTAAGCTTGAGATTAAAGAGACAGCGGCCGTACGTCGCACTCGCGACGAGAATATAAAATAACAATAATAACAATCCTTTCTCTCCTTTTTTTATATATATATATATATCGGAGAGATTAGAAATAGAACTTCAAATATATAAATAAGGGACAAGTTCATACAGTTAAATTGTGTGCTAATAGTTCAGTCAAAGGATTGAGGAAATTTATTACACAACCGTTTATTATAGTTGATGTTCGCACTCATTCTATTGTTTCTTGTTTATGAAGGAAAGAGTGAATATTTGTGTGGTTTTTTTTTTTAATTTGAGACGATGTGATACTGAAACAAGCACTATTAAAAAAATAATAATGTTAAAATGATAAATAATTAAATAATATTAAATTTCGTATTCACGTAATTAACATACGTATATTTTTCACATTTTAGAGTACAGTGTCTTTTAGTTCGTTTTGAATCATTTGTCAATGATTTGAAATCGCGATTGTCGAAGTCCAAAAATAATGATGACAACGTCAGACGAAACTGGAGGAAGTAACATCACGATATGAAATTAAACGTTTATATTATACGTTTCATATTGAATAGAAACTTAAACTACAAATGAATCTGCAACTTTAACTATTTATCTTTTATTATTGTTACAGCTATTAACATTTCACCATTGCATCAGTTTGACGTTGTGACACAAGTTGAGTTTAGAAATGGAAAGATGAACTGTGCGATAGAAGTTAATATAAAACTTGAATGAAGAGAGAATCATAATAAACTAATAAGAATCTAAGAAATATATAGCGTGACCACTGAAAGGCTAAAGGGTTTGGAAAATTTATAGAAAAGAAAAATTCGTAAAAATTCACACGTAATACTAAAAAAAAAAAAAAATCCATTAATTATATTTCCAAATAAAATAATAAAAAATTGAAAGAGCACGTGTTTGTAATAGTTATTTTCGTTTTTCGGTGGCCACTCTATATTAATAAGAATTATTCGTTCGATCCTTTTACTGCCGACCGAAAATCTTACATTTCGCAAAATAACGATAGTTACAGAATTCGAAAAGAAACGTATCTAAAAAATAAAGGAAAAAATATTAAATTATATACCATTGTCGAGCACTATTCTTATTTATTAAGGGTTCAACTCAAGGTACATCTCAATTTTAGAAAAATGTGCAAGCGAGTCGAAAGAACGTAGCAGGGTTAACCCCTTCCGTTGGCAACTGGTTTGCGGACCATAACGAGCGACCGAACCGTATACAATAATTCGTCGCTCTTTATTTTTCTTCCAGTCGATATGACATCACCGGACAGAAATTATTGAGAAGTAATAAACGTATCATTTGTTTTGCCTGGATTACATTTAATATAATTGCACAAATCGTATAATTATATATATTTCTTACATATTGTAGCATCAATAGTAGGTTTAGCCCCTTGCGCTGGCAACTGGTTCGCGGACCATAACGAGCGACCGAACCGTATACAGTAACTCGTCGCTCTCTTTTTCCTTGAAACTCGTCCGAGGTAATAAACTTAGCATTTGTTTCTCCCTTACATTTAAATATACTTAAAGCTGAGAAAATATTACAATTTTGAACGAGAAATTTTCGTGCCACGTCATTCCAGCGCAAGAGGTTAAGGCGATACAAACAAAAATTGCAAGAATGAGAAACTATATGGGAAAGTATATCAAGCTTGCTCTGGTAGAAAGGATCACAAGTATAGTAGACAGCATACGTAGTATCTACCTTTGGGTTAGCGTTTCCCATTCCTCACCGAACGAACCTGACTAGTATGCACGTATCTCGTCCGGGTTTTCCTCCTTCCTGAACCTTCATCCTTCCTCTTTTCGAGGGATGAATACTCGGCGCCGGGGCTGGCTTTGCCTCATTCACAACGCTAGCCGCCGGTACATTGTATTAGCAACGGCCCTACTCGCCCATCCTCCCCCCGGATAACCCACCTACTAATGTCTCTTAAAAAAGGAAAAAAGAAAAAAAAGAAAACCCCGGCAATAATTCTCGCCGGTTGCCGGTGCACGCCCTCTTCTCATCCGTTTCGCTACGGCTTGCTGCAAATCAAATCCCGTTTTAATGGGATTATGCGACCGCGATTCTCTCTCTTTCACGTCATCAGAATTTTCATGAAAACGGAATTTCCATGCCACTGTCGACGAACGTCCATTAAATCGCTTCCCTACTGTTTTTGCATAATTCGAATCGATGAAGAGAATTTGTACGAACCTGCGGGGGCTTGATACTTTCTCAGATATTGGGACCAGTGTGACATAAAGGCTTGGCTCTCTTTCGCCGATAACTGTGGTGTGAATGATCGGTTCCGGCGATACCACTGTGGTTGAGAACTTTGCAATACCATGCGGAACGATTTACGTGATTAATGGTTCGGTAGGCTTTCGACTTTTGAAATTGTGAAATTTTGAGAATTCTTGATGGAAAGAAGAAGTTTGAGAAAAAATGTGTACAGATTTCGTTTATATTAAATGTCAGTTGATTATAAAATCAGTTAACTGAATATCTACTTAAAATATAAGTAACAGGTATATATATAAATATTTTCTTCGTTAATTTTTAGATTATACATATTTCGTATAAAATGGACAATAATGGACAATAAGTACAATGTGGAACGATTTATGTGATTAATGGTTCGGTAGGCTTTCGACTTTTGAAATTGTGAAATTTTGAGAATTCTTGATGGAAAGAAGAAGTTTGAGAAAAAATGTGTACAGATTTCGTTTATATTAAATGTCAGTTGATTATAAAATCAGTTAACTGAATATCTAGAATATAAGTAACAGGTATATATATAAATATCTTCTTCATTAATTTTTAGATTATACATATTTCGTACAAAATGGACAATAAGTACAATGTGGAACGATTTATGTGATTAATGGTTCGGTAGGCTTTCGACTTTTGAAATTGTGAAATTTTGAGAATTCTTGATGGAAAGAAGAAGTTTGAGAAAAAATGTGTACAGATTTCGTTTATATTAAATGTCAGTTGATTATAAAATCAGTTAACTGAATATGTACTTAAAATATAAGTAACAGGTATATATATAAATATCTTCTTCATTAATTTTTAGATTATACATATTTCGTACAAAATGGACAATAAGTACAATGTGGAACGATTTATGTGATTAATGGTTCGGTAGGCTTTCGACTTTTGAAATTGTGAAATTTTGAGAATTCTTGATGGAAAGAAGAAGTTTGAGAAAAAATGTGTACAGATTTCGTTTATATTAAATGTCAGTTGATTATAAAATCAGTTAATTGAATATCTACTTAGAATATAAGTAACAGGTATATTTTATAAATATCTTCTTCATTAATTTTTAGATTATACATATTTCGTACAAAATGGACAATAATGGGCAATAAGTACAATGTGGAACGATTTACATAATTAATGGTTCAGTAGGCTTGTCACTGGCTTTCAATTTTTGAAAATGTGAAATTTTGAAAATTCTTGATGGAAAGAAGAAGTTTGAGAGAAGATGTGTATAGATGTCTGTGACATAGCTCGTTTATATTAAATGTCAGTTGATTATAAAATCAATTAACTGAATACATTTATCTACTTAGAATATAAGTAACAAGTATATATATAAATATTTTCTTCATTAATTTTCAGATTATACATATTTTATACAAAATGGACGAAATGGACTTTCTCTGATGCTTTTCACTCCATAATATACTTGATTAATAAAAGTATATATCTTCTTTAATTTCTTCTTTAATTATCTTAGTTTAATTTAATTTTCTTAATATTTAATTCTCTAAATATTTAATTATCTTCTTTAATATTATCTTCATTTAATTTGCTAATTAAACGAATATACTAATCGTGAACAAACAATAGTATACAATGGAAAATAGAATTGTTGCTATTTCAGTTAGAATTTCAGTGAAACAGTGAACGGAATATTCGAAGACCGCAATTTAGAATGCTTTGTGTTTCCTGTATTTTGGCATTTTCTTACAGTAGTCTCTGAAAAAGAATTTCATTTCGTTAAATGAATGGTGACATACTTGTACACACATATATATTTGAGAAATGTGAAGGAGATGCACGCATTGCTACAAAATTATACGCGTCAGAATATCTAGAAACGTATTACACCTAGAAAAGTGGGGCGTTCGCGAAAGTTTACAAAGACGTGATAAAATGCTGAAAATTCCGTAGTTTTACGTGATTCATCGCGTTGAAACAAATGATATGAGAATGAATTCTCTAGCCGTATATCTCGTTGAATTTTGAAAAAAATTTGTCACGATAGTTACCAAATTCTAAATCTCTCTCCTATTAAAACAGAACATAATACAATATCACTTCAACAAAGAACGAAAAGCGACGCTTTTAATTATTTTACTTATTGTTATATTTATTATATTATATACTTATGAAGTACAGTATTGTGATTATACTTCATTATTTGAGACATGTTCAGCGGTAATTTTATTACGCGTTCTATACATTATTTTGTTTTATTATTAGAATGTTTATTACTTCGAAATTATTTCGAGCTGTGTATATTTCTTTATTCTAATATTTTAGCTATTATCGTTTATTTCATCATTTTGTTTTATTTTCATTTTATCATTTAAGAAATTAAACGTATTATTCCTAATATTGAATAATTATTTATTGAAATTCAACTAATCATTAAAATAGAATAAACATTTAATCTTCTAATAAATAATATAAAAATTATTCTATATAATTATATTAATATTATTATAAATTCATGGATATTATTATTAATCATGATATTGATGATGCAAAAAATATAAATATAAATCTATAATAAAATATTTCTTTAAAAGTTAACTTCAATATAAAAGGTTGAAATAATCCCTTAAATATTAATTCATTTGGATTATATTTTTGGCCAGTGTTCAGGAATTAATTATAGATTTACACCATTATTTAATTCGCGTCAATTTTGCAATTTTCCTTCTCGGTTGTTCAATTCCATATTATTCAAAGACCTTTCGCCAATGTGTAGCTCGTGCACTTTTTCCCTTTTAATTGTTACGCGTTCCCTGTATATTTTGAGATATACAGAAACGCGCGAGGTAGCTAATACGAACTGTAGCAATAGCAGAGGGAACCGTCGAAAGAGAAAAGTGCATCTGTGTCGGGCTTTTCCTCTGTGTAGCTCGCTACGCCAAAATGAAAGCCGAACAACTCCGATAAAAACGAAGCCTTTTTTAAAGAACTCTCTCTTCGTTTTTTTTTCCTTTTTTCCCTTTTTTTTTTTTTTTTTTTTTGCCCCTTTCCCCACAGAGTCTTTGACGATGAATAACGATCCATTCTTTCGCGAAAATATTTTTCAAAATTGCAAAAACAATTTCTCTGCCAAATGAAGTCGCGCGTCGTTTATTTGCGAATTGGAAAATCGTGTAAAAACATGAATTTTCCACGTGGAGTTTTTATCTGGGAAATCGCTGATTTTTGCGCGAGCGTGGCCGTAAAATATTGAATAAATATTGGAAAAAGCTTAGAGCCTTCGGACATTTGGCGAAACGAAAGAGATCAAAGGGAAGCATCGGAATAGCAAATGAGCTTTTGCAGTGCCGACTTAATTTGAGAAAGCCTCGTCGACGGCTGGGTGAACACGCACGCGGAATTCGTCTTTTTTTTTTTAAATATATAAATTTTAACGTATTAGCGCGACGATAACAATAAGTGGAAATATTATAACATCGTGTATTTAAAGATAAGACTTTCGAGATTCTTTCGTTCTAACTTTATCAAAGGGAAATTGTGAAATTGTAAAATCGCATGTACACGAAAAGGAAAAGTTTTATATATTAATATTTTATTGATATTTTATATTGTATTAATATTTTATTAATGTAACAAAATATTAATATTTCCAAGTTTTAGAACGGCTATTAATTATATTTAGAAACGTTAATATTAATATTTTCAAGTTTTGAAACAGCAATTAATTATATCTAGAAACGAAAATAGTTACACGTGTCTTCGAAAAATTGATCTCAACTAAAGAGAAAATAGTGGCTCAAACTTCTGAATGATGATATAGGGAACTTTATTACGTATAATTTAAAGAAATCACATAAAATGATCCATCATTTGAATAATCATTTTTCAAATATTTCATTCTGTCACTGGTATAATCGACGGTGTTCAAACAAAATCAGCTACTCGAAAGAATTGTCGAATTTGGAAAAAGATATTTTACTCGATGAGCCGCATTAAATAATTATCCACAATTACTTTTTTCTTCAAGTATTTTATAAAAATAATGGCCAAGTCTAGTCACAGAGTTTTGATGAAATTGTAAGACAAGTTCAGGTGAAATAAAACACGAAGAGAGAGAGAGAGAGAGAGATTTGTGAAAGTGATTAAACGAGTGGATAATTACAAAGAGGTGTAATTACGAAAAGTTGAAGCTGGCTACAGTTCGTAGCAGAAATTACTGGGCCCCGACGATGGAAGATACACCACGGTCCAAATATATCGTCCAGATTACGTATGAACGTAACTAGAAATTAATATGAGTAGATAGGACATCCCGATAAATTATTCGCGTGTCTACATTATTCAAATGCATCCTCATCCCGATTGGAAATTTATTCATTAGTGACGTAGGAAACCTTACGCATCATTCCTCTCTGTTATCCGCTTTCCGAATTAAATTCCAATCAAGCAAGTTGCAATGGCAACGTGAAATTCATTCACATGCATTAGCGAAATTTATGGGGTCAAATTAAATCACGAAGAATATTTATGTAACCGTAGAGAGAAAGAAGGAATGAAAGGAGAGCACAGAAATGTATATGCGCACGCTTTTTATTTACATACAACTTTACCATAAAGCAAAGTTGAATGTGTTATAGGTGTAACACATTTCAAAAATGATGAATTGAGTAGTATGTTACATTATTGAGAGCTATGTGTTACTTGAAATAGTTTTTCTCTGGATTATTATTTCATTATTAATTTTGTTTTTTATTTTGCATTTGAAATATAATATGACACATGTTATATTTCATAAAAAGAATGTAACATTTTACATTTGAAATAAATTTTCTGAAATTTTTTCTAATCGTGGACTTCAGATAATTTTACGTTAGTTATTATTTTGTTTCGAATAATCGATTTAATTTAAATGAGAAGTTACTCGAAAATGATATATTTCGCTCTCTGAAATAACATAATAATGAGTAACAAATAAATTGAAATAATTCATTATGTTTTGTTTAATTCCAAATAGAACGTACCCAAATTTGACTTACAGTTTCAAATCAGGCAATTCATATTTCTGTTTTGATTGAAATTAGAATGAAATATCACAGCGTGTTTAGATGTCAAACGATATCAAATTCATGCCTATTTGTTACATTAATGCTCACGTAGTGTTAACAATTTGAATTAAATTAAACGAAAAAAAATAAGGGACCAGTCGAGTCACAAACTAATTATCTTTTCCATCTAAATTTTTAAAATAAATCAACCACGGTGTAATAATTCGAGACAAATTTTTATCTCTGGTTCAAACGAAGCTTAAACTTCAAATTGTTCGTGTTTGCTGATATTTCTCTCTGGTAGGTGCGTGCACAAGCGTGAAATTCTATAACGTGATATATTAACGAAAACGCTTTGGGAATTTAGCGAAACTGTTAGCCAATTACGAGCGGGATATGCACGTGATCGCCAAAACATTGGTGCCTTCATCAGTCACGAACAAACATTGGTGGCAGCTGATTTGCTAATTGCTTCCATACATCTGAAGCTGGCTTTCGGAATCCCGGGGTACAGCCATACAGAACCGCTAATCTGGCCGCGAATAGCCTAGATAAATTGACAATTCTATGATTAATCAAATATGATTGGATCTTATGGGGAAACTTGATTAGAACCGCAGATGGGTTTCTCTTCTCGATTGATTATTACAAATATCCGTTGTGCTGTGCGCCAGCCTACGTTTTCGCGCGAGATGGCGACCTTTTTTTTTATTTATTTATTTATTTTCTTTGTACGTATACGCACGTTGGTGATTGATTATTGTTCGACGAGGTCACGGAAGTCAGTTACACAGCAGTTTTTAGAAATACTGCAATTAATCGATTAGTAACGTTTCATTTGCCAGTTTTTGAAATTCGTTTGTGTCAAAATAGATGAATAAAAATTTAAGATAACGTAGTAGATGAATGAGGAGTTAGTATCATTCAACTATTTGCGCTTGACTCTAAGCTGAATTTTACATGTGTAATTTATTATTATATATAATACATGATATAAAAATAAATAAAAATTTCTGGAAAATAGTAAAATAGTATCTGGAAAACTTTTTGAAAAATAGTATTTTATTTGAATAATAGTATTTTATTAAAATAATATTTTATTTGGATAATATTATTTTATTAAAATAGTTTTTTATTTGGATAATATTATTTTATTAAAATAGTATTTTATTTGGATAATATTATTTTATTAAAATAGTATTTTATTTGGATAATATTATTTTATTAAAATAGTATTTTATTTGGATAATATTATTTTATTAAAATAGTATTTTATTTGGATAGCAGTATTTTATTAAAATAGTATTTTATTTGGATAATAGTATTTTATTAAAATAGTATTTTATTTGGCTAATAGTATTTTTTACAAATCTGTGTTAGTTTAATAAGTAAACGAATTATTTTATTATTGACTATCTGTGTGAACTAATACTTGGAGTATTAAAAATAGAAGACGTGACCTAATACTTAATATTCCAGCTATGAACAGGAATTTCACTTAAAATACTTTAAATTTCACAAAATTTATGTATTATTTATTACGATTTTGACAAGCTATTAAACTTATGTAGCTTCATTTTAAAAATACGTATCCACGTCGATGAACTAAAATAACAAATACACCCGTCAGAGTGTTGTACAATTGAATTAAAATAAAGCTAAATAATAATTTGCTTTTTCGAAAAATCAATAATTTTATTGTTAACTTCGTTTAAAAACAGAAAAAACAAATTAGAAGTTTAACCTGTTTCCGTCTTTATTCTGAAAATTATTATCAAACTGTCGTGCAGTGAAGTAAATGTTCTCCATTCTCTGTTATAAATAAATTATAAATAAAGTAGAACGCAGTGTTGGCAATCTACATCTTTCATTTTCTCAGTTGCACTTTTTTCCAGTTCCTTTCCATTTAGATTATGATCCCAAAGTATGGTTCCGCAACATCTGAGACTGACGAAACATTTGAATCGAAACAACAGAGATTAGTTTCTTCGACGCAAAAAAATGTTGCCAAATACTCTAGAAAACGTGAGTAAACAACGTTGAGAGATAAAAGGAGATAGTTAAGCAACGAGATGTTACTCGCCAGATCCTAGTATTGTACACTGGTTGCGTACTTTATACGTGCACGTTAATACTTTCGCGATGGTATTCCCTCTTGAGATACGGGGGAACTCGATGATAAATCTTATTTCTTAAGTTTCTCTCGCGCCGGTGGATCCCCGTCGTTCCAAGGGGAAACTGTGTTTTCCTGTTCCTGCGTTGAAACGCAGCGTGATCGTTGCAACAGGCGATTACTTCCGCTTGAGAATGCGCTCGCTGCTAATACGCTGAAAATTGAAATCACCAGCCGATTTCTTCTCGGTAACGCGTGCTCTCTCGCTGCGTTCGTTTCGCTTCTGGTTAATTTTTCATTGTTGCGGATGTTTTTCTCTCCGCCCTCTGTGTATTTTGCAACGAAGATTTAAAAGGCCCCACTAATGTTGCGAAGAAAGGTTACCGCGCCTGGTTGAATAATTAGCCGGCGAAAATAAGGAATAAAACGATTTTCAGGGATAGGGCCAGCCTTTCCCCGATACTTAAGCAAATGTGGCGTGTAACAGGTTCAGCACTGCTGGCTATGATAAATATCCATGGAGGTTTGCTGTTTTTAAGTAAATATGTTACGAGATTTAACAAGAAACTATAATGATAACTTTATTTATTTTAATTGTATAAAGGTATGTGATTGTATAAATTGGTTGAATGTGTATAACAAGATTTTTACAACGACCATTTGCTTTGGCTTGGATTATTAAGAACTGAGAATATAATATATTTTAAGAACTTTTAACAACCAATGTAGTTATATTTTAAAATATAATATTATAATAATATATTGATATCTTAAAATATAATATTGTAATAATATATTTACATTTTAAGAACTGAGAGTATGATATATTTATATTTTAAGATATAATATATTCTCTGCTACTTTAGTTACTTCTTTCTTCATTTTAAATCAGCTTTTAAAAATACGCGCCTTTAAAATGATTATTAACTCTTCATTCACTTCTTCCATCAATTTGATACATTTTTCAAATAAAATGTTATATTATTTTATGGCACGTGAGCGTAAATAAAATTGTCTAAATATGGAATACTCTTCTTGTGCATATATTTTAGCAATTTTACAATGCCTTCATACTGTTTACAAGGTTTATACAAAGTATTACAGATTTGCAAGGAATTTTATGCTCTTTTGACTGATAACGGTCAAACAGTAAAATACAATAACAGTTTAGAAATTCATTATTTTTACTGAGGTCCTCATTTCTCATATGCTTTTAACCTGAGATACTATATGTGCCTAATATGCGGAATATGTGGAATATCGAATACCACATAATATCGAATTTACTTCTCTGAGGATGGAATTACCCCTCTGATGGATATTTCGGAAATGAACGCATGTTGTAATATAATGTGCTTTTTCTTACAACCATAGACATGTTTAATAATTAATAATAAATAGAAATATATGAATATATAATAATAATAATAAATACAAATATATAAATAACACGTTTCGTAATTGTATTTGTTCAAAAACGAGACAAAATCCATTATTCTCCATTCAATATTTTTGATATTTTTGTTAAACACGCCTAGAGATGAAAATAATATTCGCGAGTGAAAATACCATTGGCTTATAGTTGGGCCAAGCTGTACAGCTGGAATAAACCTTTTGAAAGTTGAAGATTTTTAAGAAAAGAAAGAAGAGGAAGAAACTTTCTGAATATATTTTTATTTTCAGTACTCCAAAAATTTTTCGCTATTTCACATTATTCCAGCACGTTGTTGTTGTGTGTGTGTATTTGTGAATGAAGATGTGTCAATTCACTTGATACATGTTTCGTAATTTTAATCGTCTGATTCTGTCATTAAAATCCTCTCTGTTGTTAAAAATTGGATCTTAGCGCGTGTAATTTAATGCCGCGAGTGTTCCGAAACGATGTCTAAACAAAATTCGTTGAAATCGTATGCGGTTTTGCTAGAAAACTAGCCGAGATAATGTGCAAAGCGATGGATGCGAACTGCGGTTTTATCTCGTCTCGATTGACGTTTCGATATCACGAAGATGGAATGTATTTTCAAATTGATAACGCAGCTCTCTTTGAATACTTGATTCTAGCTTCCATAGCGGTTAATGAGTCGGGATTCCATCAGCTCAGAAGACCGTGTTTAAATATTAAAAAAAAGAAAAAAGAAAGAAACGCTACCGAACGCTCTCTAGAGTTGTGTTTTTAATGGCTTATTAATGGCCAGAGAGAAAAATAATAAGGTGAGGAAATAATGTGCAGAAGTATCCGGAGGCATTAAGCTAATGCAAATTGTTATTAAGGAAACTTTCTCGTTATCTCTGCTACGGCGGTGGAACGATAGATTTCATGAGGAACGTCTTAAGAAGTATAACGTCATACGGGGAGGGGGGGGGGGGAGTAAGTTTGAAATTTCTAATAAAAGTGGAGCTTGAGAATTTTAAATCGAATTGTCAAAGGGGAACGTTCTTTAAAGTTCTTCCACGCTGCCGGGAACGAACTTTTCGCAATTTTCGAAATAACGAGAACGGAGAAGTTAAAAAGGAATAAATACAACTTCCGTTACACGCGGTCGAGATGGAATTTTCGATGAATGCGTAAATTATGGTTGCGCAAAATTAGATAAAGGAAAGCGGAATGATATCGGTAATTATTCACGTTTCTTTGCCAATTTTGAAATATATTGCCGGACTCTTGACTATAGTTTCTTGGATATTTATAAAAATGTGTTTCTCGATTACTAACGAGCCAAACTTCGATGATTTCCGTTTCTTTGATTGTGTTGGCGAAAATTTAAAAACGCGTAGGAATCCGACAATTATCGCTATTCGTAGCTATAAGAATTATTATATTAATTAATATTAATTAATAGCTAATAAAATTATTAATTTAGAATAATTGATTCAAATGGTTAATAAATATTTTAATAATATTAAAATTTTAGTCAATTTAATTTATTTAATAATATTATTAATTAGTTCATAGCTATAAAAATTATTAACTTAAACTTACGAAAATTATCAAAAAGTCATTACATTAGAATTTGATTTATATAGACAATTCAATTTTATATGTACGTCTAATTTATATACGTATTATTATATATTATTACACTTAAATAAATATATAAATTACACTTTATATATATACGTATTATTATATATTATTGCACTTAAATTATTTTTTTTTTTTAAATAGAATCTCGGTACAATAGAAAATATGATAATTTGAGTATCTGTGTTTGAATTCTGTACGATATTTTTCGTACGACTTTATGTTCATATTTTTCAATAATTCAATATTTCACAAATATTTTGCATCAAGTGCGCAAATTTCTCAATTTTCAATTGTAAATGCAGAAAATACCGCCGAGCGGCACAACACTCGAATTAAACAGTAACATTCGAGTTTGAACAACATAAAACGGAATCAAGCATCGCGCATAACGCAATGAATAAATAAAGAGTGAAATGAAACGGCCATCAAATGTTGTAAACAACGCAATAAATTCAAAGTAGATATCGAGGGCTCTAAAAACTATCAGATCCATATATGCATAGGGCTTATCTCTGTTTAAAGAAAACTGCATGCTCGTAAATCTGTTCGCATATAATAGTAAACTGGGAATGCAGTATTCCGCCAGGCGCGTTTATTGCTGCAATTTCCAAGTTCGAGAACGATTTATTCTCAAGGTATATTTATTTTCAACTATCTCTGATTCTGAATCGCGATAGACGTATCATAAAGTCGAGACGTTGTGTGACAGAATGGGTAGAACGTATGAAACGGAAGTTGATGAATGTAATTTTTTGTAATTAAATTGTGGATGATTGTCGAGAGTACAGTAATGAAATAATTGTAAAATTTTAATGTTATATATTATATAATTCTATATATTATATTATATTATATTTAATGTTATGTAAATATTTTATAGTTTAATATTATATATTATATTACATTATATTTAATATTATATAAATTATATATGTTTTTTGCTCATAAACACACCAAATTTATTATTATATAAACTGTTTTATGTCCTTAAAACAAAAATGCTTTCTGATATTACTGTTTTCAATTTTTGATACTGTTCTCTCTTTTGGCCGTAATATTAACTCTCAAATATTGTTCAATTATATATAACTAAAATTTACAATACTTTATTATTATTATTGTTATTATTATGTTATATTGTGTTATGTCGTTATTATTGTTTATATATTATTATGTTAGTGTTTTAAAATTTAAATTCAATTAAACACTGTATCATGCGTTATTAGCATTAGCATAGAATTTATCCAACGCTAAAGAAAATGCATGAAATCATGATACTTACATCCTTGGAATCCACCCAATAAAATTGTCTTTTAAAATGAATTATTTATTGTTCTACGGTCAAACGAAATTTTGTCATTATTCTGTAATTATTAAGAAAATTGAAGCGCACCAGTCACAATTTCGAAAAATTCGAAAAATTCGTGTCAATCGCTCTGACCTTTTGAATAATTCATTTTAAAAGCCAATTTTTATGCCATAAATTCTCTCAAATACCTACATCCTTTTAAAATAAATTATTCACTTTTCCACGGTCAAACGAGATTTTGTCATTATTTAATTTTTACATAATGTTGCCATTATATAATTTAATGTAATTTAATTTATTATAATATTGTCATTATATGATTTAAGAAATTTCGAAAAATTCCGCCCTTTGATACGGCTCTCCATACGTCGATTCTACGTTGATTTTATATTAATCTTATCTTATATTAGTCTAATATTTATATAATGTTGCCATTATGTAATTTAATATAATTTAATTCAATATAATATTGTCATTATATAATTTAAGAAATTTCGAAAAATTCCGCCCTTTGATACGGCTCTCCATACGTCGATTGTACGTTGATCTTATATTAATCTTTCTTATAATACTAATATTCTTATAATACTGCATCGATGTATTCTTGGAAACACGAAAATACCAATGTTTCGAGAGAAATAATCCAGTTTCTCAGGAATGATTCGACATGAGCGATGAGGCAGAGATAGAGACGGGGCATTAGTATAGTAACAGCAGGAATTGAAGGAGGAACGTAATCAAATACAGACACGGTGTTTTGAACGAGGCGTGGAAACAACGCAAGTGTTTCAGGCCGCGTCTGTTGAGAAATTTAATTAAATATTTACTTGGCTGGTCAGATCTCGACGGAACGCTTGCATACTTTATTCACTCTGCAGATTCAATTTCGTCCTTCGTCGGAAAATTAAAAACGAACACCAGGTAGAAAATTCTCGGCAGTTTTATTTGCGAGAGAGGTTCGAAACGTTATTTGCTTGATGGTACGTGAGATCCGAACGAGTGTCAAGAATGCTCTCTCTCTCTCTCTCTCTTTTTCTTCGTTTTTTTTTTTTCGTTTCCACTTCGTTTCCGCGTTTTCGAATTTCGAATCGAACGATACGGTTTACGGTGAAACGCCGAGGCAAGTCGACGGACGAGCTTTTAAACTTCATCTTAAACTTGTTAATTACCGTGTCCCAGGCATCGATTTTCGCTCGAAATTCGATAGAACCGTGCGCCAAGACTTTTTACAACTGCCCCCGAGCCACGGAAGAACTCTTTAATTAAAAATACTTTTACCAGTCGAATCCGCGGCAGAACGAGAGGAAAATATTCCAAACTTGTTTTTTTTTCTTTTCCTCCTTTTCTTCCTTCTTTATTTATTTATTTATTTTTTTTCTTGTTCTTCCTTTCGTGATTGATTTTTCTCGAAAATTAGCCTCGATTCCGTGAACTCGCAATTTCTTTTCAGAAGAACACTTTCATTCAATGATTGTGACGTAGATAACTCGCTGGCGAAATGTTTCAAACAATAAGTGAGTGCATGTAACGAGGGCAAAGTCTGTGAATAAAATTAGGAAATAATTCAGCGTTCACCTTTGGAAAAACTTCGACACAAATTGTGAACTTGAATGCTTTGTAACCAGGATTTTGCTTGGGAATTACTTGATTGATTAATTGATTGCTTAATTAATTGATTGTTAACATTTTATATATAATAATATAATATATTATAATATATAATATATATACATAATATATACATAATATTGGTTGGGAGTTATTTAATTGATTAATTGATTGCTCAATTAATTGATTTTTAATATTTTGCATATATATATATATATATATATTCATAGCCAGTTTACAGCATTGTTTCGTTACTCTCATTTAATTTGTTGAAAATTTTAAATTATTGTATTTTTAAATAATGATGGATTTTTAAATCATTGTAATTATTCTAAATTTAAATAATCATAAATTCTTAAATTATTGTAATTTTAAATAATCATAGATTCTTAAATTATTGCAATTTTAAATAATCATAGATTCTTAAGTTATTATAATTTTAAATACTCATAGATTCTTAAATTATTGTAATTTTGAATAATCATAGATTCTTAAATTATTGCAATTTCAAATAACCATAGATTCTTAAATTATTGTAATTTTAAATAATCACAGATTCGTAAATTATTGTAATTTTGAATAACCATAGATTCTTAAATTACTGTAATTTTAAATAATCATAGATTCTTAAATTATTGCAATTTCAAATAACCACAGATTCTTAAATTATTGTAATTTTAAATAATCACAGATTCTTAAATTATTGTAATTTTGAATAATCATAGATTCTTAAATTATTGTAATTTTGAATAATCATAGATTCTTAAATTATTGTAATTTTAAATAATCACAGATTCTTAAATTATTGTAATTCTAAGTAAGCATAGATTCTTAAATTATTGTAATTTTAAATAACCATAGATAGATAAACACTCGTTCGTTTTACCAACCAATCGGACTGACCGAATACCATAAGTTATTCAACGACGAGCGAGTTGCTTACATACTCGCCGTCTCTGAAACTAATTACAAATGCCCACGGATACGTTAAGTATAATTTTACCAATAACACTTTGTCCAGATATTGAGATTCACTCGCGGTGACATAAATGTGACCGCGCTATGAATGATAAACGCGTGGAGCATTAATATGCGTGGTAATAATTTCACCGTGAAGCTAATATTGATTCACACCGCGCCGCAACTATTCACTATAAAATGCAACTGTCGGTTAGTTTCACCTGGCTTGACGCAAGTCAATCCATAATTTATTACGTATAATTTCAATGCTTGTGCGCGACAAAATTTCCTACCGCGCCAAGTTATAACAAAACACGGAAACGATTAATATTTATACTTGAGATCACACAATCTGTCGCTAAATGGATTCACAATCACTGTGATACTTGATCATTGTCGGAGGTGAGCCAGTAATTTTGAAGTCATTCTGCGACCAATTTGCATCTTATTCCCTCCGAGATCCAACGATTCATATTTATTCACACCGAAAGTTAAGGTTGTGCCACAACTTTGATAATTAGTCGTTTGCTGAATCGTCCAGTGATTAATTTACATTCTGTCAGGAGCGATACAGAGTGGATCACGTAAAATTGATGATCTTGAATATCCCCATTATTTTTGGAGACGCGAAAATTTTCATTTCTTCGTTGACAGAAATTATTTTAGTTGCAGAGAAAGCCACGATGTGATAGTAACAGCTTCATTGTAGATGGAGAAGTTTGAGATAATTTCAAGGTGAATTTTCACTTTTTGATACGACGCGATATTCACTAGTAAGAAAAGTATAATTGAAGAGACACTTTGACCTTAATTGTCCATTCATTTAATGATTAATGGTTCCTAAATTGATTTCATAACCTTAGATTTTTAACCTTTGATAACCTTCTTTGATAACTTGATATTAAATTATATTAAATATTTTTAATTATATTTTTAACATAAATATTATATAAATTTATTATTATATTATATATATTTAATATTATATTAATTTTAATATAAATATTAAATATTTATTAAATTATTATATTAAATATTCCAATTATAAATATGATTTATGAATATAATATTTCGAGCGTGTATTAATAAATATAACGAGCAGATTGCTTGCATTGATGTATTAAGCGGATTTTCATACGTTGTTTTTAAATTTTTACTCTCAGAAAATAAGAACCAAATAGAAATTTCGTTCTCCTTTTATGTATTATAACAAATACTCTACATCTGTGAGTTTTCGCATTTTTCAACTTTCCATAAATACACAGCAAGTAACGAATATAAGAAATCGTTGAAATTGAAGATTATGGTTAATAAAAAAGAAAGAAAGAAAGGAATCATTAGTCATATAAAGAAAAATGAGAGATCATGAAAAGAAACGTGATTAATTGATCATATTTTCGTTCCATTTTTGCTCCAGGCGAAAGATAAAAAATGTAAAAGTCGAACGACGCGTTTTCATTTCATTTCGTTTCAATAAAGAAAATTTCGATAACGCCGGCCGTCACAATCCGTTCTCACCTTCGTACAATCGCAATTCAGGATTCTAATCGGAGGTAACTTGTTTCGCGGTTCAATGGCTTGAACGTCGTAACAGCAAGGTATTAATTTTCAGAGGTTTAATTCAAGAAACTTCTTGGTTAAACGGTTTACCTGTAATCCAAGGTTGCCCGGCTACAAAATTGCATCTTGATTGAAATCGCTTTCACGGTGAAAAGAAAATTTCGCCTCTTGCTCCAACTCGCTCCTTTTCAGCGTGTAATTATCTTCGCTTTCCAGCCAACATCAACTTCTTCCATTCGTCTTTGGTGGAATAATTTACGCTTCACGACCGAAGATTATTTTCATTCGTTCCACGTCCAACAAATCTAAATGCCAGCTACACGGGCGTTGCATTTACGATGATTGATCAAGTGGTGGAAACTTAGATGCTGCGATCTCGCAGTGAAACAGCGAAAAGGAATTGCACGATATTGTGATATCCACCTTGACGCAACGATTGAACGATAAAATTTCCACCACAGACATTAAACTAAAAAAAAAGAAAGGACACAAGCTCTTGCTCGTGCACGTTTTACGAAAAATCATTTAAATCTCTAAAGATACATTGTTTTACGTTTATAAGATTACTATCATACACTGGTTATTTCTGTAGCTCTGGTGTTAATCGAGAGTTAATTAAAAAATTTGGTTTTTCAGAAAATGTGGAACTTTAATAAATTCGTTTTATAACTATGAGACATGTAATAGTATAAACATAAAATCGTTGTAGTACGAGAAAAAGATATTTACTATTATGTGAGTACTTTGTTCAAATAACAGAACATGCAAATGTTAGAATATTCGGATAATGAAGATAAGGGAGGCTCCACTATAATTTCATAATTTTTCATAATCAAGAAAAGCTGTTGGCTTATCAAGTCAAACAAGATCATGCGTTATTTAAATAACACCCAAGCCTGACTTGAAGTTCATTTTATATATTTGAGTATTCATTATTTAAAATAAATATTTTATATATAGAATAATAATTTTAAAAAGAAATAATATTTAAATTATTAAATAATTATTTATATTTTATTATTATAAATATTATAATATTGTTATTATTATAAATAATATTATTTAAATTATTGAATAATTATTTAAAACGGAATAATATTAAATTATACAAAAATATCAAATTTAATATTGAATTAAAAATGATATTAAATAACAAATTACATAAAGTAATATTTGTCGTAATTATTTATGAACGATACGTGTATAGACTGCTGTGATGGTATCTCGACAAAGTATCACGCGTCAAAGATCATAGTTATCTCATTAAAGAAGTCAATAATGAATAGACTGTGAATTTTTATATAAAGTCAATACTTTTGTAATTGAAATTTAAGAAAAGAGAAACTAAACAGAAAATTGTGTTTTTCTGTTAATTATTACACATTGGTCACTAAGTATCACGCGTCAAAGATCATAGTTATCTCATTAAAAGAGTCAATAATGAACAGACTGCGAATTTTTATATAAAGTCAATACTCTTGCAATTGAAATTTAAAAAAAGAGAAACTAGACAGAAAATTGTGTTTTTCTGTCAATTATTACACACTGGTCACTAAGTATCACGCGTCAAAGATCATACTTATCTCATTAAAGAAGTCAATAATGAATAGACTGCGAATTTTTATATAAAGTCAATACTCTTGCAATTGAAATTTAAAAAAAGAGAAACTAGACAGAAAATTGTGTTTTTCTGTCAATTATTACACATTAGTCACTAAGTATCACGCGTCAAAGATCATACTTATCTCATTAAAGAAGTCAATAATGAACAGACTGCGAATTTTTATATAAAGTCAATACTCTTGCAATTGAAATTTAAAAAAAGAGAAACTAGACAGAAAATTGTGTTTTTCTGTTAATTATTACACATTAGTCACTAAGTATCACGTGTCAAAGATCATACTTATCTCATTAAAGAAGTCAATAATGAATAGACTGCGAATTTTTATATAAAGTCAGTACTCTTGCAATTGAAATTTAAGAAAAGAGAAACTAGACAGAAAATTGTATTTTTCTGGTAATTATTACACATTAGTCACTAAGTATCACGTGTCAAAGATCATAGTTATCTCATTAAAAGAGTCAATAATGAACAGACTGCGAATTTTTATATGAAGTCAATACTTTTGTAATTGAAATTTAAGAAAAGAGAAACTAGACAGAAAATTGTATTTTTCTGGTAATTATTACACATTAGTCACTAAGTATCACGTGTCAAAGATCATAGTTATCTCATTAAAGAAGTCAATAATGAATAGACTGCGAATTTTTATATAAAGTCAGTACTCTTGCAATTGAAATTTAAGAAAAGAGAAACTACACAGAAAATTGTATTTTTCTGTTAATTATTACACATTAGTCACTAAGTATCACGCGTCAAAGATCATACTTATCTCATTAAAGAAGTCAATAATGAATAGACCGCGAATTTTTATATAAAGTCAATACTCTTGCAATTGAAATAAAAACAAAAAAAATGAAACTAGATAAAAAATTCTGTTTTCTACTAATTATTACACATTGGTTACTTTGCATTCTCTGCATTTTCGCATCTTCGAATTTCACACAAAAATGCACGAAAATCCTCCCCGTCTAATGACGAACGCAATTATCTTTCATGCAAAGAGCTCGAAAACTCGATAGTATCGATCATCGGTCATTCTTCTTTACGAAGTTCCTTCGGTGTCTGTTCTGTTCGAGAAAGTTGTACGCTCGTCTCGACAGTTCGTCAGTTCGGTTAGATTGCTCTTCCGCTGAAGAAGTACTCTCGTCGGCTACCACGGCTCCCAGGCCTGTGAAATTTCGTGACGATTTTTCCAAGGGTCTCGCTGGCGCCCAAGTTTCCACGATTTCGAATGTTTTTATCATCTGTAAACTCCTCCTGGCCCCGGTGCAAACGCGGCGAGACTCTCTCTCTCTCTCTCACTCTCTTTACGTCTCCAGATTTGATTGGATTACTCCGACTCGAACCTGGCTGGCGCGGCAAAGGCACGGGAAAATTGCAACTCTTTCAACTTTTCACGTACGATACGTGTCTGAAAGTCCGACCTCCGCAACGGCTGATGTAATTTCGTGCATTGACGTCCGGGAAAGTATTTCTCAGTCGAACTAATTCCGTTCGAATGCGTTACCTGTTTCGAATTGAACGTCGATTTTTGTAATCTCTGGTCATCGAATTTGGGGCTGCTCTCAATTTTCAGAAATTTTCTTTTTCTCTTTTGAAGTAAAATTTTTAGAAACTTTAGAAGTTTCCTTTTTTTCTTTTAGTAAAAATTTCATCTTTATCTTTACCATTTTCTTTTCTCACGGTACGTTTTTAAGCCGTAGGAAATGTATCATAAATTATTGTGAATGAACGAACGAAAGTTGAAAGTTGAATTACCATAACTGACCGTTACATACGTACAAGTGTGAAATAAAAGCCAAGTTTTCAATTGTCTGTATCTCGGAAACGAAAATGATCAGTGATTCCACGTATCATCTATTATTTAAGAGATAAAAATCTAAAGCATTCTCTCAATTCTAAAAATCTGATATTTTTTCACGATGAATGCTCGACGATAATATATAATAATACATTATCTTGGGAAAAGATGAACTCAAGACTGTAAAAGCAGAGGTTTTTAAAACGGCACCAACTGGATTGTTACGTGATTCTTTTGACAAAGTTACAAGTTATAAGTTTAAACTATCGACAATTTCGTATTCATTTATGTTCTTCTAATACATAGTTTGCAAAGAAGTTTCACTCAAACCCTCAGTTTCACTAATTGTAACATGCAGAACGTTGAAAATTGTGTGAGTCGCCTTAATTCAAAGATTAAAATGGATTAACGACGATACATAACTATTGCTCAATTTACAAATAAAACTTCGCGTTTACTGTTTGCTACGAGTTGTCGATGAAGCTGTTAGTTACATGAATGTAGATTTTTGACATAAATGCTTTGCTCGAAACTTTATCACGCGTGCAATAAATTATTCGTCATTCACTGCCATTATACCACGATCGATTTCAATGATGGTTAAACTGCATGAAGATGGAAACAACGTTCGTAATTTCTTCCGTGCTGTTACATTATCGCGATATCGTGTAAAATATTCTACATTCATTACAATGAAATTATAATTAGTATCGAATTTAATTTTAATTCGAAATATTTGACTTTGAAGTTGAAAAGTAGTTTAAATAGTATAAATGTCCAGTACCAATAAATAATGAAGCATTAATTGTACATAAACAATAACATTTAGGAAAACTCGTAATTAAATTTCACTCGAGTTTCGTTCATAAAATATTGAAAACTGTGAATAATCCTAATTCAATGGGTCGCGTTTTCTGTGCACGCGTGCAAGTTTCGATTTCACCCTCTTTGATCAGGTATCCGTGTAAACTGAATATCGTAAATACGATTCGTGGATGTGCTATATCTTGGACATCTGGATCCGTTTCCCCGTCCGATGTGAATGATTTCAGGCAGCAGGCAGCTACGATACCCGCAAGATTATGAGAACAGCTGCGTTTGTCGTTAAGTTTGCCGAGTTAAATTAACCCTTTATAACCTAATATCGATTGCAGCTCGCCCGGTGAATTTCTGTGATACACGACATGGGAGTAAGCTCACGTGTGATTCCGTTGGAAATTGATGACGTTGTTGAGAACATGCTTCCTGAATCTACTCGCCGAACAGATTCACTCCTCTTTTGCGATAAAGTTCTCCAAACGATTGATACGGTATTTATTAGGACGAAATATTGCGAAACAATTTTCAACTGCGCAGTCGTTCAATTGAAGTGAAAATTTTTATGACACGTGCATAGTATAATGTTCTTTTTTTTCCAGCGATTTCTCTTTCTTCATACTTTCTACGGTTTCTCGTAATAAATATTTTAACATAGGTATAGTGTTTTGTGAATGTATATTATGTATGTTGGATAGAACATTTTGAAAAATTTCATTAACAGTGTAGTTAGATGATATGATTGCCACGATTATATTGATTAAGTTTGAAACCAATATAAGAACGTAGAAATATTTTATATGGAAATTACGTATAGAAGATGTTCAATACAAGAATATATACATATACTTATGATTTAATTATAATATTATAATTATAATATATGTTATAATAATATTATTTATAATACTATAATTATAATATATATTATAGTAACGTTATTTATAATATTATAAATACTAATTTATAATTTAATTATAATTCATAAAAATAGTGAAGAATCAAATATCTGCAAAATTAAAGTGATTAGAGATGAATTTAATCTGTTTTTGCGTTATATCAGATTTCTTCGAACAATTCTCGTTACTTTCAACAGCATACTTTTTTCGTTCGCTTTGTTCCCTCGAAATATTCTAAAAATGTCTGAAAATTACAAATATATATAATTCTTTTACCTACATTTTACAATGAATTGCAAAAGCGAATTTTTCTTTTTATACTTTTAAACAAAAAAAACTTCCGTCTCCTCGTGACGAGTATACTCGACATAAACGCTTCAGAAAATTCTCCACGTCAAGATTTCTTAAAATATTACAAATCCTCGTAGAGCGTAGGAGTTGAAGTACAAGAGTTCCCATTGAGAACCGGGAGTTCTCTCGCGAAATCCGATTCCTCCGTTGGTTGGCACCGTCAGGCGTCACGTGACCGATATTAATTAATCGTCACGGTGGCGGAACAAGCCCCGAGTTCTCGATGTCAACGACAGTCGGGCACGTATCCTGTCGTAGGAGGAGGCCGCACGAGTAGACGATGTAACGACGACGATAAACGCGGCGACACGTAGTGTGTGAGAACCGCAGCGCGCACGCAGAAATTGTGAACTTGGCACCGAAAGGAAACCAAGATTACATGTACATTGTCGGCGTGGCTGGCCATTAAAACGTAGCCGGAGAAAACGACGAGTTACACAGGTCGATACAAAGAGAGGAGGCCCTATTACGTGAGCTTGGCCCGAACCATCGAAATCCTAAGCACCTTCTCGCGATTCTTGAGGCCTGATTAACCTGTTAATCGCTGGAACGACGTCGCCACGCAGGTCGAGAACTTTTTGTCCCAAAGTTGCAACATTTTCTCAGTTTCAAGTATATTTAAATGTAACCCAGGCAAAACAAATAATAAATTTATTACTTCTATCCAGTAATATTGATTATTATATGTAACTTTGTTATTAATTATTATATGTGAAATAAAATCAAATGTCCCAAATTCTGTAAATCTTTGTCCTAAAATATAATAGCAAGAAATATAATAAATTTATTACTTCTCAATAATTTCTATCCAATGATATTGATTATTATATGTAAAATAAAATCAAATGTTCCAAAGTCTGTAAATTTTTGTCTTAAAATTTGCAATATTTACTCAGTTTTAAATATATTTAAGTATAACACAGGCAAAACAAATAATAAATTACTTCTCAATAATTTCTATCCAGTGATATTGATTATTATATGTAAAGTAAAATCAAATGTCCCAAATTCTGATAATCTGTAAATTAGTTAATTTCAGAATCATTGATTTCATTTAATTTTATTACCAATCTTTATTACGAGTAGTATATAACGAAATCAAATACCCCAACTAAATCCTGGTAATCTAAGAAATTACTTGAACAAATGAAAATAAACTTTATTAAATAAAATTAAATGCCCTAAATTCCCGTCATCTAACACAGACTACTCAAATTTAGAACCTCGAACTTAATCTCTTGAGAATTTTTTGTCCCAAAGTTGCAACATTTTCTCAGTTTTAAGTATATTTAAGTATAACACAGGCAAAACAAATAATAAATTTATTACTTCTCAATAATTTCTACCCTAGTGATATTGATTATTACATGTAATTTTGTTATTAATTATTATATGTAAAATAAAATCAAATGTCCCAAATTCTGTAAATCTTTGTCCTAAAATTGCAACATTTTCTCAGTTTCAAGTATATAATAGCAAGAAATATAATAAATTTATTACTTCTCAATAATTTCTATCCAATGATATTGATTATTATATGTAAAATAAAATCAAATGTTCCAAATTCTGTAAATTTTTGTCCTAAAATTTGCAATATTTACTCAGTTTTAAATATATTTAAGTATAACACAGGCGAAGCAAATAATAAATTTATTACTTCTTAGTAATTTTTATCCAGTGAATATACCGATGAATTCAAAAAGAAGACGAATTATTGTACGACGGTTTGGTCACTCGTTATGGTCCGCAGTCAGTTGCCAGCGCAAGGTGTTAATATAACAAAGAAACATTTTGTTGTTTCTGTCTTATTAAATAAGTATTCAAAGAAACAGTCTTCCTATTGCAGTCTTCTAATTAATTAAACAACTCTCTGTATTTGTTAATGAAAGATCCTTGGCGGTGGTTAATGCATCTCAATCCTCCGGGCATAGCAATCCTCTCGCTGGGAAGAGTCTCTCCTCCCTTCTTCTCAGTTACGCGCTTCTCTTCCTCCAACGTTGTTGCATCATTCTTCTCTTTAGCGAGAAATTTTCTTCTGTACCGCGAGCTATACGCGCGAGAAATCCGAACGCTTCGTCGTATCCGTTATTCAACGGCATGCGTACCCAGGTTATACGTAGTTACGTTAAGAAGTTTATACCGGAAACTGCTTGGGAATACGCTGGATGGATTATGTAACGCACGCCTGTAATCCGGTACTCTAAGCGCGCGCGCTGCTCCGATCGGCTAGATATTGACATTGGATAATTATTATCTACGTTGTTGGTTGTCGACGAGAGGTAGGACGTGAAATTTTAATTAACGGGCTGCTCGTAGTTCAAGCGTCAAATTTTAATGGATGAGAGAGAGAGAGAGAGAGAGAGAGAGAAGTTGGACGATATATTTGAAATTTCCGGGAGATCCTGAAATGTGGTCTCGGAAATGATCTGAAATTGAAGATACAACGTACACGAGCATGAAATGTTAATTAACACGTTCGAACTGTATATTTGGAATTTTATAAAGATGAATTCGTTTGAAAAGTTTCGAAAAATCGATATTCGATTTGTTGCAACGAATCTGAGTTTATCTTGAAGCATGAAGCTTTCACTTTCGCAATACTAATTTTTCACGAAGATATTTTTACATTATCTAGTTAATGAGAAAGGAAAGAATTGTTTTAAGAATGCTGTAAATCCAGAAATTCAAAATTTCTTTTCATGACTGTATCTATTGTGGATTTAAAGACTGAAACTTTTCCTTCTAAAACTTACTAACAATGTAACAACATATTATTTATATTTCGAAGGTTCAAAAAATTTGTCATCTTATAGAAATTATTATTTTCATATTTATTATTTCGTATTTGTTCTTTATTATACTCATTTTGCATTACAATTTCAAACATTAAAGCACCTATTAGTGTTTTACATTTAGAATTTCAATTAAATTATATAAATTATAATACATAAAAATTTTTATTTTTAATTATACTTTATTAATGATAATAGTAACATTAAGAATTGCTTTTTTAACTCTGTATGGGCCTTTCAGGTCACATGCTAATATACCGACATTTTACCAAATAATTTTAGTTTTTTCACAAGATGACGTTTACGTCTTAATTATATAATGTCTCTGAGATAACCAATAACAATATTAATGATGGACAACAGAAAATGCTGCAAAAGTGTGAAGGAGTTCCAAAAATGAAATGTTCTAAATGCAACGTATATCTATGTTTAACGCCAAGTGCAAACTGTTTTATGGAATTTCAGGCTTAAGCTTTTATGCACAGAAGTGCAAATATTGTTACTTCACAAGGTTACAAAGTGAATTAATTATAACAAAATTGTTTAAACTGGTAAATTTTTCTTTAATCTGCGTATGTAGGTTTATAATTGCTGATTTTCCTGGAATTTTTTTATATTTAAGAAAAAAATTCGGCCCATAGAGGATTAACTTTATTTGTACGAAAAATTTTTAAGATACATACAGCATCGAAAATGTGTAAATAAATTATTATTTAAGGGTTTATTTCAACCTTTTAGTGATATATTAAAATTAATTTTTAAAGAAAACTTTATTTTACGTTTCATTTAAGATTAAATAAAATACTTTATTATATTATTTATATTTCTTGTATCTGCAATATTATGATTAATTTATCCATGAATTTATAGAATAATTTTCCTATTATTTATCGTAAGATTGAACGTTTATCCAATTTTAATTATTAGATGAATTTCAACAAATAATCATTCAATATTAGGAATAATGCGTTTTAATTTCTCAAATAATTTCATTCGAAGTTTCGTTGTTTTTATTTGTAATAATAATAATAATTGAAAATTTCAAATTAATAGATTTAATTCTTTATGAAATAAATTTTGGCTACAAACGCGATTAGATGATAGGGGTTAGAACTCGTATTGAACATATTAATAATTCAAGTTATGCATTCAATATTGTACTTTGTCGCGAGACTTGCGTATGCTCGAAATGCGCGAAACAATTTGCAATAAACTTCAAAATTAAACAGTAGTCGAGGCGTTGCTAGGGCAACACAGCGCCGACGTTGATCTTCTTTCATATGACGGATTATTTTACCCGTTAAAATCCCGAAGCTTGTTCAAGAACTTGATATTTTCCAGGATAATAGCGCCGTGAGCCCATCATAAATCGCCAGACATTTTCAAGGAACTTTCCCCGTACGTTTGATAAAGTATTAACTAACTTCTTCCCTGCTCTTGCAATTCCAGCGAAATTCCACGACGTATTTTCACTGATCGGTGAAAATTCTCGACGAAGGAGAGATATTATCTGTAATCTGTTAACTCTGGCAGCCTTGTTTTAAACATGCTACGTCCACGTTGTGTAGCTAAAATCAAGAGACGGCGAGTATTATACGCTCTTTAAATACAGAGTGAAATGTATAGTCGAATGCTGTTGAAATTTGAATTGAATTAGAAATAGCGGATTTGTTCCACTTGTTATGTTCACAACAGCAGGTAAAATTTGTTTCTTTTTGCATAGTCAACTGCTATTTCATTTCAATTTAATTCAATTTCGTTCTCTAGACGAAGCGTAGACTCTATTCGTAATTTGTTTAGAGAAAATTCGGTACGTGGAAGTGAAATGACAAACAATTAAATAAATATTCTAAATATTCTGTTTCGAAATAAATTTTATAGATAGAATTACGATTTTACAGAGATTTCGTTGCATGCAATTATTTCGATATTTCGCAATTTCAGAATATTCTAAAATTACAAATGTGTCTCAATCTTTTGATTTAAGTACCGGAAAGTAGTATTCTTTTCTTTATACGCTCGTTATAGTTCGCGATGAATATACTTGTCAAATTTTTATTATTCAAATAATAATATTTCGCATTCCCTTTTCTATTCTCTTGTAGCTTTGAAATAGTTTAAATTGTCTGAAATTTAGATAGAAACTGAGATAGACTCGTAAATTTAAATGACGTTCTTTTTCCATACCACAGAAAAATCGTCATTGCAAGTATATTAAACTCACTATTCATGGAAGGTGTCTATGCACTATACTCAATTATTTACAATCGTATCTATGTAGAATAAAATCAACACGTGAAAAGTTACCAGAAATCTAAATAAGAGCATATAACAAACTATGCATTCATCTTCAAACATACACCTTTTGATGTTACACATTCATTCGATAATCATTTTCTTTAACTTCATTTTCTAAACTTCTGACAAGTAACTCATTTATTTTATTATTGATTAATATAATCCGTGGAATATTTTAGTATGGACTAGACATTTAAAGGACTAAAGTTTTGATTGAATAAAATTCCTAATCCTAATAATTCTACTAACGATTTTTATGCAATTTTATATTTCTGAGAGTATGTTTCTATACTTTGGATATTTTATATTCCGTGTCACGATTAAAATTTCTTACAAACGCGCAGTCTGATTATTATTAACATGATTTAAACCTACAAAAGTGATGAAAAAATTCTCGATAGATTATTGATTATAATTGACAAAGTTAATATTTCTTTCCCAGCAATGTCTGTACGAGACGAGCACACACAATAAAAATACGTTCGATGGAGGGAAGAGATTTTCGAAGACATGTTTCACAACTGTCAGGATTGCCTCGTGAATTTCGAAGGGAACGTGTAAACGTCGACACGCGTTGAAAATGTCGTGCCATCTTCGTAAGATACTTGGAACAGGTTGACAGGACGCAGTGTACTTCTCTGAAATTAAAGCGAGACAAGTGTGTTTCGTCGAGTTGTTGTGCTCCTGACGGATTCCATGAACTTTTTCTTTCCTTGAGAACAGACTTCAGAACCACCCTCGCATAGCCCCGTGCATTCCGAAAATTTTCCCGCAGACTCTAATTTTAACGAGATTCTTTGTGCTGAACTGGTGCACGAAAATAGTTCAGCTCGCAAATTCGAACGATATAACCGAGCGAAAAATTCCTAAACCCGTACGGGCGTGCTGCGAATTACGATATTTGCAGATTGTCTGTAATTAATTAATTTCAAAGATATGTGAAAATCATTAGTGAGAGGGAAGAACTTTTAGAAAACGTTTAAAACAGTTATTTTCAAGCAAATTTCAAGCAAATGTTAGTCTATGAAATGTAGAAATGTTTCTGAAAGAAATGAATTCAAATTCCGTGGAAGCGGAGACTGTGCTTTGAAATGAAGCCGGATAGATAATTCTACGATTTTTTTCACAATTTAATCCAATACGTACGATGCATTTAATATATCTAATCGTGTTTATTTTCAAACTGAAAATCCACTTCGAAGGAACTTTTTCTTTATAAACAATTCGTAATTCGAGTCTTAAAGCATTCATTTTTCATCGTAGTTTACTGAAGTTTCGTTGCTGAATAGAACTGCATAATCGATGCAGATGCAAACGTTCCAACATCTTAAAATAAAGAAAAATGGGCTATTAAAATAAATAAAATAAAATATTTTGAAGCAAGGAATAATTTACTGTATATAGGTAGAAAAAACTTAACACCGATTTGTATAGTTTTGTATAACACTTTTATCGCGAAATATATATATATATATATATATATATATATATATATATATATATTAATTCTGCTGTTCTGCTCACTTTATAAGCAAAAACATAAAAATCAGATGATTGAAAACTATAAATATGTTATTTACATCCATTGTAATGTATAATTATCTATTATATTATGGCTGTTCGAATCATACAGATCCGAGGAGAACAACAGGGTCAAGTGTCTCTCTCTCTTTCTCTCTTCCTCTCTCTGCATGTGTAACGTAAACCAGAATAATCCATGATAATATTCCAAAATCCCCCTTTATTACATTTGCTGCAACTGCTGAATATTCATGATATTAATCGTTAAACACGACCGTACTTGTACAAAAAACATTATACATTCAGAACTTTCGTCGGAGTTTCCAGTTGCTATTCAGCAAATATTTATTTCGTTTATAGTTTCGAAAGTATTGAAAGGCCGTATAACATAAAGCTGTATTGTTTCGTGTAACCAATGCAATTTTCCTGAAAGCTAAATTCAACTCTTCGAATTCAATGCTTCGAATTACCGGAAGTTTAAAAGTTCCAACTACCGAACGAAGAGCATGTTGCAAATTAAAAATATATTCACCTTTGAACATAGTATACCCTCTGCACGTTACACTCTCTGAACCTCTGACAAATAAATCAATTGTATATTTACATATATATAATATTATATATTCAATTTTATATACATATTAAATCAATATTTTTTTGATTATCTACACAATGAGCAAACGTTTTTTGTTTATACTTTTCGAAATTGTTAAAAATTAGAAAATGTTCGATCGACAATCCCTAGTAAATGTTACGCTAAAGATACGTGACAAGTTTCAGAGTAATCGGTTGGTTAGATTCCGAGATATCTTGCACACCGTTTCTAAACACCTAGTTTCGAGAAAAACGCGTTTAAAGCTTCAGAACGTCATTTTCCATATGTTTCCTTTACTTACTTTTTTCTTTTATCGCGGCTCACAGTTCTTACAATACACAACTAAATTGACTCCAAGTCCCCTAATATTCGATTCATCAAAAGTAATATTTGCATCACACGATTTACACTTTGTAATACTGCTTAAAGTCGCAAACAGTGATACAAATTCAATTATTCCGTATCCGCGGATTTATTATTATACTCCAAACTGAGTCGGTTTAAAGTCTAGGACCTTCTGTATCTTATTTCTAAGACTTCAAACAAGCAAAAAAGTCGATTTTTTGAAAATGTCAAATTATACTGACCCCTTAAACCAACAGCTGCGTTATCGTATATCGCAATGCTCAATAAAAATGGCGAATAGCTGCTAATTACAGGTTAAGTAATAGTTCGAACGTAATTATTGCTCTTGGGGAAACTTTGCGCCCAGAGCCTGATTGCGCCAATAACTTTTGCTGAATCGAACCCGCGCTGCTGCTTGATTCTGTTTATTCCGATCTGTGAAAGTTCGAGAAACTAATGCGCCCCGGTGTCCCTTGGCAAAGCCTGAACACTCCCTTCCTCTTTTATCCTTGCAGTATGTTTCTCCGAAAGAGAACGGTAACAAGGCTATTCTCGTCCTGCGAGATGCAATTGGCGCTCGATGGAATTCTACAAAAGCTTGTTTTACGAGGGGAGACCCGTTGCAAATGTCAATCGACGCATTGGGATACCCGGCAAGCTCTTCCTTGCCTCGACTCGTTTATTTCCACGAAACAACGTCGAGAATCGAACAGATATATATATAGGTATATTTAGGGTGTATTTGCACTGTTAATTGTTATACACTTACTTGATGAGATTCGATGGAGGATCCGTTTCTAAATTTATTTACCGATAAACATGTTAAAATATAGTCAACCCTCTTACAATAGAATTTTCACACGGTCCAAATATTGCGACAATCCGTCTATAATATCTATGATGATCGACTTACTAAGTCGTGCTGTCAGAATATCGTATTTTATAATATTTATAAAATATTATATATATAGTGACCAGAAGGTAGATGCGACGTTAATCATAAATAAATTAGAAAAAAAAGTATTTTATAATACTTTACAATATTTATAAAATATTTTATAAATATTTTATATAATATTCTGATAGCGCTGATAGGATTTAATAAATTTGGACAAACCTCGAATTTTTCCACCACGCTGTTTCTTTATTATGTACTTCTAGGTTCATGTACTTGGCACGGTTTCGATACAACAAACGGGAGAAATAAATGTTACAAGAGGGTAACCACTTTCTTGAGTATCTTGACGATATTCGCGGAGATTGAAACCGATGTAACGAATCACGATATACAGAGTGTTCACGGATTTACTGTCCAGCGTTTTCTCTCGTAAACGATAGATACTGTGGAAGAAATGAAAGACGACAAAGTTGTATTGTTTTTTGTACAACGGTGCGTAAAAATCATGCTTCTTTTTGAGAACTGAAGGTGATCTTCAATTTTTTAAATGGAATTCTTTCTTACATTATATAAAGAGTGCACAGGGTCAGGGTTGAAATAAATAGTTCGGATACTCTGTATTTACCAATGTTTCATATTAAAAATATTATAAATCCGCAAACATCCTGTATAATAACAAGACAATGTCGACACTTTTTACCATAATATTATGACACGTGACATCGTAGTTGATTTTTTTTTTTTTTTTTTTGACGTTTTATGGACGTCTCATTGAGATATGTCCAATCAGTCTGAGCGCCAGATCTATCCTATCCTATCTGCAGATAGATCAGGCTGCACACCATCACTCGTCACAGGTGGGACTACTTTTCAAAGCTCTATCGTCTATCAAGAACGATGCTGGAGCAGTTTAGGCTCCGTCTGAACGAGAACTTTCGAGGCTCAACCTAGCCAGCATTCGATTGTCAAACCGAACTATGCCCACGAGTCCAACATCAATCGATCGGGATTGGAGTAAACTCTTCTCCAGTTCCCCGTGGTATCGTTCAAAGTCATCGAGTCGCTTTCAGTCGAGATCCGTGCAACCGTCGTCACTGGTAAGACACTTGACGGCGGCGAGGATGCAAAAGCAGAGAAAACTCTGTCGATCTCTTCTACAGGATCGTTATAGAAAATCGTGGGTATAGGGTGACGGTAACAAATCTGAACGTACCTTAACTCTTTGGGTTAATGGTGTTTTTTTTTTTTTTTTTTTTGATAGTCGATGCATGGTGGGATATTTTGTAACCAATTTTTTTTGGAAAAAAGATGTTTCAATAAATTTTATTTAAAACGTTAATTGTATGGTGGGATTATTTATGTTCTACTCTGTAATAAAGAATTTATTCTCAAAATTTATTTCCAATTTATTTTTTAAATATTACTTTTAAGAAATATTTTATATTTAATAATTGAAATATAGTAATATTTCAATTTTCTTTATTTTAAGAAATATTTTATGTTTAATAATTGAAATATAATAATATTTCAATTTTCTTTATCTTTGTTTTAAGAAATATTTTATGTTTAATAATTGAAATATAATAATACTTTAATTTTCTTTATCTTTGTTTCAAAAAATATTTTATATTTAATAATTGAAATTTAAAAAAATTCTGTGCAAGTAGAGTTTTTTTTTTCTTTAAAATTGCGTGCCTCTAAGGGTTAAAAGTTCATTTGCACCAGGCCTGTCGAAATTTCTTCACCTCCGAGAGCCACACTCGATAAGTCTCCCTTTCTTTTCCTCCAGGCCCTCTAACCGAGTCTCCGTCAAAAAATTTATGGTAAAAGTTCTTCTCTATAATCTCTTTTCATAACCCGTAATTTACTTTTTCACAATTCATGGCTGGATCGGAGTTTCAACAATTAATTATTAGTGCATACTCTTACGTTCGTTGTAATATTTTATTTTTAATAAAAAGTCGATACGAAGGTATTTTTAATTCTGATAGAAAAAGTGGGTGATGGTGGGGCTCGTGCGGCGTCCGGAGGAGAAAGAAACAACAGACTGAAGTAGGTATGGAGGTGGGGGGGCACTTCCCCTACGGCTCACACGATTGGCTCGCGAGCCGCCAGTTCGACAGACCTAATTTATACCATCGACAAGGCGAGTGGAACGGAGGCGTCGTCGCACCACGTATGAGATACATTCACATTTGTTACTGTTACACACGTTACTCACGTGTTAGCGACGATATGCGATTTCGTGATTGTTCGAATCAGACAGACAGCTCGTCGTTCAACTTTTCGTGGTTTATTCAAACACAGTCGCAGATAATCTTGAGAAATCCCAACGAATGTTTAGGAAAAATTACTTTGTCTCTTATCTTATTTTCTTAGTTTAAAATATCGAAATGAAAAGTTTAAAATATTGAATGAAAAGAGGACCTTATCACGGACTGGAAGGAGAGTGACAAACCTTTCAGTAAGAAGATTGTGTTTGACCGCTCAGATCAAATTTGAAAGATCGCGAGTTTCTATAGGGATCGGCCTTTAACGATTTCTATCACATGTATTTAGTGAACGAGATTGCAATCTCGTTTCTAAATCTGTTTACTGATACTCAGACACACATGACTCTCCAATGTTTGTTCATCGCGTTTCAGTTGAACAGACGACAATCAAGACTCGATCTCGGTACGCGAAGACGTTCAGACCTTCAAGAGATAGCGTGTTAAATACTTCGTTTGGAGCTACTTGACCGACATTCGTCGAAACGACTGAACCAAATAACAAATCACAATATATAGGATGAATTGGCTGGGCGGAAGCTAATTCTAAATTTTTTTTGCGAAAGAATAAGTCGAGAGGAAGGAATAACATTTTTTTTTTTTTTCGTTTGAAGCTTCGTTTCCGAGAAAATTGAGTTTGCAAACTCTGTCAAATGTATGTACTTGAATTTAACTAGTTCCAGATTTGAAAGAAAAGAGCAATTAACGTTATTCCACGATATGTAAAATAAAATTTTTTAAACGATACTTTCAAGAAAATCGAATCTGAAAAGTTAGTTACCAAGGTAATTTTTGACAAAACATGTTCAAAATCTATTTCTTTGAAAATAACGCTTCAAATGAAAAAACTTTGTTCTACATATTTTTTCTTTTTCTTTTTTTTTTCTTCTTTTGTTCTCGCGCGTAGAATAACCTCCTGTTAATTAGTCTCTTTCGTCACGTCTAAAATTTGTTAAATTCTGAAATTCGATTTTCTCGAAAACGAAGCCTCAAACGAAAAACTGTCATTCTTCTTTCTTGACATATTTTTTCAAAATGAGGTACAGTGATAAATGTAAATTAAATGTTGTATCATCAGAGGATGATTTTTACAACTTTTAGTTTTTCAATAATACATCTTCCTGTTAAAAAATTTGCCGATTTTATGAAAATTTGAAAACTAAAAGTTGTGAAAATATATACACATTACCTATATTATAATCATAAAGTATATTATTTTATATTTTTATATTTATATTTCATATAATCTTGGATTTCATATCTTTAATTCGAATTTTAAAATGCATAAAATCCACGTTCCATTTATCAAATATACAAATTAATTCTGTTTTTAAATCACCTTGTTATTTATTCGTTTATACGTCTAACACTCGTCTAATACATTTTCTATCACGTTATTCATGCACAAACGTGTACGACGTGATCGAAGGAAAAAAATATGGAATAAAATTTGGTCGTTGAAAGTTTACAGAGAAAAATTTCGGTAACCCAAATGTCCCGATTTTTTTTTTTTTTTTTCTAAACTTTGTAAGTTTGTAGAGGACTTCAAGAGAAATATCGGGCGAGAATTCTCGGTTTTTCAGGGTGAAAATCACCTCTTGAATGAAGATAGGTGTTGCTCCATTCTCCCGTATGCGTTTCATTTTGTATTTGTCTCATGACTAAATTGCGGATTATTATGCGTATTTGTGGGCACTTTCAGCGCGCTAAAATTTTCTTTATTATATGAAATATCGAAAATGTAATATTATACTTTTTGTAACATTTACTACATATGACAATTTTCAACGGTGCTGATGTACTTTTTTAATTAAATCCTCGAAAATATGGATTTGTACAAAAATCCGCAATACACTCGTATTTGTGATATTCTTCAAGCAAAAATCATGTTAAAGTATGTTAATCTATCCTGGACACGAGTTTAATTGCCGAGTAAAAAAAATATCGTCAGTTATTTGGAACACATTTTTTTTTTTATTAAACATTAGCGTTAAATAAAAAAAATTTATCATCGTCACCTTAACACGTGAGATTGGACAAAAAAATTGGCGAAAGGAAAAAATACAACAAGTTTCAAGGAGTCGTAGCGAGAAAACTTCAGTCTTCAAGATCCAAACAAATTTTTCCAACGTCCCCAGAGATGTTTGAATTTTTTAGAATAAAAGTTTCCTCCTTTTACTATGTTAAGAAAAAAAAGGAAAAAAACGAACTCAGAATGGTCAAAATAGAGGCTTCTTGCCTTTAAAATGAGTTTCAAATGAATTGTCACGTAATCTCTTCTTCGCAAAGCCAAAACAGTTTAAAGTATCGACTTTCAACTATTCCTCTGCATTCAAGAGTGTATCGAACAGTCGTAAGCCTGGTTCAACGTCCTAACTGTTACTCGAAAACTCATTTCAACCCACCACGTTCTCAATTCACCTCGATCAAAAATACCAATATCGAGGAGTGTACCGGTGGCGGCTCATTAGACGTTCAATCGTGTAATCGATATAAAGAAGCCGAGAAGGGGCAACGCGCGTTGCTCGGCCGAGGAGAGACAAGCGGAGACTTTGTCAACAAATGGAATTAAAATCGATTCGGTCAACGTCAAGGAAGTAAAAGCTGACCAGATGCTGCTGCTCTTGTTGCCAATACATTTGCAACGGTGGAAACTCGTCGCCGCCGCCGTTCCGCAGCTGTGGTTCCCTACTTTTTCCCGCGGAATGCTGATGGCCCGTTCCCGCTGAAAAATGTGTGCTTCTTGCGGGCGCGCGCGAGTCGTTCGTCGAATTGCACGCCGTAAATTAGGCCGAGTCGCCGCAGAACGCCTCGAGAGAAAAAAATTTATATATATATATATTCTTTTTAGTTTATATATATATTTTTTTTAGTTTACGTACGTATATTTTTAGTTTATATATATATTTTTTAATTTATATATATATTTAGTTTATATATATATTTTTTTAAGTTATATATATATTTAGTTTATATTTATATTTTTTTTAATTTATATATATATTTAGTTTAAATATATATATTTTTTTAGTTTACGTACATATATTTTTAGTTTATATATATATATTTTTTTAATTTATATATATATATATTTAGTTTATATTTATATATTTTTTTTAATTTATATATATATTTAGTTTATATTTATATATTTTTTTTAATTTATATATATATTTAGTTTATATTTATATATTTTTTTTAATTTATATATATATTTAGTTTATATATATATATTTTTTAGTTTACGTATATATATTTTTAGTTTATATGTATATTTAGTTTATATATGTATATTTTTTTAAATATATGCGTATATATCTATATACTTTATAAAATTTCGGTTTGTCGACGATACCGATTCTCTCTCTACAAGGAAATTTCGAAACCTAATTGGCCCAGTTTCATGCACGTTGATTAACGCGTTCAGTTACCGACAGAGTATAATAAATGTAAGAATTTCCATCGCAGCCTTTAATTACGAGCTTTGACCGTCAATCTTTGTCGAAAGACTCCATTTTCAACTAGGGTAATTTCAGCGAACCAGCAAGAATTCAATTAAAAATCAGGCCATTGATTTATACTCGTGTTGGCAAATTTCTATTTGGAGATGACATTTTTTCACATCAAGTGAAAGATCATGTGCTTCTTAATTAAAAAAAAGGAAAAAGCATTTAGCTCCCCAAATCCGTCAATTGAAAGGTTTGAACACAGTTTAATAATAAATTTTATCAACACATTATTACAGTACACATACATGTACATACATGGTGTCCAGTTTTAATCTATAAATTTTAATCTATAAAATTATATATGAATTGTCTGTTATATAAAAAATAATTCAAATAAGAAATGAATGATTTCAAGGAAATGTCACAATTCGATGCAAATGACTTTCGTAAAAGTCAAGTATAAAGGTCGCCTCCACTTTTTTAAATTGAATCATACATTCGTTGATTCATTAATCAACTCGACTTTCTCTGCAAAAAAAAAAAAAAACTATTAATCTGAATATGAAAAAAGTATAATCTAAATATAATCGAAAAATCGTTAGTTTAGAAAAATATATAAGTATAAGCGTAAAATGCACACGTGCACTAAAAAGTTCGAAATACCCTTTAATTATACACAGTTTCTGAGATTTCGATTAACTACAATCTTCTTGATACAAGAAAATAATATCACGAATAAAATAGTTGTTTGGCATGCTACGTAATTTTCAGCGGGAACATGTGTGGTCGTGGTTGCCATAGATGAGTGAAAATACATGATGTTCGTATGGAAGGATGAGTGTGGCGAGAGTGAGAGTATAAGAGTGGTGTGATGTGATCTGAGTGTTTGAGATATTCCAGGGCAGAAGAAAGAACGAATGAGAGAGATGTATGCGAGAACAGTTGAGCGCGAGCATAGTGACGAAAAAACAAATGTGATCGGGAAGATGTCCAGTCGAGAATTGTATAGACGCGTGACTTGAGTGTAGCAGAGTATGAGAGTTGAAATAGAGTGTGAGAGTTAAATGTATGTATTTTGTAATTTTTATTAAATCTATCTCCAACTTAGTGTGTTTATCAGTCGATCCACTAACAACATGTACGTATTGTATCTAATATTGCAGTTAAATTTCATTGTAATTCTACAACTTTACTATTGAAATTGCGAGCTGCTCTAAATATTGAATAATAAATATATATCACCGGTTCAACAGGGGTCGAGATGAATTCGACGATGAAAATTATAACTCAATTTACAAATAAAGTTTCATATTTACGGCGCGATACGTATCATCGACGTGTATTTTTAACGCAAGAACATTTGCTCGAAATTTTACCACGTGCGTAATGAATTATTCATGATTTAGTGGCATTATACCGCGATCGATTCAATGATGATTAAACCGAGTTTGAAATTGCATTGAAAGCCGTGGAAATAACGTAACGTAATTCGTTTTCGTGCTGTTAGATTATCAAGAAGAGACGAGAAATTATTTCGAGTGCGTTCACTTCGCGATGAAATTGTAACAAAATGTTGAATTTAATTTATCCAGTGTTTAAGATATTTCGCTTTGTCTGAATGTTCCATAGTTAATCGTCGATTGGAAATCAATACGTGACAAATGTCACGTATTTGTACGTTGTTCGAGTTATTACGTTGTTTGTTAAAACGACGATCGAAACTTCACGATGTGTTCCCCTAGTGATTTTTCACATTTGACATAATGAGAAACGAAATTGAAATTCGACGGTGGAAGTAATTACACTTTCTGTATTATTTAATTCGCCAACAATGACGCGGCAGATCAATGTTGGATCATTTTCGGTCCATGTCAAAGTTTTCATTGCACACCGTCTCTGTAATTAGTATTTAGGTGACAATGTTTGCGTCGTTTATTTTAGTCTGTTTTGTTTCTGCGATGAACATATTAATTTTGTATTACGTGTTGTTTTGTCGTTACCATATTGTTTCCGAAAATTTATAGAAACTTTGAATATATTATATGTATTGTATTTTTATTTTAATGGACACGTTATGTGTATTGTGTAAAACATTTGGACATTTTGTTAACACCGTAATAAAAAACACTTATGATTATGTTGATAAAACTTAACACGAGTTGGACATCACATAAATATTTAACAGCAAATTGTTCATTTTATTAATAAGTTTTAATATTCAACGGGACCATTTGTTATATACTTAAAAAGTACAAAATGCAATACTCTACAGTGATTTTTTAAAAATATTTATTTAAAATAAGTGATTTGTAATTATATATATAGATTATATACTCATGTTTTATACAACACATAATGCTGACTGAATAATAGTGGATTGAATAATATGTAATTATATATGTTGCACACAAACACTTAAACTAATTATGCAAAAGGGTAATTACAATACTTTGTAATTTGTAATAAATTCAAATTTATTAATTTTACATAATTAAAATGTAACATTGAATTTAATATTAATATTAACATTTCTAGAGAATGACATCGTGCAATCTTTTAGATATAAATGTTCAAATTTATTACACACGAGGGCGAATGATCATGCTTGAAAATTCCTTATGGTTCCACATTTCATTTGCTCCTCTTCTAATACGTGACATACTCTTTTTGCATATCATATCCAACATATTCTCTTCGCTTCCCTATTTTGCGCATACCTTTCATACTTCGTGCATTCTCTTCCCTTCCATGCTTCATCCATCTCTCTCTCTCTCTCTTTCTCTCCCTCTCTCGGAACATAGACAATTCATATAAATCGGACAGTAATAAAATTAGATGATAAATTCTTATAATATTTGGCTCTCTCAATTATTTTTAACATATATATTTTTGGTTTCCATGTATTTCAGTTCTAATCGCACTTGCTTAATGTAATTTACGTGATGATTGCGAAAGAGGTGATTGTATGCTAGCGTAATTAAAAATGGAACTTGATTTGGCCAGTTTCCAATTTGTTCGTGGCATTTCGCAAAAATTGCAACGAACTCGCTGGCCTCGACTCCTGAGTGGCTTGGCCGGATAATAAATAGAGGACGAAAGACAATAAGATCCAAAGAAACTTTCTCTGCAAATCTGAACCTTTCTCCAATTGTTACGGAAGCTTAGAGAAGCGACAGAGAGTAAAGCTAACCGCCATTCTGCCGCATTTATCCTCGTTATAAGTACACGCGAGCACTTTGCGGCTGACAAGTGAATTAAGTCCCTTTTCTTTAATGTCGCGGCGAATTGGCCTGGAGTGTTGCGCAATACTTTACAATAAAGTGAAAACAGCATGCAAGCTTCGTTGTGAGCATAAATAATTATAGCAAACTGCATTTGTTTAAATGGCAAGCAACGAATTATTTACTTGTGGTGCAAAGATTCATTTCTATTTTTCATTCACGGAAATTAAATTGGCGAAATTAAACGAGTATTTCTACAGACTGAATGATACAAAACAAAAGTAACTTTTACAAACACATGTTCTTTTTTCAATTTTTTGTTATTTTGTTTGTGGAAATGTAATTAATGGATTTTTTCAGTATTATGTGTGAAAAACAAAAAAAAACAAAAAATTAAAAATGAACAAGTTATGACTTTTGAACCTAACCCTTTAGCTTTTCAGTGGCCACCATGCATGATAAATTCTATTTTTCCTAATTTTTCTTTTGCTGATGTGAGTGTCATTCACATTGTCTCGCAGACTTTCCACAAAATATTCGTATATAAACGCTTATCCATCTGTCATATCTCGCTAAATACCATTTACCACTTAACTCATTAATATTCCAACTTCAGTCATGGCAGGGCATCCTCGTATTATCGTACATGTTTTGCCCCTTGTATTCGAGCCACTGTTGCTGAATGATAATCTGCTCGTCTTAATTTTCGTTTGAGTCAATTGCTTTCTCCAAGGAGTTATTCCACCTTTGCATTCTACCCACCGAGAGCATAGTTCGAGAGTACTCGTTATTAGCAACTACTTCTCTTTATCTAACTACATAAGAGAACGAAACTGGAAACGATCAAAGAGTATCTTGAATATCAAGTGAATGTAAGAGCCCTGAATGAGCAATTAGTCTGTTGCATCGAGTCTTCGCAAATTTTAATTCATCAGGCAATATCTGTATTAATGTGTAAAGTACAATTCAGATGAATCATTCATAATAATGAAATTGCATAAATACAAGTGAATAGAATTGTATAAATTACATTAAATTATATAAATATAAATGTAAGTATGATAAATTAATTTAATTGTGATATACACAGTTAATATCATTTGCTATATATAAAAGTGTAGTTAATTGAAAATTCATTTAACAGTAACCTGTATTGAAACGTGTACATAAATTGTATATTAAAGTATAAGTTATTTGTTAGAAATAAATATGGAATTTGAGTCATGCAAATATATTTTATATTTCAGATCAATTTAACAGAGCTCCAGTTTCATCTCTGTTGTAGAGCAAGGTGTAAAAAATTAACAGTAGAAAAATATTATACAAAAACGAAACAAAAATATCAATCTTTTGATGAAATTGCATAAGATGATCTAATTATTTATACACGATAATGCGTCACGTTTCACTATTCGTAAATCTAGAATTTCAACAAATATTTCTCTTTTCGATTGTGCTGTTGCATATTTTTATCGTCAACAATCTAGAAAATATTTCATCGCCAACAAATCTAAAGAAACGTGTCTCACTTTATTTCTACATTTTAACTGTGCGAATATACTTTCGCTGTACATTAATTTCATCTATTTACACTCCACTATATTCGTCGTTTCGTTAACCAACCA
Organism: Tetragonisca angustula; assembly: GCA_036937485.2. Classification (NCBI taxonomy): domain Eukaryota; kingdom Metazoa; phylum Arthropoda; class Insecta; order Hymenoptera; family Apidae; genus Tetragonisca; species Tetragonisca angustula. Next base: position 718,262 of record JAWNGG020000037.1, on the reverse strand, counting down.
TTCATTCGATCATCTCATACCCGATCGAGGCGTCCAAATTGAATTGTTTCGCTCGTACGGTTATAATTAATGTGATATATTGGATACGCTTTTAATAACATGCAATAATGTTAATGACTCGATTTAAATTATTTGAGTTTCATGATTTTCCATCGTGCATCGCGATAATTTTCAGTATCGGTGCTACCGCTTCTAGATAGGGCCGTAAATTAGCAAATTAAATTACGGCGGCGAATAATTGCGGCAATTACACGAATCACGTGAGAAACGTTATTAAATCGTTTCGTAACGTTGATGACAATTACATTGTTTGCACGCAACGTCGCTTGTCAAGTTTTTTAAAACGCAGTCAGAGCTCTGTTTTTTTTTTTTTTTTGGAGTCCTATAATGTTAGGATTGTCAGGCTTTTGTCTCCTTGATCGGTCAGCTATGTAAATCTATGATTCGTGTCAAAGGATTCTAATTAAGAGCCAATTCGTTGATTCTGAAATGTTACGAACACTTCTTGCACACATACTGTCGTTTACAAGCAATTAAATAATTGGCTGGCAATTCGATCAAGTAATAGTGTTTCTCTTTATGATGAAAAAATATTTCTTTGTCTTTTATTTTTATTTGTTTATTTATTTTGCAATAATTGGATTCAAGTGGTCAAATGAAATATACTTATTCAAATTCTCTGAGCGCGTTTGTTTGTAGTCAAGCACGTGACAGTCTGTTGTAATTTGAATTGAATTTAATTTAATTGGATAGACGGGCCCATTTGCATGGGATTGTTTACAGGATTATTTAAAATTAACATTTCAGATTAATGCAGGAAAAAATAATATAAAAAGTGATACGAACGATGACAGATTAAAATTTGGCAACAGCAGGACAGAAGATGAAAGTATAAGTAATAAGATACGAATGAAGGATCAATCGGTGCGAGTCCTTTCATTGAGAATAATTTTTGCCAGGCAAATATTTCGTCGTTGTTAAAATTGTCAGTCGACGAAACAGTCTAGTCAATCATAATATAGTTAATATGATATTGTAACTGAATTGGAGATTTTGATGAGAGAAATATGTTTATAGGGAACTGGTCGCTTTAATGAGATTGGCTTCTGATATAAATATAATGTATGTAATATAAGACGCTTCTGACATTATTTATATATATATATTTCTATTATAAATAATATAAATATATATATATATTTTAATATAATTATAAATCTACCTATATATATATATATATTTCTAATATTACGTACAAATGTAGGATGCAAATAAAATACAAAGAAACTTAGGAAATACATTTTGAAAACGTGACAATTGGAATAAAAATTGATCTTAACATTCTCTACATTAAGCATTCGATACTTTAACCATCGTTCATAAACTGATGAATAAGATACTGTTAAACGAACCCCTTACAAAATGGCTACTCCTCAAGACAAGTCACAATGTGTATCATGTTTTAGTAATGGTGCCCATATAGAGGTGTATTAAACGACGAAAAAAAAAAAAAATACTTAAATATATACCTCTCATTTTGTAATAATTTCCACTTATCCGTCCTTTCATTTGCCTTTGTAATAAATGTTTGAAATTGCAAAGACACTTTATTTCGACACCCTGTATATCGTGATCGATGAACTCACGTCGATCAAAAAAAAAAAAAAAAAAATTGTGTGACTATCGGTGATACAATCCACATACTGCACGAATGCCACACCACAGAAACCCAAAGACAGAAATACGGAATCAACGGAAACAAACATAAACCTGACTTCTCAAAATGACATACAAAGAGTATTAAAATCACATAAACTACTACACACATATCTAATGGCGCCATCGTTATGACTGTCGATGCGACATTAAAAGAAAAAAAAAATAGAAGAAGAAGAAGAACTCTTAGTTATCATAGTTAAAAAAAAATATATATATATATATATATATCTTTCGATCTCTGTATCGCGACAACGGTTTGTCTCGAAATCCCGACGCTGCTGCCTTCGAATAGCAACGCAACTAACCGTACGTTTACGGTTGAGGGGGGTTGGGAGGAGGTGGAGGAGGAAATTTCCTCTCGACAATACGCAGCCACGTAACTTTCAATCGGAACTCGGAAAATTCGATTCGAGGGAACGCACACGTTCCCCGATATACACATGCAGCGGCGGGTGTATTCAATTCCCTCTGGTCGGTGCGCGCGATAACAACGCGTTCCTCCAACTATTTGGCCAAAAAGTTGGCCGAAGCATCAAGTAAAGTGGAACGCGGCCGTTCTCAAATTGATAACGTGCACGTGCATGCGCTGGTACGCGACGCGGTGTGCCACTGTTGCACGAACCAACCCCGCCGGGTGTTGGGTCGGTGTTCCTACGGGCCTCTATATTTGTCATCCCCCAACAATTCAGTCGGCTTATCCTCCGCTAGCCGATTTTCTCGGCGTTCCGCGCCATTCTGCCGCGTTTAGCAGGCAAGAATATATACGCGTGACAGAAATGCCACGGCGTCGCCCCCCGCGGGCTGTTGCAACGTATAAACCCAAAGACACACATGAACGCGAGAGAAAGAGAGAGAGAGAGGCTCGATGAACAGGCAACGAAGTGGATCGAAAACAGAGTCGAGCGCTGTTTAATGAAACTCCTATGTAAACTATCGTGCGTGCTTTTCTTTCGACTATTTATCAGTCTCTCTTTCTCTCTCTCTGTTTCTATCTCTGTCGTTTAATATACCGGCGCGATCGTGCGTCGCACGCCAGTTGAAAAATGGAAAATTCGCGAAGAATTTTCCCGAGACGTTCTTTGTACTTTTTCCAATTTAGAGCTCTTGTTCGGAATTTCAGATATTGGCGAGGTGTTCTTTACTGTCGGAGTGGGACGAATAGTTCCATGCTCTGAATCAGGTTCAGCGCGAGACGTTGAAAATGTAAGAGGGTTTCTAAAGTAGATAAAGTTGGCGAATTTTCTTCGTAAGTAATTGCTTGGAACGCGGATTTCACGCGTCTGTGTTTCGGATAATCGAAAGTTGCGAAAACGAACTTTTTGTGAACATTACTAAAAAAAAAAGAAAAACGGAACCTGAAACAAATTTCTGAGAATATACAAGAGCTGTATATTTTTTATGTATTTTCAGAAAATCAGAAAATCTGTATATTTTCAGAAATTTGTTTCAAGTTCTTTCAATTTCTTTTTTCTTTTTTTTTTTTTTTTTTTTAGTAATGTTCATGAAAAATTTAGAATGCATAAACTCTGCATGCTAGTAACTACTAAATGGAAAGTGTACTGCAACTCTTTTCAAATATATGTTACTTGAATACTACAGTTTTAATTTTTATGTCAAAATGTTCCAAAGTGATAAAAGTTAGTTTCGACTACTGCTCGTTACGACTGCTTTTCTACAATTTTGTTTATTATTAACAAGTATCAGATTTATACGTTTGTAAATAATCAAACATATGCTACATTTGAGATGACATATTTGTATTCGTAAACTGAAAACTGGGACATTTTTTACTTCAGCTAGGATAGGAGAACAATCACTGTTCTAAAAACAGAAAAAATTCTATAATGTTCTGTGATAGGAAATAACTTCAACATTTTATGACATTATAGCTTCAAAAAAATTGAAATATAAAGCTGAGATAATCATATTTATATATCTGAAAAGATTGGAACTTTTTTACAATTATAAAAATTTGCAAACTTTACTTACTTTTGGACAAATTATAAGATGCTGTAGCTTCTTTAAAAAAAGAGTTATTCTTTTTGCAATTCTTTATTCAACCTAATTTTGCCATTTCAAATTACCTGTTTGTCATTTTGTAATACAATTACTTGAGGTGTTGGAGAAATCTAAAAGTCACTGCACTTTTGAAACATATTTATTTGAAATTGTTAATAAATAGCGTAAATTTGTAATTTGTGTTCCGATAATAATATTATGGAGAGTAATTCCTCAGGAAAAGCTGTTATAATTACAAGTCAAAAATATTTTGATTGACGGTTACGGTTGAGTTTCAAAATTTATCTGATTATACTCGAATTCAGCACGTCCTAGACGCAACAGAAAACAATGATTAACAGTTCTTTCTACATGAAAGAATAAGCCAAAAATGTCGAATAAAATTGTTTCCTTTATAAAATAGATTTTGAATATCTTTCGTTAAAAATTGCCTTGATGAACAATTAATAATCTTATTAAGTGCGTTCCATCAAGGCCAATTGATTTATCGATCATAAATGCAATCTCGAAGTATTTATAAGCTAAAATCGATTAATACACTATTAAGCGTAGTTTAGAGGAAAAAGAATCATGTGGTAATCGTTTAATTAATGCGTAGTATCATAATGTATTATACGTCAAAATTGGTTCAGTGCTTTTACATTAAATTTGAAGATAATTATTAAATGAAAACTTTTTTTAAATGCACGAATAACCCAGAAAACAGTTTCTTGTCAGAATGATTCAAGAGTGAAACCAACGAATAAATAGGAAAGTGATGAGTTTATCTAAAAGATATCAATTTCTGACACCTAAGTCTCTTGGTTGATAAACCACTTTCTTAGTATTGTGAAAATTGGACTTTTGTCTACTTTTGTATCAAATTGAGAACAGAGTGTAACTTTGTAGTAAGATAGTAAATAATCAAGTGCCAGTGAAAATTGACTCTCATGTCTTTTATCAATATAAAGCAAGATAAATTGACAAGTGAAACAAATATTTAGTATTTAATGTTTCCATGATAAACTTATTTTTCTTAATTTCAAACACTCGTCAAATGAACTTTTTGCAATCATAAAACATACGCCAAACGTGTAAGACAATTTTAATCGAGTATAAGTGTTCGATTAGAAGGATACTCGATTTGATTAGAGCAGGATGTTCGATGATCAAAGCGGTTTAGGAGAACGGAAGCGCAGATACGAAAGACCGCAATACAGAGTTCCACAGAAATGTCCAGGTTTAATCGACAATTTCCATTTGCCCCTTTCTTTCTAACCACTTTCAACGCCGCGCCATTCATCGTTCCAATTTTCTGATTGAAAACAAATCTGGATAACAAACTGACTTTGCAATCCCCGTTAGAACCAATCAGCCGCAAAACTCCCTCCCCCTCCACGAAAAAGAGAAAAGAGAATAACAGTCTAAACACGCGTGCATTTCGAATAGATTAAACGAAGAAAAAAAAGAGAGACCATCGCTGGAGCGTGCCGATCCGAACTCACGTATTAGAGACGTTCAACGTGAATGAAAGTCAGCTGGTTCAAGCAAAGATTAGTGTTGGATTGGTAGGACTTTAATTCACTCGTCAAAAGTGAGATCTGATCGGATGATTTGACAATCTGGCGAACATGAATCGTATGAGTGAGGAATGTAAAAGTCAAGCAAGTGATTGAATGAGTAGGAGAGAATTGCTAAGATGTTAAATGTAGGCGCTCGAAGGTTGCTAACATTTTTTTTTTTTGTGAGTTGGTCTTACATACAGAATGTTTCCTCTGAGTACAGTGAAACGTCTCGGAATGGGTTGAAGCTACGAAAAAAATGTTTATGCAAACGCTGGATTCCTTAATTTAGGACTAACTAGAAGAAATGGCACAACATTGTAAGTCGTTGGATTCGTATAGAAATGCGAATGAGAAAATGCAAGGCCTGATTTAAAAAAATCGAGTTGACCTTTTATTTTTATAATTAATATATATGTATATATAATTGTTGTTTTTTTATTTAATTAAATCTTTAAATAAATATGAGATAATTTATGAAATTAATTTTCACGAGGTTATATTTTCTAATATCACAATTTTATTTTCAATATTAAATTTAAAATTAAAATTTAATGAATTACATTATATATAATTTTTATATTGTACTAATTTAAATATACATATATATTTAAATAGCTTATATAGAGCATAATATTGAAAATATTAATGAAATAAAAAATTTTTAAATATAACTTGTTATAATTTCTTTGTATCGAAAATATAATATTTTAAATAAACTGTATAGAAATTTATACCTAATCATAAAGTTGGAAGCTTTAATTTGTTTATTTTGATAAATTAGAATTTTTCTTCCGATAATTTTACTAACAATAAAATGCCTCTCTTTGGCTTTAATTTAAAATAAATTTACTAATTAAAATAAAAATATGAAGTAATTTTCACATTTGATTTCGACTTAAAAATTAATCATTATGATTCTTATTCAAATTAAAATGTTCAACATAAATATCCTATCATTCATTCTATAATTATATAAATAATTAAGGTGAAATATCCTCCACTATTGTATGAATTGTTAATGCTACGTAAGACACATTTTTATACTGAACAGCTTTTGCATAAATATTTTTTTCGTAGCTTCCATTCTCAGATATTTCGCTCTACTCAGTCAGACGAAACATCCTAGATGTGGATTCTATTGTGGTTGTGTGATCAGGGAGGTAAGATAATTGATTCGAGATGTGTCGGTCCCTGATGATATTTACAATTCCCAATGGTCCTAGAACGCGTCCCCAAATATATTTTACATTTACTTACGCAAACTAAAAAGAAACTCGCCCTGGAATTGGGAGTCGGGTATGACTACAACAACGAAATAGAAAGTAACGAAAAACAAAAAAGACATGAAAGTACGGTCAAGGGAGAAAATAATAAATTTGAAAGTTTTTATTCTTGGCTCGATGAAGGCGAATCCGAATACGCAATGGTACAATCCCGTTTTTTTCTTCTGCCTGTTACAGGGGAACATCCTGCAGCGATGCAGCACGGGAACTCGAGCAACAGCGGCGCGGCAACGAGGACACTGGCGTTGCTCCTGTTGCTTCTGCACGCCGGTTCGTTCGCGAGGTGACTGGTCGATCACCAGGCCCTCCAATAAGGACGCGAGAACGAACGTCGCATTTCCTTCGTATAATCGAACGCGCAGAAGAGGCGAGGAAGGACGAGTGTGTCGAAAACGGCTCGAGCAAGACCGAAGAAAGAAGAAGAAGAAGAAGAGGAAGCGTCGTAAACAACCATTCCTTCAAACCCTTTATATATCACCCTCGATCTTGCTTCTTTTCACTGCAACGAGAGATCAGGCAGACCATTCGAACGAACCGAAAATCAAAGTGAAACCAGTGGAACTGACTGCTCTCGCTGCGTAACTGGATGTGTACCGTAATCGTTTCACGTGAATGTAAAGAAAAAAAAAAAAAAAAGAAGAAAAAGAAAAAAAAACAAAGCAAAGAGAGGGGGGAAAGGAGAGAAAAGAAATTGAAATGAAATATTGAAGCTGAAATTGAAGTCTCACGGCGTGTCTCGGTAGAGCGGATCTGTTTACACGGAAGTGACCACTCTTCGCTTCTCTTTTGATATCGATGGATCGTCGATCTATCCGAGTGGATCGCGACGCGACGCGAGTGAAACTGAGTTTATTCTCTTCTGGTGGAGATGGTGGTGATGGTGGTGGTAGTGGTTGTGCGCTCTCTCTCTCTCTCTCTCTCTCTCTCTCTGTCCGAGACGACGTCGAGTCAGTTCACTGTGACGCTGCGAACCTGATTCTCTCTCTCTCTCCCTTTTCGTTTCGCGGGGAGAATCGTCAGGAAAGAGAGGAAACTGTACGACACATGTAAATGAGTGTTTTAGCGTGATGCAGTTTGGACTCTTAGCGTCAGCGATAATCAAGGATCTGCGCGAAAAGGGGGGCTCGTAATTAACGGGGCTCGCGACGAGTGTCTGCCAAATTGGATCGCTGCCACGTTCCTCGCCGCTGTCGCGAAACGAAACGAAACGAAGTAAAACGATACTCGACTCGACTCGCGGGCGCGTGACCTGAAAATCCAGGCGGGAACGCTACTTTCCGGATGACAGTGACGCGTATACTCGTCAAGCGCGAGAAAACAAAGTTCGAGGAAAGGTAACGCGCCATTTTCGCTAGCGATTCGATTGAAATTGGAAACAGGCGAATTCGCGTGTTCGCTCCTTACTATACCTCTGGCGGGTATACTCGTCGCGCTTTCGAGGATCGTTTTCCTCTGTAACGAAGCCTCTGCGTTTTAAGAAGCGCCAACGAGTTTGTCATTAGACGAAACACGGAGAGCTCTGTACTCGAACGAAGATACACCCAAAGGAGACGAACTTTGTTTCCGGTTTCGATTCTCTCTCGTTAGACCGGCGACACAAAAGACCGCGGAGAATATTCCTCGATGCGACTCGCTACTCGCTGGAGAATTCCCGTTATTAAACAAGCGAAGGTCGGAGCGCGTGGAGAGCTTTCGTATTTTTCTTCGAGTTCGCGGCACACGCGTGTACCTCGTCCCCGTTGAGAAGCGAGCTCGACGAAATGAGATACGAAACACTTGTGCGAGAGGAAGTTTATTGTCGGAGAATGCTGACATCTCCTCGATTGCACGGCATTCGATTCACTTTGATTTTCACTAAGCAAAGAGACTCTTTCAAAGATGCCTGTCGCAATTATGCGCGGTTGCTGCAAACAATGTCGTGGACGATGATGCGTCTCGCGAGTGTTCCTTTGTTTAGAGCGGGAATTTCGAAGGGAAGTTGGATGTTGAATAAAATTGACACGTCTTTAGAAACAATCTTGTTTAGTTTTCATTTTGTTTGGTTGACCTGATCGCCTCGCGAGAAGAAATTTCGGTGGAATTAGGTTCCAGAGGCGATGCGTACGTTTCGTTTGATATCCACTGTGAAATTTTGTATTTATTAATTAGGATTTTCATTTTAATTGTGCCTGTGTCTCGGAAGCTCGCGGTATCGAAAATCAGTGTTTCGTTGCGAGATCAATCTCTCTTTCTCTCTGTTTCTCAGCTGGCTGAGTGATTCGTCGAAAATTTTCTTGATGGAAAACTTTTTTACATGAAATACTTGAGACATTCACATTGAAACCAACAAGGAGCCAAAGGTATTGAAAGTATTCAAGAAATTTCCACGTTTTATTGTTAAATTGCACGTGTCCGAATGGAGACTATTGGAGACTATTATAAAATTGTCAATTTACTTTGACATTTGAGAACGCTATATGTATTCATTCACTACTGAATTATCTAACGTGTGTTTAATGTAAATAATTCCGTGATCTTCGTCGTTTTCACTCTTTCCAAGTGACCTCGGAATTATGTGTACTCTCTTATATCATATTCCGTCGGTGTTGCTTTTTCTCGTAAAATCTTATTTCTCACGTTTCAATAGGTTCTGTACAAATTATGAAAAACACGCCAGACTGTGTAATACATATAAAATAGTTTTATCACGAGAGTGCGGATTTTTATCCAAACCCGTATATCGAATTATAGAAAATTGATCGATGTCTTATAGATTTTTTTCATGTTACATGCATCGTGTGAAAATTTCCTATAAATGCGTAAAATGTCCAGTCTATTTGAGAGACTTAGAATTGGTGTGAATCATTTCTCATTAGATACGACTTGTGCTGTGCGAATATACTCCTCTGTCGTCAGAATCTTCAGCTTATAGAAAGAGTTTGTAATTTGTTTCATTGACTGGCGATTTTGACGACTTCAGTCACTTGCGCTGGCAACTGATCGCGGACCATAACGAGTGACCAAACCAATAATTCGTCGGTTTCTTTATCGTTTGAACTCGTCGGCATGACATCACTGGATAGAAATGATCGAGAAATAATAAATTTATCGTTTTGACTGGGTTGTGCTTAGATATACTTAAAAGCTGAGAAAATATTGCAATTCTGGGGACGCGAAGTTATTATTATTATTATTATTCCAGCGCAAGTGGTTTGAATAACTTCTGAGCCCTCCAATCTTTCATCAGCAAATATTCTGAACGATAGAATATTCAGAGGATATCAAAGATTGTCCAGAAAATGAAGACTCGAGGATTCAACGTTCTATCGATAAATTTTTTAACGTCAACTTTTATGGAAGACTGATGGAGTCGTGCAGCATCCGGCGAAACCGAGACGTCATTTCCACGGATTGCAGTAGTCGAGTAACCACCACGGTCGTCTCTTTATTGCGACGCTGCTCGCCTCGTCAAAAATGGACTAATTTTTGATGGGGAGGAAAGGTCGGCGGTTGGCCGGCGTCACGACGAAAGGCGGACCTTTCATGAACCGCTACTTGTACCGTGACAATTCCACATGCAGCCGCAATAATTTTCGCGATCAAACGGCACGCAACCGGCACCTGGTTTAATAGTATCGTCTGACAGTGACAAACGGCCGGCCTGCGAAAGGAACAGAGAAATTAATAGGCGCTGGCGTACAGTGGCGTTTCCTGCAGTCGCGATGCGTCGATTTTCGTTACCTTTCCGCCCACCGACCTTCTTTTCCTCGAGCAATCGATTCTCGCGACTCGACTCACCTTAACACTAAAACTACCGAAAATTATCGAAACGACCAATTGATCATTTTGTAGATACGAGATGGTGTATTTTTAGAAACTTAACCCTTTGCACTCGGCTATCCCTTCTGAGGGTTCATTGACAACATTTCGCACTTCCCCTTTTTATATTATATTATATTATAATAATTTTATAATATAATATAATATATTATTTTATATTTTAATATAATTATATAATTATAATTATAATAGTGTAATAATTATAATTAATATAATTAACTTTATAATATAATATATTATTTTATATTAAATTATATTACATTACTCTTTTTATATTACATTATATTGCAATTTTATAATATAGTATAATATATTATTTTATATTTTAATATAATTATTTAATTATGATTATAATAGTGTAATACTTATAATATAATTATAATTAATATAATTAATTTTATAATATAATATAATATATTGTTTTATATTATAATTATAATTACAATAGTGTAATAATTATAATTAACATAATTAACTTTATAATATAATATATTATTTTATATTAAATTATATTACATTACTCTTTTTATATTATTTCATATTATAATTTTATAATTTAATATAATATTTTATATTAAATTATATTACTCTCTTTGTATTATATTATAATTTGCTGGTAATTACAATAAATGTGTACATTTGGTGTATAATATCTAAACAGACGCCTAGAATGAAAGTTATAAACGATATAAGAAGAACAAAAGAACTTCTGAAGACAGTCCTGAGTCAATTGACACTCATTGGAATAATTCACGTTGCTTTTTACGAAAGTTGAAAAGATGGTGGAGAATGTTATTTTTCCAAAGATTAAAATTAAAACTGTGTCTATCATTAACTCTTGCGTATTATACTTGCTCTAGCAAACCCGCAATGCACGTTGACGATTGCTTTAAATTTAAACGATATCACACGTCAGAGAGATATAATCAACAAAATTTCGTGTTAAATACCATTCGAATGTTATATCATTTTATTTGAAGCGGTGCTTCGTAAATAAATTGCTAAATAATAATTGATAGTTGGTACAAGAAAAGTTTGTCGAGGGCAAGGGGTTGAATGATTCTTCGTAAAATGCATAAATAAAAGCACGAGCAACCTCTATTGCATTATAAAGATTCATTTATTTAATGTCTCGTTTACTTTAATGTCTGATGGAAATTTTATGCTTCACGATAGTTCTTTCTAGTGTTAACTACCGCTACTGCTTTGAAACACTCTGTGTATTTTGCCACAGTATAATATTAAAAATATTGTGTTATGCACAAGCGTTATACAGAGAAATGTTATTAGTACTTTGTCGAGTCCTCTTTGCATACACATTTGTATGCACTTTTCGCCATGGGTAATTTCGCTTAGAGTTAGAGAATCATTCAGATAAATCAGAAAAATTGAAATTCTCGTGCGAAACGGTGAATGAAACACGGTGCGTGTTCTAGATTCTGGAACATCGCATTTGCGCGCTCCATAGCAAGAGCCAAAGCACTCTCAATGATTACACACCGCAACGTCACTATTTTACACGCAATACCGGTTGGCGTGCTCGGTCATTAAAGGCAGTTTATTTTATATTTTTCAATACATTTGTCATTGTCCTATGCCTGGACAATATCTCTTTTCAGCCAGTCTTTTCTTTAGACCACACACTACAGTGACAAACAAATATTTGTGGATAAATAATCTTACGTGTGTCAATCTCTGCGACAAAACAAAATAGATATAATTGCTTAAATCGTTATTCGAATGAATTTTATCTATTTTTATTTGTTTTGCGAAAATTTTACATCTCCTTCTTAGCCTTTGTCGGTATTATGTTTTGTAAATATATATATCGCGGAGTGCAAAGAATTAACTGAGTGTGAAACTCATTATTAATTACATTTTAGAACATTTCGTTTGCAATTGCTTTCAAACGATTTACATTGTCGAATTTAATTTTTGTATTTGACAGTGGGGATTCGCTTGATATTGAAAATGAATATAAAATTGTAATACAAAACGTGAAATAATAATTACCGACGTAAAATTTAATTCAAACACCTAACAAAGGTAATTCCAAGAATTCGCTTCAAACTAATTTGAATATAAAATTTATAATTACAAGTGTAATATAAAAATAATTATTAACGTGAAATTTAATTAAAAATTTTTTATCATCCGTGAGAGGAAATTCCAATGAATTGGCTTAATGTTGATTAAAATATAAAGCAATAATTATCAATGTACATAATCCATTCTTCTCTGAAACAGAAAATTCCAAGAATACGCTTGATATTTCCTCATCGATTCAAATTCTATATTTTATTATAGAATTATTCTGCAATTATATATTATATTATTATATAATTATTATTATTCCATTATTCTATATTCCATGACTTTATCAAAAATATCAAAAAAAAACAAAAAAAAAATCGAAATCACAGTTGATTACTGTATCCTTAAAATTGTTGTACGTGTATGAAAAGAAAATGAACAATTCTCGACATAACGGTGTAAAAGTAAACGTCAGCGATCTCCGAGAGATCCGCTGTAATAGTTTTCCATGTCTGTAATATTTAAGGGCGCTGGGAAAAATTGGCCACGCTGCATAAAAGTTACTCGTCCGTCGTCGAAGAAATGGGAAAGGATCGCAGTTACACACACGGTCTCTCGGCTTGAAATGTGCCGTGGAGAGAAAGGAGAGACCATCGTGTCTCTGTCGTTTGACGAATTGCCGGATTATGGCGGTTCCTGCTGCCTAACGCGCGCGGATAGGAATGTATCTTCTTTTTATTAGCTCGAAGGTTTCACGGATTCCCGCGACTTTCTGTTTGTTTCTATATGTGTGAATGGGCTCTCGTGCTGCGGGAATATTTATGGTACTTAACTTCGAGTGGGGGTGGGGGGGTGGGGGGGTGGGGGAGAATCTTGTTAATAGCATCGGACTGCAAACATTTGCCGATAGATAATCTGATTAGCTGGACACTTGGTAGAAAAGCTGCGATTTTCCGATTTATGTGCTTGTGGATTTTATTAAAGGAACCTCTGTTTGACAAACGTTGTTTAACCACGTTAAACACGAATCAAAATGCAATTTTTGGTGAGCAGAGAGGGAGAAAATATGGGACTTCGACGAGTGACTTTGCAAGAAGTGAAAAAAAATCTGATTTTTCACGAAATTAATCGAATATTTATCATAGAAAAATTATATGTACTATATATAATTCTTCCACGATAAATATTCGATTAATTAATTAATTTATTTATTTATTTATATTATAAAATTTCGTTAACGATCCAATGAGACACGACATTGGCAAAATTTGAAACCAATCTAAACGTGTATATTTAACAAAGATTTAGTCTACGGTATATATTAAAGAATTAAGCATGTATTTGATAAATGTCAAAGACAGTGTAAATATTCATTAGTACAATGGATAATTGGGCGTTGAAATTCTTCTCTGTCTAAATATATGTCGTATATATCTGCAAAGTATGTGTTTGTATACGAAATTGTCACATAAAATTTTGTATATATAAAGTTGTGTGAATCAACACAAAACACACTTTGACAATGTAACGAGATTTATTATGGTTATATTGAAATGAATCTAAAATTGTGCCCCGTGTCCTTGGAAATTCTCAACGTTTTACACGTTTTCAGTCAAACTGAATCGCTTCATGGCGAAATTTAATTCCATGTTTTATTAGATATCATATTCTGATTCATCACGATTGATATATTTGTATATTAAATTATATAGCGGATAAAGGAGAGGTTGCAGATTGCAAGAAATTCCCGAAAATAATTTAATAAATTAAAAACGAAACGGAAAAGTGGGAGTCGATAAAGTGAAATAAATCGAGGAACAAATTCAACATTAAAAATTGCTCTTGTTTCACTGGCCAGGTTCTGCATTTTCAATTTATTTCGAAATTTATTTCAAACTTGATCGACACGACGGTGATCGTCAAGTTTCGCAGTCCCGTTAATAAAATGTCAAAATGTTACGTATAACGCGCATAATGCATTCACAAATTTCGCGACCAATTGCATTAAAAAAAATAATACGTATGAAATAAAACCTTGTTTTCTATATTTTCAAACGGAAGAAAAGTGGTGGTAAAGGTATCTCAATTTGCAGGAAAATGATGAAACATCTCGAATAACGTGCGCAATTTGAAATCGGAAATTTTCGCAAGAAAGCTCGTTTGTAATATCAAATTGAACATTTGATTAAATCGTACATTTGATACCATTATTGCAACCTAGCGTATTTTCGGCTTTTCAGAACGCGTTTTTAAAACTTCTGACTTTTCGATTAAAAAATATATATATCTTTTTACTTTTAAACATCGAGTAACTACGATTTTTATTTCCAATTATTGCCTTTTATGTATTTTCCCTTTTTCGTGCACATGACTGGAAGAGTAATTTCGCAGAGTAAAAATTAATCGAATCGGAAATTATTACTTACAAAATGTTTGTTCGCGGATTGCTTTTGCTTAAAAGGGAGCGTATTGTTGATACTTGCAAAATAATTGCTTACGAATTTTCGTTGCAAACTCTAATAACAACGCGTTCTCGTTAGGTAAATTTGTGTAAACGACTTTCGACTGTGTTTACGAAAAACAGTTTTTCATTTTGTAATTTTCGTTCTTTTGTCGTCTTTCGCACGGTACATTGTTGACAAGTTGTTTACAGCAGTTGTTATTCATAGGTGAACAAAAGTTTCTGTTAAATTTATTTACTTTGTGCTTTTAATCAATTTATTCATAGCGTTATTTATCTTTTGTATTGTATTATTGATATCATTTGTATTATTAGTATTATTTGACATTATTTATTGGAAAAATGGCTAAAGGCTGTTACGTGATGTTATTTATGATATTCATTTATTTATTTACAGCGTCAGTTTAATTCTCAAACAAAATTATCTCGTTTACACGATAATATGGGAAACGTTGCACATTTTTAGTACTTGAAGGTGCACGATCAGATATTATTCATATCATCTTTAAATTATGGATTCTAGATAATTTAAATAAAACTATTTTATCACATTTTCTGCAACAGTTGTTCTTAAAATCATCTCAAAGTTACTATACACGAGAAAACGAACAATTTGTTAAGCTGACTTACACTCACATCAGCTTGATAACCATTTATATGAATATTAAAGGAAATTCATTGCGTACATCAATCATAAATTATCCAAAGTAATTACTGATTCGCGAATGCAAATGAACGAAATTTGTTTTTCAAATTTATTTATTTGTAATTGCATCAGCATTCAATGGGAAAAATCGCTTTGTTTCGTGCCAAGTGCGCCGATGATAAATTAGTCGCAATAATTACCTGCCATTCACAAATAGAACACGATTATTTCGTCACGTTACAGTTAATTGCAACTTTTTCATCGCGCGTTTTATTTGCAGGGAAGCCGCTGCATTCGAGTCGTACATTTTGTTTCGATGTCAGTCGCGTGCAGACATCTCAGTAAGACGCGGCGTGTTAATTGAAAGCATATTGTTAAAGGAAACACTTCCCATTGATCACTCGCGATTTAACGAATTTCGGGAAATAAAAAAACACAAAAGGAAAAAAAAAAAAGAAAGACGAAGAAGAAAAGAAATAAAACGCGTGTATTACGTCGCGACTTACGTTCCTCCACTTGCGTTAATAGGCAAAGATAATTTGAATACGAAAAGAGTTGCGAGAGGGGGAGAAAGCAGGACGAGGAGTCCATCTAACAAGACCGGCTACAAGATAGCGTAGTGGATACTGAAGCAAATGAAAAGGGAGGCTATCAAGCGAGGGAGGTAGCATAAAAGGCGAGTTGTTGTACCAAGTAGAATAGGAAGCTCGCCTGACGGACAAGTAGAGTAGAAGTACGCTTGAAGACAAAGCTGAAATGAAACGGCAAATACGCTTAGAATACTGATTTTCTTGCGAGTTTTACTTACGAAATGTGTACGAAGAATAATTTATTTATCCTAATTAACGTTAATTAACGAATTCTTATTCGAAACTTATTATTTTACACGAATTATTTAATCGTTTGGCTATTGAACAAGATGATCACTTATTTCACTTCTTCGTAACTTTGTATCTGTTTCTTTAATTTTTTAAGATAGTTTCTCATTCTGTTGTGTAAACTTCACTTTCCGCTGAGATAATTTGTTACTTTGTTTCGATGAATTAGCTCGAAAAATTATTTGGACTTTTAGTTGTTTGAGGAAAATAATCGATTAGTGAAAATGATTTGTTTGTTTTTTTTTATCTTTGTTTCAAGTAATATTTGTCCAACCAAAACGTATTTATATACGTTCCGCGACTATTTTTGAATAGTCTCAGTTCAGTGAGAACTAGCGAATTTTCATATAAATTTGTATTTTTTGTCGAAATGATTAGAAAAAAAAATGCAAGAAAGATGTTTCATTCACTAAATGTTAAAATATACGCTTTACTTTCGGATATTACGTATGTTTTTTTTTCATATTACGAGCATTCTGCAAATTTTTGTAATTTTACATTTTTCACGAATGCACGAACATCAGTCTATCTGAATGTCTTACTGTTTTATGAAAAAATTTCACAGAACAAATTACTTCAAGTAACAGAGAGAAGTTTCTCTCACAGTCATTTCTTCACGAGAGTAGTTAAAATTGTTACATTGAAACGAAATGAATAACCTAATGGTGAAGTGATCAATCTTACTGAAATTGCAATAGTCAATGAAATAGTCAAACAATTATGAAACGAAATAAACGAAACTGATTATGTATAAATTATTTGCTACGAACAATAATTACCAAATTCAGGATATTACAAATATCATTTGACGATGATCAGTCGATTTAACGAAAAAGTAAGGATTTAAAATTTCATCGATACAATAAATATGTAAATGTAACAAATATATAAATATCAATGAAATTGATATTGAAATTGAGATTCAAATAATTTCAATTCGTATGAGATTTTTCAATAATATTTTCAAATTTAACTTTATATATACATATATATATTTTAAGTATCACTCAAATAAAGTAAATATTAAGAGATCTTTGCGTTTAAGAATACATTGTTTGAACAATTATTCAGCTCTGATTTAGACACAAATATAAAAGTAATTACTGCGAGGAACTTTGAACATTCTTCTGAAATTCATCGCGAAAGGAAACTTTCCATCGTTTAAAAATTCTGCAACGTCGCGTTGAAAGTTTTACTTACACAACAGCAAATAGGACGTACATTTAACTGAGACGTTATCAACAAATTTTTTACTATTACAAACCCCAATATTCTTCTTCTTCTTCTATTTTTCTTTAATATCGACAGCGTGGTCATTAGTAGTAGTAGTTTATGTTTCTGAGATATTTTAATAACCCAATATTTATCACAAAACCTTTAATTTAAAGATTCAGTGTCAGAGATAATCCGAGATAGTCTTAAAAATATCTGTCGACAGATAACAAAAGACTATCACAAAATTTATATAATTCTATACAGCCACGCTAAACTAATCACTTTCTCCAACAACGAACAGCTCTGCTCTGAATAGTTGCGTTTCGTGTAACTTTATGCTCGTTCGCTTCAGTCTCGTATCCCTGAATCACGAGTGAGTATTTTTCGAGCAGAATTGAAACAATAATCGACTCGTTTCTAAATCGTTGTCATTTCCGTATCGATTGGCAACGATAGCCATCGTCGATAGGAGGGAAAGCCATGGAATTCGAAGGCGGATCAGATCGAGTGGAATTTTACAGGGTAATAGGCGTGCGTTTGCCAAACATTGCGCCGGGCATGGGGAATCGCGTTATCTCGCTTATCCACCGAGCATGCCTTTTATCAAGCGTAAACACGAGTCGCGAATAACTGGGAACGTTTACGCCGCGGCGGAAGTTGTGAACAACGCGGCGCGGTTTTCGCGGATTCTTGGATAAGAAGCAACATATTTTCCGTGCTCCAGCGTGACCCGAATATTACGACAAAACCTCGCCGCCGAGGAATTCGCCGGCTGAATGCCAGAAGCCAGTCGGTTACCTTTCTTTTGGCCCTGCGTTCGCCTGAATTTCCACCAGACAAATATTTAGAACTCCATCGGGCTCACCGGTTCCCCCTCAAGTCCGTCGACGCGACGCGAATGTTTCTTTTTTTTTTTTTTTTTTTTTGTTTTCTTCCTGAATTCGCAAAGCCCGCGAGGGGTTTCATACATGGGCGACCATACGCGGGAACAGATCGTTCGGAGTTATTTTACAATCTTGCGAAACTGGTCCAACCGCGCGTTGGTTTTTAGCTATTTCTGTCTCCGCGGACGATTCTGTCTCCTCCGTTTGTCAGAAAATTTCGTACACAGCGAAAGAATACGTAAGATTTCAGTAGATTTACCGTTGACATCAGGATACACGCCACGGAAATGTTTCGCGAGTTACGAATATCTTTTTCTGTTGATGAAACAACAAGTAATGATCAACGCCTTGCGCTGGTAAATGATTCGCGGACCATAACGAGCGACCGAGCCGTACACAGTAATTCGTCGCCTTCGTTTTCATTTGAACTCGTCGGTATGATAAAACAAATACGTTTGTCATTTGCTTCGCCTGGGTTACACTTGTAAATAAACATACTTGAAACTGTGAAAATGTTGCAGTTTGGGACAAAAAATCCTCGACGTAGAACATACCAGTGAGAAATATACCATTCTTTGAAAAAAACTTGATATTGACAGTGAGAACACACATAACGTGTGATTAGTTATTCAATTATACTCTTCGCTACTCGTTTATTTTGAAAGTTTCAAAATTTCAATTAATTGAGATAAACGAACATTTTAAGAACATTTTAATTATATTTATGTGATGAATGAAAAGTTTACTCGATTTTCTCGGAAAGAGAAAAGTGTCTTCTATCAGAAAAATATTGAAGTTATTGTATAGTGAACTGCAGAACTCGTGAACGATTCTAAAAACTCAATCGTCTGGACATTTTGGCCAGCGTTGTTGGAGTCTGACAAAATTCACGGTTTAATACGAATAAATGAGAGTACGACATTATTTCCCGACCAACCTAGCATTTTGCAACACAAGCCGTCGATCAATTTCTCAGATCAATTACTCAAAAAAAAAAAAAAAAAAAGAAACAAATCGATCGTTTACTATTACTCTCCTTCAGTGGGTATCTGTAAGAAAAACGCATAAAATCCATACGAAAATTCCAACTTTTCGCAAAAACCTTCATCCCGGGCAAACATTTTCCAAGCGTCGTGGATATATCAGAATAGAAACAAGAGAGAAAGAGAGAGAAACAGAGAGGAAGCACGAATCTTCCTCCGATAAATATTTACTGAACTGTAAAATCGTAGTGAAAAGATAGAGAATAGTTTGTACGCGGGCCCGTTCGGAACAATCAGAGCGCTCTGTGTTACGTTTCGCTTCACCGACGTAAAATTTATCCACAGATCCCCAGATGAAAAAGCGTGTCCCGCGCCGCGGAAGAAAACGAATTCCATTTTGCCTGGCACTCGTTCATTCCAATATTCCAGCGGGTACGAATCGAATCTCACCCGTTGTCGAGTGAATGCCGCGCTCGAATTTCGGAGGGAACACCGAGTGTTACCCAACACCAACGGCGAATTTACCCGTGGCAGATCGTTGACTCTCGGATCGACACACGAGACCATCACATATCCGTGTACGTATAATAGACTGGGTAAGTTCTCTAGCGCTAGGTTATACACGCTCTGCGCTCGCTCTCCCCGCCGCCCAGTTCTCCAATTGTCGCGTTTTCCAACTTGAAGTTTCTCGGCGAGAGGACCGACCAGTTGGACAGGGACGAAGCACGAGAGAAGGAAGGGGAGACGATAATTCCAAATTCCGCCATTTTTCTATTTTTTTTTTTCTTTTTTTTTTCTTGCGACGCCCTCGGACGATATAAGCGATACATTTTGTCGACGAACCAGCTGCTGGGGTAGGTTTGCGGTATGTTGGGGGTTAGGTGGGTTTAAAATTGTCCCACTTTTTTTTTTTTTTTTGACAGTTAATGCATGGTGGGATATTTTTTAACTCACCCAACAGCGTGTTTCAGTGAATTTTGTTTGAAACGTTAGTTGCATGGTGGGATTGTTTATACCCCACTCTGTAATAAATTTATTTCGCTTTTAGAAGTATTTTGTGTTTAATAATTAAAGTAAACGTTCTTTTTTCTTTTTTTATATAAAAAAGGAATTCCGTGCAGGTAAAGTTTTCCTTTTTTTTCTCTTTTAAATTGTGTGCCCCTAAGGATTGAAGGGAGGATGGATTACTCCGAGTCATTCAAATTTCTTTTTTCTTCTTATTGTGAAAATTATTGGACGAAAGGTTCTTCTTTTCTTTGAAGTGTGCGAGTATGACTTTTCACCTTGTATAATGATTTTTTTTTTAGGTTAAAACGGAGGCAAGGAGGAAGAAACTAGTGCACTAAATATTTAAAGATATTTCAGACAGTGTGATAAATTGCGTTTAATAGTTCTGCGAACCTACTTATCGCGAACGTAACGTGTCATACAGTCACGAAAAATGAATGTTCCTCGTTTCTTTCCTTTAGCTTTCAAATATTATAAATAGCGACGTTGTGTATTATATTTGAGTTCTAACGTGTTAATGTTAAAACTCAGAAATAGGTAAAGTTTGCGAATTTTTTTTTGTGAATAATTGTTGAATAAAATTCGCAATTTTCGAGGTATGCAAATATAACTTTATGTATTAATTAAGTCCAAATACTCCTTGATATTGAAATCAAAAGTTAGGTAAAAATTGGCGAGTAGATACTAACAATAACTAAAACATTCTAAGTTTTTGAGATGTATAATGTTTTTTAAATCGAAATGGTAGAGTCATTGCCATCACTGGACAAAGAATTGAAATATTTCAAGTAAAAAATCCTTATTAGTTTAGAAATAAAAATGTATTTTCTAAAACGACAATTTGATCATGTTACTTATCGAAGAGCATTAAATGGTTATCAATTTTATATTTATAAATAATTGAACAATTGAAAATAGGAAGATACACAACACATTTCTGTTGATAAATTCACAGAAAGTTTTTACTTCAGGTATACTCCAATCTTTTGCAACAATATTGCAGATCGAAATGACGTTTCGAAATTAGTGATCAACTTTGTCATCTGGTAACATTTCGACTTAAGAAGATTAAAATGCAAATCTGAAAATTATCTACAGTTCGAGTTCTAATTCACTTGCATGTCTGAGAAAATTGGAATTTTTCGTTTAATAATTACCAAACTGCATTTTTAGAAAATTTCAAGACACAACAGTCGTAGCACGTAACATACGAAAAGTATATGAAATAATAATTTTTTTATTTACATTTCAAATTTATAAATTATATTTATCTTTAAAGATACAATTTTTGGGTAACAGTTCATGAAAAAAATCGCAAACTTTCGCTATTTCCAAACAATTCAAGATGGTTTATATTGATCAAATTCGAAATGAACAATACTTTAAGCCATTGCTCGAAAGTATCTTCTGCAAGTGTCAAAGTATGGTTTGTTCGCATTCGATTTACTTTAAGTAACAGAGAATAATTTGTTATATAGAAAATAATTTACGTTTTATCAAAGTTTTTCGTAAAATTCCATTTTGTCATAAAAAAGGGGAATTGACGTTAGAACTATCTATTTACCATTAAAACGACCCAAAGTCCAAACAATAATTTTACGACGAAGTAATAATTAATAATTTTTCAAAAGAAATTTTTTATATTTACAGCAATTTTTACGTGCATTTTCACGATTTTTTTTTTTTTTTTAATGTAAACAGTAGCTTGCGTTCCCAAGTTTAACGTGTTTCAATAGCATTATAAACTTTTTCCTATTCCTCGCGATTTCGTTTCTCAGATACAAACTTTCGTCGTTGGCCGTTCTAATGTTAAAGGATGAACAGCGAGGTTCTTGCATATATTAAGCTGGTGCATATGAAATATCGTTTTCTTAAAGTTTGTCACATCGTTGATTTTCACCATATTAAAAGAGGAGGGGAATTTACTGTAAGTCATGTTGAGAAAATTCATAATAGAAGTACGAAACTTCATTACTGCGAAAAGATTGGAAAAAGTATCTCGAGAAATGTTGAACACAAACAACAGTCGAATAATAATTACACAACTGATGACTCTGTGAATGACTTCAAATGTTTCTAATGATATTTGTTATTAATATAATCGTTAGCGATCTTTTTAATTTATAAATTATTTCAAAGAAATTGTAACACCTTTGTTCTGAGAATTTTCCAATTTTAAAGTCTGACATATCGAAAGAAAATAATTAAAAAAGTATGTTGAGTGATACGAGAAATTGTACAGTATCATATTACCATAAATTGTTTGGAAAACATTTTCAAACGAAGAAATTACTACAGCTTCGTTCGAATGATTTTTGGATTCAATCTTTTCGCGCGAAATTGAAATTTTGAATACGACGAGAACGACGTTTGATACGCGCCAGCCCAACTTATTCCTTATATTAATTCATCCGAAACATGTTATCGAACGAGCAACCTGAGAAATCTAAGAAAGTTCGTCGAGACATTTTTGCTCGTCTCTGTGTGAAAAACTGTTGCGAATGAAATTTCGAAAAGTCCCGCGAGTAACTCGACTACGACGAACCTTCCCAATTTCTGCTGTGAAATCTGTGGAAAGAATTCCCGGGGTATTATCAACGGTTTCTAATTTCGAGCCAGATTCAATGCGTCCGTTGAAGAGGTCGAAATTCATTTCATCGGTAGTCTTGGATTTGATGTCTATCGCGAAAGTCGACCGCAGAGCAAACTGTTCATCTGACGACGAAGCCCGAGCTTAAGTATACAGGGTGTTTCGTAACTAACGAGTGGGAGACGATTCTGAGGAAAAAAAAAAAAGAAATAAATCGAGAAGAAAGAGCAAAATTTTCTCGCCGAAACCTTCGTTCTAGGAAAAAGTCTGGAGTTCGAAAATTTATCAGGTGTATTATTTCTAGGGAAGAATAATTGTTCTACGGTTATTCTACGTGTGAAAATGAGTAAAATAAATATAATGTACTTATATTATGTTTATTTAATTATATTATATTTAAATATACTTGTATTATAATATATTACGTCATACTTAAATATACTTACATTATATTATAATATTGTATTATATTTAAATATACTTACATTATATTATAATATTGTATTATATTTAAATATACTTGTTTTATAATGTATTACGTCATATTTAAATATACTTACATTATATTATAATATTGTATTATATTTAAATATACTTTTTTATAATATATTACGTCATATTTAAATATACTTACATTATATTATAATATTGTATTATATTTAAATATACTTGTTTTATAATGTATTACGTCATATTTAAATATACTTACATTATATTATAATATTGTATTATATTTAAATATACTTTTTTATAATATATTACGTTATATTTAAATATACTTATATTATAATATTGTATTATATTTAAATATATTTGTTTTGTAAGTTGCTTCATTCTCGAAAAACTCGAGTTTGAAAATTTATCGAATACACGTGTACGAAACTTGAAATTTCTTTGAAAATGACAGCTCAAACGAAAAAAAAACATGCTTTCTCATTTATTTCCGCGCATAGAATATTCACATGCGGGTTAACTATATTGTTTGATAAATTGTCACACTTGGGAACAAACTTGCTTTGCTTAACAAAAGAATTTCGTTCTCTCCTTTCGACTCGTTTCCTCACGTACTGTAGAGTCATCGTGTCGTCAATAGTTAGGGGACACCCTGTATCGGCGTGCATCGTCGTGTTCTCCCTTTTCACTGAGTTTATACCGGATCTTCGAGCCCCTCGCTCGAACATCCGGATTCAAACGAGTCCCAGGTCCAACTGATTGACTCCGAACACAGGAACATCGTATAAATGCAAAGTTAGTGTGTCTGACTGAGTAATTATTTGTGAAATTTGTACACGAGGGTAATTAATCGTCGATAATTCCCGGCTCTGTCGGCGGAACCGCTTTCTTCGAAACTGCGTTACTTCTTTCCTTACGCCGACAGAGAACGAAACGGTGAATTTGTCATTTGCTCCTCGCCATATCGAACATCAAGGAAATGATTTTTCGCTTATCACTGCGTTCGACAGAATGCGCGAGCGCGTGAGAATCGATGTTCGAGGTGCGACGATGTTTGTTCGGATGAGAAAACATTCTTTTTTCGTTGTTACTCGATACGATGATTCGATCGAACGTTGACGACAGTGTGATCGTTTTGTCATTTATCATTGTTACAGTGAGAACGTGAAATATTATTCAGATGTGTTTCAATACCTCGTTCTTTGTGCAAGCGGGGAAAATTTCCATTGCACGAGGTACGATGATTCGATTTCGTTGATAACGAAATAATTCTTCATTTCGACAATGTTCGTGATATAAAACTATCATTGGGTTATAAAAATATACATGCGTCATACTCTTTTCATTACGCAGAGAAAAACAAAATGGGCGGAATTTTCATTGCTCTTTGAGCACATTACAGCGGTTCGATCGGACGTCAATAACGAAATCATTTTTTGCTTATCAGTGTCATTGGCAGAATGCGTGAGTGTTTGACGCTTGAGATACGGAGATATTGTTCAGATATAAACGTATTGTTCGAATATACACTTTCGTCTATGAATCATCGAATATTTAATATTGAATCACCGAATAAAGTCTTTATTGTCTTCAATTATTTTTGAAACATGTTCGTCTATCTGCATAAATTCTATGAATCTCATTTCCACTGCACAATTACATAATTACAACATTTTTATTAAATGTTTAAACTGCATTAAAAAATATTTTTTAAGTTTTATAATACCATTTATAATTCTAGTTTCCAAGTTTTACGATATAATCGGATATTGATCTTCTTCTTGGTTTATTTGAATCACATATGTACACTATTGTAAATAGAGTAAAATTAGATAATAAAACTGTACGAGAAGATAATCAGTTTCTTCAAAAATATCTCTTGATTTATAGACAGAAGTGTATTTCTTTCCTTACATAAACAGAAAGAAAGGTGGGAAATTTTCATTGTTTCTATGGTGGTGTAAGTCAAAATTTCTGCAGTTTGAGTTGATAATACTTCTCAAGTGTTTTGAAGGCTCTGTGTGTTTAATTTTATGGCCAGCTGTTGTTACATTGTCTCGTTTATTAACGAGAAAATTCAGTGCTTCGTTTCGGTAATTAACTGCAAAGGTAACCTCCAAACGTGAAGTATAATTTTACGAGAAACATCATAAAAGATGACTTACACGGCTACGAGTCCCAGCTCATTCGTATTATAACGATTCGATCGGGCGTTAATAACGAAATGATTTTCAGAGTGTGCGAATAACAAATTTCGATGCTCGCGATGCGGAAATATTATTCGGATGTTTTGTTTGTTCCCGGTCTGAACCCCTTTCCCGTCTGCGAAAGCAATCGATGACCCGTAGCACAGATGATTGCGTTAAAATGTCTCATAAAGTATTAGGCAGTCGCTCGGACTTGAATTAATTTTTGAATCATTCGCGCGAATAACGACAGTGAGCGTCAAAAGTGAGTGTACACTTAGGAAACATTCGTATAATATTTATGAATCACATTAAACAATTAGTTTATCCCGATATTATTCCGGGGTTGTAAGTATTTCTGTGACATTGTTTGTCAACGATAATGCGAGTACGCTGTGCTATTCAACACGAATTGACAGAGAAAAGAAATTAGAAAATGGAGAAAAATGCTATTACTCGAACTGCAGTATAAAGTTTATCTTCTATTTATTGTACATATCATAGTTATTAAAAAGTAACTTGTAAAACGTGTTTCTCCGTGTTCCTCTTATTATATATTCGAAATTCATAATTTTGTTGCACCTGTGGTTCCCACACTTTAAGAACCGTAGGTCACTTTCGCGAACAATAATTTTTTGAAACTCGCGTGTAATGCATTGCACACAACAAAGTGAGAATGTATAATCTCGACATGTGCTTTCACATTTTCACAAATATTGTCCAACTTTTCATCGACACGTATTTTCGGATATCTTCTCTATCGTCACGCCTCCACGTCAAATTGACGATCGTTTGCTACACAATTTTCTTCAAACTCGACCGATTCCTCGTTACAATCTTTATGCTTTCGAACACATATATTCACTTTTGACTTTCACGATCTTTGCACGCTGATCGAAACAATATCCTCCACGCCTCTTTGTTCATTGCAAACGAATGTTTATTCCTGACAAAACGAAACTTTCGACACGCACGATATTTTCTGAGACGTTACCCGACACCTGCGCATTGGAAAATTGAATTGCCAGAATTTTATTCGGACACGTGTTATACTGACAGGTATTTCTGTAAAAAGGCGCGTTTAACGACACGTTCGTTTAACAGTGGCGAACGAATTCTTTTCTTTTTTTCGTTTTTTCTTAATTTTTGTGCCGAGCAATCTTCGCGCTCACTCTCTCCCTCTCTCTCTCTCTCTCTCTCTCTCTCTCTCTCAGTCGATAACACGAACTGTCCGCCCGAATTGGTAGCTGGTTTTTCTACGATATCAGCTGTTTCCACAATCCGTGGAAATCGTGTGATTTTCAATCCATTTTGTTTCCCGGTACATTCAGTTCCGCTAACGTTTTACGCAAACAATCGAAGTTATTTGACATAGTCCGTAATTGGTATGGCGAACACGTAAAGTTACGTGATCAGCTTGAATATTGACGAACGTAAATACACGAGATTGATTGCACGTTGTTGCGCGGGGAAGGGGCGGGGAGAAAGGGGGAGGATAAAAAAAAAAAAAAGAAAAACAGCCGACGGAAAAAAAATTCACTGCCGAGAATTTCAAGCGAAACGAATCAAAAACTCTCGAATTCCGATAACTTTAATTTTTTCCACATTTAAACATGCGTAAAGAAAAAAAGAAAAGGAAGGAGGAAAGAAAAAAAAAAGCAGAGAGAAGAACTGTCCGGTAGTGAATTCTGTTGCGTGTTTCGATTTTTTTTTTTTCTCATCACTGCCATTAGCTGCCACGTATAACATATACATACATGTAACATGCATAAAAGCACGTTGAATGTACGATACTCGATAGAGAAGCAAAAAGAAAAAAAGAGAAAAAACCAAAAAAAAAAAAAGAAAAAAAAACGAAACGAAGACATTATCTCTCCACATTGCCGACTAATTACGATTTACTTTCGATTGACATTTTGTACTAACGTTTCATCCTTCTAGAACAATAAATAAACGCGTCATCTAATAAGTACGAACCTAATAAGTAAGAAATGTACGATAATTATCACTGCATCATCGTGAGAATATGTTAACTGTTATTAAAAGAAAAGAACAAAACGAAAAAAAAAGAAATTTGTTGCAGATGTAAAGAATGTCCATTCGTAAGACCATGTGTTGTAGCGAGAATGTAATAAAAAGTATGTATTACGAAAGTGTTCGATTTCACTGATTCAACACCGTTGATCGTTTTATCTTCGAAATCATTTTCAGGTGTTGCATGTAACCTAACGATATGATGATACGTTCGTCAAGGTAGGTATAAATTGTGCTTTGCTAATTGACACTGTAAGATTTAGTCATTTGTTACAATTGCAGACTTATTTGCGCATTTTCAAAAGAATTTGAGATTCCAAAAATGTACAAATTGTACAAAATCTAGAGATTACATCGCTTGTTAATAATATTTAACAGATGAAGCAAATTTTGATTTTATTCGGAATTTATTTGTTTATTTTTTTATTTCTGTATTTTCTGTGTTGTGTATATTATATTATAGAAATATTTTTATAATATGATATAATATAAATATTTCTATAACATAATAATATAAAATATATACTCTACATTTTATTTCTTGGTGTTTATGAAAATATAAAAATCACACAATTGTTCAGTTCTAATGTCGTGTTATTTTTTTTCCTTTTAGTAAATAATTTTGTAAATATATGATCAACGAAGGAGTTCACTGTCGTGATTTAAGGAGAAATCGAGGTAAGATGACTGATTTACATGTAATATTAATTTGCAATTTTAAACTAAACATAATAGTTGAATTGTTTTTTTTCTTCAGCATGTATTTTATTGTTTTTGAAACATATAACAGATTCTGATTGTTTCATTGAAATATTGTTTTCTCTTTATAAGAGAAATACAAATTTATTACACTCCGATCTTCTTTATATTTGAAAAAAAAAACGCAAAATTACTTTTTTAACAGATTAATTCTATTAAGTTAATTTAATTAAAAATTAAATCATCAACGTACGAACAAATAACGATCAATCTTTTATATTGATTCGTGTTTCGTTTCATGTGCAATAACTCGCGTATGAATAATTCAAAACGTTGAATAATTAATTTATTCAATGTTTATTCAAAACATTGAATAGAGTAATCAAATTTTCGTTAATTCTCGATTAACCTGATTCGTAGTCAAAGAAATTGAAATTGAGGATAAGGATGAAATCATGGTTTCCTTTCTATTTCTACAGGATGATACTTGCTTTCTAAGAAATTTTGATTAATACATTTAATTAGGATTGGCTTGCTGGTAAAAGTGTGTTATTTAACTTTCTCTGAAACGAAGTGTCCTGTGAAAAATTTCTATTCTATACTCTTGACTTATTTTCACTGGTAGAATAATTTTCAAGTCCAGAATAATTAGCTAAATTGAAGTACATATATCTAATGAATTTTTTTCGAATTTTCCGAGATTTTCTCGAACGCGAAGCTTTGAATAAATGAATTTTTTCTTTTCGACTGAATCGTTTTTATATCGTGAAATTATCCCTCAATTGAATGTTCACAATTTGCGAGACACCTTGTACGTATGTGACACAGCAATGGCGAAACGTGAGACATTAACGCATTAACTGTGTTTGACGAGTATACACATCGCGCGAAAAGAGACGTTACCATTTGCTATTTAAATTAAAATCTCAGCGGAAACTGAAAACTCTTCGTAAATGTGAAACGTTATTAGAATATTGTATGGTTGCAACACGAAATAAAAAGGGAAAAGCAAAAAGCGAATTAAAAAATTCACTTGAAAAACTGCGTTCTTAATAGTGGAATAAAAATAATAAAATAGCATTCAGCCTAAAATTTAATATTTACTTACTCGCTCGGTAGTTGACAATTATTCAATTTTCTTCGTGTTGAGGGAAACTCCTAAATTCCCAATTTTTCCAAATTTTCTCTTCAGAAATCTTCTGAAATTTAAAATTATTCAGATTTCTATGTTTCCTAAATTTCTAATTTATCTTAATGCTATATCTTAATAATAATATTATCCTAATATACATCTTCATATTAATATTAAAATATTAAGATAATATTAATATTATCTTGGTATATATCATAATATTAATATTATCCTAATATATATCATAATATTAATATTATCCTAATATATATCTTAATATTGATATTATCCTAATATATATCTTAATATTAATATTATCCCAATATATATCATAATATTAATATTATCCTAATATATATCATAATATTAATATTATCTTAATATATATCTTAATATTAATATTATCTTAATATATATCTTAATATTAATATTATCCTAATATATGTCTTAATATTAAGATTGATATTTTCTATGTAAATATTCTATTTCTTTTTGTTTCAAACAAGACAAATATAATTTATTGTTTTATTTTCGTAATAAATTCAATCCAGAAAGTAAAACATCAACAAACGTTTGCATTAAAAATTATTTATTTGTATAATTTTATTATCTGTTATTTTAATAACATATTACAATTTAATAATATGTGCCAAAAAATAGTTGTAAACTTAAGATGATCTTAAGATTTTGAAACAGAAATACTTCTTCCAAGACAATATTTCGGAAATGGTTTCACCCACCAATCCACAAAAATCCTACCTCTTCCCCCTCAACCCTGAAACAACCATGCTCGTCAATATGATTTGAATTTCAAATTCTCTTTTCTTACAATTGCTTGGAAGATGCAGGAAAACTTTTGTCAAGATTAACATTGATGACCGTTTAGACAAAAGCATATCTATTTCAATTATTATTACAGTTCGAATTATGATGATTCGATATAATGTGTAGAATATTCTGATACCTATTGAAATCCTGCTGTTAAATATTTGCAATTGGAAGTGACTTCCGTGACAAAAGGCAAGGGCGGAAGTGTGGATTTTTCCAGCCACGTTTTTACACTTTACCCTTCAACCACCGTCGGAAAAGCGAAAAATTGACTCGTTAGCCTATTTCATCGTAACAGGCGACAGAGGACGTGCAAATATATAAATATATAAATATATATATATATATACATACATACATATACTAGCCATACATACATGGAAACGAGCAGCAGGAAAAACGATAAACGCTCCAATTTGCCAGTTTTTTCCTTTTTTTCTTTTTGTTTTTTCGTTTCTTCTTTTTTTTTTTTTTTTTTTTTTTTTGTTTCATCCTTTCTCGTTACCGAAGTATATCGACGAGGTACAGATCGTATCGTCCGTTCCGATCGCTGGACAAGCGTATTGCAAATATTTAATCGAGGCGAGGAGACGTTAAGAGCAAGAGAAGGATTTCGTCGAAGCCCGGATTTTCGCCGATTTTCTCGATTTTTGCATTGTGTCGTTTCGGCATTGGCCAACTCTCGAAGATCGACACGGTTGCGCGATAGCCCGGTTCTCGTCGAAACGCGAAATGGATTTACGGTCGAAACATTTTTACTGTGGTCGATAAAAATTCGTAACGATTATCGGTGGTGGCGGCGTCGACGTCAAAGAGGGAAATGGGCGAATGGGCTGCTGGATTGTTCCGGTTGAATCGTGGCGCGTCGCTGGGTTGAGCGTTGCCGATCATGGCACTGATACCAAACTTAACGATCACGATTCGATCCTTCGCTATTAGTTCGGCGCCAGTGAAATAACGTCAGAGTTGGCGCACGTGCGATAACAACGAATCGTGGCTTGATATTTCAAAGATCGGATAAAATTGTTGCACGTGATGGTTGATAGTATACTTTTTTTTTTTTTTTTCGATTAAATTCGGTCATTGGATGCACGACGAGAGAAAGATGTTTGACTTTTAATCGGAGTTGCCCTGCACGTTGAACGAACGCTTTCGTGTTTTGAAATAGCATGTTATAAACAAAATAAGAAAATGTCGTACGTGTGAAAGAAAATTAACATTGTGATAAGAGATTGATTCTATCTTCCGTCATTAAGATATTTGAGTAAAGTATCGCGATTTTTATTTGTATAATAACTCGTACTGTTTCTTTCCAATTATTTATGTTTATTCGTCAAAGATATAAATAATAATATAAATTAAGTTTTATTGTGTTATATATAATTATTATAAATATAATATAAAATAATAATTATAAGAGAAAGCACGCGCAGTGATCTTAAAAGTAATTTAACTCTGTTGTGTTCAATCTTATACTCATTGCTAATTTAGCAAACCAAGAGAATTCATAATATTTTATATTTGTATATATATTTTAATATTTATAATATTTTAAAATGTTAAATAATATTCAATAATATTTAAACTTTATCGGAGAATCATGTACGCTATATACGAATATTTTCATAGTTTGTTTCAACTAGAGAAATGTAAATGGGTTGAAAATGACACACAGAAATACATATATATCACGAAATTAAAGTTAAAACACCTACCAAGTTATAATTATAATCAAAGAGTCAATGAATCAAAAACTATGTATGATTTCATTTCAAAAGTGTAATCTTGAAATCCCCTTTGCCCCTTCATTTACAAAAAATTAATTATTGCCATATTACGCCAACTTTTGCCAACGAAATTATTTTACATCTCCAAACACACGGAAGATATTTAAGATGTTCAAATAAGATGTATGTGGAACACTGGATAAAACACTCTTCTACCAAAATGTTACTCTTCAAATTATATCTTCAGAAATATGAATTTACGTTTCGGAAAAACCGCAATTTTTTAAATTGAGTCACTTTTGTCGCAAGTACAGATACAATAAACTGCGCACTAATAAACGTGGTGATATTTTTATCTTCGCGCTTTGTTTCTTCTCCGTTCCTACCAAATATACATCTTTCTCAAGAAGATTTTACATCAAATGAAACTGCAACGTCGATACTAAACTGTTTCCACGAGAAGCCGATCTTGATGCCTTTATGGAAGTATCAAACGCGTGAGCCATCCGATACGAAATAATTCTTTGTAGAACAATCGATAACACCGTTTCGATATCGACTTTGTCACACGGTGCCACTTAAACGAAACATTATTTGCTGGGAGAACGATTGGAAATTAAACGGGATCACAGTGTGCAATCCTTGTAAAAGGAATAACCAATTCGCCGCTCGTTACACAAATACCGAGTCGATACGATGAATTTTTTTTTTTCTTTTTTTTCCACTCACTGGTACGTACCGACTTCGTGAAAAAGTAAAAACAAGGTACTCTTCTTTATGAAATGATTATCTTCTTATTTTAGATATAAAAAGATTTTATTCGGAAACGCATCGACTCTTTTGATCTGCGATTCTTTTGTATCGATATTAGCAATCCTCGTGACGAGAATAAACAATTGAGTATAAATTTCAAACGCATTTTAGTTTCGATGAAAATTAAAGAAGTGCGCGCTTAAGGGAATGATAAAAACTTTTCCAACAAAAACACCGAAAATAAACTTGACGAAACTGAAATTCGTTGATGAACATATCGTTGCTTTAAATAGTTTAAACAAAATGAAACATGACTACTGAATTAAATTATTCAGGACTATTAAACGTCCGTTAGATTTCGTTCTGTTGATAATTCCAGTTATATTACAGAGAGAGAGAAACTGATTATAAATAAAAAAGGATTATACATTTAATACTAAAGAAAATAATAATAAAAATGGAAACATTCATTATTACGACATAAAGTATTCCTGTGATTTTCTTTATACTTCCAAATATAATTTATATTATACTAATATTTATATTTATATATATTCAAACTGTAATTTAATACTTATATTAAATATAAATTCAGTATTCGGAGACGGCTAAAAACATTCAGAGCAATTTTTTAATTCACAAATTTTGAAAAAATTGCAACACTTCTTTTAATTTCAGAATTCTTGTAACATGATTGTGATGTATTAAAAATAATGAATTAAATAAAGAAACACGATCGGTGGAATATTTCTTTTTTTGACCAATCGAATAATTTCCACGACTGTTTTACATGATAACGACATTCTAGTGGTCTGAGAAATATTAAAAGTCGAGAGTTAATTAAATCTGATTTATTATGCAAGCGATAGGATCTTGAGGCTAATGTAAAACGAAACAGAGCTCGCTTATCAACCACGCCATTTTTAACTCTTTATGTCATTAACGTTGAAAAATGATTGTCCTTGCACCAGACGATACATTACATGCTTGCGTCTAATTTTCCACTAACACGTTCGAAAGACTGTTTCCAATAGTCGGCAATATTTTTCCACTTACAGTGGTATTAATGGACATTAAATCCCTGTTGCAGTAAAACAAATATTATGTCGACATTGATTATTTAAAAAATATGACAGTCGCGATTGGATGGCGGATTTATGGAAAATTTGGAAGTATAAAAACTCATACAATGTATGTATATAATGTGCAAAAATGTATAAAATATCCAAAATATTGTACTCTTCATGATATCTAATATATAATTTTGTATTATATAATAGTATATTATAATATACATTATATATTATTATTATATACATTATATATACTTACTTATATATAATATATATAATAATATATAAAATATCCAAAATATTGTACCCTTCATGATATTTAATATATAATTTTGAATTATTATATTATAATATATATTATAATATAATATATATATTTACTTATATACAATATATATTATAATATATGATATTAATTTAATAGGTAAAATAATTTTCCATTTTTTTAACTAGTTTCGTAAAAATATAAAACTAAATTCTAGTGTAAATTCTACTAGTCATGATACCAATATTATAATATGATGCAGATATTACCATTTTGTTCTTATTACCCTTATTTGTATTCTATTTATATCTATTTATATTTATTATTTATTTATTTTTAATTATTATCATTATTCAAGATGGTTTCAAAACGAATACATTCTAATGTCACTTATTATTGTTTATTAATAAACGCGTAAAATCATCATTCATCATATGAAAGCCATTTTTGTCTCTTTCAAATGGAATTATACATTTTTTAATGCGGTTCGACATTTTCTATAGAAAAATATTGACTTATATATATTAGGTACTTCGAAAAATTATTAATTTAGGAGAGACATTTTAACTTTAATTTCGTATAAGACATCATATTAGAGGTAAAAATGATACAAGCACTTGAACATTTTCTTGTCTTTCACGTGATATTGTGAATAAAATTGAAATTGAAATATATGCCAAACTAACAATTTTACGATGAGTTAATAACGTGTCTGTATTAATTAATACATTTGAAAACATGTGTACGATTTTATTCAAAAAATCAATATGCACATCTCTCAGTTGCAGTAATGAAGTAAATCGTAATGATAAATTGTTTATTCATTTTTATATAATGTTAAAACCAATCGTTACAGATTTTATTTTAAAATTGACTTCGATGGCGTACTGATTTTTTTTATTGCAATTTAGAAACTGAAAGACAACGTTTATATTTTTGAATTAATGCATCTTTAGCAACCGATAATTACTAGAAATATGTATCGTGACTCTACAGTCTCGTCGTCGGTGTCGAATATACAAACACAGGATTATTCGCGATATTACTTTCAAGTGAACGCGAGTTAGCTGGAAAGGAAATGTAAAGGAATTGAAAACGGTGAACAAACAGCGTTCCAATATTTCATTCTTGGCTGCAAACCTCGGCTGCGTCTTGGCCAGATCGATATTTTCTAGGAAGTTTCGTAACCGCGCGCTCGCGATTTCTTTCACGTCACTGGATTCTGTGGTTTCCTCGAAACGGAAACCGGGCGCTCACCGTTGAAATTTGTCGCGTGTACACACAAGCCAAGCCGAGGCTGTCCACTTCAGCCGATTTCCTCCGAGATGCCGAAGCACAAGGTACACCAAGAGCCAACTCCGTTTCCCGAAGTTCTCTGTTGTTCACGGGCTCGTTCATGTGTCTAATTGTGAATGGCGACGGGATATCTGAGGTGCCTTCCACTTCTCGAGTAAAATGCGAATGAAATCGCCGAAAAAGCGAAAGTTTTCAGTTGAAGGTGATTCAACACTGATTGAATTATCAATTTGTAACTTCAGTTGGAAATTTTGTAGCCACGAAGCAGCCTATTTCTAGAGATTTAAATGATCCTTTTTAAAATGTTCGTTTATAAAGATTTTCCAATGTTTCACTTTAACGTCTCTGATGGAAATTTCGTGCTTTAGTTCCAATGTTAAGAAACAGTATTATATAGTATGTACTATATAAATGAAAAGGTATTAATATGTAAATCAGTTCACTTGAACATCTCGGCTGTTATTGGTGATAGAAAAGAAAAGTGCATCATATGCTGTCAAGAAGATTTTCAGAAATTAAACTCCATTAACTTAGTTTCTCGACATAGAAACAACCAGCGTCAGATTATGCGGCTCTCGAGTTCCAAACAAATTCAGTCTGATGCATTTTTCTCTATCAGTGATTTAGGCTTGTGTCAGATGTCTCACCTTGCAAACATTTGCTACCTACACTGATAGCAAGATCAAATGAAATGAAGATAGTAATAATAACTAAACACAGTAGTTGCAGCAACAGATGAGAAAGAAATATCAAAAGTAGGATAGAAGTCAAATTGAACGAATAAATAATGCAGCAGAGACTGGGAAAGCGCTGTGCTACTGGATAAGGGGAATGAATTATGCTACGGTGTCCCTGAGGTTGACCAGACGCGTTTTATGCGCCTCTTTTTCGAAGCAGCAAGTTGAGACGGAGAAAGAATTAATTTTATCACCACAGTCTGTTACTCAGATTGCGTACGATTGCGTTCGTGAGATAAAATAAGGAAGAAGATCTGAGGAAACGGGACGTGGGAATTAATTAGGCTGAGAAGCCGAGGACAGTCGATAATTACAATTTTCTATGGAAACGTAGCTCCGATGATCTGACGCCTGGCTGCAAGTAAATGGAGATTGTATCTGGGCATAATGCTAGTACGTAGTAATAATCACGAAAGTCCAAGCAGATTTGCAGGCTGCAAAATGGTGTTAGATTCCTCTGGCAATGTGGGCTTGCCAGATAACGGAAGCATATTCCAGATGAAAAAGCACAAGGGCAGAGTGTTATCTAACGAGTATGGGGAATCGTTGAAAATAGAATAAAAATATAAAGACTTCAACGAAACAGTGAAAACATTATTTTAGAATAAGCAGAAACGCTACTTGCGTAATAACATCGTGAGTATTGCGACAGTTGAAACAACTGATGATAACGAAAAATATGTTGCAAACATCTCGAATTCGCAGTAAGAACAGATAAAATTGCACCTGTTTGTCTTATTGAAAATTGAAATACAATCTTTGACGTAGATACACGCGACATCGTAGTTCTACATAACACTTACTGTTAGTGCGTCATACCTGTGTGTGACAGCGAATTTATGACGTCTTATGGTGCGTTTAAATCTTAAAACTTTGATGAAATTCTAGTTTATATGTACACATATTTATTATATTATTTCTTTTAGAAATAACTCCTGATGTTGATAATCTAGGATAATTTGACAATTTATTTTCATAGGTTTAAATGATATTAATTAGCAATAACTTTCATGACCTTAAACGTCAGTCGTAAATGGTTAGGTGTATATAATTATATAATTTAATAATTTTGCAATAATTTCTCATCATGACAGAGTTGGACAGAAAGCTTAAACGATAGTGTATTATATGAACAAGCATTCGTTCACTTATAATTAATATTTGTTAAATCATCGAAACCTACGAATCTGAAATCTGAATTGCATATTTGAGGGCAAACTCTAATCGCCTCGAACACGACTCAAAGTTCCAGAACTGTTAAAAATCTCAACAGATCTTAAGATCTTGATGGGTCTTGTCTCTTTGAAGTTTTGAAAATTTTGAATATCTTAAATCCGTGGAAATCTTAAAAGTCCCGAGAGTCTCGGGAGAGTTGCGACGGAGTTTGATGGCGCGATAAATGTTCAGTATCCTGCAAGCTTTTTGAACGCTTCGATTATTCATTGACATGAAATATTAACGCCAGAACTACCAAAGATTAAAGCGTAACATTTTCATCAGAGACGTTAAAGTAAAAAAAAAAGAAATAAAAAAAAAATAGAGAAACTTTATAATACAACAGAATAAACGCAAGCATTTATATTTATACATTTTACGAAAAATTGTTTAAATCTTTAAAGAATACACGGTTTCACATCTGTAAAATATCGAACGAAGATCATAAATCAAAAATAGTCCAGGAGACTCAAGTTATCTGTTGTAAATACATTTATTTACAATATTTGCTTTTAATATATTATTTTTAATATTATAATATTAATTTCATTTAATCAGACATCGATTATTATATAATTATTATTTTCATGTTATAACATTATTGATTTATTTAATCAGATAATTTACATATTAAAAATATTACATTATATTATATTACAATGTTTTCAATATATTTTTAATATATTATTCGATATCTAATTAAATAAATCAATAATGTTATAATATCAGAATAGTATATTATTATATAATATTATATTATAATTATAATATTAATAATATTAGTACATAATAATACATAATTAATATATAACAATATTAATACATATTATAATATTTTTATTATATCATTCGATATCCGAGTAAATAAATCAATAATGTTGATGTCACAAACTCCAGACGTGTATTATGTCTAAATGTATGTTATACTCAATCAACTTTTAAGTGTATATTGTATTCAAATGTATGCGACGTTACTTAAACGAAAGGAATCAAAAAGCCTGTACTGAATTCTCATCAAACTCCATTGCAACCCTCAAGAGCACCAAAAGACGATCAAGACGATCGAGTCTTGTAGGACTTCCAAGACGATGAAGACTTTCAAGGCTTTCAAAATCTCCGAGACTTCGTAGAACGTTAAGCTTCGAATCATGTTCAAAGTGATAATTTGATACAGGTTCAAAGAGGTTCGCGCAGTGTCTCCGATCTCTTCGCTGATTCGAAATCGACCGAGCACTGGTAAACCAACGCCACCTCTTTCTCGATCGGGATTATTCTCATACGAAATGGTCTGTCCTATTTTCAATTTTATATCGAAACGGAATTGGTTCTTTCGAACGGATGTTATGAACCGATTTCCACTCGATACGCTTTTAGAAAACGCGGACGTCGTAATTTTTCGATTCGACTGGTAGCAATTTGTTATTAACTACTTAATTGTACGAAATTAAGAGAGAGATCGGTGCAACGTAAATTTCTTGTGATCTTTTCACTTTAGAAGAAAGTGCATATATAGTAACTCGAAAATCGCACGTATTTATACAAATTTAAATCGAAATCAAAGGAAACAAAATGATTTTGAGAATTCTGAAAGTCCTCGTTTGTTTCTTGTATCAGTTTGACACATTTCTCTTATAAAGTGTTGTATCATGTATAGATATAGAGATTTCTTTAATTAATAACATACGTATACAACAAAACTGTACCACCAGAGTAAAAGATGTAATATTAATTTTCAATAGTCGTATATTATTATGCTTATATTAATATTATTAATATTAATTTTCAGTAATAAATATAATATTAATTTTCAGTACGTTGCACTTAATGTATCACTATTTCGAAGATGCATGTAGGTGTCTTAAATTTTGAATATACGCAATTGTAACACATGAAAGTCGAAAATACGTGATCATAACTGGAGACTATTTTCTTAGATGAATCTAGAGACTACGAGATCGCTATAAGATACAAAATTGAATACCTATTGATATACATACATATATGTGAAAGTAAGATTTGTGTGAACCTGTTAATGAAATTATCTTTTCATTTTGTTAACAGTCTATTATTGTGTCAATTTGACACCAGTTTAGAAATAAAAAAAATTCGTTAGAACATTGCTGGAAATTGAATCAGATCGAAATTAAATCGTTACACGTACAATCAAAATAATGGGATAATATTTAATCTCTTTTCTGCTCGACGCACTTCGAGAAATTTTTGTCCCAAAATTGCAATATTTTCTGAATTTTACCTCAAATATATTACATAATTTTAAGTACATTAAGTATATTATAATTTTAAGTATATTAGTATATAAATGTTCGTTTATCTTAACTAATTGAAATTTTTCAAAACAGAACTGCATAGTCGATGCAAACGAAACCGCTTCAATATTTCAAAAGATAACCAGTAATAAACCAGTAGTAAAGAGTATAATTAAGTCACACGCAAGTGCCAATATTAAGTTTTTTCAAAGAATGGTGTACTTTTCACTGGTATATTCTATTAACTTCTTGCGCTGAAATAACGTGTCACGCGCGTCGACAACATTTTGTTCCAAATTGCAACATTTCCTCAGGTGTAAGTATATTTAAGTATAACCCAGGCGAAACAAATAATCAATTCTCATTGCTTCTCAGTAATTTCTGATTTGAATTCAGTTGATGTCATACCGACGAGTTCATACGAATTATTGTATACGGTTCGGTCGCTCGTTATGGTCCGCAATCAGTTGCCAGCGCAACTGGTTAAACGATCGTCGAAGATCGACAGTGTCGATCGGGTCCAAAACTTCCCCTTGTCTTCGATCGTCTGTTTATTGAAAAAAAAAAAAAGAAAAACAACTGTCAATCAACGTTGTAAATTCGTCAGTGTCGCATAATCCCGAGTACGGCCCAACGCCCCGAGTCTTTTGTCTACGAATGCGTCGCCGGTGTGACGCAACGGAGTCATTTGCATCTGTGTTGGCCCCCAGAGTCAGAATTTAGCCTGACGCCGATGTCGATAAACAGTACCTTAGGTAGCTGTATAAGCACGTTTCGGTACACAGCGATACAACGGTGCGGTATCGCCCATTCACCTGTATCGCCGATGAATACACGCTCATTCCTCATACCTGGCGCGTCTACTTAGTGGCACTTAAGCAAATTCCCTGGTTCTTGCTCGGTGTCGCTAACCAGCCGTGCACCATCCATGGAGAACAGTTTTGACGTAAGCTCCGGCTTAGCGCAATAACATTAGGATCGATTTAATCCTTCCAGCCTGATGGGATCTTGCCGAGACTGTTTCAGCACGGTAAACGTTTGCTCATCCCTGCACTTTTTCGAATATTTTATATCGCGTCCAGGAGAAGTTCAACTTCTTCATGCTGCTTCCACCTGACAATTTTTCTCACGGTACTCGAAACTTGTTCACCACTGTATATTAATGGTTCTCTCAACAGTACATTAATGTAATCTCAATGACAACGTTACTGCATACAAGTACGTAACAAACGATGCACATTGATAGTTTAATATAGATATAACAATAATGCGTAATATGACATATGTTGATATTATATTATGTGTAACACATGAAAAAACAAGTCGAGAATGGGGAATAAAATTTTTTCATTTGGGGCCTCGTTGTCGAGAAAATCGATTTCGAATATTTACCAAATACGCGTGCACTTAACTATGGCTTAGATGGAATGAAATCATTGGACCTCATTTCTTCCCAAATAATTTAAATGGAACTGAATGCTTGAGGTTTCTACGTGAAAACTTATCTAATTTGTTAGAGAACCTCTAGCTATTAGACAAAATCTCATGGTGCCCCACCGTATTTTTCTCGAGGTGTTAAAAATTTATTAAATGAACGACACGAAGTTTGGATTGGCCGTGGTTACCAATAAACTGGCCACTAAGTTCCTCAGATTTCACTTGATCTCTATCTATGATCATGTCAAATCAAAAATGTATGAGGAGAAAATTACAAGCCTTCCTCGATCAAAAGCGAGGATCGTTTTCGTATTTGAAGAATTAAAGGTACAAAGTACATTATACATGCGTTCATACAAATCTAATTCGGAGAGTACGGTTGTGTAGCATTTTCAACAATTGTTGCATTAATAAAGTATGTTAGCAATTACTAAATTACTTAAATGTCTTGTTTTCATTTAAATCCATTCTAAATCAATAAGTGGAGATGTGTAACACAGCACATCATGTTGGTACTAATGACACTAGTTTTATTTATAAGTGACGTATGACTTGTATCGAGATCCAGTCATCTAAGCCGCATAGTCAAGTGCACTCGTACACGGTGAATATTCAACATCGATTTTCTCGACAACGAGAGCCTCGAGTGAAAAAAATTTTATTCCTCATTTTCGATTTGTTTCTTCATGTAGATTCATCCCTGCCTCGGTCGTACTGGAACACCCTGTATATTATACATTTGTACTTTCTCTACGCGAGAGATTTCAGCAACAATGCGTTAAATACCGCTTTGATAAAAGTCAAATTACGAAATATTAAATGAAGCCGCGGTTACAGAGGGTGGCGGGGGGAAAGGGGGGAGGGGGTGGGTGGGACCGTCGGCCCCCATTATCAAGCTGGAGATCTTTCCCGCGTAACAGAACGCGACTTAATTTAAATCTGATTGCAATTTAATCGTGACCTCGAATCTAATGTTCTTTTAATTGAATCCGCAGTTAACCTCTACTTTATCACCGCGCTAATTTCAACGACCGGTGGTTCCCGCCACCGATTCAAACCCCCGGCGGTTAAGCTTTGGCGCTACGCACCGATTAGCATACACGTTGAATATTATATTCAAGGACGAGGGGGAGGGGGTGGGGGTTCCATTACGCTCGCACGCTAAATGCAAAAAGATCGTCGAGCGGACGGTGCTAATTAGTCGCGGCAAGAAGCCCTCCCCTCGCCCCCTCGCCGCCGAGCCACCGCATTATTTCACGAGCGCAAAGCGTTTAAATATTTCACG
Source organism: Tetragonisca angustula (assembly GCA_036937485.2). Classification (NCBI taxonomy): domain Eukaryota; kingdom Metazoa; phylum Arthropoda; class Insecta; order Hymenoptera; family Apidae; genus Tetragonisca; species Tetragonisca angustula. Next base: position 675,792 of record JAWNGG020000037.1, on the reverse strand, counting down.
GCGCGCGGTGTGATTGCATTTCTTGCTCTTGCCGCGTTTGTTTTGATTAACGAGTGCATAAACCCTGACCCAGCTACCGCAGGGTTAACGGGAGAACGGTGAAACTCCCCGGCAAAAGTTCAGGCTTAACAAGCTGACATTAGGGATAGTGTAATTGTGCGATAGCTTCTTCATGGTAATGGCCCCGATGTTGGTGGAAAGTGCAGTTATACTTTACTCTCGTTTCTTTTCTCTCTTGCAGGCTTTAGGGAAGAAGCTTAATGAAACTGCAACTTATACAGATTAATCCGCGGGTCCTCGCAATTAATCAATCGTAACTTTATCTTGAAACTGTGGACGTTGGGAAAATGGACCGCCTGGTTGAAACGGAATCAACGGAAATTGAAAAGTTCCAGTTTTAGATTTGCTTTCTCCCGATATAGATACATGGTGTTTGAATCGTGGAATGATGAATAATGAAGCGAATTTTATTACGTGGCTGATTAAAGACGATTTATAAAAAAAAAAAAGAGGTACGTAGATTATTTTTCTGGATCTCTGTACTCAATTATTTTTTCAATCTTTCTTCTTCTTTCCTTAATCCTCACGTTTCATAATTTCTCCAATTATTCAAAGTTCCGTACTATACATATTAGCTTGCATGAGTAGTTATATTCAGAGATTGACAAAGATTTTGTCAATACTGACGTTTCAGCATTTTTATGCTGCATCCACTTCTAACAGCTTCGTCAAATCTGATTAGAAACACGTACTTCAATCATTCTAAAATTTCAACAATGGAGACATGTTTGAAAAGTCACTCTTCAAAATTTTCAACCATCGAATCATCATAATATTAACAATTCTAAAATTCACCTAATCATCGTGATATTAACAATTCTAAAATTCATTTTAAAATTTCAACAATAAGAACATTCTTAAAAAATCATTTCATAAAATCATCACAATATCAACAATTCTAAAGTTCATTCTAAAATTTACCTGATCATCATAATATTAACAATTCTAAAATTTCAACAATCAAGACATGCTTGAAAAGTCGCTCTTTGAAATCTTCAACCATTTAATTATCATAATATTAACAATTCTAAAATTCACCTAATCGTCATAATATTAGCAGTTGTAAAATTCACCTAATCATCATAATATTAACAATTCTAAAATTCATTTTAAAATTTCAACAATGAGAACATACGTAAAAGGCATTCCATAAAATCATCACAATATCAACAATTCTAAAGTTCATTCTAAAATTTACCTAATCATCGCTCTTTAAAATCTTCAGTCATCTAATATTAACAATTCTAAAATTCATTCTAAAATTTGTCTAATCATCACAATATTAACAATTCTAAAATTTCAACAATGAAGACATGCTTGAAAAGTCGCTCTTTAAAATCTTCAGCCATCTAATATTAACAATTCTAAAATTCATTCTAAAATTTGTCTAATCATCACAATATTAACAATTCTAAAATTTCAACAATGAAGACATGCTTGAAAAGTCGCTCTTTAAAATCTTCAACCATCTAATATTAACAATTCTAAAATTCATTCTAAAATTTGTCTAATCATCACAATATTAACAATTCTAAAATTTCAACAATGAAGACATGCTTGAAAAGTCGCTCTTTAAAATCTTCAACCATCTAATATTAACAATTCTAAAATTCATTCTAAAATTTGTCTAATCATCACAATATTAACAATTCTAAAATTTCAACAATGAAGACATGCTTGAAAAGTCGCTCTTTAAAATCTTCAACCATCTAATATTAACAATTCTAAAATTCATTCTAAAATTTGTCTAATCATCACAATATTAACAATTCTAAAATTTCAACAATGAAGACATGCTTGAAAAGTCGCTCTTTAAAATCTTCAACCATCTAATATTAACAATTCTAAAATTCATTCTAAAATTTACCTAATCATCATAATATTAACAATTCTAAAATTCACCTAATCGTCATAATATTAACAATTCAAAAATTCATTTTAAAATTTCAACAGTGAAAACATACTTAAAAAGTCATTCCATGAAACAATTCTAAAATTCATTCTAAAATTTACCTAATCGTCATAATATTAACAATTCTAAAATTCATTCTAAAATTTACCTAATCATCATAATATTGACAATTCTAAAATTCATTCTAAAATTTACCTAATCATCATAATATTAACAATTCTAAAATTTCGACAACGAAGACATACTTAAAAGGTCACTTTGTAAAATCTTCAACCACCATAATATTAACAATTTTTTTCATCTATTAACCGCAATTAAATTGAAGAGATTCGATTGGACTGCATTTCGTATTGCAATAATCTGTAACAGGTCCAAATACTTACCAGCGACGCTGCACGAAACGTTGAAAAGAAAAAGCGCAAGAGATATTTCCCGCGAGAGGATTTAATTGAGATAAATCAACGCGACATAGCGAAGGTGAAACATCCGGGCTCGGAGGATTCGCTTGTAGAAGCTTCGCCCATTATAGATACGGCGAGACTTACTTTCTGGAGCCCTAATGTCTATCCCGGATGGTGCAGATGGTGCACCACTCACACGATTATGTCTCCAGGGAGACGTAGGCTAGCATCAGACGTCCCGTAGCAAAGCCAAGGAGGCATCAAGCCTGTGGTCAGAGCTACACCCTGGGCTATCTAACTAGCATTTGGCTATTGAACCATTACTCCCACGAGTCCAACGCCAAGCGAGCAGGATTGGGGATCTATCCGAACCACCCTCGGGATTGGTCCCGATCCTCTTGCTACCAATCAGTCATTGGTGAGACTATCGTGTCCGTCATTGGTGTGACAGTATGTACAGTAATTAGGAAAGTGATCTTTTTCTCACCACACTTTCGTACAGATTGCTTTTCTAGATAGATATAGGAGGATTCAGAAATCGATCAGTGAAGTTATCTCTCATTTATGTCCTACGAATGTATTTATTGTTGAAAGACGAAGAAAACACTGTCAGTCGACAGGAACAGTTTAATCGTTGGACTTGGATTTTTATGCAAATGCACGTTTTGGAGAATATAATTAATTACGTCGAGGTGGAATCAGAGCTTTGTAGAAAGTTACCTCAGCTGTCAAACGTAGATAAAATTTTGTATAAATGCATAAATCTGCAGTTTAGTGATCGTTATAATGTAATTGATATGATAATAATGTAATTGTTGTAACTAAGTTGTCTCGTTAACTGAATTGATCATTTATCTATTTAATTAATGACGGTAAATAGTAAATAAAAAATTTCAAAATTTTCTACATTAATTTCTATAAAATTTTCTATATTTCTGTCTGAAAGTTTGGAGCATTTTTTATTGTTTCACCGAAACGAACTTTTTTCTACATTTTTCCGAAAAACGAAAATATTGTAATTGTAACTTTGATGTTTGAACTTCAATAGTATATTATAAACGAAATAATTTACTTATTTAAAAAAAAAGTCGTGATTTCTTTTGAAATCTTGGTATGAAATTTTGAACGAGAATATACTTATATATAAGTATAAAAATTGAATATAAAAAATGTAACTGAATTATAAATATGCATATACAATGTTCGAAATAAAATTCTTTTATTTCCAATATAATTTTTCACCTATATTTTTTCACACACATTTTTAAACAAAAACTTGCAGCTATATTCCGAATTTTATAAAATATTTTCAGTATCGTTTCCTTTTCCCCGCTGATTGCAACACTTGCTCCACTTAATTGAGGAAAATAAATGAATATTTTGAAGCACGTTTTTCCCAGAAATATTACTAACTGGCATTAATTTGTCTGTAAATAAAAATTCGAAGAAGCATCAATCCATTCCCCAATGATTTAACGAAGCACGTTAATTTTATAATGCGAGTAAAAATATCTACATCTGTCAAGTGTCTGTAACAAATCCGAGTAAATAAAAATTCAGAAAAGTATCTAAATCTCATTGTTAATCCACTCCACGCGGCGATAATTTTCGCCGCTGCTCGAGCCTCAGAAATTTACTACTGCAGCCAGCAAGAAGAACAGAAACGAAAAAGAGTTTTCCCCCAATTTTCGATCGATGTGAGACACAGTTTAGAAATCCAATGGAGACAGTGTCGGCACTGTCTGACAGTCAAAAACTATTATTCCGTCAAATTGAAAGAACCCTGACCTTTAATGGCGAACGTCACACGATCGATACGGTTCATCTTTGTCGTAAAGTCACTTCGCTCGCGCGTTGTAATAAAACAGTCGTTGCCGAAAGTATAAAAGATTCGGCGGTTTGAAACTACGAACCACGCGTGTCGTGTGTCAGCACGTGGGAAAATTCGCCGCCAATATCGGCGAACTCTTTCAATGTTCTTTGGAATCCAGCGCGTTCCATCCGGTGAAAACATTTTTCTGCGATTCGCTCGGCGAGGCGACAGAATAACAGACACCGGGCGGAATATCGATTTAAACAGGCCGCCGCGATAAAGATTTTTAAGCACGCCACGTATTTACACTCACGTGCGTTGAATTAACCTGCGGTCACCGTGGATAACCGCCGAAATTCTACCAGGCGAATAAATGTCATGATACAGCGTTTCGGGGGGAACGTACTATGAATGCCGCAGCAGTCGCACAGCGCAGCTACATATCCCGCTGTTTTGCGAACTTGCGGCCATCGCAAAAACACGTTAAACAGCTTTTTAATTTCGCATTCCGTTTCGAACGGAGAAGCGAGCGACAATTATCGCGGGCTAACGAGGCCGCATTCGTAGGCTGACAATTTGACTTCTAGTCGATAGAAATAAGTGATCCAGATGTCATCGCGATTTTTGTGAAACTTTTCTGTCGTTCGATGACTTTTCAGGTAGATGGGCGAAACTGTAAACGAGGAAAATGAAAATCAATTTTCGAACAGTTTCGATTATAGTCCATATATCGATGCAATATATTTTCAATACATATGTACGTCAACGATTAATTAGTCGAATTTCGATAATTCGAACATTATAGCGTGCCAAATGTTACAGAATTATCTTCAACGATAACAGTTACGAGTAACCAAAGTAATCTCAGTTTAGAAATTGTCACCTATTATTATAACATTATAATATTTGAGAGAATTACTATGACCGAAGCAGAGAAAGTCATAATAATCGAGGACAACATTCGTAGAATAATATTTTCATACCTTTAGTCGAGAAAATAATTAAAATTTTTATATCTCTGCTTTATTACATTGAACTTTATGCTTTATAGCCGTTCAAATTTTATATCTCGCAAAGTTATAATAATTACGATCCCTGAAATATTATAATAAATGTCTCGTACACTATTACGTCACATTTTCTACATTTTCTGAAATTTTAAATTCTCTGAAAGACGATTATATATACACAGCCTAGTAATAACAATAATTACGATGGAAAATTAAATTAAATTAAAAAATTAAATTCCCTTTGTCAAGGAAAAATGTAGGTTTGGTTACCAAGCGAAACAAAAATTGATCAAGCCGAAATAAGGAAAACTGGAACGACGATTCTCACTTTCGTTCTGTGCTTACATTTGCTTTGTTATCTGTAACGGAAGCAAGAGTGCCGCTGAAATTGACGTTTCTGCACTTTAAATGAGCAATTTGTAGAATAATTCCAGCTGTTGGGGGAAGCTCAGGGTTCGGTCATCGCGGCGGGCGGAGCGCAATTTTACCAGAGAATTGAAAATTTAGTTTGATGGGTCTTTTCATTGTTCTCTCGCTGTAGCGAAATGCTTTCAATCTCACTCCGCAGAGTCACGTCGGTTAATGGAAACGAATGTCTCGATCTTTGAAACGTATACGTACATGTAATCTTCCCTTCATTATGGTGCAAATCAAATTTCACGATATATTTGACGCATTAAATTCAATCGATGCGGATTTTAACTGGCAAATCTAGGATCACTCTGAGATTCGATTTTCTGAAATTATTAACGAAAGAATTGTTATGTAGAATGATACAAAAACATATTGTGATTATGAATAACATCCTATTAATTATTATTAGATACTTCGTACGAATTAAAATTTTTATGATTGGAATTAACGAAATATAATATAAGTAAAGATATCATATGGATATTATGTAAATTATAATACTATGTAGGATTATATAATATATATACGTGTAATTAATTATTCGTTAGATTATGTATAACTAACATTCTTTATATATTACATTATCTGCGTTTTGACAACTTTAAGTTTTCCAGAAATGCATAGTTCAGTTTATTATTTTAATATTATAGAAATGTATGCATATAATAGATATAATAAATATAATAAATAAAATTTATTACATTTGTAAAAAATTAAGATATAATGAATATAATAAATAAAATTTATTATATTTATAATAAGTTAAGATATAATAAATAAAATTTTATATGTGATAAAAATTATATGCATGAAAAATAAGATATAAGTGTCACACGTGAGAAAATAAATCGAGAGGAAGAAATAAAATTTTTCGAAAAGATCAAGTTCGAAAATTTGATTAATTCGAAACTAGATAGAAATGAGTAATTGAGAGAAGATTATTTTGATAAAATCTTTCTATTCAACTCGTTTTCAGGAAAATAAAGTGAACGACACAGAGTGAGAAACACTTTCATTCAAGAATTGGCTTAAAAATTTAATTTTTAATGAAATTAAATCTCCTATGAAAGAACTTTACTGAGTTTATGACATACTTTTGCGGACAAAGTAATCTTCTATCAGCTACTTCCGTTCAATTTAGAATTGGCAAAATTTTCTTAAAAATAACTTACTTTTCTCTCGACTTATTTTTGAAATAACTAGTTACGTCGCCAATTACGCTATATGAGAAATACTAGTAACTGACAATATAAAAATACAATGCAAAATAAAAGTCACTAAAACTAGCAGTGTAAAATATAAGTTCAACGTTTACAAAGGATTGGCAAAGCAACGACAAACGAATTCAACATTCGGCCAAGGTTTAACGACGAATACGCCGTGTAAAAATTTATTACAATGAAACGATGTGTAAAAATTTTTCATCAGAAACGTTGTTTGAAGAGTTTTGGTAACAACCATGCAATGCGGACATTTTTATCAGTGTCAATTAGCTTTCAATCAATGCACCTTCGTTTAAGAGCGGAAACGTGTAACGTAATTTCGCTGAACAGACGCATCAATTAAACTTTAAATACAAACTAATGGTTAACCTGTTAACCACGTCATCCCTTAAATAGGAACTTCTACAACCGTGGAATTAAAAATTAATGCACGCGAATTAATTTCGTTTAGGGGTTCGTGTTAGTTCTTGCGAGTGCATATTTCATTCGTATTCCATGTCATATATCATTTCAAGAAAAATGAAACTACGCGCGAGAAAATAAAAGATCACCTAAATGAACAAAACTCGTAACGTGTAAATTTGACAGTGTTACACATTTATAACATATATCCACATTTTGCAAATTTTAATTTCTGTACTTATTTTCTATACTTCTCTGTCAGAAATGAATTATTCTTTAATTTTTAGTTGGAATAAATTGCTGGAAAAAATTAACCAATTATCTCTTTCTCTTACAAATGAAAGAAATTCTGGTTATATATGTAATATATAATTATTAATAATAGGTATATTAATAATAGGTTTAACAGTTTAGTGTATTTGCAGTTTTTCACTTTTCGAATGATTCGAAGTTTAACATAAACGATTATAGGTATAAATATTTTAGAGCGGTTGAAATAAGAGAAAAATTGCTACATAGTGTAAATAACTAAAGAATATTATAACGTATACGTACTTTCGCTGTAATTTCATTTTATATGTACTTTATCAAAATTAAATTATCAAGCAAAGTATAGAAACTTCGCGTAACAGTTAAATTAATTTTTCGTTATTCCGTCCGAAAGATAAAATCCTCGTTCATGCGAATTTTAAAGTTTGTCCGTTATCTCGTCGAATCTACGCGAAGTTCACTTAAAAATGCACACGTGTACTCACTCGACATGAAGACAGATAATTTATTCATTTGCGGTCATAAATCACAGCATGTATTAGTGCGAGAAATATTTGATGAGAATTTGCAAATTGATGGCATGATTACGTTGTAACTGGGTTAGCAATACATTCGTTGAATCGCTGCATATTTAAAGATTCCATTACACGTTGCGCAGTGTGTTGATTTCACTGTGCTTCTTATGTATCACGTCGCGCATTTGTGGCGCCGTTTATTATTAACAAACGTCCCTCCGCTGTAATTTTTAGCTCTCAGTGTCCTCGACGATTACGAAAGTTTTCGCATTTAATTGTTTGATCACTTGACGCGCCGTCGTGTCATTTATACAGGGTGTTCAAAAATTCGGTGTCAAAAACTTTGCCTGTGTGTTCCAAAGATAAATAAATCAATAATGTAGATCAAATACGTTACGTAGCAAGGATTCTATAAACGCTTCGTTCAGAAATTGGTATTTTCGAAAGTGCAATTTAAAAGCCAGAGCCAAAATATTGTTTCACGTGTCAATTTCATTAAGTGTTGTAGCAACTGTGCATTTAAAAATTTCCTTTGAATTGATAAAAACTCGTCTATTCGTTACAAAAGTTTCTTAAACCTATCAATTTCATTGATGCGAAACAAAACATGTTGAAGCTATTAATTTTTCGACTTTTTTCACCTTTTAGCGAGTACTATCTGCACTAGAAGTTAGGAACTCTCTTTTCTATTCACTCTATATATTTGCTCGAAGACTTTCTTATATGTGCACGTAGGCCAAAAATTGTCAATTCATTTTTTTTTTATATCAAAGCAGACGATTAGTTAATTAAACTTTATTAACTGGGAATGATGCTGTATTTCATTGTTATCTACGATATGTTAAATATCATGTACATGCAAGTTTCGGAAATTGCGAAATAATTTAAGTTAATATGCTTGTATATTGGTTATTTTGTTGCAACATATTCATAATCACGAGATAAAACACGGACATATTAACACACGTGTGCTCGTGTATTTCTATACATTATTTTAATATTAAGAACACAGACTGAAACATGTATTAATTAATCGTGTGCACGTGTATTTAATTATCATGGAACTATATACATGTACATATATAGTACAATATCTTCAATATTGATTCTTATCATTTCTAATTTACTTCATTAATTATTTATCTTATATTTTTATTTTTTAGTTTTTGATACAGTTTACAATTTTTAATACATTTTCTATTGTTCAATTATACTTGGAATTCTTTGTTATTTATTCATTTGTCCTTATATCATTTCATATTTTTGTTTTGCTATTATCTAATTATACTTGAAACTTTTTAATACTGACCCTGATCACTTTCAATTTCCCCTGACTAATTATTTAGTTTCTATTTTTATTTTATAGGTTTTGAACACATTTTCTATTGTTCAATTATACTTGAAATTCTTTGTTATTTATTCATTTATCCTTATGTCATTTCATATTTTTATTTTGCTATTATCTAATAATGCTTGGAACTTTTTAATACTGACCCTGATCACTTTCAATTTTCCCTCATTAATTATTTAGTTTATATTTTCATTTTATAGATTACAATACATTTTCTATTGTTCAATTATACTTGGAATTCTTTGTTATTAATTATGTTCTCAATTTTCATTTATCCCTATATCATTTCATATTTCTATTTTGCCCAATTAAGCAATTGGAATTCCTTACTGATATGTAAGCAATTTTTTCGAAATTTTTCATTAATATTTATATAACACCGGAACAATCAAATTTTATTTTCACTTGAAACTAAATTTCAATATCAGTATCTGAAGGTTAGATGCATAATACGAAACCGAGAACTCAAACACACTATCGACGAAAGGAGAAAAAAGAAACGGGATGGAATCCAAACAGAAGAAAGTCAAGTCGAACAAGAGATACACGCAAGCCTGAAATACTGAAATATTGCGCGAGACATCCTCTGTACGATATATATTGTAAAACTTTGAGAAAAAAATATTTGAAATTTCATTTCACAAAGATGTCTGATTTGAAAGCGGAACGTAAATGGTCGTGCTTACGTAATAAACCAACAGTGCGCGTATGATTTAGAATTAACGAGCACGGAAATTCCCGAGGTTCTTTGCAAGCGATCTTGCAAACTGAGGTATACACTCGCCGAAGTATATGGATTTGAAAGCTTTGTAAGGAAAGTTGGAAACTACGGCTAAATGAAGTGCTTTCGTGGCTCAAGACCATAACCAGCCGCTTGTAATTGCTAAGATACGAGTTGCCTGTATCCGGTGAAATTACGAATGCTACGAAATGTTATGAATGTTCTTTAACACTCTTATATCTCGTGGATCTGCGCCCCTCGTAAATTTTCAGATTATGGATTTACCTATCGTCCGCAGAAATTTTTCCACGATAGAAACGCATCGATCAAAATGATACGCGTAGAGAGGATCGTTAATTTCAAATAGGTACAGAATGTACAATTTTAATTACTGTCACTTTACTATCACTTTTATTACTAATTATAAGCTATCAGTTGTATCAAAACTGTGGTCCAGATAGAAAATGAACGATTATAAGTTACAAATACGTCTAATTTTTAATACAGCGATAAACGCAGTTGGTTATTGCATTAATTCATTTACGTCGAAAAATCGTTGGTTTACAAGTAAGTATTTTAATTTCAATTTTGTTAAAGAATAATATAACGATTATACAAAATTCTTTTAAATAAATACTAATAAATACTCGAGAATATCGAGCATCATTGATTAACGAAATAAAAATAATTATAAAATTCATTTAATTGTTCATTGACGTTTAATTAATTCATTGTTACGTTAACGCGTTGTATAATGAATATTATACGTTATGCTTCATTGTATGCAACATTCAATTTACAATTTATTTATATTACCAAACTCAATTTTTGATTTCATAATTATGGAAGCAGAACACTCGTTCAATATTGTATTAAATTCCATTGAATTATCAAGAACCAGTTATTGCCGTTATTTACGAATTTGATATCTTCAGTTCGTTTCCTCGTAACATAAACGTTCGTTTCAAGACTTTTGATTAATAACAAATACAATAACACTTTGTACAACTTTTAATTTCGCTTATCCCTCCGTGAGACGTAATATTTTTCTCCTCAAACGGAAAGAATTCAGTTACACGTTCCCTGTTTCTAATTAACATCATTGTTTAGGCCAACACTCGTGACAAGAAAGTGCTCCAAATCCAATGTGGAAAATTAAAAATCTGATCAAATTAGGAGACTCGTGAATAGTCAAGTGCGATGAGGTGTTCCACACCATAGGGTTGCCATAGTCAAACACGCGCGTATTCGAAATTATTGTGCAAGCAATGGGATAGTTTCTCTAATATTTCCAGAAATGCCACTCCGAGTCACTCTCGTGGGAAATTTTGGGAATTTTTACAACTTCTCCTACAAGTCTTTTGGAAAGAACAATCCTAAAAAGCCTGGTTACAAAAGAGAAATTTGAGGGAAATCGAGATAGTATTTTTGACTTAAGGGGGCAAGACAGTTTGACAGGCCTAAAAATTATTTTTGTGGTTTATTTTAACACATTATTAACTATAAGAAGCAACATTAAAAGAGAAATAAATAGCAGCTATTTATTTTTGATGTATCGAATTTATGCCAAAAGTTTCTACGCTTTTTGTTTATATTTTTCGAAATTGTTAAAAATTAGAAAAATGTTCAACCGTCAATCCCTAGTAAATGTTACACTAAAGATACGTACCAAGTTTCACAGTAATCGGTTGGTTAGATTCCGAGATATCTTGCACACCGTTTCTAAAAACCTAGTTTCGAGAAAAACGCGTTTAAAGTTTCAGAACGTCATTTTTCATGTGTATCCTTTACTTACTTTTTTCTACATAAATATCGCGGCTCACATTTCTTACAATTCACAACTAAATTGAATCCAAGTCCCCTGATATTCGATTCACCGAAAGTAACATTTGAATCACACGATTTACACTTTGTGATACTGCTTAAAGTTGTAAACAGTGATACAAATTCAATTATTCTGTATCCGCGGTTTTGTTATTATACCCCAGAATAAGTCGTTTTAAAGTCTAGGATCTTCTGTATCTTATTTCTAAGACTTCAAACTACTGTTTAAAACAAGCAAAAAAGTCGATTTTTTGAAAATTTCAAATTATACTGACCCCTTAAGTAATTCAAGAGTTTTAACAATAATTTTCAACACAGTGACCTTAACATTTAATCGAGGCAAGAACACAGTAGCAAATGCCTCAACTCTTTGGGTACCGATTCATTTGAAAAAATGTTTGCACATGGAATAGATTTAATTCGTTCACCGAAATACTGAAATTGTTTCTTTCGTTGCAACTGACACCAACTACTCTCAAATAAGACTACACGTGTTAAATATTGTCTCGATTCGAATAACGAGTTAGACTCGTCTTAGGCAAAAAGGGTCAAGCCTAACCCGAGGATCATTCAGAGAAGCTTTCTGAATCTAGAAACCGCCAGGTTTATTACACAATAAAGACAACAGTGGGTGTTCCTTCGAACCCTAATTAACAATCATTTGCGCCAATGTTACGCTCGCGAACAGGTCATTTCGAAAATTACTGTTGCCAGTTCCTACGAAAACATCGTCTTTCATTTCCACGAGCGTTCTCGTATACGTCGTACGTTATATCAATTCTAATATCGTAATATGATGTGATGTTGATACTCGTAACTATGACATTCGTAATATCAATTCCCTACCACTCGGAACAAAAAGACTGTTGGCGATCGTCTGTTGACCGTTTTGGGAAACCGGTTTGTTCGACAGGTTGGAAAATGGCGGGAAAGGGCCCATCCTGCGCGGCCTTCGTCCCGTATTGCTGATGAAAGCGGTACTTACACACCCATCGAGAAGTCGGTTTACGAGAGAGCGTTAAAAGTGGACCAGTCGTAAAAGTGGTGGCGGATGAAATCACAATTGCTTAATGAATTTGCGAGGGTGGGTTGCACGGTGAATTGAGGTCGGCGCCGCCTAACTGCACTCGCATTAGCCCATTGCTAGAGATGGGATCGAGTGCCTCACAAGTAGCATTTTATCCGAGCCTTCACCAGTGTTTCATCGTTTAAATCACCCTTTTAATTTATTTCTTTCAGCCCCCCCCCTCTGTAAGTATTTCCAATTGCGTTTGAAAGCACGCTCGAATTTAATTGCAAGAGGGATAACTCGGTGAGTACTTCCGGAAATGGAAACAGTGCTCTCGAGTGGATTCGAATATTGGTGGATAGAAATCGATTGTTTCACAAGTGTGTCAAACTTGACCTGTTGTTTTATTATATTATATTATATATTTTTTATATTATATTATATATATTATTATTGTATATTTGCACATTCATTTACGCATTTTCACTTTCGACTACTGTTCTAAATTTATGGACCGAAACTTGACTCGAATTCATGAGTACATCGTGTTATTACAAACCTACTTGCGATGTATGATTTTGAAATATATGTATACATTGTAATTGTATAATTCGTTGAAATATTTTTCTTCCGATAATATTCGAGATCCAAAGTTAGGTACCGAACGTGATCTGTATGAAACATAGTTATGAAACACCATGAAAGATGCGCACGATTTACAAAGTCTGTCCAGTGAAAATCTAAATGACATTAAAATTCTTCAAGTTGCCTTAAACTCGCATCTGAATTTTCGTTAACTTTCTAAACCCAAATTTTTCTAACGTTTTGTACTGAAAAACAGGAGAAAAGAAAAAGAAACGCCGCCGGAATAAACTTGCCAAGGATAGTATTCATTTCAATTTCTAGAACTACCTTCGTTCGATACTGCACTCTCCTCCCACGTTTTATACTTCGAGCAACTGCACTGATTTTCGAACGATCAAATTTCCAAACCCGTGAAACGAAACTTGGACGCCAAACTTGCACTCGGATTCGTACTTGATTCCATCCGTAGTCATTGCTCCCCGGAGGACCCGGAGAGAAAGAGAAGAGAGACGCGCAGCGTGGGACAAACGGTAGCTGAAAGGACGAGGGAGCAAAGAGCGAACGAGGAGAACGGAGGAGAGAAGAGACGCCATTACACCGAATTCGCCGAGGAATTTGCATATATAACAGCGGAGCAGGGTTCCGACCGTTTGCAGGGGTGGCAGGGGTGGCTGGATAAGTGGCTGTCTTTGAGTAGCTGAAACCTTAGGATTATTCAATTAATATATTCATTGAACCGCGCCGCCTCTGGCCGGGCTCGACTCACTCGTTTCAATGGATTTCCTGGAGACAGGAAAAATTTGTTTGGAACAGCGATTCAGCGCCAACATCCGACCTGTAATCCGACCTGTATTACCTGCGCCTGATTGAAAACGACTGGCGCTTCCGTCCAATTGTTATTAGACGCGGCAGCTCGCGCCCCGATCCGCGTCGGTGTAATGCAAAACGTATTAGCCGAACAGGACGTGTGTGTGTATACCATTAATTCGGAACAGCGAATATTCCAACTTGTCCGGTGGTGGCTGCGTACCAATCGATGGGAAGAAAAGGATCCCGTCCGTTTCAATTAACTACAGCTGCATAATCCTGTTGATGGATTGATTATAGATCGCAGGCCGGTCGGAAGATATTACTGGGCCGCGTGTGCTTCACGCCTTTCTGAATTTAATTGAAGAAGTGGAACCTGAACGTTGGATCGTTGCACGCGTTGATAATTTCGTCGTAATTTCGCGAAGAGAAGAAAAAGAAAAAATTGCAGACACGAAGCCTCCAGTCTTAACCCCACGGTGCGTTGGCAACTGATTGCGGACCATAACGAGCGACCAAACCGTGTACAGATAATTCGTCGCTTTCTTCTTGAACTCGTCGGTGTGATAACACTGGATAGAAATTATTATTATTGTGGAGTAATAAATTTATTATTTGTTTTGCCTGGGTTATACTTAAGTATATATAAAACTTGGAAGATATTGCAATTTTGGGGCAAAAAGTACGTCGCACGTACATACGTCAAACGTTTTCTAAAATGTTTTCATACCGAGTAGCAGGTACTTTCGAAAATGCTATTTAAACAAGGATAATTCAAAGAATATATATATAATATATAATGGAATATATATTATATATACAGAATATGTAATGGAATGTATATTTGGAGAAATGATAAAATTATTGGATACAGAATATATATTTGCGTACGTCTAAATACGTATAAAGTGTAAAATTCTCATATAAATATATACAAAGAAGAAATATCATATTATCACATTGCATTCACATTTATATAAATGTAAGTATATTTATATTTATAATTTTTATATTTTATACTTTGTCACATGATACATGCAAATAGATAAAATATATACGAAGTAAATATATTATTAATCTTTGAGGAATGTATCAGTATCTTTGACACCTTTGACAAAGAGAAATATACGAACAAACCTAATACTTTGCAACAATGCAATTTACTTTACTTAATTATAAACAAACTTGTGCAAATATGCTTGATAGAGTAAAGGAAACTCGGGAGAATCGACATTCCTTAGGGATTCATTCGCTGCACGGTGAATTCCGCTTTTTGAGCAATTTGATCGTAATAAAGTTAAATCTAATTCTTCCTTAAAGGCATTCTTGGAAAGTTATAAAGTACGAATAGAATATAAAAAGCGGTTTCCTAATTATGCAATGCCTGTGTGCCAGCTTCGTGCGATCTCCGAGCGTACTAAGGCAAGGATCTTGCACAAAGGATCCACCTCGTTTGAGAAAACTCGCCTACAAAATTCTATGCTCACTCCTGCCGCAATTTCTCGGAAATTACTTTACCATTCGCGGCTAAATTTACGTTTCTAAGTTGATACTTTTTTCCCCACCTCCCTGATGCTTTCTCTTTGGATCCTTATCGTTCTCCTGATAAAGTGAAAATAAAAGAAACCGTGACTGCTATCTAAAAGCAACATTTCTTTCTCCCCCTCCTCCCTCGCCCCTCTTGATGCAATTTTTCCAAAATTACTAAAGCAATTGTCGTGGAAATGTCGACGAAGCATAGGCACACCTTATACACCTGGTGTTAAAATAACACTGTTGTTACGAAAGTATTTGTGGCAAAAACTACCGAGCCGATATATCGGCTCTTGAATTCTAAAAGAGTTCACAAGCGATTATCGAAAGAGAACGCTGTCCTACTTGTACAATGCTCCGCCGATATTTCTAGATGAAACTGCTTCAGTTATTAAATGAAAAAGGAAAATCTGCACTAAACGTTTTCAGTGTTTTTAAACGAACCAAGAGCAGTGAACTGACAAATACAAATGTGAAATTTGTCAATTGACAAGAAATATTCGGAATGTTAAATCAAAGGTATCGTAAAGTTGTGCAAGGCAGTGTAATGCATACAGTAAACGTGATTTATTTTGCACAACAAGCAGGCCGTGTTTTGTCATTTAAATGTAGGCGTTTTGATGAACAAAAAGATTGTTTCCCACAGAAATTTAGCTCTGGCATTCATTTCAATTTCTCTCTTCCAATGGAACAACAACGCGACGTTGCGTTAGCATAATTTTCTCAATAAAGTATTTGCAGGCAACTTACTTTCGAATCGAAACAACGCGAATTTACCGCACTGCGTAAAACGTAGTTTGCGCCAGTGTAAATTTACAGAAAAATCTGCATTTTACGAAACGAGAATTACGTGCCTCCAAACTGTTCTACGCCGTGGAAATTTCAGTTTAAATGTTTTCAAATTTACCGAATAAATTAACGATAACGTAATTTAATTAATAATAGTAGAATTAAAATGTGATAAATCCGAGGAAACAGGTAATTTTCGACCAATTAAATAATAATTTAATATACGTTAATAATACATGTCGTAC
This sequence comes from Tetragonisca angustula, assembly GCA_036937485.2. NCBI lineage: Eukaryota > Metazoa > Arthropoda > Insecta > Hymenoptera > Apidae > Tetragonisca > Tetragonisca angustula. The sequence continues at coordinate 658,908 of JAWNGG020000037.1, read as the reverse complement.
TAAATTCACTGGCATTTATAGTACTTGAAATCTTTGGAAATGTCAGAATAAATCGGTCAACGTTGGAAATGACTTTCTCAATTGAAGACGAGATATCGAAAATTAGAATATCCCAGTATAGTTTCCTTATTTCTTACTAATAGATTGCAAGTTTTTAAAGATGTAGAAATGCATACAATACGTAAAAATATATAAATATAAATACTCGTTGTAACATGACAGGTTTCTGAATTACATTCGTGAAATTATGAATTTACATAAATATTCGCACTTATGAAAAAAGAAAAAAGTGGAACGTGAATTAGAAAAGTGGGGAGGAAGAGAAATTAGAAAAAAAAATGGAAATGACGCCAAATGCTCTTTGACAAAGGGCGATCGAACGATCGCAGACATACAGTTGTTAAAAATTCGTGGATACCGTCGAGGCAAATGCATTCGTCAGGTTAGCCCATGAAATCAGGCAGGTAGAAATGTTTGCATTCCCTCAATTAATACGTTAACATTCGAACTGCGAATTCAGTAACAGAAATTGCAGAAGTTGCACGGTACGAACAGTTATAATGCACGTCAAACCTCGCGCCACTCGCCTCACCCCCTCGCCCGTCGAAATGAAATTTAATGCTCCCCTGAGGAATATCGTAATCAGCCTGCATGCGGTTCAATCGCGGACGTTGTACAGCCTGCGAGCATACAAATTCACGCATGATGAATCGACATTTTTCACGGGCACAGGGCATGAACTTCGCGCGAAGAAACTTTCCGGCTAAAATTTCAGTTTCACGAGACTTATTGGAGCTTCGATCGTCGTGAAAACCGACATTCGATAGTAAAATATGAAAGAGACAAGTATACTATAATAGAATAAGTCTCTTTAAAGTAAGAATAAATGCAAGTAAAGATAAATGACGATTCAGTTATTTGATTAATAAATAGGAGAAATGAGAAGGAACAATTTTACGAATGACATATATCTGTTGAAATAATGGTTGCACGCTACACTTGAATGAAAATTACTCTTTTTGATAAAATCGAGTAACAAGCATCTTCGTTAATAATGAAATAATATGTTTTTCAAGCGCGAACACCACACACATGGTCATTAAAAATTACGCATTGAAGCAAATGCATTTGTTGAATTAACACGTGAAATCATTTCCGTTTGCACGATTAATACGAGCAACAAAGCAAACAGTGGATGAAAATTTTATTTAATTAGTAATAAAAGCAATACCTTTAATGAGTAATTTTTATTTAATCAGGAATAAGTAGTAATAAAATTGAATTTCGTTGATAAAAATTTTGCTCGAATAATTTGAATAAAAGTTTATCTCGATGACGTCCGATATTACCGGAAACTAAATATTGATTTAACCATCCGCGGAGTGCTTGAAGGCAAAATTAATTTTTCAAGGGTTTGTATAATTCGTTTCGTTAAAAAACCGAATGATTAAATTTACTTTGAATCACGTTGAAAGTCACTCGGACGTGAAGTGAAAAATTCTGAGAAATGTGACGCGTGTTATACTTTTGAAACGTTTGATGTATGAATAACTTTTCGCGATTAGTTTTAAATTTTGCTGATGTATGTGTAGAGTGATTTAGATTTCTCTCGAAATTCTAACGTGTTGCAAGTTATTATAACGGAGAGTGTGGATGAATCTTTTACAGTGATAAACTAGAAACGACTTTGGAGAAACGAGTAGTCGTTTCAAGTAGTATTAAGCCGAAATTAATCAGACAACGCAGCCAAATGATTGAACGTACTCTCAATATATTTAACTCTGTTATTAATTAATTCAATTATTATTAATTGCAATTAATTCTAATTATGGGACGTGAACTTTTATAAGAAATTGTATTATTGTATTCTATTATATTATAATTATGTTAAATTACACATAGTGAAAAAAATATATAAAATGTCTGACATACTTTTTATGACATTCTGTATATGAAACAATTGGTTTGCTTTTTTAATTATGATATCAAAAATACGAGTTTGCGTAAAAATCATGCACAGAGATCGTATGTAGAAAAATATGTGACATTTTAACATTGATTAGATCATTCGAGCTTTCTATCCTGTATAAAAATTGTATGTATTGGATGTAATAAAGAAAAAATATAAGTAGAAATAACAAAATAACCTAATTTGAGTACAAGGAGAAGGCAAATAAAGTAACTGAAAAACCTATCGAATGCGTGCATTGTAAATTATTAATATTTCTGCTAAGTTTCTACTAAAATTATATTTTTATTAAAAATATATAAAACCTTCAACACTGGAAATCTTAAGTGATCATGAGTTGTAAATGAAAGATTACGCTTCGGGCAATCGAATATGTCGAATTTTAACCTCTCTTTGGTAAAAACTCAACACAAGCACACCAAAAGCTTGCAATTGAAAGTTTTCATCGTTTATTCTTTGTTAAAGCGAATAATTTCAATAAGGAGAAATTAATAAGTCCATGAACGATGATAAACACGAACAGGTTAAAGTTTGTCCACGATAGTTTAAACGTTGTTGCATTCATGATGTTTTAATTGAGGACAAAACTAATTCTTCCTTCGTTTTTTTTATTTATTTGCTCTGGCAAACAATTTCACAATTGGATCTGCAATTACTTTTTCATCGTTTGCCAAGTGTTTCGTCCAAGAACGACGAACGATAACAAACAGCAGCAGACATAACAAACCAATTTAACAAAAAAAAAAAAAAAAATAATAATAATAGTAAAAGACGCGCACTGTAACGCCGCGTACAAAGTTGAAATGCAGGAATAAAAAAAAGGGGCGTCTCGTGCAACCAAATCGATACGGGCAATAAAAATAACGTTGGAAAAAGAAACAACGAACGTTCAGGTTTGTTTCAAACGTGACTAATTGAGGATGCTCGCAGCTAAAGGGGTGCAGCTCCATCTGTTTTATAAAATTAGAAAAATATGTTATAAAATTATTACTTTCTTTAGCATAATAAAACCGTATTGCTTACTTTCAAGCATTGTCAAAGTGGAGAATTCCACCAGATATTCAAAGAATAGTGACTTGAACGTAGTATTCTATTCTTTTCTTTCAATTTATATTCCCAGAAATACGAATTTGCACGAATTCTCCTCAACTGACAATACGAGTCCCTCGTTGTTGAATTTGGCATATGCAAATCAATAAGAATTATTCGTTTCAAGCGTACCAGCGATGGCTGTCAGGAACCGAAAATGAATTTTCGCAGATGAGATTCAAGAAGATTGAATCATCAGTCCGAAAGTCGCATTTACATTCGCGAAAAGGAACGATTAGCTTTCTAACACTTTGTTGCTTTTCAGACAGCTCAGGGTAATCTACCTCCTTAGACAGCGGGTTATAGTCACCGTGCAATTACATCTTCGCTAATATCTCAACAAAGCGATCAACTTTCGACGACGAGGCCGAAAATTTTAACGTGCCGTCGTAACTTTGATCGCAAAGTCGGTTTAACTCGTAAAGATGTAACATTAACTGTAAGCGGTGCTTTATGTATCAAAAGACGTGTGTCGTTAGGGGAGGGGGAGAGGCAAGTGCAGTTTTGCGCATCAAAAGACACGCCATCAGGCACAAGTGCGCTCTAAACTTCAAAAGACAGGTCGTCAGTGGCAAGCTGCACGCTAATGACTAGTTCCCGCTCATTGTAAAACAGCATAATGACTCGCTGTAAGTAATTTTGATATCGTAATTTAGGACGAGCATCGGAGGGCGAATTTCTTTGTGGTAACGGCGAGAGCCAGGGCAGGAGGATTGACTTGCAGAACGAGAACGTTGTGGGATTGAACGGTGTGTTTGCTCGAAATACCGAAGAGTTTTTTTAAACGAGTTGTAAACGTTGTTTGGAATTGTTTGAGTTCATTAAGCGAAATTTAATTGAAGCTCTAAGGAATTTTACGTGTGCGTGGCGGGGCGCAAAGGGTGTTCGTACAGCAATCGTGAAAATAAAATGGCGGATAAGAGGGGAGAATGGAAAAGTTTACTTTTCCTGTTTTTTCCCATTCCGCACTGGAATACAAAACTATTAAACTACAATAATTATAATGCACATTGATTGAAAATGCGTATATCGTATTAATTTTTAGATACATTGTATTATATAATATATACGTTGAAATGTTAATGAATGTTGAAATTAATGTTAAATTTCCTCTAAAGTATTATTTACGAATTTATATTATGATTTTAATTTATTAATCATATTTACCTATTGTGCTTAGATTCATTCGTACAATTAATAATTTATATATTACAAAATATTGAGATTAATATGTCGTACTTATTGATTTGAGTATTTCATGCAGAATATATGGTTACATGCTACATGTATATAAATATTAAACATATTTATTTTTACACGTCGGTCAAACGAATAATTTTGCTCTTTATATTATAATTAACTTTCGCATATACATCAATTATTTTGTTTTCTTCTTTTTTATTTTTTAAAGACACGATTTATGTTGATCCGAGTCACATAAAGTTTTCTGGCTTTTCTAGCCCGGCGTATCGAGTATCGACGAGATGATAATATTTATTCAGCTGAAGTCGAAATTTATCCCGACGGGGTATTTGCAACTATAAAAACCACTCGATTTACCGTGGTTGTTTTGCAAATAAGATTTTTTACGACGCACACTCGCACGTATACCTATAAAAGAAAATTAATATTTGAATATTAATCCGCCGCAGTCCGTTCGAATCCGTAATTCACGTCGCGCGTAATCAAGAAAATTTTAATCGTCATCTATTTTCCATGATATACCTTGATAAATCACTCTCGTTCTCGTGAAATTTCCCCGCGTGTTCGAACACGCGTTCGAATTTAATCCGCGATGATAGACACTAAAGTGTCCATCGGGATTTCAATCACGTTTTAGCTAGATTAAAATCAAGGCAGTCTGTTTGAAATAATTCGACAGCCGATTGCCGTGTAATTCTGACTTTTTGTTACATCGTTGCAAATGAAGCAGTCGAATAGTTTAATACAACACGTGGGCCACTAATCGGAATTTCCTCTGGAAAAAATTGTAGCATTTCAATGAAATTAAAATTTTTATTAATTGTCATATAAATTTTACATTATACACATACATATTAGCAATTTATTCTTTCGTTTATTCCTACTACCGTTTAATACTACTTTGGTATTAGTTATTATGGGAAGAATTATCAGAAATAAAGAAATATTAGGTTTTCCTTCAATTTCAAGCACGAAATTAAAATATTTTATTGCATTTTATGCTCCAGGTTATTGAAATAAAAATATCTTTTCAAAATTTTATTTCGTTTATTAATTTCTATAATACACTTATTTTATTTTATTACATTTTATTTATTTTATTTTGTTATATTAATTTTTATAATATCTATTATACTCTATGATATTTATTATTAAATGATACCAATATTTTTTCGAAATTTTCTCTCCCTCCGATTCGGTCTGGTTAAGATAAAGCTATCAAATTCAATGTTGATTCATAAATCACTTTAATTCCTTATTTGTTACTCTATTCTATTCCAATGACTTGTTCGAATAAAACAAAGTATAAAAACATCAGTTACATCGTATTCGGTTAACTTTCAACTCTAAATTGACGACTATCACATATTTTGTATCTAGTCACTAAATTTTGGACGCTGTTGCACTACTTATATTTCGCTTTGTGAAAGCGGATGTTTCGTACGCGGCAGTCAAATAATATTCATAAAATTCGCAAAACGTAAACGATTCCAATTTAACGGACAATTTTACGTACACGTGTTACGAAGTGTGTTACGAAGCGTATCAACTTTGTGAATGGAAATACCCGCAACTATAAATTTCTACAGCGAAGTAATTTCTACGCAACCTCGCGATAATAGAAGTATCTGGGGAGAACAAGCAATACGAATGTTGCCAGAGTGCGAATGCACGAAATGGTCTAAATTGCGCGCGTATCACGCAGCGCACAATCGCATGAAACTTACTAATTTGTTAGATTCGCTGTTCTAAAAACAACGAAATATTTGTACACCATATGTATTTCATGCGATTGCAACGTATTCCACTACGAAAATTCCAGAGTTCAATAATATTTATATTTACTAATTGAAAATAGAATATTTACATTTATTTATTAATTAATATATTTAGGATAGTTTTTTGATGCAAAGGGGACGGCGATAAAAATGCTGGATGAAATACTATTTTAAATAGTACATAGTAAATGATCCTGTTTCTTTCATGTATTTGTCAAGCAGTGAAATATTTTATTTTCTTTGAAATGTTATTGCTGAAAGTAATCACGTTCAATACACTTGTAAATGGTTTTCTAATCGTTTTTCTCATCGGAAATATTTTCTATCATTCACAAAAGTTGTTCCTACCTCAGTTTCTTTCAGTATTACGACAGAAACTCTTAGGTTTTGAATCGAAAAATGAGTCGAAAAAAAAATCAAACGTTACTTGTTTATTAGGATGACTTAATATTTTAAGCAAGATTAAAGCAAGTTTCATTTCATGCTTCAGAGTGAGTAAAGTAAAATATTTTATATAATATTTCCATAAAATGGGAATACTTGGAATAATTTATTTTCTGAAATTTCACGTTCTATTCTATGTACGTTCTGTTTAAGTCAGAATCTAAGATATTTGAAACGCTTATCTCGCTAAATGTACCAGCTCTGTTTTACAAAAGTAAATAAATCGAAAAGAGAGAATAAAATATTTTCATCTAAAATCTCGTTTCCGAACTTGAAAATTTATCAAGTATAAAACAGAACCCTGCTTGTGTGAGCTTGTCGAGGTACAAATAGTTTATATACATAATTGGTGTCACATCTTTTCTGATTTCTTTCCTACTAAAGAAAACAAATAACATTTGAAACGATCGATGCAAGTATAGTAGCATGAAACGTCATTTAATTATTTTTAAGTAATTTCAAGTAATATTTCTCGTTTCCTACATTTCAAATAAATATTTTTAATCGTACTGTGCGCAACATTATCGAATAAAATAAATGTTCAAATATTATCTTACTTCAATAAAAGTGTTTCAATTATTATTTCCAATACTTTTTATTTGAAACATGCCCAGGCCTGCCCCGGGTTACGCAATGAAAAACTGGGGCATTCTGTATAAAGAACCAACACAACGACTGCCCATAAAACTCGTTGCAACGTGTGAATTTTTCGCGGCTGATAAATATAATTTTCTTTTATCAGTTGCTACCCGTGCAGTTGCGCACAGTTCGTGTAATAATTAAACGCAATCGTTAAAAGAACATTCGAATTAAAACGTATCGAGCAGATATTTTATTATACCTTTATGTGACCTGTATTATTGGCACAATGAAATTTATACGCTGAAATTTAAAATTTTGTCCCGACGGTACAGTCTGCCGCCAGTGTACGACATTTGAATGGCTGGAAAAATTACTGAATGTTAAATACTGTACCAAGTGTTTTTTAACAAGTAATTAAGCTCATAATACGACATTTCATTTCATAACATCCCATGCCAGAATAAAATGAACATTCGTTTCGTCGAATTATTACACACTCGAGAAAGAATTCAGAAAATCATTTCACGTGCTTCGATATTATAAAATAAATTTATGTAAATACAATATAACGTAATAATAATGAAATGACATAAAAACGTAATGATTAATATAAATTTAACAATATTAAACATATAATATATATATATATATATCTATTGAATTTCAAGCGACGTGTTGATCGAAAATATTTCATACTTTAATGTACTTTGTCTAACTATAGACTCATACACGTCAGAAAAAATTGAAAAATGCGAAGAAAATTATTTCATATGTATTTTAATATCCAGTGCTTGACTCTTGTCCTCTGTATTATTCTCGATATTCTGTGAAATTCATTAACCGATCCTTTGATCATTATTAACGAAACGAAACGTTTCATAAATTAAAAATTAAAGCACAATTTCGAAATTTTAAAAACTAAATGTCGAAACGTTTCACGTGACTAAAAATGTTCGAGCACATTCGTAAATAACTGTAAATAATTTAAATTTAACCGTGACTTCTGTATCGCTGCAATACGTACTCGCAGTACCATCCGTGTCGAGGTCGTTGGTTCCAGGAACAAGATTATAACACGGTAATTGATATTGAGCAGGCTGCGACGAGACTTTAATTACTTACGAAGTTGGCTCGTCGTCCCTCTGGATTGTAAATCTAAGAGTGTACTTTGTTTGTCGTGCGCAGCAGTCTCAAAAATAATAGATAACGCTTCTCTGTATTAGGGACATGTCACGAAGAAATTTCCAAGCAGTTGATAAGGCGTGACGTAAGTTGACATTAACTGTACAAGCATCTCAGTGTCAATTAATCATCTTGGAAAGACACACCGTAAAGTACACAGCGTCAAACATACATATGGCGTATAAACATACATACAAGGGGGTAGAGCACACTGAATCGTTCGAAAACAGATGAAGTCTGCGAACATTTTTTCAAATTATTTATTGAATGAAGAGTTGCAATAAACACGACTGTCAGTTTTATGGTTCAATGTTACTTTATTTCTATGTTTGGATGAAAAATTGAACTTTGTCGCGACAAGTGTATAAAATCGCCTGTGTTGTATATGAAAGTTGAAATGTCCAGGCTGCTCAATAATTACAAACATATCATTGGTCTTGGAAAAACAGCAAAGAAGAAACGAAGCGGCAAAGACAATAATAAAAAAAAAACATAACTGATTTCACTTTAAACAATGTATGCGCATAATGGTTAATAAAATTTATTACGAAATTAATACGTTTAGATCGTTCAAACTTCAAATTTCGCTAGAATATTGAAGATTAGAAGTGATCACAACTGAATGGCCAGAGGCTATTCCAATGGCTCTAATTAATATTCAAATATCACATTGTTTGAGAGAATATTTCTCTACGCGCATGTGTATATTTGTTCATAGTAGTCATTGAATAAATTGTTTCCCAATGAACTGAAGCAATTAACGTAGTTCATATAAACATAAATTTCATTTATTTGATGCACACAGTATACTGCCTATATATAGTGCAACGCTTTAACCATTATAAATAACGGCATAGTCCGAAATCACTGAAAATAAACAACGTATAATTAATTCCGATATTTCTCAGATGCTGCGTTATAAAATTATAATCAACAAATGGAACGCACATAAGTCTAAATAAAATAACTCGTCTCGTCTCGTCGATACACCGAGCGAAGGAAATACGTCCTCCACAGCTATTAGAAAGCACGCAAGAGAATCTCTGGAAATTATGCACGAGCCGTGCGCAAGAATATCTCCGACAATTTCGCCGTAGCCTACGGTTTATTTCGTTTTCTTTCTGTCGCGCTGACAGGAAATCTCCTTGCCCCGTCGTGTTTGCAGGTCCTTGTTTTCCCTTTCCAGCCGGCACGGCGGACTGAGTGGAAATGCTAAATCGCGATCCTAGACAGCGTACTTGCACCCCGATAGCACAGACAGCCATAATGCCATTTTCCCCGCCCTTTGTCTCCGGTATACAGAAGAATCGAGAAGTAGGGTTACGTGAATAATGCGTGCCTACGCAACGCGGCTTCTTTTTACCTAGGAATCTTCTTAAAATTGTTCCGCGAAGCGTTTTCCCCTTTGTGCGAGGTACTATCCGCGGGGAATGTGGAAAAATATCACGATAAAGCCGTGCACAGAGCGGGCGGCAGAGACCCGTTAAATTATTTCGTTAGGGAATTATAGAAGGTGCTACGCTTACATGGAAAGAAATAATGCTCCGGCTCTCTTGAAAGGAGATCGTAAAATACATTTCGCTACGGCTCGCTTTATATGTACGAAGGTACGGTGTTATTTCAATGGATTAGTATTGCGCGGGATAGCGCGGCGGGTTATTATTTGAGGAGCTAATTAAATTAGATTAATGGAGGTACGGATGTTACGTTTCACTCTACGTTTAATATGCTCGTGTCTATTTGCTGGGTGATTCACGCAACTGTTGCAAGTTGTATTTTATTTTTGGTAAAAATTAGGGACGAGTGTCACGGGAGAAAGGTATAGCGGGGAATAGAAGAAAGTTTAAAACACTTATGTGATATGCATATATATATATATAATTATCGAAAATTATAGATTATCTCACATGCATATTATACAAGTGAGCAGAAGAAAGTTTAAAAAATACACAACATGAGATAATCCATAATTTTCGAATTGTCTAAAATGAAGTTATATTTAAGAAGAACAACAAGTAGATAATTGTCATTTATTAAATAATATAATAATATTAATTATTACTATACTAATATATTAATTATATATTATTATAGTTATAAAAATACAAATAATAATAATAACTGTTATTTATTATTATAATAAATATAATAATATAAAAGTTACTAATTCCCACGTATATATATTTAAGAAGAACAATAAGTAGATAATTGTTATTTATTATTATTATTATTATATATTTATCTTTTTTATAACTTTTATATTATATTATAATATAAAATAACTAACTTTGATGTTGTAATAATAAATTGTCTACTTATTGTTCTTCTTAAATGTAACTCCATTTTAGACAATTCGAAAATTATGGATTATCTCGCGCTGTGTATTCTTTAAACTTCCTTCTGTTCTCTGTAAAATAAATACAGTTAAAATAAATAGATAAAGTTCATGATATTCGCATTAGACTGCGGTTATTTATAACGATCGTAACTAAAGAAATCGATTTAAAACTGAAATTTGCTTCAACTGACAAATATTGTAATGTTAAGTGCTCTGCTCTGTACATTTTACACATCGCAGAGTTTTGAAATCCTAGAACTTTGAAACTGTATAAACGTCCAGACATCGCTCGTGATCATGTTCCTTTCGTAAGTACTGCACTGCCTTTTAAAATGAAAATATTTAAACCATATTCATTCATCTTGAACCTTATATACATTAAACCTCATGCATTATACATTATAAACCTTACACATTAAATCTTCTGGTCATTCTACGTGAAATACTGTCGGGTTAGCGTGGTCGAAAATTGACGAATGTGGAGAATGTTTCAACTTTAGTTCCTGCAGAATTTATTGTGTGAAAAACCCGCGAAATAAACTCAAACGCAGTAAGCAAATGTACTTTTTCGTTTGTCACGGCACATTTTTTACAAAATTGAAAGTTTTCATACAAGAGGATTCAATATTGAAAAGAAAAGTACGTTTTCATTTTGAAAAAGAAGGTAAGTTGCAAAGGAGGTATGCTTTTATTTTAAAACAAAAATCCACGTGCATTGCATTTGCACATTCATCTTTCTCCTTCAATATCTTTTTCTAATTCCAACCAGAAAAATATGTTTCGTTTCATTACTCTGTATAGAACATCCTATAACCGAGATGCGGATGATTCTACATGGAGAAACAAATTGAAAAAAGAAAGAGTGATATTTTTTCACTTAAGCCCCAGGATATTGTGCCTGGTCTATTTATTTTGCTCATATATTTTCTGTTTACTTACATCCTTTGGGAAAAAAATTTTAAAGTTGAAAGTGTTGATTATTACAAACAAACAAAGTCTACGCGAATGATGAAATAATAAAAGGAAGGTGTGTGTGTGTCCACGAATGCCCATGGGATAACTGAACCATCGCGTTGCACAGTGATTTGTGTGTCCAGTAATAAACTTTCCGCGAGGCGAAATTGCGATCCATTCGAAATGAACGAATCTTCCTCGCATATTACGCCATGAGGCATGAAATCAGAATTGTTGGAATGATGTGGAATACAAATTTTACACGTGTCTCAAAACAAATGGCATATACCAACTATCGTGCACATTGTGAAGCAGACAAACACAAGTGATATTGACGTTCGAGGTCTTTGTCAATTGATTCCACAGTCTGACTTTAAATAGAGTCAATAGAGTCAAACGATAGTCGAGTTCTCACGTATGGTTCCCAAAGTGGAAATTTGGTAACGTCGAAGAAGAAAAAAAAAAAAAAAAAGGAAAAAAGAAGAGAAAAAGAAGAAGAAGGGAGAAGAAGCCTGGAAATGGGAAGGAGCATCGCAGTGATTCTTGTACGACTGAACACAGGACAGCATCCGCGGTAGGCGACTCATAATTATGGTCTTAATTAAAAGAGCATTAATTAAAAGCGTGCACGGCCGCGTTTACAATTAATAACGGTCCAACTTGTTCTCATTACTTCGGCGTACGAGCGTTGTGCAGAGGACATTTGCCAACATTTACAACGGGCCGCCAAATGTATGCGAAAGAATATTCATTAGATTCCTGCGTTGGCACTGTGGTGACGTTTTCGTTACGTCTCCATGGTAATTAAAAGCTATGAATGCCGGGCTGTTCAAGGTTGCTTCCCCGATTACGGTTTTCGTCAACCGTAATATCCATTCCTTTGATCCCGTGTGTATCGCGGACTCTTTCTTAATTACGCCGAAACGCCGCGGGTATTGAAATCGAGCGTACTCTGTCGTACTTCTGCGCACCAAACTTCAGCGTACGTATATATATATATACATATGTACATACGTGCGCTTACTTACCTACTGCACGAAACGAACTTACTGCGAGAAACTTGCTTCAATTGGGAATTTTTCACACGGAATTTTAGACGCGTATGTACAACGGTATGTTGGAGTAAAATGAACATGTACTGATAACTATATGATATACTATGTACCGATGTCGATGAAAAATTTGATATAAAAGAGAGATCATAGAGTGATCCACTTGGTCTCATTTTAGAGAGAAATTTAGAGTTCTCTTTTCTTGAAAATTGTAAAAATTCAAACACGTGTAGAAGCATTAAAATTTTTTCAATAATTTAAATTGGAAGAAAATGGAGCTGGGTAGATTGGGTAAATTTTTTTACATAAGAAATACTGTGGGAATTATATTTCGATTATTATATGTATTATTTCATATCACGTACGTTGCAATTTTCCGCTACAGTACATGAAAGAGGTCGCTAAATGATGTTGATGTCAAACAGCAATCAGAAATTGAATTTGAAATGATATGAATGAATTTAGTATAATATTATACGTTGAAATCCATGAAATGCCAAAAACCGCTTTTCTTTCTATTTTGAATATTTGAAATTTCTCTGTTTTACGATATTTAATTATTTAAATCTTTAGATGCGCAAAATTTCCAAAAGAAACAACCTCGAAATTTAATACCAAGCATATAACAAATTAAATTAAATATGTTCGCCTTTGAATATATATTTTCGACATATTAAAGTCAATATACTGTAATATGCTATCCTCTGACAAATAAACCAATTATTTCATTATTAATTATAAGACTTTCTCTACAATACACTCTAAACCCTCAAAGGGTCAAGTATTCTATTTCGAATGTCAAAAGTTGAAGCACACATGCACATTTCTGTGACTGACACTGTACCGGTTTAAAAATCAGTTCAATTGATCGAATAACAATCGATCACTCGAGCGAACTCGCAGTCAAGGTAATCGAAATTACTTCATGAGCACACAAGTTCCGCATTCCTGCGCGCTACGTAAGATGCCATCGCTTTGAGTCCGCATTCTCAATGCCGATTAACGGATAATATCAGTTAGCTAAGCGACAGGTAAGTCATGGACCTGATCTACCATTAAATCACAAGAGGCTTCAAATACCGTTGTGCGTTGTCATCAAGCTCTAGAAATGAAATTTTTCAGTCAGAACAACGAGACTCGTCAATGAGTAAAATAAACGATTACAATATTCATTACTGTAATTGTTAGTTTAATATTTTGCTATACATCAATTCTTATATGTTTCTTCGTAACTTAACTTTTAATTCGAGAAGATATATATTTACTTACGACAATTATATCAAACAAATTGTTTCTATTTATTTAGTGCTCCGGCGCTTCAGTATTTCGATTAAAATCTGTCTCTCGTCTCCTTTCATGAACGTATTGTAGTTTCTTGCAAGGCAAACGCAACGAAATTTTCAGTTCGAAAAAAACTGCTCGTTTGCGAGCAATGTCGAAAGAGTGAAACTTCGAAAGATACACATATGCAGGGGGAGTTAAATTGCCGTAGCTAAAAGGATATTTGTCTTACGACTTTGGTTATGCCGTTTGTCTGAAAGCCATCGTCGAAATTACCGTGGCGCAAGTTTTTATTATTAGTCAAAGAAATTCCATCGCTTCGTTAATTAATATCGATAAAGATATGGGAAATGTACGCGAAAAGAGAGAGTTAGCGTGATTAAATACGAACCAGGAAGTAACGGAAGTAATATGTGGAGGGAAATATTGTCAATATGGATGAATTATATTTAACAAAAATCGGACAACGAGGTCTTGCAGGCGAGGATATGAAAATTCGGAAGAAACAAGTAGAATCTTTTTCTCTGAATTTAGTTTTAATATTGGAATAAAACGCTAATAATAAGTTGGACTTTTTCTCGCAGATTTTTTCGAATTTCAAGCAAATTTTATTGTAACAACATTGATTGCAATATACATTGTTAGCGTATTTATTAATTACAATCTGCATCACAATAATTAAAATAAAAGTACTTTCAGTACATATAAATAGAAAATAAGAAACGAATCACAAAGGAAAGATATGAGTAATTAACAAGAACACAGTGATTGGATGAGAATTAATTCAAAACTACATCTCATATTTCATTTCAATCATTCTGAAATATTATAATGGAAATAGAAATAAATACTAACTAGTCAATGATGCTTGAACAAACTGATTATTAATTAATCATTATTCAAATAATAAACGATATTACCGACAAGACGCGGCGCAACAATACAACAAAAAGTAATAATGAAATCTTATACCATTATGGTTGAAACAGTGAGATTCCGAGGCTCAACGTGCCGAACAACTTCCCTTTGATGTACAATACGGAAACCATTGTAATCCGGGGATTCAGTTCGCAAACTGATCAATGTGGGCATTCAAAGGATCAGTAACAGTTATAATTATCTTCCATTTCAATGCGATGTAATGATTTCTGCCAGAACGTGCGAAGGCAGCAACGCGTATCGACAATGTTAATGAACCAAGAGGTGAAAAGCTGTCAGTGAACGCGGCTGTGTGGATTAACGTAAATCCGCAACACGATAATAATCCAAGATCTCGACACATTGTGAATAAATATGCGTCATTCTTCTGGTTTCATATTAGAGTGAAACGAACACAGCGAAGAACATAAACTGAGGAAAGAGCATGATTGAAGAAACGATGAAAACTTGTCGATAATTTAAACTGTTATAACATCGTAAAAAAATTGTTCGTTTGCCCCTCGATATTCCATGCGTCATTCAGAATTCTAACACTATTCGAATTTTCAAACTTGCTGTATTCCTGTAACTGAATCCATATTTGTTGGCGCGTAAACTATAATAATACAATAACGGAGCGATAAAGTAGCTCGACAGCAAGCTGATCCTTTCATTTGTGAGAAAAATTACGTCTAAATTGTTCTAGTGTTATAAGTAACGTCCACTAAATTATTATATTAATTGGTTCTGTCGTTACCCGAGGCAATAACTACGTGTATATAAATGCTGTGTATTCAGAAAATAGTAGAAAGTAGAAACGAAAGGCAATGGGAACAATTAATCAAAAGCAATTTGCTTATTAACGTGTTGTCTGTGTTCTATTTGAAAGATACATGCGTATTAATTTGAAAAGTCATGTCTGCAATTTTTGTTTAAATCAAGTTACACAAAAATAGTTTATCTGTATCTATATTGTAAGTGTTGACTGTACTGAAATTGAAGATTTATATTTGTATATGAAATGTATGTGAAATTGATGTCTAATTAAATACTGTATGTCTGTTTCCTAAAATCAGATGACTGTCGAACCACTTTTTGACTAGATATGCTTATTTGAATTAACAAGAAAATAATTATCTATATTGATTTAGTAGAGATACAATAGAGCCTCAAATATGATCATGGAGTTACAGATTATTAAGATTTTATATTTAATTTTACCTTTTACTATTAATTACTTTCCTTTGTTATATTATTGTTGTACATTTTACTTTTTCATATAATTTTATATATTAATAATTTTACTATTTATTATTTAAACGAATAAGAAAATCTTCAACTTTCTTCCAAATTATCACTTTCATGTCATGTCATTTTATGATATGACATGACAATAAAGTGAAACGAAAATACGTCGTCAAGAATACAAAAAAAAAAAAAAACGGTAATCTTAAAAATTCAAAAGAAGAGTAATTTTATTGGGAAAAATCATGAATCACGATATTTGTCGTTCGCGCGATAGAAAAAAAAAAATAAAATAAAAGAAATATATGCTTCTAGAAGCAAAATGATTAAGTAGAACGCGATTTCGTCCACAGCCGAAGATGTTTGATAGAATTTTCTTGAATTGGAGATTTCGCGTGAAGTAAGTACTAATCCGTCGCATAGATTTTAAGCAACAAACAAACGATATTCACGGGAAATCCGTGAAAGCGCAATCCGTCATAATTACTCCCTTCGATAGCGCGATTAAAGTTCTGTGAAATTATGCGCGGTAATCCGTGCGCTTTCCGCGAAAATAAACCGTGAGCATAATCTCCCCATATTTTTGTTCCCGCCATACGTTTTACACCGGGCGCAAAATAATGCAGAAAATATAATTGCAATGGCTGTTACTCGTTCGTATTAAACCCCCGAGCTAATGTCTCGCAGTAAGTATAATTCACGTCTATTACATTTCTGCCCTCATTAACGCGCAAGTTACAGGCATGTTTGTTTCACCTGGTTAAATCAACATTCAGGAAAGAACAGGTTGCAAATTGAAACATGAAAATTTTACAGTCACGTCGTGCTGCGATTTATGATGCAACGATGAGATTTAGATAGTGAATAATAGATAGATAGAACGAAACGAAATCCTTTTTAGTAAGACACTGTAAATATTCTAGATACCAAGGAACGCAAGAATTTTACAAGGAGAGATCACAATCGATTGGGTCATCGATTTGGATAAAATTTCTTCTGACAAATCTAGAACAAAGATAAGACAGACACATGATCGACCGTTTTCATCAATATTGATTATTTACAAAAATATTTCACATTTAATCCTTTTAAAACTTGAAATATTAAATTACTTGATTATATTGCAACAGCTATGTTGTAGCCAAGTTGACAGAGCAAATGATTCTTGAATTACTGTAACAGAAGATATTATTAAATAATAAAAACGTTTCAATAAAAAAGTTATTTAAATTTATATATCTAATCCTCTATATAAAAATTATTGAAGAAATAAATATTGCCAAACGAATAAATAAAATTTTATAATTTATAATTAAAAATATATTTATGTTTATTGAATATAATCTTACGATATTTCTGAAATTATTTCATAGTTAGGAAATAAAAAATATATTTTTAAAAATATCACATTTAAACTTAGAAAAAAGTAATATAATTCTAAAAATTAATATCTTTATAATAATTTTAAGAACTTTTAATGATAGTTTCCGCTATTTTTTGAGATGAAATTTATAAAAAGAAAATTGTTACTTTAGCTCCTTCTGTGGTGAACAACTTTTGTTCATATTTTCGAAAGTAACTAAAGTCGATTCTTATTGGATCACCCCGTATATTACTTCATTTTATTTGTTGTACCTTCCAACGCTGCAATACGTATTTCCCGAAGAACGTCGAAGATAGAAACAGAGGAGTTAGATTGTGTGTTAAAACGATGCTACGTAGGTGAATATGTATAAAAATCGTGAAAGGAAGATACCGCGGGACGGTGCTTCCGGGCGACTGAATTACTGAAATCGCTTTGAAAACAGCGATACCCTCTTAATTAAAAAAAACCGGTTAAAGTTACAGAAAACGGAAAAAACTGTTTTTATGGAGGAGAAGCAACCGAGACGCAATAATCCACGGATGTTTTTCTTTAAAGAACTGAGCATCTGCCACCATTGTCGTCGGATCCATTTAAACGCGACAACGAAGGAAAAATATTGTTTGTTACTTCCGGACGTTGCGATGTTTAACTTGGTATCTTTAATTGTGCCTACGGTATTCAATTTTACCGGCACAATGAGATGCGTCAAACTTTCCCGTCCGCGGTGAAACAATTTTATCCATATTCGTGATATCTGAATGTCAGAATAAAATGAACATTTTATGCTGCTGATGTACCGATTTGTTCTTAAAAAAAGAAAGAGAAGTAGAAGCTCGCGATCGATTGGACAAAGGGCACAAAACGTTAGTATTGCTTTATTTTAAAAAATATGGAACTCCTCGTCAACGATCGAAAACGATTGAATTGGAAAAAGGAGAAGTCTATCGGCATTCTGTGTTATATTAAATTTGCTATGTTCTATATCATTAATTGTAAATCTATGACCTGAAAAAATTATGACCTTGAAAAAGTGGAATAATTTCTACAAGAAAGAATATATAAAGTGTTAATACACGAACAGTTGTTCACGTTATTGTTTTATTATTCACGATAAATAATGAATATTCAAAATAGAATCTATCCTAAAATTACATTATATTCACTACGAGTGCAATATAAACAGAAAGTTTGAGAAGAATTTTACTTGAAATTTATTACCATTGGAAATTTAAATTTAACAGAGTTCAAGAATTATACGAGTTAAAAGAATTAAGCAAACGTTAAGATAACGAAGTTTCGAAGCAAACTAGAAGAAAAGTGAAAATTGAATTTGAAAGTAGATCGTATTATTGCTTAATACAAAATGGAGAACATATCGAAATCATCTTATAATTAATTAATTTGCAACACTTATTTATTAAAAGTTCTAAAGGGATAACGTATTAGAATAAATACGTCAAACCGAATAAATTTTAATGTTGAATTTATTTTAATATTAGGCAAATATATCAAAGAGCACGTTTTGAAATGAATGTATTCTTAATTTGTTATACGTTTCATATTTTGTATTAAATTTTCAAACTTTTAGTAATATTCATAAGCATTCAAAGTGTTAAAAGAATTAACCTGAAGAAATGGAATAGCTACTGATTTTAATTTCATGACTAAATATGATTAGAAAAATTTTAGAGAAAGGTAAAATAAAATAATTATACTTGTAATTTTTTTTTAATGAAATAAAATATTTCATGTTGTATAATTGTAATAGATGGTTGACTTTAAACTTAAATTCTATAAGAAAATAATTATAATATAATAACTGAAATTTTCATAGACGCATAATTATTTATGGCAAATGTTATGGGAGAATTATAAAAAAACATGTAGATGAAATTCCAATGGTATGAAAAGTGAATTGTAACTTTCTGACTCCAAACGAATACACGAAATATGTATAAAATTCAAATTTTGTGAATGGAACTCGACATTTATATACTGTGTAAAAATATGTTATTAAAATTGTTAATTGATAACAATACAATGCGATATATTTCGAAAATATGGTATTAACATGCAAATATTCCATGAAATATTTTTGGTACTACACTATAATTTGCTTCTAAAGAGAAATGAAATGTATTGAATGTAAAAAACTGTACATATTACATTTCTTCTTGAGACGATAATTTTCGAATAAAATCGCAGCGGTTCTTGTCGTCACAAACACAAGCAACTAATGTCAACCACAATCAACAACAGTGTTAAAAATTTTAAGGCATTGGATCTCGGTACATTCTCAAGACTGTATCAAATAAACAAAACTCTTCGTACTATTCATAAGAATAGTCATAACATGAATGAGTATGACACGAACGAGATTGCACAAGAACGAATTCAACGGAGAAAGGACTAACGTTTCGTTGTATATATTTAGGAGCGGTACATCGACGGCTGCAACTGCATTTGCAATTGCAACATCTGCGTCGAGCAACCCGCCAGACAAGGGCAGTGATCAAGATAATCGCAGCGGTTCTTGTCGTGACAAAAACAGGCGGAACGAGTCGGTTATGTCAACCGCAATCATGACGAGAGTGTTGAAAATTTTGAGACATTGGATCTCGAAACACCCTCAAGATTTCCAGTCTGATAATAGGTTGAAAAATCTGACGATCAAATTCCTCGACGACATCATTCGCTGGCCTAATCTTCTGCCGGCTGAGCACAAAGCAGCGATCCAACTTCTTCGATTGATCACGAAGGAACAACCGGAGAATAACAAAGAAGAACTTAGGACACTGTTGGCTCCCCCTACTGTACGTATACGCAGAATAAATGTCAAAGAAGTAACAGACAGTACAATTGGACGATGTAATTCTTCCACACCTTTGTCGATGATACTGGTTGAAAAATTTTATTATTCTGAGAAAGGTTGTCGCACGATTTCAGGTGAAAATTAAGCAGAGTGTCGAGACGTTCGCGTCAGTTGAAGTCGCAGAGCAGATGACGTATCTGGATCACAAGATTTTTATGGCTCTCTCGAGCGAGTAAGTTAGCAAAAGTCGATGTTAATTCATTGTGAAATTGCACAGACGTGTTTTGGGAAAACAAGGCAGATTAATTATTACATGGATTTTAGATTATGTAAATCTCTGTTCTTTTAAAATGCCGCTGAAAAATAAATTTTACTATAATAAAATTAATTATTTGTAATTAGTAAAATAAATAAAATTAAAAATTTTACTTTAAAAATAAATTTAACTAAACGTTACTGAAATTATTGTGCTGGGATTTAATTTAAAGTGATATAGTTCGATATGAAGTTATAACGAATTTAATGAATTAACCAGAAATAAATTTAATAAATTAAAAAAAGTAAAAATGAATGAATTAAAGTAAACAAGATTTGGTTCGCTAATATTCGTGATCCACCTTTTTCGATTGATCACGAAAGAACAACCAGAGAAGAACTTAGGAAACTGTTGGCTCCTCCTACTGTACGTATACGCAGAATAAATGTCAAAGAAATAACAGATAGTACAATTGGACGCTGTAATTTTTCTTCTACGCTTTTTCTGGTAATATTAGTTGAGGAATATTAGTTTTCTGAGAAAGATTGTCGCACGAATCAGGGGATGCATAGTATTTTTGTAAATATAAATAGACTACGACGATTTATAGAAAAATTTTATTTCTTTAATGCAATTGATAATGTGATTAAAAAACATTGATAGATAAATTCAAACTTCGGAATGATTTTGTATATTCTGGTTTATACGTAGCACCAATTCAAAATCTAGATAAACGATTGCTACAGGGAATTCATTATTTTTTCTAGCAATGTATTGATGAAACGCAACGAGCAGACAATATAAAATTCCCAAAATGTGGCCATATGAACATTATCGTTGGTACGATTACGCTTTTCACTGTATCACAAATATATTTATACAATGTAAATGTACAATCTGAATAAGCTACAATTATCGACAAAGGAACATGATTAGTTTAAGAAGTAGTCATCGAAAAGTGGTTCGCTAGAATGTCGCCATTGATCTCTCATTTGCATGAAAATCTGCGGGGAATGTGTTGAATTATGACATCATCCATGCGCCATGTTTCACCATATCGGTGTATCGACTGACTGTATTTAATAAATCATACGTAAAAGAATAGAAAATGAATGAGATAGAATTTCAGGAAATGATATATTAAAGGAAAAACAATTCAAATGTTATGAATGTGGATAATACCGGAATCGATACATGAACTTAACTCTTGCTCCTTGTTTCCTTCCAAACAAAGAGCTGATGGATCCTTAGTTTTCCTTCTAAAAAAAAATTAACCCTTTGCCTTGTAATACGAAAGGTCACGCACATTGTACGAATTATGGTTTCAATTAAAAATAATCAAATTGTGGAATTCGAATTCGAAATTTAAGTTTCAATTTTTTACAAATTATGCATGTATAAAGCGTCAAAATTTGATTTCTCACGATTAATCACTAAAGCTAAAAAAATTGGAAATAAAATCTTAAGACAAGTGATTAATATATTCTAGATTGACTCTGACTGATTTTACAGCCATTTGAAGAAATGAATTTTTACATTTTTAGAACCGATAAGTTCCAAAACGTATTATAATAAAACAGGTCCGAGCAATTTCCCCGCCATTCCCTTCCCTACCACTGGTCTATCAATTCCTTCACTATGTCAGTTTGTATGTAAGGCATGAGTGACTAGGGCTACATTGGAACTTGATATACACATACGAATAACTGTTACACACGCCAGAATCGAGTATTCATCAATTGCCTAGTCCTATTTTAAATAAAGATCGCATAATGTTGCAACTTTACAGTTTAGTACATATAAATTAATATTGCAACTATAGTTTTATAAGATATTATATATATGTATATAGTACATATAAATTAATTATATCAGGCCTTTGCAAACTGGCGGCTCGCGAGCCAAACGTGGCTCATCCCCTCCTTTACGAACCGTAGAGGGAGCATCCCCTCCACTTTACTGCTTCTTTCTTCTTTGAATGCTGCGCGAGCCACACCATTACTCGTTTTTGTAACGAAAATTAAACTAGTTCCGCATCGACTTTTTTAAATAAAACGAGATAAAGTGATATAAGAGTATATAACAGTAATTAATTATTGAGACCCCGGGTGATAAATTATGGAAAGCTGAATTACACAGAAAGCTTCTAATACACATATGAAAAGAGACTACAGAAAAGTATTTTTCTATAAATTGACAAAATTAGAAAACCAGATATGTATAACAGCAGTTAGTTTGCCTGGAGAAAAAGAAGAAGAGGAAATGAGTCATCATGCAAGAAAAAAAAAGAGTGAGATAATAACGTAAACTATTAAAACTATTATTAAAATGAAAAAAAAAAACAGAAGAAAGAAAAGGAAGAGGAACTCACACAAGCGTTGAATTTCAGACGTGATTAAGAGAAACATTAAACTTAACTAAACGTTTACGAAGGGTAAATATATAAGCTTGGCTTCGAATATAGCTTCAAAGTTGTATCTGGAGTACATAACAGCCATCTATATATATATATATATATATTAAGTCCCAATGTATCTCTAATCACTTGCGTTCATGCTTTGCACATGAATTGGTTTAGTCGTGAAGCAATAGCGAGGAAGAAGTTGCCCAAGCTTGACGTGGAAAACAATTGAAAGATGAAACAAACATAAATTACGTGTCGATTAATTTAAGAAATAAATTAAAGTGAATTTAAATAGTTTGATACTCAAATTCATTTTTTTGATTTGTGGGCGACGGAGGATGTCAAATGAAATAAGCTTGAACTTGGCTTGGATGATCTTGGTTCGATCTCCAAGGACATCCGATATAAAGTATCGTCGTCGATCTGCAGCGACGGATCCAACAGATAATTGATAATCTTCGCTATCGGTTCGATGTTGTATGAACCTTGTTGTAATTGACGTATTTCTTGGATCACGTGAGCAATCTGGAATTAAATTGAAATTTTAACGAGTGAATTGTTAAATTGAATTCAAAGGGTTAAGCTACCTCAAACAGTCTAAAGCTTGAAAATCTTCGCTGGAGTGCAAATTTATTTGAATTTACACGAATAACAATTTTATATAACAAATACAATAATGTTAGAATAAATATAAAAGTTTTGAAACCTACGTACTTTAAAAAAATTGGAACTGTTCATTTAGAAATTACCTATGAAAAGAAATTGACAAACTTTACATACTACCATATTTAAAGTGATCAATTCATAATTTTTTTGTAACAACTTCATAAATTTACAATAGTACACTTTTGTGACAACACTATAAATTTAAACTAGTAGTATCATAAATTTTTCATATTGAATTACTTTTATAAGTATCATATTTTAGTTAGTTTAGATAGTTTCAGTATCAAGAAATTGGCTCAAATTCATTCGTTTCTAATTTATTAATTTGTAATATTTTACAGGTCTTTTTCTGTTAATCCTCACAACAACGAAGTAACGAATATCTTTCGTTTTAACATAACGTATCCCAAAAAAAAGGGAATTATTTACCATTCTCATTTTTGAAAAGTTTAAAAGGCCATCTTCGGTCATAGTTCGAGTACCCTCTTCGATGAAAGAAAGGTCGGACAGATACATTCCTATATAAGGGATGCAAGGTGGATCGCATCGACGCAATGCCTCCTTCAAATTTTTGAAGCGTCCATCCGACGACACAATGTCCTGCAGTTCTTCCATCATTTGAGTCGTCTATGAGTGATATAAATAAATAATTCGTTGTTATATTTATTTATTTTCCGTTAACCCTCGGAGTATCATCTGACGTCTTCCGCGAAACTCCGTGATCGACTCATACGCATAGTTCTTTTACTGTTTTGTCACTTACACGTATGTTTTTGCGTATAATAATTAATACTTTCAGCTGTGAATTTTTTTTCAAAGGATACGAATAAACAAAACACGACTGAATGAAATCGATCCAATACTGTTCTCCGAGAGTTCACACTACTCTAGATGTTCGTATTATTTTTATTTACCGCTTCTGGAACTTTATTCCAAGTCCTCTTTAATCTGAAAATACTGCTGCTCGAAAGAGCTGCACAAATTTGTAGCACACCATTGTAATTGCGTAAAGTTCTGTTGCAATTTGCGATTGCAACCCATTTTTCGATCACTGCGACTCTCCCTGACACACTTCTACGCCTAACAACCTCGGAAGCAATCAATTTTGACATTTCGTTGAACCTCTTCGTCAGTAGGCAAATGTTGGGAGCGCGTGAAGCCTTGTCAGCTTTTGTCCATGCCTGTCCAAGAAATTCTCTACGCAAAAATATATGTACGAGCAGATTAAATATTATAGAGACGTCAGCACTTGTACATCATTGAATACTGGCGAACCGAATCTTCTTTACTTTGACTCGTTCATTTTTACTTTTTTTAATTTATTAAATTTATTTCTGGCTTTCTAAATTAATTGAATCCATCCTTTCAATTTTTTTGAACACGAATTTAATTCATTAAATTCGTTATAACTTCATATCGAACTATATCACTTTAAATTAAATCCCAGCACAATAATTTCAGTAACGTTTAGTTAAATTTATTTTTAAAGTAAAATTTTTAATTTATTTTATTTTTCTAATTACAGTAAATAATTAATTTTATTATAGTAAAATTTATTTTTCAGCGGCATTTTAAAAGAACAGAGATTCACATAATCTAAAATCCATGTAATAATTAATCTGCCTTGTTTTCCCAAAACACGTCTGTGCAATTTCACAATGAATTAACATCGACTTTTGCTAACTTACTCGCTCGAGAGAGCCATAAAAATCTTGTGATCCAGATACGTCATCTGCTCTGCGACTTCAACTGACGCGAACGTCTCGACACTCTGCTTAATTTTCACCTGAAATCGTGCGACAACCTTTCTCAGAATAATAAAATTTTTCAACTAGTATCATCGACAAAGGTGTGGAAGAATTACATCGTCCAATTGTACTGTCTGTTACTTCTTTGACATTTATTCTGCGTATACGTACAGTAGGAGGAGCCAACAGTGTCCTAAGTTCTTCTTTGTTATTCTCCGGTTGTTCCTTCGTGATCAATCGAAGAAGTTGGATCGCTGCTTTGTGCTCAGCCGGCAGAAGATTAGGCCAGTGAATGATGTCGTCGAGGAATTTGATCGTCAGATTTTTCAACCTATTATCAGACTGGAAATCTTGAGGGTGTTTCGAGATCCAATGTCTCAAAATTTTCAACACTCTCGTCATGATTGCGGTTGACATAACCGACTCGTTCCGCCTGTTTTTGTCACGACAAGAACCGCTGCGATTATCTTGATCACTGCCCTTGTCTGGCGGGTTGCTCGACGCAGATGTTGCAATTGCAAATGCAGTTGCAGCCGTCGATGTACCGCTCCTAAATATATACAACGAAACGTTAGTCCTTTCTTCGTTGAATTCGTTCTTGTGCAATCTCGTTCGTGTCATACTCATTTATGTTATGACTATTCTTATGAATAGTACGAAGAGTTTTGGTTGTTATACGCAATTTGTGATACAACATCAGCCATAATTTTTGGCTACACTTTTACTACTCTCCATATAGTGGGATGGAAGAAGATTTATGTAGTTCTATTAAGAAAACTCAAATTAAAATTGAGCTCACTACGAAAATAAAACATTTTCTATATTTTACATTCGTATCATAAATTGTGTACTTTAAACAGATAAATTTAGGAAATTTTTTTCCATTATATCGTTCAAAATCCCTAAAATATAGATAATTATGCTTATATGCTAATAATTATTATATAATAATTATATAGGTTTCAAATATTTTTTATAATTCGAAATCATCATGTATATTCAAGATATATTCTTATTTTACTTTTTTTAGTTTCATAAGTTTATTTCTTGAAACCATATGTCTACATTACTCATTAAAACTATAAAAACGTACACAAAATATTGAAATGTTAAAGTGTGGAAACATTACAAAGTATTAAATATTTATTGTCTTTTAGCTTCCTTCACTCATATGTACTTTTGTCTCTTACTGAAACTGTATATCTATATGAAAAGTAAAATACCAGTGAAAAAAAAATTTATCTACTTAGATTGTTCAAAATGACCGTTGTTTTATATAACGTTTTCAAAAATACCAATTTTAAATGCATTAATTATACTTGAATCAAAGTAATTTTAGATTATACAGGAATAAGTGATCGACAGAAGATTATTCTAGACGAGAAAATAAATCGAAAATGAAGTATGTAAATTTTTAATGAAACGCTTCCGTTCTCGAAGAAAATAAATTGAAATATTCATAAATATATTCAATTAACAAAACACAGTTTAAATTTATATTCTTCAAAAACGAAACCTTTGACGGAAAGATTCTGTCTGCAATTAACTTTTTGCACTTGGAACATTCCAGTTAATTAACGAAATTCAAATGTACATATAGAATCTTCAAACTCGATCTTTCAGGAAACAAAGGAAAACTCAAATGAAAAAACGTCATTCTTTCTCTGCTTATTTTTGCTCCCTCTCGATTGTACCATGAAAATTTGAATATCCTGCATAAAATCTCACCTTTAAACTGTAGTGTGTATATATATATATAGTAAAATTAGGTTCAAGCTTCTCATGCATTCAAAATTTCGTTCATTATTGAGACTAACAGAGAGTTTGTAAAAAAAAACTGAGCAAAAATGAAATAGAACTTTACAATATCTTACAATTATATTACAAGCTATTAAAGTTTCAATTATTTGTAGAGTTTACATCGGTTTGCGTAAAAATTGAATAAAAGAATTATATACTTCGTACGCGATGTTTTTGATAATCATTTGGAAGGATATAAATTTCAAAATTTCACAATGTGTTTTATGTGTACGCGGGCAATTAAACGAAAGTATACAAGTGAGTTTCGCCATGCACCACGTAGAATGGAAAATAGCAATGTTTCAAAAGTGAAAAGTGACGACACTTACCAGATAGGTACAGGTCCAACACTACAAATAACAAATAACATCATATGAAATACAGTTACATTAAAACAATTAACATAATTATTTTGCATTGAAAAATTAATCTCACGAAATACTTAAAGAAGGGATGTTTGTATATTCGAAACAACAGAGAAATACACACGAAGATAAGAATCTTGACTGATTTGAAATGATTTACATCGCCATTTGGAATTGACGTGTTATTCGAAAAGAATTAAGAAAAAAATACATTCTGTCCAGTAGAAGAATCGTATAAATCGTATAAAGTGTACGAGACGTTGAAAGTATTAAGCTTCACACATCGATTGTCTAACAATGTATGTATGTATTTAGAAAAGCTATATATAGGTATTTTATCATTGAGAAATAGAATTGTCTAATTACATCAACTTAAATCTAAGAACTTCGATGTACGATCTCGTTTCTTAAAGACAAATAATATGTTGTAATATAAGTGAAAAGCATCATTGAATTTAATAACTATAGATTTCATTCATAAATCTATAGTTAATATTAAATATTGTTACAGTTAACATTAAAAAAAAATGCTCACTACAGGAAACATTTTGCACAATAGATAGTTGCAACAGCTTTTTAGGAACTCTAATATTTATTTGTCTGTACCAAGGAATATTCGTTGAATTTGGTATGGATAGGATTGTTATGTCTGTGTTGAGTATACATAATAAATGGTAGAACGAACCAGTACTATAAATTTAGTTAAAAATCAAAGTTAAAAATATGTCGTTTCTTGAAGAAACAATTATGCAAGACAATGCACTGTGATTATGATAGAATTGACCAGGGAATAATTCTACTTGCAAAAAGAAAATTAGCCAGAAGATCATAATGTATATATTAGTAAGTCATAAATTAATGAATATTTTTCGTTATTAGGAACAAAAATAATATTATACAATTAATCGTACATCTTAATATTAATTGTCAGTAAAATTAATTTTGTACAAATTCTACAATTCAGTTATACTCTTCACCTTACGCAGGAATAAAAGAAACTACATTAAATTAAAATAAGAAAGACATACTACGTTTGTTAATTGTAAGAAGATTGCTTCATAATAAAGAGAGATGCCTCATAATAAAAAAAAATGAACTTTCCAGTTGTTACATATGCTCTCACAAGTGACAGAGAAGAGTATTGATTGAACGAGCATAGAAGAACACGAATATGTTTGTCTACAAAGATAAGAAACATCAGGAAGATTTTCACAAGTGAAAGGAAACACGTGAGAATACCGAGACAGAACACTCATGCGTAAGAAAATGGAAGATATCTTTATTACAATCGAACATTCAGCAGCGATACCGTGAAACGAAATAAAAACTAATGTTCTTTTTCCTTTTCCTCTTTTGTCTTAAAGTAGAAAATCAGTATTCTTAATCATATCGATGAGAAGATTCATCGTTAATACTGCAGTTTTACTCTCCCTTTAATTGTACATGCTACCGTTTTCTTCGAACGAATAGCTGACAGATCGTTATAATTAATAAGTATTTTTCCATCGTACTTCAAACACGAGGAAATATCGTACAATCTTCGGAAAAAATCTCACTCCCACACTTTTCTTTTTATGATGTGTACGACAACGTGTGGATGTTGGGTATTTAAACACGTCTGAGGAATACTCGAACGAACCTTCGACAACTTTGGCGAGAGCTGGTGATCACGATATCAGCTTTGCTGGGAATCTGCTCGTGCTGGAAAGACGATTGGTTCTCTTGAATGAGTCGCCAACTCGTCCAGTAATTCTGCGAAAGGGTAATCAGTCGTTCAGTGTTTCATTTACATTTTAATTAGTGATACGTTTAATATATTGCCCGATATATTAAATATTCATTGAACCCAATGAAAGCATTTATTACGTTTTCGTATGTATATGTAACTTGCTCTATTCTTTTGTAATCTCGAAAATAATATAGTACTATAATAACATAATATAATATATTATGTTAGTTAGTTTGTTTAATATATTACATTATAGTTAGTACTATAATAATATAATATATCGTGCTATAATAAAATAATATATAGCAGACAGTATACGTATAATTTGTTTTAATTTATTATTTTTTTAAAAACCACATCCCGACATACTCTAGTTGTCGTAGAAACCGTGCTACTTGCAGTAGCTACAGGAACAGACTCAATGGACGCTCTACGTTCGTCTCTTTGTTGATTCTCCTGATTTTGTTGAAGAGGTTGCTCAAACGAACTGTCAGGTATTTCTGTAGGTCGTTTCTCTGTCTCTTTTCTACCTGCTTTACTATTAGTGGATTTTGGCTTTGACATTGTGAGAGTTTCCGCGGATGTTTTCTCTTCTGCTGTCACGTTTCCTACCAATACGTCCAAAGATCTGAACAGACATACATTTGTATCTAGTTACAAAAGACGAAGTTCAAATCACAAAAATGTCTCTTCTCACCGAAAGAGATACCCATAAAAATACTTTTCAAATGAAACATTTAAGTAAAGAAATGTAATAATGAATCGCTGAGACCCCCGTTCCAGTCGTAAATCACGAGAAACTGATTTATGAGTTTCGAAAATGCAGAAACTTAAGCTTTCACCGCTACGGTTACTAAAAAATGCAGGGATTAAAATACAGACCCTTTTACTATACATACTGATAAACGACAATGTGACAAATTAACAAATTAACAGATTAAAAAACAACGAAACTTACACCAGAGAACCAGCAGGCGTTTCAGCTAGTTCAGCCTCGTAAAGCGCTTTCTTTAAAGTTTCTATCACAGTGACACTGTCGATGAATAATCGGTGCGTTGTCAAAAACGTATTGAGGTAATCGATACTGAGAAATCTCGGGTCCATCAGACGTTGAAGCAGACGTTCACGGGTGGCTGATCGAACTTGTGGGATCCTGCAGGAATTCAAGGTCCTGCTGAATTTGATGTCCACGTCGTCGTTGAATAATTTCGGGTCGTTCTCGTATTCCTCTGGCATCGTGACGGAACTAACGTCCGACCGCAGGTATTCAAATGAATCGTTCGAGCGAACGTTATCCATACAGCCGCTGATATCGCATATCCAGGCAGTTTTCTCCTGTGTTTGTCAATCGAGATTTTCATGAATCATTCTTCTCTTCGTAAATGTAAAACACGAAATATCATTAATCTCATTTCCATCAATTTTCTTTTCCATCGTTAACCGCTCAAGAAGCTTCTTCTCTTTCCAAATTGTTGATATTGTAAAACTCCGCTAAAAAGTTCAATTTTCTTTTTTCTTAGAGATCAGTAGCTTCTTCACACAGAACTTTGCATGTATTTGCCAAATCTCAAATACTTGAAACAGGAAAGAATCGTTTTGGACATTTTGCGTGTAATTTTCCAAAATATTGACAATTTATTTGAAATATATAAGTATATAAATGAAAAGTACGAATAAAATGTATATTCTGATTATTATTATTATTATTGACGTATCTGTAGATTTTGTAACTTTTTTCCCTACGTATTTATATGCAATTTTAACTAACAACGAAATTAATGCCTACAAAATATCCCAAATCCTTCCTTTAAATTTATTTTAAATGACAATTAAATCACTGCTCTTAAAATACTCAAATCCTCGATTTAAAAATACTTGAAAAGAAAATAATAAACGTACAATTGTAAATTAAACAGGATCTCGTGTCAACGATAATAAAATTTACTACGTATAATTTTTCGATCCTCTCTGAGTATTTTAAAAATATTTCCAAGAGATTTATGCCACTTCTACGACTGCCCTGATAATAATAGTAGCACGTGACTATTTTCGCGGTATTCGACGAATATACAAACCCATCGATTCTGAAACACAAAGGGCCGCACATGCGCCACTTACCACACGAATTTTCACACGTGAAAGCTTCGGGGCAATACTCGTGTGCAACAGATTCGACTAAGACCTTACCGACTGCAGTGAAACATTTCCCATCGATTTGCCATCGGGATAAGATAGAAGCGAAACAATGAAAATATCGATGGATTCTGTTACCGATGTTACTGATGAAGGGAACTGTAAATTTCTGCTCGTATTATCAGTGACTGAAAAATAGAAAGCTCAGAAGCTAATCAAACTGCGAATTTTCATATGTTTTGAAATCTTTTGATTTTGAAATGTTTCGAATAGGTCTAGTTTCTCTCAACCTTCTGAAGGCTGTTCACCCTCTTGGAAATTAAATACGCAAAGAGATTGAATAATATCGCTCACCCTGTCTGACAAATCCTTGATTAACATCATAGTCTTCTACGATCATTCGTTTCACCGTGAAATTTTTTCGTATATTTTCCGTTTCACCGATCTGAAATAATGTGAATACGTTCGTATAGTTAAAGATACGTTGGTTAATTATCAGAAGACCAACGAAGCGGAACAGTAATTAATAATTAATGAATCAACGAAACGGAGCATGTTGCTTTTGATTGATCAGTCAACTATTGTAATTAACAACACGATTAATACCTCGTCGTTCATTTGTCTCGACAAACGACAACATTGTTGCCTCGCGTTTTCTAAACTTTTCCGTTCAACATGATCGTGAGGAGTGTGTGTCAATAATTCATGCAGCGTAATAATATATCTTGAAACCTGAAAAATACACGTAGAGAATTATTGCCCTCGTTGCTCTTATATTCAATTCAACAGAATTTACAATAAAAATATACGGTGCTTGAATAAAATAATAAAACAATAATTCATTGGAAATAAAGAAGAGCATAATACAATATCTTTAAAAGTGACGTAAAAGGAATTAACAAGACCGCGGAAATAATTTGAAAATTTCTCAAGTTTGTATCTTGCAATTATTGCTAAATCTTTCTTAGACATTTATGTATATTTTCAATAAATAATATTAGAGTTTGATTGATTCACATTTTTAAAAATATAATAATAATATATATATATATATCTCGCGTACCATTATATTTTTAAAAATGCTGACCTATATCACATTGACTGAAATTAAATTTATACTCCCAAGTTCGTTCATCAGAGTATTTTAAATCTATCATAACTATTCTCATAAAATGTTGCTCCGACCTTTAAGACACTCACGTACGTTATGTACCCATTGCTTTATACTCAAAAATTCGCCAAACAAATGAATTGTATCAAGTTGAAACGAATGTGATGTAACATACCTGATACATAGGATACGTTAAAAAGGTCTCCACTGAATGACCTTCGTTGTACCTCAATCTAATAAACAATACAGCGAACACAAATGATGATTGCCTGCATTCAATCAGCACTTGAAGATTGTAATGATGGTTTCTGTCGTATTCTTGATAAGTTGATAACATTGGTAGTAACACGTCGAACAAATCGCCTAAAATTATCAAGCATTTCGTCAAGAATCGTGTATTTTGTGGATGTGTCGTTCGTTATCACTGGATTTTTAAGCGTTTACGGAAAATTTAGAAGTAATAATTGATACAAAATAAAATTGCAAAGAATGAAATATTTGAAATATAATGGTTTCTATAATATTTGATATTTAATTCATATTTAATTCATATTTAATTTAATTAAATTCATATTTAATTCAGTATTAAGCATTATAATTTAGTATTATACGATATTTAGCAATATACGATACTATCACAAATTTGCATAAATATCCGCAGTCTAATTACTCTAATGAATTTGAATGCTATGTTTAAACGACTACAATATTTTCGTCATTATATTCGTTCTCGCTGGACATTCAAAATCTAATGAAACGGCAAAAAATAATAATATCAATTGAATATAATCGAATCATCACGCACAACGTCACATGATACATTCGTAAAAAGTTTCTATAAGTATTCCAATTCTTTCGTGAACAACTATATCTTTCACACTTCTATTCACAGTGTTCTGAAGCGAGACGCCAAAAGAATTAATGGGAAGTGCCAAAATCTTGCTTGAATGCAACAACGATGGAATTGTCGAATAAAAGTAAAAGAAAGTACCATACCTAAAACTAAAGTGGGCCAGTTCTCCATACGAGAAGTGAGACCCTTCAGGAAGATCTGATGAAGAAACAACACTGTCCCGACATTCAAAAATACACTGTTCGCATCCTCGTGGTTAGGGGGTTTCTTTGAGTTAGCAGCCCTCTTAACAGCCCTCAAGAAACAGCTTACTAGTATCTCCATTTCTTCTGTATATTCTTCCTCGCCTTTCATCGTTTGAAACGCTAACCTGAAATGAAGAAAATTCATTCTGTCCTCTTCTCTTCACTTACGGGGTGGAGAATGTGTTAGAGAGGTGTAAGATGAATATACGACGTTGCTGAAGC
The DNA here is from genome assembly GCA_036937485.2 of Tetragonisca angustula. Classification (NCBI taxonomy): domain Eukaryota; kingdom Metazoa; phylum Arthropoda; class Insecta; order Hymenoptera; family Apidae; genus Tetragonisca; species Tetragonisca angustula. Next base: position 625,163 of record JAWNGG020000037.1, on the reverse strand, counting down.
TGAATATTACCAACAAGGTGAATTTTAGAGTGCCGCTGAGAGAATGAGTCTAGCAAGAATTTGGGGGTCTCGTTCAACGACCTTCATACTGTTTATAATAAGCTCTGTTCGTCTTTTTTATGTCAATCGTAGCAAAACCGATGAAATTTAAATGAAATATTTGGCGAAGAGTGAGTATATAATAATGTTTCATCGACTACTCTGTCATAATGTTTCAAATGTCGGGTTTGTCGTGAACAAAATTCTTCCAAACTCTTAATAAAATGTTTCGTTTAATTAACATTGAAAGTAACGTTAGTTAAATTTTGATTCGCCAAATCAGATTTTGTTTATTGTATTATAATTATTGAGATTGAAATGATCTTCAGTCGATCATCATTCGTTAAACACTATAAAATGTCAAATTTCATACATTTGAAACAGAAAGAAAAAGGATTTTAGATATTCTATGGATATTTATCAATTTGTTAGTTATAATTAAATAATTATTGAAATACTATAACTATAAAATACAGTGTCCCTTACACACAATCTTATCGAAATCTATACGTACAATAAAGCGACTAAAATTTATTTCGACTGTAATTTTTTATTATAATAAGAAGGAATTGTGCAGCAGATCTGTGTTTCGCTGTTTTTTTTTATATTTTTCAGTAAACAATGACATGAACAATTGTACAAACACCATCGTTTTCTCAAAATACCTCTAACCAAAAAATAAATTAGTATCTGTAAACTTTTCTTTTCTTTAAACAGTTGAAATCTGCAGATGTATATGAATTTTCTTGACTTTTCGCTCTACGGGAACTTTGCACTTTAAAGTTTCTTACATGCTTGAAAATTGGCAATCTAGTCACAATGATCCACTATTCTTGAATTTGTAGAGTTATTATTTTGATTGATTGATCGCACTTGACGTTACGAGCGAAAATTTGAATAGAGAGCAATTTCTACCTGTTTTGGATACGCATACTCTCAACGAGAGAGCTTTTAATGTACTGCTCGACGATTTGTTTCCAACGCCTGCGGCACAACCAACCTCTCAAGAATCTCTGAACGTCTTTTCTGATTTTTCGCATCTCGGTCGAGTCCTCGGTAATATCTCGTAGTCGAAATGACGTAACTACCGAATCGTGTCCACCGGAACTTGAATAGTTAATAAAATGCATAGAGTTAAATTATGCTCCTTCAATTTTACTAGAAACGTACAAGTTATTAAAAATTGAGCCTAATTTACACCTGAAATTTAATAAAACACACTATCAGATTGCACGTTCAGGTCCTTCAATTTTACAAAATCATGCAAGTTATTGAAAATTTGAAATGACGTATTAATCACCCTAACTTTGGCAGTTTAACTTTAACAATTAATAAAATATATCAGATTTTAACTTTACTTAATCACCTAAAAATGTAAGTTATTGAAAATTGAATGTAGCTTAATTCTTTACGTTATTGAAGCTTAATAAAGTTAATAGAATATATTACCAGATCCTTCAATTTTACTAAAAACGTATAAATAGTTAAAAATTTCAAATGATAATTTAATTTTAAATTTAGTTGTTTAACTTCAATAATTAATAGAATATATCACATCATTTAATTTTACTAAAAACACGTAAATTGTAGAAAATTTGAAATGACCTAATAATTTAACCTCGACTTCAGTAGTTTAACTTTGATAATTGACGAAATGTATCAGACCCTTCAATTTTACTAAAAAACATGTAAGTTATTGAAAATTGAGAGTGACTTAATTTTCACTTTAACTTTAATAGTTAATAAAATATGTTATCAGATCCTTCAACTTTACTAAAAATATGAATTTAAAGTGACAACCTTTATTAACGTAACAACCAATAAATAAACCTAATCAGACCTATCACACAGCATCGTTAATTTAAAATCACAACAACAAGAGTCGCTCAATTTCTGAGAATGTTTAATTGTTCAGTCTGATAGATAACAAAGAATATTGAAGAATAATTACCCGCTAGCTCAAATAACTAATACCTCTAATTCTCTTACGCGAAGATTTTCATCGAAATTAATTCTCAACTTACTTCTGCCCGGCGAAGATTCTTTATCTCTAACGTGAGCTCGTCGCATTGCTGTGTATACTGCCACTTATAGCTGCTTATACCTTCTCGCTCTCGACAGTTTGCAACAGGTGCAGATGCTTCTCCTCGGGCTTCTCCTTTTGCAGCCGCAATTTGTTGAAACTGCAATCAATGAGCAAGTTGTCGATGGGTAAACAGGTACGTCTCTCTTTCCTCGATTAAGTTTTAATTGCATCGCAACGTTAGTCGAGTGTGAAATTTTAATACAACGCTGATTTATGTAACAGCTTCGGCGGGGATTCATATTTATGCAACATACGGTTAACGCGATAAATTATTTACGTGAGACATTTCAGAGCGCAAAAATGCATAGAACTCACGTAATACGTAAAACCAGGTATACAATAATAAAATGCAGTTGCGAACCAGATCTCAAATTATATAAAAAGCACATGAATTTTCACAAAAGTTCGCGGTCCAACTTATAGCAAATGTTATAAAATTATAAAAAAGTTACTATAAAGTACTCTACTTTCTATACTTTTTTATATTACTCTGCACATTACGTGCATTTAAAATTCCTCTAAATGCATTTATAAATTGTAAAAGTTCTCTGACAAATGGTCGAATACATTCGCAAGCCACGAACGCCCTTCTGAATTTGTGGTTTCTCTTTAACCACAGGAATCTCGTGATTCTTTATTAACACAGTCGTATTTCCAAGGATAGCATGTTTTTCACCTAGCCATACTATCTGACTTTTAGCGTCATGTGAAAGGACTATCGATCGAATTGCAGTTGGAGAGGAAGAGAACATTCGAAAATTGAAGCATTTTTTGTACTTAATTATATTATTTGTAAAGTATTTTAATTTCTAGGTAATAATAAAAATAAGAGGATCAAAAAATTTTGCCGGAAATTTTCAAAAAATTATTTCAAAAATGGCGATTGTGCATAAATTTATACGTATACGCGACAAAGCTGATTAACAATTTTATTCCACTATTTATAAATTATATATATTATAATATTCACCTATTTATAAATTTTTACGAACACAGTTGAAATAATTGAAATACTCCACTTTGGATATATTTTATATAATATATATATAAATAATTTAATAATAATAATATACAATGTATATTCCATATACAAATGCATAAAAATCCACGTTTTGGTATTATGATCAAATATGCTCCAGTTTGCGATATTCGTTGTTTAAAGAAATACGTTTCACGAAGAAGAACGAGCAAAGTTTCCCAAATTAATCGTAGCTCTGAAACAGTCGGAATAAAAAGATGGAAAGGAAAGGATAAGTCTGATAAATCTGTGACAGATCTGTCGTCGACAGAGGAAAACATCGGAACCAGGATCTTTTATTGTCGAGTCTGCGAGTTAATGGAACTTGGCCAGTAATCCATCAATCGGTTGTCAAAGAACGCGTAACTTACGCACAATTTGACTCCGATACAAAACTTCCTCCCAAGGGAAAAACCAGTTTTTCTCTGTTTCAATTTTCTTCTTCTTCTTTTTTTTTCTTTTTCTTTTTCTTTTTGCCGATAAAAGCGGACAAGTTTCACAACAGAATCCCTGAGAGGAGCAGAAAACAATCCTTTTTCTCTCTCGCCTGATTTTGCCGTTTGTTGGAAGTTTGCTCGCATGACAAAATAAACCTCTCAACTAGGTCCGTGGGTTTTTAATGAGAAAAATCTTTTGGTAAGCGTTGGTTCTAAGCGAGAGAAAATTCCGCGCCGTTTTCGCATGCGAGACATGAGCTCCCATGAGATGCTTATTTATAGCACGAAACAGAATCGATTTATCCCTTCTGGAGGTAAGCCACATCGTGGTCTCTCCGGCGTTGCACACGAAGAAACGGCCGAACAAGGAGAGACCGAAGAGAATAAAGCGCGTGATGAATAAGCGAAGGACGAAAGACAACAGGAGCGGGAGCTGAAGAAAAAGAAACGAAAGAAAGTTGGATAAGAGAAGGAACGAAACGAGCTGTTTTTTTAATCAGGGAGGTTCGTAAAGACAGCGGTTTATTAGGAATTTAGAATTTCGTAGGGATTTGAGAATCTGCTGTGTGTTTCACACTGATTTTTCGTGCTTCTCCTGAGAACTCACGAAAGACAGGAACTTTCATCGGATTTTAATCGTATCTCTATATTATTTGCACACATTTCTAATATATTTTACAATTTATCATCCTTAAAATAATCATTCTTTCTTTTTTGAAATGTCCAAAGAAGAATGAAAAGTAATGTTTGAAAGTAAACGTTGGATTAAAACAAGAAGGAACCATGAGTTTTTAGAAGAGAGGCTAGTTATTAGGAGAGTGGAGAATTTCTTTTAGATAATTCAATTTATTAACACAGCTAGTTATATAATTCTACCTCATTTCTAAGATTCCAGTTAATTAAAATATCAATGGATAGTTGAATGTCATTACTAGACTGTAGACTTGCACGCATTTATACCAAATTTGAAGGTGTGGAAATGCGTACAAAAATATACAACACATTTAAACCAAATTTTTGTTCAAGTCAATTTTGTTTTCTGTACGAAAATCCACAGTCTAGTCATTGTACCTAACGAAATTTTAAAATAAACATATTGGTATGGGATATTTAATATTGATGTAATATCATAAAATATTCATAAAATGTGACGACAAATGTACAAATATATATATATATATTATGAAGGTATATTATCAAATTTGAGGTTTTAATATTTTTTATTTTTATATAAATATAAAGACTAATAAGTTATTGATATTTCTATAAATATAAAAAAATTCCAAGAATTTGCTTCATATTTCTTCATTATTATATCCTTGATATATGTATAGATTTTACAACTTTTCGAAATCTCTCAAGAAATTGAGAAATTTATATCTTGATAAATTAATGCTTGGTCTCTAACCAGATTACATGTAACTGTGAGTTTCTTTCAGCTTTTTTCTCTGTATATATTTTTTTCTCGTCAGAATTCAAACCACTTTGTTTGTCCGAATAATCTCAGAATAAATTATGAAATCCACGGCAAAGACCGCTTTGTTACACGCAAGGCAATTCGATATTAAACTTGGAACGTTTCTGTGCAATCCTATCAAGTGATAAACCACAAAGGGAAACGTTAATAACAAATTCCATGAACTGTCTTTTAAACAAAACTGTACTAAATGTAATATTGCATTATTCTACTGTTATGTATTGTTGAACTACCCAAAATGACTATTCGTGTCATATAATTTCTGTAATAAAAGTTCTTCTACAATAAATGTCCAAATATCTTCGTCAGTCACTATACATCGCGAAACGTTTATTTGTTAAAAAATTAAGCTCCGTTAAATTTCACTGAACGATTAAGCTCCGTTAACCTAAATCTAATCCATCGTAAAAATACTACTGTCTCGCTGTTTGATCTTCCCGTTTTCACGGGAACGAAAAGTACGACTCGTTTCAATTTCACGATTCATCCCGCAAGAACTGACATTCGACAAAACACAGGGAAAAACCGAACGTGCACCAGCCTTCATGCATGTTACACAATTTTGTCGGAGCTTCTATTGAAACAGTAACAACTAGACAAATGTTATCTAGGCGACTGGTTGACTCTCTGTTTCATGAATCGTCTGACGCGAATCGCCACTGTTAGCGATTCAATACGGCAATTATCTCGTATTATTCAGCAAACGGCTTCTTTGAAGTTTATTAACGTTTCTGGAAATTTATCGATCAGTTTAAGATTAGCTATGGCTGAAACAGCTTCTCTTTCTTTTTCTTCTGACTCGTTTCGATCATTGTCTTTTCTTTATCTACGATTTACGATTCACAGCTAAGGTGATCTTTCTTTTTTCGCTCTAACCTGGTTCGACTATTAATGTGCAAATTTTTCTGGGACGAATTAGCCTCCCAATGTTTGGAAATGATTGTCGTACAAAACAGGCTCCGATATTCGCCAACTTGGACGATTTTGAATCAATTTCGAGGCGATTCTCGTCGACAATTTCGTCATTAGCGAGCAATTGATTTCGTGCGATCAAATCATCGCGTTATTAAGCCTTCGCTATTATTACGAATCTACTCGATATCGTTGTTAATCTGATTATTGGGAGGAGTTTGATAAATTGTGTACAGTGCGTTTGCTGATAAATTGCCCTCTGAAAGAGGATTGACCTTCATTGTACGACACGAAACTTGGAACACGCACGCAATACAATTCGCGATCTATCGGCGCAACGATTCATTCGATATCGAATTATTAAAACACGATTCACATCTGACGCGAAGATACGAAGCGTATAGAAATCGAAATTGCACGTGGATTCCGACAATTCCCAGTTGACAATTGGCAGGAGTTCAACGCGATTCAAAGTTCCTTGGAACGATATTCCAAGCGTAGTATGCGAATTTTAATTAAACGCGATGTTAAGCGTTGTTTCATCGTTTCGACAATTTTCAGATGACGTACAAGTATAATGGATTTAGAATATATAAAATAGATAATATATATAAAATTTATATAAAATTTATGTATATATAAAATTAAGTTAAATAAAATTTATATATATAAAATTAATTTATATAAAATTTATATATATATGAAATTAATTTATATAAAATTTATGTATATATAAAATTAATTTATATAAAATTTATGTATATATAGAATTAATTTATATAAAATTTATGTATATATAAAATTAATTTATATAAAACTTATATATATATATAAAATTAATTTATATAAAATTTATATATATATAAAATATATATAAAATTTCGCGTTTTGCGAAGTATTTTTCAATGTTCGTGTTTTTAACAGCCGACGATTATGCAAATCCATGTGAGGTAATTAAAATTGCGAGATCTGCAAATTGGTTGTCGTTGCAATCGTTCTCGCTAAATTAAATTAAAATGTCGTTGCAAATTACTTTTATTAAATTAAAATGAAAAGTTTCATCTTAACATAACACTTCATATAAAAATTGATGAACACGGTGAAACGTATGAACGTAACAGACACGTTAAATGAAAGAGGTCTACGTATATATTAAAATTCACGAGCGAACAGTTAAGAAGTAAAACGCGCGAGTAGTGTCTAAATTGAGCGTGCTTTCATGTGCACGCGGTGCTCTTAAAACGCATTATAGGCCATCACCTTTAACCCTTCTTCTGTTATTTTCACGCTCAGTGATGCGTTATATTTTTTTACACTATAACGTTCAACGATTATACGTGTATGAAGTTTAACGGCGAAAAATTTCGTGGATATCTCACCGTTTATATTTACAGTGATGGTTTTATTGGTTAGTGATTGATCTGACAGTTGTATAACGCGGCTGGATCTATCCCCGTTAATTTGACCTCGCGTTTGATCCTCTATATTTATAAAAATTATTCCCCGTTATCACATTGAAAAAGATTATTTTGTTGTACCTTGTCTCAATTTCGTTCGAAAGACGATTTCTCTCCGCAACTGCACTTTGTCACATATTCGCGAAAATAAGATTATTTTTAAAATTATATTTTATTGAATTTGTGAAATTTATCATTTATTAAAATTATATTTTTATACTAACGGAACGTTGATGTTCCAGTATTTCGTTTTCCAACAATTTATTAATTATTAATTATAAATTTGTAATTAACCTTTAAAAAAGATGAGAGCAAATGTGTATGATGGAAGAATAAAATGCCTGAAAAATAATTACTTAAATAACGTTATGCTTTTATTTGTTTCTATGTTATTTTTGAAATGATCCCACGTTAGTTTACTCGAACAATAAAATAAAGTCTCTGAGCCTCGAACAGGTTTCGTTTTCATAATAGAACAACAAGTTTACGTACACGTATGAAACAAAATAGATCGATACGAGATTTTAACGCAAACTTATAATTTCTTGGAGCGGAATGAGAAGAGCTTGTGCCTGATTATGGGTTAAATGTCATTTGCATAATGTTACGTGGAATAATTTCTATATGAGTGGAAATACTTGTACGATAACATGAACTTGGATCTTCAAGCAACCGTTTTTTCGTCATATTTTGACGGAGAAAAAAATTCAGTGAAAAATGAAGAAAGAAGAAATAAATGAAAAACTTTCAGTTGTAAAATATCATTTATGAGAAATGTGTAATTATACATATTTTTTTTTTTTTTTTTTGAAGTTATGTTATACAAATATACAAAATGTCCTATCTAAAATTAAACATCTGAATATCTCCTTTATATTAATTATTTATACAACATTTGAGACTATTGCCGCCAACAGATGAATATTTGTAACACAAAAATCCTGTACAATGTTTTAGAATTTCATTTTCAATGAAATTATTCAAGACTATTTAGATAATGATTATATAATCAAAATTATGTGCCTTAATACGTGCTACGTAATTTAATAAAAAAAAGGTATACTGCCTGGCAAAAAATATCGGTAAAAAGAAAAAGAAGATAATTGTAAAAAAAAAGAAATGTTTTATGTTAGCTTTCTGAAACTATTCAAATACTATTTAAAACGCTATTAAAGGAGACAAATATTCAGTCTTGAATAAGACAACCTATATATATGTACATATGTAGAGCTTCTCATGCCTATATTAATAAAGAAACAAAAGTATTCCGTTAATAATTCAAACAAAAGAATGATCATTTCTCTTATATTAAATTACAAGTATTCGAATAAAAATTAAGAAAATTAAGGAAATACTTAGAAATGCTATGTTGCAGTATGATAGTGTTGAAATTACTACATTCGAATTTCAAAATGGCGTTCCACAATAAAAAATATTCTCAAAGGCTTACACAACCATTGGATCACGCATTTCTTTAAGGCAAGTTACGAAAACGAAAATATAAGAAATGTGAAGAAGTTTATAATATTATAAAAAATGCAAGATTTTATTTAAAAGTTATTTCGACATTTAAAAATGCATGCGTTGTAAGTTTAAAAAATTTCGAGTGAGAAATTACTCTTGGGGTAATAACGTTAACGACATTGCCAATTCTAACTCTCTATTATGTCACGTAACTTAAAAGCCCGTACATTTACATTTCGAAACTATCATTCTACATTTATTGCTTACAAAAATATCAACAACTATTAACTACGCCAGATTTTAAGTCGGAACAAATAGCTGCAATTAAACAATAATCTTTTCCTCCTACATATAAATCAAAGTCTCTCCTGCGTATAAATTATACATATAACATGCACGAACGTTATATACATCTCAAAATGAATTCGAAAGGAATCGACGACAATCAAGACGAAAAAGATACCAAAGAAGAAGATCGGAGGGCGAGGAAAGGAAGCGAGTGAAGAAGAAGAGAGGAAGGATACCTGTTACATCTTCCCCGATATTTGTCCTTCCTGGTGCTCGGCTGACACTGCACCACCTGTTCATGCTCCAGATTCTCAATCCGCGTTGTCTTGCTTTTTTAAATGTATGTTCACTCGGCCAGCAACGATGACGACGTCAAGGCGAATTCGACGGGAATCGCAGTGTGTCCCTCGTCGGCTGCAGAGAAAAGCTGCCGAAAAAGTAATTAAACGATCCAGTCTGTAGACGTGTGACGAGTACAATGTCAGGCCAGATGACCAGCAACAAGAGGACGGCCAACGAGAACAGGTCGAGACTGACCTGTCACCGGCGTAGTCGTGAATGATTCGGCATCGGGAGTCACGACGTGTCTGCCTCGATGCATCGCCACACGGGTTCACGGGACTGCACTTCCTCCAGGCTGCGCGTTTACCTGTCACTGCGCACACTCCTGGCTGAAAACCACCCGACACGGCATGGCACAGCTACGAGAAATGAAATCAGGCTACGAGCGATGCTGAAATCTGAATTCTCCGAGTTATAATGTTATTAACTTAATGTCCATCGAATTGGTCATCGGTCGTTCTTTCTTCTCTCGTGGAGAATGATTGATGATCAATCTTCTGCAACATCGTGTAATTTGGAAGCTATATGTATATACATTTATGTACATTCAGGCTTTGAAAATTTCATTTCGCTTTACTACCGAATTTCGATTGATGTATCATTGCGAAAGTAAACGAAACAAATGACTACGTGCATGTTTTAGGTAACTGAAGATGTAAGAATGCAGACAATGCGTTTAATATGCAAAAATATATGGAAATAATGGAGAATGGAGTATTTACTACGATATGTAATGGATGAAAGAAATTTTTATTTGGCTTTGATTTCTTTTGTTGTGTTTGCAAAAATTTAGAAGCTCGCATGGCGAATTTTTTCAAAATTTCTAATTGCAATGACGCGTTAAATCAAATGTATGAGAGACAGAAAGTATAAAATAATAAAACATTATTCTACTAGTAAATGTAATAACAAAAAAGATGATTAAAGAGGAAAAGAGTTTCTTTCATAAATTATAATAACAAGGAACGTTAATAGTATGTTAATTAAACAGAGTTGATATTAAAGTGAGTATGAATAGCAAAAGTATAATATAATGATAAAAATAATTAATGAAAATAAATAAATAATGTTGACCTACATTACTACCTATATTACTTGTTTATGCCTGCCCATAGGCCGATCTATACTACTTGCTCGTGCTAGACCTATATATACATATATATCGACTTATACTACTTATGCCTAATTGACGTATGATCCATTCGCTAAAGACGAACAAAAAAAAAAAAACTGACAGTAGAATATTTTTTCCGTTAGAACAACTATAGGTAACACAATAAAATATTTATTATATTTGTTAACAATTATATCTAACATTTATTAATAGTAGAATGTCTTTAACAAAATATAATTGCCAAAACAAATAAGAATGTTTTTGCAGCATTAATGAAAGAGAAATACAAAAAATTGGAAAACTGAGAAAGGCGAAAACATACACGCCGCGAAGTATAATTATTATTTACGCAACTATTACTATACTATATAGAATATATATATACAACTATAGTTACTAACTGTTAACCTATGCTCCGAGAAACGTCCATCGAAATTCCTTCGAAACTAATCTTCGATGTGTTTCAAATAGAATTCAACTTCAAAAAAATTAGATTTGACCTAAATCTCAGTTTTCCAAATCTCATTTTCATTCTGTCTCTTCAGAAATCATGCGTATCGACTTTTCCACGTTTTCTCAGTAATTTATTCTTCGTTTCAAAATTTTCTCAATCTAAAGATCGCTTTTCGTTTCAAATATACACCACAAATTTATAAAAAAATAAGTTAAAAGTATACTTCTGAAAGACAATGGAGAAAGCGGAATATCTCCAAAAAAAAGAACAGTGGAAAGTGTGCCCTTTAAAACGCGCTTTGTTTCATGCCGATATCTCAATCCGTTCGGAAGATACAGCGCTTCGAAGTTTATGTATATGAGTTAAAATTCGCGCCAAGCTGTCTGCCATCTTGAATGGCGCCAGACGCCTATATTTTTTCCTGGAAATCTGTCTGACTGTGTGCGGTAGGTCAGTGACGAGCCGTGCGAAAGAGAGAGTGCAAGCGTTCGACGAGGACAGAGACAGGAACCGGCCGAAAATTACCTTTGTCTTTGTACAACGATATCTCAGGAACCGGAAGTCGTATCGAAATGAAAGAAAAAGCGTTTTAAAGGGGAAAGTTCAACGCTTCTAACGATGCGCATCTTTACCAGAAACTACAAGCAACTTTGGAATTATGGTTACATAAACTTTTAGAACTTTTTGGTAGGTTTCGTGTAGTTAGAATAAATATTTGGTATATTCAAAGACATGAAAATTGAAAATGTTAATTGGATAGCGGATGTTTATGATAAAAATGATATTTTTCTTAGTATAATTAATTAAATGTTCATTTTGAACATTATAGTTCTGGTGATGATGTTATATATAGTAATGATAAATTTATTTGGCACATAGTTGTGTGATGTAAATTATTTTTTGCAAATTGCTCGTTTCGAAATTTCGAAGTCAAATTTACTTTCTCAAACGATACCAAATAAGAATATCGTCGTTTTTCATAAATATAATTTGACGAATGTTAATTCTCTTTTCAACAAATCATATACCTCGTTTGTATTATGGGACTTCATGGCCTGTGTTGTAAAAAAAAAAAAAAAATGACCTGAGTAATAAAAAATCACTGGTTTTTCAGCGCATTCTACGTTTAAACAACGGTGAATTGGAGAATTATATCAAATGAAACGATAGAGGTGAATGCGCCAGAAACATGATTTTTGAAACCCATTACAATGTTGTCGAATCATCGCGAAAAAAGACTCCGTATCAGGAGCACCATCAATCGGAGTGCGATTTCGTGCCACCTCCTCGAGTGTCGTGTTCTCCTGATGCAGTATATGAAATATCGGCCAGCTATTCCTTCTCGTTCACGAGATATATCTCTTAAAGTATTACTCGCAGAATATCTGTATCAGGAGCACCACCCTTCGGAGGGCGATCTCGTGCCACCTCTTCGAGTGTCATGTTCTCCTGTTACGAAATACGAAATTTCAATCTGATATTCTTGTGACAAAATTTCTTGGACTACCTCTGTATCAGGAGCACGACACATAGGAGGGCGATTTCGTGCCACCTCCTGGAGTGTTACGTTCCCCTGATACCGAATACGAAATATGAGCCACCTATTCCTTCTCGTTCACGAGATATACCTCTTAAAGTATTACTCGAGGAACATCTGTATCTGGAGCTCCATCCATCGGAGGGCGATCTCGTGCCACCCCATCGACTCATGTTTTCCTGTTACTGAATACGAAATATCGGCCAGCTGTTCCATCTCGTTCACGAGATATGCCTCTTAAAGAGTTACTCGTAGAACATGTGTATCAGGAGCACCACCCATCGGGGGGCGATCTCGTGCCACCTCTTCGAGTGTCATGTTCTCCTGTTACCGAATACGAAATATCGGCCAGCTATTCCTTCTCGTTCACGAGATATACATGTTAAAGAATTACTAGAAGAACGTCTGTATCAGGAGCACCATCCATCGGATTGCGATCTCGTGCCACCTCTTCGAGTGTCATGTTCTCTTGATACGAAATACGAAATTTCAACCTGATACTCCTCTGTCAAAATTTCTTGGACTACCTGTGTATCAGGAGAATCACCCATCGGCGGGCGATGTCGTGCTAGCTCCTTGAGTGACATATTCTCTTAGTAGAAAGTACGGAATTTCAGCTATCTATTCCGGCTAGTTCACGTGATATTCCTGTCTCAAGATTTTTTGAAAGACCCTGTATCAGGAGCACCACCCATCGGAGGGCGATCTTGTTCCACTTCTTCGAGTGTCATGTTCTCCTGGTAGAAAATACGGAACTTCAGCTAGCCATTCCTGCTTGTTCTCGAGATATTCTTGTCACAAATTTTTTGTGAGGTCCCTGTATGAGGAGCACGACCCATCGGAGGGCGATTTCGTGCCACCTCCTCGAGTGTCATGATCTCCTGTTACTGAGTTCCAAATATCGGCCAGCTATTCCTATTCCAGCCACGAGATATAGCTCCTTGAGTGTTACTTGAAGAACATCTGTATCAGGAGCACCACCCATCGGAGGGCGATCTCGTGCCATCTCTTCGAGTGTCATGTTCCCTTGATACGAAATACGAAATTTCAACCTGATATTACTGTGTCAAAATTTTTTGTACTATCTCTGTATTAGGAGCACCGCCCATCGGCGGACGATGTCGTGCTAGCTCCTCGAGTGTCATGATCTGGTAGAAAATACGGAACTTCAGCAATCTATTCCTGCTCGTTCACGAGATATTCCTGTCTCAAAATTTTTTGAAATGTCTCTGTATCAGTATCACGACTCATCGGACGGCGATTTCGTGCCACCACCTCGAGTGTGTTCTCCTGATGCAGAATACGAAATATCGACCAGCTATTGCTTCTCGTTCACGAGATATACCTCTTTAAGAATTACTTGATGAACATCCGTGTCAGGAGCACCAACCATCGGAAGGCGATCTCGTGCCACCTCTCCGAGTATCATGTGCTCCTGATACGAAACCCCAATTTTAAGAATGATAGACATTCTAATTCTCGATTCAATACGCTTAAAATTTTCTAGCGCCACCTTTTTAAGGGCATGGAAAGAAGACTTCCCTCTTATCAGCGGCGAGCAGTAATCCAGTATCACAGACGATCTATGTGAATAGGCTTAGCATACTGTGTACTTTTCAGCCCACGATCGGAGGCTGACCACTTACCATTTTTGTGTTGCATTCTGTCGTACCGGTTTAGGTAAGTTTTGCTCCGCGAGAATCAGTAAATATGAACAGTGTATATATGCCAGATTTATTTCGAGAATTATTCACTAAATTGGACATGGTGGAATATCAATGAAGGAATATAACGATTTAATACAGAGATTGATGAAACTTCAGCATGAAAAATTTAGTATATATTTAACTATTAAGATATATTTAAAAGTATTACAAAAAATTTATTGGAATATGATATTTCTATCAACAATATAATCAGATATGACGTTTTTTTCATTAACAAATTTGTAAATTCACAACTTAAATGAATTATTTTCATCTCGTCAACTCGCTTTTATGAAAGTTTGAAAATACCCATTAAATATTTCTACAAATATTGTTTGCAATAAAGAAGCACAATATGTATTTTAAATTATTTCTTGCAAAACTCATCCGTCTCGAAATTTCGAAGTCAAATTTACTTTTTCGTACGATACCATACATATTTTCTCTTTTATTGTACAATATTAATTATTAAGACGAACTGAGCTGCATTTTCGACGGCCGAAATCATTTATTGTTAATAAAGTAAGAGCGACTGAATAATATATATGTTAGTATTAACATTTTGTTCGTCTGTGGAATAATGTTGCATCTACATCGAAAATTATTAAATTAAACATGAACAGTTTCTTATTTACATAGTTATTCGTAAGAGAACGATCAATTTAATTTTTAACTGTAATATAATTATTTTCTACATAAATTAGTATTATATATCACAGACATGAATTAGCATTTATTATATCTCAACAGAATTATAAGTTAAAAACTAATAATCGTGTAAACGTAGTTTCACTTTGTAAAAGATATAGAAATTAAGATTATTGCCTTAAATAAATGGAGGCTATGAAACAATAAAACTGTAAAATTACTGATTACTGAATAGAAAAAGTGTTTTCGGAAGTATTGACAATGAATATCACCTGCATCACTGATTTTACCTGAAGGTTGAGCAGGAAAAATGTCATTATAAGTTGAACCTTCATCGTGTGCACATCGACTGAATTTTCGAAGTGAATTTTAAATAATATTTCTGAATATTCTATTTGTTTAAACATCATCTAATATTACTACTGATTTATTTGTAACAATTAAACAATAAATTCTCTTCTGTAATGTTTCCAAGTGTTATTTAAAATGTTTAAATAATAATTTATAAGAATCTTGAACAATGTACTTAAGAGAAATGACGTTGATTTATTGAATGAAATAATTAATTTAACTGTTTAATCGTAATATAAAAATTGTGAAAATTATAAAATATCTAGAAATATTGAAGAAATAAAATAATTTAATTGTTTCAAATGAATTATTCATATATTTCGATGATATTTTTGTATATTATTTAACAAATTAACTATTTATTTATAGCAATTCAATCAGTGAGTGATCTTCCAAGCATTGTTTCATAGTTTGAATAATTCATTTATAATAATTAAATTATATTATTTACAATAACGGAAAAGATAGTTACGTAGTACATATATTCCTTGCAATTTGAAACAATAGACGAGTGAAAATTTTTATTTGTTGCGCGATTACTCTGAAGCGACGATCACTGCTTAACTCGATTTCTGACTACATAACTTATCTCTACATAAATTTCTATTTAATATACATCAATGCAGTTATAACTTGGAAATTAATATCACGAAAGTGTAAATTTAATTCTAGACAGTTGTAGATAGAAAAATTAATAAATTACTACATTTGACGTTATAATATATTTATGAAAGCGTAACCTTGCGATAGAAATCTAAAAGCTATTGATTAATATAGATAGAAAAATACTATTTCGAAAAACTAGAAAAAAAATTATCAACAGTTCCGGGTCTTCGACGATCGGAACAATAAATTAACCTTCAGCGAGTACGGAGACTCATTACCAATTGAACTTCCGTCGTGTGCACATCGATCAAAATTCAGGAGTGAGTTTTTAAATAATATTTCTGAATGTTTTACTTGTTTAAACATTATCTAATATTTCTAATAATTTACTTGTGACAATTAAACAAGAAATTCTCTTCTATAACATTTCTAATTTCTATTTAAAATTTTTTTAACCATTTGTAGTCAATCGAGTCACTAATACGTTCCTAAGAAATTTTCATTATCTTTATCACATCATTAACGAACGAAAAATCAGATTAATGTCAATCGATACGGAGACAAGAGCTCATTACGAATTGTACTTTTGTCCTGTGCACAAACGTGAAAAGAATTGTCAACTGTTCTGGATCACTGACGACCGAAATATACATTAACCTTGAACGATACGGAGACTCATTATCAATCAAACTTCCGTCATGTCCATATCGACCAAAATTTCAAACAATATGCCTGCAACCAAACCTTAATCTACTATTACTTAATTCTGACTTCAACGATTGATAAGTTACATGGTTTGATTTCTTTCCTGTTAGGTTAATACTTAATCGTGAGTATTTGAACCTAAATACGAGTTCAATTTCCTGTATCCTAGTCATACTTTATTAGTTACCATTCTTTAACAATTACTGTGATATACGTCATATTTCTACATATACATAGATAATATTAGTCTAACAATACTATTGTTATTTAAATATTACTAGATATTTTCAAAATTTCTCTTTGAATCTATAATTTGGAAAATAATTTAGTCCCTTACTACTAATTAGTCAAACAAAAATATTTCTTCAATATCTTAAATTAGTCATTACATAGATCAAACAATTATGCCATATTTTACAAATACCATTTCGGTTTCTACAAAATTACTTAAATTCAATACAAGTTGAGACCTGTGTGAGAAATATATAAAACAGTACTGACTTACAATACATTATAATGAGACCCGTGCGTAGTCACCTCCACGTGGTGGGTCTTGGTAATTGATATCGTTTCACAAACATTCAAGTTTGTAAAACGTCATCAAGCTAAATTGTAAAACGATAAACGATAAACTTTAATGTTTATGAAACGATATCAAGCTAAGAACTACGCAACCTACAGTTCAGTTTAGATCGAGAATATTTTTTTTCATTCTTTATTTCACGATCTAAACTGAACTGTAGGAACAATTAGTTGATAAGTAAACTATTGGGCCCCCAGCGGGCCACCGATGGACGACGAGGGATCTCGCAGGGACATCGTGGGATGCGTGCGTCTTAGTTTTAAGTTGCGTGCGTTTAATTTTAAGTCGCGAGCGTTTAGTTTATGTAAATTCACTGTGAGCGTATTCTGTACAAAGACACGTTTGTTTAACTTGGGACGAAATAAGGGGTCCCTTTTCACCGCGTTTTCTTTTTTTTTGTTCATTGTTACTAGTGTTACTATCATTGCACTAGAGTAGATCTTCCAACTTTCTTTGTCAGTGTGTCAAGTCGGGGAACTGCAGCCTCGTCCGAAAGGACGAGGTAGGTTCTTGTGGTCTAGCGTCCTTGGTAATTCGACTCCAGTGGTTCCGAAGAACCCCACTGTGTCGTTGGGGGTAGCGCTAGACTGCTTGCCGCTAAGTGCTCGAACCTCGATTTGGCTCACTGACAGACCGCGATGTCAGTGTGTCAAGTCGGGGAACTGCAGCTTCATCCGAAAGGATGAAGTTCGGTTCTTGTAGTCTAGCGTCCTTTGTAATTCGGCTCCAGTGGTTCATTGGAACCCCACTGTGTCGTTGGGGGTAGCGCTGGACTACTTGCCTCCAAGTGCTCGAACCCTAATTTGACACATTGGCAAATCGCGGTTTCATTTCGCGTTATATCCCTTGAAAAACACGATATTAAAGCGTGTTAATAGTTTCATTCTCCTGATTTCGTTCAAAGTTCGATAAACATATCTTTGGTACAGAGTGCGCTGTTAGGGCTGCGAATTATTGTACAATTATTGTGTGACTTTCATGTTAGACGAATGTGTGCTTAGTATGAAAGGCTGCGAGTGATTGCAACATATTGTATGATTTGCATTCGTATGTAACGTATGTAATGTATGATTGTATGCAATGTATGTAACGTATGATCGTATGCAATGTATGACCGTATGTGAATGATTGTAATGTATGATTTATCTAATGTAATGTATGACCGTATGTATGATTGAATGCAATGTATGTACCGTGTGATCGTATGTAACGTATGATTGTATGAGTGTAAAGACTGTATGATTGTTAACGCGATCGGTGTTCGGGAGACAGAGTTCCATAGTTCAATGTCATGCATGCGCTTAAGAGTTAAGATTTAGACTTAAGTTCTGAAATTGAACTATTGAACGTCTGTCTCCATTGTTCGTAACCCCAGGCCAAGTAGAATAAAATCTCTGCATTCCTTAAGAATGCCCAGTTATTTGAATGTAATGGAGGGTGGTTGGGAATAGGGCCCGGGGCGGGTCTCGCGCGTAGTCACCTCCTCGTGGTGAGACCTGGTAATTGATATCGTTTTACAAACATTAAAATTTGTAAAACTGTAATATTTGTAAAACGATATCAAGCTAAGAACTACGCAACCTACAGTTCAGTTTAGACCGTGCAAATTCCTTTCCTTTCTTTATTGCACGCTCTAAACTGAACTGTAGGAACAATTAATTGATCAAGTAAACTATTAAAAACCCTCCTCCAGTGCACTGTTCTCCTGATACGAAACATTCAGCCAGAAGTTCCTTAACACATTCCCACCCGAAATTCTTTCGAGAAAAATATGTATCAGTAGAACCGCCGGAGGCAGAGCATTCTACTGCCACCCCCATCATCCCCCCCTCCCCCACTATCATATGCTCCTGATACAAAGCTCGAAATTTCAACTAGAAAGAACTTCTGGCTCTCGAGATATTCCCGCTTGAATTTCTTCAGTAATACCTATCTAGGAGTACTGCTGAAGGCAGGGCCTCGTCGTGCCACCTCTTCGAATGTCATATGCTCCTGATGCAAATCTCGAAATATCAGCGAGAAAGAACGTCTAGTTCTCGAGATATTCCAGTTTGAACTTCTTTAGTAATAACTATGTATCAGGAGAACCGCTTGAGACGACGTCTGGTCGTGCCGCCTCTTCGAGTATCACGTGCAACTGATACGAAACGACAATTATAAGAACGATAGACATTCTAATTCTCGATTGATTCCCGCCTAAAATGTTCTTGGGCCAGCTCTTCGAGTACCATCTGCTCCTGATACAAAATACCAATATCAAGAGCGATATCTAATTCTCGATTGAATACGCCCGAAATTTCCTCGTACCACCTCTACGAGTATCATGTACACCTGATACAAAATCCCAATTTTAAGAACGATAGACATTCTAATTCTCTATTGAATCCCACATAAAATTCTCTCGTGCCACCTGTTCGAGTATCATGTGTTCCTGATACGAGAATCCAATATTAATAACGATAGATATGCTAATTATCGATTGAAACCCGCCTACAATTTTCTCGTGCCAACACTTCAAGTATCATGCGCTCCTGATACGAACCCCCAATTTTAGGAACGATAGACATTCTCATTCTCGATTCATCCCAGCCTAAAATTTTCTCGTGCCACCTCCTCGAGTGTCATGTTCTCCTAATACAGAATACGAAACATCGGCTAACCATTCCTTCTCGTTCACGAGATATACCTCTTTAAGTATTACTTGAAGAACACCTGTATCGGAAGCACCACCCATCGGAGGGCGATCTCGTGCCACCTCTTTGAGTGTCATATACTCCTGATACGGTATACTAAATTTCAACCTGATAACCCTTTGTCAAAATTTCTTGGACTAGCTCTGTATCAGGAGCACCGCCCATTGGCCGGCGACGTCGTTCTAGCTCCTCGAGTGTCATGATCTCCTGGTAGAGAATACGGGAATTCAGCTATCTATTTCAATTCGTTCACGAGATATTCCTGTCTCAAGATTTTTTGAAAAGACTCTGTATCAGGAGCACCACCCATCGGAGGGCGATCTCGTGCCACCTATTCGAGTGACATGATCTCCTGTTACTGACTACGAAATATCGCCACCTATTCCTACTCGTTCACGAGATATACTCTTTAAGTATTACTTGAAGAACATCTGTATCAGGAGCACCAACCATCGTAGGTCGATCTCGTGCCACCTCTTCCATTGTCATACTCTCCTGATACGATATACGAAATGTCAACCGGATACTCCTGTGTCAAAATTTCCTGGGCTACCTCTGTGTCAGGAGCAGCGCCCATTGGCAGGCGATGCCGTTCTAGCTCCTCGAGTATCATGATCTCCTGGTAGAGAATACGGATCTTCAGGTATCTATTCCACCTCGTTCACGAGATATTCCTGTCTCAATATTTTTTGAAAAAACCCTGTACCAGGAGCACCAACAATCTGAGGGCGATCTCGTGCCACCTCTTCGAGTGTCATGTTCTCCTGATGCGAAATACGGAATTCCAATCTGATATTCCTGTGATAAAATTTTTTGGTCTACCTCTGTATCAGGTGCACGACCCATCGGAGGGCGATTTCGTGCCACCTCCTCGAGTGCTATGTTCTCCTGATACCGAATACGAAATATCGGCCAGCTATTCCTTCTCGTTCACGTTATATACCTCTTAAAGAATTACTCGGAGAACATCTGTATCAGGAGCACCACCCATGACACTCGGAGGGCGATCCCGTGCCATCTCTTCGAGTGTCATGTTCTCCTGTTACTGAATACGAAATATCGGACAGCTATACCTTCTCGTTCACGAGATATACCGCTTAAATCATTACTCGTAGAACATCTGTATCAGGAGCACCACCAATCGGAGGGCGATCTCGTGCCACCTCTTTGAGTGTCATGTTCTCCTGTTACTGAATACGAAATATCGGCCAGCTATTCCTTCTCGTTCACGAGATATTCCTCTTTAAGAAATTTTATTTGAAGAACATCTGTATCAAGAGCACCACACATCGGAGAGCGATCTCGTGCCACCTCTTCGAGTGTCACGTTCTCCTGATACGAAATACGGTATTTCAATCTGATATTCCTGTGACAAAATTTTTCGGTCTACCTCTGTATCAGGATCACGACCCATCGGAGGGTGATTTCGTGCCACCTCTTCGAGTGTCATGTTCTCCTGTTACTGAATACGAAATATCGGCCAGCTGTTCCTTCTCGTTCACGAGATATACCTCTTAAAGAATTACTCGAGGAACATCTGTATCAGGAGCACTACCCATCAGAAGGCGATCTCGTACCACCTCTTCGAGTGCCATGTTCTCGTGTTACTGAATACGAAATATCGGCCAGCTATTCCTTCTCGTTCACGAGACATACCTCTTTAAGTATTACTTGAAGAACATCTGTAACAAGAGCCTTCCATCAGAGAGGTACAAACACTTTCTCATACTATTCTTGTAAACTTTAATAAAATTATCTATTATATAATTGATACTGTTGCTCAGCAAAGAATACGCACATTTTCTCGAATAGTCTAATCTGCTACTCAAACTACTCAAATAGTAATAATTATTAGATTAATAATTGCTCGCGCGTTAATTATGCAGCTGGTTTTTGAAGATACACAAAACGTGATTTTATATATTTTATTTTATATACTTTATTTTATTTCATCTTTTCTTTTTCTTTTAGTTTATATACTAGTGTCAGACCATCAGTGAGTCATACTGAACCAATGAAAAATAAGAAAACACTTCCTCGTTTATCTTTCCATCAGTTTTGAAAGCTTTTGAACTTCAAGATGAAGGCAAATCGTTGACGTCATTTGTCAGCTCTGTGCAAAACACGTTTTGCTTAAATATTTTCAGGAACTTCCAGTGATGATATAACCTTTGGATAAACCAATCCTCCGGTTTTAATGAACAAAGCTTTAGTCCAAGTCTGACTCAAATAACGCTTCAAGTTCGATCGAGACAAAAGATTGAAATAACGAAAGAGAAAATTTAAGTTGCGCGAAGAGAAAAACCGTATTATAATAACGCTGTTCCATTTTAACAAGGCAGATCCGCGGAGGATCGTATAATATCCTTTCTGTTACCGCAAAACGTGGAAATTCAATTTTACTTTATATATAATATATTGGAAATTTCGAAGTATAATGTTCATTGTTTGCTACGTAGCCAGATCGGCACGATACGTCGGAGTGAATCGTTTTAAACGAAAATGCCCGATGTAAAATTCATACGTTCGTTATTCAATACGTGTGATAAGAGTCGTTTTGTCGTTCCCTTGTCAACTGATGAGAAAACATAGCACCACCAGTTGAGGAGTTCTCTTCGCTTCTTTTCGATGGAGAAGTCGACATCCTCGCTTTAACGATTGAACGTAGATAATGATGATCGATTTAAAGAGAAATTGAAGGAACAGAATTTTGCAAGCTTCTTGCCTCCAGCAATCGTCAATTTTATGAAATTTAATGTAGTTTTCCAGTCCTTTGAGTGTTCACCAAAAATTGAAGAGTTATTAAATTATATTAAAGAATATAAAAAATAAGAAGCACGTAACAAATTAAGAACACGTTTGTCTTTGAACATATACTTTTCGATACATTCTTTTTAAAATACTAGTAAGTTGTTTAAACATCTCAATTTATGCCTGTCTGATATTTTTAGTATCCCAAGTGTGCTTCTTTTTCACGACGTTATAACAGTTTAAAATATCGATAATCTCTCATGATTAGTTGCATTCTTCGCGTGATGTAATTTTGTTCATTTTTACTATTTTTTCCTGTTGTGAACTTTTAATCTTTCTCTGTAGTTATATTTTAATCTTGTTCTGTAGTTTATACAGATTATACCTTTCTACAAGCCTTCTTGTTGTAAACGGATATTTTACCATTTATGTAAATAAATAAATTAATTATAAATCACATGTATATTCTTGGTCAATGAGAAATTTGGTTTTTGTGATTAGGAGCAACCACAAGTTGGCACATGTTCTATGACAACGATTGAAATAAATTGGGTAAATTTAATTTAAATAGGATAAAAAATAAAAAATTTGAATAACTATTTATATGTTACTTAAATAATTATATATATAATTAATTAAGTAACATATAAATAGTTATTATATTATATTATTATTGTTATTATATATATATTATAATGTATATAATAACAATAATAATATAATAACTATTTATATGTTAATTAATTATATATATTATATATATATAAAATTAAGAAATATATAAATAGTTATTATATTACATTATTATTATATAA
This sequence comes from Tetragonisca angustula, assembly GCA_036937485.2. Lineage (NCBI taxonomy): Eukaryota > Metazoa > Arthropoda > Insecta > Hymenoptera > Apidae > Tetragonisca > Tetragonisca angustula. The sequence goes on along the minus strand of JAWNGG020000037.1, from coordinate 601,680 downwards.
TAATTATATTATTATCGTTATTATATATATATATATATATATATTAATTTATTTGATCCAGATCAAACAAATCATTCCCAAATAACTGCTCCTCATTGTACCCTGCAAATGCAAGAATAATAGAAAGAAACACGTGGGAAAATTGCAAGTGGCAATGAAATAAAAATAAAAAATACATCATGATCAAGACCTTTATTTTCTAACTTCGCGATACGATCAATCTCACTTTCAATCACTTTCGATCGAAGCTTCAATCGTATCGGATACCTTAAGTACAATTAATCCTAATTACGTACAAAACGTTCAACAATGTTACTCTCTTCTTAAAAGCTAATCAGTCATACTCCATATACTCCTAAAAGGAAAAAGAAGAAGAAACATACTTCAGTTGTTATACAGTCGTGCAAAACCAAACGTAAACGCCGAGCAGAGTTTCCCTTTTCAAATGTTCATTCTGAAACGTGGCGATAAATAAGGAGTGACGATAAAAGAAGCCTGCAAAAAGAACGCGAGTGATTTGAAATGGCAGTTAATTGGTTTGAGAGTATTTAAAAAAAAGCTATATTAACGTTGTAATCTTTCCACGCAACCAATCGATATTCAACAGTTCTCGGTTTGAATGAAGAATTCTAGAGCAATTCCAACTGTTCATAGTAATTAGATTAAGCGGAGAGAATGTACAAAACAAGCATACAAGCATAAATAAACGTAATCCAAAGTACAGGTTGTTACGAAATCCAATATTGGAAATAAGTTTCTATTTTAATTACGTTCAGACAAAATTGAAAACTGCACCAGAGACCAGTGTAATTATGATAAAAGGAATGCGTAATTAAAGATCAACTACTATATCACACCATGTATAATACGCTACGTTAACTAGAAAGTTTGATTATCAGATATATTTCCTTAAAAGTATCAATACAAATCTTATTTCAAGATATGAGCAAAGATCTCCTGCTAATTAGAAAAATATTGTGCACCAAATGTATTGCTATTCTTTTTATAATTACAGAATGATTTCGTATTTTCTATTTGCATTTGAGCTGCTCAGAAACCAAATTGGTCGACTTCTCAATTTCATTAGTTTAAACAAGCAGATGTATTAATATTTAGGTGATTTAGACAAATATTTGACATCTTGAGGAAAAGACTTGTTTTTACGATTTTACTTATTAAATGGAGCACTGGGTGTGTAATTATAAATTTGAAGGTACATTTGCAAAAATAATTCGTTCGTAATTGTCAATTTCCTTTACGTTTCAATTCACAGAGTTGATCAACTTGACTTCTGAGCACCATACTTGTTCCACAATACTTTGATCTTATCGTAAACTCCTGAAGCACTTCTTCATCCAATACATCACAAAAATAGTGCAATATTCTGTCTGTTATAATATCGATTATTCTGCCACAACTTATTGCTCAATCCTTTTCAAATATTTTCGACTTTCGATTCGTCTGATTAAACTCTTGCCATATCTTATTTTCTTTCTTCCCACTATAGTTGAATGTATTGCTTTAATGAAAAGTTATTATTCAATTTAAAAGTTATTGACGCGTTTCACTTAATTTTACATTCGAGCCACTTTAACGTTGTTCTTTCAATATTCCATCGTGTTACTCCATCGCATTATACTGTGGTCTCATAGTGTACTTTTTAATTTGTTTGTCGTTAATTTGAAATGTACGTATAGCTAAACTTATAATACAATGTTCGAGAAATGAAATAACTTCCTTTTTGTTAAACCATAAAACTTTCCCCCCAAAAAACGTACCCAATGTAAAAATTATTTTGCTTTCGATTGATTAGTCAGTATCAATTAATTAACAAAAGTATAGTTAAAAATTTCTAAATAACTGAATTGTCCTCGATATTACAATTATCACAATATCTTTGATAAAATTTTCCAATCGTTTCATGCAGCAATTGTATTGAAAGATTGTTTTTAGCTCTAGCAATGAACCTTAAAATAAAAGTAGTATAATTACTTTACACACAAAAGGTGCGTTCTCCAAGTATACCGCTCAGACTTTGAACATTCTGCGATTGCTTCGCTTAGATCATTTAAAACACCAGATCATTTAAAAAGAGAGGGAAAGAAAGGATAAGAATTCAATAAACACGAAGACTCTCGCTCACACATTCACTTGTATATATATATATATATGTCACACAGCATTCAAGACGTCACGCTGCTCTGATTCAAGAACAAAGTACGATCTGCAACGTGTACCTTTGTGAAAATATGAAAAAGAAATATGTACCTACCAAGTAAAAACCAAACTCTTCCCTTTTCAAAGAGGCAGCTGCACTTTTCACACATTCTTTTCTTACATATATCTCCATTTCATTAAGATGTGATCTTTTACTTGGCGCAAAGAAAAACAGAAATATAAATTTATATCACATTCGAAGCGGTGCCTGATCTTTAATCGCCTTTTTATTTTGGTTTATTAAAATTAAAAGTGAAACTGCCTCCTTGTTACAACAATCTTTGAACAGACACAATGCGAATGGAGGAACAAATTGCAGTGAATCTTGAAAACGAATAAAAATCGAGCAACATGACCGGTTGAACTAAGAAACAAACATACTCTCTAAGCGTAGGATTACAACAAGAATTAGCGTACGACTTCTAGCTTTCCACATGCACTCTCATGTAAAGATAAGACATTAGGTCGCACATTACTCCGCAAGTTACTCTAAAATCGCCTCATCTGATCAAAATCGTCTGGCTAATTATGTTCCCCCCCCCCCTGTTTGTTAAACGATACATTCATCCCTCTGTTCTTCCCTCCTCTCGACTGAATTCACGTACCGTAGCACAGCCCCATAGCGTAGTTTCGCTTTAATCGACTAGTCACGTGTATTGGATGCACCTTGCTTTTTATTAACGTTATTGTTCAATGAATTACCATGTAGCGTGCATGTACTACTAAATTGTCTCGTTTCCCTTCATCGTGCCCGTTATTCGTCGTTCTTCTCTTGAGTGAAAATTCTCCGTCTCTCGTTCTGTTTTTTTTTTTTTTCTATTTCTCTGATCTCGAGCGTGTTGGTAAGATTGCGTCGAGATTCGGTAGAAGTCAATCGCTGGTATTTCTTTCTTTCTTTCTTTCTTTCTTTCTTTTCGCGATTATACTATATCTTATCGTGGTCTTGTGGTTTGTAAATTACGCCCGTCCCGCGACCCGGGCGAACCGATGCGGCAATGTGACCAGCCAATTAAGAGGGGAAGTTCAACGATAAGCTTTGGCCCTTTCCGCCCAGGCGAATAGATCCACGCTCGGAATCGCTTCGAACATCGTGCAGGACCTCAACTCATTTCTGATGAAAAACAGACAAATATATTTGTGATGATTGCACTCAGAGATCATTGTATAAGCTAAATTCTATATCAGTGGATGGCAATCTATTTTAATTAATCAATTAATTGGAAGTAAACACTGACAAATAACAATAATAACAAAAAATAATAATAAACCACTCAATATCATCTTGTACATTTTCTTTATAATTGTTAGTAAATGTAACTTTTATAATTTTGGCACAGCCTGTTTTATTTGAAGCTGGTTGGCTTTATACTTTTCCATAATCAAATTTAAATAAGGAAAAATGAAATTGAGGTATTTCATGTATATTGAACTGAAATATACTGAATATTTTTTACACGTAAAAGTTATTGTGATATATGATCTCTATGTGATATATAATCACTGTAATCACCATAAGTTAAGGTTCTTAACAATTTTACATTATAAACATATGAAACATTGCAAACAAGAATTAAAAAGAAAGACTATTCCAGCATTTAACAAGTTCATATTTTTAGTCTTTTTTAATTCTAAACATGGATCATTGCAACAAGATGACTAGATAAAATATTAACTTACCCTAATTGTGGTCGAAGGAATACATTTGGTTGCATTTCTGTAATGTGATTACCATTGTCGCAAAATACTCTCGCTAGCGTTACATTGCGAATTTCCGCTAATTGTTCTGTAATGAAAATTACAACACGCTCGACTTTGCCCTCTATCAAGTATAATTAATTTAAAACAGCAGTGTAGCTGACTCAATCAAAGTTTCCATTATCTGTTTTGAAATTAACTTTTAGATACTAACTATCATCTACTAAACTGTGTTATATTACTTCATATAATTAAATCAAGGTGAGTCAGTGTTGGCTGAGGACTAACGAATTAATTTGAGAAAAATTGTTTCTTACCAGGAGTGAAAGGATGTGGTTGATACGCGGAATCATAAAAAAATCTGTCGGTGCGGTGAGTTCTCGAAAATTGTTCAAAGATCAAACAACGGAAAGTTGGACCCAATAATCCATCTTCTGCTGGCCGTTCAGCCATACCACCAATAATGAGATCAACGTCATCTGGATGGACGTAAACTGTACGCAATTTCTTTATCATCTGTTGACAGAATAAATAACAAATGTTTGAGAAATTGAAGCAACAATTCTTACTATCAAATTTCATTGGGACAAATATAAGTCAAGTTTCGAACCTTTTTTTTTCCTTTTTCCTTCCTATCAAATATTTTTTTACAAGTTTATTAAAATTAAAATTTCTGTTAAATTAATATGAAAATAGCAAATATATACCAGGTTTTGAACTTTTATTTCTTTTCTTCTTTTGTAAGATACTATCGCATTGAAACAATTTCTATTATATCCCATTCAGATAGGAAATACATTCCGAATGTGAAAAATTTGTTAACACTTGAATGTTTACCTCCATTGGAATGTAATCTAGGAAATCATCGAAGCTCTTTGCAGATGGAAGACCGCAATACTTGCGGTAGTGATTATATCCCGGCAAACCGTGATCACGACCACGCTGAATATCTAAACTGATGGCATCTAAACCTAGGCTCTCTTCATTTGAAGCAAACAACTTGCTTGTTATCTGTAAAATACGAATAATTTCTTCTTATCGACTCTGTTTTGTTTATTGTTAGTATTGTTCACATTATTATTAATTTCCTTCTTTGGATAGTTTATTCTTATTTATACTTATTTTGAGATTAATGCTTCAACGAATTCATTAATTTTGTTTTACTCTTGAGAAATGTTAACCCTCTATAACATTTGAAAATACTTATTGCTTCTTTATTATATTACGTCGATGCAGTGAATTATTTATTATTTTCTGAATTGATCTAAATCAAATTATTAATTTTCGCGGATTTTCAATTGAAACAAATGGTTGCAGTTCATTAATAATCACTTTCTTTTGCAGATAAACAAAATTTGGGTTAATTATAACAACTGCAAGTTCTCAAAGGATACAATTTAAGAAAGAAGAGACTTAGAGAAACGTAACACTTACGTCTTCGACTATATTGATATCCATCTTCTGACTGGTCTGAGTAGCCATGCCACGCAATAAACCGTCGAACACTTCATCCGACTCGATTATCGTTGGTTTGAAGAAATATTCCGCCAATGTAACTGTTTTATTGTTCTGGCGTTTATTGTCTGTTAAGCTGCAACATCAAAATCAGACAACCACATGAGAGATTGAAAACGTTGAAGTATTAATCTTTAAAATTATTAAAATTATCATATTTCTGATTATTTCAGTCATTTGCAGCAACTCTACAGGCTCAACTCGTTAGACAGATTGCAAAATATTGATTTTGAAATGCAACGTCGACTGACCTGATCTTTCCTTGCATCAAGGAAATCACGAAACGCAATGCCGCTGTAGCGACCTCGTTGCTAACTGCTGGATCATCCTCGGAGTTGTAGTTACGACTGTAGCTACTTTCAACAACAAGACCAACAGCCCGAGCGTACTTCTTGCCAAGCAATATCGGCAGCCATTCTTTGTATGTAATATGCTGAATTTCAGCAACTACTATACGCCTGGCTTCCTGATACAGTGTCTCGTCCGACCAGTTGGGATTCAGTTCGGCAAGCTTGTTGGCGATTCTGTTGTGTTCACGGTGCCAGATAGTGTGCATCACAGCCAATTGGGGGTGCGTATTTACGCGATAATCTCCTGTAAATAAAAGAAGTGATACATAATATTGTAGAATGAATATCGTATGCTATACAATATCGTTTATTGTGTAATATAATATATGAATATCATTTATCGTACAATATTGTACAATGAATATCATATGCTATGCAATACTGTTTATTGTATAATATATATTGTAATATATGTTATGTACAAACTTCAAGAAAGTGAATATTATATTTGTACAGTGAATATCGTACAATATCGTATGTATTATATAGAATCATGCAATATTTTATACTTTGTATTATACAGTCCAAATTTCAAGGAAGTAAATATTATATTGCAATACTGTATATTATATATTACAGTACAAACTTTAAGAAAGTAAATATCGTACAATGAATATCATACATGTATATTATAATACATTATATATTATATAATATTTTATAATATTTATACTGTATCATATCTGTACTATATTATATAATATTGTACAATATCACATATTGTAATATTGTCTATCATATAATATATACCGTAAAAACTTCAAACGAAGTGAAAATTATATTGTATTGCAGTATTATATATAGTATATATTATATGGTACAAAAGGTATTATATCATACAGTGAATATTGTATATTGCACAACATTGTATAATATCGTATACCACATATATTGCAATATCGCACTGTGGTATTTTACAGTGCTTATCATTATTATATTACACAGTACTTTACAGAAATTATATTTTCTTGGACTTCCTTCAAGAAATGTGTTTCTTTCTCGAGGTGAAATCGATAATCAATTAATTATACAAATCTCTCGTCGCCGATCAGCTACACAAGTGTGTGAATAATTACCGGAATCATAACAGCCATCCTTGCATTCGGTCCCTCCGATCGGTAAGAACTCGTGCTTGTTGTCCTTGTGAACGCGTAATCGGCCGCCATCGAACTCGCGTAGTTCCCGAGATTTCTTCAAAGTGGAACCGTAGATCGCGGAACCATCCAAAAAGTGACTCGCTTGATTCATCTGTTATCGAGAATCGCTCGTTTACCTTGACTCGTTCTGACATCAATTATCAAAAGCAGTCAGTAAGAAAGAAAAGTTCTTCACTTGCCTGTTCCGCAGGGCCAAATGTACATTCTGACTTGAGAACCGGCAACGATCGCACGTAATTCATGCATCGTACGTAATGCTGGCCATAAACGGGATCTCTGTCGGGTACCGTGATCGGGGAACAATCAGGATGCACGTATCGAGGTGACAATGGGTTTCCATCTGACCGACAACACGAGATTGGTTTCCCTGATGACACTGCGAGTAATAACGAACGAGTTGAATTGAAAGGCGTGTATATATAAAATATAATTATGTATATAATAAATGTAGAATATAAAAAAATAGACATGGAATATATATATGTATATAATTAATATAATTCTATAAAATTTTATTTAATTTTTATATATAATAATAGTCTAGATGTACAATAAAATATAATTATGGTTAAATTATTAATATTTTATGTATAATTTATTAATATTAAATATAAAATTTATAAGTGTAAATAAATGTAAAAATTTATAAAAAAATAAATAAATGTAATTAATAAAGAATCCTTTATATTAAAAATTAATGAAAATTAAATTAGGGAATTACGATTAATAATTGTAAATTATAGCGCCAGAGGGTTTCTCATTTGCAAATCTTTTACAAGAAAAAGTAAAAGAAAGAAAAAATGAAACACCATCGATACACGCACTTACCCATCTTGCGCATCGGAGTGTACGAGATATCGTTGGCAATAAACTGGGCCCATTGCATGACCGTCAACGTTCTGCTCACATCCGACTGATCGTTGGGTGTCGATAGAGCAACGCTCACGCTCCTGGCACCTGGCAGCGGCTTTTTCGTTTGCCCAATTCGTCTCGGCTCTTGAATTCCTGGTCGCCAAACGGAAGCATTAACCTCGAGATTTTCTCGAACGGCGCGTCGTCAAATCGGAGTAACACACCGCGCTGATGAAATCCAACGCTCAGATCTAACAAACTGCTAATTTGTACATCGTACAGAATTGAACGATATTAACTCTTAACTCGTATCGTTGAACTTATAGTCGAAGTTACACGATCTGGAAATTTTCGATGAACTCGAAACAACTTATGAATGTATAGTGATCCAACGTAAATTGAAGGTAGCTGTCTGTCACGTGTCCCAACGATACGATAGTTGAGGGTCAATTAACGAACGAACAGAGATTGGTAGCCGAGGCATCGCGATTACTCCGATTTCGACAATGATCCCGCACCTGCGATCCATCGTCCTATGCACGTGAAATATAGTGTTCGTGCAGCGCGAGAGCGAGAGCGATAATTCGCGGCTGATACGAACAGCAACGCCTGATTCTGCGTGTTGGAATTGAAATTCGAAAGCCTAACCTATGTGAAAGTACACCTGCCCTCAGCTCGCGAACAACATTTGTCAGGGACCAGTCAGTGTCTATAGTTTCAGAGTCTGGTAGAGCACTTTTGCTTGACGAACGATTTCTTTTCCAAACGCTCGAGTCACTCGAATTCTTTTCTGACCTATCTTTCTCGAAGCTGACTGATCCCCGAATCGACCGGGGAGCGATTGCTCTCGCGCTGCAGAGCAACAGTACAAAATACTTGTCTTCTACTTATTTTGCTTGACATGACGTTTCTGATGCGTTATCGACGAAACACACGCGCTGAGTGAACGAATTTCAGAGAAAGAGAAAGAGAAGAGAGAGAGAGAGAGAGAGAAGGAAGAACGGTTTTCTCATTCCCGATTCTCTGTCATAGTGAATTCTTCAATATTTTGCTTGTTAAAAACGATCACGTCGAGAACGCTCGCAGAAGGAATCAAGTGACTTGTCTATGGTGGCTGATGAAGGTGCCCAAGCGAGAGAATCAAACTGGGAGCTGTCTCAATATCCTGTCCGTGCTTTCTAACGTGGTGTTCAGAGAGTTGTCAGTGTGTTATATAGACGAGAGTGTAACACTGAAATTTTGTGTAGGCGAAATGCTTCGTTAAAAGATTGTAACAAAAATGTAAAAAAAAAAAAGAAAAAAAGAAACAAATTTATACATGAAAAATAAATTTACAATATTTTGGAGTGTCGTCGTATTATTCTGATTCAAAATTTGTATCGATATACTATAGACTGAATTTTTCTGGCAATTATTTGTTATTCGTTTCTTACGTTTTTCAAGAACGAAGAATATTTTTCCTTGAACAGAGAATTTTGAACGTGTAAAGTCTTTGTCTCTGTTTCTGAGCTAACTGCTTGTAATTTTAGGAAAATAATTTTATATAAAGTACATAATAAAAATAAAATATATAAAAATCTAAAAGTGTAAGATCAGGTATTATTACTTTTAAGAAACACGAATCATTTTGTCACGAAATACAGAAGGCCAGAAGATTAGTCCTCGATAAAAAAATATAAAACGTACACACATACATAACGTATACTTGTGTATGTATGTGACTCATGTAATTGTAAACTTATGCACTTATGTGTGAATTTCTTAAATATCATCCTCAACGCAAAATTGAGGTATGCAGCTTTAATTCTTGTGAATATTCAATTGAATTCGTGTAAATACTTCTATATTAAAAATTTATTGCAGTCAAATATAAAGAATATTTTCCAACAAGTAAAAATCTAAAAAGTGCAAGATTTGGTGACATAGAAAGTCAAAAAATTGATCGATTCAACAATCATCATCTGACGATCTAAAATTGATCGTACACAAAATTTTCATCATAACCTTTTAACGAAACATTTGTGAACATTTTGCTACGCGACATTTCCCATTTTTATTTTTGTCAATAAAACACACTGGCAAAGTTTGAACCCTAGATACCCTGTGATCATGTAATAAATCATGTCCGTATTTCTACGTCTTTCAACAATCTCTGATAGAAGCTAATCTTCAAAAAAAAAAAAAAAAAAAAAAAAAAAGAAAAAAAAGAGAGATGCATTTAAAATAGGTTTGAAAAATGTTGAAAAATCCTAGAACCGCGTGTACGACTCCCAATTCTCCATTCGCTTCTCTCGGACACCTTTAACGAGACCCGTATACCGCAATCAACAGAAAAATATTTGAACTAGTGTTACAATAATAAATATGATACATTATTAGGTATATCCGAATTAGTTTACATACACATTCTACTGCTGGATAGAATCTCCCGACCGGGTCACCCTATTGTAGGCAGTATTATTCACTGCTACACTCAGGCATTTTATGCTCTTATGTGCCTTATCGCACAACAACTGTAATGCAAATCACAGAATATAATTTGTTAAGCCAATCGACGAACGTTTTCTTTTTTTTCTTCTGGTTCTTTTTTTTTTTTCCTTTCGTCCATTAGCGCCCAGGGATCAGAGAGTGTGTTCGTTTTATTCGTTCGTATTACACGCACACACGCACACATGTATTTATATACAGTGTGTTCACGATTACAGCAGAGAAAGAGGTGATTCCGCGTGAAAGAAACATAAGTCGAAGGTACAGGGCAAAATTGTATGATATACAGACGCTTTGTTTGTCGGTGAGAAATTTGAAAATTTCGAAAACTTGAAAATTCATCAAGTGTGTTTCAATCAGGCTGATTTCGGATTGTACAGAAGTAAAAATAATCGACAAAAGTCTATTCCATATGTGAAAATAAAGTAATATTATTACTCTATGAAATTAATTTGTAGAGTAATAATTAAGAAATTAATAGAACAAGATACTTTGTTTCCGAGGGAATTAAATTAAAAGTTTAGAAAGCATTCGTCTTTAAACATATTCTCTTGTTCTTTCTAAACCTTCAATAAATGTATCAATTGTCTTTCAGCATCACAGATTATCCGTACAGTATTTTAATAAATATAAATATATTTATAAATATAATATAATATATAATATTTATAATAAATATATTTTAAATATATTTCAATAAATATAAACTACTCGAAGGTTTAACAAAATACATTCAAAGTCAATTTTCTTAGGAAATTTTATTCTACAGTCTTCGTTCATTTTGATACGATAGAATATTCTTCTGTCTGAATACGAAATTAATCCTGCTGCTTTTTAACGATCATTTCCAATCCACTGACATTTTTCAAACTAAAAGAAAAATCTAAGAAATATCTCAACTTTGAGAAAAATATAAAAAAACTAGTTAAAGTATTATAAAAATTGTAAATTTCTCACTTGGGCCAGCATAAATTCGTTCGATTCGAATACAACTTCATTCCAAACCATTTCGTTCCAAATGCGATGAGAATACAATATTTCCAAATTCCATCTTCTCGAAAACGAAGTCTCAAACGACAAAAATGTTACCCCTTCTTTCTGACTTATTTTTACACGTAGAATCATCCCGTTTCGCGATTGTATCGCGAGAACTGACACACCCTGTATACACAGACAAGATGCAATTAGCTTTGCAAGTCTGTCTCACTGTGTGATGAACGTGTGCATGCGTGTGTATGATGGTTCGTGTATGTGTGATCGTGTACGATATTGCAAGGTGTGTGGTCGTTTGTGAGGACCAAGGTGGGTTAGTAGGTCGAGGCTGGTAACTCGCGTGCACCATCACGCAGACTGCAACGATCTCGAGCAGGAAAACACGAGCAAACTGGACTTCTCCTATCACGAGAGACAGTTTTTCCAAAAAATAGTTTCGCTCGAAACTCTCGAAAAGTTTTGCTCGAACATTCCACGGCCGACGAACGGTGACGAACGAAGAGCGACAAGAAGAATATGAGAAAGGACGATGACAGTTTGTCGGTTTCGATGAGTCGAAGCATCTAAATTCGTCGAATTGTGCGAGATACCTGTTTGAGGGTGTTGTGATAGGTTGTTGGAGAAACTTTTGATTCACCGGTGGGGATTATCATGCGAGTACCAGTGTGACGGAGTACAAGGTATCCTAGAGTTATCGATGTAAAAATTACTCGCGTTGCAAGTGTAGGAGCCTAGTAGCCTTGGATTGTTTTACGTAAACGCGGCGAGAAGTACACGTGGAATAAAAATAAATATTTGTTTTATCCAACTATGCATCGAGTATTCTAAAGAAACTTCGACTTAGATTTAAGAAATATAAATTTTGATGTGTTTCAATATACAGCGCTTAACTCTTTTTATGTCTATTTAATTCTAAATCTAATTCGAGTACTCGAACTCTATTAGATACAGAATCTAGGTGAATTTCGATGCAAATTTATTTCAAGGATTTCTCACTTTTTGTTCCATATACTCGAGAACATGTTAAGATTCTAGATTTATCTTTTTCAGCAATATTTTCAATAGCAAATGTACAAGGACGCAATACTGACGTATACCAACATTCTACGTTCCAGGTTTTTACATTGTATTTTACTAATTTCGATCTTTCGTGACACACGAAATTTAATATCGGAGAAATAGTTCCAAAAATTTCATTAACTTGCTATTAATTACTCTATTTTCTAATCGTTTCATTTCTTGTCGAAAAAGATATTGGAGGTTTCGTCGTATACGTTGAAAAAAAAAGAGTCAATTAAGTCATCGATTAAAAATAGCGTGTATTAATTGAAACTAAAACATCTCTAGGAGACTCTGTACAAGTTTCAGTGTTCCAGCCAAAATTCACAGTCTCGTCATCCCTCGACACTCACAAAAATCATCAACTAAGCAACATGTGCACAGGAATCGATACATCCCACATCGCAAGATGCTTGTCCAGTTTTTGCAATTAGATTTGCAATTAGATCGCATTCATGCAGAGCATACTTTCTCAAGAGTGAGTCTAAAGGAACAGTAATTCGAAAACATCCTTTGATCCTTGGATCGTCGGCCGTTTCAACGATCATACCAAACAAGAAAGGAAGAAGAAGAAGAAGAAGAATCTACCGGGAACAAAACAAAAACGAGAGAAAATTGGGAATGTTTGAGAATCCGAAAGTATCGGAGATTTGGTGTTTTGTTCAATTTAGTGATCTCAAAAAGAGATTAGATCAGGTTCAAAAGATTCGAAAATTTAGGATTTTCGAGAATTGTAAGCAAGATTTCGCACTTTTTTTAAATTTTCATTATTATTATTTATTAATTGTACGAAAAAGAATTTCTATGGAAATTATGGAATCACATCAGAATAAAATGAAACGATTATTCACAAAAAAATACATTTTTGTACATGTAAAATATGTTGAATTTCAAATAACACCTCTTAAACTTTCTTGGTTTAATAAGTGTTATCTTCTTGTAGTCAATAATTTTTAGAATCAAGCGACTAATGAATTTTTTAAAGCATAAACTTAAAGTGTTACATCGAGGCCACACGTTCACTTCATTCTATATTCATATGGTACAATGATATGAAAAAAAAAAAAACATATACGCAAAAAAGAAAGAAAATGAAACTCAAAGTAGAACAACAGTTACAAGACCTTGTAAATCTCTGTCTTGAAAGAATAGACAGGCTCGGAGCGTGAGTTCAAATCACAGTCGAAGCAATTCGTTCGCAACATCTGTATTTTAATAATAATATTATTGATAATATTAATAAATATATTAAAATACATAATCATAAATTTATTAATAATATTAAAATTAATAATATTATTACTAGTTAAAAGCAATGAAGATGAATTTTTTAAAAAATAAACAAGTAAAATTTATTTCGTACCTTTTGTATCGGGGTTAATTAATTAATTTTAATAATTTTAATTATTTCGAAAGTAAATGATCTAGATATATATATATATATATATATATATATTATTTTTTTGTAAATATATATATTTAGAAATTAAATGTTTGTCGTATTTATTAATATCTAGCTCCTTTTTAAATAAATTTAATTTATATATAATCGAAACAATGGAACAGCGAGATTACAAAGGATAAAAGAATCCCCCAGTATCCAGTACCAGAATCCCCAAATATTTTCAAGCTATTTTCTCTGGAGTTCGACCCAGTTCCAAAGCGGATTCTCGATATTTTCGGATTCTCGCACCCCTAGAAGCCATCTAGCAGAGATCATCAGACGAGGCAGAGGAGCTGAGGACGATGGGGAGGAGTGGGACGGGAGAGCAAGGAAGCGCCAAGCGTTCAGAGGCTGCAAATAATTGTTACCATTATTATTCCACACAAATAACACGTTCATGAAATACCGGTTTGTCTCGAACTATCATTTCGGATGTTAAACACACGACGGGAGAACGAAACGCGTCCGCGGGCAAACCGGAAGTCCGCTGAAGAACGAGAGAAAGAGACAGAGAGAGAGAGAGAAAGAGAGCGTATAAACGCGATCAACGAATCGATCACCACACCCCGACGATCACGATCGTACGAAATTGGCAAACGGCGCGTCACACGGAACGACGTAATGAAACATGGCTGACAAAGCGCCCGTCTCATCGTTTGTTTCTTTTATTGATTATCGAAACAATAGACACGCGATTAGACACCCTTACCGTCAAAATATTGGGGGAAGAGGATTCTGGTGTACGCGGTCATCGCACTACCCCAGCTTGGATTTTCCACGTTGTTGCACGAGCCGTCGACGCTCCGATACTTGGCCATCGGGTTGCAGATGGCGGCGTGCCGCGACCCCGGACAAGCCGAGTTCAACGGTGTACCCAGCAGCGACAACGTCGATATGTAACGGGCGCATTCGTCTTTCTCCAAGCCGAATCTGCAACAGACGTTGGTCGTTGCCTGTCAATATAATTACGAGTAAAAGAACCTGAGACGGCCGTTATGCACGCGCGCTTGCCTATTTACGTCGACAACATGCTATTATATTAATCCAGGGAGAGAGACTATTATCTTAGAGTTTGTAGAATACACCGTGAAGGGATATTATTACCAGGAAGGATTTTTTTCAGACACAATTTTTTTTTTTTTTTTTTTTTAGGGCAGACTGCGGATATTTATGCGAAAGTTTAGCGACGTAGAAAATTGTCGATCCGGGAATTGGAGTAAATGTAAAATCGACTTGATCTGTTACGAGTTAATAAATATTTGAAGAATAATCTTGCGTTACTTTGTTTCAACACGCGCAAGTGATTTTGCTAGAAATTAAACAAGCTATTTTATCTTATTTGTAACAAACCAGTTTATTTTATCGTGTTATTTTATCTTGTGATTATTCCATTCAGTTTTGTCTTGTACTTGTTTTTGCAAATAACTTTTCAACAATATTGTGTAAACTTCAGCCTTTGCTGCACTTTGATGACGTAATTCGAATAAAAGATTCACTTAACTACAGCTAATTTTCCCAATGTGATTTTGAAAGTAAAAGTAACAGATTAGTAACATTACAAAATATGAAAATATTATACGTTGAGCGCAGATTCTGTAAGCACATTTATATGTGCGCATATTTTGTATATTTTATTCCTTGTATACTATACGTGCAAAAACATTCGCATACTTATAACAAATGAGTGTTTGTACGAGTTACTACTTTTCTGCAGATAATTAAAAAATATATTTCAAATTAATATTTAAACTCATATAATATGAAACACATCATTATATTATCACATTGTCACATAGATATTACTGTACTATTATATAATGTAATATTTGTAATATATAAATATAATATTTAACAATAAATGCATAAACATCCGCAGTTTGATAATAAAATAAATTAAAATATCTTATTGAAGGTATACTTCTGCGTATTCAGATGTATGCCGTGGTAATATTCAGACAAATTCTTACGACTTTAATTAATTTACAAAGTCATGTAATTACATCGATCCTTTACGATCTCGCTTCAGGCTGCATATTTTATTCCAATTTATTTGACTTTTCTTCGTAAACTCGACGCAAAGAACATACTCTTTTTAATTACGCTGCCAAAATAAAATATCAAATGCAAATTCGAGTCGCAAAGGGTTAGACATATGTAATTACATTAAAAAAAATAGCTCTTTATTCAAGAATTGGATTCACTCGTAGAGAATAAGTTTTGATCTTCATCGTGTCTTAATCAATCGTGAAGTATATGTAGCAATTTTCTAATTTTCAATATTGATCGTAAAAAGGGCTAGAAAACTTGTAATTTTCCTTTTGATTTTCCCATGAATTTTCTCCCGTGAATGTAACACGTTCGAAACAAACTGCAGATTTATCGTGATGTTCAAAAAATTCTCTTTTAGCAAAAACTTGGAAGATTTCATACTAATTGCAAGGTGAAAAATAAATGTGAATTTTCGTCAGTAACTTCCATTTTTTTTTTTTTTTTTACATCTCTCTTGAATTATACTTAAGACTAACTTTGTCTTGCTTTCTGCAAAGTGAAAACATTTTTCTTCGTACATTTTTCAAATCGATATTCACGCTAGCGTTCATCGTACGAATCATCGCTATTCGTACGTGAATTTTACTTAGCGAGAATCAAAAGTCCATAGAAAACATTGAGAGAAAGAGACTGAAGAAAGTTTCGCTGATTCGTTTAAATCGAAACGTATTTGCAGTTATATTCCAATTCTCTTTAAAGATGAAGAATACGTTGCCATTGTAGTTGAGAAGATGGTTTCAAAACATTGCCTAAATTTAGTAACTATCGCTATAAATCGAAAACACGTTTACTTACCACCAACGTAACGATAAGTGTTAGAACTAGATTGCAGATAGGTTATGCGATTTCGTATATTTTACGAAAAAAAAAAAGAAAAAAAATAGAATTTAAATCGAAATTCATTTTATGTATAAAGAACTATAATCTGCAGACATTTCTTGGATCATTTAAATATACGCATAAAAATCCAGAGTCTAGTTGTAACATGTGTAATCCATTATTCTCGTTTGAAATCATGTTCTGAACGTGTACAATGGCAAACGAGTTCTCCAACGAGTCGTTCATTGTGCAAAAAGGCAATTTCCGTTAATTCGATGCTGCGAACAGAGCATTCTCGAGTGAAGCAACATCCCGTTGATACTTGAATATTTGAACGTGTAACAAGAACTTCGTCGGAAGACGTTGTTGAAAGAGTTCGATCACAATCAGTAGTTATTCTAATGGAAAAATTTTCACGAAACATTCCCTCGGTTTTTTGAAACCGAGTGAGAATTTCTACTTCTTTTTTCTTTTCTCTTTTCTGTTTCACTCACTTGGTATTGCACCGCTTCGATAACAATACAATTATATTTGATCGTGCCATGATCCGATAAGATAAAAGATGAAACTGAGAAAACACCGTGGTAAAAGAAATTTCCTTGCTATCTCGATAATCGGATTTATTTCGATCTCAGACCGTTTATATAACGGTGTATATATACGTATATATATATATATATATATATATATATATATATATATATA
Source organism: Tetragonisca angustula (assembly GCA_036937485.2). NCBI lineage: Eukaryota > Metazoa > Arthropoda > Insecta > Hymenoptera > Apidae > Tetragonisca > Tetragonisca angustula. The sequence continues at coordinate 584,338 of JAWNGG020000037.1, read as the reverse complement.
TATATATATAAAACGTTATCTCTACTTCGTATCACAGATAATGACTATGTATTCAATCGAATGAAATGCAAACAAACGGCGTGCAAATAAAATTCAATGATCAAACCACGTGTATATACCAAGTGTTATCATGTATATTATGTATATGCCAAGTGTTCAAACAATGCGAAACCGTCTTTCTTCGTGGAAAAGAATCTTCCTTTTGCACAATTCCATCCTTCTTTCCCAGATAATATAATAAGATATGACGGTGATTCTTTACAAACGAAATCCACTTTAAATGAAAGACTCAGCGTTCAAAAGTAAGAGGCAACGGAGAAACAGTGGCTGAAGGCAGGTTTGTAAAAATAATTATCATTTACAACATGAAAATATTTTCTTTTCGCACATTTACAGAATACACACTCGTTCCTCGATTTATTCGCGATGAGTATTTTCATGCTATGTTAGTTATATAGAGAATTAATGAGGTTAATTTTCAATCGAAACAGAAAATAATGTATTTGATGAAATTTCATTGACAGTAAAACATTTTAGAAAGACAATTACCTCGACAAAATAATCAACGCTCTTTGATCTGTCAATACTCGAAATTTGAAATGACAATTGTCAAGTGAAATTACGTTTGTTTTCTTAGAAAAGTGAATTCTTTTTTCATTTTCTTCGTGTTCTTTACGATTTTTCTTATTCAGACTGTGAAATTTAAATCCTCACTGGGAATGTTGAAAAATAAAATTGACATAGTGACAGCTTTACATCAGTGTAAAAAATTTATTATAAAACTGTGTTGCATAAAAAGAAATCGTCAAATTCTCCGCTGTTTCATCTTCAACGAATTAATTCGAATGAACGATTATTTGCAAGTAATTCATTTGATCTGGAACACAAGTTAATTTTTGAATAAAATTATTTCTAAAATAATTGTGTTATTTTATTTTATTTTTCCCAATCCTGATATTAACCAACAAACGTCAACGATTTAATATTAAAAACACTGTATATTATAAATACCACTTATAATCAATCATGACACATCGTTATAAATAAATTGTTAATTTAAAACTTGGTACCATTTCAGATAAATCTACATAAAAGTGCATATGCACATTTTTACAAACGTTATTACAAACCAAAAAAATTTCGTACATAGATCAACGAACGAGTGTGTAAAATTTCTCTCATGCAGGTTGTATTAAAGATACATTAAAAAATTTTCATCTCAACAACGAACGTGGTAAAATACTTATCAACGTTCGTACTAAGCATTCAACACGACTTTTGACCTCGCCACGAAAAAGTCCACGAGATCAAGTGACCGACCTTACCTTCCAAACTGACACAAGATACATTGGAACCAAAGATTAAAAAAAAAAAAAAAAGAAAAAAGAAAAAAGAGCAGCTTTTACGACACACGGTTTATCGGAAAAAGAAAAAGAAAGAAAGAAAAAAGAGACGAAACTTTTAAACGCTGAATTCATTCGTAAGAGGACTTTCACCAGTAAGGAAACATCCTGTAGATGTCGTAACAAGTTTCAATCGGAAAGGAGAATTGTTGTTGACCTAAGTGGTTGGTATGTTACCTGCGACAGCTCTGATGAAGGAGATAGGACGAAGCTTTCATCGCCACAATGGCGTCGAGGCCTCTCTCGAAAGCATCCTCGGAAGGATATGAATCAAGGAATTGCTTTCCAGCCGGCGTGTGAGCCATCAATTCGACACCAGCATTCGCGATATTCCTTTCGAGGGTGCTCATACGATCGACCAAGCTTTGCGCGAAACTGATCGAGTTGTTCAAGACCGCCTCGTCAATGTGAGGGTAACGCCGATTATGGAAACGACCCGTGTCTACGACGCCGCCCTCGTAAGGGTAGTTCGACATCGGCAAACCTGAAAGGATACCTTTAAAAACGTCGGTGAAAACGGTTCAGTCAGTTCAGATTTGATTGTGTCGCGACCTGGCGATCGGGTCGTAACTCTAGTTATCAACGAGTTCTTTCTTTGTTAAGAAACTGACATGTAAGGAGGAAACTGTCTGTCTAACAGTAGAGCTTTATCCGAACCTCTTGGCGACGAAATTTCGCGGTGAACGACGCGAAAGCTCGAGGCAAAAGTTTTCAATACGTTTTGTTGCGTGTCTAATTTCATACTTTGACACAATTTTTTTTTTTTTTTTTTTTTTTAGACAGATGCTACGTTCACTTTTCGTGCATACAGGAAATCTCTGTTGGCATTGATCTGCAAAATTTTAAGTGCAGTACTAACAGCGTAAACGAATAAAAATATCTTATAAAATAAAAAAATCGTCAAATACGATACGATTATTATTATTATTATTATATATCCTTGAGATTTATAATAATGATTATAACTGTGGATGTAGAAAATTTTAAATTGCACAAGAATACACATAATAAGAAAAAATTTATTAAATATCCAATTATATCAATTTTTTCTTTTTTTATTATGGTTTCAATTTGATAGAAAGAACAAGTCGCAGTGCTACGAAATCTGAATTTAAAAAATTTTTAAATTTCTAAATGAAATCTAAATTTTAGAAGAGTATTGTCAAATTATGTATAACGTTATGCTTTGCATCTCTGATACGATGTAGCAAATTATAATATCTAGGAAAATTGAAAAGAAAGTCGTGGAACAAAGAGATAATTACATTCTTAAAAAATGTAATAAATTTGTATCTGCTGATGATAGTTCTGATAAAATATAAAATACAAAATAAAAAAATATTTCTTACGAATATGAATAAAATATAAAATACAAAAACTATTTCTTATGCAACGAACACGCTATTCAGGGATTGTAAAAGATGCCTGAGAATAAAACTGTTGCCTGGAACGTCTCACCAGAAAAGTGAAAGTTAATATTCGAACATGATATTACTTGAATAGAATGTCTACTAATAACGGATGATTTTCTAACTACCAGTGTACTAATTACATTCTACTCTGATAATATAATGTTCGGATATTGAGATGTTCGAATAATCGAGGTTTGAATAAGAAAGGCTCTACTGTATATTTTCTTTCCTCTTTATACAAATAAAACTACATAATCATTAGAGATTATGTGCTAGTTTATGCGTGGCATGGTCATGTATCTCCTTTCTCTAATTGTAGAAAATTGCAAAGTAGAAAAATATTTTAAAAAATTCTTCTCAATAAAAGTTATATTACTTGAAAAAAAAAATTAAAGTAACACAAAGATGGATAATTCTTAATTTTTCTATAGTTTCAGTTGTTATTTGGCGTGTAGATATAAATTGTGAACTCACATAATTATTTCTCGAGTTTTAATAACATAACAATAAGTGTAAGACAAATGTGTAATTAACAGATTCTCGAATTCTCAAGTGTTTATTATTCATATATTCCTTTAGAAATAGAATCATTATAACGTTCATAAATCCATTTTAAAAAAAATGCTTGCAACTGCTTGATAGCTGACCAAAATAAGTAACTTTGTAGGCATATATTTGAAAAAAGTCACAAGTAGAGTAGTTCTATATAAGAAACGTTACAAACAATGATAAAAATACTCAAATATTAAATGCTGGATTAAATTATTATTACACTAAATAATTATTAAGTTACTGAGCGATTAAATATGTTAAGCATAATTTCACTTAGAAATTCAACAGTTTTTCAGTCAATAACAGCTGCAAAATTACTAAATACAATTGTTTCACAATGGCACCAATCAATTTTCTTCAAGTATATTTAGAACAATTTCACTTGTAACGTAGATTAACCCTTTGCGGTCCACAACAATTGTCAAAGCATAAATTAAGATAAGGATAGTGAATTTTATACTGAATATGTTTATAAAAACAAAATTTCGTCGAATCAATAAAAAGTGATGAGACTGATACATATAAAATAATTTATCTCTATAGTGCAGGGAAATATTCAATGTGCACTTGTCTGTTGCACTTTACAGTAGCTTGTAAAAATATTCGTACATTTATATTTTATGTGTGTATCGTGGATATTACATAAAACATTCTAAAATTTAATTAGCAGAACAATAACAGGCGACTGCCACGTTTACATTAAAAAAAAGAAAACCTAATATGAACCTAGTTTGAAAATATGTATAGAAATTAGTGAATGTTAATACTTATTAATGTAACGAATAATGATCATTTAAAGATCCTTATTTTAGATTATATCCTCATTTTAATGATAAATAAATACACGTTCTCAGAATCGTTGGAAATTTCACCAATATAATCGTAACGGCGTGTAACATGATGCAAACTTCAAAATGTGAAAATATCACAACTCGTTCATGTATAAAAATCATGTCGACGAGTGTACGAATATTTTTACGAACTGCCATAAATATACACCCCAAAGAATCGTCACAAAAAGATGCTGCATTTTTTCCAAAACTGAGAGAATTAAACAACTCCTTTCTTATACAAGAAAAAGTATATTTTCAAAGCATGCATTAAGAATTCGATTCTTCACATAAATACTGTATATTAGAGAGCAGGAGTGTATAAAACTGTGTACAAAATGCAACAGACGCTGCTACAGTCCAATTAACAAAATCATCAATTATCAAACGTAGTCTCTTTTCTGGACGGAAAAATCCACTGAAGTAAAAGATTAATCTCCCGAATCGGGACGTGTATGTAGCACCGCAAAAGGTTAAGGTTCAACCCCGACGTTGACAATGATAATCCAGAATGGGATTTGTCATCGAAGGCTACTCGATCGAGCGATCAAAATTTTCTTCGACGACGAGAGAAAACAAAAAAAGAAAACAAAAACAAGAAAAAGCAATGGACGACTTACCCGTGTAACTGGCGAGATAATTCTGCAGAGACATGGGCAATTTATAAGCGCCGATGGTGTGCGAGGTCCCAAGGAATCCCATGGTTTGCAGAGAGACCCAGAGAATCGCCAACGTCGCCACGGAGCCCGCCATCAGGCCTCCGGCTGCACAAAATCAAATGATCCTCCGTGAGCTACAGCTGCATGATTCAACGCGCATAATTGAGAAAAACAGCGATTTTACTTTATGAGTTTCGGGGCAAGTCGATACGATGGAATGGTTCGATTCTAGAGCGATAAATCTCGTTTAGCGTAGTAATTTACGATCCGTTGTAAAGATCAATTGATGGCTTGATCCATCGTTGTTCTGGCGGATTATGGTTCTTGCGAGATTATTAATTTTTTTTCATCTGTGCGCGATATTACGCGCAATTGGAGTTTTCGACCACCATGTTTCGTAAATCCAAGAGCAAAATTAAATTATTATATAATTATATAATATAATATAATATTGTATATATATTATATATAATATATAATATTATAATTATTATATAATTATAATTATTCGAACATCGGTGAAATTTTCTCGTTTGATTTTGTTATACCATTTAGGTCTTAATTCGAAATTAATAATATGTTTGTGTGCATGCAAATGTCAATAAATGTTATGGACCTGATTGTACTGTGACAATAAATAAAACAATATTTTATAAGCATTTTATAAACATATTTCATGTGCCATAATTAATCGAGAGAAAAGAATAATATTCTCATGTTCCAAAAAGCAAATTTTGATCATATTTAATTAATAATTGATTTAGTAGTCATACAGAATCCTATGAAAAAGTTGCTTGTATTGTTATATACTTTTTAATTGTACAATTTATTCTGATTTTTAATTCCACAATTTATTCCTGATTTTTATCCTAACAATTGTCCTGATAATTTATCTGGAATTTGTAAGTATAATTGCTGAATCTTGAAACTTTGATTATCTCGAAAACGTGATCTTTAAGTGAAAAGATTTTATTTTTCTTCTCCAGAAAATGAAATCACGAATAACAGAAGAAAAATAGTGCACCACAAAACATTATTGTAAAATCCACTTGTGTGAAAAATATAATTACAAATGAATACGTAGTCCATCCAATAAATTAAAAAATTACATAATGTTAAAGAGTTAAGAATTAACTTGAGAGTTAAATAAAACATTCCATAATACTTTAACACTCTCATCTGTTTCTATAATAAATTTGACAAAAAAATCATCGATTGTTGATAAAATACATTCCAACATGGCGTCGTAATTTAAATGAGAGATTTGAAAGCCATTGTTCACCAGAACAATCTAAAGGAATTTAAAATTTCTCACTTATCGAAGAGTGAAACACTCGAAACTGCTATCGATTTAAAAAGTCATAAATCAACTGCGTCGCCGAAATCTTGTAACTGCAATCATTTCGCATAAAGTGTCGTTCTACCTAATCGCTACTATTTGTTGCAGATATAAATAAAATATAGGCTATAAGAAAAAAAAGGAAAAGCGTTCTTGGATTTCTTATCGCTGCAATTTTTCACTTACACAGAAATATAAACAATGAATAAAGACGATAGGAATTTTCAAAACACCACCTATAAACTTTGAGACGAACCTTCGTGACGGAACTTTCATAGACAACTGCATAAAACGACCGATTGCTTCGAAACTCGTGGGTTTCCTAAGACATCAGAGGCTTCTAGCTTACCCGAGTTCATTGAACTCGAACACAAATAAAAAATATTTACATTTCAATATTATATTATACATTTAATATATTTATTTATATTTATTACATGTAAACATTGATATATTTATTTACAATTATTGCAAGTAAATATTTGTAACATTGATACATTTATTTATATTTTAATATATTTATTACACGTAAATATTTGTAACATTAATATATTTATTGATATTTTAATATATCTATTTGTAACATTCAACGTTAAAACTAACTGATGACTAAAAGTATAAATCAGATATATAATAGAACAAAGAACACGAACTGTTATTTATATACTTTACGAAATATCATTAAAATCTCTAGAAATGAATTGGTTATTTCGACTATAAGAGAGAAACTATAAAAAGAAAAAAACAGACATTGTTAATTCACTTATTAATTTTGTTTTTGTACTACTAGATTGCAAACTTTTGCGAAAATTTTATTAAACAATTCTTTTCCGAAAATATAGTTAAAAGTAGAAATTGTTACTAAATGTTATAACAAGTGCTCTATTTTTATAAGTGGACATATTGCATTTAATATTTATGTTTTCATAACATCGACTATCCAAGTTAATTATTTTTCTTAAAACGAAAACATTGAAAGATGTGTAATTTATCTGTTCTATATTTATACCATCAAAAACAGACACACACATACACTCACGATGAAATTACACGTTTCTCAGCATATTTTCGGTATCAGCAAGGTGTGAGATTCCTCGCATAACTGCGTTTATCTTTCAGTAGTGTACCTTTTTCTTCTTTTAAGTCACATGATTTAACAACGCTACGCAGTTTGATTCTTGTTTACATAATCGAGATTTACGCAGCCGCAATTGCAAATTTTTGCTTACGTCCCGTTTCTTTAATACGCGAGTTGTTGGATGTACAAGTCTACGCCTAATTTCGAACATTCGAACGAGAGGAACGTTCCATCGATATTAATCTCAATTAATTCGTTAGTTAAAATTAGACTGGAATTTCGAATTTCAAATATTTAAAATAGAGAGAGAAAGAGAAAAGCGTTTCGAATGTTTTATGGGATTTAATTAATTCTATAATACTAGCAGTATTTTTTGCATTTGTTTAACTCGTTATTAATCAAAGGCTTCCGTAATTAACGATTAAGACAGATTATTTCTGTCTTTGTCTTTATAAATGAATAACTTGTTTATAACGAAGATGATGAGAGAAAGTTTAAATATATAAATTGAGATTTCACGAAAGTCTTACACGTATACAATTATTATACACAACAAAGTGATTAAAATATATTCTGATTGTAATTACAATGAGGCTTCAAATTTAATATAGCGTTAGACTGACACGACAAACAAGAATAACATTTGTACTGTATCTTTTATGAGACACGGCAATAAAATGCATTTTCTATATTACTGATATCAAGATTGAGTATTCGAGAGATATGCCATTCGTCGAGATATCGACTTCCACTAGAGTGGAATTTACCATTATAAAAGCGAAACGGAATTTGCCACTCGATCCGTCACACATACAAATCGCATCAAGCAAGCAACACAACACGCGTGTCAACAGGAAGTATTTTTAATAATAAAATAGAAAAAACTTCGACAGCCATGAAGATAGAAGCATAAATATGTACGATTAATGATCATCTTTCATAAAACATCACGCTGTATATAAAATAATCAAATAACATTGAAGCTTCAAGTACTTGCTACGAATTATGAAAATAGAAATGTGTAAAATTAATGATCATTTTTCATAAAACATTATATTGATAAAATGATGAGACAATAAAAGTAAATTTCTTAAAATAGTATTTGAGATGTTTAATTTTATTTTTACATTTTATATAGGCTAACTCTAAAATTAGATTAAAAGCTCCAGAATTTAATAATTTCACAGCAAGTTATTATCCGTTAATTTATCATTTATTTATTATTATTAATTCAACTCTGAATCTGTTACGATCGCCAAATGGCCTAACGATACTAGTTAAGCAATACTTAACCTAATGATAGATAATAACTCACGTGTGCGCTGATTATTTTCTGTCCTGTTTTCCACATCACGTAAACGTTGCACAAACCAATTGTACAATTTTCATTTTACACTTCGCTGATATTCACTAATATTGTTCCTAATGAAATGTAATGATAAATACGATAATACCCTTATACGATAATATAATGTCGACTAACGTCTAACTATGACACTAGTCCTGTATTGTATGGCAACAGTTGCTTATTAAGAACTGGAACAACACGCTCGAACAAAAAATGTTCTCCAAGCGTCAGCGACGAAAGACAGTACAATTCGTCTTGTATTGTATTTTTTTTCTTCGTATTATTATCGTATGTTTATTATTACGTGCGACGACGTGTGATGTCCACAATACATATAAAATATTACAGTATAAATATAGCAAACGTTTGTTTAACATCTTGCGCTGGAATGACGTGCCACGCCGAGAGTTTTTTTTTGTCCGAAAATTGTAATATATTTTCTCAGTTTATTTAAGTATAATATAATAATAATAATTTATATATATATATATATAAATTATTATATATAATTATCATAATATAATAGTAATAATTTAATGAAATATAATATATTTATTTAAGTATGAGTATATAAATATTTCTAAGTATATTTAAGTATAACCCAGGCGAAACAAATAATAAATTTATTGCTTTTCGATCATTTCTATCCAGTGATATCGTATCGACGAGTTCGAAAAGAAAGCGACGAATTATTGTGTACGGTTCGGTCACTCGTTATGGTCCGCAGTCAGTTGCCAGCGCAAGTGGTTAAAGCAAAGTGAAACATAAAATGTTCAGAGTTCATTGTATCAATGACTTTCGTACTTCGATGCGAAAAATATCGCGCGAACTACCAAAATAAGTTCACTCGCGCTATAAATTTCGCGCGCAACAGCGAACTGGCAACGATTCAATCCCGATTTGAGAAAATCAGCGATCGTTCACTGAAATGCTGCCATGAGAAGCATGAATTTAGCGTTCTGCGGAATGAACGAGCCACGTTCTTCCTTTGAAGCAGGATTCTGAATATAGTTTCGCATAAATACACGTATCAAAGCACGTCAAAGCACTCTGAATGAAGGCTTAAATCAACAATTTATCTGAAATCTTCTCGCCGACACCGTTAATATTATTTTGCTACCACTATGTATTTCGTAACAGATGAGTAAAATACGAAAATTTCGAAACGTGTCTCTGTCAAGTCGTGTAAAGTTAAGTGTTATAACACAAGATATTTCCTAAAAGGATAAGAAAAATGTAGAACGAAATTTTTTCATTTGAAGCGTTTGAGTTTGAAAATTTTAAAGAATAAAATTTCGGAGAAAATGGAGTTGACTATTGTAGCGATCAACGTTTCTTATTTCAGATAAATAAATTGTATTTTAGAATAAAATAAGTATCGTTTTCAAAAAACTTTTAAATAACTAGAAAATAAATAACTAAAACCTACTAAAATAAAATAATAAAGTAAAAATAAGTGGATGATAATAATAAAATAAATAATGAGAAATATGCATTCTATTGCAACACAGTATAGCCAAAACATATAAATTTCGAACAGCGGTCAATGTGTTATGTATCGAACGTGGCTAATTTTAAACAAAACAGGAATGAGTAATCGACAGAAGGTTATTCTGCAAGTCGAAAATACGAAATACCTTTCTTTTTCACAAAACGCTTTGTTCCTTTAAAAAAATTAAATCTGAATATTTGAAATCCTCACTGTGTAGATGAAACAAACTTGTTTGTACGCTTTTCTCAGAAATAAAAATGTTATAATTATAATTTTGTTCCTAAATATAATTGACGAGTAAATTTTTCTAATTCTATTTTCTGGAAGACTAGGCTTTGAACTAGGCTTCTATATATTCTACTTATCTTTCTGCATACGCGTCCAAATTATTATCTAATCATCTTTAATCGATATCAAAAATATCCTTGATCCTTTTCTTTCCTATTCACTCTACAAACATAAATAAAGCACAGCTTTACTCACTGCAGTACGTCCATAAAAGAAACAGTCGCGTATTTTGACATAATCACGTTTGGTATTTAAACAATATACTTCAAAAATGCTGAATTGAATAATATATTGTCTCAATTGAAACAACTACACATCAGTTCCCTGGAAATTATTTCGTTATTTGGCTATGACAAAGACAACATTTTCTTTTATTTCTCAAATAAACTAATACAGATTTTAGATGATCCTATGTGTCAAATTACAATAGAACTCTTGCTGGTTTCATTTACTTACTTAAACCTGAAATTTTTATTAAATAAAGGAAAAACCACTAGCAGAGAAAGGCACTAGACTTCTAATCTCTACTTACATAAATTTATTCCCCTTTAATTTCATACAAACTGAGTTCTTTGTACTTGTTGTTTTACTTGAATAATAATAATCAAATTAATTCAAATGGGAAATTATTCGCGGTTTACTCGAGCCTCACACTAAATACATAAAATTAAATAAGATTATTGCAGAAGGAAGATCAATGAACTTCTATTACGTGAACTCCAATTAAGTAAACTACTGTTATTATAAATAATATAACACACGACCATTATTATGAACGATATAAATTATTATTGACTTATTTTCCTATAGGTACATAAGGAATTCTATTCGTACTTGTTACTTTATATACGTCTGAATAATCAAATTAGTTCAAATACGAGGTTACTTGTACAGAATTTGCTCGAATCCTCGCACTAAATATTATTTCTAAAATTGTTGTTTTTCATTTTCACTTTCAAGTAAAGCGTGTCCAAGTCTGATCCATAGTCGTAGAATGATTCACTCGATGTCTCATCCTAATCGCAGAAACGCTCACGCGAGAATGGAAATAGAGTGTCGTCTGCCACCATCCCCCGCGATTTCGATCCAGAAACCACTCACAATAATCCGCGATTATGCAGAATGGATCGGACAACGTTCTCTCGTTCCTTTCAGGAAAATTTCGCGAGATATTTATAGCGTGTTCCTGCAACAAACGTGGCGGCACAATTTCCACGCCTGTTTGCTATCAAACAGTTAACAGTCGAGCTTACGTCATGGTTTCTCGCGTTACAACGGCTATTCATAGGAAACATCTGTCCATAATCGTGTAATAAACTGAATGAACGTTTCGACGATCAATTAACATTTGAGTGTTCCTTTCATTTTTTTCATACGTTCGTAAAGTAAAATATTTAGACAGAGTCAAGTTGATCTATCAAGTTCACGAAGGGTTCTTCGAGTTTGGAAGTTTGGAAGTTCAAAGAGACGCGATTTGGAGAGTGAAATGATTCACGATTGACTTCTTTGCAACTATGAACGAAAGTAGTTAAATTCTTGACAAAAGTTTCAAGATTTACAGATTTCTCGAAAAGAGAACTTTCACCATAATTGTTACATAAAATATAAATATGCTTAATCTATCATTGGTAATCATTTCTCGAGCCATCCTTCATGTTTTTATTTTCCCTACGTTTTCTCTGTGCAATTTCTAATTTCACTCGAATGACAAATCGTCGCTTCCCTTACAAAGTATAGAGAAATATTTCTAAAATATATGAAACTCTGCGTCTTCTTTTACGTTTCTTTCACATTTCTTGTATCAGTGTTGCTAATAATTCGTACTTCGTTGAAAGTATTAAATTTCAAAGGAAATGGTTCCCAATTTGATTTTTATTTACGTTTGATTATTACATAATCTCTTTTCTTTTTATTGAATTGAATTCGGCAAGACTCAATCGTTTAACAACATGGTAGACATCGAACAGCAGTTTTAGTCATAAAATTCTGAATATTTGTTACGTTATTGTTATCTGTAGATGGCCAATTAGACAGAATCAGACTAAAAGGAATCTAAAATATCGCGAGATACTCTAACATACTACAGTTATTGTTTTCTCATTGAACAATTACTATCCTTTGACTTTAATTTATTGAAATGAATATCGATCGTCGAATATCGGCACAAATATTTTTCTCGCATGCAAATGACACATCGAACACTTGAAGCCATTTATTTTTAGATTAAACTACAAATTTCTTATTTTTACACGTCGTTTTACACTCTTTTCATGTTCTCGTTCGACAAATCCTGATTCGTGTCACGTAAGACGTATTAATTATACAATTACTTTAAAAAAAAAAAGAGTGTAATCGATTCTCTCGTTATACGTAATAGAATAGGAAACTGGAAGATGCGAAAATACAAACAATGTGCAAAAATATACAAAATAGTTTCCCCTAATTAAATAAATTCCCCTATTTAGATTCTATTTCTTTCGCTACGTAAAAATGCACAAATATCCTCAGTCTAATAATGACAATCACCCTAAAGCTTAGTATTATCGTTATTCGCAATTACTATAATTGGGAAATTGCTTAGAAAATTTAGAAAAAATTGAAAAATGCACAGAATGTACAAAAATATGTAAAACACGGAAAGTAGAGTATCTAGTGCAGTATTTAGTAGCGAAAATAAATTTTTACTCTGTTCCTAAAAAAAAATATGAAAAATCCGCTATGAACCATTGGAAAAATAATTACAGTTTTCATGTAATCTAATTGTAATAATTACGAGTAACAAAAATGTGAAAACAGAAAATATTGAAGCTTTACCTTTAACAATGAGTGCAATGAATAATTGAAAAAGTACGGCACGATGTCTCTATAAGTTTTTAATTTATAAATTACTGTCCTGTACAAACAATGACTACGTATTATCAAATATTGTATTATAAAATACCTATAGTGTGTGTATATATATATATATATATATATATGTTTATTTATTTATTATACTTATAATTTATATATATAGAATATTTTATTTGTATAAATGATGAAAAAGAATCCTGAATTACGTACTAAATTGTTTCTACATGCACGTATTGCATAACTACGACTCAGTCATTTAAATATTCCATATTCGTTGTAAACAAACCAGCTTCTTTACCAGACTGTCGTCTATCTTCGTAAAAAAAATTTTCTTAATGAAATGCAAAACTTACACATCATAAATATCACGCGATCATTTTCCGATATGTTTCATAACGATCGTACAATATACTTTTCTTTTCTTACTGTTTATCTTACTTTTAATTTAATTAGCTCTTTGAAATTATAAAATACTAAAAGAAGGGTACTGAGATAAAATTTTTATCATAAAAGAAATAAAAAATATTAAATAATTTTAATAATAAAAAGAAATTGAAGCTAGCGTTAGTTTTCTGAAATAATAACACAAATAAAATGACATTATACATATGAGAATTTTGAGATCAAAATTGTATTATAAAAATTATACGTCATATCTCAAAAGCATCTCATATTTTATTTTAAATATTATTTTTGAAGCGCATATTATTTTAAGCGTATATTTTAAATTTAAAAAAAACAATATTTTATTCATACCGCAATAAAACGTAATTTGAAGTAATAATTCGAAAGAGACGAATAAATGTCAAGTGTTTTTCACAATTTTTGATATAAATATGCACTCAACGCTTTCGAAAAAAATTGATGACTTCAAATTATACTCTTGCATAGACATGCAATGATAGATTTATCAGTTTCTAAATTTTTTTAAGATTTTACTTCGTCTTTAAAAATAAAAGTCCATGGACAAAATATTTATTTGTTTTGTACTTTGTGGCGTGTAAAAATATTTCGTAATAAATTTTTCTCTGCCGCGCGTTTCACTGTATTTTTCTGTATCTTTCAATAGTACACAAAAATAAATTTCCTACCACGCATTTTATTTTCACAGCCTCTGACAGAAGCATGGAAAATCACTTCTCGACTGCACGTTTCATTTTATGGTAAAAATTTCACTATTTCTGCTGCATACGAAATATCAATTAAATAGCGTTAATACTTCATCTGCAATTATTTCCAATTAATTTATATTAATAATTTCTATCTTTTAATAGACTATAAAAGAAAATTCCAAGGATTCGTTTAACATCGTTACAGCTAGATTATATAATACTTTAATATTTTTCCATCGTTGTATCCAGACAATGTAACATTACAAAATTTCAAGAGAGTAAAGTATTTACAGTAATTACGATCAATAGAATATTTTACATCTCGAATTTAGCAAGAATTTTCAATTTTATTATATTTTATTACCTAATTAAGTCGACATCTTTCTGCAGGTGAATTAGGAAACTTTTTTCCCACGTCATGACTCGTTAAAATCCTGTGATCGTTGATAAAACGATCTTGAGTGATTTAACAATTTCCACCCTGACCCAGATAACTGACAGGAGCAGTCAATAGTATTCAATTTCATGCAACTGGCTTACGTCTTAATATACATTTGACACATTTTAGATAAGGTCCAATTTTCATTCGTAACGATGTAAGTCGTACGACTTGCGTTCAATAACATCGTCACAGTGTTCAACTAACACGAACGCGATGTGAAAGAGGACAATACTCTAGGAAATGATTGGCTAACAATAAGTACAGTCTACATTTTACAGGAGAAACACGATAAGAGGAAATACTTGGGTTTAAGTATAAAGGTTGTAAGAAGAAATCGATATATCGTGAAGCCTGCAATATATAAATATCAAGAACTTCATTTTCCAACTTTCACAAATCTCGCTGGACGTGCGATCAAGATGTAGTCGATTCATTTTCATAAATGAAATGCTATACGAGAAAACAATTCACAGTCTATTAATAATGCGATCATCTCCTAGTTTTAACAACTGTACAATCATATAAACCTCAAACTGCAATGAATTATTTACGCTAGATATGCTTGCTTGATTTCTCAAACAAGAAGAGACACAGTTAGATCACGGAAACTAAAGTGTCAAAGCAAGCGCATCGATGTTTCTACCAAAATTTCCCTTTCGAAAAAACAGTGTATAATTTTGTAATCTGGAAACGTACGTCGAGAATGCAATTATTTACAATTTCATGTATACACACATACATACGTCTGACGATAGGAATCGTTTGCAATCATTTGCAATTGCCGAACATCTTAGATATGGATAAAAGGCATTACCGGATACGTGATCCATCGGCTTCTCCAGTCCGTGCATAGTGTAGGCCCAACGATTGTTGTCGACCGGCGCGACGAGGAACATTCTCAACACGCAAAAGCGGAACAGCTGCGCTCGCGGTGGAAACGATATTTCCCACGCATTCAACGCGAATACTTATACCGATCGACGAACACGAAGTTTAATTGAAAAACGTCTCGACGAGTTACAGGGATGTATGTTTGCAACCACGTTAGTCGCGACAGAATTCTCGCTGGTACAGGTGCGTTCACCTTTGGAAACTCACGCTGATAGAAAGAGAAAAAAAAAAAAACAACAAAAGAGTGGTCGTTCTACGTTATGCGAGAAGACTGGCTTGGTAAAAGACGAGGACGAGGAGCGTGTTCAAATTAACGAGGACGACTGAACGCGAGCACCGGCGCTACAGACTGCAGAACTCTCTCTCTCTATCGTCTCTCTCTTTTCTACATGCCCCCCTCTCCAGCGCTCGCTCGAGGCTACTACCACGTTCTCACACATTGGCTTCCATCTTTTCCCTCTCTCTCTCTCTTTCTCGCGCGCTGAAAACCAGCGAGCCGCTCGTTTCTACGTTTCTACGTTCTTGCGGTGGATTTGGCTGAAGCTCTTTCATTTCGTTCGAAAGTAACCGTCTTGCTCGAACGTTCTATGCACAATGTTCACACATTTCTGAGGATTCTGCTCTTTTTTTCGTCCTCGCTCGTTCCTTCGAGCGCGTGTATGCAACGCTAAGCTCTGTACACACCGACGAGAAGCCTGCGTTGCAAATTTATCCACGAGATATTGGAGATTTTCACGTATGCTACGATGCTACAAATACGATACGATATACGATATACTTGTTTGATGTCTCGTACGACTGATAATGCGAAAATCGTTTCTACGTTGTGTAACTGCGTACGTACCTTTACGATACGCTCGCGCTATCCTTCTCTTACGTTCACCAAGCTCGTGTCGCATTTTTTGCTAATTTTTATTCCATGTTTCGTGCACTTTGACTGTCCTCCTCTTACTTATATTTATCTTTCCCAATTATATGCTTTTTTTCTCCTACGTTATGGAAATATGTTATTTTCTTTATCTTACCGATAGAAAACATTATAATTTTCTCTCTCTCTCTCTCTCTCTTCACATACACGCATGCACGCACACATGTTTTTCTTTTTTTTTTTTTTTTTCATATTCCATCCAGCTCCCACCATTCTTTCCATTCCCCTTACGCACAGTACACACATAACCCCCCACTACCTGAGTTGCATCTGCGTTCTTCTTCTTCTTCTTCGTCTACCTATACGTCGCATACAGCTCCCTCTCTCTCCCTGTTCAATCGTAGTTTCTCGATTTTTCTGTTCTTCTCGTTCCTGCGCCGCGCCATGCTTGCAACGTGGATTCTCCATCCTCGTTCCGTTAGCGCCAGCGGACTCTCCTCGTTTTACGCGGTCGCTCGTGTAGCCAGCTCCGTTCATTCGCTACGGGACCCCCACTATCAGGATAGGGTCACCTTATTCGATCAAAGAAAAAAAAAACTTCTATCACTCGGTGAGCACGTGCTCGTCCGGGCCCCTCGCCCCGCAACACCGCGCCACTGCATGCCAGCTCACCAGCGCAGCGCGTTTCCAACTTATCCGCTCGCATGATTTCTTTCCGTTTGACCAAACGCTGTACGATACCGCGTATTATTGAGAAACGTTGCACATCTAATAATAATTGGAAAAGGTTTTATAAATTTCGAGGGACATCGAGCACGTTTGAAAGTTCTGACACTTATCTCGGTTGCGTGATAGGGAGAGATTTTCACGTGGCCGCTGTGTTATTGCGCTGTACATCGTCAAGTTTAAGCCTGGCTGACGTGTTTCGCCGATTTTCCACAGGCGTAATTGTTTATCGATTTCTGTTTGATGAACCGTGTCGTAAATAACACACAGCTTAAACAAGATATTATCTTTGGATGTGTGACACGGAATTAAATAACGCTTGTCGGTATGCTTTCTTTCGACTTGGATTGGAAAAATTTGAAGTACGTACGCGCTACGTTTTCTTGTTTCACTAGCTGGAAATTTATTTGCGAATTTTCCGTTCACGTTAGAGGCAGCGATTTATGTAGTTTCGGAAATCATTCGCACTGAATCATCATTAACGATTGTACATTGTGATTTGATCAGCGTCAACCTACGTGCTACGTGTATATAAATCTAGGTCGAGCGTATGTTTTTGAATTGCAGATTTCGTGAATATTTCTTACCAGACATATCCTTCCACCGGTCTATATAAGATATCACAAAATCAATTTACTGTTCTTCATTTTTCATATTTAGCAACCGAACTGTCAGAATGATCGCTTTGTGGAACATGTAAATAAAGATTTACCGTGTTATAAATGCTAGCTTTAACTAGTTAGAGTCGTTGTTATTTCAAAAAGAACCTCTAGTTTCGGTGGAAAATTCACTGAAACATCTGTACATACCGAGAGATAGAAATCAAAAATCCAGGGTTTCTTGGGTTGAACCCAAATTAAGGGCAAAGCTAGATTTTTCCATCTCTGTCCAAGGGATCCTTTAATATATTTGTTTTCGGGCTACCCTTCGAGCTCCCTGTCTCTCTGTATAGTGAGCAGACACCCTTCCAAGTGTCCAGTACTTTTCCACTACTTTCACTCTGGCATTTCTGTCCTGCGCAGCATATTTACATACGTACATGCAAGGTAACAAAATGGTAGTAGAGAAATGCGCAAGTTCAACGCTAGATCGATGTAGGATGCAACAGTTACAACCGACAAATAATTTATTTGACGTAATCAACGATTACTTATTGCCATTTTCTTCAGTCTCGATACATTCCTCTCTTGTACGATATTTTGTTGTGAATATTTTTTCAAATACATCTATTTCAATATATACCATTTCTTTTTTAAATACAATATTATATATTTTATACGTGATTTTAATGGTAACTTTAAACGAAGATGATATTAATCGAAATAAAAGAATTATTACGATCTACATATATGTTTCAAATTCATTTGTTTCAATAATAAACTAAGTTACTAAACTTACTAAATTATTTCAGTTAATTGAATCACAAGTTTCCTAATATGGTAAAATAAGTATTTTTATTTTATTCGATTATTCTTATATTTTTATAAAAGTTTGGATTTTTGTAAAAATTATGTTTGTAAAAATGACAATCAAAATGAAATGAAAGCAACTTTGCACATAACAAATGATGGTTGAATCTAACAGAAAAAAAGACTATTCTTAAAGTTGCATTCAAAGCATCTCCGAAAATCTAATTTACTAAAAAAAAGTTTAAATATCATATATCAAATATACAATAGAATCAAATATTTAATAAATCTTATAATTAATTTAATTATTACATAATATTACAATATTTAATAACATAATTTAAATTATTAAATATCAATTATTTTTGTTCCAATATTTTATCCAATAAATTAACTTCTTTGAGGTTTCTTTCCTTTTTAAGTTGTCCTTCAGAATTCTGAAATGTGCCATTTATTTATTCCATGAACGTAAAAATAAGTTTTATTTCGTTAACTTATCTTTGCATATATTTTGTGTGTATATCAATATAATAATGCACGATATCTATAATAGAGCACAAGAACATAAATTATATATATGTATATATATATATATATCCAAGAAAAATGTTTACATTCGAAACATATTCAAATAATCGTCATAAGATAAAAAATAATAATCAGTTGAAAAAAATTGTCCTTACTCGATTTACTTTCTTTTTTACTAATATATAACATTATATGATACACCGAATTGACAATTCTAATTTTTTTTTCCATTTTTTAAATAACGCAAATCAGAAATAAGGAGCGTGTTATTAGATCAACGTAACTATGAAACGAGCACAGTTATAAATAAAAGGGTATTGACTCAATTAGAACTGAACTCAAGAGTATGGGTCATGAGCAAGTCCATGAATTGATTATAGCAATAACGTTCAATTAAGAAAATTGACAAATTTATAGAGCTATTGATGAAGAAAATTTCCAATTAAACAAGAAAGCGATTAATTTAATAGAAATTCACATATTAACTATAATTTCATTTTACAAAATAATATTCTACAGTAAAACAGAACTATTTAATCTTGAAAATATTGAAAACGTTGAGTCGTATAAATGAAATATCCAACGTATTGAACATTTTATGTTCGACATTTGAAAATGTACAAATTTATGTTCTACATTTACGTTACCATAGTCGACGAGGCAACGTTTTGTAAAAACAAGGCTATTTTATTATGAAAATATTGTCATCTCATGTTTGATGTTCAACAGTTAGAATACCCTTGAAGATAAGCGAAAATTTTCGCGTGTATTCGTGAAGTTGTTATATTTATTCTTCCTGACATTCTTCCTCTTTGAAACAATTTGTTCAAACAAAGTCGAAAACAAAGATGAATGTTACAATGGATTTTATTTTGAAAATTAGGTTTATAGTTGAAAAGATTATCAATTAGATTTAAGAAATATATTCTGAATAAATTTAAGAATATATTTTTTAGGAAAATATTAAAAAAAAATATTTAGTATTTGGTATGAAAACGTTACTCTAATGTTTTTAACCCATACTTGTGCTGTTTTAAACACGTGATGGCAAATATCACGTAATCCTAACAATCCAACAAACCTCGAAGTTAAAAATCAAATTTTACGATTAGCATTTGTTAGATAAAAAGGAGTTATATAGTTCTCTCTTCCGTTTTATTCCTCTTGCATCAAATTACCAATACCAATTCCTAACAACCATAATTTATTCTGTAATGTTTACGCTTGTTATTTTAAAAATTTCACTGCTCCAATTGCAACACTTATAAATTGGAACTGCATCTGGATATCAAACATGTGCCTTGGACTATTAAAATTTAGAAAATAAAAAAAATTCATGTTACTAATCACTTAACTTTTACAGAATTGAAATTTGAAATTTATCTTCTTCAAATTTTCTTTTATTTATTTGTTTCTCTGTTATCTGTTCTTGTTACCTATTCTTAATTAATCAATAAAATTGTGCGATTTCGTTTTTAAGATGCTGCAACTTTTTTTACGAACAATGTATTATTACCTTTCTGAAGAGTTCATTATTTAAATCTACAAAGAATTTTCAGTTGAAATGACATAGGTATATCAGAATAAATCTTCCGAAGAGAAAATTCGATTTAATATCAGTATCATTGAATCTATTTATCGTTGTTCAAGCTTAATTTATTCTGTTCAACGAAAATCTACGTCCTGTGAAAGCAATAAACCGAACATAAAAATCTCACATATTTTTCGTTCGAATAATCTAACAACTAACATTTAATCCTGATGTAAAAAAAAGGGGGAGGAAACTATAGCGATAGCAACATTACTCGCTAAAAATCGAAAGAAATATGTGTATTACGTGGCCTGTCTCATCTTCGATTCGCTGCTCTTTACCACAAAACTACAGAAAAAGAATAAATCGATCCTTCGTTCCTTGAATTTCACTTGGGATAATTTGAAAAAGTAAAAATACGAATCTTCTTATCTGATCTTTATTTAAATTATTCTTACACCTTTTTAATGACGTGTATTCTTAAAAAGAAAAGAAAGATGAGAAACGAAAATTTTGCATTATATCAGATTTTCCTTTTTTACAATTACTGAGAGGATACAGGTATTTTTGTCGAAATTAACATCGATTTTTATTTAGACAAAAATCTATTTGCTTTAATTATTATCGTTTGGGTAATAATGATTCATACGTAGAATATCTTGTATTGTAAACCAATTAGTGCTAGTAATCGAGGCTTCAATAGTATTGAACTTGGTGTTTAAAATATCATAATGGGGGGAAAGCTATATTTTTACTGAGAACGTGCACATTTGTCTTTTTAATATTGTCAAGCGTGACATTTGACCTTCTGATTCTGACGTCAAAACAGCCTTATCAAAGGCTCGACGTCGCAGTATTGATTAGAAATTCGGAGCAAGTGCAGATACAGCCTGATGTTCCAGAAACTCTGACCTCTCGAATCATCTCGGCAAAACACTGTTAAGATTTCAATTTCTGTGTCGGAATAACAAATTAAAGATCGAGTGTTGTCGACAATGAAATTAAAAATGTATATTCTTCAGGAGCTTTGTAAAAATATACATTAAACATGTTATTTTAATACTATTATAAAGACCGGAAAGATATATTTAAAATAATATTTTAAGATTTATTTAAAATATATATAAATTAATATATTTAAAATAATTTCCAGACGAAGTAACCCATTATCAGTTATCGACAATGAAATTTTTCGTAATAGTGATATTTATAATGTACCTTCTTCAGACTCTTTGTAAACATGCGCAAAGAAATGTACGTTATTATTGAATCATTATCAAGACTAGAAATAATTTTTAAATAATAATCTGATTGGTGACAAATTTCAAATCTGCAAGTGTATTTTAATGTGTCTAGATTCGGTAAGTAACAATGAGAATATAATGCGATCATTATATATAATAATGGAAGTGTAATTTGAATTTTTTTTAAATTAGAAGTATTTGAACATGTTTGTCGACAAAATTACAATTGTTTCGATTTTGTTGTGACAGTAGCAGTAAACTGCTGAACATATTCATACGTACTTCAGGAGTCGTCTTTTTTGTAAATAAATTTATTTTGCATTATCTAAATACGCAAAAGTCTATTAATTAAATGTCAATCTCTAACAATCTCAAACTAGTTAAATGGACACGTTTTCTTTTCAAACAATTCATTGAAGAATACTCTGAATAAAAAAAAAAAGACAAGTTATTGACAATTAACCGATAAGTTATATTTTATCATCTAGTAAGACTTTCTCAGTTATGACAGTGTCGGCCAACCTTTCAAATATACCGTTCCTAAAGTTACACATAATGACACTTGTTTATATCAATGAAAAAAGATGATTTATCAATTCTTATTGACATTGATCGAATGACTTTATTATATGTATAAGCATAAAATCGAATTGTACTGTTTCTCAGTGATTTTATTCAAAGTGTTTCTCCAATCAAAACAATGCTGCTTTTTTAAATACATACATCTTAAAAGTATTCAAATATCACACCATTTGTAGAGTTTGTACTAAAATTACATTAAAATTATTAAAAGCTACTTTTACTAAATTAAACTAAAATTATATGAAAATTAAATTAAAATTATCAAAATTAGATGTATGACACGATTTTTCAATGCGAATCGTTTTCAATTGCTTCAATATCTAAGCCAATGGGCGAGTGATTGCAAGTACATGCGACTTACCCAAATACGACTTCTTGAAACGTTCAACTCGCAAGTTCTCATACAGGAAGGTGAACACATCCACACCCATCTTTTCACGTTGTTCGAAAATTCGAATGCCCGGGCTGTCTGGGGTCCCCGACGCGCTGAACTATTTTTGAAAAATTCGCGAAACAACGACGGGACTGCTCCTCCTCCGTGAGATCGATAACGCTTACTTTCGGACGCGAGGCGAAAAATGTGGCCGTAATAATTTGCAGTGGGCCAAGTAATAATTTGCCGAAACTGATTGCTGAATCACGATCGATCGAACGTGATCGATCGACAGGTGAAAACGTCAATTTCGAAAAGTAAATGAAGCAAACGAACGGTCGCAAGTTGAACGTATACTTCCTGTACGATCGACAAACCGAATTCGACTCCCTGTGTGATTCTCCCTTCCCCCACCACGCCGGAGCGTCTTCGCGCAGAGCGCATGCGCCCCAACCTATGGAACCGCTCGCGTTCATGCGTACCAACAATGAAACGTTCCATTATTCCAGTGTCAACGATTCGATTCGATTCCTCGTTTCGCCGGCCAATTACACAAAGCCCGCGAAATCTGTTGCAGAGATTCAAATAACTTGCTGGTGGAAACAACGAACGCAGTTTAGAAGAAGCGAAACTTTGCGATTTTCGAATTATCTAAAGATCTGGTCGTAATGATGAATTTTGAATTGTACTGATTACTATGACGAATTGTGTTTTTATTATGAATAACGAATCAATTATTGACGATTATACTATATATATCATGTATACGATTACTATATAGTGTATATGGTATACTATATAGTATATATAGTATATATACGATTTATAGTAAATTTCTATTTTTTTTTTTTTTAAATTCCGAGATATTTTGAATTCAGTTATTGTTAATAACAAAAAAGTATCGTAGATTCTTGTCGAACCAAGAATACTCATAGAAAATCCTTCAAAATTTTTTTGATTTTTTTTTTTAAATATTTCAAGTTTCCTTATATCACAGCGGTGACTTTGAAACGAAGATTAAAGATTTACACTTTATTCAGATTGAAATTTCGCATTTGTAACGTAGAATTTAAATGCTTGAAATGACATATTACAATGATCCATGATATACTTCGAATTTAGTAATGTTAATGGTAAAAAAAAGACATTGCGGATTCCTATCGAACTAAAAATATTAAAAAAAAATCTCCGAATTTATTTCAATCGCGAGAACTCTTTAATTTCTTTTTTTATTCCTTTCCGAATAAGTTTGCATTCTCGAACACTCTCAAAAATATGAATTCTCATAAAGTTACGTAATCCGCCAACAATTCGGACGAATAACGAACACGGTTGTTTTAGCTGTCTCACTTGCGTTCGCGGCGTGTCACGAAAGCCAGTAAAAACGAAACAGTGCGGAACGAAATAGCAAACTTAGCTGTTTCTCTCGGCGAGTTAGGGAGAACGGGACGAAGAAAACCGAGGAAGATCGTACGTAGGATTATCCGTCACGCGTGTATCACGTGCTCGCTCGACCGGCCGGCATCTTTACCGTTTCTTGCCTTTGCATTCAAGATTGAATTTCTTTTGTGTCCGAACCAATTCGAACATTTCCA
Source organism: Tetragonisca angustula (assembly GCA_036937485.2). Classification (NCBI taxonomy): domain Eukaryota; kingdom Metazoa; phylum Arthropoda; class Insecta; order Hymenoptera; family Apidae; genus Tetragonisca; species Tetragonisca angustula. The sequence goes on along the minus strand of JAWNGG020000037.1, from coordinate 559,783 downwards.
AAGCGGAAATACACCTTCCAAGGACAAGCAAAATCGTTCAAATAGAACTACGTGAAAACGCGTCTAATTTTATTTCGTGTAAAACGAGAAATAATTCAAGACGACGAGATTCGTTGGTTTATTATTATTAAATTTAGTTTATTTGTAATTTAATTTCATAGTTAAATAATAATTAAATGGTTTATTCGTAAAATGTTTTGAAGGAAGGTAACTTTGTTTAACGTGAAATTTCTTACTCGAGTAGTTCTTAATTATTCTTTAATTATTCATAATTTTATTCAAAATAAAAATATCCTTTATATTCTAAATATTCTTATAGTTTAAATATTCTTTAATTTTATTCATAATTTTATTCAAAATAAAATGAAAAGTAATCTGAAATCTGTGTTTGTGACGTTAATCAACATACAAAGATAAGACAGTTTTTGAGAAATTGTTTGAATAAAGATATATCCGAGTACGAAATGAAAAGATAATTTTGTAATTTAAAATAGTATGCCTTCGAAAATTAAAACATCTTTCGTGACGTGATTTATATATTTTCAACTGAGTGTAAATTTCATTTATCACGTTGGTATTATGATGTCAAGGCCAACGTAATATTTTAGCAATTCGAATAAGCCACGTGTGTTAACAAAGATTTAGATATCACGAATATTCTGAGAGTTGGCTTATATTTTTTCATCTCCAGTATGAATTTAATTTTTTACACTTAGTTTTTGTAAATGTTACATTTGACTTTGTAAATTTTATACCTTTGATGCTTAATTTTTAAAATTGAAGAAATCGTTGCTATTGATTAATCCCAAAAGTTTCAAGTCCACTCACTATCAAACATTTAAGGAGTTCAAACCGGTTCCAAGATTATTTTCCCACTGACTGAATAGTTTCATAAAGTCTCGAAATTACACAAAATAGACTTGTAATTAAATCACTCAGAACTCAAACAGATTAATTTTGATTTTGTACGTTAGAAGGCAAATTAATTTATTTTTAGAAATTTACTTATCGTAAAAAGATAGTGATAATCACATCAGTAATTATTATTATTTATTAGTAACAATTATTTATTTAAGATAATGATAATAATCGTCAGCTTTACTCTAAAATTTTACTTTGTCTCATATTACGTTTTATTATTTTCACTGCATTACAATTCGTGAAGTTGATCAATGTAGCTTCCGGGTGACTCAATTAGTTGTACGACGCATCTTTGCGCTATAAATTTATACAAGATTTTCCACTTACTCCTAGAATTAGCTAGAAAAACACTCAAGAATGTATTGCAGAGACGGCCGTATATATCTTTTCATAATGAATGACAAATTTTTACGTGTCGAATGAATCGTATCGACGTTTTCATTTAAGAACATTACATAAGGTGCACTGTGTATAACCACTTCGCAAGGTCAAATGGCGGCGGTGTATCATAGATCGAGTTCAAAAGAAACTTCAACAGATATAGCAGCGATTAGTCAATCAAGAAGATTCATCACTTCGCAAGTTGTTTTCCGGCCGGTTTTACGTTGTAAAATTGACACGTGACAGAATTTGACGAATAGCCATCATTAACCGACACTGTATAATGCTGCTGTCATTTCCGATTTCGACCTATTACGCAAGCCACACAGTGTTCGATCTCGTGAAATTAAAACATTGAAAGAAACAGAAATCGATATTACAAGAAACACAGCAAAAAGGTGAACAAAAGATTTGTTCTCGTGTAAAATTTTTTCCCTTCGTTCCTCCAGAAGATATTTCTTTATCGAAGTTTCAAAGTTAACGAGGTTTTTTTCATTAAACAAAAAAAAAAACAAAAAAAAAATAGCTTTATCGTATTATATTTAGGCGGAACCATATCGTGACAGAAATAAAACCATAGATCGAACAAATTGAATTTATACGTGGAAGCAATCGAATCACCTCGGAACGAATGTTGCATACGCTACTTCTGTTTAAACATTTCGCAACAAATACCGTACGTGTGTGTACGTATAGATGTTCATCGTCTGCGTTGCCTTACTTCCAACCGCGTTATTTTTAGTAACTAGAACGGTTTAAACTTCGCTACTTTAACTATTTATTTCGGCGACAAAGCGAAAATTGTCGTGTACCAATATCAAGTTTATTATTCAGATAACAATTTTAGATAAAAAGATCTCTACGATCGTTCAAAATTATCGTTCGAAAATATCATAAGCAATTATCGAGACGTTGCTGCAAGAGTCGATAACTTTAACATGACTCCATCATTGTTTTCATTCGGTTTCATTCAGTATATTGTCAACGTTATCGTGAAATAATCAACACCGTTATTCAAATCACGCGGTTAATTCATAATTCTATCATTATCACGTAAACCAGTAAACAATCGGGCGTTAAAACGAATCAATAATAAAATCCTCTCGTTGCTAGCTTGATAAGAACGTCAAAATATCTTTTTATTGATTGTTCTTCATTTGTCTTTATCGTTTCAATTATTATTCCATATTCTCGCTAGGGTTCTTAAAATACTGCGTAATTCAATTAAGATTCTATGTAACTTGTGGTTTGAAAGTTTCTTTGAAAGTTATTTTAACCAAAGTCACAGTAACTTAAATTTCGAGCCACTGATTTTAATTTGATTCAATCAGAAATCTCTATAAAATAAAACTGCAACGACGTAACGACAGAAGTGATATAACATGGCATCGATAGGTAATAATAATTGAATGAATTACAATGTAATGTGATATATATATAACGTGAGTTATTAAAATAGTCATATATGTAATTGCACGATATTGTCCAAGGTATTTTAAAGTGTCTAGTATAGTTCGGTTCCCGTCTTTTCGAAAATTGTTCCGTTGCATAACAGCGTGCACAGATCAAGAAAGTGTCACGAATGCGTCACCTATTATTTACAGCACAGAACTGAACGCGAGTTCTGCTCGTTCGATAAAAACGTATAATACGCATATTTCCAGCGGGAATATTCGATTTGAAAATGAACGCGAGAGCGCATATCTCTCAGCGTGAAAACGTGTTCGCGAAGAAACGGGTGAAAGTTCTACTTTCTAAGTTGCTAAATCGCAGACAGGGATACGATCGAGTTACGAGAAAAGTTTTACAAAAATCAAAATTACTGGACTGCGGATTTTTATATAATTTCCTTCTTCTTTTTTTTTTATTACGCTTTTGAAAATGAAGTATTATATTTTAATATAAAAAATTAAACGACTGATATGCCATGCTTAAACCAAGTATCTAACAAACAGTTGTCTCTTACTATATTAAACTTTTTATTTCAACAACCATTTCATTTTATCATTTTAATCGCACTTTTCAAAGATTCGTTCATGGCGAAAAGGAGCGTGAAAATATATAAAAGAATTATACATTTGTGTATATTTCCTATGTTTATTCTGTATTTTTCCCATTTTTGCAATCTCCCCGCAAATGCACAAGAACTTTGCAGTCTGCGATCTACAGTAATTGCGGTTAACAATAGAATTCAGACACGCGAGCGACGCGCGACGATGAAAAGGAAACGAGGCGAACAAAAGCAGAAACGTGATTGGAAAACATTTTCTCGAACCTCCGTCTCGTCCAACAGTTTTGGCTCCAATTGTGATTCACTCGATGGTGACACGTCTTCTGTTCTGACAGTGAACTTCAATTGACTTTGAGATACGCATGTATTATTCATAATTGTTTGTACACTGATATTAAACTGACGTGAATCTTCGCTTCAGCCAATGTCACGAAGTTTTCCTTTGCGCCAATAATTTATAGATTTTAGTTTACAGACTGTGATGCATTAATAAAGACAATTGTTGACGATATTATTTGTATTCCATCGCGAAAGACAAACCTAACCCAAACCACAGATCGACTCCGAATTCTTGCGAATTTTTCAATGTTCGTTCAGGAACGTAATCGTTGTGCTCAACTCTTCAATATATACGTAGTTTACAAAATACGAAATGAATAAATAAAATATTAAACATAAGTGTAATATACAATATTAAATATAAACTCGATAAGTTTACTTGTCAAGAAGGAAGGTGTTAAAAAATCAAATAATCATGAATTCCAATGCTCACTTTCTCTACTTTTTAATTTACGAGGTATATTAAAAGTAATTAAAGTAATTTAATCGGTGTGAAATCTGAACGATTCAAATAATGTCTGTTGCAATGTGGAATTTCGTATAATCAACTGTATTAGTGTCGCCCTGCCGAACAGCAACATGGAAGATGTTATCATTGTTTAATATCCCATTATCAACGTATCACTTCTTATTTGTCTTTTTAAAAATAACTATCGAATCTGGGTCACCACTTACAACCACTGCAAAATTTATATTTGCGTTCTCATTGCCGCGCATAAATTGCTTAGCACAAAATTCTAATTCAAACATCATTTTCCTGTCAAATTTCCAACAATAAATCTCAAATAACGCATAGTTATCCACTGTATATATAAATATCTGTTTAGAAAATAATTTTTCTGTCTCAAATCAAAGAAAAAAACTTCTCTCACAAACTCGAGATTTACTAAATGAAAAACATTAAGAAAAGACAACATTAAGAAAAACATTAAGAAAAAACAAAAAGAAAAGAAAATAGAAATTTAACTAAAGATTCAATTCGTCGTATTTTTAATTCTAAATAATGTATACAGTGCGGATTTTTATGTAAATTCATATTTTTAAACTTAAAAAAAAAAAAATAGAAAATTAATTTAAAAAATATTGTGCATTATATGGAATTATATTATATTATATTATATGGAATAATACTACATTTACACTCTGTATTATAAGCGTTCTGTTTAATTTTCCATTCTTAAATTTCCTACAAACGCATAAAAATCCACAGTCTAATTTAGCCTCGTCGAGACTAACTAAGAACGATAAAATATTTGTTTTCCTTCGAGATACAGGTTAGACACGAAGACACGCGACAAATAACAAATAACACATCAATCACAAATACGCAACGGCTCTCTGTTTCACTCGTTCGCAAAAAATCGGAAGATCAAGTGAAAATGAACCGAGATCAACGTCTTCTGATCTCACGTAACACTCACAGCGGTAAACAGCGCAACGAATGATACTGAACTTAGGAACGTCCATCGATTTCAATTAGGGAGGATTTTACAGAAGAAAAAAGCGCGCGAACCGCTTTCTCGACCGATCACGAATCAACTGAATCGGAATAGATAGGGGGAAAAGAAAAAAAAATCGAGATGATGGCGTTTAAAATTCAAGGATAAATCAGAGAGAAGGTACTCACAATCGTAGTCGACGAGGAGGATCGATCAAGGGAAAATGTTGGTGTGGTCGATTTCAGCGGTCGATGTCCACCGATTTCAGCCACCTTGGCTAGCTTCCGTTTCTGTTCGAGTGCAGCTCGTGTTCGTGGCACCTCGAGTGCGCCTCTGGCTGATCCTCGCTTTTCAACTGCAACTATATACGAAGACGAGCTCTATCGGCCAACAAGTGATTCTAGATAGCGAGGCCCCTGCCCGACACTTTCATTGGCCACTGGTCCGTGGTACTTACTCGTCTCTTGGCACGATCATCATGGGGTCGTTCCGGGTCGTTCTCCACCCTGGAACGAACAGTTCATCTCTTGGTCGAGAGAGGAATTCATTCGTTCGATTCATCATCCTTGTATCGATGCTTCTTTATTTTTCGTCTTTCTTCTTTCTTCTTTTTTTTTTTTTTTTTTTTGGAAGCTTTGAGAATTCATCGGAGACGCAGGATGCTTTAATCGTCAGAAAAGTAAAGAAGTTGTAGATGTACACAGTTGGAAAGTTATCCAATTTACGGAGAAGTTTTAGAAAAGACAACGAAGGTCTCGCGACATTTTTCGTTCTTTCTTTCTCCTTCGAGAAAATCCCAATTGGTTGAGAATTCGAAATTGAATTCTACGAGAATTGCTTAGGAAATATGTTTACGAGTTGTAATTAGGCGAGTTGGAAAGAACGTGACATTAGGAAAGTTGCAGTGAACGAAATTTCGTGTTTCTCTTTAGAAAATCTTGATTATTCACGAAAATATCGTGACACAGGATGCTCAGATTTTTTGAAATATACATGGACTGTAACAATGGAAATAACGTTAGGAAAGTTTTAGAAGAACTGCGAGAAATTTTCTTTTCTTCTTTGATGAATTCTGACAGTGAATTGACTGCAGTGAAGAAATATGTCACATGATATTTAGATCTGTTGAAAAATATATAGGTTGTAATTGTAAAAATGGCTTTTTGCTTTTTTAAGTTCTTGTGATTTAAATCACGTTGAATTGATGTTTGTGAACTGCGAGAGAAATGGTAAATTTGAACTTCAATCCTAAATATATAGCATTTTTGGGACTCCTATTATTCGTCTCTATTTCCCTCCTTGCGTTATTTAATACTATTTAATTATCCTTGCAATCTTTAATATTATACCAACTTTAATAATATACCAACACAATAATAATGTAAACAAATACATACAATATAAATTGTATACACAGTAAATATATATCTATAGTAAGAAGTTTATATATTATAATATAAAAGTTTGTGAGATTTTTTATGGTAATTTTTACGGTAAATTTCTATAGCAAATTAAGATTAAATGAATATAAGTTGAGATTAGGTCGAGACATTTATTTTCTTTATTTTCTCTAGAAGATTATGGCAAGTAAAATGACATCAACAACATTTTTGATCGTTTAGTTAATAGTACGAGATGTAAGAACAAAGTACGTAATAGTACGAGATGTAAGAACAAAAAATTTTTCGTTTTCACAATACGTTTAATACAGATTCGATTTCGAGCCGAGAATTTTTTGAAAATTTTCCCATCTTTCTATTATACTATTCTATTATATATATGTTGCTATTCATAGTTTGCAATTCGTGGTAATATAGTGTATACTTTACTTGTATTTAAATACAATGGCTTAAATTGCTATGCTTAATCAACGCAGTAAACTGGCATTAATTGGTAGATTGATACAGTGACTAACATATAATAAAAAATATATTTGAAAAAAGATGTACAATGATGTCGTTCAAAAATCTAGACTATGTTTTGCTGATGTAACGTCGTCGTTGATGAACATTGCAAACTACGTCGTTTTTATAATCAAAAGGAGGAAAATATTTGCAGATACGCATACCTATTTCCTCCATTTGACAACTTCTCTGGAAAATACGTTCGACTCATTTAATGCAACAATTATATATTTCCACAAAGAAGGAAGTATGATCTTGAATCTTTGAACTTATGAAATTATAAATTAAACGCTTACGATTGTCGATATTTATCAGTTAATGTTGAATAAAATTCATATTCCATTTTGGGATAAGAATTTTGATTACTTTACAATTATTTTGTTGTAACATATATAGCTTCGTGCATGTATAATTCTGTGTCGAAATTAAGTGTTGCTTAAAAGTCTGAGATCATCCAGGAAGGAAATCAATGAATTTTTTTTTCTCTCTTTTCTTACATAAAGTGCTTGGAAACATTCATTTGGAATAAAATAACAGTTTGAATTAATGAATTATTTCAGATTCCAATAAATTATTACCGTATCTCGTTTAATAGCCAAGTAATGGAATGATCATTCAAATAAAAACTAACATATATAACAAATAACGTCGAGCTAAATATATCATTTTTGAAATATATACTTTGAATAATATTCAAGCCCAATGAATAGTTCTCCTAAAAAAAAACAACGTCTCATTTTCCAAGTAGATTTATATTAGCTGCCAAAAATCGTATAAGTCGTATAGATCACAAGTTGATCACAAGTGGGTATAACAATAGACGCAAGAAATAGATCGACTTTTTTTGCAATACGTTCGATGAATTGATATTTGATATTAATACGATTTGTTTGTATTGTAATAATATTTTGAAATATTAATATAATATAATAAATTACTGTAATATTTTAAAATATATTATAATATATGTAAAATATAATATATATTAAAATATATATAAAATATAATATATATTAAAATATATATAATATAATATATTTTAAAAAATATTAATAATATATTAATATAATATAATAAATTACTGTAATATTTTAAAATATATTATAACATATTTTTAAAAATATTAACAATATATTAATATAATATAATAAATTAATATAGTATTTTAAAATATCAATATCTTAAAATCCTTGAGGTGACAGAAACGACTATTGAATTGTTAAAATAGTTAATTCATTATTATTAAAGGTTTCTAGAGAGACAATGTATTGCAATATACTGAGTAAATATATCAAAAAGCATATATGGAAAGAAAATAATCTTTGTCAAACATTTTGATTTCTTATTTTACCCAACACTATAGAAGCAAATGAAATGATGCATTATTCAACCCTTTAAGGGTTTAGAGTATCGTGCTAGAATAGATACTTAAAATAGAAATGATAATTAATTTACTCGCTAAAGATTCATAGAGGATAAAATATACTGGATATACATATATTCAAAGACGAGTTGCATTCTTAATTTATTATATACTCCAGTGTGTATTAAAGTTTCGATTTTTGGTAATTTTAAGCACTCGAAAGTGCTTAATTATTCGTAACTTTTACGTAGGGACAGAACTGTTTATTGCATTTGACAAAAATATCAAATATATCAAAGAATCTGCTCGAGACGTACATGAACGCACCGAGACTCTTTACTTTGTGATCTTGCACACCTAAACTACCGTTGGTGAACATCTCGTCATTTAAACAGCGTGAAATAAAAAACAGTATCTCTCGAATTAATATATTACCACGACATGCTCTCGCTACGCCTGCGAGAAGAAGAACGGGAGAGAAACATTGCAATAACAAATGTATCAAATCAATGAGAAAACTCAATGAAAAATCTTCGATTCTGACATGTAACAAATATATCAAATCGATGAGAGATCTTCGATTTTGATCGATTTCAGATCAACAATGTGCAACAACACAAACAGCAAAACACGGAGGAGCGATCGCGTCGGAACTGTTGCGCAATTCGAGCAGGCTAGAATTATATACATAACTGCATTGGAGATTAATCAAGCAGCGAGCAATGATTTATCGACGAGGCATCCTAGGCGGAATACAACGCATTTCGTTTCGTCACAGACGCATACTAGCGTCGTTCCAACGAGAAACGACTTCAACGTCGCTCGCTGATTATTCTTATCTGTGGCTTGTTTTAATGCTCCACGAGGTCGAGAAAGGGAACACGCCTTTCTTATGTGAAACGTGCTTTGTTCGTCGATCGTCGATACTGGAGAAACACGTCACTTGTTTGCACGAAGCGAACGATAACAATAATTTTCTAAATCGCGAGATTCGTCGGAGTAACGAATGGTGGAAGGGATATGTCTTCTTGTGTCTCGTACTTTCTTTTAATTTACGTTGACGGAGAAGAAGGTGGACGCGTAGAAGATGTTCGTACGTTTGTATCTTTAAATTTTTATTGTGTCGGGGGAAAAATTTTAATCGTTGCATACCGCAGGACACCATTTTTTAACGGTTCATTCGTTGAAAATACTTAACAAAGCTTATTATCAAATTTACGTATTTGTCACTTAAGTGTACGAAGACTAAATATCTGAACTGCTAGAATTTTTTAAAAACAAATCCTAAAATAATAAATCCTCCACTTCCAATCTGCGTTCAAATTAAGTTTATTGTTTATTTCGTTCGAGGATATTTTTATATATTTACACTGTAAATGACAAAGTGACGAGATCTTTCCTCTCGAAAATACTATAAATTATCATAGTACATAAAAATTATTAGCAATTAGAATTATGTAATTTTTTTGTAAACCTCCGCACTGTTAATCAATGATTTTGTAATTTGTCTCATGAATAGATGTGTTTCCAAATATGTTAATAAATCAATTATACTGACACCTATGATCTTTGAAAAATTCTCTATAAAACGAAGGTCTTCTTTCCTCCTTCGAGTTACAACTAGAATCTGACCACTCGTTTGTTATCATCTAATTATTAATTTCTACATTTCTATATTAATTTTATTATTGTAATTTTAATTTTATTTCCTACTCCTCTCACGTTTCGCGTAGCTTCTTGAAAAATTTATTCGTTATTACTTATTTTAGTTTCTTGCAAATACTACATGATCTACTGCTAAATTGCTAATTTTTACACACATACACTCACGCACACACGCATATTTCTTAACAAGAAACATTTTTTTATGATTGAACGACAGTGTGAATTTCGAGAGAACTTGAAAATAACACCTCCTCCAGTTTTACACAATGAACGTTGTTTCTTCGATTGAAATCATACTTTTCCAAACTACACGGACCAGATTGTTGAGCCAGAAACCACGAGGTTCCCTAGATGTTAAGTTAAAGTTGAACTATTCGACCTAGTTGGCGCCTCGCCTGTGAAACAAATCGTGCCAGCACACTGCATCTCAATATCTATCTACGCTGCATGCTACCCAAAGAAATAATATCTTTTATAAATAAATCGAACAACAAGAAATATTTTGTAATTGAACACGGAAGAAAGATTTTTTTTTATTGTTGATTTTCGTGCATTTAAGTAGAAAAACTTAAAAATGCAAAATTGCACAGAGTGCGTAGAGTGTGGAAAAAAATTATAAAATGTTTAAAGTACAGACTTTCAAAAAGATTCTTAGAAGATCCGACATATGAAACAATTTTCTATCAAAGTTCTGTCTTTGTGCAATTCTTATGTAAAGATTTTCAATTTACTTATTAATTTTCAGACACAACAGCGCTAGGTATTTGTTTATAATGATGTTGTTAGATTAAGTATCGTATTAAAGCTAACTGCTTTATTTAGTAGATGTTGATTGAAGAATAATAACGAAGTTGAAAATTTATATTTTATAAACGTGATTTGTTCGTTATCTGAGTGTAAATTTTAAATTCCTTAATATAGATTTATCATCCTGTTTGAGGAATTTTCGTGTAAAGCGTGTAGAAATTAAAAGAAAAATTCTTTTAATATCCATCCAGAATAAATGAAATTTATAAATATATAAATAGTTTTAAATATTTTAAGAATACACGCATAAATATATAAATAATCTTTAACATAATATAAAAACATAATATGAAAGATATACATTAATTCAACAAAACTGTTATAAACAAATACACAGAGCAATAATCTCTCGATTGTACTCGCCACTCGATTTAGAAATAAGAACTAGAATTTTCTATACATTTAATTTGAATATTCAAATCTTACTTAACATTCAAATTAATAATCGCCAATTTCCTGTTTACAAGTATTAAAGTCGATCTCATTAGACTAAATTATGGAATACTAAGCGCGAAAGAATATTAAGAGTAAAAGTTTTGATAATGTGAGTCAGTGATTACATAAAACTGGATAATTCACACATTGACACTCTAGATTGTAAAGTCAGAAAAACTACAGATAACACAGTCTAATGCATTTCAAGTTGACCTTTGTATGTCGATCAATTTAAACATTTGTTCTGAGGCGTAAATGTATCTCGAATCTTTGATCGTGCGATCAAAAAATTATTAAACGTATAAAATTAGTGTAATCTTTTGCTATTTAAAATTATTTGATTCATCGCTTCTAACGCAAAAGATTATGCGCATGCAATTTAAAAATTTACGTTTCCAATGACTAGAATGAATTAAATTCATAGTTATGATATATTAAAGAAATAATATTTATCTTATATCCTGGAACACGAGTCGAGGAAAGTGAAATACAAATGTATTGAAAATTTCAGTTTTGAGACGTAAATGATCAATGTTTTAACATTTTAGATTCAGACAGTTTAAATGGAAGCTGGCGTTTAATAACGCACGAGCATACATACGAGTAAATGCATCACTCGCGAAAGATACACATAGAGGAAGAATTTCTAACTTGTTTTCGACTTGTACAAATTGTTTAATATAATTTTATGCGTTTATAGAGAATCCTGAAGTTACAAGACTACTCAAGGTGTAGCATTTCCAATGTTCAGTTTTTCCAAATACATATTCTCAAAATTATGCAAAAACAAAAATAAGAATCCTTACAGTAAAATAAAAGCAAAGACTTTCTAGATGATTGGAATCAATTGATTCAGGTAGAAATTTAATTGAATTATATTTGTTCTATTCACCTAATAAATAATCAATCTTACTTTTAAATATAATTAAATAAACTTGTTTAATGTATAATTAAATAAATATGTAATCTTACTTTTAAATATAATTAAATAAATTCACTTAATATAATTGAATAAATATACAATCTTACTTTTAAATATAATTAAATAAATTTACTTGATATAATTGAATAAATATACAATCTTACTTTTGAATATAATTAAATAAATTCACTTAATATAATTGAATAAATATACAATCTTACTTTTAAATATAATTAAATAAATTCACTTGATATAATTGAATAAATATACAATCTTACTTTTGAATATAATTAAATAAATTTACTTAAATAATCAGTCTTATGTAATTTGTGCAATAGCGAAAAAAGCATCGGAGAAATATTTAAAGAGTTGGGGGACACTAAGAAAGCGTACGTGATCTTGGCTTATCTGTGAGAAATGACTAGAAGTTAATTCCAGACGTTACATATATATGTATGTATAATATTTACGTGTAGAATCAACAGTGTTTAATGGCGAATGATACGAAATAAGCTGGAGTTTTCTGAATCTATCATATACGTATAACTTTAAGAAAGGAAAACAAGAGGTCAAGAGCAAGAATGTACATATCGTTAAACCATTTATTGAATTTATTATATCGCTATATTAAGTTCTCTCTTTTTTGCTTTATGACAAAAGAAAGAATAATGCAGAAATGTAGAAAAACATCATTTCCTTTTTGCAAAAAAGTTATTCTTATTTTGATGAATTTTCATAAGATAATTAAATTAACTTTATATTGAAATTGATAATTTAAGAAACTTTAATATGTTTGTTGAATTGACACCACTGTACGAAAATGTAAGACCAATCGCAATAATAAAATACAATATAATGGAATTATTACACTATACACCACCTGTACATTATAATTATTTTGAATACCTTCCGCATACGCAAATTGGGAAAGAATGAATTATAAATTACGAAGTATTATTTAAACGTAACATTTCATTAATAGTAAATTAAAAATTGGATATTTTTTAATTTTATAAGACAAAGTTGCAATATCTTTTTTTATTTTGAGGAAATTTTATTTTTTTCATGGGACTTGTGCTTTTTTACAAAATTAAAGATATTTTGAAAGTGGCTTAAGTCCATTTATAGCCATCAAAAACGTGTTATTTTCTAAACAATGTTTATTATACTAATTGGATTGGTAAATTATGTTATCAGTTACCAATATTTTTAAATTTATCAAAATGATTTAAGGATAAATGGGCCACTTTCATTTGTTCTGTCGGAACAGCAGCAGAAGAACTGCCCCTGACGAATGAGTTTCTCTCTTATTCCGCTTGCAAGAAATATATAGTCTTCGTTAAGGGGCCAAGGCTACGAGATCGAGTTAAATATTGTACATATATCTATATATTATTATTACTCAAATTTCAATCTATTCTTTGTTAACTTTAAAGGAAATATGTTTTAAAGGAAGTACGAGGTCCAGTTTTGGAAATTTGGATGAAACTCTGTGGGTTGAGGAAGAATCAAAAATAGTGGATACATACTCTTTTTTTAGCTGCAGTAACTCAAGTTTAAGGGATGAACCATCCTCCAGAGTTCGAGTCCTCAAAAACCATCTTGGAAATAGTTACAGATGGAAAGAATTGATTGGTCTCTAACATAAAATAAAACGAAAGAAAAGAAAATACGACAACAGAAAAACAAAATTTCTAGGAATTTGATTATTTAATATGATTAATTTAATATTAATTTAATTATTAAACTTTTAAGAGTTTGATTATTTGACGTATATAAATCCACCTAATGATCGTAAACTCAAAAAATCAAATTTCGTAATTCTAATTAACGTAACGTGCAAACACTGGTCCTTTTTTATTTCCATGTATTCCTGCGTATTTCCGAGGTATATTTCTGAAATTGGACGATTAACTCGATTAACTAGACATAACGGGTTATCGATAGATTGTGTGAAGTGCGTCATCTGTAATGAAACGTATTATTAACTCGTGTTGCGAATTAGCGAGCAGGAATTAGTTTAACTGCCACTTAATTCAATTGTGTAATTATTAACCATTAATTAAAAAAAAATAGATCATGTTAGATTAAAAAATAAAATTAACATTCATTGATTGTGTATATTATCGTAAGTGTCGTGAATTATGAGTTTATCGTAATTCGATGTTTCACGATCATTATGTTGAAAACTAATGGGTGCCTAGTCACTTCTGTGAGTGGAATTTTACAGATTGCATTACCGAAACGATCTTCGGAAGTTTTTTTTTCCTTAAATTATTTTTGGAATTTAGAGGCGAGAAACGGTGTGATTTTTCAATTAGATGTTTATGTTATACAACATAAGGCTTGAAATTTGCTACAAAAATGATGAGTTAAATAACATATTATCTTCGCAGCGTTCTTCAAATTGTTATGTTTTTCATCTTTACGAACGAATCGAATGATGCGACCATTTTCACATGCGAATAACAAGAAATAATAGTGTACGAATAGTTACATGCGTTTTAGACTGTGCATACACTTTTTTTTCAATTTATATGAATTATTTTCTTCGCAATCGTATATCTACACCTCGTTCAATAATAATTGATCATGCTAATTCATTCCAGATTTCAATCAGTTTCTGCAACTTTTTTTCCCTTTTTTTTCAAACAGTTAGATAATATCAAGGTTGAATAATATCAGAGTGCTGTTAGATAATCTAGTATATCTAACCCACAAAAGTAAACAGTTACCACAGAAGGTACTTTTATACATACAGGATGAATTAATAAAAACAATGTTATTGATGAAAATGAATATTCCTAATTATGTATTAACTATATTATTAATGAAAATAAATTAATAAAAAACTATGTCCTAAAATAATTCCTTGCTTATTGATTGTAATAGTCAAAAAGTGAATTTTTTTTTATGCACTTCCTAAATGAATTATCACGAGTTTTAAACGAAGCACTACTGTATTGGAAGAGACTCATCGGATGGATGCAATTTGATTTCTTTTACATCCTATTTTTTCTGAAATATTAATGTAACATTGAATGAACGACCTGCTCTAAATATATCTAGCGTAATCTTTTTGTCTTGTGTTAATAATGTGTTATTATACATTGGTAAACACCAGCTTTTAATTTGCCTGAGATTCATTTTAATTAATTTCATTTTAATTTTAATTTTGATTTTAATTTTAATTTTAAATTCAGCAAATACGGAATTCGTGCAACCATTCCAGGAGCACATGGATTTATTACAGAAACAGTTGTCGAAGATGAAAGAAAATTGAATTGCATTCATCTGTCGAGTCTCTCGAAATGCAACGTAGTTCGTTTAAAGCTTCAAGATTGAAAAAACTTTCTTTGTAGGATCAATGATAAACGAGTTGTCTCACATATGTTTCAGCGACGTGTATATTTCAGTGACACAGATAATATATTCATAAAATTATATTATAAAGTTGTTTTAAAAATATTCTATCTTTAGCAATTCATCAAGATCGTCGTTCAATCATTTCAAATGACGTACCAAAAACTTTTGCGTTCAAAAACATTCCAGCGTAGTTCTTTCCTTTTTGCTTCTTTGCCTCGATCCTCTTTCTGTCGTGCACTGAACGTTTTATTTTCGGCGACTTCTTATCACTACATTTTAACGAGCATACGTAGCAGTAAATTCGCATTTAACTGTTTCGTTTGAAAGAAAAACTAGCTTAAAAATGCCTGAAGCAACGAAATTACACGGGCTTGTCTCTTATTTAATGCTTTCGAAAACTACCGATACCTCCCGCACGTTCACTAGAAATCATTCATATTTATTACTTTTACTGATGCAATTCAGAGCATACTTTGCGTCGCTGGCCATGAATCAGAGAATTTATATCCGACGAAAATTTATTCAGTCATTTGTATAAAGAAATATTAACTGTATCCTCGCGACCAATCCTTTACTTTTCTCCTTCTCTAACTATAGTCGAATTGTTGTAAGACAAAAATTTGTCTTTAAATTAGGAAGAATATCTTTGCATTTCTAATTACTACCACTCTCTTGCTAAATTGATAATTTAAAAAAACGGATGATTTGTATTTTCAAAAAACTGGCAGAAAGTCGCCTATTTTTTAAATTATCGATTTAACAAGAGAGGTATGTTTCTAGTTTAGAGAAGATTGTCTTGCAATAAATTAAACTCCGACTATTGGAGTTGGAGAAAAAGAAAAAAAAAAAGAAACGATTAATCTTGCGAATATAATCGATTTCATACAAATTTAATTCGTACGATAGGGTTTATTTAACTTGAAATAAAATTAAACACAAATTAATTCGAAGTGCGCTAGAACGAAAATAATTTTTCACATGGAAGGCCGTAAAAAAAAAAAAAAAAAGAAGACATGTTCCTACGAAAATATCAATAAAACCAACAATTACATATGTAATTACGTATATAATTTTTTCTGAAACATATCAATACACTTATATGGTCCCACTACAAAGGACCAATTGTTCAAAAATATTCTATACCTAAATCTTCTTTTACACACTTAATTGTATTAAAATTATTATTATATTTCTGAGAAAAGAAAGGGTTAATGTGCCAAAATATTTAATACTCGTTGCAAACGATTTTTCCTAACTCGATGCCACGATTCAATCCTAAATAGAGTCGCTTAGGAATTCACGACCACCTCGAATTCCGCGCCAGTGTTGTGGCACATCGAATACATATGTATGTACATACCAGATCCAACCGGGTGAATTGACCTCAAGATTGTGAACGCAGGGCTCGGTGGTGGCACTCTGGATCTTTTTTTCCAAACGTCGCAAAGTTTGGCGTGTCCTGTCTGGCCGAAAACAGGTCCTGCTTCCTCGGGTCGCTGCATGGATGTTGTCCTTGGTCGATTCAGGTTTGACAATGTTTTTGATCCAGCTTCGTGACTCTGAAAGCGCGACAATGACTTTAGAAAACACTAATATAATTACCAATGTTTATCTGAAACACGTTCGAAGCATCGATCAACGTCAGAACTGCCAAAGTATTCAAACTCGTAGTTTTTCGCAGGGACAACGCAATTCTTTTCAATCAGTTTGCACTACCAAATTCAATTCTTTCGTTCTAAGGATTTGTTTCATACTTCGTCATTGATGTGTTTCAACAGACTTTATGAAATTCAAATAATTTAATGATAATTTTGCGAAATTTAAAATTTTCATAAATTTATTTATGTGTGAAATTGATAATAATATTTGTAATAGTATTTGTTATGATAAATCATTGCTTGGCGGATTATGATAAATTATTTACGATGGTGAATTTTTGAATGATTTTTTTTACAAAGCATATAGATTATAAAAATTCTTTCTATAAAATACACGAAATATACATATATGAAGCTTGTTATCAATTTTTCTTCTTTGTCTTTCATTTCTCTCGTACGAAACTTTATACTTTAGACATCGGTTGTTCTAGCATTGTATGGAAAAGAACAATATAAATTATTGTTATTGCACACAATTTCTGCGTTCGATCCGTATACGTGCAACACTGTTATTATTCCGTCAATTTTTACAAATTCCATTCTGCTTTGCATTGTAAAATGATTTTGGAGATATTTTTTAACATTTTTCCTTTGTTTAATGTAAATGATTGAGAGGAGAAGACCTTCGAAATTATTCGAAGCAAGAGTCGTAACGTACTCTGAATATTATTAATTTACTCAGAACCCATATAATATTGTTCAGTCAACATCAATTGTTTGGAATACATATAACTTTTGTAAGTGAAATAAACTTACAACACTTTCATGAATTATAATTTCGAATTTTGAACATGATTACTCAAAGTTTCAGCACTGTACAAGCATAATGTTATAATATGTACAATAAAATAAAAGTACTTCTTTATTATATAATAAAGTATTTATAAGCAACGAATAAAAATGTTCATTGCACAGGAAAAGTTGCTAGTTAAACATTATTCTTTTAAATAAATAAAATAAATACAATGATTATTACAATTTTCCAAAAGAGGTTACTTTAATTTAAATATTGTCGTCTACAACAAAAATTTTAATCGATTACCAGTTGAGGAGGACATTGTTTCACATGGACGAAAAGAATAAAGTCGGTGGGAGAATTTTACATCCGACCGAGAGAGGTTTCGTTGTTCATTTTGGCTTTTTCCATCCACTTTGTAAATAGCCTTTATTGTTGGAGGATTAGGGGTGTGTACGCAACATGTACACGCCGTATCAGCGAAAGAAAGGAATGGTACAGATTTAGTCATCGTCAAACAAAGAAATGGAATTTTCCCTCCGCATATTTTTAATTATCGATGCCTCTCGGGTACCTATGTGTTTATTAAAGTTTAATGAAATGCTTGTTGAGATTAATGAAACGTTCTCGGAACATTTTCGAGGCAGTACATTAACCAACGTGTTATGCCGCGAGTATGCCAGTTGTAAATATTTCAATTTCTTCGAACGAATGATGGAAAAGTGTCAGGCGAATTCCTGGAATTTCCTTTTATAATCTCAATATTGAAAAATGGAGTTTAACAAAAACTGATTAACGATAATGGATGAATAGTGATAATTCGTAATAAGTTTCCCTTCGTGGAAAAGTGCAACGATTTTTCGGTTGGAATTTTATGAATTTACAGAGATGAAAAATATTTAATATAAAAATTTGCGTTCCTTATTATATTACAAGCTTCTTCTCTCATTGCATGGTGATTGGACGACAAATCATGATTTTACAGATTTAGAGCGACGCATCTTTACAGATAACAATTTTGGAAATTTTAAAAGCTTTCTGTTCTTTTATTGTAGAGATAAAAATCTTAGAATATCGTGTTATATTTTATGTATTATATACTGTGTTACGTTTATATTTTTTGTACGCTTGCTCTTTTATGTTATTAATTATATTGTTAATAAAAATTTTTACAATTGTATTATATGTATCATTTATATTATTTATACTCGTATTCCTCTTGCATTATAATAATTTTATAAAATTCGCAAGGATATATTTTTCAAGTGACAAAAATTCCAAAATTTGTAATCTATATCATATCATTCCTTATGTATTTACACACGTATTATTTTTTATTATTATACCCGCATTATCATTTTTTAAGTACTATTTTTTAAATTGTTTGTATTCTTGCACATTAATTATATAACCATTATATTATAAGCTCTCTTTATGTCATATGATAATATTAACTTTCTATATATAAACTATGTATTATCTATAATATTAACTTCCTATATATAAACTATATATTATCAATAATATTAACTTCCTACATATAAACTATATATTATCTATAATATTAACTTTCTATATATAAACTATGTATTATCTATAATATTAACTTCCTATATATAAACTATATATTATCAATAATATTAACTTCCTACATATAAACTATATATTATCTATAATATTAACTTTCTATATATAAACTATCTATTATAGTTATCTATAATATTAACTTCCTTTAATATTATTATAGCTATCTATAATATTCACTTCCTATGAAAACTTTCTCTATATTATAAACCTCTTTCTATTTCACTTTAATTTCTCTCTTCCCTCTCCAAATTTCGCACTTCACTCATCCATCCTTCTACTATTGAAACATCACTCCCATTTTCCATGATTTCTGTATCACCTTGATAATCGACATTGTACATTTATAAATGGGCAATCACCGTTCTAACAACAGATAAATGACAAGACAGTGAAAGAAACTGCGTTCCAGCTTCCAGGACAGGCGGATCAAACGACGACTTTGAAATCCGACTGAATTTGAAAAAAAATAGAACGCAACGACGAGCACGGGTGGAGGTGATCCTTTTTTTTCTTTTTTTACTTTACGACTCGTGCGATTCGCTTCGACAACCTGTTTCGCCCCACCAAGGTAGGGATTTGCATACACGTCGCAGGTGGCATTTACGTTCGTCTGATTTTACCCGCGAATTGTAGTTCGCGCGGCAGTCATGTGCGCTGCGTGCATCTGAAACAACGTTACACTCTCGGTTTTCTTACAGTCAGTCTCCTAACTTTTGTTTCCTAGTGCAGGCTCAAATCACTGTCAGCGCGCAACCACCTTTCTCCTACCCTCCCACTTTTGTTTCTCCCTCCATCTCACCCTTTTCGTTTTCTTCATTCTCTTCTCTCGCGAAAGGACAGATCGTTGTTTCCTTTTCTCCTTTCTTCCTTTTTTGGGGCGATTTTGTGTGTGTTTGTTGTTCCTTCGCTTCGACAGAAAATTCAAAGGTGGAAAAACAAGGAGATATTTAATGAGTTCGTTGGTGAAGTGCAGAGGTAAGTATACTGCGAATAAGTAGTATTCCACTTTGGTGGAATTCGACACTTGTTGCATCTGCGAATTTGACAGTGAGAGAAATTTTGAATTTTAAAATTACATCCATAATTTTTTAGCGTGTTACCGATGATATTAGATTTTTTGATACGGGATTTGAACGTGAAGATATTTTAATGAAATTTTAATTGACGATTCAAGTTGTCGAGATTCTGAAGTTCATGAGGGATGATTTAGATCTTTTTTGACAATTCTTTAATAGATTTAAATTGTATTAGCGATAATAATTAGGTAATAACAATATTATTTCATAATTCTAAATGATTACATATTAAATCTGTTCGTATGTAATTATGAAATTTAGCAATATTGAATTAATTCCTTCGTGAGGAATTAATTTCTAAATAATATAAATACTAAATTCATAAATATTAACATTTTAAATCGTCGAAATTCTCAAAAGTTCGCTAATTTTAATCGATCTTACGAATGTCATAAGCATTGAAATTTTCTTAACTCAGTAGATTAGGAAGTATTTGAAAAATTATTTAAATGACGAAACAATCCAGAAAGTTGATATTTATTTGAAATCACGTCACCGATTTTAACGAGCTTGAAACATGCTGTGACAAGGTGATTATTTTGAACAATGTCTCCCTGCACATGTTGTCACCCCTCGGCCTCTGGGATATTCGCATAATACTGTCGATACCATTATAATAAACCTAACCTAACCCAAACGCATACGCACACGATATGCAAAAATCAGCTGACTTCTTCGTAGTTGCATATCGGTTAACACTAATGTTGGGGCGATACATATAATATTTCTCGAAAACAAAAGATAAGAATTGGGTTTAGGTTGGATTGTAATTTGTCAATACTGAGACATACACTGTCACGGATGCATAATTACGAGCAGAATTCATTATTTCGGTAACCAAACGATGACGACACTGAGTACAGGGAAAAGTACTGTTCAGAATCATGCTCCTGATAAGTAATATATTTCAAAGTCGTCGAAATACACGATGTGATCGTCATTACCAAGTAATTAAGTTTAACTGATATTTAAAAGAATTAAAAAATTAAAATGTCATATTGAAGGATTTAATAGATGAGGACTGAAATTTATTGGTTAATCCTTTAAACGTTCTATTTTTTTTAATCTTTAACTTTAATTTTTTAAATTTTTGTTTTATTTGTTTAACAATCAAGCATTGGTGTGCTTAATTACTTTTAGGCGACGACGAGTACACAGTAAATGCACCTACTGTAAAATTCTTTTACCTAAATTATTTGTAATAACAATTTACCTAAATTATTTTTAATAATAATTTTTTTACTTAAATTATTTTTAATAACAATTTTTTTACCTAAATTATTTGTAATAACAATTTTTTTAGCTAAATTATTTTTAATAACAATCTTTTTACCTAAATTATTTTTAATAACAATTTTTTACCTAAATTATTTCTAATAATAATTTTTTACCTAAATTATTTTTAATAACAATTTTTTTACCTAAATTATTTTTAATAACAATTTTTTTACCTAAATTATTTGTAATAACAATTTTTTTACCTAAATTACTTTTAATAACAATTTTTTACCTAAATTATTTGTAATAACAATTTTTTTACCTAAATTATTTGTAATAACAATTTTTTTACCTAAATTATTTGTAATAACAATTTTTTTACCTAAATTATTTGTAATAATAATTTTTTTACCTAAATTATTTGTAATAACAATTTTTTTACCTAAATTATTTGTAATAACAATTTTTTTACTTAAATTATTTCTAATAATAATTTTTTTACCTAAATTATTTGTAATAACAATTTTTTTACCTAAATTATTTGTAATAACAATTTTTTGACCTAAATTATTTGTAATAATAATTTTTTTCACCTAAATTTTACAATAAATAGCAAAAGCAAATTTTTTTTTACATGACGAGTATACTCGACATAAACACTTAAGGGATTAAACTGTTTGAAATAAAATTGCGAACGTGTGCAACTTGTGAAATTCAATACAGCCAGAGACAAACGATTAAACGACAAGAGTTACGTCAAAAATGTTGCACGATCTTTGGAAATTTCATCTGGCTCGAACATTTTCACGCGCTCGGTGTGAAAGATCGTACCCACTACGAGTTCTCGAAGCGACCGTGCCCACGTCGATGGAAAACTGAAAAAAAACTGAAACGAACTGATCGTTCTGGAAACACGAAAATGTGGAAACGGATGTCGCAAACGCGACACAAGATAAGTTAGCGTGGAATTAACACATGAGTATTGTTTCTCCTTCCGTTTATCACGTTTGTCATGAGCCCGGTCTGCGAACAGCGAAGAAATCACGTATTGCGTGCGTCTCGAATTGTTTCAAAAGTCACGTAAAATTTTCACTTCCTCTCCTCGTATCGAATTGACGCGTAGAACGCTCGCATGCATGTATCAGGCAAATTTCATTTCAAAATGAAAGGCGACAGAAAATGAAACAATGAACTGATACTTTGAGTAATTTATCGTTATTATTTTAGAAATGTAGGGATAAAGTAACTTTGTTCAGCATGAGATTTCGAAATAGTTTATGGTCTGAGTTAATTCGATTAAAATTCAAGTAAAATAACGAATATTAATTACGATCGAATAAAATATTTGAAGAATGATTATTTAAACAGTGCATCGTCTTGTTATTTTGAAATAATCCTGCGTTAGTTTGTTTGAACAAACGAATGATTTTTCTGGATGTTATTTCATTGTTTGGCTATCAAACATAAGTGTCAAAATAGAACGACGTGTTATTTAATCATTTTTCAAATATTTTATTCAAATAATCTCCAAATCTCAGCCACACTTCGCGAAAATGCAAAATGTGTTCGTCGGATGTTTTTATTTCTTTAAATAATCCAGTTGTGTTCAACAGAGAGATGTATGAATGTACTAAACAATTTCTTGTATTTCAAATATTTAGCTTGAAAGCTTGAAATTAAATTACGAGGCAAAAAATAGAAAAATTCTGACAAAATTTCAGAATGGAATTAAAATTGACAATTAATGGAACAAATACGGTGCAGAATAAGTACAGTTCATTTGCAGATCAATATTTTCAAGAATTAGAAATAATTTAAAAAATAGAGCCTCGGTGAAGAATTTCGTATTCTAAATGTTACACGAAACGCTGCATTATTTTATATATTTCTTCATATTACGTGCACTCTGCACAATATCACACGTTTCTTGGAAAATTTTTTATGAATGCATAAAAGTTTGCGATTTAAGAGCATTTGCGAGTATTTGTAGAGATTATCGTTTCTTCAAATGTATTTAACAATCTACGCACATAAATGTCAATGCTTTATAAATAAAAATTCAGTTCTTTAAAAATTAGCTCCTTTTCAAGGAAGGTGTGTATTTTTTGAAAAATAAAACTTCAATCATCAAATTACAAAATACGACAGAAATCTGTTCAAAGTCTGATGATCTCAAATGCTTTCATTAAAACTGTTTCACTGCTTTTTCGTCTTCTGAATATTTTTTTCTAAAAATATCCACAGAAATGTATGAGCTCATACCAGGTTTTGGTTAGTATAATTATGTACAATATTATATATATAATATTTTATAATTATTTATATATATATTAAATATTTAATAATTATATATATATTATACATATAATATTTTTTAATTATATATATATTAAATTTGGCTATTATTTGAATAATAATTTTCGAAAATGGTGAACTGAATAATATATCATCTCATTTAGCTGTTTTTTTCTTAATCATTTTTTGATAACTATTCGAAACGATGATCACTTCGTGGATTTCGACAACTTTGAAATATGTTGTCAGGAGCATGATTTTGAACAACTGTTTCCTGTGCTCAATGTCGTCATCGTTCGGCTTTGGTTTCCAAAATATTCGCAAAAAAAAAAAAGAAAAAAAACTGTCACTATCGCTATAATGAATTCTGTTTGTAATTATGCATCCTTGACAGTACATGTGTCAGTATTGACAAATTACAATCTCACCTGAACCCTTAAAATTCTTATCTCTTAGTTTAACTGCCATATGTATCGTCAACATTGGCGTTGATCGATATGCAACCACGGCCGATTTTTGCATATCGTGCGTGTACGTGTGTTTAGGTTTGGGCTAGCTTATATTTTGTTATTCGTTACAACGTATGCCATCATAATTATGTATAAATGATATCGACAGTATTTTGTAAATATCTTGGTAACATGTGTGGCAAAAAATTGTGCAAAACAATTATCTTGACAACATATTCGAAGCTCGTCAAAATCGGTCAAAACCGAATAATTATTAAATTAATTTTTCTAAATTATTTTTAGTTATTTAAATGTTTGTTCAAACAACTTCTCAAATACCTAATTTCTGATTCTCAAATACAGATTTCAGACAATCTCGTGTCAGATTATTTGTTACCTTATCCGAATAATCAAATGAACTTAAATAAGAAGTTATTTAGAAAATAATCTTTTCACACTAAGTGACACGCTGAATTACTTTTGAATCTCACGCTAAATGACACACTAAACTACTTTTCCCACGTTATTGCTGAAAACAACAATAATAGATTACTCGAAATAATTCATTATCTCAAATCGTTATTTATTTCATGCCAAGTTCGAAAATCAATCTGTTTTCTTTGTTCTGCTTTGGTATACATTAAAAACTAAAAATACGAAGAACTCTAAATGTTGAACGTTTCGTCGTGGCACGCTAAATGTTATTTCGTTCTCTTGTCACTTTTTCATTAGACCGTTTAGTCGATGCTGTATATGGTTGTTGACTGAATTGAACATACGTTCGAATGTGATGTAACGTAATCGGTATTCAAGTACGTAAGAATTATGGTAATTCGCCAACGCGGTTTCAGAAATGCGACAGCGATACCATGTGATTTTAAATGATAGATAATTGAACGCCAATTATCGAACGAATATATTGAATCAAAAATTGTTTGCATCACAAAGAAAAAAAAAAAAACTAAATGTGCTTTATGGAAATACGTATGTACACTTTGTCACTACGTTCATTTTTCAATCGAATTGTAAATACCGTGTATTTCATATCGTGGTTTTCACAATTGCTAGACATTAAGAGATGAAGCGGATAGACAAATTGTTGATTCAATCATTTATTAACGAAATTTACTTGACTTTGCCAAAGCGAGAAATAACGCGAAAATAAATATTCTTTTTACGATCGCTATTACAGTTCACTTCGTTACCGATACAAAAATCTCAATCAATTGTACAATGATCCCTCGATTTACTTTTCGTACGTAGTAAACAATCGTATCGTGAACACGTTACTTTTTTTATGCGCGATATTAACTTACGTGACTCCGTTTTACGGTGTCAGAGAATGTATTCTTTCGCAATCTTTATTGAATTTGTTATATACAGTTATACACAGTGTCAAGTAATGAAAACAATCGAACATTTGTAGAAATATTTTACAAACATATTATGTGTATTATGCGAAACATTTTGAAATTTCATTGACAGTATAATAAGATACGAGTGTCACGATTGTACTAACAATGTTTGAGACAAATCTAAATGTATATGTACATATAGAAATTATTGTAGGACAATTTTTGTCTTTCGATAACCAGTTACCGGGGTTATATATATATGTATATGCTTAATCCTAATCATATTTTTTAATAATTACATTTTTCGCACCTTCTGTGGGCAATCTGGGTCCACTAATTTTTTTACTGGTTTTGACTTTAAAAAAATCTGAAAAAATTCTGAGGTGTTTACTGAGGTCTCTAGTCTAATATAAAATTGGTCCTTGAATCAAATATTTGGCAAAAATAAATATTCACTTGGTAGAAATCCAAGAGTGAGATTTAACAACGGATCGAATCGAATATTAATCTTTTACTGAATATATATCTACAACACATATCTCACAACTCCAATACATATGTACGTATACATATTGGTTTCAAATTTTATCAATATAAGCATAACAATCGCGTATCGTTGCTAATTAAATTTGGAACAAAATATCTCACAAGTTCCCTGTGTTCTACTTTCACTATATTACTCAGTACTATATTATTCAATAAATTTTTACCCAACTATGCTAATTAATTTCAGATCCAACATCGATAACAATAAAATTTATTTTATTTCTTCTGAATTCTCATTATTACCTTTTATTTTATGAAAGTATGTCAAATAGATTATAAGAATAGGTTATTCTTATAATTAAATAAATATTACTAATTTATTTAATTCACACATTTAAAATTCTCATGAAAAACCGATTTTTGTATTGTAAAATTTCAAGTGACTACATTAGTAAGTAAAGGGCAGTGGTAAAAATTAACTGTTTGAGATATAGCAAGTTGAAATAAATATATACTTTCTCAGTACGTTGCAATATTTTTCCACCCACCTTGAAAAATTAAAATAATTGAATATACAAAGATTTATGTTACGTCGTTTATTTAATTGGGGATTTCCCAATTGGGATGTTATTAATCTATCTTTCTAGTTTTGCTAATGTTACACGTTTAATAATTGAAATAGTCTTATTTTTATATATCTTGTATTAAAATACAGTTTCTGTGCGACTTGGAACTTTTATTGATATAAATTTATGCCTCAAAATGTCAAGTAATGAAAATTCAAGCGGGAATGTTTAAATTAAATAATCTAGCTTTTACATTATTTTACGTTGCTTAATTTCGAAAATTTCTAATCTAACTTAATTACTAATTTCCATCTAAATTCTTGCATATATAATGCAAATTACTATAATCATCTACTTGATTAAATTTCTCCAATCGGATTCAACTCAACTCAATTCAATCGGAATCAAATCTTTTCAATTCAGTTTGAATTAAATCTTTTCAAAATTTAATGTATCATTAAATAACGATTAACTATCGTAAAAATACGTGACGACCCCAACTCGAAACGTACGCAACAAACGTGTTAAATCGATATTTTGGTTTCCGTGATATAAGTTTGTTGAATTTAAGAAACGAATCAGATTTGAGGATATGAATAAAATTCACATGTGTATCTAAATTTTCAGGGAATTTCAATTCGAATAATTTTTCCTTTTTTACAGTTTGCTCGTAGAAATTGATCGAATTTTAATCGCGCAGAATTTGTTTCAACGTTTTATAATATTATAGCGCATGTGACGTAACGTATTTTTTTTCGTTTAGAATGTATATTTGTTTTTATAAGCATTGGTATAAATTCTGCATTTATTGCTGTTTCTATCAATCACAATTGGAACTGTCTATGCATATAATTAATTATGATTCAGTATTCTTCCACAAGCTGTCGTGAAACAGAATGTTAAATATCGTAATTACACCACTTCAAATGAAAACATTTATTCATGGCTGATAAGCGTTGCTTATCATCGCGCCACCTTTTTTTAAACAGAACGTGCGTGAAAATGTGCATCGAGATAAATCTTAATTATGAATAAGAATGCGTGCTAACGTAACAATATATTTCGGTTTTACTAAGCGAATAATTGATCAAGTTCACGAATAATGTACTGGCAAGGTGATTCAAACAGATGTAAAATAAAACATAGAAAGAGAAAACTATACAGTATTTCCATGCAATACACCATTAATTGCAAAGTGATACTAACAAAACCAAAATGTACAAAACGTACGAAGGAAATAATATACAAAGCAAATAAATTAAAATTGTTATTAAGATTCGATCCTGAGATGTACGTATGTTCATTCATTGCTGTTGGTAAATACGAGTCCACGTTATGGAATTTTGAATTATTTAACGCCATTTGCCTTTAGAACTTTCTTTCTTTTTTTTTTTTTTTTGTTCGTCACTGTATCATTATTTGCAAGGTAATTAATTAAAATAAAGGTGAGATAAAATAGGAACGTCATATCATCTCTTACAAGGCAATTAAAATAAAAGCGAAATAAACTACAAGAATGTGAAATATAATAAATATAATAAATTTTTCTTAAAATATAAGATAAAAGTAAAACTAAAATTATAACATTATTCCAAATATTTAATTTACAAGAATTCGGGAAATATCAAACACAAACTGTATGTGCTGATAAATTGCCTGTATAGATACATCAAATTAACGAACTATCACCAGTGTAAACAATATGTATGTACAGATTCTGCTTGGATCACACTATCGTTCAGTTAAGCACTCTTCGTCATCATTTCACCATTAAAATTTACCACGGTGTCGCAGTGTTTAATTTTACATTCTGCCATCAGTTCGAAATTATTTGCATTCTTTCTTTATTAGAAAGAAGAGATATCGCTACATTATTACATGATTTAATTGCGTTCGCAAGTATCTTCAAATTTGTGAAAGAAAAAACTTTTCCAATTTCGTACTGATGGCAAAGAATAGTTCAGTTTATAGATTTACCAAAGTGATCAGTGAAACGTATTTATAGATTCAATAAAGATTTAGTATAGATAGAGTATTTATAGATTTATAGATAATGAAGATTTAATAAAGTATTTATAGATTTATAGATTTAATAAAGCGATCAAAAGTGAAAATCTGTTGCTAATTAACGTAATAAATATCATCTCTTACCACAGCGTGTTAATAACATTTGCACAAGTCGTGTTTAGTTGAAGTAACAAAACTGCTGATCAAATATAATAAACTAACCAATATTAAATTTACAAATTATTAAATTCCATATTTATAAACAAATTACATTTACCAAAAAAAAAATAAATAAATAAATTTTGAACCATTCGGTTATTATTTTTCAATTGAATTTTAATCATACATAATAATAATTCACTGGTTAAATAATGGTGTTCAAACAATTCTTCCGTTTGTTTTCCATGTTCAAATACAAATATTTAGAACGTACGTTACTTTGCTATTTCGTAATATTAAGAATAATGTGCAAGATGTTCGTGAAATCGTGGTACAATTAACCAGAGTGTAATTAACATTAAGCAACAATAAGTTAATAAAAAGAAATAACAGTTTTCTATTCGAGACTCCGTTCAAGAGAGTCGAGTTTGAATATTTGTCACTCATTCTTGAATTTGGCTAATTCTGGACTGAACAGAAATAAATAATCAACATTAGAACAACCAAACCGAATTCAAGATTTTCCTTTTCTTAAAAGACTGAAATATTTTAAATATTTTAAATATCTTTGTCTAAATTAATATTGATTTCTGGTTAAAAAGAAACGTGATTGTATAAATCCATGTATTATCATTTAAATGATTTACCTGTAGAATATTTTGATAGGTATTAAAAGTCGGTTGAAGAAGATTATTCTTCATGTGAAAATAACTGGAAAATATAAAATTTTCACATTTCCCTAAAAATTTGTTAAATTTGTTAAATTTGCTAAAACTCTTGCTATTTCGTTAAAAAACTGTTCCAGAAACAGAATTTTACTTATCCATTATTTGTATCAATTCACGCCAAATTCAATTAATCTTGATTTTCAATTTCCAAACTTAATTTTCTCAAGTGAAAGCGAAGTCTTGAGTGAAAAAATGTTATTCTTTCTCCTCGACTTACTTTTGCATATAAAATCATTTTTTGAACTATTTTAGGAGTACATTTATAAATTGTGGATTTTTATCCAAATTAACGATACAATTGAAAAGAAAAATAAAAAATTATTTCATGTATCAATATAATATTATAGAAAACATTATACCTTTTCATACTATGTATACTATATGAAATTTTATTATTTTATCAATTTTATATCATATGAAATTTTGCACTTTGAAATCTTTTATAAAAAATTGGAATTCCAATGATATGTAAACCTTATCTTGAAATATTAAGAATCGTGTATCACTATATCTTATTGCAGGTGAAGACGTAAAGTCTGAGGAGCCTGGTCCTGTAGATTTCGAACGAGCAATAACTCATTCTGGTGAGCACCTGTGATTCTTTTTTTTTTTTTTTTATTTATAACGACGTACCATTCTCCACGAAACACTGTTACTCATTCAGATTAAAGAACAGAGACGCGTAAAAATTTCAGACGTCCCAAACGATTATGTATTCCAGTTTTATCTTTCAAACCTGCTAAATCATAAATGACGCATACCAAGTATATAAAAAGAGAATAAATATTTATTCTCTTAGTGCATGTATTATAAAGTTCCAAGAACTTGACTTATCCATTTTTTCATTTTTGAAAGGGAACGTTTAGAAAATAAATAAAACTTTTCGGTGAAATTTTGTCTATACAAAGATTTTCTGAGATATCGCACCAAAAACGAGTAGAGTTTTATAAGAATGAAGAAATAGTTGAAAGTCAATGGACAGAAGGTATGAAAAAGAAGAACTTTGAATGCAATTTATTGTTGACAATTGTCTTTCTAAATATTTTTAAGACGATCTGTCTAATTTAAAATTATATATTAAAATATTATATTTATATATTAAATTTATATATTAAAATACGCGAAAAATAGAGATTCACATAAGAGAAACTCTATTGTATTATGTTTAAGATGGTAGACCAAAGAAATAAAAGACGAACTTCCAACGATTTAATTTCCGTTTAATTCTTTATTTAATTTATATTTATTCTAAGATTTAATTTAATTTTTATATCTTTTCGATTGTCACGAGGAATTAAACATTCAGAGTTAAAATGCTATAAATCAGAATGTAAAACTTTAATTGGTTACTGATTAACACTACTGATTAGAATTACCGACGATTAAACCACACAACCTCCATCAAAAACATTGAAGTAAGACGAAGTAGGAAACCTTTGCAATATAATTTTACGCAAACTTTTATTTATTTTATTTCACGAAAAATCATTTAAATCTCGAACAGTACATTGCTCTATATCTACAAAATTAGAGACTGATCATTTTCACTTGTTAGTTGTTCTAAATTCTAAATTTTGATTCAAATCATCCCGATGTGTCCTGTATAGGCAGGATGGTATTTTATTAAAAAAAATTGGTCGACAGGCTATGGAAAGTTCAATTATTTATTGCTGTTGGCCGTGTTGCCCGCCAGTTTCTCCAGCATTTTCTCATCGTCGGCGATGTCGTATGTGTTACCATCGGCCGAATGCGACCTGAACCTCACCATGTTCGACAAGGGTCTACTCAACTCGATGACGTTCGCAGGTGGTATATTCATTTATTGGCGTGATCACGTAACCGCGACTGTAATTACAGGTTGAGCTTAAGACACAGAGAGTCAAAGCGCGCATTTGGTACGCTTCGAGTTTCTGGTTAGAACACGCACGGTGTACGCAACGGACATGGTAATTACATGACACACTCTTGTAATTCATCGTGCGTTGGCCACGTGGCCAACAACGATCTCGAGCGACGATGAATCGCGCTCGAGATCGGCGAGTGATCATTCGACTCGTCGCTTAAACTTTAAGGGGTTAGGCTACCGTGAGTGCGTGAAATTCCAAAACAGCAATCTTTTACAACTTTTTCCTCCTTTTCCTCTTTTTTTTTTTTTTTAAATAAAAGAATGAAATTAAAGAAAAACTTTTATTAATTAAAGGACATATTTTATAAAATAACCGCGCTGATTTTATATCAATTTTATATCTTTATGAATATAATTCACTATTTAAGTGTTTAATCCTTATAACAATTGATTTATCTATAACATATTGAATAAATATGCCAAAAGTTGTGTTTTTTAATTTGTAATATGCTTCTTATTCACTGAACCTTTAGATTTCTAGTGACTTCAACCAGTCAAAAAATTAAAGAAATTGAATTCGTCTGTTAAATATCACAATAGGTACTCCACTTTGAATATTTTATATACTATTGAACACAACATTTTGGAGCTTCAAATTTTTCAAAAATGCAGAAACATTGACAGTCTAAAAGTAATAAATGAAGTTTACATGATAGAAACATGGATCATGTAATTGAAAAATTATCTATAGAAATAAATATAAAATACAAAATCAAATTGAAGAATTTGTATAGAATTCAAGTAACGAAATAATTATTTTTGAAATGTTTCAATCAAATAGTGCCCAAACCTGATTTTTTCTTTTTAACTCAAATCTTCAACCGATCTCCGCAAAGTGGGATTAAATTCCAGTCATTTTATAATAAAAAAAAAATATATATATATACAAATATTATTCAGGACTTATGTAAAGAATTTATTCCAAATTTTCCTTTAATTTCGTTCTCTTCAAAGAAAAACATTGCAAAAGAGTGTTGTGAATTTTATACATACAAAATGTTCTAAACCCTTGAAAACTACTTCCGTCTTTATTTACAATAACGTAATTTAGATTGCCGTTCGTTTATCCAGGTAAGAGAGTAAGAATTCGAAATCGGGACTGAGATGTTGGAAATGTTTTCGAGAAAAGAACAAAGTTGATTGTTTTCTGGCCTGTTTGGAATTCTGGTCAATCGGCAGTAGGAAAGAACTTTCATTGATTACGACAGAAATCGTGATACACTCTCAAAGATGAAGAAATATTTTCGAAATTATTAGATCTTATCCTTTCTTCGTGATTCTAGTCTTTCTTTTCGGCTTAGTTTTCATACAAAATCACCCTATACAAAATGACGCACTACACGTCAATTTGTATAAAAACGAATCGTACGGCGTAAGAATTGTGAAAAAAACAAACTTATCGTTTCTCTGTTACTAATTGACAACATTTGTTGATAATGCCACGTAGAATGCTACCTCCGATAAAATTTTCTAATAAATAAGCTTTGCTCGTATCAGCGAATGGTAAAGAAGAAATTATAATCGTGATAACAACAGAAACAAGCAGAAGAGATACGGAAAGTCTCACGGAAACATCAATGTTTATATCAAACATAACCACTATAAAATTGATTTATAATACGTAATACCTATGCTCGTATGTTTGGAACAATTTCAATAATGATTCTGACTTAGAACGAGATTCTTTCTTACGAGAAAATTCTCACGTTCTTTATTTCTGATTCATTTTCAAGTAGAAGAATCGTCGATCTTTGTCGTATCACGATTTATATCAAAATTTTCAATTATTTTAAAAAGTGTTCAATTATTTTAATCGATTGTGTATCTTATTACAGGGAATAATTATATTGCACGTGTATATTTTTTGAAAGTGAATTTCAAAATTCTTTCCCCTAATCTTCTACCTTTTGATTAATGAAATATTTCTACTAACTGGAAATTTCCAAAAAATACAAATCCTCCACTCATATCCCCGATAATTTCTTTGAATCAAAAAATTGAAATTCGTAAATATAACCGCCGTTTGTATTAATATGTGTATCCCTGTTATGCGTGCTCTGATATTGAAATAAATTGTACAAAAGAGCTTGTAGCAATTAAAAGAAGGAGTATTAACAAATATCACTGCCAATAAAAATGTTAATAAATGTCAACTGCGTGATATTATGTGTTTATTATCGAAACGTGACTCTTATGGTTGCCCAATCATATTAATACAAATAACACATTAATTATATTAAATAAAAACATAGTATAGTATATGAATATAATATAGATATTAATATAAATAAATAAAAATATCTATTAAAATAACAAAATAGTACAAAACTTCTACAATGAGAGTTTTAATAGGTTCTACATAAGTAATATTCTTTACAAGCAACTATTATCTCAAACATCCTACCAAGAAAGAAATTGATAAATTATTAAATTTAAAAGATGTACCTTTTCTTTTTGTTTTTCCAACTTTTTCTGTATGATTTGTTTTAATGTCAGAGCATAGAAAGATGGACAGACACACTGATACAAACTAGCTACCTAAAATATAATCTAATTTATATCAATGAAGTATATATATTATTAATCAATTAAGAAATCCAACTTCCCAACTATCGTTGAAAATTTGGCTGATTTCAGGTATGATCAGCACCTCATTTTTCTGGGGATTCATGACCGACACGTTCGGTCGTAAGAAGATAATGTTTTATGGTTACATGTTCACCGGAATAATGAGCCTGGCGACATGTTTCTCGCATACATCGTGGCTATTAATATCGTTCAAGTTCCTCGATGGCGTTATGTGAGTTGATTGAACGATCGAACTAAAAACTTTGATACGACGAATGAAGATAAAAAAAAAAAAGTCGAAACTCGTATATAATAGTTTAACTTGATATACAAAAGTAAATAGAAAAGTATTGTACGAGTATTGAAGAATTTTTATGTGGACAGAGAAAAAAAATTTCAAAGAAGAAAGAAAATTCTCAAATTTTGATTAAAATAATACAACTCGTCATGTTTACAGAAGCAACGTGTATTTTGAAGTACGTTATCAATTTTTAGATGCAAAATCGAAGTCTTGATTTTATATTGCACTCAAACTTTAAATATAAGTACTTATACTCCTTTTATACGCTGAAAATATACATATATTTTATTATTATATTGTTTATTATTATATTTTATTATATGTTACATAAAATACTTTGAAATTTTATTAACATGGTAATGAAAGATGATTATTCAGTATAATAGTCTCACATTATACTATTAATAAAATTTCAAAAATTTCTAGAATAAAATAATTTCTTTAAATACTTTAAAGGTATAATAGTATTCAAATACTTTCAGGGGCAACTCTATAGCAAAGTCGATTCTTAGAAATATATACACCGATTTTCTTGAACTTAATCAACTTTGATAACAAGTTTTCAACATTCGCAGCATATCCGGTCCGTACGCCGCACTTATGTCATATTTGGCAGAAATACATAATGATACGCATCGATCTCGAACCTACATGTGGCTAGGGGTGTTTTTCTCGCTTGGAAACATTTCTCTACCATGTAAGTGCCCCTTAACCTTTAACTGTTATCATTAGATCGCATTAAAGACATAATAATTTAACCTTTTTAACAGACAAAGTTAATTCACTATTGAAAAATACTCCTCCAAAACGATATATAAAATTTTCCAATTTTCTAACGATTCATCGTTCTTGATTGGAAGATTGAAAGATAAATTGTTTGATTTTGAAATTTTTAATTTAATCTAACTTTATTATTCATTTCAATCACGGGGAATATAAAGTACCCAATAAAATCAAATACTTTAAATTTTAGCAATCTGACATAATATTGTAGTCATCTATAATGCTACAATAATCTAGTTGCTGTTTAATCCTGCTTTTGTATCTCTTTGACACGTTTACACAGCTTTACGAACTATTTCTTTATCGATAATTGAATTGACTCACAGAAAAAAAATTTGTCCAACGTGATATAGCAACTTCTTTCCCATCTTTGTCAATAAATTAATATTAACGAGATAAATAACATTCACGTCTACAACATAAAAAATGTACAACTACAATAAGTCGATCTTCTGCTTTTAGACTGCACGTTCTTATGCAAATTCATATTTTTAAGAATATAATTAAAAAAAAAAGAAATCAAATCCTAGTAGAAAAAGTTTACAGGAAGCGCTAGAATCAATTAATCTTCAATAACATTTCTTACTTCTAGACTTCTTATTTCTAGATTCATATCTTCCAGAGTGTAACTAAAAATGTCGAATCTCGGTAATCACATTCATCCTCGTGTTCATGAAGGAGACTCGAGATTCATAAAACAACCCTCATATTCACAATGCTCGCTTTCAGGTATCGCGTGGTTGATCATACCACAAAAGTGGACGATTAACACCGGAAGCGGGGCTATGGAGATCAATTCGTGGCGTGTGTTCTTGGCAATCTGTTCGCTGCCGGAGTTTCTTGCCTGCCTGGCGCTATTCGCGTTCCCCGAGAGCCCGCGTTTCCTTTTACTGAAAGGCAGAAGGGAAGAGGCGCTCGAGGTTTTCAAGAAGATATATTCGGTGAATACCGGCAAGAATCCAGACACGTACCCGGTAAGCAATCTTCTTTCCCACAGAGAAAGAAACCCACCGAGTCAATGCGTTCGATTAAAAGCGACGTTCACTTCCAGGTAAAGGACATCGAGGACGAGTATTCCGTGAAATCAACGCGTGACAATATAAAGGACGAATTGCGTTCCTGTTGGCAACAGATCAAACCACTCTTTCTGTCGCCGAACATCTTCAAACTCATCGCGATAGGCATGATTCAACTGGGTGCCACGATAGGGTCAGATCGATTGGACTTTCCTTCGAAATATATTTCCTACACGCTGAACACTCTTTGAACAGTTCATGCCACGCAGAATGTATTTCAAGAGTCGAATGTTCCCGAGTGATTTTAATTGTCGAACAACAATTGTCGCAACCGCGAACGAGATATCTCGCAATGCAATATCGTTCGCGTATGTTAAAGCGAAAAGCAATATCGTTTTTTTTCTTTGTGCGTCATTTTGAAATCAATTGTCGTTTAACTGCGCCGACTAAGTACTGTTGGTGTTATTTTGAAGCTCTGTTCATTTATTATTTGCTATACAACTGCACCTCTTCGATCTTTAGCCTTGACATTTTTTACTATCTGTAAAAATAAAGAAAATGAAATGAAAACAGTAACAATATGAACAGAGTTTGAAAATAATACCAACAGTACTTAATCGGCGCAGTTGCACGATAATTCGGTTTGAAAGTGACGCACAAAGAAACGACATTACTTTCCGCTTTATCTAATATTATTATCAGGATAAGAATTTTAATTTGAGGAAAAATCAATTCACGAAACTTCATAGCAAATAATAAGTGAAACGCATGTTGCTTTTAGGAACAGTTTTGTTTGTATATGATATAATTCGAAGCATAAACACATAAAGTTGCAATACAATTTCCAAAAAATAATTATTATGTTCTTTATACAATACACGTCTAGTCAGTTGAGTTTTTCACGAGGCGTTGATTTTTCTTCGAATCAGAACTCTCGTTTTGAATGAAGAATCGGTATTGTATCGCGAGATACGTAACTAGTTTCACGATTATGTCGAAAAAGGTAGACCAATGTTGAAATTTCAATTTATAGATCAAACTCGATCAGACTATGGATGCCACAATTATTCACAATGATGGAACAATTCAAGAACGATTATCTAAAACATGAATATTCGAGCTCCCAGCCGCACTTCTGTTACATGCTAGGCCAACAAGGGACCAGTCATAATTCCTCAACAAGTTTCACAAACGAAACATTAAACGTTGCCCACACATGCGTACCGGTATTACAATAATTTACTAACTGCAGTTGGATGTGAACTTCAAATAGGAATCCATAGCACATTTTCGTCAAAACTGAATCTCGATAAGTCGATTATTTTATGTTGGCGAATAACCAATACCAAATGTCTCAAACGTGTTTCAGATCCTTATTTGAGGTTTCTTTTTTTATTAATTCTTTTATTCTTCGTTCAAACGTACTTTTTTAATTTTTACACGATCGTAGAATAAATTAAACACAGAAATGTTCGTACCCTTTCAATTGTTGACTCTGAACGATTAATATTATTTTATGATACAAGTTTCGAAAATCATGTCAGTGATTATACATGCCGAAATAAATAATGCTAGTTAACAAGCATTCTCGTTGATAAAAATTTGAAGAATTGAACAATTAAAAATTAAATTATAAATCGTCTAACGTTAACAATTGCAGGACAATGATACGAACACTTACACGTAAGATTTTCTCTTAAAACGCAACAAAGATCGTCCATGATTTTTAGTATATATTTTATTTCAGGCGGAATTGAACTCAAAGGTATTTATTAATTCTATCGTAATTGCGACTACCGGTGTAGTAGGATATACCTTGGCAGGCACGCTCATTACCGTAGTTGGAAAGAAGAAACTTATTGGTGAGATATATCTGATGCTGACTACAAATTTAATAATATAAAATATCTTCGTAATAATTTCTATTTTTTTTTCTTTTTTCTTTTTTCAGCAACTTGTTTTATAGTAGCAGCTGCTTGCTGCGCTTCACTTTACTGGGCTGAGCATACTAACAGTATTCTCGGTTTATGTTCGGTTTTTGTAGCAATGTCGAGTATAGGCGGTGCCTGTGTGATAAATGTTATCGTTGATAATTTCCCTACGTGCTTAAGGTATAAAATTATCTAACGTTTTATTCTCTACATCTGGAGTATATTATCAATTATTTAATATTTTTCTTCAGGACTATGGCAGTTAGTCTGACTATGATGGTCGGCAGGATCGGAGCGGTACTAGGTAATTTACTATTTCCAGTGTTGTTTGACTTAACCTGCTTGGGACCGTTCATTATGATTGGCTCCGCTTCTCTAGGTAAAATCTTTTAAATCTTTCTCATATTTAAATAAGACTGATGTGACGACATAACGTTCTTGCATGCGTATATAGACAAATATTTACAAAAATGGAGGATTTTAAGCTCATCACCTTGATTAGTATCTATATTATGATTTGGCTGAAATTTTAAAAATAGGTTCCTTTCTGACGAAAGCAACATTTCTGATGTTAAGAACTAAAATATTTTCAATATAATTATTCGGAATGGGGATTCTATTTTTATCTGTTCCATCTTATATTTATGTTTATTATATTATATTTATTCTACGTATGTGTAACATAAGAAGTGACAATGAAACGTACTGCAAAATTTTGGATTTTAACATTTAAATCGCGAAAATTCTCCTCCAAAAATATTATTTGCATAGAGAAAGACATATATTTCAGCCAAAAATTATTATAATTTTAAAGAGCAACGATAAATGATAAAGTTTTGGATCTTACCATTTAATTATTTTCGTAGATACTTTATTTGAAGATTACAATTTATTAAAACGTTAATATAAAGAAAAAAGTTTATTCAAAATACATGTGTGAATAAGAAGTAAAACTGTAAAGTAAAAAATTCTAAAAGAGTTCAATCTAACCAAAATTTTTAATTTTTTTAATTCAGTTAAACGTAAATGTCGAATTTTTTCGGGACGAAAAAGCAGATATCTATAATTTTTATTTAAATATAAATTTTTATTTTAATATAAATAAAAAGGAAATTTCACAACTCTACCCAACATGATAATCCTTGTATTAAAAGATACTCGACATTCTAATCGAAGGTGGATTTTTTTTCTTTTGTAAATATTTATTGCGCACATGCAGTTCTAATTTCATTTACTACTACATTTAATATTAATTTCAGTATCGGCGTTACTAGTGACCATTCTTCCTCGAAAAAAATCACAGAATGATAAACCAAAGCAAACTGCCTAACGATAATCTGTACGAATAAAACTGTAATCAACTAACAAGAACTGAAAGAAGCGCTTGTAAATATATATACCTTGTCTCTGGTTTCTTCTCGATTGTGTAATTTTCGGTGCATGATTTCTCATCATGTAAATATGTAAATACAACGCAATTACACTCATTTAGCATAAGGTATCCTCACCCCTTTATACGTGTGCGTGTAATTCTCGTTTGGAAAACGAGTGCGTGATTGGTTTATGAGAAGTTTTCAATAAACCTCGTGATTGTGTGACGTGAAATAATTTCACA
Organism: Tetragonisca angustula; assembly: GCA_036937485.2. Taxonomy (NCBI): domain Eukaryota; kingdom Metazoa; phylum Arthropoda; class Insecta; order Hymenoptera; family Apidae; genus Tetragonisca; species Tetragonisca angustula. Next base: position 519,790 of record JAWNGG020000037.1, on the reverse strand, counting down.
CGGTGAATTATTAGATAATACAATAGTTAATTAATATCGCGACGTTCAGAGACGATATAATAAAAAAAAAACCGATATTGTTGTATAATAAATCTACATTATTATTGTTTATAATTTTAAATTTAATATAAATTTATAAACTCCAGAAGTATTAAATTAAATGGCCATTCAATTTCTAATTATATCAAATAATATGATAGTCCAGGTCTCTCACTCTCTTTATTTACTATACCATCCCTATAGTGTGTTTTTTATTTACGATCAAATGAGGTATTGCCACAAACGAAGTATATAAGTAGACATTGCATCTTAACTTCATGTCTCATAAATATCATACATAGTAAAAAATCAGGGGTTTCTTTAGTGTACTCTACGTTAAACAATTAATGGTGAATTGAAGAACTATATCAAGTGAAACGATCAAAATTGATCAAGCAATGACTGCGCCAGAGACATGATTTTTGAAATCCAGCATAGTGTTATCAAATTTTCAACATCGAAACGTGAAGCTAATAATTAACTGAAATTATTCTATCACATATTACATATTACAACGACTCACATATGATATATATCATTATATAATTTTACATATACAACCAGTCATCCTGATGACTCGATTCGAGTTTTTCATGCTACGACATGATTGAGTGAATAAAAATGCATGTGACTCACGATTAAATGCATTGGACCAAGGAAAGTCCGCGAAGATCCTCATCAAGCAGATATCGCCGAGAATCCCGTGGGAATAATGAACACCGTGAAAAATTTCTTAAAAAACATAAAGACACAGTGTTATTTGTGAAAATTTAAATGAAAATTAAGATTCTAAAAATTTGAAATATTTTCATTTTATAATTATAATTGTACGTTCAGTGAAAAGAGAACTATATAAGAGAGAATAGAATTGATTTAAGCAAAATATGCTAAAGTACTTACATTCTTAGCTTTTGAAGCATCATAAGATTCTTGGAGAATTAGGAAAATTGGAGACTGCAGAGAATCTATAACATAAAACATTAGAATTTGTACTTAAAAGTAAAGCAGAATCTTAAGTTGAAGATAATGAAAGATTCGTACATTCTTGGTTTTAGATTTTCCCCAAAAATACAGAAAAATTGATACTGTGAAACGTTTCTAAGTAGTTTAATTTATAAGTCTGTGACATGTAACGCTAATTTATGTAGAAAATAATTATATTACTGCCAAAAATTAAGTTGAAATCTCTTAAAAATAGTCATGCAAATGAGAAAGCATTCACGTTCAATTTAATAAATAATTTTCAGTGCAGATGTAACAACACAATTCATATTTTCTGAATTTTTTAAATTCCTATTGCTAGTAGCGCTGCAGTGCAAATCTGCCTAAATCGGTATGGTAGGAAGTGACATGAAAATGATAAATGCCCTCAAAAACATGGAACACGAAAAAGCATTGGATCCGGTCTATTCTAGTCAAAGCTCCGATTTGGCTTAATTAATTAATGATTACATTAAATCTATTCATACATCTCTATAGTATTGCTATCTATTAAATTTTTCGCAATTTTTAACCAAATATGTTAGATAACAGTACTTAGTCACGAACAAGAAACACGTCATTGTGCAACAAAGGCAATACTAGAAATTAGTTCCGTCATTTCACCGCTATGTGGTAATACTGTTTCAATAACCATAAATCGATCAAATTTTTATTTCTAAAAATTAATTAAAAGGATTAATTTACGATCTTTTATAGCTGCTAATTTTCTTAGATCTTCAGTTTTTCTTCTATATTTTATTTAACCTATGGAATACACGTATAAAGATTTTCAAATACGATTCAATAGATCGAATTAATAATTTAATTTCCAACAAACTATATTCGAAATTGTTACAAAATATATCGAAGATATAATTACAAATGTATTAATAATTACAAGTCTGCTATATGGTATATGCTAGCATTGACAATTATTGCATGTCTTATTATTTACATAAAAATATTGTATTACATTATATTACACTGGCTACAATTTGCGTTACATTATGTTACCCTATACCAATGTTTAAGCTTCTTTGTAATATAAACTATAGAATCCAAAGAAGATATTCTAATTATGTAAAACTTAGTTTCATAATTAACTTATACGAGTATTAACAAATATTATTATATTTTTATAAATTGATCTTTATAAACCACTCATAATATTATAATAAATTTAACCATTAATTATTAATCATTGTTATCAATATATATAATTAATTTAATAATAAATTTTCAAATTTCAAATTAATAAAATGTATTCATCTCAAGAAACATTTAATGTTCAACAAATTTAAATTCTTATTCCGTTGCATATATGAAACGCAACTACATAATTTCAAGAAAATTACCACTTTCCTCAAACGATCAAACAACATTAAGTATAATTACCTTCACTGTGTTTCTACGACTTTCAATTTCTTCCGAAACAAAAGAAAAGTTATAAATTTACCAACGAAGTGTATTTAAGTACACAGACCTAATTTCACACGCGCACAATAAATATTAAACTGGCGCATGCGCAAATCACTCCACCCCCTATTGTCATCCTACGCAACTATTTCAAAAACTTCCGGTTTCGATGGAATTCTTAAAATTCCCTAGAGCACGATCGAAAACTGTATAAAAAGCGCTGTTATTTTGCAGAATGTAATTATGTTTTAAACAAGTCTCTTCCGTCGAATTAATTATTCGAATTGCAGTAAACATGCCAGAGGAACCAACAAAACGCCACCGGACAGACGTTTAAAAGGGAATTTAGCCTGGCGCAACATACAGGGCTCCTCTATCGAATAAAGTGACACTGTCAGTAATGGAGAAAGTGGACGTGATGTGAAAGGCTTCGAAGTTCCTTCGCCGCTTTCGTAGATTTTTTTAGGCTGGCACAGAATCATGGAAGAAGTGTTTCAGAACGGGAATTATCAGAGGGAGTCGAATGCGAACATGACTACTATGGAGACGCAAAAAGAGGTAAGAAACTATTCGATTACTCGACTATTTCAATTCGTCCGCCAAATCAATACGTCGCTCGACTCTATAATTTTGAACGCGTTTTCATTTGAAGTTTCTAGGAAGACTCTCGCACTATTTTCAAGAACTGCAAAAATTACATTTGTTTAAGTTGAAGAAACGACAGACAACACTGAAAATGTACGTGTATTGCGAAAGAATCGAAATGATGCGCAGTGATTCTCATGTTTTGTTATCATTCTGAGTTTTTTTTATTTTTTTATTTTTTACTGACATCACGCAGCTTTACTTTTGATATATTGTAATTACATTTCTGTTATTATTTCATTTATGTCGCGTTTTTTAAATGTATCAAATTGTTTTATATATTATACAGTTTCATTACATGGATTAACTTTAATAAAGCTATTTTCAAATGTTTGTACCATTTGAATACATGAAAAATTAATGGTGCTACATTGTTTGACGAAGATTATTTGTATTATTATGGTAGGAAGTATGCATTTTTTATTTTATTTGAAAGTGTCGAACTAGGTCATGAATCGGTTGAGCGTCACTGTACTATTGTTGGCGGTATCTATAGTGTGAAGGGTATTTAAACCTATGATATCCTAAATGGACATACAGAGATTTAAAGTTAGATATTACTAAATATCATTTTATTAGATAATCTGATAATAGTGCGAATTGAAGACATTAGTTAATAAATATGAAATTGTTAATTGTTGATATTAAAAATAAATCAAGATTTATTTATTTGATTCATTTATTTCCATAAATTACTATACAAATGTTTTAAAATAAAACAGTTATATCTTTATATTTTGGTATTCATCGTTGTTTATATTGTGTGTATTAGGACGTATTACTTGATCACATGGAAATCTCAATAGTTGAAACAGAAAAGCGAGCAAATGGAGCACTGAATTTAAGAGAATTTTATACAGTCTACCTCATTGAGACTAAGTAAGTGAACTTTTATATTTTGATACATTTAATTTTCAATTATCTCTCCTTGTTAAAAAGCTATTTTTATATGTATTAAATATAATAAATATAATATATATATTATAGTAAGTATAATATATAAAATAATCATTGTAGAGTTACAGATCCAGACTTTAAAGGTGCACTTACCAAAGTAAGTTCTCTATGGCGCCGGTATACAGAATTTGAACTGCTTCGAGCTTATTTAGAAATTTCTTATCCATATATTGTACTGCCTCCATTACCAGAAAAAAAAGTTTTATATGCATGGCAAAAAGTTACTACTGACACATTTGACCCAGATTTTGTTGACAGACGGAGAGTTGGTCTTGAGGTACATTTATTCATTTGTGTCTTTTCCTTCATTTAAAAATATCTGTTTAATACTTACTCTAAATTTATTTCTAAGAATTTTCTATTGAGGGTGGCCTCACATCCTATACTATCTCGTGATGAGCATTTTATGGGATTTTTGCAACAAAAGGATGGTTGGAGAGAAAGCATTAAAGAGACTGGTAAATTAATTATTATCAAAAAAATACATATCTTATTATCTACGTTTATTATGAATATTTTAGTCATTAATATGTTATGGCAGGTTATTTGCAATTGGTAGAATCAAAATTAAAGGCACTGAGTGTAGCAGTGCGTTTACGAAAACCAGATAAGCGATTTGAAACAATCAAAAACTATGGAATTGAACTTCAGGTATACTTATCAATGAAAAAAAATAAATAAATAAATAAATTTTTATGATACATATTTATTTAATATTTCAGAATAATTTATGTAACCTACTTCGAGTACGTGCGCGACTTGTAGAAAAACAACATGGTTTGTACAAATTACATGCAAATTATGGTCGTGTGTTTAGTGAATGGAGTGCTATAGAAAGAGAAATGGGTGATGGGCTACAGGTATTTAAATTTATATATGTTATGAATATTAACACTTTTGCAAAAGTTGGAACGACCAATTTTTTTGAGAAAGTTCTAAGTGATAAGATATAGTTAAAGTATATTACAAGTATATATATTGCAAAGCGCACTGCATTACAGCCTGTTTTCTTAGAAATCGGGTCACTACTTGGATTCATTAGCAGCGACAATAGATACAACTCTTGAAGAAGAGGAATTAATAGCAGATCAGTTGAAAGAATGGTTGTTTGGTGCTTCTGCATTACAAGCAGTTGTCAAACGAAGAGAAGCTTTACAATTAGCCAAAGATGAAGCTCATGATGCTTTAACTGCAGCACTTGAACAAAAAGAAAAAGTTATACAAGGTTTTGAAATTATTTGAAATACCATTACTATTAATTTTAAAAGTATAAAATCTTTTAATATAATGTAGTTTATTGTTATAGGTAAATCAGGTTTAATGTCAAGATTATTTGTATCCGTGGATACAGAGGAAGTTCGTGAATTAAAAATGCTACAATTGGAACAAAGGATTGCACAACATGAAGAAGCTGTCAAACGAGTAGATGAAGATTTAAAGTAATGAATTTTAATTAAATACTTTATGTGTGCTCATGTTATATAAAATATATAGTGTAAAACGTTGTATAATAATTTTTTTTTATGTTTTGCATGTAATATTTCTAGGTCTTTCTCAATTAAAGCAATGATGGACATAGAAAGATTTCAACATCAAAAAGTAGTAGATTTAAAAGAAATTTTGGCAGCTTACTGCATCTTACAATTTAAACTTACTAGAAAGGTAAAATTTTATATATTATTATTTAATTAGTTTGATATTTGCACAAATGAATCGATGTTTTTATAAATAATTGCAGGGATTGCAAGCTTGGCAACATATCAAGAGTTGTCTAGAAAGTATGCCATAAAAATCTTCTCTCATTGAAACTGAGAGCTGAACAATAATTGTTCCACATCTTTCGTGCGATATACATTCCTATAATTGTAAGCTCACTCATACTGTACGCTTATTATTACATCAATGTACAAGATTGTTTCTATTATTTAATGTTAGATTAGATAATATTATATATACATATATATTATATATACACACAATTCATGTTGGATATATAGTTATGTGAGACATTATTCAATATTTATATGTATTTAGTATGTTCTTGTTGTACGTATAAGATACAATTAATCAATTACGTGAATGTTCAGACAGTACTTAAGGGTAAGATTTGGGTGATTTATATACAATATAAATCACGGAGTGAGTAAAATTTCTAGAATTATGAAATATGAATTTTGAATTATGAAAGTTGCTGTAACTTTTGTATACTGTCTTCTATATGCTCAATAAGCTTCAATTTTATTGTCGTCGATTAAATTCCCGATTGTATCTTATTTATCGATACAATTGTTGCATTTATTTTTCATAATATTAGGAGGCTTAGCCTTATTGATAAATGATAAAATTTAAGATTTGAAATACTATTTTCTACATGTGAATAGATATGTTTTTCTACATACCTGGTTTAATATGTTTTAGTATGGTAGCTTAGAATCTATATTTTTTTCTTATTGGAATTTATTTTAGTTAACACATTTTGTAATGTACTGCATTTAAAGTCAATAGACACCTATTATACCAATGTTAAAGTTTAAGAATTTCTTGGAATTTTGTCTTGCTTGATTAAGAAAGCTGTTCTTTCTTATCTGGTCAAATTTTGTTTCAATTAGATAAATATAATATATTTAAAAGTACATCACACATACATATGTTTGCTCACTAATTCTTCTTATAATTAGTAATATAATTTAAATAATATTAGGTACGATAAGTTACATATTTCTTTTTCAATGAATATCTAATATATACAATATTTATAATGAATAATTAATGCCATTTGTAATAAGTAATTATCTCAAACAAAGTTTATTATAATACTTTTGGCAACACAGTTAATTGTAAAAGAAATTCCTAATAATTTAAATAAAATATGTGAAACTATATTACAACCTATCGTAATAAAATATCTTCCCAGTAGAAGTATTATATTATTAGTTTTGTTGCGTTGAATATTACGAAATTAAATTCTTTTAAGAATCATAGAGAAATAAAGAAAATAGTGAGATATAGAACACTCTTCGTCCAAGGAAAGAGGGGATGGTTATAAATTAATTAAGAGACGAATAGTTTAATTGGACAGTTTATTACGTGTGCGCCGGTATAGAAATATTATACAAATTCGAAGACGATTCGAATAGATTACGAAAACGTTAGGTCTACGGTGTTGTTCCTTCCGAATCATATACATACAATACAAGGGGGTGGTGGTACGATTTCTATACAACATCTAAACGAATCACCACTAAAACGAACCACTAATTAGCGACAACGAGGTTAGGAGCAAAAGGAAGGGGAGGGATAAAGGAGATATTTACAATTCAGTGCGTTTCCGTCACATGAAGTTCCGCACACTTTGGTATTAATCGAATGTACATACCTGCCTTTACAATATTTGTTACAACATAAATCGGGAGGGTAATGTGCTATCGTCAATGTTATTCGCATTTTATGTTTTTTTTTGTTTTTTTTGTTTTTTTTTTGTTTTTTTTTTTTAAATACGTAACTCGGTTATTCGTGTAATCAGTATTATGAATTAGCTGCGCCTGGCGGTACATCGTGACTCAAATTTATAGTGGACACAATTATATGTACAGTGTGAAATATAGTCGGTCACTTTTTTTATTCACAACGATGCGATCGAAGGAGCAAAGTTGGACATTTCTTCATCCCTTGTTACTTACTCGATAAAAAAAATAAGGTACGAACTGTTTTCTTCTAACAATAGAGTAGCCATTATTGACGATAAATTTTGTTGTCAGAAATAACGTTAACAATCTGTATGAATTGACGATCATGTAAATGCATAAACTGTATCTTGCAAAGGGTGAAATAAATTTTAATTGAATCACTGTTTATTATTGATAATTTGAATTCTTTTAATTCAATTCTTCGATCATTTTGTCGATAAATGATGTTTACCGCATGCCCTTTATGCAAAAACGTCATTTTTTTTCTGTAGATTAGATTCATTAAGAAATATCATTTGGTCTGTTATTTAGAACAGTTTTTAATCGAACAGGTGGCAACAGTTTCTTCTAATTAATGTTTATTAATCATTCTGACACTTACAACAATTTACTTGATAAAAAAAAAATCGCATTTCCATCGTGTAAATATCATAAGCAATACGCATACGTATCAGTAATTAGAGAACAACATTCTCCGAGCAACCGAAATATTCGATTTCTTTTACTTTTACTTTCTCCTGAAAGAAGGAAGATTGTATCGTAAAGAAAAAAGAGCTATCGAAGAAATATTGAATATTCGTTTTTCTCGCTTATGCCTCATTTACGCCGATTTACAACGTGTCCAACTTTGTCGATGAAGCTGCCTCGCTGTTTCTTTTTTTTTTTTTTTGTTTTCCTATTGCGATAAAAAAAAAAACATTCTTTGGTCGTTCGCACTGGCTGAAATGATACTCGGAAGAAATCGCGGTACCCCTAGAAATCGAAAAATCGGATTGAAGTTCGTTCGTCAATGAAATTGCTGCACCTCGATGCAGAACAGAATTTCAGACATATCTTCGAGCGCTTTTGTATCGATTCGTTGAAAATCTGAAAACGTTAATGCTTTACGATGTTAACGCAACACCTTGACCTTGGGAAATTTGTTATCATGCTTATTGCACCCCTTCACCTATGAACAACACACTGAAATTGCACAAACAATAAACAAACGAATTAATCGCCTTCCTAATTTATTAAATAGTTAAATAATCGAGTTCCTATATATATCTAAAAACGATAATTAGTGACTTAATCTTCTCACGTCCATCTCGAAATTCTTCGATCACAATTTTTGTCGATTCGACACAATTTCAGTGCGTAAGGTCGAATTTTATTCAAAAGGAAAACGTCGTTACAAAAATTGCAAAATTATACTCAACGTATAACCAACTCAGTTTGTTTCCTCCTTTTTTTTTGGAATATTTTCTCGCATAATTTGGAAATTACAATAGTTGTGTTATAATTTATCCTTATCCCATTATTCAATGATTCGATTCATCCAGTTTCGTGGAGAAATCGATTTCTTACTAGGGGCGTACTTCATTTGAAAATATCGGCGCAATGTTTCATGTACTTTTGTTCGCCTGACATCATCGTTTCGCAACAAACGAGGAATTATTAAATCGACAAATTCGATTGTCGATGTCCTTCGTGGATCATTATACACATTCTACCTGAGATTTCTCGCGAACGTGATGCGTTCATTGAATTGCTCTCGTTCGCGATTAAAAAAAAAAAAAAGAAAGAAAGAAAAAACGTTCAATTGCGAAACATCGAGCGCGAAGCTGCAACCTGGCAAACTCATACGTTAAATAATTGCTAATTTCATTTAATTGCTCCGAAAATTAATCGGAGTTTCTTCTTTCAATAAAAACAAACAAATATACGATTTGCTTACATGAGCTTAATATGGTGAAGAGTGAAAACAATATATTGATACTTATCGTTATGTCGACACAGAAACGAGAATTATATATTACATAAATTAATCGGAGTTTCTTTGGATACACATGTCTCATTTTTACATTTTCGTACATAAAATTATATAAAATATATACAAAATTATATACGATTATATACGAAACTGTAAAAATGAAGGTACATATCCGAGGAAACCCCCCATGAATTTTCGAATGTACAATATATAATATATAATTTTCGATTGCTCCTGTGTCGACATAACGATAACACTTTCAATCATTGTTCTGACTTTTCGCTCACTATTAAGCTCTTGCAAGTCATATAATTCTTGCAGTTTGTTTGCTTTTATTAAAAACATCGATGCTTCTTAACCCTTTCGCGTGAGAGCTTCGATCGAAAGCAATTTCGAGAAACCATTTGCAATAATAACCATCAAACGCGAAACTTCTGTCGACAATAATTTTAACTTTATCGAAGAACACCGCAGAAATAAAATTTTTTACTAAAACGCGTCTCATAAGGAATGATTTTCCCTCGACCTCGAAAGATATTATAACCTGTGCTCCTCTTCGATAATACGATCAAATTAATCCCTCAAGGTCCCTCCGCGCTTTAAGAAACTGTGTCAAGAGGAATTATCATTCATAAATTATAAACTTATGGTTTACAAACTCGTACGAAGTGAAGAAGAAAAGAAATTACACTTGCAAAATTCAGCTACGCAATGTTACGCAAACGAAGGACACACAATGTCACGGAGGTGGGGTTGAACGCGAAAGAGTCGAGCTTCGTGTCTGCAGAAAAAAGAAGCAGCAACCTTTCAATTGATGTGTTTTTTTTTATCCCGTTTTCAGCCGTTTATCAATCACCCTACTTGTTCTCGCAGACTACGATTCTCTTCAAGCACTTATTGAAAGAAGACCACGAAGAAAGCGGACACTTTCGTTCTGGCCACACTGCACAACACTATGGACTTCCTGTATCGTGATGAAGAGAGTCACTGTCACTTTCCAGGTAAGTTACATAGCTATCCGTGCTGTCGGGATGTTGGCTCATGTCTGGCCCGCCGCTACTCGGATGGTGTGGTCCGGGGGCTGGTAAAGAACCACCACCCCCGCCGCCTCCACCGTCATTCATTGGCCCGCCGAGCATCCCTGGCGGTGGTAATTGTGGTGGTCCGCTGTGGAGGTCGTAGCCGTGCATCTGAAATTAAATATTAATCGTTTATCCACGGTCGTGTAGAATCGTCAAATAGCCACGGAATCAAATATTTAACACTTTGAATGGCAAGTGTATTTTGAGTGCTACCGAAATTAGAAACACGCCTGATCTCTATAGCCTCCTATTGCTTTTGGAGAACTCTTAGCTCTCGGACAAGTGAAGTTCCCAACAGAGATTCAAGATTTCATTGAAAAAGGGTTGCACAAAACAGTTGCTTCACACATGTAATTATCACATTATTGTGTACGTTAGTCTATTAACGACTAAGGCAACATTTCATTTGCAATCCTTTTTCGATCAATTCATATCATCGAACTCCATTTTTTTAATATCGGAACTATGGAAGGAAATTATGAAGATTATATGTTCATATGTTTTCTAGCTTCTATAATTTTTGCGAAATAGAAGTTGAAGTATTTCTAATATTATTGCTTGATCTTTAAAGTGTGCAAAATATGCACATTTATTGTTATATTTATATAATTGTATTATAATATATTATATACAAATATGTTAATATTAATATATATAATATTACATATAAATATATTATAATATTATCATTATATTATAAAAATCAGGATAAGATTTACTCACTTTTCGGTACATAGGATAATTATTAGGTGCACGTTGGTATAGATTTATTTGTTTCTTTAAACGAACGTTATTTATAATAATAATATTTTAAAATAGGTCTAATTATATATATAGATAATATTTGGGATTGGTCTAATTTTAACCAACGAATTAGATCAATTTAATTAAATCTGTGAAATGTCCAAAACTTTCCTGTTTTAAATATATTTGAAGAATGGATGGTTGTAGACCTTTGTAACTGATTATATGTAGGTATTTGTTTCTAACCACTATTGACAGTACCTACTAAACATAGTTTTACATTTATTTTTATTTCAAACGTATCTGTGACCAATCGATCAATTACCTGTGATACCAGATGATGAAAAGAAGGGGTGTTGGGATCTAGCCTGTCCAAATCGGTATGCAAGGCGAAATCTGAAAGTGCTTTCCACGGTGGTTGATAAGCTTGAACTTCTAGCGGTGTTATTCCTATGGAGCTCTCGTGTCTCACGGGACTACTGGCCACCATGGGAATTCCATGCATTCCGCCAAAGCCTAATTTACGGCCATCCTGCGACATAAAACACCTTCGTTCGTTAAATTGTGGCATCAAATGCGAATATCATTACAAACGATACAGCCGATAGTTTAATTTAACTTTTCACAATCAGAATTTCGTTCTACTTACAGGAAAAATATTATTAATTAATTATAAGCACCTGCTCCAATTTAAAAATCTGAGATCATATACATATTTAGAAATAATATATATATATATATATATATATATATATATATTAATAACAATAGTAATTTAATTATATTAATATTAAAAAATATTAATTTTATAATACTTGAATAACGTCTATTACATTATCTAATATTTTTTTTTATATGCCCCCCGCTATGCGTCAAGTATGAAATATAATTTAATTTTCGTAGAGACTTTGTAACAAATATTTGAATTTTAAAGTCGATTTTCAAGATCAAAGGTCTCGTCCCTTTCGTTCTTTGCGCGATGTTATTACAGAATAGAGAATTAAAAAAAAAAAGAAACGCGTACGTTCATCCATTTTCCGTGCACAACGTGAACTAAAATAAAGTCGTGATATCAAAACTCGAGCGCTAACCTTCTCCTGCATCTGTTGCTTCATGGCGATAGTTTTCTTCTTGTCTTTGCACCGTTTGTTCTGGAACCATACCCTGATCACACGTGGACTCAGGCCGGTCATCTCGACCAATTGTTCCTTCATCAACGCGTCCGGCCGCGGATTCGCGGCGTAGCAAGTCCTCAGCGTGTGAAGCTGTTTCTCGTTCAGAACAGTGCGGACTCTGGTTGGTTTGCCGTCAGAACCGCCGCCGCTTTTATGGCCGCCCGATCCTCGAGTACCACCCACGCCAGCTTTGTGCGACCCGCTTTCAGACCCGGAGTCTGCGAACAACGTCAACGCCACGATTACACACCTCGAGCGTCCATATTTCCCATGACAGTATTACGAAACTGAGTCATCTGGAGAGCTGACGATGTAACAAAATAATTCCTCGTTAATTGAAAACGAATCAGTCGATTAAATTAAATCTTGCTCTTTAGAAGTAAACGTCACATAAAATGCGCATTTACCGCGTATCTATAATTCACAAATCGGGAATTTATTTTCTGTGAAATAACGTCCATTACGAAATATTATGTGTTATGAGATTATCAAGTGTCAAAGAATGAGTTCTACGTTTAGTTCTGATTCCGAGCTCCTGGATCTCGAGGATTGCAGGTATCATTGCAAAGAGAGATGTGTCAACATGCACAGTTGGAAATTTTGAGTTCATACTTGAAAATACATGTGTTCCATCGAATATATCTAAACACACAACTCTTTAATTTCTTTAATTCGCAAGAAATATATCTGTTTTAAGTGAGACGAGAAACTTTCGTCTTGCAACGTTATACTGTTCGTGCTTATTATTAGTAATAATTCTGCAACATCTTTCTCCGTGTCTACAGAGTGTGACCTAAGTATTTTTATTATGAATATGAAAATCACGAGAAACTGAAAGAAACGATGATACGAATGACATAAAAAAATCAATGGAACGTATCAAAGTACAAACAAGAAACTTATGATATCATTCTCTCCTCTAAGTAGCAAATTGTTGTTCAGAAAGTAATAAAACGATAATAAAACGAAATATTAAGAGGCACAGATTTGAGAAAAGTTAGTAACAAGAGAAACTGCGGGAAATGGCACCGAAAATATAATTGAACGTGTCGAAATAAGAAAATCACATGTTTCACGATATTCATTCTCTCCTCTAAGTAGCAAATTGTTGTTCGAAAAGTATCCTCGATAATAAAACGAAATATTAAGAGGCACAGGTTTGAGAAAAGTTAGTAACAAGAGAAACTGCGGGAAATGGCACCGAAAATATAATTGAACGTGTCGAAATAAGAAAATCACATGTTTCACGATATTCATTCTCTCCTCTAAGTAGCAAATTGTTGTTCGAAAAGTATCCTCGATAATAAAACGAAATATTAAGAGGCACAGGTTTGAGAAAAGTTAGTAACAAGAGAAACTGCGGGAAATGGCACCGAAAATATAATTGAACGTGTCGAAATAAGAAAATCACATGTTTCACGATATTCATTCTCTCCTCTAAGTAGCAAATTGTTGTTCGAAAAGTATCCTCGATAATAAAACGAAATATTAAGAGGCACAGGTTTGAGAAAAGTTAGTAACAAGAGAAACTGCGGGAAATGGCACCGAAAATATAATTGAACGTGTCGAAATAAGAAAATCACATGTTTCACGATATTCATTCTCTCCTCTAACTAGAAAATTGTTCTCGATCAAGCCAGAGACGTTGTAAGAGACATGAGTTCGGTAACGAGAGAAATCATCCGTGAAACTGAGGGAAACGCTGAAACGAATGGCGACTTGTTTGCTTACGGTGGCTATTGCTCGACTCAATTCGCCGGTTGTTTGGAAAAAAGCCAACCTCTCCGGGGGGAGAGTAGCTCCGACTAAATCAGGAGAATGCAGAGTAGAATGTCCCGAGGTCCAGCTGTGACTATCGACCTAACCGGTCTTGCAAAACGTTCCTCGCCAGCTAATGGGAGATCCGGATAGTGGTACAGCATGGCGGATGAAGAACGCTAAGACGAACGCCTGCTGACTATTCGAGAGGCCAGAGACAATATTGTCGATGAGCAAACTTTGGCAACGATTCCGCGATTGGTACCGGCGAGAGAGATCGGGAAGATCTTTGGGAACGTTTCCGCAAGATCGACCATCGATCGAGAAAAATCCCCCCTCTTCACCCGAGTGTACACACTTTAGATCAGAAGAAAATCTTTCGTACATTTAATTGTGCAGATGGATTTCTCATTTCTCAGGATATGACTGGGAAAAGGGGGGAAAAATTGTTCGACTTTGGCACTACACGTGGTATAGAATTTAATTATATTACAAAATATAATAGTATAGAAAGTAATTATATAAAATAAGTGTAGGAAATAATTATATTACAAAATTATAAAACATATCGTCAATATTAATACAATAAATGTATTATTTATTATTATAATATAATTAATATTGATACGAATCACTAAATTGTTGATAGTTTTCAAGTATAACAATTCACTTGGTTTTTATTTTAAAATATAAAGCTACTAAAGTATTTTGACAGTCCTGAATTTTGTTTCATCAAAGATGCTTTCGTGCATCGTGTAACTGAGCAAGGATAAATTTTTGTTCTCGAAAATTGTAAAAATTCAAACATTGAAAATTTATATTCGTAGGCTAGTCCTGGAAGATTGAAACCTGCTGTAGGATTTTTCTTTCATTATTTTATTGAACTTGAAGGATTAAGTAACAAAAGTTCAAGAAATCTCGTCGTCTAGCTCTAATGTTCAAACTTGAATGAAATGGAGAAGAAAATAGTACACTAAAGTTTCAAAGAGAAAACTTTGATCTCCAAGACCACGATGGATCCAGTTACGAAAAAAAATTGCCAATGCTTTCGAAGTCGTTCGAAGATAAATCCAACGTTGTCAAAGCAAATGATTTCAATCCACGACGAAATGGATTATTATTTGATTTCGATTAAATCGCGACAGTTTAAAAAAAAAAATATCAACAATTCTTCACCGTGGCGTGATTATGCTCGTCGCTGAATTAAAAGAACGAGGAAAGAACGGTGCTCCCCTAACGCGTACACGCACCTCCGAAGATCCCGTTCCACCCTTCAGTTAACGCCGAAAATTCATCAACACCCCATATCCATGTACTACACGCTTTATCTCATCCATTATCATCGGACGAGCAAATAGAAATTGTCCGATATTTATGTCGAACCCTCTCTACAAACCGACGACCAAGGATATAAAACGAAAAGGAGCGGCCGGAGTTTCCTGGCTCGGCTGCCTTGTTAGTCGCATCGATCAGCGAAGGAGAGGAGACTGCACCAGGAAGGAAGAAAAAGAAGACGAAGAAGAAGAAGCAGCACGAACCTTTCGGACACTTTTTGGCCGGCCAAACAGCGAAACCCATATGTAAACGGCTGGACCGAGGGACGAGCGTCGAATTTCATTAACTCCCAATTAACGAGTAATAAGTAACTCGTGCCGCGATAAGGATCCAGTTTCCTTGGCGGTGTCCTTCGGAAGGATTTGGTAGCCGCACGAAAATCGAATGTTTGCGGACGGTAAGACGAAAAGGCGACCGAGCAAACGAAATCCTGCCGTCTATTTTTGCATCCTAACCAAACAAGCGGTCACAAAGGCAGAACCGCGTTTTCGAGAGGGAGAGGGAGAGAGAGAGAGAGAGAGAGAGAATGAATCGAAATGATTCGAAAGAAGTTGCGAGAAAAAATCGGCGCACGGTAAAAATTCTAATTCTAAAACAAAGCTGGACAAAGTGATATTCTACGGTTGCTTCGAAATTAATTTAATTAAGGAAGTATATATTAATAGTATTAGTATATATTAATATATATTAGTACATATTAGTATATATTAATTTGTTTTAGTATATATTAGTATATATTGGTATATATTAATTTCTCAGTTCTACTAAAATTAAATTCATCGAAAAAGTACATTAATATAATATGTACATGCTGGAGCAAATTTATATAATTTTCACGATCATATTGCCCTGTAATTCCATCAGACGTTAATTCACAGTGGCTGGATAAAAATAATATCTGCCAGTTATACCGAAGTTTAATTTAGCCGAGGAAGCGTATTAATATGTACTGAGGCAGATTTAGTTTCAATCTAACAATATTTTATCATTAATCTGTAGTTTCATCAGACGATTGATTATACATAGTTCACGACAGGATTATATTTAAATAGTACAAGTTAGTTATTTTTGTGCGCGTTGTCTCGAAATTTTAGAAGAAAACGTACGAATCTGTTTCTTATGATTTTCATTTTCAGTCCTCTCGTAATAAAAGAATATAAATTTCAACGACGAACAAATAACTTAGAGTTTGTGGTTGCACTTTAATAAAGAAAAATTCACGGAATTTTAAGAAACTGTATCGGAAATTTTATAAATTTCTACGAAATACTAGTTTTGGAAAAGAAATTTCTATATTTGTACATCACACTAGAAATTTCTATATTTCTATGTTTATATTTGCAAGAAGTACCTACTTATTGAAGAACGTAATACCAGAGATGAATTTTAAGCGGGTTAATTATAATTACTTGAGAAATATTAACATTATTTTAATTTTTTATTTAATTTAATTTTAATTTAAATATTAATTATTAGCACATTGTGTTTTATTGCTAACTTTACCCAGTGGCCAGGATATGCTTTTACTGAACGGATATAAAGAACAGTTTTACATAAATGTTAACAAAGGCACGTTTTAAAATTAACATACAAAAAATAATTCAAACAGATCGTCGTCAAAAATCATATTGGTGACTTCGACGATATATTTAGAATCAGACGGTGTAATTCTAATCCCACAATTACCTTTAAATTTTGTCTTATCATCCTCTTTTGACTTATCGTCATCTTGCGTATCACATGGAAAGATTTTTGGATTTTCGGAATTACTTAAAATTTGTAGTCATTTTGAAGAATCACTATCACTGTTATCCTGAAAGCTTTTACCACTATCACTGTACTCCGTTTTACTTCTTTTTCTCTTGATCTTATACTTAGGACCAATTCTTTTCCTTCTACTTGGAATATTTGATAAATCAAATCCTCTACTTGTACTTGGAATATTTGATAAATCAAGCCCTCTACTTGTACTTGGAATATCTGATAAATCAGATCCTCTACTTGTACTTGGAATATTTGATAAATCAAGCCCTCTACTTGTACTTGGAATATCTGATAAATCAGATCCTCTACTTGTACTTGGAATATTTGATAAATCGAGTCCTCTACTTGTACTTGGAATATCTGATAAATCAGATCCTCTACTTGTACTTGGAATATTTGATAAATCGAGTCCTCTACTTGTACTTGGAATATCTGATAAATCAAATCTTCTACTTGTACTTGGAATATTTGATAAATCAAGCCCTCTACTTGTACTTGGAATATCTGATAAATCAGATCCTCTACTTGTACTTGGAATATTTGATAAATCGAGTCCTCTACTTGTACTTGGAATATCTGATAAATCAAATCTTCTACTTGTACTTGGAATATTTGATAAATCAGGCCCTCTACTTGTACTTGGAATATCTGATAAATCAGATCCTCTACTTGTACTTGGAATGTTTGAGAAATCAAATCCTCTACTTGTACTTGGAATATTTGAGAAATCAAATCCTCTACTTGTACT
This sequence comes from Tetragonisca angustula, assembly GCA_036937485.2. NCBI lineage: Eukaryota > Metazoa > Arthropoda > Insecta > Hymenoptera > Apidae > Tetragonisca > Tetragonisca angustula. The sequence goes on along the minus strand of JAWNGG020000037.1, from coordinate 501,707 downwards.
TGGAATATTTGATAAATCAAATCCTCTACTTGTACTTGGAATATTTGATAAATCAATTCCTCTACTTGTACTTGGAATATTTGATAAATCAAATCCTCTACTTGTACTTGGAATATTTGATAAATCAAATCCTCTACTTGTACTTGGAATATTTGATAAATCAATTCCTCTACTTGTACTTGGAATATTTGAGAAATCAGGTTCTCTACTTGTACTTGGAATATTTGATAAATCAAATCCCCTACTTGTACTTGGAATATTTGAGAAATCAAATCCTCTACTTGTACTTGGAATATCTGATAAATCAAATCCTCTACTTGTACATGGAATATTTGAGAAAACAAATCCTCTACTTGTACTTGGAATATTTGATAAATCAATTCCTCTACTTGTACTTGGAATATTTGATAAATCAATTCCTCTACTTGTACTTGGAATATTTGAGAAATCAGGTTCTCTACTTGTACTTGGAATATCTGAGAGATCAAATCCTCTACTTGTACTTGGAATATTTGAGAGATCAAATCCTCTACTTGTACTTGGAATATTTGAGAAATCAAATCCTTTACTTGTACTTGGAATATTTGATAAATCAAATCCTCTACTTGTACTTGGAATATTTGATAAATCAATTCCTCTACTTGTACTTGGAATATTTGATAAATCAATTCCTCTACTTGTACTTGGAATATTTGAGAAATCAGGTTCTCTACTTGTACTTGGAATATCTGAGAGATCAAATCCTCTACTTGTACTTGGAATATTTGAGAGATCAAATCCTCTACTTATACTTGGAATATTTGAGAAATCAAATCCTTTACTTGTACTTGGAATATTTGATAAATCAAATCCTCTACTTGTACTTGGAATATTTGAGAAATCAGGTTCTCTACTTGTACTTGGAATATCTGATAAATCAAATCTTCTACTTGTACTTGGAATAGTTGATAAATCAAGTGCTCTACTTATACTTGGAATATTTGAGAAATCAGGTTCTCTACTTGTACTTGGAATATTTGAGAAATGAGGTTCTCTACTTGTACTTGGAATATTTGATAAATCAAATCCTCTACTTGTACTTGGAATATTTGAGAAATCAGGTTCTCTACTTGTACTTGGAATATCTGATAAATCAAATCTTCTACTTGTACTTGGAATAGTTGATAAATCAGGTTCTCTACTTGTACTTGGAATATTTGAGAAATCAGGTTCTCTACTTGTACTTGGAATATCTGATAAATCAAATCTTCTACTTCTACTTGGAATAGTTGATAAATCAAGTGCTATACTTATACTTGGAATATTTGAGAAATGAGGTTCTCTACTTGTACTTGGAATATTTGAGAAATCAGGTTCTCTACTTGTACTTGGAATATTTGATAAATCAAATCCTCTACTTGTACTTGGAATATTTGAGAAATCAGGTTCTCTACTTGTACTTGGAATATCTGATAAATCAAATCTTCTACTTGTACTTGGAATAGTTGATAAATCAGGTTCTCTACTTGTACTTGGAATATTTGAGAAATCAGGTTCTCTACTTGTACTTGGAATATTTGAGAAATCAGGTTGTCTACTTGTACTTGGAATATTTGAGAGATCAGGTTCTCTACTTGTACTTGGAATATTTGAGAGATCAGGTTCTCTACTTGTACTTGGAATATTTGATAAATCAGGTTCTCTACTTGTACTTGGAATATTTGAGAAATCAGATTCTCTACTTGTACTTGGAATATTTGATAAATCGTCAGCAGATGTATCTCGAATTTTTTCCCTTTCTTTTTCTTCTTTATCACTATCCATGGTTACTTCAACACTCTAACTAACAAATTGACTAAAATATAAAAATCAGGTTATTTTTATTACCAAGGACAAGAGGCTAATCACTTTTAATTCCTTATGTAACATTTAACTTCCGTTACACTGCTCCACTCTAAATAACAACAATGAAAAAGCCAAGGATTCTCGTGATTGACCACAAGATCTAGAACAAAAAACACGAGAATTCTGGCGATGTATTACGAAGTCACAAATTACAATAGTCACAAATTTGTCTGTCTATTATAAAATCAGAATTTTAATTGAACTGTACGACGAACAAGAGTGAAATTGATTGTCATTAACGAACAGTTCGCGTCGTTTATTGCTGTTTGCTAATCGCACGCTGGTCAAAGAGCAATGGCAGTGCTACTTGTTTGACTGTGCTGTTTAAAGTGTGCCTCGACGGAGGAGAAATTTCTTTTTCTTTTTTTTTTGCTCGATCGATTCTCCAGCGAGCTTTTAGCCATTTTGGACGTTAATAGATTCTTCAAGGATATATTTCTGTGATTTATAACTGACGTCGATGAAACAGGCAAGTTTTATAGGAGAGATTTGGAGATTTTATTCAAGATTGGCATCGGTGAGGCGAAGTTTGGAATTTGTCGAATTGCGAAATTTATGGAATAAGAACGTTTGCAGACGTATTACTCGTGTTGTGTGAAACATTCAAACTAACGTAGGAATTATAAGATGTATATTTGGTATAAAGTTGGCAGTTAATTAACTGTCGTAAGAGTGTAATAACTGTGAATTATTAAATATTTTTAGAGTTGTTAATATAACGGACAATTCAGCTTTTAAATACTGTGCCTTGTCGATGAACCAAACAATATGGATCCGACTGTCGAGATTGCTCGAGTTTGAGGCAGATAGCTACCGTAGTATGGTGTAGTATAGTATATAACGAGTTGACATGAAACGTAACGAGATGAAGCGAAACGATACAATTCCGACAGGTCAGAGATCGTGACGAGTGAATGTGTTTATTTTGCAATTGATTCGCAAAATATCGGTACGCCGCACTAATCCTCGAGTTGAATATTGCACGCAGTGTTTGAATTATAATTGGTATCGCGCTTCTGTGATTGAGTATAACATTTGCTCGGATTTTTCGAAAATTTGGTGAAATTCAATATCGATAGGATGATCGGTATCAACCGTTTCTAAAAGGACACTGAACATAACAGGCACGCGAGTTAAAGGCTAGGAAAGAAAACAATAAGCTACCGCCATAATAGAGCGTGGCAAACGTTAGGATTTCTTGCCTAACTGCATGAAAAAAATGCCCTTATCCAAACATATCTATATAAATAGAATAACAAATTCTTTTATGTGGACAAGAAGTCTTTCGTACAAAATAATTCTAATAATTAGGATTGTAGAAGATGGTTCAAATTATTATACTATTAATTAAAACATTATTTGTCGCAACATAATAATATTACGTTAATATAATGTCGTGTAATAATTTGAAACGAATTTCAATTTTCGAATAATCATTTCTCAAGTTCATCGTAGAAATTAACATTATTGTATTTAATTTATTGTATTATATTATGTATAAATTTTAATATTATATTATATATAAACTAAAATATTATATTATAACATATAAATTAATTTATTGTATTATATTATGTATTATTGCAATATTTTGAATAATTATTTCAAGCTCGTCGTGAAACACACTCATACCTAAAACTTAATCGGAATGGTGGTTAGTAATATTTACAATAATAACAACAGCAATAAATGCAATCTTTCAGATAACTTGAATAAAAATCAACAACTATTTCAAGTCTTTCGTACAAGACAATTCTAATAATTAAAATTATAGAAAATGGTCCGAACACTGTGTATATAAAATATATCTACCTATAATTTCAATCTTGCTTTAAACTTGTCATCGTGATAATGGAATGTCGCTACAGCATTAATAAAGTTTACAATACACCACAATATTTTCGTAAAAGATTCTTACGAGCGTTTGAATATTTTCACGAGAAATTGTAACTATACACGTTGTGGTTGTACCGGCTGGATTTCACTGAGTAATTATTATCACAAATATTTGGATAGATAATTACAATATTTGGTATTGCGCGTGTATCGTAGAAACTGTTTATATTCGATAATTAATTCCAAGGATCGATTGTAATTATTAATCGAGCAACAGAAAATAACCGCGCGTCTCACAGAATCCTTAAACGATCTTCAACCAACTTCACCGAGTTTATTCACCATGCTCTTGCAAATATTTTGGACGATTGATTACTTATTATTTCATGCTACACTTTGTAACGCAATTGTTAATCAACTAATCACTCGCTGGTAAACTCCTTACGATGAAACAGGAAAATTCAACGAATTTTTATCAGTTACAAATATCTCGACAGATCGTCACTTGGTGCAAAACTTATCCAACGAAACCTGACCACGTGTCTTCCAAAAGAACGATCCCTGCCTCTTCGAGGAACATAAAGTCGGCTAGAAAAGAAAGAAAAAGGACGGTACTCGCAACCTCACGTGGTGACCTACGTGAATTCTTAGACGGTCCATCCATTAAAGCCAAAGGAAGCAAAAAAGGAAAGCGACTCCCGAACGAAAAGAAAAAAAAGAAAAAAAAATGAGAAAAGTTGAATAAACGTCCATAAATAAAAAGAAGAGGATGAAGGAGATCGTGCGTAGTTATGTGCCACGGTAGTTGGCAGGGAGATGTTACATTTGACACCTTCGGCTCCTCCGTAAAGAGTTGTCAAACCACTGGCCGTCGCTGGTGCGTGGTCTCCACGCGGCTTCCAGCCATCGGGAAAGCAACAAGGTTCAGGCGCGACCATTTCCACGAGGAGGCCAAGTGACAAACATCATGGAAAATACGCGGTCCACCGTGAAATTGTTGACGCGGGAATTAGGAGCGGACGGGTTTCAGCTAGGCACCGCCGTGCCTCGTACTACGCAATTTTCAATTATCACCGATTAACCGGCGTCGCACCACGTCGTTAGAATCCCCGTCCAAATGTAATTCATCGCCGCCTCGTGTAAATAATGAATTGGTAATGGCGGACGCGACTCGCGCCACAAAGAGCGACGAGTTTTTCGGATTTTTTCCTCGATTTGTTTCTTCTCATCGCGAGTCTTAACTTAGCCGCCGCGCAAATTACTGGTTAGTGCATTAGGAACATTTGACATTTTGGAACGCTCGACGCTTTCGTTCGGTTTTTGTTAAGCCTCGACTTAATTACGATCTGCACTCTCGTGTTTCGTGTTCACTCCTAACCACTCTTGCCACGCACGTCGAGAATTCTCTGTCACAAATTGCAAGATTTTCTCAGCTTTATGTATATTGAAATGTAACCCAGGCGAAACGTATAAATAAGTTCATTAGTTCTTAATGATTTCGATCCAGCGATATCGTATCGACGAGTTCGAAAGGGAAAAGAAAGCGGCGAATTGTTGCATACGGTCCGGTCACTCGTTATGGTCCGCAATCAGTTTATATAATATTTAGATATATAATTGTATTTTATATAAATTATATAAAATTTCATTAAATTCTTTGAAATTAAAATAATTAATAAAATATAATTATGGTTGAAGTATTAGCTAAATTAATATTTCTTTTATAATTAATATTAAATATCAATTCTATTGGATAAAAAATTAATAAAAAATTCTCTATTAACTAATGAAAATTAAATAAGGGAATTAAAATTAATAATTGTGAATTAAAGTGCCAGCGCAAGGGTTTAACACGTTGGGATCCAGCGGATTGACCGATAATTCCTCTCCAACTGTAAATATTGCTAATAACTTCTCAGACTCTTTGAAGTGAAATTAATGTTCGTATACATCCGTATGTTTTTCAAAGGAACAGTATGTTGTGATCTTCAACAGTTCCTCGACGATAATAATCACACGGATTCAACAATAATTGCTGTAGCTTTAAATAATGTCGAACGCCCACGCGTTGATTTTATTTACACGTAATTACAAAATTTGTCATTGTTGAAACGATCCCCGAGCGTTTACAGACTAACGTTATACAGTTTCCCAGACGAAAAATGTTTGAACCAGAGTCATGTGTTTAACTCCATCGATAAAAACAAATCACGATTCGTTAAATTTCACTGAACGACGTTTGTCGAGTTCGACGATGCAAACAGTCACGATATAATTAGATTACTATCGAGCCTCGTTAGATATTTAATCCAAACCGATCTCCAGTGTGTGTGTGTGTGTTTGCATATTAGGACTAGCTCGAGGAACACTAATCCTGTGTAATTCCGCTGCGTAGGAGGGAAGTGGTCAAGCCTTTCGGGGTCTTAACGGCTTCAATTATCAACACCTAATTATGACCGGTGATCCTAATACAACACCGTCGTATCAGAAGGGCCCTTTGAGCTTCCCCTCGAGCGCACCTCCCTTTTGCAAATTTGCTCTTTGTGCCCTGATCGTCCGTGTCCAGACAATGTAATCCGCAAATAGGTTGCGCTCATTTGTCCACGGTGATAAAAGTCAACGAATTGCGAAACGTTGCAAGTACTCGGGTTGATCTTCCAGGCTTAACTAACGTTACGCGGGAAATTCTGAAGGGAAATCCCTTTGTTACTCAGTGTTCAATGCTTTTGTCTTTGTCACTTTGTTCGTTTCTCATCTATCGACAACGAAAGATCGGCGTAAGTTTCATTCGTCAGACTCAAGTTGGGACGTTTGTAGGATCTTACATTTTTGCGAAAAAATCATTTCACCTGTCAGTTAACGAGGTATCGTATTTTAAATATTTTACAATCCTTTCAATTTTTGCATCTTCGAATTTTTAACACAGTGCACAAAATTGTGGGCCTAATCACGACAGACTGGGTCCCTTTAGAATTATATAATACACGTTTATTCGTAAAAGAGAGATTTTCAAGAAACGAAACAATCCCTGTAACAATCAAGAAAGTTCTACGAGAAAAGTAGAAAAATATGAAAGATCGTAGGCGTTTTCTTTACCTGATATCGAGCCGTCGTTTGGATGCAGATGATGGTTATTATTCATAAGGGACGCGTTGTTGTTGTTCTCGCTTCCAGGAACACCGCCTGGACCGGAGCAAAGCTTCCCACCCTCGAGCACGTCGTGATCGTGTCTACAGAAGAGGCCGTCCTGTCTCAGGGCGAACTCGTCGCCAGGAACTAGCTGCCTCATGCAGGCTGAACACCGGAAACACTTGATGTGATAGATCTTGCTCCTCGCCCTCATTACGTAGTCGTCCTTGCTGAAGCACTCGCTGCACTTGTCGCACTTTGTCCCGAACAGCCTGAAACGAAATGTTTCTCCGCGTTAATGCCTTCCCCTTTCCCAATTTCGAATTTTATTCATTTGCATGGACGATATAACCGAGCAAAGTGAAAGAAAAAAGAAACGGCAATATCTCTTTCGTTTCGGAGAAAATCGAATTAAATCTCGTTTAACGCTGGAATGACGTGCCAAGTCGAGAATTTTTTGTCCCAAGATCGCAATATTTTCTCAGTCCTAAGTATATTCAAGTCGAAATAGGGAAAGTAAATTACTTTTCCAGAATTTCTATTCGGCGATATCGTGCCGACGAGCTCGAAGAAGAAGCGACGATTCGTCGTGTATTGGTCCGGTCGCTCGTTACGGTCCGCAATCGGCTTGCCACCGCGAGTGGTTAAAACGAACATATTCGAAATTATTTTTTTCTTTTTCCGAAGCTGTTTCAAGGTATGGTGCACACTTTTACACACTCCGTTTTCCCGTGAATACATAAAAAGGGAGAACGAGCTTGCGAGACGATATTAATGAATCTAGGATTCACAGAAATATACCGGATTGAATCTGATGTAACGCCGAACCGCGTAATTTGCCCAAATTCTGGAAACTCTGCTAATTCCGCTAAGTATAAAAATTGAAATTACCATCTTCTCTCTACAGGCAACAACTGCCGACAAATTTATTTATTGTCTCCATTTGCGTCGATGCGTGTTTCCGCGAAATTTTACTCGGCCGCCGGATCGAGCAGTTAATTATCGGTTTTTAAGCTAATTGTGCTTCTCTCTGCAGCACACTTCGTCCGGTTCCTCCGCACGAACCAAATTGCATTCATTAGCGGTGCTTCCTAAATTGTCGAATTTTATTAATAAAAAGTTTCATGCGATACGGAATTCCAGCCCGACAGCAGTTAATTACTAGTTGCTTGGATAATTATATCATCGCGTTTCGTTCATAATTCACTTGCAAATGGATATCACGCTTTTTGCGCAGCGTTTCGCTCGGAAATCTTACGATGGGCACGCTTTCATTTCGAAACTTTTTAAAATAAAGAATTTTATTAACGTGTTGATGTATTGACAATTGTGTATCATGATAAAATTTAAGGATTTTATTTGATTCAAGAAGTACGCTAATTGATTTTTGATTAAGCGCATTGATAATTTTATTAGTAACAATTTAAGAATTTAATTATGCAGGAAAAGTATCAAACTGTAGTAATTAAGTAATGCTTTGTAATATATTATGATATAATGTATAACATAATGTATAATATATATTACAATTTTATATTATATTGTATTAATATTATTATTACTTACATATTATATTAATATTATATGTTAAGAATTGTATTATAAAATACAATTTAAGAATTTCGTTAGCTACTAAAACTGACAAATTGGAACAATTAGATAATGCTATATAATATAATATAATTAACATAATATAATATAATATAATTTTATAGCCATAAAATATTAAAAACAAAGTGTGTCCTAAGACTTTCGCGTGGGAATATAAAATCCGATACACTATTCTTCTTTAGTATATATTCATAAGTGATATATATTTTTTTTTACCTCATTTCTTCATTGAAAACTATTCTGTTTAGAAGAAAATAAGAAAATCATAGAAAAGTTCTATCTAGAATAATAAAATAAATGAACTCGAATATTGTAAAAAATGGAGGCTTCACATTTTAAAAAATTATTATTGTACGATCTTTCCTTCATTAAGTTATGATAGTTAGAAATATCAACAACAGTATGAAACATCGTCGATATTTTAAACTGCCACAATCCCTTCAGAAAACGAAAGTACGGAAATTCGAAAATATACCTGAGCTCATTTTAAAGCACGAAGCCTGTACTCTCACAATATTGACTTCGTTTCTGTCAAAGATGCTTTTGTATTATTTTGAAGGCAGTAAACAGAGATACTTTCACCCTCGAAAGTCTTGCAAATTCAAACATCTTTGTGGGACGCAGGAAAATTTCTTTTCACAACTGAATCCGCCATGGTCCTCCATTTACAACGATCCCTTGAAATTTGTTCTGCTCCTTTCATTTCTTCCACAAAATTATCGATAACTTTTCATCGAATGTACTGTAATTTTTTTAAAACGAAGAAGATAGAATACTCGAAATATTATACAAACTATTCCACGAGTTTGATAAAAACTAAATTCTTGGATAAAAGAAACCCTGTTTAACAAACAATGCAAAACAATAATAAAATCGCTGAAATGTCTCTCTTTAGTACTTCATTTTAACAATATAAATTTGTTGATTTTTTCGAAGGTGTAGCAATTCAAATTAAAAATATTAAGTATTTAATCGGCGTCTAACAAACGATAAAATCGCTGAAATACTTCTTAATATTACTGTTTTACGACAACACAAATTCGTTTGACAATACAATACATATTTTCCACGAAATTATAACAATTTAAATTCAAAATATTCAATTAATTTATACGTATCGTAAATATCTGGAATATCAGTACATTCGTACACTATTATTGTTATATGTAACTGCAAATGGATTTTCAACGTACACGTGCTCTTCGATGCCCGCATCACGGTCACGTAGCAACACTCGGAACAGACCGAATCGGAGTGATAAAACACTTTTTTCCACGCGTAATCCTAAAGTTCGCGTTATTTTCCATCGGCGAATGTCTTGGTGGAAGAACACCCAGAAGGAAACGTTTTACCTCCACGGTTGTTTCGACTTTTCGTACGAGGCGACAGGAACAACAAACAGGCGTCATCGGTGTCTCTCGAGCGGTGGCAAATCCCTGTCGACCGGATACGCCAGTCTTCTTCTTCGTTCCGGACGGCGTTTCGACGTTCGATGGATCAATGCAAATAAACCGGCTGTCCCCCGACCAGAAAAATATTTGCCACAGTTTTTCTTTTTCCTTTTTTCTTTCTTTCTGTTTTTTTTTTTTTTTTCGCGGGAAGAATCCGGGTGTCGATTAATCCCGCGAGTTTCGAAGACGTTCTATCCTCTCCTCCGGATTACGTCGAAAACATGGCGTGCACAGTGGGTCGAAGAAAGTATGTTGCAATATTTTCGTGAGAATAAATACATTGACAAAATTGTCGGCTACTACATGCGAGAGTAACGTGAATGAAATTAATCTCTTGCGCTGGTCGAGAATTTTTTGTCCCAAAATTGCAATATTTTCTCAGTTTTAAGTATATTTGAGTATAACCCACAAACAAATAATAAATTTATTGCTTCTCAATAATTTCTATCTATAGTGATATTGGGAGGTGAAACAAATAATAAATTTATTGCTTCTCAATAATTTCTATCTATAGTGATATTGTACCGAGTTCAAAACAGAAAGAAAGCGACGAATTATTGTGTGACGGTAGGGTCACTCGTTATGGTCCGCAATCAGTTGCCAGCGCAAAATTCGAAATTAAGTAGGTAGTTTAAAATTCCAAATTGCTGTGTCGATCAGTGTTCAATTGTACTAATTAAGAGTTGAATGTTAAAGATGGTCCCACTAAATATTCAGATTTCTTGGGTTCAATGGATCATGGCAATTGAAATACTTCTATGATTCTTTGCAAGATAAATATTTGTATCGAATGTCTTGTAATTTCTACGTGCATTTATAAATTTGTTTCAATCCTGACCAATATCTATAATCGTCACAATTATTTTTAGCTATAACGTTGATGGAATATTAAGAAAGATTTCATACGATACACACACTTAGTATATAAATATCCAAATACTTTCACAAGCCACTACAAATTAAAACTAAGAGTTTATTATTCGTGAGATCGAAAGAAACATTGATTATATAATTATTTGTAACTTCTGAACACATTTGTAAATTTGTTTCAATCCTGACCAATCATAAGCATATGCAAATATTTTTTTTTGCCTCCTTACAATTTTTTTAATTCTATGGATTATAATATACGAATAAAAAAATTCTAAGGATATCATTCACGAAACGAAAAGAAATATTTGTTATTCCTTCTTTTAAAAGAAACATTCTATTACAAATATTTGAAGTAAAATATCGTATACATTTATAGATTTGTTTCAATCCTAATCAGTATGATCGTCATGTAGTCGACATTAATGAAATTTTTGAACGCAAAAATATATAATAAATATAAAAATATTAGAAAAATATTTTTTAACAATATTATATAATATAGTTGTAATGTATGATACTGTACTATAATATTATATATTATAAAATATATTTATAAATATAAAAATATTTTAAAAAACATTAATATACAATATTAATGTTTTATAGTTATAATGTATACTACTGTACTATACTATTATATGTTATAAAATATATTTATAAATGTAAAAATATTTTTAAAAAATATTAATATATAATATTATATATTATATAATATAATTATAATATATAATACTGTATTATAATATTATATATTATAAAATATATTTATAAATATAATAACATTTTAAAAAATATTGATATATAATATTATATATTACATAATATAGTTATATACTATACTGTTATATATTATAAAATATATTTATAAATATAAAAATATTTTTAGAAAATATAAAATGTCGCTGTAAACAAGTAACCAAGTATAAGAATGGAAGGAAGAATCGCATCGACACGCAACGCACGACTCGAATAAAGATACATTTATTTATCCTTCACTTTTGCACCGAAGCGAGTGAAATTTGCTTGTTTGTTTTTGCTATCGTTGGCGTAACTTCGGATCGAGGGTTTTCTCGCGAAACGAAATACCGTGTTCAATTCCGTAGTAAGATCGACGCAACCACGTGTGAACCACACTTTCTCTCTCTCTCTCTCTCTCTCTCTCTCTCTCTCTCTTTCTCTCTTTTTATTACGGATGCAGATTTGTCCGCATGCAGAGCGCAGCTTTTCTCTTCGCTGTGTACGTTAGATAAAAATACTCTGAAAGAAACGTTCTGTCAGTTCTTGCTCGTTTTCTTCGCTTCTTCCCGCCTTTTCGCTTTTGTTTCTTTCGTCGCTTTTTCTCTGTTTTCATTTCTCTCCAATCTCGCCGTTTGCAAATGCGTATCGCGTGCCTCGGGAGAATTGTCGCCAGTATCCCTAACTCGCGTAGTATGTTTCAGCCGTGAGTAACCGAGTTCTGAATTTTTACGATTCTCTGTTAATCATTATCGTCATTTATTTATTAACTTTATGGCACGTAGTTTGGTACTTTTTTAGTTTATATATTCATAATATAGTATCAATTTTGTGCTATAATTGTTTTTATTGTCGTTAAAATAATGCAATATTATATTACACATAACAGTCTTTATATCATTACTATTATATTTATATATTATAATATAGTATTAACAGTAATATAATATTATAATATTAATAGTAATAATTGTAATACACAAGTATAATAATAATATATCATATTATGACAATTTTAAAATATATTTATATATCATGATATTTCTCTCAAAGTATTTTATATTTTTATGTCACTCTACAATCCAATAATTTCATAATTTTATTTCGCATACAGAGCGAATTATAGCATATAAATTAACTAACATTTTAAAGGAAGAGTCCTCTCCTGTCAAGAGGATAAATATGAGCCCGAAAATTTGATAGTAATATTGAAAACCTTAGTGCGTTCCAATTTTTCGTGATACAACTGGAAGAAATCAAAATATACAAAATAATCAAATAACAGACTTTCATGTCAAGAGAATTTCCACGTAGAACTCCATTTTCACTATCTTATATCATTATTCAACTCGCCGATAATAATTCAAACATTCGTCCTAGTCATACTTTATGCCCGATATTTTCGTTGTCGATAGATAAGACGAAGCAGTGCCGAAAGATGAATGAAAGGATATTGTATATGGTCGATGATAACGCGCAATCACGTCTTACCTGACATAGTCGCGCTTGCAATAAGTTTTTCCATCTCGTACGAAACAGGTGCAATGCTCGTCCAGAAATTGTTGACACTCCGCGCATTTCAAACAGGCGGCGTGCCATTCGAGATTCGGTGCAACTCGCAAGATCCATTGGTCGTGTATTCGGCCACCGCATCCCACGCAATGCGAGGTCGTGTTTTCTGCAAAAGAAAAAAATAATAATAATAATAATGACAGTGATAACGACTCTCAGTTAGCATATATATACATACATACATACATACATATGTATATATATATTTTTTTTTTCTTTTTCTCAGTATGCAATTAAATAGATGAAAAGCACTGTTGGGTTTATTTCGGCTGATGGAGTTTGTAACCCGAGCAGGAATCGATTGAACGAATTCGTTTTCCAATTTTGAGAACGTGTTACTTAAAGATTACTTAAAGGGGGAGAGATCCGGGCGACGCGTTTCCTCGCGAGTTTCTTCGTGCATTTTGAATAAACAATCTAGAGTCAATTGTTTTCTGCAGTGGGTCGTACATCTGGGTTTTCGACGATATTTTTATGAAAACGAATGATATATTGGCAAAGTATGTTTCCATAAATAGTAGCGTTTCTTAATAGTGAGTCATATAATTGAAAGGTATTGATATACAAGGTGTTCTTTTTGCAACTCTTTACTTGAAGACGCGTTTTATTTTTCAGTACAATTTCATCTGACTTTATATCCAATAATTAAAGTTAATATTATGTCTAATACACTAATATTAGATATTTGGTTCGTCATTAGAGTGCGAGTTGTTGTACATTTATAAGAAATTTAATATATAAGAAAACCCATGAAATATATACATAACATGCAAAATTATAGAAAGCACACAAAGCATATTATTTACTAGAATATTCAGTGAATAAAATAAATTTTTTAAAATACGAATTCGCTTAAAGATCCACAGTTTATTTATCACATCTATAAAATGATACTTTGTACTTTTTAACAACTCTTTCAGTTTTTGAATAACTGTAAAGAATATCTAAAAATCTTTTGAAAGTTTATTGAAAAATGCACGATGATGCACGAATACATCTTTGTAATTGAAAAAACGATACTTAAAATAATACTTGAGAAAAAAAACGATAGTATTGATGTTTAAAGGTGCAACGAGAGAACGAACATCGTTGTCAATATTTAACTGGGATTAACCTCACCAAATAATTTAACAATAATCAAATATTTATTTAATACCGTATAATTATTATTCAATGCCGTAAAATCCTGAGAACAGTTTCATTTAATCGCGGAATTAATATCTGCAGTGAAGTTAAGTGCTTTGCGCTTAACTTCAGCCTTGCGTTCATTTATTTTCAATCATTGAATTACGCGTATAGATTTTCGTAGCGTCGGGTGTAAAAATTGACTGAAAAACAGTCTATAGTTGAAGTGAAGTTTGAAGATTTATCAATTGTATACGTAAACTTGGCCAATTTTCGACGAGATTATTCCACCTGCGAAAAACACAGGTCAAACGTGTAGATATTTTTTCACAAGACGAGAAAATTAAACTTCGAAGTTCATTAGAATGAAAGGTATATCGTAGCTATTTTCTTTGAACCAAAAAATTTGCATTTTTCACTCGTTCTCGAAATTAACCAAAATCAAGCATACTTGAAAAAAAGAAAATAAGGCTTTAAATGATAGAACGTTATTTCTTTTCTTTTCGACTTAATTTTTGTATCTGGCACCATTCTTTTGTTCACAATCGGTTTTAGAATATCACGAAAAGTGAGGTACTTTGCAGAATGGAATTTCTTATTAAAATATAAATCTATCGTCCAATGAACATTTATCCTTATCCTGATTATGTGAAACGTGCAACGTTTTATAATTTTGTCCCCCATTCGTTCAAATTTGCTTCTTCGTGAAATATAAAATGTTAATGACAAATAGATATGAGCAGCAGGATTTCAAGTAATAGCAGCGCCAGTGAAAAATGATTGAACATCAATCAAACACATAATCAATGGTATCATTGCCCGTTTCGTTTATTCGCCAAATCCAGTTATAACAAGCTGTCTATTAGATATTTACTATGTTTGCATTAGTGACAGGATCATTGCTAATAATGACTCGTTGAATCGATAAAGCATGAAGGGATTTCGCGTTGTCAATCACGGGGTAATTGGATCGCTTAATTATCGATTAAGTGTGCAGCAGCTATTGTTTGTCCTCTCTATAAGTTATTAACTAAATATATCCATGTAAGAAACGAAATTCGAATCTGCATAAAGTGTTTCTCAAAGTTTGGACTTAAATAGAAGGAGAAATATTGAGATTTCGTTGTTAACTCCGTGCTTTATGATGTTCTTTCCAAATTTAGACAAACATTTATTATTATAGTTGCAGCATCGCGTTAAAAGAGAAATGTCGAAACATTGCGCTGCATTTTTTTTTTATATAATCTTCAGTTATTCTAATTCGAATCGCGGTGCACAATAATATTATATTACTATTATGTTATTATAATACCGTAATATATAATACTTAATTATAATATATATATATAATTAATAATAATAATAATAAATATATATAATACTTATTATTATATACTATATTTATAATTATATATAATACTTATTATGTACTATTATATAATTATATTATTTCTTCTAATTATAATATAATAACAATGTAATATTGTAAAATATATAAGTATAATAAAATATAATAATATAATAAATATATAATATAAGTACATAATATAAATAATATTACTATATATATATATAATTTTGTCTAATTTTGGTAATAACTCCCGTGCACTGAATGCCACTTAAATTATTTTTCACACTTGCGACAACACAATCAAGTTAACTTCTGACAAGTCAGTGACCAGGAGCTCCGATGCGATCCGCCATTCGTTCATCACCGTGAACGATCGCTATTACAGTCTATCGCTTGTTCGTCACAGCCCGCGTCGATATACTTCAAAAAGCGCGCCACATGGAAAACGATCGCGCGAATGAAGTTCCATTGTCGAGTGGTCGCATCGTCTCGAGTGAGGCGTCTAAATAGAAACGGGCTTCCTCCGCTTCTCCTTTCAATTGTCGCGCGTATAGGAAACACGCGCGCGTTGGCGTCGCGTCAATTTCAGCCGCCAATGCGGACACTTCTCCGTGAAAATTACAGTCATCGTCTATTGTCTCGGCGAGCGAGAGATGCGTATATAAAAAGCGGGGCAAGTCGAGATTTCACCGAAAGCCTATTGATAAGTTTTAACGCTCAAAGGGGAACAAAAGAACCTCTCCCCGACCCTTCCCCCCCCCCATTGTTTGCCAGATCTGATTTACCCTTGCAACGGGTGCACGGGCGCTACGATAAAAATATATTTCCTCGGCGTCGTTTCTTTCGTTCTGGGTTACGATTTTTTTTTTCGAAAATCGATCGATCGAAGTGGAATTTCGAAGGTGGTCTGGATAATCTGGGTTTCATTTCTTTCTTCCTTTTTTTTTTTTTTTTTTTTTACACGAATTACCAGTTTATACAATTACACGGTTTTACATGGTTTGCTGCGCGACGAACTGACACAATTAACCCCTTGCGCTGGCAACTGGTTCGCGGACCATAACGAGCGACCGAACCGTGCACGACAATTCGTCGCCTTCTTTTTCTTTCGAACATCGTCGACGTGATATCACTGAATAGAAATTATTGAGAAGTAATAAATTAATTTTTTATATAATAAAAAATATAATAAATTAAATATAATAAAATAAAAATATAATAAATTAAATTGTTTTACGTATTTTGTTTTACTTAAATATACTGAAAACTGAAAGAACATTGCAATTTTGGAAAAAATTCACGACGTGCGTCGTTTCAGCGTACAATTTGCGCTGACAACTGATTGCGGACCATAACGAGGGACTGAACCGTACACGACAATTCGTCCCTTTCTTTTTCCTTTGAACATCGTCGACGTGATATCACTGGATAGAAATTATTGAGAAGTAATAAATTAATTTTTTATATAATAAAAAATATAATAAATTAAATATAATAAAATAAAAATATAATAAATTAAATTGTTTTACGTATTTTGTTTTACTTAAATATACTGAAAACTGAGAGAACATTGCAATTTTGGAAAAAATTCACGACGTGCGTCGTTTCAGCGTACAATTTGCGCTGACAACTGATTGCGGACCATAACGAGGGACTGAACCGTACACGACAATTCGTCGCTTTCTTTTTCCTTTGAACATCGTCGACGTGATATCACTGGATAGAAATTATTGAGAAGTAATAAATTAATTTTTTATATAATAAAAAATATAATAAATTAAATATAATAAAATAAAAATATAATAAATTAAATTGTTTTACGTATTTTGTTTTACTTAAATATACTGAAAACTGAGAGAACATTGCAATTTTGGAAAAAATTCACGACGTGCGTCGTTTCAGCGTACAATTTGCGCTGACAACTAATTGCGGACCATAACGAGGGACCGAACCGTACACGACAATTCGTCGCTTTCTTTTTCCTTTGAACATCGTCGACGTGATATCACTGGATAGAAATTATTGAGAAGTAATAAATTTATTTTTTATACAATAAAAAATATAATAAATTAAATTGTTTTACCTATTTTGTTTCGTATACAATTCGTCGATATTTATTTCTTTTTCTATTGAACTCGGTAGATATCACCAGAAATTATTAATAAATTTATGGCTGAGTTACACTTAAATATACTTAAAACTAAGAAAATGTTGCAATTTGGGACGAAAAATTGTCGACGTGCGTGACACGTTATTCCAGCGCAAGAGGTTAAAATATCAATTAATGGCGATTGATACCATGAAAAACGAAAACTATACTGCGCAGTTTGAAGCAAAGTTGAACAAAAAATGGTTAAAATTTTCTTGAGAAACGTATTCAGTCATGGAACTTTTTTTTTATTCTTGTGGATTATTAAAGTGGACTATTAAATTAATCGAATTAATAATTGCATTATGTGTACTGTTTGAAGATTTATATAATTTTCTGATATCTTTCTCTCACGTTTCTAACGACGCAGAGAAAATTTCATTTCCATTTGCCTATTCTGTTATCAAGTACATTTAAAGTTTTAAATCTTTCTTAATTGTTCCCTCTTAAAAATAAAATATTGTGTGACGGATTCTTTTCCTAAGAAGAATTTACACAGTGGTTGATACTGAAGAACGTAAAATCGAATTAAATAACGTCGACGAAGATAGTTCAAATTGAAGGATTACAATTAATTGATAAGTTAGAACGTTATCTCGTCGTAAATGATCCTAATGTTCGATCATGAGTGCATAAATTTCAAAGTAGTTTCGAAAATTGTAATTTAAAAGCTGACGTTGTCGTCAATTGGCACGAGTCAGTAATGAAAAAGAGAACGACAAACTCGAACGATGACAGTGATAAAGAAAGAATTCATCGTAACGACGATTTTCTTCAAAAAAAAAAAAAAATATTAAATTTTCCCCTTCTCATCTTCATTGACATTTCTCTTTCAACTTCGTTTTGCACAGTACAGATTTTATCGTGTAAAACGAAAGGCCCATGCTCTGTTCAAAACTTGAAGTTTGTCGAACATTTAGATAAATCGCAACCGTGTTATCTTCTCGATGATGACTACCGAGACATTTCGCAATCACCGGAGACTTCGTCCCTTGTGTCAATTCGACGCATTTTTCTCTTCAAGCACAGGTACAGAAGCGAGGCTTCGTGACATCTCACTTTTTGAATCTCGTCCACGACAATGGCAGAAACAAAATATTTGCTCCGGGATCAAATAGACCCGCCGGCCGCTGTTACTGTCAGAGCATCCGCCATCTCGAGGGTTAGACCTTTCCAGACCGGTGGAAGCTAGCAAAACAAGTAAAAGACATGGAAACGCGCTATTTGAAATCTACGCGACATTTGAAAATAAATTGACGAGCGAGTCTTGATCGCTCGTAGAGACACGGTAGAGCAAATATCGAAACTTCAAATGGCGTTTGCGTGGCGTTTGACGAGATATCTACGTCGAGATTTGGAAAAATTTATCGCTGTGTCTTCTGAAAGAGAGATTTCGTATTTCGAGCTGACTGTATCGCGATATATCGAGAAGCAAAATTTTTGGTTCACGTTTGTTGAATTGTGGAAACTGAAAATTAAGGTCATTTCTTTCGCGGGGATTTAGTTAGTCATCGCTGCGGTGAATTTTGGTTCAATTATAGTCGATGATTTGTTGTGAGTTTCTCCTATGATTAAAAATAGAAGAGAAGAGATAAACGTATGTGTGAGTGTATTAAATATACAAACAGAGATTCCCGTAGATTTGAACAAGACCTAGAATAATCTTGACATGATCCAACTTGTCTCGATTTTTGTCGATGTTGATATTTCTGCGACTTTGTAGTTGCTAATGATTCAATGGAGGTTGATGCAATCTAAAAGAGAGAGCAAGAAAAAGAAAAAAAGGAGATTTGAATGATGAGGCAGTCGGCATGTTCATGTATATACATATTGACACAGACGCACAATTATAAATCTATATTGGTGAAATTTATGGCGATGTTATTGACAATTTTGTACAATCATCTTAGAAACTGCGAAAAATGATTTCGATCTTCGGCTTCAACGATCCAAAATATTCCCGAACTGACAATATTTCCAGAAATCTCGCGAAAACATCCCTAATCGTCTTATACTTCATCAGTTGTACTGAGTCAAGTGTATGACGTAGTTTGACAAGGTTTGACAAAAGAAACGTACAAAAATCCCGTACAAAGAGCGACAATCACGAAAAATTGAAAAAGGACCGCGTTAACCTCTTGTGCTAGTAACAATAATTTCTTTTTGAATTCATCGGTATATCACTGGATAGAAATTACTAAGTTCGTTTTGCCTGGGTTATATTTCAATATACTTGAAATTAGTATGTTGAAATTACTCATGTTCTACCTTAATACGAACAGTAATATTTAGAAACGTAATATTCAGAATCTGTTTTCCCCGAAAATCACATTTCTGAACACAGTTCTATTAACCAGTTGCGCTGGCAACTGATTGCGGACCACAACGAGCGGCCAAACGACGTAACACAATAATTCGTCGCTTTCATTTTGAGCTGGTCGGTACGACACGACTGAATAGAAATTATCGAGAGGTAATTCAACAAATTTATTATCCGCTCTGCCTGGGTTATGCTTAAATGTACTCAAAACTGAGAAAATATTCTGGCCTTTTGGAGAAAATATTAGAGGTTAAGAAACGAAGAAAGGGAAAGACGAATTGGCCAACAACCAGATTGCTTGACGTTGCAAGAGGATTGACGAGGTTTTCCTCAAGGTTTCACCTAGGAAATATATTTGAGCGGTGCACGTCGTACGTTCTATCTGGTGGCACGCAAACGTCGTGGAATCGCTTCGTCTATGTACAATAGCTGCGTGATTCGAACGAATCGAGTCGGATCGAAGAAGGACGCCTGGCGCGACGCGATCGGCCGGTGGAGGGGAGAGGCGAAAGGGAAAAAGGATGGAAAAGAACAGACCGGGCGTGAAGCATAGACGCGGTGGAACGGTGGCTGGTGGCCACTACTACTGCCGCCGGCGCGCGCGTCTATCTGAAATTCGTGGCTGCGTGCCCGGGGTGAGTTTGCGCGCTGGAAACCCGGCGTTCGCCGGCCCGTGAAAAGAAATCCCGGCGAAGGGGTGGGTGAGCCACCCGTAGAGGGGAATATGGTGAACACAGAAGGACGAACAGGGGACGAAGCTGGGCGGCGCACTTTCAGCTCGGTAGCTCGGAAACTCCGCCCAGATCTCCGCGGGTTTCAGACTCGACGTCTCTGTGCCCGCGAGTCGGCGCGCAGCTTCTTTCCTCTCGGCCTGCTGTAAACCTGAAACGCGAAATAACGTTCCTGAGAGAGGTCTCGCCTCCACGCGATACGGCGAGAGCTTTGTGAATCAGAGAGCGAGCAGATCGCCAGATAGAAACTGTCGTCCGTTGGTATTATTTGAGTGGACGATCGGGAATTTCGTATTTTCAGCGTTTCGAACGTACGAAGAAATAGAACGGACGTATCGTTTCGTTGAAACTGTCGTTTATTTGAGAAATAGCTTTCAGGCGAGACGCTTCTTGTTCGTTTCAACCCTTGCGCTGGCAACTGG
Organism: Tetragonisca angustula; assembly: GCA_036937485.2. Taxonomy (NCBI): domain Eukaryota; kingdom Metazoa; phylum Arthropoda; class Insecta; order Hymenoptera; family Apidae; genus Tetragonisca; species Tetragonisca angustula. Next base: position 480,518 of record JAWNGG020000037.1, on the reverse strand, counting down.
TTCGCGGACCGTAACGAGTGACCGAACCGTACACGATAATTCGTCGCTTTCTTTTTCTAATATAAGATTGAATAGAAATTATTAAGAAGTAATATTGGGTTACATTGAAATATACTTAAAACTGAGAAAAATGTTGCAATTCTCTCGACGCGCATGGCACGTCGTTTCAACGCAAGAGGTCAATTTCTAGCGCTTGTATCATTTATTTTTCGAATTCTATTCGTGGAGTCTGCGAAACTTTCATTTTCGATTTTAAATTTGAAATAATGTCCCTCGCTTCTGCTTTCTTGATTAATTCGTGGATAACGTTGAGGAGTTTCAATATCAATATCTTTTATATTAAATTCTTTAGAACTTAAAAAGTATATTATATTTTTGAAAAGACTATACTTAAAAAGTATTTTGTACTTTGAGAACTATATTTAAAAATTGAATTTGAAAAATATTCTAGAAGTATAGAATTCTTTTTATTATAATATAATATAAAATATAAATAGAATATTTATAGAATACTTTTTATTCTAGAAGTATAGAATACTTTTTATTACGATGTGACACTGTAAATATCTGCAATTGTACTTTTTGCTTTCCATTCCTTCATATCTGACATTTATAACGTAATATGTAGGTATTATCGAGCCCTATCTCGTATGCTAGTATCTAATAATAATAATCTTGTGATTCATATGTAATATGATTCACAATCTACCTTTATATCTCGATATCTCGCTCTCGTGTCAACGACGAAGTTAAAATTGAAATTTTTTTCCTTGTTGTTAGGTATTTTCTTTCCATGTTTCTTTCCCATTGCTTTGCTCGTTAATCGTTTGCTATTTGTAATCATTTTCAAAGCTGTTGTCCGATAGATATTTATTTTCACAATAGACTTACGATCCCAAGCAAACTGGATGTTGAATCTTCTAATTTTCTCGTTGCGCTTGACATAGAATCACGAGAGTAGTTAAAATAGTTGAAATTACCATAATGGTAGTTCAGAAAGTTATCATTTTTTTTCTCTTTCATAAATAGTTAAAGTTAAAGTTAATAGTAACAGTTTTAAAAAATAGTTAGAATTACCATAATGAGAGTTTAGAAAGTTATGGTTTCTTTTTGGAAATTTTATAAATTTACGACAGCGTATTTTCAGAGATTTACTATTATTTCCATTAATAGTACATTTCAGATACTATTATTATTTTGAAGAAAATTGTATGTTTCTTACATTTAAGACAAGATATATATATATATATATATCAACTCTGTGAAATATTTGATAATAAATTTCCGTGCGTCGTTCCTTTGTCACAATCTCCTTCCGTTTCTAAATCTGCAATATTATTATCTTACTATACCATGTCGCGTCACGTTTTTACCAGCTTGTTCATTTTGTCAGTAGATTAGACATTCTTATGCGTTTCTAGGGAATTTGAAAGTAAAATTGCAGGGAAATGGAAAGAAATTGCAAGGAATGAACCCAATGCGAGGAAATATACGAGCTGGGCATTCAGACTATAGTGCTCTTTGTAGAGAGTCTGTGATCGTATTCTCAAAAATATGAGCTTGCATGGAAATTTGCAATATAGATATTTATCAGATCTTAAAATTCAGTTTGAAGATCAACTCACTATTCCCTTTAGACAGTCTATGTTTTATATAAAAATATCCACCAAGTTAATAGCTCGTGGGTTTATCTGATATTTCTGTGTGAACGAAGTGTAATTATCTATCTGTGTGTTGCCAAAAACATGAGTCTGCATGAGAATTTATCATCAGATTTTCAACTTCAACGCGTTGGTTTCTCTAGACAATCGTACTTCGCTTACATTTCAATTTTCTGGTGTGCAAACGAACAAACTACTTCTAAACTAAACTGAACTAAAATAATTGTTCGATGCAGTGTTTGACTGTTGTTCGCAATGGTATTTCACAAACAGCCACTGATATTTCTAAATTATTACTTAGTATTGGCAAAAAAGCAGAAAGTCGAAAGATAGACTTACAAATGAAAAGGAAGGAATATTTCTTCAACGTAGATAGAGAGACGACTGATTAACTGAAAGTGTACCCAACTGTTACACAAATTGTAGTTGCAATCAACCAAGAAATATCGAGCCAAACGTTGCCAAACTTGCTCATTCGCGTGTCTACGATGTCACGGAAAAATCGTGCACAGACGTCTGTCTTGCAATCGATCTGACAGTGTCGACCAAACACACGTCTACATCTGGCAACGCGGAAGAAGCAACGACGAGATGAACGTGATACTAAACATCTTGACGATACGTACAGCGAAAACAGAAAACGTTTTCGTTTGGCAAGTGATCTAGAACTTTCGCACGCAACGATAAACTCCATCCGTTTTACGATGCATTTATACGTTACGTCAATTATGCCAGCAATTTTCAAACGCTCGTTTCAGAGACATAAATATTAGAAATGACAGTGAACGTTATATAAAGGGGCATTCGCGAGTAGCCGCGGTTGAATCATAAATAATTGGGTATAATTGTCAGTTAACTAGCTGCTGTGCATAATTTATAAGTCAATCCAAGAAATTATCGTGCACATACACGCGTATACCGCGTTATGCGTGGAATTTGCAGAATTATGATGATTGATATATGCAAATCATGATGGAAAACTTAATCGAAGGTTATATACCATTCCCTCAAGATCTCGCATTTTTATACCTACACTTCGGCAAGTTTACGCGACAATTAGAACGAAATCGTAATATTTAAATTAAATAACGAAAAATAGTACGATATTTTGTTCACTTTGTTCACGTAGATAATAGTTTCTTAATGTTCTATTTATAATATTCTTCAGTATCTTGTTTCAATGTTCTATTCATTTTTATACTTATTCATTGAAAATACGTGCAGTATTCTGAAATGTCACGTGAGAATTAAACAAGGTAGCTGAACGAATTTGAATATATTAAACTTAGATACATACATAACTTTTAGAAACTCGCAACAAGACTGAAAATTTTTGATGTTTAATCAGTATTCGAGTATTGTACAGAGATAATTACCGTTATGGCCAGTGTATTATAATTACAAATACACAAATATATCGTTGTAATTAATTCTAATCAGTAATGAAGTAATTGGCTCACTTGTTAGAGGTTCGAAGATTACAATTTATTGCAATACATTGAATAAATGTAATTTAAACGCGTTTTTAATTTGTTACACGCTGCTTCTGGCAGTTTTAAGTCAGACAATTGTATCATTCCAAAGAGTTGCGAAGCATCATTTATTTTAAATTCTAAACAATCAATTTCATAATAAATCGAACGAAAATAATTTGCCAGAAATTCGAAGAAATCTCAGATACGCCGTCTCGTGCAGTAGAAATTATTAGAATAATCGAGACAACTTGTTGAAATTAATACAAAGCTGTCTGGTGTTAATCGTTGAACTAATAAAAGAGCTTTGTCACGAAAAGTTTCGCCGCGATAAATTATCCTTCGTTGCGAGTTCCTAAAAAGTTGTACGTAGCTAAAAAAGAAGAAGAAAAAAAAAACATTCAAATTCTCTCTCGGTTCATTTATTCCTTCACTTCATCACTTCTAGGAAAAACTGTGTATATCCTTTCTTAAGCATTTACGTGCTCGATAAATGAACATGGACAGGAAAATATACGCACCTATGCACTGTCGGCGCACTACATCAACGGGAAATATTTATAGCAAGATGTACCTATAAATATTCAGATACAGATACGTATGCTTTTTACTGGACGAGGTGTTTTAATGCATTCGTCGTAAACCACCGAGCAATATTGCCAAGTACACTTTTATGAAACAAGCCGCGGTGTTTACAAGTTTATATCAATCCGAGGCATACGTTTGCTTGCCTCGCGGACGTCGTCTACACGCGCGCGAACTTCCACCGCGGCCTGTAATTTGCGTTATCGTTCGATAAGTGTAAGTACAATACGCTATCTATCATGCACCTAGGTATGCACGATAAAAACCGCAGTCCATGCGATGTGACCTCTTTCCTCCGAGGCAAAAACCGGTTAAAAGTGAGCCAAAAGTGGCCGAGGCTTTTCTCATCTTGACGAACAGAGCTTTCAGCGGTGGTAGCGATACTTCAGAAAACGATATTCATTGTTTGTATGCACGTTTCGGAACTATCGTTTGATTAGTATCTATGTAACAACGTAACTTTCACTGTCGTGAAAGTTTGACAGATGCACGAGACAGGTATTGAACGTTTAAATGAAAAACGTACAAAGTGCGAATAGATTGGATTCGTGGTATAGCAGGTTGGAGTTGAAATGATCGAAATCGATCGTTTCTGTTTCTTTCGTGGAACGAAATTGGAAAATACAAATGATGGCGAGCTGCAAGCGAGAAAGTTTCACGATTCACGTGATTTCAGTTGATCACTTCGGTGCATTCCATGAATATCTGCGTTTACTTTGATTTAACCACTTGCGTACGGCGTCGAGAATGTTTTGTCCCAAAATTGCAATTATTTTCTCTAACCCAGGCGAGAGAAATAATAAATTCATCGTTAATTCTCAATAATTTCCATCCAGTGATATCATGCCAACGAGTTCAAAGCGACCAGTTATCTTACACGGTTTGGTCGCTCGTTATGGTCCGCAATCAGTTGCCAGTTCAAGTATATAAATAATGATATAATAATAAATAATAATAGATATAAAATAGTATATAAATAATAATATAATAATAAATAATAATAGATATAAAACAAAAGATATATAAATTATTGCATTATTATTTACAGTTACGAAGAAAGAAATTTCGCGAAACTGAAATGATTCAAGTTGATCACTCTAGTGTATTTCGTGCGTGTCTGCGCACTGTTTTGATTCGCAAAGTAAAAAAAAAATAGAGTACAACTAGAGGGATTGAAATTATTGTATTTCATTAGCCTCAGTATGCCCCGCGCTTTCTACAAATTGAAATATTCCGAAAGGCTAGCCGAACAAACGCAAAATCTCGAAGAAAGAGAGAAGCATCGGAAGGATTAAAAATATCGTTTATCGTTATAATAGAAACAACATAAAGGTCCAAGATCCTCCTGTTATGTATGTACGTACATATTTACGTATATATTTCTCCTGTGTCGGGTTGCTCATTTTCCCCCTCTCTCTCTCTCTCTCTCTCAAAGTCTCATCCACGCACACCAGTTAAGACCTTTCAGGGTGGTCGTAAATCTCAACCCTTTACCACGCGCATTTACATGTGGCGCGGTACGCGCGACGATAGCGAGCAAAAAAAAAAAAAAAAAGAAGAGGGGAAAGCTCATCTGTAAGCTTATCCGCGCTATCGTGTATACGACGCGGGTATGTTTCTTCTTATTCTCGAACCGGTTGGGAAACGAAACGTTCCCGAGCCGGGCCCCGTGTTTTTACCGGTTTCCGAAGTAAAATTTCGTCGAAGTCGGAAGCCGAGTAAGACGCCTTGTTCTCGTCGTAAAACTCGCGGTATCGCGATTGTTCTCCATATTTTTTCCCTTCTCTTTTTTTTTTTTCCCTCGCCTCCTTTCTAATCGTATACACGATTTTAACGATGATCGTTGCCTACGTTCGATCTTGTTCCATCCTGTTTCGTTCAAAATACCGATTTTCGATTTTTTTCTGATTTTATTTAATTTGTTTTTTTCTCTCTCTTTTTTTTTTTGATTTTTCGTTTCTTTCGCAAGCTGGACTCGATAATCTCGAACGACTCGGCGTTACGGGTGTGTACTTGATAAAAATGCATCGTCTTTGGGAATTTGTTGACGGTGCATATGTGTGTGTAGAATAATGTATGTAGGTGTTTTTACCGCTTCTGTTTTATTTTTTAATTCGAAAATGCAGACACGCACGAGATGCGGCGGAGTGTACTATAAATACGATAAGAATAAACAGCGAATGTATAGCGAATACTAAAAAATATGTTTATGCATCGTCCTGGAAGATTCGCTAGTCATAAAAAGTATGGACTATCTACATAAATATATCAGAGTCGGTCAGATATAATAATATAGTGATACTGAATATAACAATAACAAAAACAACGATAATAATAATAAATACTAAATACTAATTATTAAATAAATACTAAATGTACTAAATATCAAATAAATACTATAAACACTATTATTGCGTATTTAATATACTAAATAACAAAAGAATTATTATATATAAAAATAGTGTAATCAATATACTAAATATTACTAAGTATTCATATTATATTTAATACTTAATATGTATATTTAATATTTATTTAGCACGTGGAAGATATACAGTATTTATTTACTAGTCTTAATGGTAATATTTAATATTAATATTAATAGTTTTAATAGTGATATTTATTATTATTATATATATCTGACTTTTGTGCATTCCATGCTTTCTATATTTAAATAAAGTATTCCAGGAAAAAAATATTTAAAGAAATTTACATACCTACAAATACCTACGTATTTATTCTAAAATAAATACTAGATAATAATAACAATAATAATAAAAATGTACTATTATTGACAATGCCAGAAGTAGACGTTCAAAAATTGTCTATATTTTAATAGTACCCACTGAAAATATTTCTAATTCATTTTGGATTACGTAGAGCCGAATAGAACGCAGGAGAAATCTTTTGCACATTTTGTTATTTCGACACGAATCTTCATTCCCTTCATCAGTGTTGAATGTTGGTTCGAAAAATTGATCGCACGTCTCTGCGGCGTTGCATAATTTATTCGTCAATGTTGCGCAACATCAACCTTGACACATCCGAAATTCAAGCAAATATCAAGCCCGAGGAAACTAAGGTAAAAACATCATCGTACAGTCATCCCTCGATTTACAAATGTTTCTTACATACTGCAAATATATAATATTTATACACCTTATTATATTTTTGAATTCACTATAAGTATATTATATCATATTATATTATATTACTGAATTTACTACAGGTGCATACATATACCTATTAACGAGATTTTCTTATTTAATTTTTGTTTAACTTGCTAATTAAATAAGACGAATTCTTATTTAATTGTACTAATTTATTCTAATTTCTTTCGGTTAGAGTTGATCGTTTCTATTTTAGTATTTTTCTGTAGATAGTATACTGTCAATTAAGTTACTAATTTAATTGTACTAATTGTACTAATTACCTTACCTTTTTCCATTAGGATTGATTGCTTTTATTTCATCTTTTTTCATTTTAATATTTTTCTACAATCAATGTAGCGTTAATTGAGTCACTAATTAGTACTGTTACCTAACTTTTCTAATTTCATCATCTTTTTTTATTTGGGTCTTTTTTATAGTTATGGATTATACGAACAACGAATAATTAATTTATTTCGGCTTTTCCGAATTTTCGTTGTTCTTTTTATCTGGGAAAACGTGCAAAGTAAATATTTTTACAACTCTACATATACCAACTTTCCTCTTCTGGTATTTTTTTTTCTTTTCGTACCAACAGACTACAATTTTTCCCTTAAAAAAAGAAAAAAAAAAGAAATGACGAATAAATCGTGAGACAAGTGTAATTTCCAATCTTTACAAACGCGATTAAACAAAATGAAACTCAAGGTAAAATATCAAATATAGTGAATACCTGTCTTCCGGAACAGCTTGAAACTCGAATAAAAGAGTCACGTGATGGTGTGATACTAATTGTAAGTTACGAATGGAATTTTATTTGCAAGCTGTCGCTAAAATCACCCTTTTACAATAATTTAAATTCACTTTAACCTCTGCGCTGAAATGACGTACCGCACGTCGGAAATATTCGGCCCAAAATTGCAATATTTTTCTCAGTTTTAAGTATATTTAAGTATAACCCAGGCAAAACATAAAACTACAGTAATTGAAATTGATCATGAAAATAAATTAATTTGATCATAATTTAATGAAAAATTTTTTATTATGAAAATTGTAACAATAAAATTTAAAGATCCTAAAATAGATGAAATTCCAGTTATATGAATTGAAAAAATTGTAAAATCAACAGAAGGAGATGAATGATATAAATATGATGATAATGGAGGATAAACAGTTCAACCAGTTCCTGAATTAGGAAAAAATAAATTATTTAATAATAATAAAAATAAAGATGGTGGAAGTAATCAAAAACTAATATTATTTATACGAGGAAATGCTATATCAGGAGATCCTAATATTAAAGGAATTAAAAAATTTCCAAATCCACCAATTATAAAAGGTATAACTATAAAAAAAATTATTAAAAAAGCATGACTTGTAATAATAGAATTATAAATTTGATCATTATTAATTCATATACCAGGGCTATTAAGTTCTATTCGAATTAATATACTAAATGATGATGCAATAATTCCAGATCATAAAGCAAATATTATATATAAAATTCCAATATTTTTATGATTTGTAGATATAAATCACTTATTAATTTAAATTTATAATTTATATTTTATTAATTACTACAAAATTAATAGATATTACTTTAAATTTAATAATTAAAATTTATAATATTAATAAAATTTATATTAATAATAATATTTCTTTAATTTTCAAGATTAATAGTTTATTTAACTTAAAATTTTTTAATATTAATTAATATATAATATTTTTAACTTTGCAATTTAATGTTTAATGTTTAAAATAACAAATTTGTTAAATTACTTCTCAATAATTTCCATCCAGTCATGTCATACCGACGAGTTCAAAGTGAAAGCGACGAATTATTGTGTACGGTTCGGTCGTTCGTTATGGTCCGCAATCAGTTGCCAGCGCAACTGGTTGATAGAACTGTGTTCAAAAATGCGATTTTCACGGAAAAGAGATTGGAAACGTTTCTAAATATTATACTGTTCGTATAATATTAAGACAGAATATATTCGTATATTAATATTCGAATTTAAAATAATTTCAATACACCAATTTCAAGTATATTGAAGTATAACCCGGGCAAAATAAAATAATAAATTTACTACTTCTTGGCAATTCCTATCCAGTGATGTACCGATGGACTCGAAAAGACGACGAATTATTGTATACGTGTTTGGTCGCTCGTTATGGTCCGCGAACCAGTTGCCGAGTGAGCGCAAGAGGTTAACTTCGTTCGAGGTTCTTCGTGTCGGGCATATTTTTCGGTGCCTCGAACATTTGGGAAACCTGAACACGTCTTCCTTTGAAATGGATCGTTGATGAACATATTTCGTAAGTATTCTGCGCTCTTACGAACGCGCAGAAAATCCGCGCGGCGAGGTAATTAGTTCCCTGTCCGGCGGGTCGCGATAACGACAACGAGGTACAAAGTAGCAGCTTGACAAACGACTGGGACACCCGGCCACGCCGCGAAAAATCGATCATTTCTACCGGATCTTGGCCACTATACACCGGCATGAGGCTCGCGACCACCATGAAGAACTCGAGGAGGCTGCGGATAAGGTCAGGACGCGGAGTCGGGGAACAAGTTGGTGCTCCCGGGGGAGTGGGGGGCAGGGAACAGAAAGAGGACAGGAGTCGCGGAGGTAGAGGCAAGGGCAAGTTCGGTCAGGATCAAAGAGATTCGAAGGAGAAGAGAGTGTCGGCGGCGTCCCATTAGCTCCCAGAGACGACAACCAGCTCTCGTATCTTCGAGAGAGTTGGCTGTGCTTCGATACATCGCTGGTCGACGCTTTCTGTAACGTTGCAACCGCGACGCGACACGTTTCTCTCTCTTTCTCTCTTTTTCTCTTTCTCGACCTCTTATAAATGGGGAACGTTCGGATTTATGATGCTCCCTCCGCGATGACGAACTCCAACGTGTATTTGTTCGATGTACGATCGACGTTCTGCGCGAGTGACAGGCGAGCATGCAGTTAGAATGAATTTTGTCCACATCTTTTTGGCTATTTTTTTAGTCTGTTTGCAATTGTACTGTGCGAATGTGTGCGATTTCGAAAATTTGAGAATAATATAACGCGCTGTCCATTCGTAGAATGTATGATGTTGATGTATATAATTGTTGTATAATATACAGTATAATATTTTATATTATATCATATTTTTATAATAGTTTTAATAGTGTAATATTTTTTTATTTTTATAATTACAAGTATCTATACGATATACTATTTCTCGCACATCAGAAAATTATACCATCAGTAAATCTTTACTTATGGTGTCGATAAATATTTAACGAAGCTTTCCAATATTTCACCGTACAATTAAGGCAATTATTCATTTTATTATATTAATTTTCTACTTATATATATTCAGTTTGGTTTTAAATTCTGGCAATTGAAATTATAGAAAATGGCCCGAGTTATCGTATTATTAATTGAAACGTTATTTATTGCAGCGTAATGATATTGCGCCAATATAATATTTTATAACGTATCATTACAATATTTCACTGCACGCGAAACGAATCCCAATTTTCAGGCAATCGTTTCAAGTCCGTCGTAAACGTTAACATTATCAGTAACTAATTTTCCACATTATTGCAATATTTCACTGCACTTAAAGCGAACGTCAATTTTCGAAAATGATTACACGAAGCTAACCCAATTAATAATCCCGTCGTGAATCTAATCGGAATGACAGTTGAAAAGTGATATTTGCAATAATAATAATAACAACGATGACAATAACACACTCTTTCACATAATTATGATAAAGATCAGTAGCTAGCCAACGCAGTCCCCGATCACGCGTGGAACAGTGGCATTTTTTTATTCCTCTCACTTTCGAACCGCGAGTTAAAGCAGGCAATTAGAATGGCGCGGCGATTAAAAAAGAATCGATAACCAAAAGCAATGAAGAGGCGCGCGACATACACGTGCACACATGCACAGTGCAATATGTACGCTCACGCGGCCCAGGATCTCCAACCGGGGCTTTAAATTCAAATCGGACGACCTTCGCGGATGTTTGAACAAACTTAACGCGTAAGACGGGAACTCTTCGCGTATTTTCAACGTCTTATCGGCCAACTCGTTAGGAAAGTAAATAAAGAGGCCCCCGCTGCCAATTACATGCTACGAGCCAGCGCGCAGCTGCGTGAACTCGAACCAGGGTTGCGGGGAGGGGGGCTGACATCGTATTTCGAACGGGTTTATTACGTATGAATGGTTAATCAAATCGGGGAGGGGGGGGGGGAGCTGTGGAAAATCTATGAACAATACATGTTAAGTTCGATTTCGGAAACTCGGCTCGTAAAAACTGTACCTCGACGCGGAGGAATTTCACAACGTACGCGCGTATAATGCGTATCACCGTCGAGTGTTCGGTACGCGAGTAAGTATGTTGTCATGTTAGTGGCGAATCTCAATGCAGAGATAAGTATCTCGCCAGGATATCGTAGTTTGCATTATAATTTCAAATCACGCGCAATGATCGCGAGGCTGAATAATTTCTGAATGATTTCTGTGTTTCCATTTGCTTTTTCACGGAGGCAGGAACGTACGGATTTTTTCTAATAAATAAATCGGTAGATTGAAACGATACACGATGTTTCTTGTCACGGTTACGTAAGCATTGTCAGGAGAGAATTGTTTCGGCGATGAAGGAAGACAGACGTGAAAAGTAACAGACTGCTGGAGGAATGAAAAATCTCGCGGGAAATTCGTATGTACGTACGCGCGTTTAACCGATTGCGGACCATAACGAGCGACCGAACCGTATTCAGTAACTCGTCTTCTTTTTGAACTCATCGGTACACCACTGGGTAGAAATTGCCAAGAAGTAGCAAATTTTATTATTTGTCTTGCCTGGGGGTTGTATCACTTGAAACTAGTTATATTGAAATTATTTTCTCAGTATTGGGAATATATCTTACCTTAATACGAATAGTAATATTCAGAAACGTTCAGACTCTCGAACGTTGAATCTCTTTTCTCTGAAAGTCACATTTTTGAACACAGTTCTATTAAAAACGCCTTAACCACCTGCGCTGGCAACTGATTGCGGACCGTAACGAGCGACCAAACCCGTATATAAAATAATTCGTCGTTTTCTCTTTCGAACTCGTCGATATGATATCGCTGGATAGAAATTATTGAGAGGTAATAAATCTATTATTTGTTTTGCCTATTTCGTTTTACTCGAATATGACTTAAAATTGAGGAAATATTGCTACTTTGGAACGAAAGAATTCTCAACGTGCGTGGCACGTCATTTCAGCGCAAGAGGTCGAACGTGGAATACAATGACGACGAATTTAAATATAGATAGGTGTTTTTCTAGGAAATATTTTGCATTCGTAGCCGACAGTTATGACGAATACTTAATGCTTTGCGCATAAAGCGCGGAGAAATGTTTTCCCCGAGTCTGTTCAGTAAATTATCATCCCGTCAAGCACAGTCATTATAAATTGATACTATTTAGTAAACGAGTTTTCGTTTGATTTCCAGTTTTCAAGTTCAAAAACAGAACTTTGCTTGTGCAGAAATTTTCTTGAAACTCAAACTGTGGATTTAAAATAAGTAAATAAATTTTAAATATAAATATGAAAAAGATAAGGATAGTTGAAAGAAATAGAAGTAATTAATTCAATATTTTATTAATAAATTTAATATTATAGGGTAATTAGTTGAATATTTTATTAATAATAAAATTATTATTTATTATTGTTAAATATTTTATATTTATTTTATTGAATATTATTAGTTTGTAGGATCCTAATAATTTAGATTATGCTCAAATTAAGTATAACTATTCAATTTTGACATCATAAATTCTACAGTTACAGCGGGAATTTTCTAATGGCTCTGATCCATAATTTTTCTCAATGCAAGGCATTTCTAAACTCAAAATTGGAAATTCATTTCACATTTTGAGATTCGAGTTTTCTAACTTTAATTAGAAGTATTCGGAGTATTTTACATCAAAGGAGTTTTAAATTATCTAGAACAATGCCAGGTGAATATTAAATTCTGCATAGGTGTATAAAAATCTTCTCGATCTCGATTATTATCATCTTTATATTTTTCTACGAACTTTCAAGGTACAAAACGCCTCTTTCAAGATCCACAGACAAAATTCGTTCTATTTAATTACATATTAGCTCGTGAGTTTCTTTACAAGCCGAATCTTCTCGTCCGACGGACATTTTAACATGTTAACCAAGTTTTATTGCCGATTAACATCTCGTCGCTACAGCGACATTTCTTTAGTGAAAGTCGATAAACCCTCGCTTTCTATCATCTGCTCGTAGTCGTTCAGCGGATCTTTGTTTCCACGATTTCGTTCCCCTTTTTTTCTTTTTCTTCATTTCAGCTTTAGAGCGGTGATAGATTATAATCTATTTTAAACAATCTATATTAAATGATAATCTGTTTCATTTTAAATTGCATGTATTATATTTGAATTCTATGTGTTACACTTGAAGTTTTATTCGAATTATATCCATTTTAGTTTGAATCATATAACAGTTTATTTTATGATTTTATGATAATAAGTTTTTTTAGTGTGTTATTTGAGGGGCCCTGAAGATATTTATCAATTTTAATTTATTTTACCTGTTTCAAATATTATTACTGAAAATGATGGTACCTACATATATGTACATTTAATATTTTCTAACGTTATACATTGTTAACAAGATTAATCACGCTTCAGGCTATTAAAATAAAGATATTTCATTCGTCGAAAAATGTCGTTTTCTATTTAAAATACCATTTTATTTAAATCGTACAGTATCTAATATTTTAAGTAATATTTGTAATATTGTTTCTCCGAATCTCATCAAGTTCTGTACGACAGAGAATTAATTAATTTAATTGATTTTAGATCCTATCTTCTAAATGTATTTAAAATGTAAGAATAGAATGTTAGGTTATTAAAATAAAAATATTTTACCTCTTACGTAAAATATTATAATATATAATATTATATCGAAATTTTACCTCCTAATATTATAATATATAAATTATAAAACATTATAATATATAATAAATGTAATTAAATGTTACATTTCATTGTATATTAGCATCTGATATTTGAAATTACTTAAAACATTTTTTTCTCCCAATTTTGTTCAACTTTGTTCAGATCCTCCCTCTAAGAATTCTCTCAGATACACATTTAAAATACAAGATCAACACATCCCATTTCATGCCGTGGATTATGAAAATTATCAGAGATATTCGGCTTGCCGAAATTCGATCCCCCCTTCGAAGTACCATTTTATTCATAAAGTTATTTGAAGTATTTTTTCTCCGAATGTCGCCGAGCTGACGCGACGTTTTCGTTGTACCTACGTCAAATTCCAGTCGCGATTTTCTTTTATAATCCGCACTTCCGAGAACCGTGTATACGTGTAAAACGATGGATAACCCTTGACGGTAGGACGATGGGAGCCGTATAAAAAAGTCCTGAATTTAGAACAGGTAGATAAGGTAGTGAGGAGAGGTACGAAAATAAGAGAGGGCACAAATAAACAGAATAAAAGAACGAGGAGCGACGCCAGGGAAGATAGAGACGAGAAAAGGGAAGAAAAGGAAGGTATCTTAGGATGGAAGAGAGTTGAAGAAAAAAGTCTGATTGCTGCGCTACGAAATTCAAATATGGAACGCGTTGTATCTTTTTGCGTGCGTTCGTCGAAGATACAAGGGTGAAGGGTTGAGAAGGGACGTATGCAACCCCTTTTGTTCTTAAAAGCAATGACGAACAAATGGAAAGAGATTTAAATATATCAAATTCGCAACTTTTAAAAATTTATAACGAAGGTTAATTCGCCGCGACACATCTGTTCCATCTGCGATTATTATTAATTTTAAGATTAACTTAGACAGTCATAATATATGTATATTTATATGTTACATGTCACATGTAATTATTATATAAAATAATAATGTATATAAAATACATAATTATATTGTTGTATGTATTTATATATTTATGTATACCATCGTTACATATATTTACATATTTATGCATATCATGAAACGACAAAAACTCATTAAAAGTAAAAGAAATTCGATCCAAATTGTTCTTCTTCCAGCACCTTCGAGTTAAAAAAGTTTTATCGTCTAGGAATAAATAAATAAAATCTTCGTTAAACGTTTTTAAAAGCTTCCCTCTGCGCGAAAGCTTGGAAGTTAATTTAAATTATTCATCAAGAGTTTGAATAGATTTATAATTTGATTTACATCCTGAAACAACGAAAGAAAATTCGTGACAACATATATATTAATACAAATTTTGATTTATTTCGCAATGTGTTTTCCGTTATATCAGCGATTTATCGCGGTGTCAACTTTATTTCAGTTTATGTAGCTTTGTCACTGAATATTACATTCATTTCGGCGGTGTAATTTTCCAATTGTAACTGCGTATTTAAATCCTTTCGAAAAATATTACAGAATTATTTATTGACGGGTAACATATTTATACTGGCGCTTCAGATATATTTGTCAAAAAATTTTGATGTGATTCTTACGTTTTTTTTCGGATTGTTTAATTTTTATTCGTGAAAGAAAATTGCCAAATATTGAAACGATTGATTTTAAATAATACAATTGGATAAAATTCAACTTGAAATGTATCGAATACCCTCTGTCAAACCATATTAATCGAAGGAAATTTGCAAATTGAGAAATGACAATTTCATTCATTGAAATATCTGATTACAATTTTTGTTACAATGTTTCCCAATTTCATCGTCAATAATTGTCGTTGAATGATTTATAGAATATAAGAGCGTGTGTATCGAGACTTTTCGATAAAGAGACAAAGAGCGATGTAATAAATAAATCAATTGATCCACTTGTCAAGTACAATAGAACAAAATAATATTTAATTATTTTATTTCAATTTTACAATAATATTTATTAAATGATGGACAAAAGAAAGTTTGTAATCTACTATTTAATAAACATTATATTCTTCGCTACATTAGTGACGACAATTCACGATTGGACAGGATAAAATATGATCATTTTCATTAATTCATTATTTCCATTTGAAAAATAATTTTATCTTGAATACAAATCAAATTGAACCATTTGCAAATGATCCTTTATTTATGTTCGTTCATTTTGAAATGAAACAACAGATAAATCCCAATCTCGTTAGAAATACAAAATGCAAAAATGAAATGAGAAATTATTCTATTTAATAGCAAAGTAGTTGAATAATTTCGAGAAACAGCATCTGCCTGTTCGAAGAAACTGACGTAGAATTATTTCAAAATACATGTATTATTTAAACGATCATTTTTTTCAAATAATATCTAATACATATATTGTTATTATTACTTACTAAATATAAATAATAAATAAATAATTTAATAAATAATATTATTTATTAAATATTATTATCATTATTTACCAAATAATACCTAAATTCTCTAGTTTACGTTTGTTTATTTTATTACAACAATCATATATATAACACGAATCATAATGATTCATTCGACTTTTGTTAAACGTAACTCTGTTATTTTCTTTTACATGTTATATTTTTTAATCTTTCTTTTCTCCGTTGCTGCATTTCTCGTCGTTACGACGAGTTTGTAATTTATCTAACCTTTCGAATGTTTAGTCCTGTAATTAACAATAAAACAATCGGTTCACTTGTCAGAGGTTGAAAGAGAAGAAGATACCTTTATTTAGATGGTATTTCCAGCTGATAGAAAGTTTAGAATAAACCCGGCAACAAGCGGAGGGAACTTTGAATAATTCAGCTTATTCAATCACGGACGAACGCGTACATTTACGCCTGTTGATTTAAGCCGGTGAACTGTGCATTTGACACGTAGCTTTCACGTGTTTTCGCAATTCTATACATTAATTCTAATTATCTTGTTGTCTTGTTAACCATCGTGTTCTCTTGAAACTGACACATCATTAATCCAGATATTTCGGACAGAAAATTACGTAATTCAAGTCATCCGTTATCGCAATCGGCTATTGCGGTGATTTTTTCCTTTTTTTTTTTTTTTTTTTTTTGAACAAATTCTTCCTAAAAAGTTTCAAATCTCAATGAAGAGTCTACGAATGAATCCTTCATACACGATTCACACTGGCTGAATTCTACGAGTGTTCGTAGTGAAATCGAATCTGAATCGATGGAGATGAATTATTGGACTGCGAATATTTAAGTGTGTCTCAATTATTAAACGTTGTAAGGAGATCTCTTGGATCGCATTTTCGATGCTTATAGATATTTGTACTGTGTTATGTGCATATTGCGAATTTTGCGTCAATCGCAGTCTAATTGTCATGCGATATTAGGCAGAATTATGTTAAGAAGAAATAATCTTATTAAATTGTCGAGACACGACGTAAATACTAAAATACTCTAGGCAAGAGGAAGTTGATATTAAAAATGTGTACTGACACCTCTCCCTCTTTCTCTCTCTTTCATGGTTGTAATTAAACTTCATATTTGTATGAAATAGTCGACTAACTTTCCAAGTATAATGTACAAACACAAGCACTTTCTTCATTTTTAATTTCACAGTACACACAGAACCGGATCTGCAATTTTACACTTTCAAGTTCAAAGTTTTTCAGATTCCTAAAAGCCAGCAGCGTTCGGTAACGATCTGGCTTGAAAGAGGAGGCAAAGAAGAATTACGAGAAATTTGAAGATGTATGTAACATTGAGAAAAAATTTATAACGTAACGCATCCAAGGTTAGGTATAATTATATACTGTTCAAACCTGTCGATTTAACGCGATTAGTTATATATCGTCACAATCGATTAACCTCTTGCGCTGGCAACTGGTTCGCGGACCATAACGAGTGACCGTATACAACAATTTTATACTTTTTCTTTTAAACTCGTCGGTACGGTGTCACTGTAGAAGCAATAAACTTGTCGTTTGTTTTTGGATTACATTTGAACGTACTTGAGAACTGAGAAAATGTTGCAATTTGAGACGAAAAAATTCTCGACGTGAGTCATTTCAGAAAAATTCACTCGCACGTCCACGAATCTTATAAATAAATCTCGACTATGTTCTTTTCAGAACTAGAAGAACACGTGTCTTACGCGCTACAACAATTACAATTAAACTTCGAATTAACGTAAAACAGGACCAGCTTCCTAAGTACTCCAAAAAACACGCCCTCTTTTTCTCTAAAAAAAAAAAAAAAAAAGAGGAATCCTTGAAAGAAGCTTCACCGTCACTTTCAATTTCACAATACGACACACGCGCACCTCGAACCAGCTGGATCGCTTCGAAAGCAGATCTATGGTAATCAGTTTCGAAGTAACAAGAAGATCTCCCGGCGCTGGTAGACGCATTCTTTGTCGAATGTCGAAAAGTCCGTGAAGGGTTGAGAGAGAAGGAGACAGAGTGTGTGTGTGTGTGTGTGTGTGTGTTCGATGAGACGTACATCGAGCCAAAGGCGGAAACGCGGAGAAAGGTGGAGGTAAACGAGGCGGCGGCGGAGGGACGGGAGGGGAAGGACAGGAACAAGGAGATATGTTAGAGAGTAGCGGGTTGTTGCAGCGGGTTACAGAAGGACGAGGAAAAGAAAACGGCCGCGGCGCCGTGGACTGTGTCGAGGATGTCTGGTTGGCAGTTCAGAGGCGCCGACCCGGTGTCCCACGGCGTTCGTTTGGTATTTCATTAACACCTTCGCTAATTATTTCCCTTTTTTTGTGCGGCCCGGCCGGTTTCGTAGCTGGATCGGGAATGCACCTTACAAGTCGCGGGGACCACGGACTCTGGCTGCCACCAGCCTCGAACTCCGCTCGTGCACTCGCGAGGGAAAATTTTCGCTCGTTTCGACGGATGGACATCGGTCGTCGTGGAGCGAACAGTCGCTGTGCTTTCGACTCGATACCCGTGCTCCTATTTGAGAAGTATTTTCGATGGTAATCAGGCACTTTGTACTGTGCATGAGGAGAACTCATCGGTGCGAAGATTGGAGGTAACGTTTGATCACAATGGACAACAATCACGTTAATAATAATTGTGACGTTTCGTTGATCGACAGGTCTCGATCGGGAGAAATCTGTTTTGGCACGAATCGTTTTTTAACCACTTGCAACTGGCAACTAATTGCGGACCATAACGAGCGACCAAGTCGTATACAATAACTCGTCGCTTTCTTTTTGATAGAAATTACTAAGGAAGTAATGAATTTGTTATTTGTTTTGCCTGGGTTATACTTAAATATACTTCAAGCTGAGAGAATATTGCAATTTAGGGAGAAAAAAATTTCTCGGCATGCGTGGCACGTCATTCCAACGCAAGAGGTTAATGGAAGATGAATTAAATTGATGTGCTTTTAAATGTAATTCATATTATCGTAAAATAATTTGTATACAACATATATTATTACGTGATATTATATGTTGAATATTGTGTATACTATTAATATTGCATGTACTATACGTATATTACACTTTCTATACGATGTGATGCAAATTTAAAATTTTAAACTTTCGTAATAACGTTCATTATAAAATACTTTGCTACAATTTTGCGTTAGATGTGCAGTTCTTAAATTGAAATATGACGATAGATCTTTGACACTGACAAGGGTTTTGTATTTCAGCAATTATATTTCAATCGAATAATTATTATTTATATATAAAATAAAATATAATATATATAATTGTTATATAAGTATATAGTATTTAAAAAAGTATTTAAATAAATAATTATAAATATACTTATATATATATATATATTATATTTTATATATTACATGTACGGAAATCTCAGAGATACAAAAATATATACCTACATAAATTATTCGAAACACAGAACGGTAGAACACGGTTTATCTGAACGAAATTTTCATGAATATGCGATAAGGTAGTTTATATATCATTAACCTGCACGCGCGTATGTACAGTCCGATAACAAAAATTTATTTAAATAACGAAGGCGATAGTTATTTCCAAATTCGTGAAATTCGAAACGCGGAATGTGAATCGAAAAGAAACGGATCATCAGCGGAAGAGATTTTAATTTCGTATGATTGATGAAAGGCGATTAAAAATCTAGGTAAATAATGGTAGTCAATTGAAGCTACGTGAAATGATAATAAGAGGTTGTCAGTTTCTTTATTCTCGGGCTTGCTCGTGTTCGTACGTATACTTCATGAATTTTTTATTATCGTCGAGATACATACATATGTTTCGTGCCACGCGGTGAACCACTTTATCATACATATCGCACACTTGCAAGAAAAAACTGACAGAAAAGACGCGATTCTCGAGTTGTCAATTATGAAAATATCATTCATTTGTCTACGTAATTTGGCTGACGGAGAGCAATTATGAATGTCGAGTGAACGAAACTTCAAATGTTTAATGCTACGAGATAATTCATGATTTTGTGAAATTTTATTCATTCACAAATGCAACTTGGAAATGCAAATTGAAAGTAGCATGAACACAGACGTATTTATATTATAATAGACAATTGTTATTAATCGATGAGAAACAAAAATTTCTAAAATCATGTTTAGAATATGATGAATAATGAGTTACAGAAGTAGCCAAACTTTGAACGATTTGTATCGTTTTATATTACATATCCCAAAGTTCGTGTCGATTTCTAACTAATTATATTTAATTGCGTTATTATTTTGTTTAATTATTTCAGCATCATTGAGAGGAATTTTGAAATTTTTTAATAGAACAGTGTTCAAAAGTAGAGAGAGTACGAGCATTTTTATGTTAACATTTTGCAACATGTGTACAACCTTGAAATTTAGATATTGCTCTGGATATTCCATAAACTATAATTGAAAATCTCGTCTGTATAATTCTCGAGTCGTTACTGGCATATTTGAATTTGGCAAATGATCAAAATTTTGAGATTCTTCGCTGTGACACACAATAATACCAAAAATATATCGAAGAATGATAAATCCGAACAAATTATTATAAATTCAACAATACTATCAGGCAACAGAGTATAATATCAAAGTCTTTGTCTACTACTACTCAAATTTATTTCAATAATAACGTATCTAATAACAATACAATAGTTATTGTATTTATAATATATTATAGTATAATATATATATTATAACATAATATAATATAGTTATGATATATTAGTATATAGTATATTAGCATAATAGTTGTGACCGTACACGAGTAACACATTACGTTACGTTACAGCAATGTGAAGGACAAAATGATGAATTGCAAAAGTCAATTAAGATTACCGATTGATCAATGATTTCGATCGCTGTGATTACATTTGGCAACTGATCGTAGAAATGACCATGAATTGATCCCTTGACTTATAATATCGAATCGTACTTACAACTGGTACAAGTTAAGATTTCAATTTAAAAGAAAACCAGTGTCGAATCAGATTTTAATCTCTGACAAGTAACTGGTTCGCGGACCATAACGAGTGACCAAATATGTATACAATAATTCGTCTTCTCTTTGAATTCATCGGTACATCACTAGACAGAAATGACTAAAAAGTAATAAATTTATTATTTGTTTTGCCTGGTGTATGTTTCAATATACTTGAAATTAGTATATTGAAATTATTTTCTCCGTATATTGGGAATATGATGTTTCACCTTAATACGAATAACAGTAATATTTAGGAACGTTCGGAATCTCTTTCCCCTGAAAATTTCTCATTTTCGAACGTAGTTCTATCAAACGACTTGCGCTGGTATCAACTGATTGCGGACCATAACGAGCGACCAAACCGTATGCCAATAATTCGTCGCTTTCCCTTTGAACTCGACACGATATGACTGGATAGAAATTATCGAGAAATAATGAGTTTATTATTTTATTTTGCCTGGATTACACTTAGATATACTTAAAACTAGGGAAAAAATAATAATATAAAATTTATAAAAATAATATACTTAAAACTAAGAAAATATTACAATTTTGGGCCTAGTATTTCAGCCACGTCATTCCAGCGCAAGAGGTTACATGTAATTTCGTTGACAAATAAAAGTCACGTATAACGTTACCGATAACTTTGACTACCCTAAATTAATCTCACAGTTTCAATAAACGATGCTCACTCCTTAAAACTGAAGAGAATATCCCAAGTCTCGAGAAACGATCGACGAAATCGTGAAATGTGAAATTCGCGCGAATCGCGACGAGTGAAAGACCCAGCTTTGCCAGTTGGGCATTATCCCGCGCGGTTCGAAGCACAGCCGCGAATTTAATTTAGGCGCAAGTTCGCCGCGTCAAAGCGACAGAATACGAGGAGAGTTTCACTCGTGGCCGAGATGTTTCCGCGAGCGAGCGGGCGAGCGAGAGATCCGGGGCGTTGCGGATGGGAACCGATTCGAGGAACCGAGCCACAGTCACACGAATTAGAACCTGCTCTCGGCCGACACCGGGGCGCCGGGTCGATGCAAAGGAATGCCAGCCGGACTGATAAAGGCCAGCAACAACACCTACATAAATTTCGGCCCCGGGGATATCTAAGGACGACCTTTCGTTCATTTAAGCATACATCCTAAATTTAGTGCCACGGACAAGGGGGTGTGCTGCCATCCCGATGGTCTAACTCGGATACCGGAGGCGCCTGGTTTGCGTGCAGCAGCTCGTTGTTTCCGTCGCGACGCCGATGCCCCATCCGTTTTCGGTGTGGAAACGTTATCGTTATCCGTTCCCCGGGGAATTGTCTCGAAACGAAGGTGGCCCGATGTGTTTTAATCCCCTGGACATCCATAAAATAAACGTCGTGTGCAAGTTGCACGTTTAAATTCGTACAGCTGTGCGCGTTTCTACAGCCTCCGATTGTTGAATTGAGAATCACTCAGAATTTTTAATTTATCTTTCTGACATTCTTGACTTTTTTTTAAAACGTGTATTCTTAACGAAGAATTTATGACACACAGGTAATTTGTTCTTTTATAATATTCATAATCTATAATATATTTTATATATATATATATATATATATAACATGTAATATATAATTTTATCTATAATGTTCATCTTTTCAGAACGTCTGCCAGTATGTTGTGCGTTTCAACTCTCTGTAACATCTCGTGTAAACGTGAATTATTGTGCACGGTCGCTCGTTATGGTCCGCGCACCAAGTTGCCAGCGCAAGGGGTGTAATGATTAATCGAACGTTTCTGAACAAGTCGATTTGAGAAGGAAATACAACGCGGCACACTGCGTTAAAGATAAAATTCTCTTGGAATGCAGCCGACAAGAACACGCGTCTCTCTGTTTTTACATGCGGAGACAAATTTTCCTTTCAATATTTATAAGAGCGACGTGGGTGGACCGACGCGATTTCTCCCCGCCCGAGAAACCGTGCCTAATCGTTCCATGTTCCAACTGCATTTTATCCCCGCCACTTCCTTCTATGCCGTGGCTTTAACACTGCGCTAATGGTGCACCTGACTTGTTCAACCAACGGAACAAGAAACCGCGAACTTCTCGAACTTTTAATATCGTCGGATCGATCTCGAACGATAGCGGTGTCTTAGAATTTTATCTGGAAATGATCGCCGCGTATCTATTGTTTTTTTCTTTTCATTTGAACTGCAAATATCTAGAGTAAAAACTGTGCGAAATTTTTTGCGAAAGTCTTTGATAATTCCCGAAGGAAATAAATAATTTTATCTCTGTTACTTGAAATTGAAGAGTATGCACTTTTGTATAAATGTTGCGTAAATATTTCTGTGAAAAAAATTATCGTCTCTGAGCAATGGAAATGATCATTAAATTCAAAATTTAATTATCTTAATCACGTTAAAGAATACAATTGTTCGAAAGCATAATTGTTTCATCGATTTTCTATGACTTTCTTTTATCGAACCTTTAAATGTCGGGATGTTTTTTTTTTCTTTTTGAATTTTTATCGTTTAACCCTTAATACTCAAAGTTCGGCAATCGTAGAATTACAAAGAGGAAACTTCGATAATCACGAATGACAATTTTCTAATGCCTCTAGAGAAGTTTAAATGTTCACGAGGAGAAATATCCTCACTTTCTCATTCAATATTGTCTGTTTTGATCGAAAATGTCCACGAAGACTTCTGAAATTATTTGAAATGAGAGCTACACGAGAGTCAGATATTTATCTATGAATTCTGCGATAATTCTGCGGTAAAAGTTCCCACGCAATAAAAATTCATCACGCGAATATTTCCGACTGTGTAAAGTATTTGCATAGACAGGTATAATAAAATGTTAATGCGATAATCAACGTAGTCGGTTGTGCAAACCACGATCCCACGAATTTTCACTGAGACTTTCGTTTAAAGCTGCCAACAGCCGCTGACAAACTCGACAAACGCCAATAAAAATAATGAACGAAATAATTTTTATCGAATTAACGAAGCTTAAGATCATTTTTATGTTCCAGCCCTAAATGACTATACCTCGTACGTACATAAACGCGACATAGCAATCGTTCGTCCGATTATGATGTTTTTAACGATTCGGCTTCCCGAATATTTTACGACGCATTAAACTGTGCAATTAACGTCGAGGTTTGGCTGGATACTCTTGCACCAACGAAATTATGGCTGTTTGAAAGTTGTTTTTAATTGTAATTCTGTTAGAGGCAGAAGTAGCAATGACCAAAACACCAGTGAACGGTCGAAACAATTAAAAATCGGTAGGTTGCAGGTTATTATGCCCACCACAAGAGAAGTCCACTACGTATTACGATAAATATTCGACTCTCGACATTTTACATGTCTCTGCTGTTTCCGCGCGTGAAATGTACACAGGCGTAAAATTTACGAAACATTATTGTATCCCGTAGACGTGTATACACTCTCGAAGTTTCCATTGTAACTCCTCGCTTGCGAATCACTCTCAAAATTGAAGGAAAATATCTTGCGATTAAAATATTAGTGTCCTTAATCTCTTACGCTGGAATGACTTGTGACTATGAGAACATTCGGCCCAAAATTGCAACATTTTCTCAGTTTTAAGTATATTGAGATATAACCCAGGCAAGACAATAAAATAATAAATTTATTACGTTTTGGTAATTTCTGTCCAGTGATGTACCGATGAATTCAAGAAGAAGGCGAATTACTGTATACGGTTTGGTCGCTCGTTATGGTCCGCAATCGCAAGTGGTTAGAACGGCGTTTGATAGAGACTGTGTTGAAAAATGTGATTTTCAGGGAAAAGTAATCGAACGTTTCTAAATGTTACTACTTGTATCAAGGCAGAATATATTCCCAATACTAATTATACTAAGTATATTGAAATATTACCCAGGCAAAGCAAATAATAAATTTATTACATCTCAGTAATTTCTGTCTAGTGATGCACCGACGAGTTCAAAAGGAAGGCGAATTGTTGTGTACGATTTGGTCACTCGTTATGGTGAACCAGTTCTGCCAAGCCCGTTGTAAACCAAGATTGAACTGGAGAGAAAATTTCCAAGAAAGAGCATACACCTGTCCGACAGAATAAAAACGAAAACGAAAGAAATGGTCGTTGGCGTGACGAAGGAACGCGCGGAGAAAATTTATTTGATATCTCCCGTTCGTGGCGAAAATTTGCCCGGCCCGGCATCTTGTCCGATCGGATCGAAGCACCCAACAAATTAACAAGGTACACGCACGGCAGCGATACTGAAACGTCTCCGCGCGACGATTACACGGTAGAATCATGCGCGGCTGTCCTCACGAGAATTAGCCTCGCTGACAAGACGCAGACCTTGGCGATGGCCCATCGGCCGGCTATCTCGGTACGGTTTTACAGCTTACGGTCATCGGACCCAGTGGGGAGGGGGGGACCCGTTTGTCCGTTTTTCCGGGTGAACCGATGGCCAGGAGGCCATTGTAAACCGAGCTTTCCGGGGCCCCGAAAGGGCGCCGGCGCCAGGCTTCAGGTTTACGACACGGAATCGATTCGGTCCTGTCATTAGTTGGCTTTAACGAGCGCGGGGATCACTGTCCTTCCGTTTCGTCCCATTCTTCCACGGGAAGAAGGCGATGGAAACGTAACTTGTAGATACGGGGCTTGCGAGAGCGCTTGCTCCCTTTCGTTTGGAATCGAGACTATGAAATATAGGCCCAGCTACGTGTACGGGTGGTATTGCGAGTGTTTTCGCCTGTTGATAATAATAATAATAATTTCAAAGTTGACTGCTTATGGATTAATGATAATAGAGACAATAACATTTAATTTTATATTAACAGTATTTAATAATAATAAAATTTATGGTCAAGTCGAGGGGACCATATATTTTTGGTTGCTTTACAGCTAGGGTTAATAGTAATAATAATTTCAAAGTTGACTGCTTATGGATTAATGATAA
Source organism: Tetragonisca angustula (assembly GCA_036937485.2). Classification (NCBI taxonomy): domain Eukaryota; kingdom Metazoa; phylum Arthropoda; class Insecta; order Hymenoptera; family Apidae; genus Tetragonisca; species Tetragonisca angustula. The sequence goes on along the minus strand of JAWNGG020000037.1, from coordinate 454,350 downwards.
TAAAGACAATAATATTTAATTTTATATTAACAGTATTTAATAATAATAAAATTTAGAGTTAAGTCGAGGGGACCACATGTTTGTGGTTGTTTTACAGTTGGGATTAATAATAATTATAGTTTCAAAGTTGACTGCTTATGGATTAATGATAATAAAGACAATAATATTTAATTTTATATTAACAGTATTTAATAATAATAAAATTTAGAGTTAAGTCGAGGGGACCACATGTTTGTGGTTGTTTTACAGTTGGGATTAATAATAATTACAGTTTCAAAGTTGACTGCTTATGGATTAATGATAATAAAGACAATAATATTTAATTTTATATTAACAGTATTTAATAATAATAAAATTTAGAGTTAAGTCGAGGGGACCACATGTTTGTGCCTGTTTTACAGTTGGGATTAATAATAATTACAGTTTCAAAGTTGACTGCTTATGGATTAATGATAATAAAGACAATAATATTTAATTTTATATTAACAGTATTTAATAATAATAAAATTTAGAGTTAAGTCGAGGGGACCACATGTTTGTGGTTGTTTTACAGTTGGGATTAATAATAATTATAGTTTCAAAGTTGACTGCTTATGGATTAATGATAATAAAGACAATAATATTTAATTTTATATTAACAGTATTTAATAATAATAAAATTTAGAGTTAAGTCGAGGGGACCACATGTTTGTGGCTGTTTTACAGTTGGGATTAATAATAATTATAGTTTCAAAGTTGACTACTTATGGATTAATGATATTTAATAATTATAAAGACAATAGTATTTAATATTATATTAGCAGTATTTAATAATAATGAAATTTTGGCTTAAGTTGAGTGGACTATATATTCGTTATTGTTTCGTAGTTAGAGTTAATAATAATTTAAACAGTAACTGTTTGTGGGTGGTCATGGATTAATAGTATTTCATAATAAAGAAAAAATATTTTTCCAGGAAAATTGATTTTTTTCTTTAGAAAATTAAAAAATTCATTTCATTTGTTTACAGTTACAATTGAAATATGCTTTTTTCTCTTAGTGACGTATATTACGTTTATATATAATATGATATCCATATGATCTTGTATTAGATTTAAAAAAAAGAGCAAAAAAATTATTTTGTGAATCATTTACCTAATTAATTCCAGTTTCAATTATTATTCGTATAATTAGAACGTTTGTGGAAGTCGCGTAGATATTATATATTAATATCATTGTATTTTATTTGTTAATGTTACATATTATCACACTATATATGTCAATTATATCAATATGTAATATTATGTAGAATATATGGAACGTTCGCTGAAATACATAATTTTCCAAGCATCTATCCTCTCGTAATAGAATTGCGTGATACGTGCTATATAATATAATATATTTCCATATATAATTTCCATTTGCGAGTGTACACGTACCTTTAGAAGATGCATTACTATTGCAGCTTCGTAAATCAGTGGCTGCAGTCACATTTAGTAGTAGAATTACTCACAATCAGTACCTTTCTCTTTCCTTGTTGCGATTAATTCTTTTGATAGAAGGCAACGTGCCAAACACACTTCGAACGTGTTCTAATAAATCACGCCGAGCCACGGTTACCATCATATTACGTGTGTTTCGTTTCCCTCTTACAACAATTCCTCTCTTTGTACCGAGTAAACGGTATAATTTGCTCTCACGGACTTTATGCACACAACGTGCGCGATCAATTAACGTTACATTATACGTTTCGCGGTAAAAATTATTTCTTTCTCGCGTGAAGTATAAAAATGTCTCAGTTTTGCAGGATACTTTGTGCAGAATATTCTTGCAACTTGGATTTCGGAGGAAATTATTTAATAAAAAATCATTATTTAGGAAAGATATATAGTATGTAATTTCGTTTTTTATGGATTTTTGCAATTTGTTATCTATATTTTTTTTCTGAATGAACTACGTTTTTATTGAGTAATTATATATAGTAATTTTATAGTATAATGTGAGTATAAAATATATACAATAGACATATGTAATGTCATTTGGAAAAATCCACTATAGAATTGTGGAATTATCTATATTTCATATAATTTAATATAATAGTATTATATTTAATATTATTTAATATATATAATATAATTATAATATATTATAATAGGCATGATATATAATAGGATATATAATTATTGAAAACATTGATTTTACAATAAACGCGTTCGAACAATGCGTTAGACTATGTTAATTCAATCTTAGAGGTCTGCTTACAAATCTGAACTGATCAAATCGATTACTCGTCAAATTGATACGATGTTGATTCTTCGTAATCGAGTCTTTTCCTAACGTCATTACGTCTTATGTCTCTCTATCGAATTAAATTGACAGCGCAATGAAATCTGTTGAACAATGCAACAACTTCTTCTCGTTATACGATTATTATCTTCAGGTGAAAATCGAGTTTTCTCTCTGGCGATAATTCGAGAAATCAGTTTCCCAGTGTAAAATCAAGCAGAGATGTCAAATCTTTCGTAACAGGAGTGTTAACACGGAATATTAATACTATCTTGTTTTGCAATACTCTTTTAGTAATTGCATCGTAAACACGATGATTTGAACGAGCCACTTTCATCGTATAGCGAAGAATTTGATGAAAAATTTAATGCAAATTATTCAGTCACATGTTCGGACGACTTGTGATCAAAGTTTTCGTTCAAACGCAAGTATACGAATTTATTTAAAAACGTTTGTATAAAATACAGGATGCATCGAAACGTGAAATTTTAAATCAATTCGCGAACAGACTTTGATCTTTGATTCAGTTGATTTTCTGATTTGATTCCATTCAATTTTCGGTGTTTCGATGTTTGTGCGTGGTTGATTGAATACTTTCTGCCAGTTTTATTCAGCGTGGTATAATTAGTGTTAATCATTTTACAGTTAATGACTTTTAATTTAATCACAACGACTTTGATTAATTGCTCTATCATCAACTGTTTAATAATCAGTAATCATGGTTAATAGCGTGATCTCACGTGAATCATAGTTTTTTGATTATCAATCAGATTACGTTTCGACCAACTCTGGTCAATATCTTTTCGTAGGAAACATCGACTAAAAATATTGTGTAATTTCACTTGAGAAGGCAAAGTCGGACCTTTCGTCCAAAACTGAATACCAAAATGTGTATCTCGGAAACTCATTCGACTTTTAATAATGATAGTGACGTAAATTGAGGTGATGGTATCAGACGAAACATCCTATGATCGATGTGAATTTACAACGAGAAAATACTTCAAAATTGAGATCAGCTGAAAATTATGAAAATCGTAGATATCTTAGAATTATAATAATTTTTAACAATTTATATTATGATAGAACTAGTTAATAAATACAATATAATATAATATAATACATATAATAGAATTAATTAGTGATATTGTATTTTATAGAATCACAATAGATTGATAAGAATTACAACAATTCAGTTCAATATTCATTTAAATGAGACGCGTAGTTGATTTTCTTCGATGATTGAAAAATAACATTGTAATAACTGACGATGAGATTCGAAATAAAGATTGTTTTACAGATAAATCTGAAACAAATATAAATATAATTTATTACATTACGTACGATAAACAAATATTCAATTTGTCACTATCGTTAACCCATCGGAGGTCGTTCTGATTTTTCTAATTTTTTAAAATTTCACAAAACTGCAGAATCTAAGAAATAGAAATTTCACGGTTGCGATATCAAGGGGGAAAATTCTGTACAAAATCCGTAGATTGAAAGGGGATGTTGCCTCTTGGCTCTAATGAATTCTTTTCTTTTTTCCTTTTGCTTCAAACAAAATCCAAATGCATCTCGTTCCGCGTTATATTTTTAATAACGTTTTTTAATAAGATCGGGGAAAGAAATTCACTGCTCCGTGAGAAATCGAAACACGAATGAATATTCGAGGAAATAACGATATCGCACGGTTACTTCCAAAGTTCGGCCAATTACGTCATTACTGGATCAAGAAGTGTAAGTTACGTGTACAGAACGTTGGCGACACAAACCGAAAAACTTCAACGCGCTTACGCCAGAAGTACGTACTTGTCGCGTATTAAGAAAGAAAGAAAGAAAGAAAAAGAAGAATTAATCGTGTCGTTCGGATCGGGGCCGATGATGAGATTCTCACCGGTTATCGGGCAGTTAGTCAATTCGTCAACCTGATAACGGCACGATGTTATCGCGCGGTCCGATACTGGCAATACTTTTTTCCAAACGGAGCGGCGCGTCTTTGATCTGCCGAAAGCACCGATTCCTCCACGCGAAGGATGTCTCCGATCATCGATAACACTGTGTACAGAGTGATTAGGCATTAGAAATCAAGAAGTACCTCCTCTTTTTTCCCTCTCGTATCGAGCGGAGATTGGTGTGAAACGAAGCGATCAAAACCGGTCTCTATTATCCCGGTAATCCCGGGATTTACACTTCCGTCAATACGTCGATTTTGTTTTATAAGGATGTAATTCAATCACTTGCGGACCATAACGAGCGACCAAACCGTATTCAACAACGCGTCTTCTTTTTCAACTCATCGGTACACCACTGGATAGAAATTACTGCGAAGTAGTAAATTTATTATTTGCTTTGCCTGGGTTATATTTCCAATGTACTTGAAATTGGTATATTGGTATAATTATTTTCTCCAAGTATTGGGAATATATTCTACCTTGATACGAATAGTAATATTGAGTATCTTTTTTCTGCCTGAAAATCACGTTTTTGAACACAGTTCTATCAAACGCGTTGACTACTTGCGCTGGCGACCGATTGCGGACCATAACGAGCGACCAAACCGTATTCAACAACGCGTCTTCTTTTTGAACTCATCGGTACACCACTGGATAGAAATTATTGAGAAGTAATAAATTTATTATTTGTTTTTGTGATTATACTTAAATATACTTAAAACTGAGAGAATATTTTCTAAACTATAGAAAACTTCCAAAATTTCTAAAATAAAAAGAAAACTTACCGCGCACAAAATTGCATAAAGTTTCCAAATTTTCTAATCTGTATAAAACTTTCAAAATTCCTAAAGTGAAAAGAGAACGAACGCAGAAAATTCCATCAAATTTCTAAAATAAAAACGACTACTACGTGAAATTACAGAAAATTTCTAAAATAAAAGAAAGCTACTAAGGGAAACACGTCGAGCCGACAGCCACGTTCCTTGTCGCGTCGAGCCCCGTCTAAAGAGCAGCTCCAAGTCAGACAGGGGCCCGTCGTTTCGCGAAACGAGGCGAAGGCATTGATTAACATTAAAGGCAAGGGCTCCAACCGGGACACTGATGGATGTCTACGCACGACGATAGAAAAGAGAAAAGAAAAAAGAAAAAAAGAAGAGAGAAAGAGCCGAGGTCTAATTCAATTGCAGGCCGCCGTTCCGCAAACACTCATGATAATTCAATCAAGCTCACCCTTCATCGAGCTATTGCCAGTCCTCCCTTCGGACCTGGCTCCCCCCCCCCACCCCCCACCCCATTCGACTGGGAACTCCGGGGCTGGAGACCGTCGCAGAGGGTGGAAACGGCTTATAATCTCCGTACGAGAACATCTGCACTCTAATCGGCTGATGATTTCCACCTAAACCGTCGTCTGTCCCTCTCTGGACCTAACCCACCCCCTCCTGCACACGCGTTCGGCCCTTCGTCGGTAAATCATGCGGTGGTCTATGAGCATATCCGGCGACCATCCGTCATTTCAAGCCGATTTTCATCCGGTTCGTGCACGATTTACCGACGGTGGTTGGGGTTGGCTCGAGCCGGGCCCGATCAAATATTAACTGCGATTTCTTTATTTAGATTTCAGAGTGGCTGGCTACCGAGTTCGCCCGGCCAAATTTAAACGCAATGTCAGTTTTGATGCATCCAATGTCGCGCGTTTATATTCACTCTCGTAAAAATAACGCGGCGTGTAATAAAATAGAAGTAGTGCCGATGGCGTTGCGTTCAGAGTTATTTGCGCGTGTATGACACGAAGAATATCTGTGTGTGTGATAGGTAATACGTAGAGCGTAAATAATTGATTTGTCCAGCATAAAAGATAATTTATGTGTAACGAGTAATTTATTCGTATGATTTTATATTTATTAATGTATACTTTTGTTTGTTATTACAGTAATATGCGTAATACGTATAATGTAATAATTCTATAAACGTATATACATGTAATATATGTAATAGCTTGTGATAATATGTAGTACATACGTTATAGTTATCAATCAACTTAGATTGGACTATAATTTCACTTTGTATAATTGCCAAATAGTGCAGCGCTATCTTCCACGTGTCTCTATTTCAAAATTTTTATATATATATAAAATATAAATTTATATACATATAAATTTTTATAAATAAATTATTATATATATAAAAAATAGAAATTTATATATATATATATATATATATATAGGTACATATAAGTAGTACTATATTTCATATAAAGCAGAGTAGCATTGATACGTTACTATATTATAACATTAGTGAAAGCGTAGTAAGAGAAGATACGAAGCTTCGAAGAGTAACATATAATTTGCAATTGCAATAATTGTAACAAAAAGTCTATAACTGATACAACAAATAATTTATCTGAAATAATTTATCTGAAAGGAATTATAATTGGCAATTTTCCAAAATTTTATTATTAATACGTTGCATTTTATTATTTGTAATGCGTATGTATTTATATACATTTCATATAAAACAATTTTTGTAATTTTTCGAAACTATTTCCTCTCTCGCTTTCCCTTGGAATTTTCTATAAATTTTGCTTTCAATTTACACTTCTAGCTAAGACATTCAAGTCAGTACGTAATCGTACTGACAAAAGGAGTAATCTTAAGTGTAGCTAATTAGGTCAGTCTAGATATACGCCCAAACCACTTTTCCTTGAAGAAACAAAAGAAAAAGAAAAAAAAGAACTTAAATACCAAATTACTAAAATTTTGCGAAAATGCAAAATTCATTCGAAAAATGTTACATTTTGCATACGTGACATTTGTTTCGAGGTTACTATACCAGTTATAAGATAACGTTCATAATGTTACAAGAAGGTTATATTTGTCACTGCTAATTTGTCGTAACGCCAGTCCGTGCAAATTATGCGAAAATATTTACATAAATGTTTCTTCGATGTAACATAATTTTGATTAGGATTTTTAGAAATTTATATTCGACGCAGGCAACATGGAAATTTGTTAATTCTGTCAATAGTTTTAAATCGGAGATAATTGAATCCCTAAATTTCCAATTTGCACGAAAAATTGCCCACCAAACTGAAAATAAGAAGAAAATTTATTTTCGAATTTGATTTTCAAATTCTTCGTCGTTGAATATGTATTTTTCTGATGTTAATGTTCATCGTGTGTTCCAAAAGATCAGCAATAATAATCACAGCAACGTGTTTACCGCGGAAATTGGTATTAAATAAAGCGACGTTCAAAATTTCGGAATATGTTAGAATTTCAATGGAAATGATAGCTTTCTCAAACTGTATTATAAACAATAATGATACAAGTGTTTATAGTTAATCAATGATTAATTGTACAGATGGCTTGTGTTTTAATATAAATATTTTGTTTGTAAAAATATATATATGTATAAATATTTCATTCTGACTAACTAACTATTAGACTGCGGATTTTTATGCATTTGCAGGAAACTGCAAATTGCAAAAGAGTCACAAAATGCATGAATATATGAAATATCTAAAGTAGAGTATTTATTACAATATATGTACGACAGATAAGAGCAAATTTCCATTGAGGTTCAACTTCTTTAGTTACGTTCACGGAAATTCGAAAATGCATCGGATTTGCAGAATGTATAATTCGCGGTTCGTTCATTTAAATATTTAGAAATGAATATTCAGAATTTCACGTCTTGGCATTTAAAAACGGCAAGATAATGACTTCCTTAAATGCATGCTTGATTATTGATATTAATATTTTGGAGTGTTGAAACTGCACGTTAGAAACGAAACTCCTAATCACTATGTCCGTACTTTATTTGCTAAAAATTATTTTAGAAAAAACTTGGCTAAGTGTGATATCAACATTTTGAAATGTTGGAATTTTAGTCGATTATATTTGAAACTTCCAACTGCTTATAATATTCATATTAGGATGTTAGAATTTCAAATGAAACAACAACTTCTTTGTTTGATCATAATCGATTATATTTAGAAGCGAAGCTTCCATAATATTCTTAGTTTACGTTAGAATTTCAAAAAAAGATAATAAGTATCGTAAATATTTTATTGACGAAAATAAATAAGTTTATAAATAAATATAATTACTTACATAGGTTGTGAGTAATTATATTTATTTAGAAATGTACCATACAAATTCAATATTCACATTTCTCAAAAAAAAAAAAAAAAAGAAATCTGAAAAAAAGAAATGAAACCTACGATGTTTATATTTCTCGAAGAAACGTACGAAAAGAAATCTAGTTCGTTTGGAAAGAAATGGCAGCTCCAAACATCTGTACGCGAATTATGTCGCTATTGGCAAAACACACTGGTTAATGTCAATTTTGATAGCTGGTATTTGTCGCGATAATACACACGTTATTTGTGTTACATGGTACTACTATAGTACCGCGTGTAATAGTACACCGCATAAATCTGATAATACGATATTTACATTACAAAATATATGGCAAATCTATGAAATACTAGAATAAACAGCGTGCAATGCTCGTATCGAGCGCGAGATAATATACTATTTATACTCCGTGCTACATAATAAAGCATTATTGCGTACCATGCACTATTGATACCGGGCGCTGTATATCGATACGTTATTCACACCAGATAATATACATGGTATCTCTATTTTCACGATACAATTGCGAGGTGGATTCGTATGATGTACCAGCGGACAAAAATTCAAAGAGATTTCCTAACAGAAGTGGACGATAAAGTAAAGAGTTATCTATACCTCGTAGAAGAAAGTCGCACGGCAGTTCAATTCATCTCACTTTTCAATGCGAAGCATCCACTTTGACACCGTTTCAGTTTCTCTCAAAAATTGTTTCTACATCGCGTTGAACCGTCAGATTCAAATATACCTGGAGTATTGTCAAAAAATGTTTTCGATGGTCTTGAAGGACGAAGCACTCTCTTGATCCTTTCTCACCATTTTATTGAACTTTGACACGTTAGGATTGGACGACGAAGTGTCGAGGTTTCTTGAATTTTTGTCATTCGATGAAATGGCAAGTTTTAGTTTCCTCTTGCGCTGGAATGATCGAATGATGCCACATTCACTCAATTTCAAGTATACTTAAATGCAACCCAGGCATAAATTTCCATCCAGCGATATCTACCGAGTTCGATAGAAAAAGAAATCGACGAATTTTATACGATATTCGGTCGCTCGTTACGGTCCGCAATCAGCTGCCAGCGCAAATGATACGCGCGTCGAGAATTTTCTGTTTCAAAAATTGCAACATCTCTCTCAGTTTTCAGTATATTTAAGTAAAACATAAATAGGCAAAGCGAGTAATAAGTTTTACTACTTTTCAATCATTTTTATCCAGTGATGTCATACCGACGAGTCCAAAAGAAACAGAAAGCGACGAATCGAATTGTATACGGTTCGGTCGCTCGTTACGGTCCGCAATCAGCTGCCAGCGCAAATGATACGCGCGTCGAGAATTTTCTGTTCCAAAAATTGCAACATCTCTCTCAGTTTTCAGTATATTTAAGTAAAACATAAATAGGCAAAGCGAGTAATAAGTTTTACTACTTTTCAATCATTTTTATCCAGTGATGTCATACCGACGAGTCCAAAAGAAACAGAAAGCGACGAATCGAATTGTATACGGTTCGGTCGCTCGTTACGGTCCGCGAACCAGTTGCCAGCGCGAGAGGGGGGTTAAGGTCCGAATCTTTAAAGATTGTGACAGATCTAGCGGTGGATCTGATCGAGAAAGATTTTTCGCGAGAAAGAAAGAAAGAAAGAGAGAGAAATATGACGTTTTTCCCAGCCAGCCGTGGATATTTCGTTTCGCGAGACGGAGAGAGGTTTGGACAGAAAGAGAGGCATTTAAATATTTAAAGTAGACGTCCGGCGAAGTTGTACGTGTCGGTGAATGGCAGGGAGGAACAAGAGAGGAGAGAAAGGAGAGAGATCCCGGCGAGTTAATGCCGCCGTGGCCGTTTTCGACGCGTGGAATGCCGATACCACGTAACTTCCACGGTCTAATCATGCAAATGTATTAGCTGCTAATTAAAATTGACGCGAGTCGCGTTTCGTTCGATGGCATTTGAGGGTCGGGGGAGGAAGAGGAAGAAGCTTTCCTCCTTTGGCGGCCACTGACAGTAAAAGTTCAACGTAACAACGCAATTTCCTACCATTCTTGCCATGATTTCGTTCACGTGATTCAGTGGCACCTTCTTGACTTTTCATCGGACTTTTAATGAATTTTCTGATTCAAATAATTTACACGCGGTATTATCGATACGGATGCTTAGTATGTAATATTTATGGCGTGAAGGCAAAAATATTTATCTAACAAATTTCGTAGACAGCGTAATAGGGCGATTATGGAATAAGATTGATTCCTATTGACAGCACTACGAGCAGATTCAGGTCGAATTAGGAAAGATTCGATTCATCAGTCTATCGAGATCTGGAGCATGTCTGCAGAAGACTTTGATTATTAATTCTTCGTTACGGTGTTCAAATCTTTCTAGAAAATTCCCGTGCCTTTATGGTGTGGAAAGAAATTGAAAAAAATTTAGAAGATCTCGCAATGATTCTAAAAAAAAAAAAAAAAAAAAAAAAATACCAACTTTGTAAAATTCTAGATTAAAGAATAACACTCGTTTCCTCGTACGTAACAGGTCGTGTTATTCCTACTTTATTCGTAAGAAATTGTATTAGTAGATGTAACTGAACTGCGGATATTTATGCAGATTTGAAATTTTATGCATATCGTTAAAGAAGTAGAGTTCTAAATAGAATTTTTCACACGAGTGTTATAGTTTTTCAACGAAGTGCTACAACTTTATATATTTTATATAAGATATATTATATATTTACAGAAATTTAAATTTACGCCTGTAGCTTTATTCTAAGAGAAGGAACAGTATTAATTTAATTACGATTATGAGCACAACTTTTCAAAAAAATCGCCATTATTTACTTGAGATTTATTAAAAATTACGATTTATGAATGTATACACGCAAATTGAATTGACATGTAAATAAAATAACCATTCCCAGTACTTTTTCAGCTATTTCCATAATAAACTTCATCTTTCCCAATTTCGAACTTGGGTCGCTCGTCGACCAAAGGGCCATCATATTTACCATTATGGTACACGCTGTACGTGACTGAAAGAGTCAGCGAGCAAATCCGAAGAAAAATGGCCGTGTATTAATCGCGTTGCACGGTGAAAATGAACACCCACGAAATCAAATATGCTCTTCGTTATCGATGTGTGCGCTCTGTTTGTACAGTAGTGGAAGTTCACGGGTTTGAGATTTGTATTTGTTCAGTGAATTTATGTGTGTTTGCAATGTATTGTTTAAATATGTTTTAAAGTTAATGCTCATTCGCGCTTGGGGGGAATATATATATATATATATATATATATATATATATATATATGTATATATATCCGAACCTAGTTGTTTGTTGCTTGAGAAACTGTAATGTCCAAGGATTCGTCACTTCGAGACCCCCGGTTCGAGCCAAATTCGAGAAATGAAACGTTAATTACCGCGAAACCGCCCGCTGAACCGCGGATTTCGATTTTTTTCGCACTTGTGAGAAATTTATGAAGACACGAAAATAAGTGGAAGAAGCCAGATATATCGCCGAGTAGAATCTGTTCGTTAAAATATTCAGTGGATAGGAAGTAGCTTTATACGTACGTACACACAGTGGCTAAAATCCACCATTTTGGCGATTTTCGATAAATTCGGGAATTTTTATAAATTTCACAGCGATGCGTTTTTTTTTTTTTTTTTTTTTTTTGGAGGAAATTTGTTATTACTAAGTGACAGAGTTGGGAATTAAGTGACATTCGAAAGGAGGAGTCGCAGATTTTCATGCATTTATGAGAAATTTAAAAGAGAGAGGCACGCGATGTGCAAGGATGCGTAAAATATTCAAAATAGAATTCTTGTTGCAATATGTATGTTGCAGTGGACGCAATCTCTGCGTTCAACGTTAGAACTGTCGAAAGCTGTCAGATTGACCAATTTTTAATTTCTTCTGGGAAATTTTGTAGATTTTTTTTTTCTTTTTTTTAAAGATTTGAGTGACTTCTCGTGAAATATATAAATAACATGTGCTTGTATTTGCGTTACTTCTACGTATTGTATTATGAACTTTCGATCAAACAAATAGATCAAACGAATATTCAGACACGCTGAAATCTTTGAGGTACGAGACAATTCTACTTATTTGAAATATATGTATAAGAATGGTAAAATCAGGGATTTAATTCGCAAACATTTCAACACTTTCAAATATCTCAGTTTGACGAAAAATTGTTTACTATTATTTGAAGTTGATTTTTTTAATTTTGCATAAAGATTACAAATGATCATGTCAACATTAGCGGGATCAACGTTGAATAATCAAAATTTTCTCTAATTCGTCTGGATATTGGGTGTATTTCTTTGAGATTTGAATGATCTTTTCTAAAATATGTATATATAAATAAAATCTCACGTTCTCCATTTATTCATATGATTATTATTACAAGTATATAAAAATATATATTGAATATGTTTATATATTAATTTAAATTAAATATAAAAATATATATTACTACAAGTATATAAAGATACAAAAATATATATTATTACAAGTACATAAAAGTATAAAAATATATATATTATGTGAAAAATGAAATAAAGACTCAGAGTTAAGTGCTAACTGATTAAAATTTCCAGTTCGATTGACTGATCAATGTTTCCGATTAATAATAAGACCAATCTCTTAATCGTTGATTGAAAAGAAATTAACATTCGACGATCGATTAATAACGTTGATCATCAGTTCATCATTACATTGAATTTGACTATAATTTCATTTAAATTGAAGGTATATTTTAAAATTGTAATAAAACTGTCGACGCTTTCCTTTTTTTTTTTTTTTTCCACAAAATATTTAATCGAGATAAAACGTGTTTCTGATTTATATTAGCAACAAGTGTAGAACCACAAGCTTGATTAACTTGCATTTTGAATTCATCTTGAAAAATAATAAATAATAAATTTGTCTCGTTTATCATTGGACATTAATATTCACACTGTTTTTAGAATTTAGAGAAACTTCGTCCTCCTAACCGCGAACAAGAAAATGCTAATTTTACTACGAAGAGAGTTTCAGTAGTTAATTGTTAACAAGGCGATTAAAATTGAGAGGAGCTTAATTAATCGTTGATGACGATTAATTAATCGCTGCAACGATCGAAATGTTTAACGTAATTCGCGACTAACGACTAATCGTAGGAATTTAATCGTCATTCACAATTAATCTTCAACGTTGAAATGTGATCATCGAACTAGAGATTATTGGAAATGTTCATCGTTAATCGTCGATTAATTTTTCGTCCAACTCGGTACAGATTCTTGTTCGAAATTTCCATTCGATCGTCGGAATGATCCTGCATCATTAGCGAGAGTGTAATGCAGTGACTTATGAGAAACTTTTTATGGTTGCTTGGACGCTTCAATTTGAGAAATCTACAAATATATATATATATATATATATTTATAAAAAAAATTAATTTGATCGATTATTTCGCGTCACATTCTTTCAAAATAAAATAATCCGCCGTTTTAAATTACTCGGCTGTTTCAAACAAAAAAATGCAAACTCGAAAAATGCAATTCGACAATGAAACAAAATAATTCTTGACGAATCGTTCGAACGTTAACTACGTTCACAACACGAAACAGGAAGTGGGCACGCGCCTTTCGATACTCGCGCGATCGTGGCTCTAATAGCCACGAAAACCTATAATTCTCCGCGCAGTCGGCAAACATCTCGAGAGGATTTATATCGGGCGAAGAGAGAGAAAGAGAGAGAGAGAGAGAGTGGCGCGCGTGTTTCATTGGACCGGGCCGGTGTTTCCAGCATTTCGAAAATCGTTTCTGGCGGGATCGGCCGAGGTGACAGACCGGACTCGCTTGAGTTTATTTCTGATTGCACCCGATTCGGCGGCGGCCGTTAAGTAGAAACAAATGAAGCGAATTCGTGGAATTCGCGGTCTCTCGGGCTGCTCTAAATAGTTATTCGAAATCGAACGGGGGCCCGACACCGATCTTCTTTTCCCCTTGCTTCAAAGGAGCGTTCCTTTCTCCCCCAAACTGTTAATATTCTCGCATTTTCTCGCGTTTCTCATTTTCTAGCTCTCAAGGTAGAAGCGTTTATTCCTCTGCCTCATAATTTTATTCTTTTCTTTCTTTCTTTTTTTTCAATTTTAATTTTCAATCTTTTTAATTTTATTTTTCATTCTTTCTGTTTAATTTTAATTTTCAATCTTTTTAACACGGGGACTACCAAGGTATGATATTTGTGGCAAAGAAATTAAAGTGCAACGGGGAGAAATTAGTAATACGATAAAAAAAAAAACACACAAACTTCTGTCAGTATATTTTATTAAAAATCACTCGAGTATCTAAAAATACGCTTTTATAAATGTCAAAAATTATTTCCATAGAAAATTATAAATTGGTCATTTTGACCTCTCTGGTAGTTCTAGTGTTAACTTTATTTTGTATTTCTTTTTAAATTTTGATTTTCAATCTTTCTAAGTTTATTTCGTATTTTTTTTAAACTTTAATTTTCAATCTTTTTAATTTTATTTTCTATTTTTCTTCTTTTTTATTTCAATTTTCAATCTTTAGAACCACCGACAACCAAGGTATAATATTTGTGGCAAATTAAAGTGTAACAAGAAGAAATTAGTAATACGATAAAAAAAACACAAACTTCTGTTAATATATTTTATTAAAAATCACTCGAGTATCTAAAAATACACTTTCATAAATGTACAAAATTTCCATGGAAAATTATAAATTGGTCATTTTGACCACTCTGGTAGCTCTAGTGTTAATTTTATTTTGTACTTTTTTCTCAATCTTTTTAATTTCATTTCAATTTTATTATTTAAGCGAAGAATTAAGTTTAAAAAAAAAAAGAAGAAGACTAAGAAAAGAGGTGAGTTTGAAGAAAAAAGAACTAAACGCTCGAACGCTTCGATTGTTGGGCGGTACGTGTCGTGGAGCATGTATAATTATGTTCGTGAAAGCATTCGAACACTTTATCGACGAACTTTTTAATAAAACTGCGAGGAGATAAATTAATCCGTAATGCTTCGATTGTTCGAACATCTACAATGATATCTGCAGCATAGTACAGTGACTCAGAAAAGTATTCGAACAGATATGAGAAACTTTTTGTAGATATGTTGTGGTCGCTTCAATTGTTGAGAAATCTACAGCGTGTGTCATCGACGAGCATGTACAACTGCTCGTGGAAACACTTACGGCGAACTTTTTAATAAAATTACCAAGCCGGAGGAAAAATTAATTCGTCGAACGCTTCGATCGTTTGAAAATCTGTAATGATATCTGTATCATGGCAGTGAACTCGGAAAAATTTGAAAAAATTCGATACAGATACGAGAAACTCTTGCTTGGATGCTTCGATTGTTGAGAAATCTATAGTATATGTCATTGGCGAGCATGTGCAACAATTGCTCGTGAATATATTCGAATACCTATGACGAGTTTCATTGAATAATAAAATTATGAAGCAGAGAAATAAACGCGAGAAAAATTCATTTTACGACTGAGTTATTGAGAAATCTACAGTATGTGTCGTTGACAGTTGCTCGTGAAAGTGTTAGAACTTTTTTTATAAACATATCACATCTCACTGACACGAGTATTACGGTTATATTTATACATACACATTCACACATGATAGAAATTACATGATTATTATATACAGACGTCACAAAAGTATTTAAATAGCCAACTATACTAGTCCATTGTATCAATAATCTCCTATTAACAATAAGTATAACTAACAAATAAGCGAAGTTTTATATTAAATGACGTTTGCTTGTTGAAAAAGTTGTCGTACTTTCGTAGTTTCATATTTTCAGAAATAACTTTGCAGGAATAATATCGAGTTGCTCGTGTAATTGTTCGAACACCTGTAACGAATATATTACGCGTGTTATAGAAAACATTTTGACATTTTGAAATTTGAAATGTCACGAGATATTCATTGCAACACGTAGACAATTAATTAAAATGCAATATGCATACCTCTCACTATCTTACAAATGATTCTATTGAATATTGTAGAATTTGTTCTCAAACTTCTCTGAGACTATATTTATTTTCATCAAGTATCTTGTATGATAATTATATAAATATATAACAAGTATAATAACTACAAGTATTAAATATACAATATATGTATGTTAAAGATATATATTTTATCTGTGTGTTAAAGATGATATATTTAATACATATGTACCTATCGAAGACGGCGTCTTTTCGATAAACATAAATGAATCGTGGCTGTTTGAACACCTAACCGCGACATATGCTACTTGCATATCAAGTATCTCGTAATTTCTCTCTGCTACATCTTCAAATCTATTTCGAACTTGACCGACATAATCACGACAGTGAGCTGGAGCTCTCTGCATTGTTAACCACTTGCCTTGGCAACCGATTGCGGACCGTAACGAGTGACCAAACCGTATACAATAATTCGTCGCTTTCTTTTTCTATTGAACTCATGTCGGTACGACATCACTGGATAGAAATTATTGACAAGTAATAAATTTATTATTTGTTTCATTTAAATATACTTAAAACTGAAAACATATTGCAATTTTGGAACAAAAAGTTCTCGACGTGCGTGGCACGTCATTCCAGCGCAAGAGGTTAATGGAAGATGAGTTAAACTGATGTGCTTTTAAATGTAATTCGTATTATCGTGAAATAACTTGTACATGACATATATTATTACGTGATATTGCATGTTAAATATTGTGTATGCTATTAATATTGTACGTATTACACGTGTATTACAATATCTGCAGTTGTACTTTACACTTTATATATTTATTATGATATGATGCAAATTTGAAATTTTGAACTTTTGTAATAACGTTCGTTATAAAATACTTTGCTACAATTTTGATTTAGATGTGCAGTTCTTAGAAATACGACGATAGATCTTTGACACTTTGACAATTATATTGCGATCGAATAATTATTATTTATATATAAAATAAAATATAATATATATTATATAATTATCATATAAATATATTTAGATAAATAATTATAAATTATATCGTGGACCAAACCATAACACTATATAATCCGTCCCTTTCTTTTTCTCACTGAACTCATGTCGGCACGACATCACTGGATAGAAATCATTGACAATTAATAAACTTATTATCTGTTTTGCCCAGTTTGTTTCACTTAAATATGCTTAAAACTGAGAACATGTCGCAATTTTGGAGCAAAAAGTTCTCGAGGCACGTACGCAAAGTTCCCAAAGATGTTTCCCTCTCGTTTTCTCGACGAGAAAATCCCAACTTGCCCCCGAGACTCTAGAAACAGTAAAACTCGCGCGTCGACTTATTTCTACGTACGATGGCGCGTACACAAACGCTGCAATTACGCGAGATAAACGTCGCGGATGGTGGCACATTGTCGGTTTAATTACGATCGGCGTGCAGGATCTATAATCCTTGGTGAAACATGGAAAATACATGTTAAACAAGCTGGCGTAACGCGGCGTAGCAGTGAAACGGTAGAAAGTTATCGTCGAATCGTTGTTTGCTACTGAATATTCCGCGGCTACGAGAGATTCGTGCCAGCGAATTATCTGATCGGAGGATGCACGTATTTACGAGGTTGACTTCCGTCGTGTCGAAAATCACGCTTTTCGTGTTTCGTTTCACCGCGAGTCGAAGCCTGAACTTTTTTTCAATTTATTCAATTATACGCGAGACATTGGTCATTGGCGACATTCAGAAATTAAATTATGCTTCTCCTTTTTACATTCTAATTGATACCTCGAGAATCTAGGTTTAACAGTCGAATCAATTGATTAGTTAAATTACTTGGCTACAAGTAACGATGAAAAAGTAAAAAAATTATGCTCTTGAAAGCTGTACGTAAAAATTTGCAGCCCACAATAAGAATTTTCTACGTTGGAGAAGGAATTGCCTAATAGTAGACATAATAGTCTAATATAGTAGACATTAGTTTGTTTAATTTTATTTCAATTTCATTTCAACGATCGGAATATAATAATAATCGAGAACAATGGATAGTCTGGAATGGATTGCGTTCGCAGCTAAGAAATTATTTCATTATTGTTTGTATTGTCATTTAACTTTCAAAGTGAACCGAACTGTGAAGCAGAGTAAATTTTACGAGATGTAACATAAGTTCTGCTTCGATTCTTCGAAAATGCAGTCAAAATGCAACAAAATTATTCACTTTGACCTTTCGGTTTAGAATTACCAAAAGTTTGACATTGAATGAGAACTGCATGACGAATGCATTCATCTTTAAACATGAGTTTATTTTTCTTTCTTTTTTTTTAAGAATATAAAAATGCGATGATCGTACGAGTTGCAACAAAAATTGGTAAATTCGTAAGTTTTAAAAATCAAATCGCTCGTTAAAAGTTCTCAGATATTCGAGAATGCAATTGAAAACATGATAATCGAAATATAGTAACGAGTGAACAGTGAAATCTCGAAGCAAGTTGATTGCCCAAACGCTGGAACCGAGACGATAACAAAGAATTCGCAGTTTTCAGAAATTTCATCGCATTTTCAATCCACCTTCGTTCGATTAACATTCATCAGATTCAAACGAATTACGCTCGTGAAAACGATCATCCAGCGCGTTAATCTCCTTCGTCGAATTTAGAATCCCACAGCTTCGCAGACTGAGATTTCAACGGGGCGAAGTTATCAAGTTTGAGAATGTTTCTTCAATCGAATCGAAGTTAGAAGAGACTTTATTAAAATTCAATACTCGTTCGGATAGATTTGTTTCTCGACCCCTTGTTACTTGGGTTAACACCGACGAGAAAGTATAATATTTATAGCAAAGAAATTCAACAAGAAAAAGTTAATAATTCGATATAAAGGATACAATTCTATTAATATGTTTCATCAAAGTCACTCGAGTATAAACTGCTGTAAATATATGAAATTTCCATGGGAAATTATAAATTAGTCATTTTGACCATTTTGGTAGCTCTGGTGTGAAACGAGCGAGAATATACAGGGTGTTCCCGGATCAATTCGCCAAATAGAATTTAGATATGAATTTAGGACTCTAAAACAAACAAATTTTTCCTGTGGAAGTATGCTCGCAGATGCTTCCATCAAGAGATACTTACTTCTGAAGTTAATAAGAGTTACGAATCGATAACACATTGAAATAACTGTGTTTCCGAGATTAATGCTCGTCTCCAAGCTGAAGATAATCATTTTGAGCAACGTGCGTAATAATTAACAATTATTTTTAGTAATAAATACAACAGTTCTCTTTAGTAACATACGTAATAAACCTGAATTATTTCGATGGCATACGTTACTCAGTCCTACAACTTTAGTAGTAAATATCTCTCGAAAAATGCATTCATGAGCATACTTATATAGGAGAAATTTGTTCGTTTTACGATTCTAAATTGATATTTAAAGTTTGGCGAATTTGACCTGGGAACACTCTGTATAGCCACGACGATGATGGAGAGAAGAAACCACGCGGAGTCTCGAAGCTAGAACGCGCGCATAATAGAGGTTCCATTGTGACCAAAATTAGCAATCGGCACTCTTTGCGTCGTCCGCGCAAAAATATTCACCCGCGATCCCAACGAATCTCCCCCGATTATTTTCAACCGCGTTGTTGAAAGTTACGAAACGCCGAATAATGATAAAGTTGCACAAAAAAAAAAAAAAAAAACACAAAGAACCCTCTCTGCACTGAAGACATCGCGTCCTGTCGATTTAAACCCTTGCGCTGGCAATTGACTGCGGACCGTAACGAGTGGCCAAACCAATAACTCGTCTTCTTTTTGAATTCATCGGTATATCACTGGATAGAAATTACTGGGAAGTAATAAATTTATTATTTGCTTTGCCTGGGTTATATCTCGATATAATTGAAAGTAGTGTATCGAAATTATTTTCTCAGCATTTACCTTAACAAGAATAGTAATATTTAGAAACGTTCAGAGTCTCGAACAGAATCTCTTTCCCCTGAAAATCACATTTTTGAACACAGTTCTATTAAACGCCTTAACCACTTGCCCTGACAACTGATTGCGGACCGTAACGAGTGACCAATAACTCGTCCACTTTTTGAATTCATCGGTATATCACTGGATAGAAATTACTGGGAAGTAATAAATTTATTATTTGCTTTGCCTGCGTTATATCTCGATATAATTGAAAGTAGTGTATCGAAATTATTTTTTCAGCATTTACCTTAACAAGAATAGTAATATTTAGAAACGTTCAGAGTCTCGAACAGAATCTCTTTCCCCTGAAAATCACATTTTTGAACACAGTTCTATTAAACGCCTTAACCACTTGCCCTGGCGACTGATTGCGGACCGTAACGAGCGACCAAACCGTATACAATAATTCGTCGCTTTCTTTTCGGACTCGTCAGTATGATATCATAGATTCTGGATAGAAATTATTGAGAAGTAATGAGATTTATTATTTGTTTCGCCTGGGTTATACTTAATTATACCGAAAACTGTGGAAATATTGCAATTTTACAAAACAATTCGCGACGCAAGAGGTTAAAAGTCGCAAGTCGGCGTCCTTATTTTTCGATCGGCGAGAACTCGCGAGCTTCCGTGCTTCGGTTGTCCAAGCAAGATCGACGCTTATTTTGTCCGACAAATTGTTTCACGTCCAACTGCTGTTACGCGAGCGTGAATCGATAGAAAACGCGAAACGAATCGCGCGATACGTATCCGTGGTCCGCCTTGGAAATTTCCGGGAAATATTCTAATTGATGGATAGATCCAATATCGTCGCGATATTACACGCGGGTAAATCGGATCGTACGGCTCGCGACAATGATCGTCGCGACGAAACAGAGAGATCGGATGAAACGTAATTTCCTCTCGGCCGTTTCGATCGTTGCACGATTCTTTTTTTTAGCTACTCGATGGATCGTGCGTGAAAGTTGCACAATTGCCGATTTTCTTTGCTGGAGCGAGTGCTATTCCTTACTGTTCGACTACTATTCGTTGCATCGTCGATTTTCATGTAAAATTACGTTCGTTCGATGCACGCTAGAATTGAACGTGACAAATTTAAAAGTCGTTTTTAATTGAGATTGAGTGAAATTTGTTTTACGCGCGTATTAAAAAAAAAAAAAAAATGCTAGATCTATCCAATCAAATGTTGTGGATTTAATTAATTTATTTTATTAACTACTCTGTAAGTATAATGTTTCTTACGAGAAAAAAAAAAGATACAATTATTTGCACCTTTCTGTTCTTTGTATAATTTTTTGAATTCTTACTTGGATTTATTGAAGATATTATAGGTGGAAACGAATTTATTAATCAAATTGGCAATCGCGGACTGAAAATTCTTGGAATTTTGGGATTTCGGGGTGATTCTTAGAGAACAGCGATCGAAAGATGGCACGATACTCGAGAACATGAAATAAATATACTAAGGTTGACAACAGAAAACGCTCCTAATATGAAAAACGAACGAATCTGACATGTGAGACAATAAATTTCTTCGTAAAAAATCTCGAATCGTTCTTTGTCCATTGGGCAATTATACTCGCATAATTTAATAAATTAACATTAAATATTACGGCCGTTTCGCAATGACACTGGCGAGCTGCTCGAATGGCGTCAACACTAATCGTACAAATTTGTTCTTATTATGTTAAAACGCATTAAAACACACAGATATAATAGAATACTATGATGGAAGCACTTTGCGCGGTTAGAAGCAGTCTCTTAATATTTCGAATATTTTTTTTTTTTTTTTTGAGATATTCATTGACTCAATTTTGCACAATAGAATTGTTTAGTTTACCAATGATACTACTTTTAGCTTTCAGGATGGTTCTAAGGCGTTTTCGCATACTTTGTGACGGGATTTTGGCAATGATCGTAAGTTTTATTTCACTGTTCCTCAGATAATTTAAGAGACTTTTAATTATAAGAGTCTCACATTTTTCATCATACACGCATTATTATAATTGTAGGAACTATTATAATTTCGATAACTTTTGTTTTAATATTTTCCATAGATTTTCACCAAAATCTTTCTCTCTCTCTCTCTCTTTTAATACTCGTTTCAGCGAACTAAAATCTTTGGAATTTCTAACGAGTCCTATTATTTTTCACTTTCCTCTGACTTTTCCACAAATCGTCGCTTCTGGCGTTCGCTTTTTCGACGATCGTGGAAAAAGTATCGAATCTGAGTTAGGCGACCACTGACGCTGCTATTTAAAGTTCAACCACCGACAAGTCCGACCTCCACTATTTTTTCCTTCTTTTTTTTTTCTTTTTTGCCCAACGCAGAAACGTTCCTCGCGTCAGTACCTCTCGAAAAATCGCTGGGAATTTCTTTGAAAGCGATCGAACTCGGAACTAACAATAAGTATGGATCGTTAGCAACAAACGGCGTGGATATAAGTTACGACATACCGTGCTGCATACGTATAATTAATAAGTAGATTGTGTTTTTATACAAGTTCGTTACTTTTCTTCTTTTATTTTTAACTGTCTCGTTCGACGGTATTTATTAAAATTAAAAATATTTCACGTATATGTTGGCAGGAGAAGCACGTTTGATAAAATTTTGAAATTGCACGTGGCGTAATGTAACAAGCCTAACTTACTTGCCAGTGCACTAACATCGTGGACAAGATTCTTTGTTTCTTTGTTGTTTTGCAGATTCTTTGATTATTTCTTTCTTCTTTCAGTTTTTCGAAGCAAATAAATAACATAGTATTTGTACACGAGCAAAGGATCATAAATGGAAATTACAAAGTCGTGTGAATTAAAATTGTGACAGTTTTTTTTTTCTCTATTAGATCTCTATTTAAATTCCATTTTGTTAACCTTGTTTTTTTTTTTATATTTCAATCTTCGAGTTACATTCAGTTCAGCAAACAGAAAGAATATTTCAGGAAAATACTCGACATAAAACTCAACCGATAGGTCCTATGTACTAACAAGAATTTCTTTACATTTTCTTCAAATTTCAGATAATTTTGTCACCTTTGAGAAATGTACCTAAATAAGTCGAAAGCGAATATGTCCGTAAAGAAATGAATTTGTATAAAAATACACGAGTCTGGTCATTAGCCTTTTGTATAAAAATGATCGAAATTGTGTAAAATTGTAGCATTCAGTTTAAAAATTTTTAATAAGTAGTTCTGTAGTTCGCAAAGTCTCCAGAAAGAGATGAAAGTTCACAGTCCACTTATTAACATTGGTTCGATTGAAATTACGAACAAATATCACGTGTGAAAGAAATGATTGTAGTAATTTCAGTAATTTAATAATTAAAACGAGTGCCATGTAAAAGTTACACCTCGTGTTAAAACCACGTGTGAATCAACTTTTTAATCGTTTCAGTATGAACGTTGTAATATAATTATTGTTAGTAATATGATATAAATACAATATAATTATTTTCGACGAGAAATGTACGGTCATTTTTAAAATAACTTTCAGCTATCGAGCTCTCCGTATGTTCAGTTTCTGTTTTTCCGCATCCAAATTTCGCACGAGTCCAAACTCTATAATCCGGTGTCCAAGTTACCGAATTTGAATTACCCGTGTGAAAAATTGAGTCGTTTACCAGGTCCAAAGTCACTTTCACGTACAGAAAATTCGGACAAGCACCGAGTCAAAAGTTCATCGAGCCCGAGAGTGAAACTCGCGACGCGACGGCCGATCCGATCGGTGCATTTCATTCAATCCTAGGCTACGAATTCGCGAATTTCTTCGACGATTTTCACGCCACGATCGTGAGCCGTCGCTATTCGAATCGCAGAACTTGAGAACGTCATTTGAGAGTGGCGGTAATTATGAAAGTGGTCCGAGTCAAGAATTGAAAAAGGAAATCGAGTTTATTTTCGCGCCACGTTCTCTTAAAATAAAATAACAAGATCTATTATTCTGAGGAGCTTAATTATAAAATTAAGAAACACAATTATAAAATGAACGAATGAATAGACTCGATTTAGAATTCATTTTCACAACGAAATTCGGTGCTTTATATTGTCAGTCAGTTTTGAAACATTTGGTTAATTTTGAAAATGGTACGAATCATCTCAATCTTCGAAAATCATATTTAAGATTGCGCGCAAAGTTTCACAGTCATTATGTAAAAATAATATTCTGTTTCGTAGTCTAGAAATAAACCTTTTTTAAGTATCTCGAAAAGAGAAGTACATGACCCAGGCCGTTTTCATAATTACAGACAATCGAACAGCATCGCGTCCTTTTTTATTTTTTATTTTTGGAACTAAATTATTACAATTTATTGCAAAGGTTGGACTGTCTTAAAAACTGTATTAATTTTCAGATCGTTTTGTCCTTAGTCAGGGAAAAACTTATGTTTAGCGTATTTGTTCCACCGGACAATAATACGTTCAACTGTCGATCGAACTTTGCACAAATCACAAGTTGGAGGATCTGTTTTGTCGAGGAGATGCTGGTACATTGGAGAATAATTGAATAATCGAGTAACATCGTGTCTTTCTTCTACTTTTTTTTTTTTTTTAAATGCAGAGTGTGCAAGTAAGATACAAGTAGCTGCATATGCAGATCACGCGACGAAATTTTGTCCCATTCGACCGTCTGTCGCGGCGAATAATTTATGAAATCGTTGAAACGGATATCTTGTTTCACGGTTACCAGCGTTGCACGGGATATTATGGAAGTGTCGTTGGATATTTTCGAATATGAGCAGCAGCACGAAGGGCAGATAATTTGGTTATCATAGTAATTCTTTTTAAAAGTTGAACAACGAATTTACAATTTTTTTCGAGAATTTCATTTCGAGAAGAAGTGTCGTTTCGACACGTGAAGTAAAAAAAGTTGACAGTGGTCAGACTTGGTTATCCGGCTTTCGCCACATTGTGAACTGGATTCGGATATTAATGCATCCAGCGGCCATGTAATTTTAAAGTTAACTACATAACATGACGTTGCGAAGAGTTAACTGGCACCTGATTTGATATTTAAAGCTGTTGCAATTCAGGCATTTTCAGAATCTTTTTTTGTTTGATTTAATACGACTGTTGGAACGTTTGTTAAAGAGAGTGTGAATTGCCAAATTACAATCGTTTATAATCCATAAAACGATACTGTTTGAAGGTTGTTCGTTAGTTGTGTTAAAATATTGTTTAAACGTTTTCATTTTCATAGCATGATTCGGCACTTTTGTTATTATTTTAAAAATGTTGGAAGGTTAAACTATTGCAGTACAAAATGAAATAAAATAATTTATCCTCCAATTCTTTATTTTCATGAGATGTTGGAATTTTTCTAGATTTCTTCTTTTTCTCGTTACTCGAAAATATAAAATTGTATCTGCTTATCGAAATAGGAAAGAATTGCAAATTTCGTGTAACAAATTTATCTACATCAAAATTATTCGATTGTACAAAGGTTGAAAGAAAATGCAAAAAACATTGACAACATCTGAATATTGCTTTGTGCAATTTACAATTCTTTTCGATCGATTTATATATTATAAATTCTATTTTATTAATATTCTACGAAAGAAAGTTCTAAGGATTTGGTTAATATTTTCTCATCGTTACGTTTTCATTCACATTGTTAAGTAATGTAATGAATAAGCGTCTGATGCTGGTTTATCCAATAAAAAAAATTACACCATCCATCTGTCACAGAGCAAATTTACGACGACGTCAAATCACGATTTTTAAATATATTAAATAAATCCAATTTTTAAAATTATTCCTCTCTTCTGCCAAAGAATTTCTCGAGGCAATCGAACGAAATTGCAAAAATACAGTATAATTTTACGAAATATAAAGAAACCGAAGTAAATCACACGTACAAAGTTACACAATCTGTTTGTCTGTCTGTTGGAAAAAATTTACAGTAACGTCGAATTACTTATTTTCAAACATGTTGAATAAATTTGACTTTCTCTAGCAAGAATCCATGTAACAGGACAAAATTTTGAAAACTGCCACTGACTGGTATAGTTTTACGAAATTTCAAGAAACTGAAGTATTTATGACAACGAAATTATAGTGTACTGAATAGTATAATTATATTCACAGCATCAGTGAGGTATTTACAAAATTATTGAAATAGCTATTTATAAGAAACAGACGTCATGGTTAGTCAAAGATATCTATAGAATTTTGCACTGATACACCAGATCATTTGTATCTGAAAAGCAAATACTTGATAAATCTGATTTTTTAAAACCAGATCGCTCATTGACAAATGACACATTTTAAAATATATTAAATAAACCCGATTTCTAAACCTATTTCTCTCTTTTACCAACGAAGAACCTATGATTAAACGAAATTATAAAAACACAATTTTCTTTGCAATATCAGTAAAGTATCTATACAAGTGGATAATTGGTCAAAGATAGAGTTTTAATATACCAGATTATTCGTCGAACAAACGACATTCAAATCTTGTTAAACAAACAAATTTTCTCAAACCACAATATTTCTGTTTTTTACCAACAAAGAACCTATGATTAAACGAAATTATAAAAGCAGAATTTTCTTTGCAATATCAGTAAAGTATCTATACAAGTGGATAATTGGTCAAAGATAGAGTTTTAATATACCAGATTATTCGTCGAACAAACGACATTCAAATCTTGTTAAACAAACAAATTTTCTCAAACCACAATATTTCTGTTTTTTACCAACAAAGAACCTATGATTAAACGAAATTATAAAAGCAGAATTTTCTTTGCAATATCAGTAAAGTATCTATACAAGTGGATAATTGGTCAAAGATAGAGTTTTAATATACCAGATTATTCGTCGAACAAACGACATTCAAATCTTGTTAAACAAACAAATTTTCTCAAACCACAATATTTCTGTTTTTTACCAACAAAGAACCTATGATTAAACAAAATTATAAAAGCAGAATTTTCTTTGCAATATCAGTAAAGTATCTATACAAGTGGATAATTGGTCAAAGATAGAGTTTTAATATACCAGATTATTCGTCGAACAAACGACAATCAACTCTTGTTAAACAAACAAATTTTCTGAAGCTATACACAATATTTCACTCTACCGTCGACGAGGAAACCAGCAAGAATCTGGCGGCGCAATCGAACGAAATTGCGATATGGTGGGATAAAAAAATACGTACTCTGAGAAGTGAGGTCACCGGGCTCGTCCTGTATGTTAACGGGTGAGATTTTCACTGACCTTGGAGGGCCCTGAAGGCTGAGGGGCCCGGGCCCTCCGGCAGCGGCCATCCTCTGCATCGCTGCACCCCCGATTTCCATCGCTCTTCCTGCCCTGCGCACCTCTCTCGACGATTTTCGAGCAATCTTGAGGCCTTCCTGCCAAGTACGACCGTCGGCCGTACTTACTTTTTTAATATACAGAATTTGACTAAAGTCTCGAGCTCGACGTACGAATCGACGTACGACAGTTCCACTCTTTCTCTATCCGCCCCTCCCCTCCTTCCTTTCTCACTCTCTCTCTCTCTCTCTCTCTCTCTCTCTCTTGCACTCAGTCGAACTAGAAAACCCAACCACCAATGTTGATTGGCACTGTCGAGTCTCGCAAGACTCTGAGAGAAAATCCTCGGTTCCCCGACAATTCACTTTCTGGCCCCTCTCCACCGGATCCAGTCGATCAATTTCATTCTAGGAGATTCGTAAGCTCGGCAATTCCCAACACTGTGCTCGTCTCGAGGTGATTTCAGTCAGCCATGTTCACCCGTGGTGTTTCGATCTCGTTCACAACTGGCAGTCGGAGGATACGCGTTCGCACTCGTGGGGATAGTTCACCGGAACCCACGCCATTTTACCATCTTCCGGGCCAGCGACGTCCTCTCAACCCTCTCGTCAATCTTGCACGTCTCTCCCTCTTTCTCTCTCTCTATCTATCTATCTATCTTTCTGTTTTACTGGAATCACAAAAAATCACTGTTTCCACGATCCGTTCTGGAACCGGATGACGATGGACCGAATTTATTCCTCGGCGATGCGGAAGCTGTCTACTCCTCGGTGGAACTGTGTTGCTTATCGATCCCAGAGCAGGGATGCTCGTCCTGTATCCTTTCTGTCAGTCACGACAGTGAATTCGTTCGTTGCGAAACGAACTATACTCGGGTCGAAAGCCAAGTTCCCTCGACTCGAGTAGGCTTGAACTTGGCCCCTGGAGGTATCACTGTGGATCGGTGCGCGCAGCATCCATCCGCGGAGAAACCTGCACGTGCGTGATTATTCCCTCGGTCACTCGCGGCCCGACGATGACAACGTCGTCGATCGTCGACGGATAACCAA
The DNA here is from genome assembly GCA_036937485.2 of Tetragonisca angustula. Taxonomy (NCBI): domain Eukaryota; kingdom Metazoa; phylum Arthropoda; class Insecta; order Hymenoptera; family Apidae; genus Tetragonisca; species Tetragonisca angustula. The sequence goes on along the minus strand of JAWNGG020000037.1, from coordinate 425,748 downwards.
CCCGGTTAAGAGCGAGAGAAAAAAAGAGAGAGAGAGAGAGAGAGAGAAAAAAATGAAAAAAAACAACAATGCATACGTGTACGTGTGTGCACGCGCGTGTGTGCACACGTACGTGGGAAAAGGGGGATGGAAAGGGGCGAGGGAGAGGGCTCGAGGAGGAGAGAGAAGGGAAGAGAGAAAAAAGAGAGAAAGAGAGGACACGTTACACGACACAACACCAACGAGACTGACGGCGCGGGGCCCTGGGAGGCACTGACTGCTGGCCGGTTTAGGTTCCTACAGAACCCAACCTAACCACCCGCTGCCCCCACCTACGGGGTCGACCTTTCCGCGACCCGACTCCCTCCACGAACCGCTGGTCCCACCACCGGAGTTGCCGGTCCGCGTCCTATCCGCTGGCGAGGAACCGAGCGGCGATTCCACGCCGACGTCGAGCCATTCGTTCTCCCGATGGAGTCGACTCTGTCGCTTCCACGCCTCCTGGGGGCAGCTGCGGGACACTTGGCCGGCTCGAGCCGCCAACAAAATGGCCGACAGAACCTAATCGATTCGTTACCCTACCCTCTCCTCTTCTTTCATCTCTGCGCTGCCTTCGCTCCCACTCTCTCTGTCTCTCTCTCTCTTTTTATCGCTCCGTTTCGCCTCTTCCTCCTCCTCTCGAACCTTCTCTCTCTCTCTCTCTTCTACGTCAGCCGTCACCGCCGCCGATCCTCCAACTTTGCCAAAGATTGTCGAGATCGGCCGCTGCGTGCGATCGTCTTTGTCTGTCTTCTTGCCCGGACAGGGGCAACGAAGGATAGTTTTCGGAGATAGGATCGCCGTTGGCTCGAGTAGGTCGCGTTGGAACGCTCGTACACTTTGCCTGGCTCTTCGAACGTTTCGAGCTTGCTACGCGAGTCGGAGAGGATGTGTGTCTTGTGAGTAGGACGGTACAGCCGTGGATTAGAACGGTAGTGTCGAGGTTTTTAAGTATCTCGGCACTCGAAAATGAGAATATCATGTTCCAATTTCACAGACTCGAACGTGATATCTCGTGAATGAGAACATTCGTTCGATTCGGACCATTTACAAATGTTTCCAATGGCGCGTGCATGTGCCTAAGCGGCACAGTTGAACGACAATTTCCAGATACTTTCGAATAGATAATATTCCATCCGGATTACTACCTGACGAGTTTGATAAATTCGTGATACTTGCGGATTGTCACTTGCTGATCACGAGATCGAGTACGTCGCAGGTATCTAACCAATATGCGCTGGCAACTTGACTGCGGACCGTAACGAGTGACTGAACTCGTATACCACTGGATGGAAATTAGTGAGAAGTAGCAAATTAAAAATTTGTTTCGCCTATTTTGTCTTGCTTAAAATACACTTGAAACTGAGAGAATATTGCAACTTTGGAGCAAAAGGTTCTCGACGTGCAAGAGGCACCACCTCCGCTGGCAACTGATTGCGGACCATAACGAGTGACCGAACTCGTATACAATGATACGTTCTTTCTCTTTGAACTCGTACACCACTGGATGGAAATTATTGAGAAGCAGTAAATTGAAAATTCGTTTCGCCTATTTTGTTTTACTTAAAATATGTTTAAAACTGAGAGAATGTTGCAATTTTGGGCCAAAAAATTCTCGACAAGAGGTTCAGTAAATTCGAACGTCTGGTTATTGGATTCGAACGCTTCGCAAGTTATTTTAATTAATCTCTTAAATATTAGCTTCGAGTATAGATATAAGTACACCGAGTAACTAAATTTGAGTAGATTTAGTATAGTTTCGAACGTTTAGCGAATACTTGCGGAGATGTATATACCCAATACTTTCGAGTGAACTCGCAGGTAATTCTGTGTCAAGGTGTTAAATATTAATAATTGATGATATTAATAAATATGAAAATGTTAAAATGAAACAGAGACGATAATACGAGGACAATTTTATTCCCGAGTTTCTCCCGTCAGATGCCTTCGTTTTTATTTTCACAAAAGGTTCGAATCTTTAATCGTTGGACTCGAGTCTTTCGTGAGTAATGATAGTTTCGATATGTTGGACTCGATCCAATCCCTATCCTTTGATATTCTGCGATACTATTTGCGTAAATTTCGAATCTTGCGAACATTGAATTACAAATAATGCTCATTCTAATTTTTGGAAAGTGAATACATTGCAAGTGTATCTCGTTGAAATATTTTCATCTTCGAGTGGTATCTGTTCGTTGTCAGAGATGAATGATTAATATTTGTAAATAAGTGCATATTGAACTTGGTATCTACAACTGGAACACTATTCGCTTCATCATTTCCTCCCCCCCCCCTTTCTTTTCTCTTACGACGTAGATTTTTAGCATTAAAAATATTCAAGCAAAAAAATCAACATTTTGAAATAATTTCAAAGTTTAATTTGCCTTCTATTTTATTTGAATCAACACGTGTCTGATGTATTCTTAAGAGTCAATAGAAAGGACTGCTCGAATTTGCCTCGTAGTCAAATGAAAAAGCAAATCGGCACATTTTTACTTACGTCAGACAGACGTTCTCTATTTTATTTTCTATTTTATGTTCGTTTCTCGAAGTTTCGACACGCAATTATACAAAGAGTTGTAAGTGACTTTTTGACACGTTTCTTGTTGCAGCAATTAGTCCAGGCAAAAATTGCAAGAATTGAAAAAAACGTGTCGATTTGTTGACAAGATCTCCTTCGTTGACAAGAAAATTTAATTCTTACCAGCTCGATACCAAAGTGCGATGCACGTCAAACGCGCATTACACGAGATGACCGAAGTCCATTCTTATTTTCTTACTTCCCAACAACTTAACGTTCCTTAAATCGAGAGTTTAGTTGCTCCGAATCGATATAAAAGTGATTCTTTATCTTCATTTTTCTATAAGCGTTCATTTCTCTGTAATTAAAACCTATCTCGAGTGTCGAACGAAATATTAGACGTATATATATATCGTGTTATAAAATTTTATATTAATATATTAATAACAATTTTATGCTTTATATTAATATACGAATAACAATTTTATATTTTATATTAATATATTAATAAAAATTTTATATTAATATAAAGCGTGTTCTACAAGTGAAAGTAAGACTAAAGTGTTATATAACAAAAAGTCTATAAATAAATACTTTGTAGAGAAGTTATGACAAAAATAAGAGATGTGATAACGCTATTTCTCTCAGTTCGATACCGTAATGTCTATGTTAAGTAACGTAAAATTGTAGATTGAACTGTTTTTTACTGTTTTTTTTTAGATTTTTATTTATTTATTACAGTAGAAGAGAAAGTTTACAGTACAGAGTTACCTACAAGAGACGAATTAATTGCAAATTATAATACACACCTATTGTACTTAATTGACATTTCAATCAATTGTATTGTACATAACATAAATGGTGCGTGATGTTGTGGCAATTCTATAATCTTTAATAAATTCTCACCCTGTATACTTTAATTAAAATTTCAACGGCGACGACACAGTTAAAAATCATCCGGTAGAATCTTTAATCATTTAATCACTATATCTATTTATCCTTTTTTATCAGTATCCATTAGCTGTCTGTGTTAAAGTTAAATGAAAGAAATTCATTTGCATTCTACATTGAATACATTGGGAGTAACTTGGAAATTGTAATGTGAAAATTTAAATATACTTGTTGCGAAAGTAGATTTCTCTTACTTCAATAGGCTCGTAAAATATGTCATTATATTAAGGGCACTGAGATTTCGAGTAACTGTACGCTCGATTTCAGTTTCAGAGATATCTATTCGCAAAAATATTTCCTCCTTCTCACTTTTACCATGTATTTTATTTGTGTGTGTGGTTTCTTTCAAGTCAAGCTGAAGTTGGACTTTCAATTTGGTGATAAGAGAAAATTAGAATTTATAATTCTATCCAGGCACTGCCGCGACGTTATTGATAACCTGAGAATGATTCGGAAAGAATAAATGACTCTTAATTCGAGGAAGTTGTCAGCGAGACCCAAGAAATATGAAAAGACTTAACCGAAGCCTGACTTAACTAAAATGTTTTTGAGAATATTCTCGAGCGACAGTAACATAGTGTATAGAGAAAAGAATCAAGACATGTTGAAATCTAGTTTGTTAAGAGAAAAATCTACTTTCGCGGTAATTGCAGTTTAAATCCTAAAGTCACAAGATTTCAATATATTTAAAATAAAATTTTCTAAATTATTTCAATATTTAAAATAAAATTCAATGATTACCACCAGAAATAAATTTTAAAATATTTATGCTTTGACACTTGAACTGCTAGAACACAATCGTTCGATTTCAGTCTTTCGTACATTTGTTGCTTATTTATTTCAATTAATAAAAGAAAAAAAAACAGAAAAATCAGCAATTGAATCAATCGAAATCGCGGATATTCCAATTTCGTGTATGTCGATCACGTTGTAGAAATCGCAGATATTCTCGCGAAAAAGCGCATCAGTCGAATCCGCTCGGTTTGTTTTGATTTCTGTTTGTTCCGAGCGTGTGTCGATAAATTGATCGACTGATTAATTGCGACGGAATCGGTTTAAACGATTAAAATGCGCGGAGCTAGTATCGCAGCGGAGTTCACGATTCCCAGGTGCTATACTTGAATTATTTTCGAAGTTGAGAAAACGATCGTTCACTTTCAGAAAAAGGAGCGTAAAGGGGAATTAAAAAAATGAACTTGTAATAACCCTATCGTATTGTAAAGTATTCTTTCCATCGAGATGGTTTTTACGAATATAATTTGAACATTTCTATGCATTTTTATACTCTTATGCATATATGTGAACATAACTAAAAGAAACGGAACGTATTAGGTTTCAGATAAACCTATCGTTTGTCATTCTTCATTTTGCGAAATTAATTAATTAATTTTTCTTCGCGAATTGGAAATTAATTTGAGAGAAATTTTCATTTAGCGATTGCTCAACTCCCTCGAATCTTTGGTTTGAATCACTATTGAAAAAAATCTATATTCTTTTCGTTCTGATAATTTAAACATCGTGTTTCGTAATTTGAAATTTATATGTATATATTAAATAATCATATCGACGTAAAACACCACGAATTATAACCAATAAAAATAAATTTACTAACAAAAAAAAATTAAATAATATACTTCAATAATTTAAAGCATAAAATATTATTAATAAAATCATTCTTATAAATAATAAATTTATATATTCTGATAAAAAAATATAAACAAATAATCTTCTATAATATTCTAAATTAAAACCAGAAACTAATTCTGACTCTCCTTCAATTAAATCAAAAGGAATACGATTTAAATCAATTAATAAACTAATAATAAAAATACAAAGGATATATTAAAATAAAAAATTTTAAATTTAATTGATAAAAAATTATATTAATAAATTTAAAATTTTCTGTTATTATTATTATTATAAAAGAAATTTAAAATATTAAAACCTCAAATGAAATTATTTGAGAATAGAAAGGCAAATTTAATAATTCGATTACAATACGAAGTGATTGTAATTAAACTGCCGATTTTTACGCATAATTTTGGGAATATAATTAAAGAAGTCGAATCTACGTAGAGAGATTGTTTCTCGTTTACCAAATAATTAGAGAAGGCACTATACTTTGGATATTTTGTATGCTCCTTCATATTATATACATTCTGTGCAATTTCGTGATTTTAAATTCTCCATGAATGCATAAAACTCCGCTGTTCAATTGTACTCTCCCAATCTTAATACGTAAAATAGAAACTTCAGGTGCTAAAAATTATAAATTACTTCATTAGGAATATTCATAAAGTGTAAGTACTTTGTAAATACTTATTATACTTATTTTTAATTAGGATGATGTTACTTCATATTGACAAAAAAATAATTAATTAATAATTAATATATATATATATAAAATATTTAATTTAATATAAATATTATTATTATTATTATTAATATATATAACAAATATATAATATATAATAAATAAATTATATAAAAATCTCTTAAATTTATCGTTAGGGTATGAACCTAAAAGCTTATAATTAGCTTATTATATATATATTAATTAATATTAAAATAATTATTTAATATAATCTATAATAAAATTTTTATATTAAATATAAAAATAGAATTATATATTTAATAAAATAAAATTTTATAATATACATATATATATATATATTATATACATTAAAATAATTATTAAATATAATTTATAATAAAATTTTTATATTAAACATAAAATTTAAATATAATTATATATGTATATATAATATATAAATAAATTAATATAAAAAAATTTTATTAATTATTTCAAAATAATTTCAAAAGTTCAGATAATAATATGTGAATAATATATACGATGGAATTATGGAGTCTGTGTGAAGAAATACCAGAAAAAGCTAGAAAAAATTGATAGCGGAATTTTTTGAATTTTCTTCTACAGTTACAGTAACAAAGAAATACAATTGACCAATGTGAATTAATTGAAAAGAAAGAGGGAGAGAACAAATTCAAAATGAAATGTCCTTGACTGGGTCTAATTGACCCAGATTGACTAGAAACAATCGAAATAAATATTTTGAAAGAATAGAGTCTGGGTTGAATCAAAGTAATATATATTTAAAAAAGAAAAGAAAAGAAAGAAAATACTTTTCATCACAACAAAGACCGTAATTCGAAACGAAGGTTTCCACGCATTACCAATTGCTGCAAATGTTGCCGAGCTTTGGATCATGTATTTCAACCGCTGAGCAAAATGCAACGTAGCATAATTAGCAATTAATGTGATAATGATAGCGATCTTTATTATATTCCGTGGTAAGATAGGGACTTTGATGGATTGATAATTAATTTAATGAATAAAGTTTAATCCAATATTCCTATCCATTTGGTATTCAGCTTTGGATAATATTTACACTGATCGAATTTGCAAAGATGGCTGTTAATTACGGTTAATGTTTTATGCAACGTTTCATTTATTGCACGACGTTCGTTCGGAGGAAATTAAAATTAATAATATTAAAACTGACGATAATTGATCATAATTAACTCGACCAAAGTGTCTAATCTAATTTAATGCAAAAAAAAATTGAAACTAAAATTTCCATAGAGAATTATTTCACGTATTTATACTGAATGTACCCTACTTTGAATGTTTCGTTCATTTTTCAATATTACGCGCATTCTGTACAATTTTGCACTTCCTTTAAGCGCGGTTTACTAATAATGCTATCTTTTTTGTCTGCATATCAAAATTAATTATTTTATTTGCAATTACTTTAGCCGTGTTTTACATACGATGTAGACACGTTGCATATAGATACATTTATTTGTTGCGTTACATGCACAATGTTCTTACATATCTCATAACAACTACAGTGATCTATAAAGACAACAAGTGCAACAAATAGTAGATATTCCTACAAGCAATCTATAAAGGATTAACATACGAGTCGTACATAGTCATTTTCTTAATTTTTTATGTTTCGAATAAACTGTCTCGCAAAACGTAATCTTACTTAATGATTAATGTGGAATCGAAATATTAATCATAATCACTGATTTATCAGCACTTCCTTTGATTAATGATCAAAGGAAGTGATGAGTCATTAATCATGATTAACGATTACACTTTCGACTATGATTGTATCGGCAGTTTGCCATCCATCAACAAACACACTGTGCACATTTTGTAAAAAGTAGAAAATTTATTATTTGCAATGTACACGACAGTGTATCTGATTCTATCAGGATTGTGTGTCCAAAAGATTTCCCATCAATTGATCGTCGTCAGCACGATCTTCCGTTATGGCTTGACGAAGATGGACTTTAGTGATAAACTTGCCGAATGATTAATACTTGGAGATTCATTCTTATTCATTCTTTCCTGTGCTAAATACACATTATAAATTTTAACGAATTATATGTATGTTCAACAAAAATACGCGTAGATATTCGGCAACACAACACAAATTAGAATCAACACGATTGAAAATTAATCTTGATAAAATTTAAGTCAAACTTACTGACTGAAAGATTACTGATTAACGATTGCAACGATTTTATCAATTTATTTCTAATAATCTAATAGTCTAATATTTGTTTATAATAATTAGTTATTAATATTACAAATGAATATTTATGTTACATTTATAAATAAATATTTATATCTATATTATTATTTATATTATATTTATATTAATGTTATAATATATATATATTATATTAAATTAATATTAATATTATAAATAAATATGAATTATATTTTAATGTAATCAAGGTTACCTTCATTATTAATTTTTCTTAACAATTGATCACGATCAATTTAGCAATTGACTGCAGAAAATGATCGCAAAGTAGCTCTGCCGTTTCGCGTGAACAAAGAAGAGGAGGAAACCTCCATGTTTCGAGACACTGTGTCAAAGAATGTTTCGCGCGTCGTCGAAGCAAAAATTTCCTCGATGAACGCGGCTCGAAAGACGGTTACGCAAAAAGGGGGCAGCCTGGAAGTGGCCAAGCGTGATTTGCCCTGCGAGAAAAAGGACAATCTTTTGCGGTTCACCGACCGACGTGCATTAGACTAATCCACGGTTGCGCTGGTACGTTCAACCGTGAACGGATCTCTCAGTCAGCGTCGTTCGGGTCTGTTCATTGTCGGCGACCTCTCCTTTCATTTTCACGTTTTTCCCTGATTCTGCACGGTGCGCTGAATTCAAATCGCGCCACGCAGCCTAAGCATTTTTCACTTGCCTGTTGCTGTATAATGTATATTATTATATATATATATATATTTAATTTGCGATATATTATTATTATTATTATGCTAATTATATTACTGAACTAATTATATATATATAATTTAATATGTAAAAATATAAAATAATTAATATATTTTATATATTATATATATAACATAGTGTATATATTATATAAATATATATTATATGTATTTTTATATATTACAGTTTAATATATAGAAATATAAAATATTTAGGGTATATTATATATTATTTTACGTATATATAATTTAGTATATATATTATATTAATTATATATGTTTATATATTATAATTTAATATACAAAAATATAAAATATTTAATATATATCATATATTATTTTACATATATATAATTTGGTATATTATATATATATTTTTATATATTACAATTTATAAAAAAGGCAAGATTTATAAAAAGAGCAGATTCTCTCATACCAATCAACGTTTCTCCTATCTAACGCATCATTTTTCAAGTATAACCAGTCACAATTATAAGAATCCTGTGTGTTCTACGTTACAATTCTATACACTGAAAATATTATGATTACAGCTCTATAATAATTAACAAATATTATTAATTGTATATACTGAAAATATTATAATTGCAACTCTGTGTACCTGAACCAATTCTCTCCGTGAAAATGTTGAAAACTCGTTGCACAGAGAGACGCACGGTCTCTCGATCGGACGTTCGCATAAATTTGAAATACAAAAGGATACCCTGGACAAGCACGAAGAAAAGGAAAAAAAAAGGAAAGAAATGTCGCCGCAGACGGTGATCGCGGATTAACCGCGAACACGAAACACGTTCCAGGCGTGCGCGAAATACTGATCCCGACCAATGTCACGTCGTCCACCACGAGAGAATTGTCACGCTACTCTGCCGCGAAATTTCATTTGAAAAGAAGCCCGACAACATATCGTCGTCGCGGACAGTTCGGTTCAGGTCTATATCGATTTCAGGGTGAAACACTCGCTTCTGAATTTCCAACCGGTTGCCACTTTCCATTCTCCAGGCGAGAGTTGAAACGAAGTCGTGTCGAAACAACGGAGGAACACTCGATTTTTTTTTTTTTTTCATTTACGTAACGCTTCTCTCCTTTTTTTCTTTTTTATTTTCTCGTTTCATCCTACGACGATAATTAATCCATCGAGGACCAACGCAACGTCTCATTTGCAATTTTCTTCGATGAATTTGCGTGATTGATTTCAATATTGGGACTATGAGAAGAATTTGCGTGTCTTGATTTTATAATTTCAAGAGATGCGAGTATTTTCTAGTATCGTAAATGAATGGAAAGAAAAAAAAAGAGCACAATAAATTATGGTGCTTGGTCCTTAATGGATTAAGCTAATTTTTAACGAAGAGTATCTTTTTTTTTTCTCGGTTCACGTTTATTATTATTCCTTCCTGTCATTTGACAAGTCATTATCCATCCTAAAAATTATTTTAACATCTTGTAATTGTTTCAATGCTCCATCATGTACACATATATATGAAGCATAAATTTTAGATTTATTTGAGATTATATTCTTGTTCGATGTAAATTTCGTTTATTTATATATTGATACTTTCGTCGATTTATATTTTGATTTCAATTTTAATAAAAAAAAAAATTGTATATATATATATATGTATATGTTATAAGAATATAATCTCAAATTTGTATTGAATACATATTTTAATATGTACAAAACACACAGTAACATGATGGAACAACTCCCGAAGCTGTGTAAAGATTCCAATCTTTAAAAATACAAATAATTAAGGAAAACATCAAAAAAGAAAACAAACAGAAAGAGAAAAAGAAAGCAAACGTTCGAGCCTCCTCCAATTGAGAATCTCATAAACGACTCATCCGTGTCATTATTCCCGCGCATAAATCTTACCCTTTCCTCTCCGAAACTCGCAAAAAGGCATTCGTTCGACTATATATATATATATATATATATATATATATATATATATATATATATATATATATATATAATAAATATTAAATATATATTTAAATAAATATATATATTTTTTTATATATATAAATTAATATTAAACATATATCTAAATAAATATATATATATTTTTATATATAAAATAATATTAAACATACATCTAAATAAATATATATATATTTATATATAAATTAATATTAAACATATATCTAAATATATATATATTTCATAGATAAATTAATATTAAACGTATATTTAAATAAATAAATATATATTTTTACATAGAAATTAATATTAAACATATATCTAAGTAAATATATATATTTTGATATATAAATTAATATTAAATATATATCTAAATAAATATATATATATTTTTACATATAAATTAATATCAAACATATATCTAAGTAAATAAATATAAATTAATATGAAATATATATCTAAGTAAATATATATATATTTATATATAAATTAATATTAAACATATATCTAAGTAAATATATATATTTTGATATATAAATTAATATTAAATATATATCTAAATAAATATATATATATTTTTACATATAAATTAATATCAAACATATGTCTAAGTAAATAAATATAAATTAATATGAAATATATATCTAAGTAAATATATATATATATTTTTATATATAAATTAATATTAAACATATATCTAAATAAATATGTATATATTTTTACATATAAATTAATATTAAATATATATCTAAATAAATATATATATTTTTACATATAAATTAATATCAAACATATATCTAAATAAATAAATATAAATTAATATGAAATATATATCTAAGTAAATATATATATATTTTTATATATAAATTAATATTAAACATATATCTAAATAAATATGTATATATTTTTACATATAAATTAATATTAAATATATATCTAAATAAATATATATATTTTTATATATATAAATAAATAAATATCAAATATATATTTAAATAAATAAATAAATATATATATATATATTTACAACTATACGTATTCGCCTCACCGATATACAACGCTCCTTTTGTGAAGTGTGAGCAACGCCGGCGAGGTAGGAAGAGGGCGAAGAGGAGGCCTCTTAAGCGGCTAAGCGCGTACGAGCGTGTACGAGCGAGAAGCCGACAAAGCTATCAGCACCGAATGCATCCCGGGCAGATGCTCCCTTTGCTCTGTTCTTCGTTCTCTCTCTCTCTCTCTCGTTCTCTTCCCGAGACTTGTTCGAGTGTCGAAGCCATGTGAACCCTGCGTAATAATTCACCAGTCCCTCGTATACGTATAAACAGCGAAACGTTCGAGGAGAGCGAGGCGTTTCACCAGCCACGGCTTCGATCCCGGTAATTTTCGCCCCCGCTGAAAAACGCCACCAGCGTTGCTGCTGCTGCCTGTCCGCCACTTTTACAGCTCGGGCCTGTTTCTCCAGCGAAAGTTTCACGCCGGGAGGAAGAAGTTCCGACGAGGCGAGAGAGTCTGAAAGGAAGGAGGGGAGGGATGAAAAAATTTCTTTCGAACGGCAGTTGAGGGATGACGAGAGGCGATACGACCTGCGAGAAGAGTTACACTGACAATTGTTACTCTGTTCTTGTTGTTGAACTGTGGATTTTCGTGCTTTTGCGAAACGCACGGAATGCGCGTAATATGCGAGGATGTATAAAATATATAATATTATTTAATATTTATAATGTATTTATATTTATAAATTTGTAATAATTATAATTATAATTTATAAATATTTGTGAAATATTTATATTTATATTTATAAATCTATAATAATTATAATTTATAAATATTTATAAAACATTTATATTTATATTGTAATATATTTATATTTATAAATTTATAATAATTATAATTATAATTTATAAAACATTTGTATTTATATCACATTATATTGTAATATTGCATGTTTATAATATATTTATATTTACAAATTTATAATAATTATAATTTATAAATATTTATATTGTATTTATAATATATTTACAAATTATATGTTTAATATTTATATATTAAATATTAAACAGTATTCTATAATATTCCATAATATTTACGCGACGTGAGTTTTTCTTTTTTATAATAGTAAGACCAAAATATGAATTTGCACAAATATTCGCTGTTTGATTGTTGTCATGTATGTGCCTCTTTCGATTTATTCATAGACACGCATACATCTTAATAATGTATAACGAAATTAATCAATATTAATTGTATCATTATCATATCATTTCTAGCAATAATGCTTAATATGTAATATTGAGTAGTATTTTTAGCAATAACATTAATTAACCAAAATGAATTGGAACAATTAAAATATTTCAAGTTTGAATCGCTTAATTAGTTTAATTAAGAGTGAAGGCATTCAATGAATAGTAATTCATAAGAAGAGAATAATAATTATGTTCTTCGCTGTCTCCTAGAAAATTTTGTTCGTTTTTCGATAGAATTTGCTGCGACAATTTATTATAGCGTGTCACAACCAGAGTGCAAGTTTTTATGTGTATAGCAAATGTGCATTAATTAATAGGAAATGTTTTCACCTAACATTTATGTGCTTCTTTATTAGACGTGGCTTCCTCCCAACAACTGTTTTCAATCTTCCTTTCATATTCGAAGTAACGAATATTGGTAGATTTTTTATTTAAATAATTTTACGAACAACCGAATACTTTTTCTGTCTAAAGACAGAACGTTTCATAAATTTTTAGATTTGCAGAACTTACAAATTCGTATTTACATATTTGAGAGGAGATCGTAAATTGCGAAGACGATGAAATATATTAGAACTTTTTGTAAGTGTATATGCAGAATCAGTTCTGAACTTTTTTTAGGTTTTTTTTTTAGGTTAATATTAAATTGCTGAAATGTCATTTAGTTGGAGCTTGAATTTGAGGAGCCAATACTGTCTGTTAGATTTTTATCTTATCGGATAACAACTTTAAGAACTAGAAATTTTTCGGGATATTTGGAGCAAAGAAAATTGACGTGTGAAAAGGATTATAAGTTATTAGATAGGTGTTAAAAATAATCGGAATATTCGTTTAATTTTCTCAAACGAAGGAGTGAAAGCCATTGGAAATATAAATTCCAGACAAGTTAAAATTCCTTTTATTCCATTTGAACAATTTTGTTGAAAAAGCGACCTGTAACAATTCTCAGTCCAAGAATTCCAAAATTAATAATTCTTATAAATTTGTACTAAAAAACTTAGAAAACGAATAAAATCATGTGACAATTGTTTTAATTAAATGCATAATGTCATAAAGAAACTATATATCAAAATTTATCTGGAAAAAACAATTTGTAAGAATTTTGTTCCAAGAATTCTACAATTCGTAATTCATATAAATTTGGACATTTAATAAAATTAATAAATCGTTAGATTAGTAAAAGTTAAATAAACCGCGCTAAAATTCTTCTGATTAAGTCACCTGATCAAGAATTCACCTGTTTAAAGTTTTACTTGAACCCTCCCCCCCCCCCAAAAAAAGCGATCTGTACTTAAAAACTCCAATTTCACTTCAAGAATTTTCCAATTCTAGAGTTCACGATTCCTACAAATCCGGAATAACGAGGTTAACAAGTCGTTTAAATCATATACTGAGATCCTTTTGACTGAATGCTCGATATCTGTGAGAAATTACTGCTATTTTAAATTCCATTCCAAAAAGAATTTTGCGCGCCTAATGCCGTTCGTACAGCGGCGCGCAATGAATTTATTAGTTATTATTTATAACGCAGAACAGGAGGATATTTGTTTAAAAGCTTATGCGAAATTCGTAGGAAATTTCCGGCCCGATAATTTTATTTATATCGGCCGGATTATGTTATTTATACTCTTCTCGAAGCTGATGCTTCAAACATCCGCGAAATAAAAGTACACTTATTTGGTGGAGGATGTTTGATCTCGACTTTAAGATCACTCTCATAACAGATTTCAATATTGAGAAGAAAATTATATACTATATATGTATACATACACACACACACACACACACACACACATATATATATAATTTTCTTCTCAATATTGAAATCTGTTTCAATATTCAAATAAATTTTTTTTTTACACACGTATATTTTTTTTATATGTATAAAGAAAAAATTTATTTATTACATACTGGTAGCTTATATCTTAGTTTATATTTCGAAAAAATATTGTACAATGAATTTAAATTTTCATTGTACAATATTTATTGTACAATAAATTTAGATTTAAATATTTCTGAGAGAGATTGTTGTGAAGGAGAGACTTTAATCCTCGAGACCA
This sequence comes from Tetragonisca angustula, assembly GCA_036937485.2. Lineage (NCBI taxonomy): Eukaryota > Metazoa > Arthropoda > Insecta > Hymenoptera > Apidae > Tetragonisca > Tetragonisca angustula. The sequence goes on along the minus strand of JAWNGG020000037.1, from coordinate 410,741 downwards.
TTTGTTGAATTTGCGAAACGTGTATCCTTTTTAAAAAAAAAAAAAAGAGTGTAGAAAATGAACTCAGTTCACACAACTGTGAAAGCAGAGTAGTTTAAAATGAGCTCAGCTAAAGTTATTATAATGTAATTTAAAATACCGATGATATTTTTGTTTCGAACAATCGTCGACAATTTAAACTGTTATAATTTTGTAAGAAACATTCTTCATACAGTCTGTTCACAGTCTGGGCTCGTTTCAAAGTATCACAATATCGAGTTCGTTTCTCTCAAAGATGTTTTTACATAATCTCAAGAGGAGATGAAGATACTTCTTCACCTCGGAGACTTTGCAAATTCACACTCGATTCAATTCAAACAAAAATTTCCTTTCACAACGAAATTCTCTTGAAGATTGAAATATTAATGTGATTGTCTCTTCGTGAAGTTTCATGAGTTTAAAACAGTAACAATCTTTTATCGAGTGTACTAGTACTTGTCACGCGTGCACATTCATTGTACATAGCGATTCATGCAAATGTAACAAGCCACATTTTTTCTCGTCGAAGTTAGAATATCACGTTAGAGGAAAATATGAATTAAAATAAAATTCAAAATGGACAAAATTGATTATTTCTTTCGCGCATGCAATGACGCACGTATAAATGTATTGTTCACAGGAATTTTATTAAAATAGAAAAAAATTTTTCAAATTACGCGATTCTTTCGACGTATCAAGACAAGATAACCGCGGTAATGTCTAGTTTCTAATTTCGCAAAAGACAAGAGTAAGAATATAAACTTTCGAGCTGTTCGTTCCACGATAATTCAAAGTTGAAATATTTTTTCAACTCGTCAACATTCAACAAGCTTAATATTTTCTTTCTCACGGAGCAAGGTGACGAGAAAATTTTGTTTTATGCCAAAAAAAAAAAAAAAAAAAAGTATGTAGTCCACCTTGAACCGCTCCGAAATATCTCTTTCATTCCGACTAAACGAAAATTGGATATTGCTCGTTACAATTGCGTGAATCATCCTGTATATAATACTGTCTAATCCTTCGAGAGCCTAATCGTCAGATTCCTTTTTCGGTATGCAGATAAAACGATTAGTAAATTGGCTGCTCGCCGTTTATAATTCGTACGAAATTCAAGAGAGCGGGACGGATTTTTATTTCTACGCGAAGAAGAGGACAGGGGGAGGGGGTGTGGAGAAAATATCGTATCGCGATGATCAATAATACAGGTTTCGAGAATCCTTCAAAATGTTCGAATTAACATATCCTCGTACTCCGATTTGTGTAAAAAAAAAAAAAAAAAACATGGTTTTACGTTTTCGATCGTTTTAGAACGGTCCGGGCCGTAGATAAGGAAAGGACGCGTATAAATTTCGTGTTTCACGATTTTCTCGTTGGAAATTTATGGACGCGTGTGATTTCATTGCTGACAATTGAAAGGTATTGATCGTCCGAAGTAGAAGGATAAATTTAAGCGGGTGAAAGAATAAATAAAAAGAAGATAAGCCCTCTCAGGGAATTACCTGTAATAGTTTATGGTTATAACGTCGATTTAAACTTGAAACATAAATTAATCTGCAGTAGAGACTCTATTATTCATCGTATATATATGTTTTGTTTTCGAGATATCTTGATGTTGTATTCTAGCTTGCTAGCGGTAATGTTAAGATATTCGAAAAATAAAGTTTCTATTTGTGTAAAATTAAAATTGAAGTTTTCTATTTTATATAAAGTTTTGTATAAAATTAGAGTTATATTTATATATATACTTTATATAAAATTTTATATAAATTACTATTTATATAAAATTAAAATTAAAGTTTTATATAAAATTATATAAAATTAAGTGACACGATTGAAAGACATGAATGTTACCTAAATCACCTAAATTACCAAAAATTTGGTGATTCGTCTAATTATCAGAAAGAGGCGAGAAGATTCAAAAAGATGCATTCTCGTGAAATTTCATCATACCGTTTGTAAGCAATCCGACTAATTGCTAGCAATTTAATCAACTGTTTGTTAGAGATCTGTTTGGATAACAATGTGATTCATATAGTTCGAAGAGCAATAATTTGTACACTGTGGTGGATACAAAATCAAAAGTGTAAAATTCGACAGTGAATATAAAGTGAAAGGTATAAAATTTAACAGTGGATATAAATTTAAAAGTACAAAATTGGGCAGTGGATATAAAGTCAAAAATACAAAATTCGACAATGGATATAAATTCAAAAGTACAAAATTCGAAAGTGGATACAAAACGAAAAGTATAAAACTCGACTGTGGATGTAAAGTCAAAAGTACAACATTCCACAGTGGATATAAAGTCAAAAGTGTAAAATTCAAAAGTACAAAATTCGATAGCGGATATAAAATCAAAAATACAAGGTTCAACAGTGGATACAAAGTCAAAAGTATAAAATTCCACAGTGGATATAAATTCAAAAGTGCAAAATTCGACAGTGGATATAAAATCAAAAGTATAAAATTCGGCAGTAGATGTAAATTCAAAAGTACAAAATTGGGAAGTGGATATAAAATCAAAAATACAAAATTCGACAGTGGATATAAAATCAAAAGTATAAAATTCGACAGTGGATACAAAGTCAAAAGTATAAAATTCGACAGTGGATACAAAGTCAAAAGTACAAAATTCCACAGTGGATATAAAATCAAAAATACAAAATTCGATAGTGGATACGAAGTCAAAAGTATAAGATTCGATAGTGGATGTAAAGTCGAAATTTCAAATTTCCCAGTGGATATAAAACCAAAAGTATAAAATTCGACAGTGGATATAAAACCAAAAGTATAAAATTCGACAGTGGATACAAAGTCAAAAGTATAAAATTCGACAGTGGATACAAAGTCAAAAGTACAAAATTCCACAGTGGATATAAAATCAAAAATACAAAATTCGATAGTGGATACGAAGTCAAAAGTATAAGATTCGATAGTGGATGTAAAGTCGAAATTTCAAATTTCTCAGTGGATATAAAACCAAAAGTATAAAATTCGACAGTGGATATAAAATCAAAAGTATAAAATTCGACAGTGGATACAAAGTCAAAAGTATAAAATTCGACAGTGGATACAAAGTCAAAAGTACAAAATTCCACAGTGGATATAAAATCAAAAATACAAAATTCGATAGTGGATACGAAGTCAAAAGTATAAGATTCGATAGTGGATGTAAAGTCGAAATTTCAAATTTCTCAGTGGATATAAAACCAAAAGTATAAAATTCGACAGTGGATATAAAACCAAAAGTATAAAATTCGACAGTGGATATAAAGTCAAAAGTATAAAATTCGACAGTAGATATAAAACCAAAACTATAAAATTCAACAGCGGATATGAAGTCAAAACTATAAAATTCGACGACCACATAGAATCGCCTTCTTTTCCCAGACATGAAAATGTCACCTGTAATGGTCACGAGCCGGCTTCCTGCCGCGCCATTTTCGAAATCGCCGCCAGGCGCGCGACGTCCTGCACGGATAAATTGAAACAGCGACGGGGGTGGCGAGCCTCTCGTCGTAGGCGATTACGCGCGTAGGAAAACAGGAAAAAACGGTTCGGGTGGCGCCTTCTTCCCCCCCGGTAAAAGAGCTCACCGAGGCACTCGTCGCTGCAGGAAACCAAATCCTACCTACTTAAGCGGCTCAGAACTGCTCCTGGTTCAGGCAGTCGGGAATATGGAGGTCAATCGGTTGCCCCGGGCGCCTCAGCGCGGAAGAAAGCTTTAATCCCTAGTAGGTTTTGTGCCTCGCTCTCTCCCCCGTCCCACTCTTTCGTCCTGCACTTATTTCTCCCCTTTTTCTTCTCGCCCGAGCTCTCCGCCGTGAGGAGTCCTCCAAGTTGTATATCACTTCCCACCGCTCCACTAGTTAATTCGGTCAACGATGGATTTCGATGGATTACGCGTGCCCTGGAATCCCGGATCGCCAAATTCTTCCAAATTCTTCGAGTGTGAACGCGGCTCTTGGAATTTTTAACGGAGCACGCTCTTACATTAGACAGGATTTCAAGTAAAATGGTAATTATTGAATCGAGATGGTATTTGAAAGTTATTCGTTTCGTTTTTACTGTGACGCATTGGAAATGTAAAATTAAACTCAATGAATATGAAGCAAATAATTATTTCAAATGTAACACTGTGTAAGAAATTTTTTGAAATTTTTTATCTTATAAATATGTACTATTTTATATGATAAGTATTTTAATATTTTGTGTAATAAATATATACTATTATTATATACTATTAAATATATACTATTTATACCGATTGTCAAATTTTTCGAGTGTGAACGCGGCTCTTGGAATTTTTAACGGAGCACGCTCTTACATTAGACAGGATTTCAAGTAAAATGGTAATTATTGAATCGAGATGGTATTTGAAAGTTATTCGTTTCGTTTTTACTGTGAAGCATTGGAAATGTAAAATTAAACTCAATGAATATGAAGCAAATAATTATTTCGAATGTAACACTGTGTAAGAAATTTGTTGAAATTTTTTATCTTATAAATATGTACTATTTTATATGATAAGTATTTTAATATTTTAATATTTAATATTTTGTGTAATAAGTATATACTATTATTATATACTATTAAATATATACTATTTATACCGATTGTCAAATTTTTCGAGTGTGAACGCGGCTCTTGGAATTTTTAACGGAGCACGCTCTTACATTAGACAGGATTTCAAGTAAAATGGTAATTATTGAATCGAGATGGTATTTGAAAGTTATTCGTTTCATTTTTACTGTGACGCGTACAAGTATACTGAAAATATATGTCGTTATGAAAAAAAAAAATATATATATATATATATATTAATATTGTATGTTCTGAATTTGTACGCGTAAATCAAATTATTTATCAAATAAATATGGAAAGGAATAATTATTTCAAATACTATTTTATTTAGCTTTGAATCTCCTCTAAAATTAGAGATTATAACAATGTTATAGTAAAATCGATGATGGAATTGGGCGAATTTTGTTTAAAATGAATTATTGGTTCACTGTCTTTTGTGATTATGTATATATTATATTTGTCATAATAGTCAGATGAATGGAATCTTCAAACGGTACGATGGACACGAAGAAGACGAATTTTTTTTGTTGCTGTGTTGTATGTATATATTTGTTAATATTATATAAATAATATTGGTAATATTAAAAATAATATTTGGTAAATATTATATAAGTAAATGTACAATATTGAGAAACAATATTATTTTCTACATATATATCAATTTTACACGATAAGTGTGTCAGAAATGTCATTAGCCCATTGGGAATCATAGCAACTTGGGATTAAATTATTCAATTTTAGAATTTCCAATACAACTAAAATCAAATATTCTAAATTTTAGTAACACAACACAAATTATTATGGTCTGTAATTCGATAATACTATTTGAGAATTATAGTTCATATCGTTCATTCACATATAATAACAACTATTTCATTGAAATATTAAATTCTCCAACGTGTAAATAGATACGTCACTTTTAAATATCAAAAACCATTTTCCTAAAAAATGATTTTTACAATTGAAACCTTTCTTGCATCGAACGACACAATATTTTCATAGATGATGTTTATTAAAACGGGGATAATTAGGACGAAAAGTAACATGCCAATTTTAACAGGGAATTTTTAACAGAGGTAGGAAGGACTTCTGAAACGAAAACATGCACTTTCCCATTACTTTGTAAATATTATTTCAACGAGAGTCTCGAAATTCACTCACGTCGATAATTTTCTATAAAACACATTTGACTTTAATATCACGTTTCACATCGCATTAATCAATTCCCCCGTTTCCTCCTTACGTAACGTTTATCAAATTTTTAATTAATCGGAACGTCGAAACGGTTCGAAATGAAATTCAATAATAATAATAATAAGGTATGTTTAATTCGCTGATAAAATCTCAATCGAGTTACCCTGGGATAATGATTTTTACAATGCAATTAATTACGTGACATAACCGCGCGTATCAAACCAAACAGAAATGGATCGCGGAGGGAAATGTTGAATTTGACGAACGAACTCTCTTAATCCCGTAATCAATTATTCACACGTTCTTCATTGAATAAAATTAAATCAGTCAGCTCTACTCTTCGCGTTAAGGACTGCATGTAATGCATTACATGTCATTTTACCTGTTGTAGACGTAACGCAAGCGTGGAAATAGCTCGGCTCGGCGAGCGTGCGGTAAAAAGTTGAAATGAAATTAACGATGCGAAAGCATTTAGTTTTTATTAACCCCTTGGTAGCATAGACTGTGAAACTTGCCTTATTATTAGTAATAATGTACATAGCGTTGAGCATAATTGAACCAATGACGATGGATGATTATCGATAATTTGAATTTAGTAAAATAGAGGGATGCAACAATCTGCCCTTAATCTCACTTCAAAGCACTGAGTTTGTTTTTGTCGTCATGAAAGTGAGGATATTTTTTTCTGGAAAATTGCAAAGGTTCAAACATCTGTAGAAATATTGAGAAATTTTTTTCTAAATCTACCGTACGATCGATCATTTTAAAGATTGAGATCTTTTCGTTGAAGGGACCCTTTACACCATTCAAACTTTAAACATTAATATCTCGTTCATAGTTGAATAAAACGAAAAATCCATCTTCAAGATCATAGCGGATCTGCTGGATGGAAACGATATTTTAATATTTCTAGAGAAAGACGTCGAAACAGAAACGAAAATATCAACGAGTATGAACATTGCCGAATGTTTTTCTTTTCAACGACTTAGTTTCTCCACAATATCTATTTTTCATAATTTTCTCAGCTTCGATAACTGGACTACGAATTTTTTTGTAAAGCATTGAAAGATTGACAATGTTAAACGACTTATATTTCGTTTCTAAAATTATAATTGATTAACCACTATAATTTATAATGTATTCTACAAGACATATTCAATATATTATACAACATATTAATAAAATAAATTATTTAGATACTATTTACTATTTGCTATTACACTAGAATTACCAAAGTGGTCAAAGTGACTGATTTACAATTTTTGTTAGAAACTTTATAGATGCAATGACGTATATAAACATATTTCTAGAGAATTATATTATAAAATGTATTTGAAAAAAGTAAAATGTATAAAAAATATGAAAATAAAAATGTAAATAAAATAAAATATAAATAATGCAAGTAAAATATATATAAAATAAAATACAAATGAAATAAAATGTATAAACATGCATTATAAACTTCTTCCATCCATCTTTTCTTTTACTTCAACGTCTCTGATGCAAATTTTATGCTTCGATCGTTGTCCAGCAACGTTTTACTTTGTCGATGAATCCGTGTTAACAAGGACAACCATAGAGGAGCTGATACTAACTGTAAGATTAGATAAATTCGGGAAATTTATCCGTGCAATGTTTCGATGTGGAAATGCACGACATCGAGGGATCTTCGTGGGTGAAAGAACGTTACGACGATTATGATCATTGGGTCGACGGCCTTTCGATGGCCCGTTCAAACATCGAGGTTTGCGGTGTTAATAATGTCGCGACAAATAGCATTAATCGCTGGGCAAATTTAATAATTATCGATACGTGGTATTTATCTTCTCTGTCGTTCACAGTTGTCGTTCACGATGTTCATTTGGTTTATTTGATCGGTCGTTTGATCGTTCCGGGACTCCCCCCCCCCTTTGCCATTGCAAATATTTGTTTACAATAACGAAACATCCGCCGATATTAATGCTATTTCCAGGCGATCTCGATAGACGCCGATTTTCAAACAGTTTCTTACACGTTGCATCGAGGTTTTTTAATCGAGAAACCAAGTCGAGGGATGAATAACATTGAATGGACACCTGTGTTAAAGTAATTTTTGCAGTCGCTGTGATACTTTGACCTTTATACTCGTTTAAAACAAAAAGGAAATATTCAATACGTAATTATTCGTTAATATTTGTCCATAATATTTGGTTAACATCTAGTGCATAGTTATACGTTAATGTTTGCCAGTTTATTTAATCACACACACGTTTTTGAGACATCTGTTTACGACGATTTTATGTTTTCTGAACAAAATTCGCTATCTTCAACTTTACTTTAAATTGCACTCGTTTCTTCCATGACACTTATCTTTTTATACATACACTTTTATTATTATTTCTTGAATCGCTTTGTCACACTCTGTCATATCTCTTAAACTCAAGAATGCTTACTTGAATTTAAATACAGCAGCTCACGAATAATTATCGTAAAAGAACATTTACGCACTTGAGTATATTTTGTGTGTTAGGTGAAACATTTTAAAATTTCATCAATATCGTAAGGAGAAATTGCTGTCGTGAATATATGTTAGTGAAAACTTAATATACAGCGTGAATAATAAGCTTCTTTGAGCATATGACACATGTTAAATATATGTTTAATATATATTGAATATTTGTTGGATTATATTAAATATTGAGATTTACTAATATTTATTAAATACTTTTGTGACTTCTACGAAATATACGCTTGTATAAAGTATTATACAATTTCTATATATATTTTTTCCAACTTGACCAATATAATTGCAACAGTCGAGTCTCATCACACTGTCAAACTGTTTCATATCACTCCACATTATAGTGAATATCCGATCGTATGAACGAAAAATCACTATTAGTGAGAAGAATCGATAGACTCCAATTATGTAAACTGTTTGTCACACGAGTTTGTATAAATAGAGTTCTATCGTTATACATCGTATGTTAGTAAAAAATAACCATAAGTACTCGAATACCTTCACAAATAACTGTACATCATTCACAAACCTAGCACAACGACAAAAATTTCACCAACTATCTTATAACAGCGATTGAAAAAGTTAAGGAACTATTAAACTGTTAAACTATTTGATTGTAGAACTTTTTTTTTTTATATTTTTGCATTATAAGGCCCGATGAGAACAGTTAAATAAATGTTTTTAAAAATTTCAAAGTTTCAAACAAAATGGAAATTGTAAAATGGGTAATATATTCTATATTAAAAAAAGTTCTGAATACTTGTAGCAAATACCAACACTGAATACTATTTGATGAATACTCGAGTACAAAAATGGATTTTTAATTAGACTAATAGATTTTTAATTCTGAAACAGCTTGGAACAATAGATTATAAATTTTTGAGAACACTATTGAAAAGTGTAACACTCTTATAAAAATCCCACAAAAACAGACATTTTTTTTTCCAAACGAAATATATAAGAATCTTTTTAAAAACGAAAAGAACCTGTTAATTTTCCCCTGATCTGCAAGAACCGTACCCTATAGATGTTCGAATACCTTCATAAATAACTATATATATATATTTACAAATCTCTAAAATAAATAACCAAGGTTATATCACTTACAAACCTAACACAACTTTCGAACAAAGCGGGAGAAAAGATAACTATGTACGTATCACTTGCAAACCTGACGCAACTTTCGAACAAACGGAAGAAAAAGAACAGAAAAAAAAAAAGAAAGGAGAAAAAGAATTTCCCAACGACCATAGGTAAGAACCGTAATTCCCGTGCGATCGTGTCCTATCGCTTATTGTCCTTGCCTGAAACAGAGGCAACTATGGCCTCCTACGGGCCATTATCACCCCCCGAACGAACCTTTACCACCGGGCCAATTTCCGTTTCCACGTGGCCAAGGATTCCGTCAGCTTGTTTACGATTGACATTCGGCGCGCTGGAGGCCCTTCCTGGCCGCACACAGGCTTCGAAAAAATCGCGCCGGCTACCTGAGGCCCCGAGAAACACGGGAACAGGATACGCGTCATAAAGCGTGGCGCCAGGCGCGACGACGCGCACTTAAGCATTCGCCGTGGAGGGTAGCTGGGGGTCGCTACTTACCGCCCTCGAGTCTGTTTCGTCTTTCAATGGCCTTTCGTTGCGTTGGGCCGTTCCAATACGATTCCTAGTGAATCGGAAAAGTATGTGAAATAAATAAATAAAGTTTACGTTACTATAAGCTATAATGAATGTTCTAATATATTATTAAAATTTATTACAATAAATAAAATTTATGTTACTTATGTTAATTATAATTAAAATTATAACTTGTTATAATTATATAGCTTATAACTTATGCTAACTATAATTAACACGTTACTTATAATTAATTGTTATTATATAACTTGTAACTTATGTTAATTGTAAATAAAATGGTAATTATTATAATAAATAAAATTTATGTTAATGAATGTTCTAATATATTATTAAAATTTATTACAATAAATAAAATTTATGTTACTTATGTTAATTATAATTAAAATTATAACTTGTTATAATTATATATCTTATAACTTATGTTAATTATAATTAAAACGATAATTATTATAATAAATAAAATTTATGTTAGTATAAGCTATAATGAATGTTCTAATATATTATTAAAATTTATTACAATAAATAAAATTTATGTTACTTATGTTAATTATAATTAAAATTATAACTTGTTATAATTATATAGCTTATAACTTATGTTAACTATAATTAACACGTTACTTATAATTAATTGTTATTATATAACTTGTAACTTATGTTAATTGTAAATAAAATGGTAATTATTATAATAAATAAAATTTATGTTAATGAATGTTCTAATATATTATTAAAATTTATTACAATAAATAAAATTTATGTTACTTATGTTAATTATAATTAAAATTATAACTTGTTATAATTATATATCTTATAACTTATGTTAATTATAATTAAAACGATAATTATTATAATAAATAAAATTTATGTTAGTATAAGCTATAATGAATGTTCTAATATATTATTAAAATTTATTACAATAAATAAAATTTATGTTACTTATGTTAATTATAATTAAAATTATAACTTGTTATAATTATATAGCTTATAACTTATGTTAACTATAATTAACACGTTACTTATAATTAATTGTTATTATATAACTTGTAACTTATGTTAATTGTAATTAAAATGGTAATTATTATAATAAATAAAATTTATGTTAATGAATGTTCTAATATATTATTAAAATTTATTACAATAAATAAAATTTATGTTACTTATGTTAATTATAATTAAAATTATAACTTGTTATAATTATATATCTTATAACTTATGTTAATTATAATTAAAACGATAATTATTATAATAAATAAAATTTATGTTAGTATAAGCTATAATGAATGTTCTAATATGTTATTAAAATTTATTACAATAAATAAAATTTATGTTACTTATGTTAATTATAATTAAAATTATAACTTGTTATAATTATATAGCTTATAACTTATGTTAACTATAATTAACACGTTACTTATAATTAATTGTTATTCTATAACTTGTAACTTATGTTAATTGTAAATAAAATGGTAATTATTATAATAAATAAAATTTATGTTAATGAATGTTCTAATATATTATTAAAATTTATTACAATAAATAAAATTTATGTTACTTATGTTAATTATAATTAAAATTATAACTTGTTATAATTATATATCTTATAACTTATGTTAATTATAATTAAAACGATAATTATTATAATAAATAAAATTTATGTTAGTATAAACTATAATGAATGTTTTAATATATTATTAAAATTTATTACAATAAATAAAATTTGTTACTTATGTTAATTATAATTAAAATTATAACTTATATAATTCTAATATTCTAATATATTATTAAAATTTATTACAATAAATAAAATTTTTTACTTATGTTAATTCTAACTAAAATTATAACTTATTATAATTATATAGCTTATAACTTATGTTAACTATAATTAACACGTTACTTATAATTAATTGTTATTATATAACATATAACGTATGTTAATTATAATTAAAATGATAATTATTATAATAAATGAAATTTATATTAGTATAAACTATAATGAATGTTCTAATATATTATAAAAATTTATTGCAATAAATAAAATTTATGTTACTTATGCCAACTATAATTAAAATTATAACTTGTTATAATTTTATAGCTTATAACTTATGTTAATTATAATTGACACGTTACTTATAATTAATTGTTATTATATAACTTATAACTTATGTCAATTATAATTAAAATGATAATTATTATAATAAATAAAATTTATGTTACTATAAACTATAACGAATATTCTAATTATTAAAATTTATTTATCATTATTATAATCTGATATATTGTTAAAAAATTAATCCAAACTTACTATCATAAACAATCGAAATCCACAACAATATTTTGAATAGCATGATGTCCACAACAATATTTTGAATGGCATGATATAAGAATTTCATTACGTGAAATATTTTATTAATATTCAATGAAATATTATATATTAATAATTTCATACAATGATTATATTAGCATTAAATTTAATTTCATAAAAATGAATATCTTATCTCTATTATTTATACATTTCTATATTTTAATATTTAATACTTACATCATTATATTACATTGTCTCTTCCATATTAAAATCTACATTTATAAATAAATATAGATACTTATATACTCTATTATAAATTATTTTTATATATCAGTTTTATATCTATTATATTATAATATAATATCTATGCAATTAAGATCTATATACCTATATAATATCTATGTATAAGCTAATATACTATCTATTCAATTTATTATTTCACGAATCACAACCATTGAATAATAATTTATTTACATCTAAATAGATATTACTTTCTTAGAAACATTATTATTGTTAATTAAAATAAAATTTTCCTTTTGAGGCTGTGTACGATCATTTACTAACATAATTCGAGTACTTCCGCATGCTTACCTGTAAAATACTATGAAACTATGGAAACAAGCGAGAAACTTTTCGACTAAAAATCATTTGATAGAAAAAGGAATATCGCACGACCATAACGATTCTTTTGCAGATGGAGCCGCTCGTGCCACATAAAAATATCAAATAACATTTCACTTTTTATTTTGTACTCTCGTGTCATCGTTAATGCAGCTCTGTACGTTCCATCGAAATGGCTGTTTTTCCACGTTGAATCAATTTCACGAAATAATTAATCATACTGTTCCTCGTAACGTTTCCCAGCTATTTTCTAAATGATTTGTTTCTCGGTCGATTAAGTTATCGATTTTTTTTTCACATTAAGCGCGCACTTTCGAAGAACAAATTTTATAATAAATGGTCGTTCCAGCAATAGATCTACGTTTATTTCGACAAAGATGTATCCAACATTCAGTTTGAATTCTAATTTCAGCTAAAACACCTCTCAGTTATTTAAACTTTCGATTAAATTAGATATCTAATTTAATTTAATATAAAAGTAAGTGCATTAGTAGATATACTTGCTTTTGTTTTAATATACTTAATTAGATACAAGTGAATTCTTATTCAACTTATTCATATGATTCGCGAAATAAATAACTGTATAAGAGAAGCATAGTAATTTTAACAATTAGGATATCTTGTTATTTTCATTTTTATATTCATTGTCAATCAGTGAAATGTTACGAGGCTGCAATGCACAATAATGATCAATAGCGTGGTTCAATTATAATTTACAGTAGATTTGACTAATTTAGTCATGTTTAAAAATTTGAATGATTTTTGAATGATCTGAAATATTGTGTTCGTACGATTTAATTTATTTGCACGTTCTTTGCTTCTTAAAGAAGTAATTTTCGTAATATATTTATATCATATATATATTATATATATTATATTTTAAGAGAAAAACCATTTTTTCCTCATAATTTTTAAATTTTATGAACTCTCATAATAAACAATATAGAATTATATATATATATATTTCGACTATGAAATTACAATTATGTCGAGAAATCATAATCTATCTACTTTGTCTGAAACATAATTTTATCTGTTTATTTAAAATCGAAACTCTTACCGTCGTGCAATATTCAACAAAGTATTTATTTTGTTAAAAATAAAATTCCTATTATGTTTTTATGGTCAGCGTTTCCATTAGTATCGTTCCAATACCCTAAAATTTAATTTTTAGAAAATCTCGGGACAGTCGCGGAACGCAGTCCTATTTACAGAACGGTAATTACAATTCGAAAACGCGTTTAATTCGATTTAAGTAAAATTAAGCGAAACGGTGCTAATTGGAGAGTACGCGAATTCATTTTTTACCGAAGAGAATTTCGCGTCCGATTATATTTAGCTCTTGGTTATTTCCAAACGAATTCAATTATTTATTACATAGCTACTGGTAATTGGATCGATCGGATTTTCGCTCATTAGTGGAGTTTTTCGTCGACCTCGTCAGTTGCTAAATAATATTAGGAACAACGATAAATATTGGAACGATGGCAAGCAGATTTCAAACGCAGGCCATGGTAATTTCATTTATTTTTATCGCAACACGCTGCCAATTTATTGAATTATCTGCTATTTTCATGCAAATTCATATTCTTTCGGAATATGTATAGAGAAACGAAATCTTCATGGAAGATTGTTTGAACGTTGCCTGTCGAATATTGTAGAAGGCACTGTTAACCTTGAATATTTCATATGGAGCGGCAAGCTTTTAATTTCGAATTAAAAATGAAGGAATTCAGAGTTAATTTCGATTTCAAGATTCTGATGAAATCGAATTACAGTTGACAGAAAGTCTAGCACAAAAGTTAGGCAACTAATTTTTAACTTCAACTTTGAATTTTCTTTCGCCGTATTTACGTATTTTCTACAATTTTGCGTTTTAAAATGCTTTCTTTTTTATCGTCGATGCAATTCGAATTATTTTTATGCAAGTCAAAATTGAAACAATCAGGCAATATTGTACAAATATGTTGAAATAAAAATTGGAAAACAGATATTTTTATTAAACAGGTAAAAGTATATAAATAATAATTTTTAGTCTGATTTAATAGTTATATTTTTTCGTTTCTTTATTTTTTTTTTTTTTTTTAAAGAGAGATTTTACATTCTGTTATTATATTCTGGAAATTATGAGCTTAATAATAAGAATAAAATTTCCACGGTTTATCAGTAGGTAAATAACTTTCAGAATTAGCCACAGACCCAGAGATCGTCCGAATTTCTCAAAGATAAAGGATAAACAGGAATCTTGCAGACTCGTCGTACAATATCTCGTCAATCTGTTCCAAGAACGTGGGTAGGTTGGTAATTAGAGCAGAACATCACTAAATAAACGGCTTGGAGTAGCAAGGTGCATAAGAAGCTTAAACGGGCCTGTAAATCGTCATAATGACAGCTCAGGTAAAAATTTTACATGTTAAACGTCCTCTGAAAGGTGCGCGAGTTAAAGATTCTTTCAAATATGCATAGATAGCTGTGTAAGCAAAAGAATTGTTTCAAGAAGAGATTAAAGTATCAGAGTGCATATAACCTGTCTTGTTCTCCTTAAAATTGACGCCCCCTGTTGCCCAGTATTTATTAGTTAGAATCGTCGAAACATTTGGTTCACAATTTTCAAACTAGAAATTTGGTGAACAATTTTCCAATCGAAATGATCGATATATATATGTGTGTGTGTTCGCTTATGAAAGTATTGTTTTATGAATATACTGTATAATATGTAATAATATATAATTATATATTATAATCTAAACAATATATTTATAATGTACAATACAACGTAATATATAATATACGTTAAAACATATAAAAACAGTTCATTGACATTGAGAATTGATTGTCACGATTGTGTCGATCAAGTTTGAGAAATATGTTATAAAAATAACAAGATATTTTAATACTCTACGAGTATTACGAATCAAAAAGATATTTAACACAAGTTCAACTCGCTTTTTCATATTCTACGTGATAGAGCAGCGCGTAATTATAACATAATGTTTTTTTTTTAAATTAGTAGTGGATATTATTATTTAGTCTCCTCTAATTTGTTTCATTTGTCGGTTTAAATTATGTTTTTAAAAAATATAAATAATTAGGTAAGATACATACATACATGAACCACCGACGATCCACATCGAGTTGAACGTGTTGTTAATCAATTAATATTATATCAATAAGCCTCATTATTCAATAGCATCATCTTTAATGTTCACTATATACTTGAAATGATTATTCACGTCATATATTAATTTTTTTGCTAAACACTACATTTTTTACTAAACGCCATAATACAGCCGAGTATATAATTTAAAAGAGATTTGCACATCTTGCATAGAAGGATATATCGATTTATAATACAAATATCGTCCGTTATAACTATTTCTATGAAATACATTGTTAGCCGTTCGAAGCACGCGAAATTTTATAGAAGATACAAACAATAATTAACCCCTTGGTTACTGGATGATCACTGGATAGAAATGATCAAGAAGCAACAAACTTATCCCTCGTTTCATCTGGCTTACACTTAAACATACTTGAAACTGAGAAGATGTTGCAATTTGGGACAAAAAAAAGTTCTCCACGTGCGCGAGTGATTGATTATTATTTGTATCTTGCGTGAAATTACACGCAAGACATCTTACGAACGGTATGCACTTAAAAAATTTTTTTTACAAAGAATCACAAAGAAGCGTAAACAAATCAAACGCGAGAGGAATTTGTTGCTGTTTCGAATATTTCTTGTACAACAAAGGAGCCTGTGAAATAGTCTCAATTTGAAAACCGCGAAGTTTCAGACGTGAAAATCAATCGTTCTCCCCCCCCTCGAAACACAACCGGAAGCCGTCTAGCGCTTATTGTCAGAATTACAACAGACGCGATGTCGAATCACGCAGCTCCACGGGAGGAAGGCGTGCGTGCATGAGCGTACGATGACTGTACGTGTGGACGTGGCAGACACAAGCGCGCTGTGGACGAGCGGAGGAGCAACGGGGCACACTCTGCACTTCGCCGCGCTGTTATCTCGGCACCATCTAGCCGGGCTAAAAGCTTCTCCCCATCAACTGGTCCGTGGCTGCTGGCTCCCTTCCTGCAGACCCGCGCCCACCTTCCTCTTCCTCTTCTCTTTTGCGTTTCGTCTTCGACGTCGACGACGACCCAATTTTTTTACAGCCCGCCCGAAAACGCTGCTTAACATCTTGTTATACCTGTGTTCCCCGGCTATTTTATATAGATTCTTAGAGTCACCTACTGGCCACCATCTTCCGTCGCGATGAAAATCGTGCAGAATTGTTTGATCGACTCGTAATGGAATGATTTTTGGATTGTGACACCGTTGCGGCGATGGTGTTGCAAATGACGTAGGCAACTTTGTACAAGGTGGTCGAGGAAACGACATATCACGCGTTTGTGAGGCGGAATAATTTATTTGTAAATTATTGATGAGCAGGTGTAATCTATGGTTGATTTAGGTATGAATACGTACGGAGACATTTAAGGTTGGTAAGAATCACTCTTGACATTCCCTGATTTATATATTTAATGTTCAGTTGTAATATTAATAATAATATTGTGTGTATATATATATATATATTTAAATTTATAATGAAATTATAATATTAATTATACAATAATTATACAATATAGTATTATATAATATTATTATATAATTCTACAGTAATAGGTAATAGTAATAGGTATAGTAATATAGTAACATAAGTAAAAGTAATGGTAATAATGTTATATTAATATTATTAGGCATTGATATAGTATTATATAATATTATTATATAATACCACAGTAATAAGTAATAGTAATATAGTAACATAAGTAAAAGTTTTAGTGATAATATTATATTAATATTACTATATATTAATATAGTATTATATAATATTATTACATAATACTACAGTAATAAGTAATAGTAGTATAATAATATAAATAAAAGTAATAGCAATAATACTATATTAATATTATTAATATTATTATATATATTAATATAGTATTTTATAATTAGTTAATTAATATTATATATATAATATTAATATTATTCTATATATTAATATAGTATTGTGTAATATGAATTATTGTAATATTAATGTTTTATAAAGTAGGACTCCATTTATTTGACTCAAGTTTTTGTCAATATCTTTTATTAAATGAACCCTCACTTTGAATTGAATCTGTTTGTCTAAACTTGAACTATTATATGAACGAGAGAATCAATGTATTCCTAGTATGTGAGCTCCAATTATTTGAGCTGATACACTATAAATTTTTCAATCTCCGACAAGTTCCACTATAGTATGAAATTTCTCATACTTGTCACTTTGTTCAGATTTATTTCTTTTTTTCTGGTGAAATATAAACTTTATGTTTTCATCATTTTTATTTGTAGGTATAAAATAATTGTTGTATATATATATATATATATACCAAAGATTATCGTGGGCATTGAAATTTCTAGCAAACATATTTTCATGCAGCTACCAATTATACCTATAATAATATTTAATAGATTTGTATGATTTGTGTATCTATAATAAGTATAACAAATATCTACAGATCGTATCTATAGCTATATCTGTAACAGGTTTCGTAATTTTTGTTCCGATTTTAATTACAAATATTCAGAGACATCATCATCATTTCTTGATGAAGCAACGTAATTACAATTCCCGTAAATTAATCACAATTCTGCATAATCGTAGCTAATTAAAAACATCGAAAACTGCTATTTTTCATTATTTCTCGAAGGTTTTCTAATAGACGAGATAAATCTATACAAAATAACAAAGTTATTTTTATTTCTCGTGTCAGACTAAAATTACTTTTTTTGTCAACAAACGATCATGAAGGAATTTCTCATTAAAAATTTACACTGGAAAAAGAATTAACTTCTACGTCGAATGACATAATCTTCGAATAATTTCTCGACTGTTTAACGCGATTCTCACTTAATTAGACAAGTTTCTCTTTCTTTTTTTCTCTTCTTTTCTTTTTTTTTTTTTTAATCAACGATACTAGTTCATTCCATTTAAATACATCGCAGACGCCGCGAAATATGCCGCTGTTTTTCTTCGCTGGATACTGAAATTAAAAACTTGTGACAAGCGGATTCAATTTGCCCTGAATGTTTCGTTTAATGCATTTCAAACATAACGCGATACCATAATACGGAAGGATATCACAATTTAAATAGAACCATGAAGTTTCACGATTTGTGTAATAATATTATGTCATTTCAACGTATGATAATGAGAATATAACAGTTTTAAGCGACGTTTCCAATTTCAACTGGAATTTCGTTTTGCTCCTAGAAATTAAAGCTGGGAAAACTTTCGCGGTGTGATTTTTTGTAGAAAACGGGGAAACGGCGAATAAAATTTCCTGGCCCCGCCGCATTAGCTAGAAGAAATTCCAAGTTTTTGCAGTTGGAAGGCTTTCGGGATTACATTTTAAATAAATAAAGCGGTTTCTAAGTGTCTCTTCGCCACGAGTCGAATTTCTGTAAACGGGGAGAGATCGAGGGCTGTTTATTAAATTGAAATCTTTACCAACGAAGTTGCGTTTTGTGTGCTGATGTTGTTTAAAATTTGGTGGGTGTAAATTAGTCAGTTTATAAATATAAACGTAATTACATAAATAATACTATTTCTACAATAATATAAGAATATTTCTATAATACGTTTTTTTTTTTTTTTTTTTTTGGTATTTTTATAGTACATAAGTTTCATCAAACTATCTCAGTCAATCTAATTCATTTGTTGCGTATTATTTGTACGGAAAGCCTCTTTTTTTTTATCCTCGAAAGTACTATACTTGGTATTTCGAGATTGGAAAAATGAGGTAATACGTTAGACAATTGTAGAATATAACACAATTACGTAATAGTTATGTTATATAAATATGCATTACAATGTAAGAATTTTATTGTCTATCTAACTGTTAATAATAAATTAATTAAATAGCAGTTTATGCAACATTTTGTAAAATTAAAATAATGCAATTCGGAAATTTAATTACACACACACACACATATATATATAATATAAGAATTTTACTGTTTACTAAACTAAACTTGCCAAATTATTATACTAATTAAATAATACTTTAGGCACCAAAGATCTTCTGATAAAATGACACAATTTAGAAAATATATTGATATATTGATCAATAAAAATAAAAACTGTCCCAAGATTTTTCAGCTAATAGCTGTTCATAAATATTCAAACACTCAGATCTTTGTTGATAACAACTATAATAAAAAAAGGAGGGTAATTATCTGTCGTAATTCAGCGAATGATCTTTTTCTACAGAGGAACAAAAAAGAATTATTGATTTACTCCTTTACGCCAATATCGATTAGATTATTAATTAAATTGCAAGTTTACGAGGAAAATGCGAAAAATGAGTTGCCTTTTGCAATATTAATTCGGCACTTTTAATGTTAATTTAGTACCGTGTTAAAATTAATTTATCTTAGCGTGGAACAATATTCTATCCTCCTTTAACAACAGTCGTATCAATAATAATCCGAGTTTGCATAAAAATCGTAATTCGACGAATGATCTTTCTCTACAGAGGAACAAAAAAGAATTATTGATTTACTCCTTTACGCCAATATCGATTAGATTATTAATTAAATTGCAAGTTTACGAGGAATTCAAAAATGCGAAAAATAAGTTGCTTTCTGCAACATTAATTTGCTACTTTTAATATTAATTTAGTACCTTGTTAAAATTAATTTATCTTAGCGTGGAACAACATTCTACACTCCTCTAACAACATTCGTGTCAATAAAAATCGTAATTCAACGAATGATCTCTCTCTACAGAGGAACAAAAAAGAATTATTGATTTACTCCTTTACGCCAATATCGATTAGATTATTAATTAAATTGCAAGTTTACGAGGAAAATGCGAAAAACGAGTTGCCCTTTGCAACATTAATTCGGCACTTTTAATGTTAATTTCGTACCGTGTTAAAATTAATTCATCTTAGCGTGGAACAATGTTTTACCCTCCTTTAACAATAACAGTCCGAGTTTACATAAAAATCAACACTCGTAGCAAACTCGTGGTAGCGCGCGAAATTGTTACGCGGTTGAACACGTCCGTGACATTCACCGTTGCTGCCACGCGTGTAAAACGAAGGGTTAGGGTACGTGGAAGGCGGTCGTAGGGAAAGACGATCGGTCGAAGGACCCCGGGCTGGATCGAATCGTGTGGCCACGGGGGATGGGCCACCCCCGAAGTCACCGAGAGCTGCAGGTGTGTATCGAAGGTGCACGCGTGTACACGCGTGCGTACTTCGATATTCCGCGCGCGAGGGGGTGGCGGACTGATATTTACTGTAAAAGCGACAGACTTGCGCGGACCGAGTTTATCGATCGTCGGTTTCCAGGGCCGCTTAAACCCGCGACTCACGCCCGAGTATAATAATTCATGGCTCGAATGGCGATCGCAGAAAGGGAATTCCGATGAAAGCGTTATGATTCTGCACGCGACTCGCCGCGGAATCAAACCATCGCCCATTGTTCCACGCGGTTTCTCTTTCCTTCTCGTTTCGTTTCTTTTGTCTCGGTTCTGGCCGAAGCCAGGTACTCGTTACAATCGACGTGCAATGAAAACGAACACACCGCGCTGATTTCCCGAAGAATTCAATCTGCAGTTGGTTGACTTTAAAAATTGCACGTGAAAACTTTGCGGACGAAGTTGGCTGATTAATGAAGAAAGTTTGAGGGAGAAGTTGCTCGATGTCATTAAAAATTTGACGGATTGAATCTAATAGAGTTACATGCACGAGGAATTGGGAATTACGGTGGTAATTAAGTGTTCAACTTCCGTTTCTAGTAAACGATAGTTCGGTGATTTCATTCTGTGGATATATGGAATTTGATGATGGGAGTTGATTCATTGTTGTTGATAATTCCTCTGCAGTGAGATGGAAACGAGAAAGACGAAAGTCGAAGTATTGTTACCATCAAATTTACTATAGTAAATATATAGTATTTAATCATTAGGATGACTTGGAATTTCGAATTAGAAGTTCACGTGTTTTCGGTTTGCACGAAATTTCATTTTAAAATATCGTTGACTATTAAATTTAGACTCTTCTGAATTATTGCAATTCAAACGAATCTCTTCAGTTTAATCCCCCCAACATATACTAATGGCTATTATTATAATAATTGTAACGACAGGTGATTGAAAACTCTGCACAGTAACCTACAGTCTGTTCGTTGTTAAAATTTCAGAACGCTTGGAATAAGTTTATACAGATTTTACGAGGTATTAATTATTTGTTAGAAATGAATGTGAAAGTTGAAAATGAGAAAAATCGTTTGTCAATCACAACTGTCGAAACGTGACGAAGATATCAAGCTTTAATGGAATTACGCTAATCATTCATCCACGTTAGTGTATATACGTATCAGTGAATGATATATTATTGAACATGATACTCTATTACTTATTACCAGATACTGAATATTTATTGCGAGATCGATAAGGTTATCGCACGTGACAAGTAGTTCAACACAGTATCGGTTACAATTAGATTTAGAGAATATTAAGCGAATAATCAATTTAAATCTTCGAAATTTTGAATCATGAAAAGAAAATGTGAGTATATAAAATACATTAAATAGAGTATATTTTATCTAGTATTCAGTAATATTAATTACATATATAATAAATACGATAAAATTAAACAATAAAATCACGTCAGAAAATCGTATCAATGATTCAGTAATTGTTTTGTTCTGTATTGATATGTACTTTACACTTATACGATGTGTCTATGTACATATATATATAATAATTAATAATTAATATTTGCAACTTAAATAAGTGCGATAATATTAAATAATGAATCTTCGAAATTTTGAATCATGAAAAGAAAATGTACAAAGTACATTAAATAGAGTATATTTTATCTGGTATTCAGTAATATTAATTATATATGTAACAAATACGATAAAATTAAACAATAAAATCACGTCAGAAAATCGTGTCAATGATTCAGTAATTGTTTTGTTCGAAATGAGCAAGTATTCAATGACTTATATATTATATATAGTTATTATAGGACGAAAGTATAGATATGTGTTCTATGCTTTTATGTTCATCATTAAATTAAGGTCAATCATTATTTTCTGCGTTTTATAAGTTTTTAATAAGATAATTAACGAAATTTCATTAAACTAATTGACGAATACGAACGCAATTTAATAATTAACGAAATTTGGTTAACTTAAGTAATTAATGAAATTTATTATTAAATCACATTCTTTAATTTTATTAGAAACTTGAGAATAATGAGTAACCGTAATTCAGTCATCGGTGTGAACCTAATTCTGTGAACTTTCGTTCGTAAGTCATTTAATACTTGTTTATTTTAAATAAAATAATTGTTACATTGATATAATTTTCTGACGTGATTTCATTGTGCTCATCTAGTTCGCAGTGATACTTTTTTTAACGCAAAATTGACATTGATTATTCGAAAGATATAAATTTTATTTAAGTTCGATGCTGAAAATTAACACGATACAAATTTTGATGTCGATGTAGATTTTATTATTAGAAAAATTGATCTCTAGAAAAATTCTATAATAAAGTGAAATTTGTGAACCTCGCTCTGTATTACTTTAACAATTACAGTAATCTGAATAATTTTATATTAATCTATTTAAATTAAATCTTAAATTTATTTACCTTTTACACCAGACGCTTTGATAAAAAGTACTATCAAAAGTGAAAAGAAATTATTCCGCCGATAATTAAATTCCACATTTATTTATTTCGGATAATACTCCGTTTGAAAAACATTTCGGATTAATTTACGTTTTTCATGAACCTCTCGCCTTGGTCCGCAATTACAATGAAATTTAAGCCGAATAATCTGATAAAATCGTAAAAGCGTACGTAGTCTGTTTATTCGAATTATTTAAAACGCGAGCCACGCAAAAAGTATTTATACGATTCCATAATAAAGTATGATTTTGGTGTGTTATTCAGCGCAAGAAGGATCTCATCACGAGATCATCGAATAAACCTTCCAAATTTCATTTCATCTTCAAAACATATTCATATATAATTATATATAATAATTTAAATATATATAAATTATTATTACATTATTACTTAAGTAAACTGAGAAAATATTGCAATTCTGGAACAAAAAATTGTCGACGCGCGTCATTTCAGCGCAAGAGATTTAACCACTTTCGCTGGCAACTGATTGCGGACCGTAACGAGTGACCAAACCGTATACAATAATTCGTCGCTTTTGTTTTCAACTCGTCGGTACGACATCACTGGATAGAAATTATTGAGGAATAATAAATTTGTTATTTGTTTCGCACATGGGTTATACTTAAATATATTTAGAAATATTTATATACTTGTACTTAAATAAATATATTATACTTTATTAAATTGTTGCTATTATATTATAATATATGTATAATTATTAATATATGTATAATTATATATAATATATAATATTTACATATATATAAATTATTATTATTACTTAAGTAAACTGAGAAAATATAGCAATTTTGGAACAAAATATTATCGACGCGCAAGAGATTCACCACTTCCGCTGGCAACTGATTGCGGACCGTAACGAGTGACCAAACCCACGTACGACAATTCGTCGCTTTCATTTTCAACTCGTCGGTATGGTATCACTGGAGAAGTAATTTAACAAATTTGTTATTTGTTTTGTTATACTTAAATGTAGTTAAAACTGAGAAAATATTGCAATTTTCGGCCAAATATCCTCGACGTGCGTCATTCCAGCGCAAGAGGCTGATAGATAGAAAGTCGGAAAGTTTTTATTTTCGATAAAAAAAAAAGAAAAAAAAAAGGAGAGGAAGAAGGGAACGTGTAAAAGAAATATTGTTTTCGATCGGTGAATCGAAAACAGCGACGAGACGAAAGCGCAGGGATGTGAAGGATGACTGCGGGAGAGAGGTGTAGAGTGTCACTCGGTGTATGTACAACGGCACACTCGACGAGGCTGCTTGCCAGAGGCAGATGAATGGAACAGCGGCACGGATCTTTGATCTAGGGGCAGAGGATGCCACTCAACTCTCGAGGACCTCTGATCCCGTCTAGCGAAAGCAACACCTGCATTCTGCGGAAATAATAGCTTGAAAACGCCAACCAGTTTCAACGGGCCGTTTCTATTTTCGACTGTGTGTGTGCACGCGATCGCGCCTCTTTTCACCTACCGAAAACGACGATCGATCGACATCTCGATCCCGATGGTACGTTCGATACGCGTCATTGTGAACGATGGTTGGAAGGCGCGAGACGATCGCAGGTTGAAATCAGTCAACTGGCGTGAGTGTTGTTTGGAATCAATTTTATTCGATAATTATTGACACTTTCGCGACTTTTCGTTTCAAATTTGCCGCCACTCCTGGAGCCACTATGATTACGTATCGTACACCAGATGACAATAATATATATATATTTATTATATTATGAAATTATATATATAATAAAAATTAAAATATACTAAAATATAATATATATAGTATATTTTAGTATAGTTATTATACTATTTGTATATAAAATATAGTATATATATTTATTTTATAATATAACAAATTTATATAATATAAATAATATAATAAATTAATATTATTTGTTATAATAATATATATTAATTTATTATAATAAAATAATATGTTAAATACTGTTAAATGACTTGTCAAATTGTTGTTACATTTTTACCTATTAATATTTAATATAAGTTACACAAATTACCATGTAAAATAAATATGTAAAAATGTTGTTGTAAGTTAATGCAGATTTTATGTACCTGTAAATCCATCATGTTCATTTTTTTTAAAAAAAAAAGTAGTTTTTCTATATGCGTTTGCAATGTTTAATTTTTTTTAAAATTGAAACAGAGTTATTTAATTCTTTTGCAACGAACAATAAAAATAAAAATAAAAATCAGACAGAATTAATGTATTCAATTTGTTGAAGGTGCATCCTGATCTTTCGAGTATCGTAAAAATTCCACTAAATCTTTCTTTCTTTTTTTTTTTTTTTTTTTGCGTGTGCAATTGGAAACATTCATCTCGAACAGTTATTTCAAGTTCGCCTTAAAAATACGTATAATCGATATGGTGAAAATCTTGGATCATTGCAAGAATAGATCGTGCGTTACGCTGTCGATCTAAGCACTGGTCGTTCAATCGAAAAGCAGATACTCGTGTTGATTTCTCAATCATCGTTCGAAGACGTTACATAAAGCTTTTTACTCCGAATGAAATTCGACTTCTTGTTGAATCACTCTGGGATTAAGTGATCAGGTTTCGTCACTTTGTTTATACAAATATGATTCCTTTTTTTTTTTCTTCTTGTGATAATTCCACCGTAATGGTTTTATATAATAAGTTCCTGCTAGGTCGGTTATGCAAAGTGGATTAATGCATATCGTGTACATTGCGCGACACTTTAGAATAGTTGAGCAAACAGAGGAAAAAAGCGTTCAACTTGTGGACTTGGCCATCGATAGCACACAGTTCTCGTACGAATTTTATTTGCATTCGGAAAAAATAATCGAACGTGCCAACTGGTAAGAAAAACTTGAAAGCCGAGGAGAGATAAAACGTCTGAAACGTTTTGAACTCATTGACGTCATTCGAAATTCAGTAGATATTAAAAAAGAAGCTGTTTCGTACCTTTCAACCTTTTCTAGAAATAAATTTCGCAAGATACATAATTTGATAGTTGACAGAGGATAGAGAATAGTTTAATAAAACGGATGACGAAAGACAGAACGTTTGTTTAAATTTTAATAAAATGTTTGTTTTATTCTTGCAGATTGCAATTCAGTTCTGTGATTATGGGATTTCGTTCTTTTTTTATAGTCTTCGATCGACTGTACGTTGGAGAATTTTGTTTTTTACGGTCGCGAAATGTAGAAAATTGTCGAATTGACGGAAATAAATCTTCGACATTCGTAGTTGGCTCGGGGCGACAGAGGGATTTCCGCTCAATTAGCCAGGGGCTGTTTTAGAATCAAGAAGGGTTTGATATTTTGACTCGCGACCCTACGCGTGTAATGGATACCTCTACGAGGGACCAATAGCTTCTTGTCGTTCTCGTATCATAATTAAAAGAACAATCGTTGAATTCGATAAAATTACACATCGCTTTTCCCACTTCACTGTAACAAACGTATCATCATTCGTCCATATTTGGCTGAAATTTGCCAACGATAAATAGTTCTTAATGAGAAGGCAACTCGAGAGTTGAACAAAATTTGAAATTTTGCGCAAATACTAAATAAAAATCTTTTCTCTCGTTAGAAAACGATCCAAGATCCAATCCGACTTTTTCATATATTTGCAAAACTGCAACTGAGGTACACAAAAGAAAGTTGAATTAAAAGTGCTGTTGTTCTTCAAAAGTGTCAATCGTGGTGTTAAAAAATGTTCGAAATTTATGATATTTCCGATTAACGAGCTAACCACTAAATTCTTTTATGAAAAATTTCATTTCGATTCGGACACTTAAATATTTAAAACTGTTGTAATTTTTGTAAAGGAGGAGAAAACTCGTACAACAATAAACTTGGGCTCATTTCAAAGCTTGAAGCCTCTATTTTCAAAATGCGTCGTTCATTTTATACTGAATGGACTGGATAAATGAAGATACTCTTCTCCTTAAAAATTCTGTAAATTATCGTAGCACGTAAAAATAATGTAAAACTTTTTTCATAGCTGAATCTACGATTTAGAAATTTGAAGATTAAACCCTCCATTTTATAACGATCGCCAAACAACTTGATGCATGATTTTTTTTCTCTCGTCATCTTGTTGAATTTTGAATGTCAAGCTTAGACGACGATCAAAAAAATCGTTTCGTTTTCGTCTGATATTCAAAGTTCGATAAATCGGCGAAAGAAAAATCGTACAGCAAATTTTGAGCGTTTGTCATAAATGGGAAGCTTCGATCTTTAAATTCATTATAAATACAGTCATGAAAAGAATTTTTTAATGTTTTTAAATATTATTGTAATTTGCAACGTTTCCGAGAAGAAAAATATCTTCATCATCTGCTACATGTAAAATATTTTGAAATAAAACGAACGACACATTTCGAAAGTAGTATAAAAACGTTGGCTTCAAATTCTTTTTATAAAATTCTAGCAGAATATATTTTCAATGTGAAAAAACGCTACACCACTGTCAAATGTTATAACATCGTGATGAAGATACGTGGCTACGAGGTGATTAATCAGTGAGATAAATTGACATGTGTGATATTAAGCAAGACGTAATTACATTAACAACGTGAAATTAAGGTTGAAAGTGTCGAATGAAAGGAGTCATTTTGTAAAAAAAAAAAAAAAAAAAGCAACTCGCTGAAGAAGATAATGCGTGTCTTAATGAACAGGTGGGAAGGAATGAAGGTAATGATTAAGGTACGCATTACGTTAACAAATGTGGCCAAAAAAAAAAGAAAAAAAAGGGGAAGAAATGAAACAAGTATAGAAACGTGCTGTCGGAGAATAATTATAATTTCTCTCCATCTTGAAACATATGTAGAGATCATTGAATTAGTACTTCACCAATTTAGAATTTTCATCGTTTTGTAAAATTGAAAGATTTGAACGAAATTCAATTGCAAGTTTTATTAATCGTTGATGATTATCGGAGGGTTATTAGTCATGCTTTCAAAAATTGATAGGCGATGGAATTTGGCGAAGGAAAGATCGACGTGTTCAATAGATTAATCGTACAAGTTATATATCCGTAGTTTTAATTCTAATTCATTAATTTGTGACTGATAACATTGGTTGCTTTGTTGTTTTGTTTTTTTCGCTACATTTTTCATAGTTTGATGTTGAATTAAATATAAAAGTGATAGCAATTAATTAATAATTATTGATAGACACAAATATCAATTAATATAAAAAGATTTCAATGCAGAAATAAAATTATCATTGACACGGTAAAATATAAAATATTAAATGAAATAATGGTCAATGTAAAAATATAAAATAATATAAAATCTATTAATAATTAATGTGCGTAATGTATGTAACACGTTTAATTTAACACAGAATAAAAGGAAATCGAGTAAATTTAATTTGATAATAACTAAATCACCAAAATATTACGATCTGAATGTTAAAAAGAAGAAAAACGACATATTTGTCTAAAATACATTTGATTTAACATTGAATAAATTTAACAAACGTTTATTAATAATACATTTAATTTTACACAGATTAAAAGGAAACGAAGTAAATTGAATTTGATAATAACTAAATCATCAAATCAACCAAAATATATATTATTAAATTATTTACATATATGTGTGTGTGTGTGTATATATATATTATTATTATATTAAATTATTTATTTATTCATATATATATTAAATTATCTATTTATATATATATATATCAAATTACTTATATATTACTTATTATTAAATTATTTATATATATATATATATGTATATATATATTATTATTATTGTTATTAAATTATTTATTTAATTTTTTTTGCATTTAAAGAAAAAGATACGAAACATTTGTCGAAAGAGAGCTTTAAATGTTCGTCACTGAAGAACATTCATCCACCGATATTTACTAAACTTGACGAAAACCCATCTTCCTTCCATTTTTCACGCATTTTCAGCACGCAGATTTCGTTCGAGAACTAACGAAATTCAAACGAGGATCTAACGAGAGTGGAGAAAGAGCCGGGGAGAGGTGGTTAAAGCGCAGCAGGTTCTCCCGGGCTTGACAAGCTTAATCCAGCGCTCGTAAAAGAAGGGCTTTCGCCGTGACGTGGAACTCCGCGGGGGTTAATACGTGTTTGGACGCGCGACCTCGTACGTAATGGATCCCTAATGCGACACGACGATTATTTCGGCCTCCTTCTCCCTTTTGTTCGCCGGTAATCGGCCAATTCGCGACCGAGAGGACTCGAATGCTTTTAGCGGCGTAACTTTTCCCGCCGATCGAGCTTATTTTCGTTATCATCTTGCTCGACGCTCAGACCACGGCGGATTTAGCCTTTCGTTCTGCGCCGCGTTCGAAACGTGTTCGTGGAATGGCACGTGCAAATATAGCGTGTTATATATGTGCTGTAGTACAGCGGCTCACAAAAGTATTCGAACGTTGTCTCATCAAAGTAAACTGAAACGATAAACGAGGATGACGGAGGTGCGAAGTTTCGAAGTGCCTCTGTCTGACATTATGCACCACGACATAAAAATTTATGTAAAATTCGTCGTATAATATGTAAATATTCAGAAATGAAATATTCAAAAATTTATCATAACATATAGAATAAATTTATATAAAATTCATTGTACCAAGTTGGACGGATTTACGTAATAATTCGTTGTTTAATACATTCATTTACATATTTTATTGTATTTTATTGTATTTTATTAATAAATTATATTAATAACGAAAATCTAATTATACATATAAATTATATATTTTATATTATATTATATTACATAGTATTCTATTCTATTCTATTATATTATACTATATTATATTATATTATAATTATTTACATTGACATAAAATTATATTGCATGACATGGATGTACGTGTTAAACGTCAAATTAGATCGAATACTGGTATACAATTAGATCCACTAGATATTAAGATATCACGTGCAACTATCTATAAATACAATAATAAATCCTAACTTGTGACAATAAATATCTGTTTGTTCGAAATATTTATAATACAGCATCGTGATATGAAAATTTAGTAACATTGTACCATATCATGTATATCGATGTAAATTCTCATTCTCTAGATCTGTGAACGTTTATCGTGGAAAATTCACAACGAACGAAAAAAAAAATGAAAGGGGGGGGGGGAAGATTTCGGCGAGCGTCTTCTGAAAAATACTTTCCTAGAAAGCGGGATAAAAATGCGTGCGGCGCTTCCTAAATACCGGATCCACCTCAGACACAACCGATGTCTCGCTCTTTCTCTCTCTCTCTCTCTCTCACAATATTGACTCTTGACCGTGAGTATTTATCCTTTTTTATAGTTACATATTTATCCATGGGCTGCCCTTTTGTCGGCCACGGATAGAGAGAAAGCCCACGGTCCCGCGCGTCTCGAAACACGACATATAGACATAACCGCTTTATCTATATAGATGCAGCCATCCTACCAGCTGCATCTGCAGCCGCATCTGCAAAGTGAACCAGTAAAACTGGCTTCCCTTTCACGCTCGGAGGCGCAATCGCCGCTCCGGGACCTGAGGAGGAAAACCTTTGAGGAATCCTCTTCGACGTTTCCTATCTTCCATCTTCGTTCTTCTCTTTCCCTTTTTTTTTTCCAATTCTTTATTTTCGGTGTCCCGAGTATATCGAGCGGGGCCTCGTCGTAGGTGTCTCTCCCTTCGATCGAGTCGTTCGAGAATTTTTCGACTTCTGAAACGTAGATGCTTATCGATAAAATTCGGATGAAATTCGTCGACACGGTTGTTGGATCGCCTCGATCGTGTGGAATGTTATTAATATTATTATTGTTATATTGTATATTCTATTATACAGTAGTTATGTATTAATTATATATATTATATATTATGCTATTATTATTGTATTACATATTATATTATTATTATTATATTATACCGTAATTATATACTAATTATATATATATATTATATATTATGTTATTATCATTATATTATATATATTATTATGATAATTAATTATGATAATTATTAATATTACTTGTATTAAACCTTTCACTTATTTTTTTATAAAATATTATGTAAATGTCGCGTTATATTTCCAACGTGTAATAATGTATTTTGTGCGTGAAAAATATAGTATTTCCGATATTTTACAATACTCAATATATACTATTAATATTATTAATCTTACTTGTCGTATTAAACTTCACACTCATTTTTTTATAAAATATTATGTAAATGTCGCGTTATATTTCCAACGTGTAATAATACATTTTGTGCGTGAAAAATATAGTATTTCCGATATTTTATAATACTTGATAATACTTTATATACTTTTTCAATATTTACGCAATATATTCAATAATACGCAATGTAGTTTTTTTCAAAGCGCCCAGATTTGCTTGATAGACAATACTTGCATATTTATTATTATTAACATTATATTACTATGATTATTACTATTATATTACAATTATATTACAATTATACAATTAGCATTCAACGCTCCACGTTTTCGAAGATTTCGTTTATAGTTTCGGAAAGTTCGGAATAAGTGATCATTAGACAAAGCTAACCAAAGTAAGAATCACGAAATTGATTCGTACGTCCGTGTAAGAATGGATGTTTGTACAAATTTTATGTCGAATATAAATAATAATAATAATCGACATGAAGATTATAAATAAGATTATATACAGATAAATTGTCACATATAAATTTATGCAAGATAAGAAATTACATTAAATATAAATACGAATAATAATCGAGTATAAAAATTCAATTTATTTCCTGTCAAATAAAAAAATTTTACCGCTTGCTCTTTACGTCAGTTTGACACCAAATTAAATTAGAAAGATAAGGGGGGGACTTTTGGTATTCGATGAAAGTAGCTTTGATCTTCAAAACTATTACGTATTCAGTCATTAAAACAACTTGTCAATGTTTTCTACAGCAATTTAATAACATTCTCGAACGAGAAAAATAACACACTGACAAATGGCTGCATTTCGAAACTGGAACATTCAAACAATTGTAACCCAATAAATGTTCTTCTTTAAGAAATTGCAACGCCAACGTGTGCACGTGCTAGACGATGAATCCCAATGATCGGACGATC
Organism: Tetragonisca angustula; assembly: GCA_036937485.2. NCBI lineage: Eukaryota > Metazoa > Arthropoda > Insecta > Hymenoptera > Apidae > Tetragonisca > Tetragonisca angustula. The sequence continues at coordinate 378,049 of JAWNGG020000037.1, read as the reverse complement.
GAAGCGAAACGGAACTAGGAAGCAACTGAAACGCGCAGACGAGCAATAAATAGGCGGATCGGCCAGTTCAAACGTGGAATCAAATGCGTGCATCGCGTGCGAGCAACTGACTAACTGACTGACCACCGCGGGCGGGTGGCTCGGGGGTTGAACAAACGGTTAAGGGATGCCAGGATAGTTAGGTGTGCCAGGATGGAAACACGTAGACGAGCACCTAACACGCAACCCCCGTATAATCGTTACATGCTTTTCCACGTTCACGTGTTTACATGCCTTCTGCCATGCTTGTCTACGAGTGACAGACGAGTCAAGGTGATTTTATTTTAATTATACCGCACGCATGGGGTGCATTAGATCGTAGATTACCATTTTTTTTTCTTCTTCTTCTTCTTCTTCAGTTCGTGTCCTGCAGCAATTAGATAATTGCTTCGCGAATATTTGATGATTTACGCACGAGGTGTGTTTAATCTGGAATCTGTGATTGGTAATTTCGTTTCTCTTTCTTTCTTTCATCTCCATTGTTGATTTCGATGTGCCGTCGGTCGTCATTGTTCGTCGAAAATTTGACATTGGTTTCAGATTGTCTTCGACAAGTTTGCTTTCATTTCAGTTTCGACTAGTATAGTTTAGCCTCTTATTCAGCCTCTTTGTTTTTGATTAAACTGTCCTTTAATCTCGTTCGTTCGTTCAATCAACTCGTCGCCAATTTAATTCGTTATCAAACAACGGTTTCACAGTCTTCTTCTTCCTTTTTTTTTCCATTGTTTGATTCCTTTTCAGACTTGCATTCAATTAGGTTTGAATTTTCATGCCTATGTGCACGTGGAATAATACAATTCAATATACTCTGCCTAAATCGGCGAATTTTTTTTTTCTTCTCTATTTGTAATTTTTGGCGCCAAGAAATTTATAATTTGCTCATAAAAAAAAAGGAAAAAGAAAAAAGAAAATTGACGTCGTTGGGTCTTTCGAAGAAGCAAGTAAACTGACTGAATTGTTTGTTACGAAATTATTATATTTTAAAGGGTCCCTTCTTCGGCTTTCGATTTCCACCGTAATTTTATTGAACAGCGAAGGGGTTAGCGCGCGCTGCGGTTCGAGCGTTGGGAAATTCGTTCGCAGCCGATAGGAGGAACGAAGTTAACGGTGAATAAATTTACAATACACGGGGATTAACGATCGAACGAGGAGGCTCCGGAACGTCACGGATTTCAAATCACCTGTTTGCAAAGCTCAGCTACCGCACTGAGAATGCGTCTGTTTGCTAACATAAAAGGGATCAAAAAGGGATTATCTGGGCAAACAGGGCATCCGTTACGTTTTATCATGCTTGTTCTCTCTCTCTCCCCCCCCACCCCTCTCCCTCTTATTTTTCATCGCACGCGATCGTTCGTTATCACCGTTTTATCGACTCCGCTGCGCAACTGTTAATATTTTCGTATGGTTTTTCAAACGCTTTTATCTTATCCCCGTCCGAGCCCTGAGAAATCGAACGAGCAAACTCGTTTGCGTTTCAACAGTGCTCTCTCTTTATTTTTCTCCCTTTCTTTCTTTCTTTCTTTTCTTCTTTTTTTTTCGTCTTCAACTTCGTGACGAAGTAAGACGCGTTACTTGTCGACGGATAGATTTACGCGCGTTCGTGAACAATTTGAGGATGCAACAATGCGAATAAATGCATAAATATTGGAATTATGGGTGATCAATTTGTAATTCTATGGATTTTCAGAGATTCGAGTGATTTTTCAGAGAATGTACAAATATGTTCTTTTATTATATCGCGAATTTTGTCTTCACGTTTTGTACGTCGGTCGCTGTTAACACTATAACACTGTTATACTGATATTATGACAGGGAGAATTCTTATAGGAAAGACAATTGTTGCAACAATAATTATAAATATATTAATTTGAATTATTAAAAGGGAAAATAATTTTTATTTTTATGGTAAAGAAAAATGGTGAAATAATTCTTTATTTCGTGGAAATTAAAATCCGCAATTGTCAAAGAATAAATAAAAAAAAAAAAAAAAAACTATTATCGTGTTTGATGATTAAATGATGGGAGTTGGAATCGTACTTTTGAGACAACTCGATATTTTCAAAAGCTGTCGAGTCGAAAATTTTGAATAAAAACCCAAAATTTAAAATTCTTGAAAATCACGGAGATCTTGGAATTTCTCAGAATCTTAAATTTATTATTTTCAATTTATCTTGAGAATCTTAAAAATAATATCTGTTCGATGTACTTGACTATGTGTGGCCAATGTTTTAGAAGAATTCTGAGTAATTTATCGAACAAATCGATATACTATATTGGCTTCTGAGTTACACTCATTATCAGCGGTGTAAAATCCCGCGAAACGTGAATTTGAATTTTCAATTTCAATCCTTCGAATTGAAGATCGACTCGCGTGAATCTAGATTCTGGATAGTTTGAAATACGAAATACTTCAATGTACGATGCATTTATTTGTCTTTAGACACACGTGAAGTAAACTCTGCTTTAACCAGTTGCGGACCATAACGAGTGACCGAACCGTATACAATAATTCGTCGCTTCCTTTTCGAACTGGTCGGTACGATATCACTGGATAGAAATGATTGAAAAGTAATTTAACAAATTTATTACTTGCTTTGCCGTAAAAACTGAGAAGATATTGCAATTTTGAAAGAAAAAATTCTCGACCCGTGTGGCATGTCATTCCAACGCAAGAGGTTAAGTAGATTCGAACACTCCATAACTTAGTTCAATTAATCAAGTATAGATGTAAGTACTCTGATTAAATAAATTCAAGCAGATTTAGTATAGTTTCGAATGTTTTGCGAATACTTCCGAGTGAACTCAGAAGTAATTCTAATGTTGAGGTATTGAATATTAATAACTAATAATATTAATTAGTATTGAAATATTAAACTGAAACAGAGACAGATACGAGGATAATTTTACTCCTCGGTTCCTTCGATTTTATTTTCATTGAGTTTTATTTTCGTCCGACAGAAATTGTTCGTTCGAGCTGCTTTGTCGCAACAATGTATCTTTGAAATCTGCGTGTCTCATTCCCTTGATCGAGTCGAACTGTGCGCCACGATGTTTCATTCGTCACGAACGGAATTTCGATCAGGAAGCGGGAATCGTTCGCGTCATCCTCCCACGCGAGGACGTACGCGCGTATGTATATAAGGAAAATTGTGCCATCTGCAAATGAAGTAGAAACAGCGAGCATGAGCTGGCTAGGGCCAGTGGCGATGATGAGCCCACGATCCGATCAACAGCTGCACTTCTCGGCCATATGGCATCCATCGAGCGTGCGCCACTCTCCTCTCCTCCTCCTCTCGCGTCTTGCTGGGCGCGCGCCACCAAAGCCACCCTCGTGCGAGCACATCTGATAAGAGATCACTGGCCGCTGATAAACTGACCGAGCCGAGGCTACGCCTAATAAATCCACCGGGGCGCGAGTCCCGTGAAAAAGAAAAAAGAAAAAAGAAAGAAAAAAGAGAAAAGAGGGGGACACGTCGTTGTCGTTGCCCTACGCTGAATATTCGATTTTACGCTGAATTACAGCGAAATTCCGGAATCGTTTGACGGAAGTGACAGTTGTTGTTGTTTTCTTTTTTTTTTTTTTTTCTTCTTCTTTTGTTCCCTTCTTGGTACCACGTGGTGCCATCGAGACGGTCGGATTTATTAGTTTGCAATCGATTAGGGGAGTCTTTTTTTATTTTTATGTTCGCCTTGGAATCGTTTGTTTACACGTTTTCATTTATTTATTTATTCAACCGTCTGTGATTTGTTACGTTCATGTTTGTTTACTTGATTCTTTATGTACAGCTTGTCACTGATTATGTCCTTTATGTTCAATAAGAATGGTTGCTAGATCGCTCGTGACATGATAGGGAAGAAAAAATATAATTTTCTAGTAATTTCATGCGTAGTGCAATTTGAATTGTTATTTGTCGAATACGTGTCTTGATATTTGAACAGAATAGAATGATATTCTAGTTATTAATAGAATTATTTTGAATTATTCGAATTATTATTCGAAATATTACGATGAAATGGAGATTCGAAACTGAGACATGAAGAAGTAGAGATTTATATGAGAGAGAATTTACTGCAATTAGGTTTAAGATGGTTTTCTATTGTAACTTCTGCTGTAACTTTGTCTTTTAAATACAGCTCAAATACATTTAACAGGAACGAATTCTATTTTTGGAAAATTTCCGTTTCAATTATCCTTTGGGTCCCTCTTTACAATTCCCTTTCGATAAAATTTTTTAATCGTGCCGAATAACAGAAGGTAAATGTTGTTAGTTTTCTTAGAATTGTTTAAAAATGTTAAAACATTATTAAAACATTTTACAAGACAGACATCACAATCCTGAAAAATTATTAGCAAATTACGTAATAATCTTTAAACGCAAACGTTTTATAGTAAATCATTACACTTTTTACATGACAGTAATTAAAATGAATGGATCTGTACAATCACGTATCTATTTAAACAGAAATCAATATGAATTTTAACAAAAATATCCGCATTCTTTCTAGCAATTGTAAAATAAAAAATCTGAAATTCTTATCACGATATTTTACAATAAATCGCTACAATTTCAATGACAATAATTGAAATAAGTAGACTAACTATACAATCACAGTTTTGTCAAAACAAAAATCAACATGGATTTTAACAAAAATATCTTTTCTCTTCTAGCAATTGTCAAATAACAAAAATATGAGATCTCTGATAGTTAACAAAATATTCTACAATAAATCATTATAATTTAGCAAAAGTTAAAATAAAATTGAATATAATAAAATTAAATTAAATTAAAATAAATACATATTAAAATATGTTACAAAGTTAAATTATATAATACAAATTTAAAATATATTAATATATAATCACATTTCTGTCTAAACAGAAATCAACATGGATTTTAACAAAAATATCTTTTCTCTTCTAGCAATTGTAGAATAACAAAAATATGAGATCTCTGATAGTTAACAAAATATTCTACAATAAATCATTATAATTTAGCAAAAATTAAAATAAAATTAAATATAATAAAATAAAATAAAATTAAAATAAATACATATTAAAATATGTTACAAAATTAAATTATATAGTACAGTAATATATAATACAAAATTAAAATATATTAATATATAATCACATTTCTATCTGCACAGAAATCAACATGGATTTTAATTTCTAGCAATTGTAAAATAATAAAAATATGAGATCTCTGATAACAAAATATTCTACAATAAATCATTATAATTTAGCAAAAGATAAAATAAAATTGAATATAATAAAACTAAATTAAATTAAAATATGTTACAAAGTCAAATTATATAATACAAATTTAAAATTTCTGTCTAAACAGAAATCAACGTGAATTTCAATAAAAATACTCGCGTCAATTACAAAAATTGACAAGCTTGGTAATTATTTTCATAAATAATTCAAACTCTAAGAAATTGACAAACGTATTTTCTGATTGATTCGCCACGTCGCACGCACGCATAAGAATACATGTCCCAGCACGTGACATCGGTAGTAAATAGTACACGTTCGTCGATTCGTGGTAAAGAATTTATAGCGGGGAGGAGCAAACGGAAGCTCGAAAGGATTTCAAGAAATCCAACATCCACTGGATGTCGTCCGTACCCTCCGACGTTTGGACACGATAAATATTTTCCAGGACAATGAGCGACGTTGAAACGCTTTGTTCTCATTTCGAGAGCGTTCTTGCGGCTTTCGATCGGAACCACGAAGGGAAAAGGAGAGAATCACCGCGACCGGAAGTCGGGGACGATCCGCCTGCGCATCCGGCCACGCGTCGCCACAAGCCAATTAATTCATTACTTTTACCCTCTATTTTTCTCCCTTTTTTCCTCCCACCCCTTCTGCCTCGTGTGTTTATAAATTTCTGTCACCTCTTCGCCGCTTAAAAATATCGATCCGGGTCGTTTGTCGCGATACTCTGACGGCTAGGTGTCTATTCAAATTCTGTCCTTGCGTAAATGTGAGACGTGGCTTTTTTTTTCTTTTCTTCTAATTTACTTACTTTTTATCTGTTTCTTTTCTTCCAATTTTATTTAATTTTAATTTTATTTAATTTATTTACATCATTTTATTTAATCTGTTGCTCAATATTGTAAGTTTGTAGGCAAGCGTCACTCGTTTGTAAAAATATATAAAATATTAAAATGTATCAGTCGAATTTGAATAAATTATAGATATGATTAATAACGTTATTTAACTTCCTAACTGACGAATAATAATTATGTGAAGAGATAATGAGTAAATTCCACACATCCATTGTAAAATTGAGTTAAATTATGATGAAATTACAGTTGATTGTTTTCTTTTCTTTTTCTTTTAAGATTTCTTGCCCAAATTTGTTGATATCTTAACTTTCACTATTTGTTAATTTCAATTTCTTTTCAGATAGCGAAAAGCTAAGTGTCAATCATAGCAATCGTGTTTTTTTCTCTCTATACAATTTAAAAATGTCTTTATATTTATTTCACAAGTGTTCAAATACTTTATGTATGTAGATGATATAAATCATTTACATCTTCTCTAACTTTTTCCTCATCTTCGAATGGACTTTTATTTTAAAAACGTGCCTCGCATAATTGATCTTCGTGATTTTCGCACGTGAACGAAGATTAAAGTCAAAATTGAACCTAATTCTCTGTGAAGAAAGCGATTGGCCAATATCAAGCTCAGCGAGGCGCGTTAGCCAGGCAATTAGTCTTGCATTATTCACTGATCTGGAAATTCTTTTCAGAACACATCCTAACTCTGATAACAACATCTTTTAGATCGAAATTGAGATCTTTGTCACAAAATCGTTTCTCCAATACGCGTAGCTAAATATTCTCCAATGTAATTTGAGAATAATTAAAATAAATCGATCTATACAATCACTGGTCTGTGTCTAACAAGCAGAAATCTACAGTGGGTCAAAAAAGTGTTGGCAGACTTACGTCTCTTGGTGCAACACCTCTGTGAAAATCAACAATATAAAATTCACAAAATCCGTAAATAGTTCACTGCGTGCAAAATTAACGTGCACAGCAGCAATTTTCAATAACGAGTTATACAATATAATAATACAAGAAATATAAAAATTCGAGACTCAAGAGTGTCTAATCGGCATTTAATGGCGGAACGTTGTTAGAAAAGTGACAGAATATTCCTTTGAAATGTTATTGCGCCGAGATAAAATTCTTCAAACCATTAAAAATATTTTATATTCTGTTCAAAGACGTACACGGTAGAGAAAAATCTTTTCGATTCTCGAATTTTTATATCACTCTATCATTATTACTCTGCTATTAATAATTAATTGGAAATTTACTACCCTGTTAATTTTATACTAAACCATTTATAAAAACAATTCTTTTCTAACGTAAAAAGAAAACTAGCATGTACCAATGCTTTTTTCATTCACTCTGCATTAATTTTAACCACTTTCGCCTGGCAACTGATACGCGGACCATAACGAGTGACCGAACCGTACACGACAGTTCGTCGCTTTCTTTTCCTTTCGAACTCGTCGGCATGACAGTCACTGGCTAGAAATTATCACGAGGCGATAAACTTATATATACTTGTAAATATACTTGAAGACTGAGAAAATGTTGCAATTTCGAAAAAATTTACAAAAGAATTTCTCGACGTGGGTGGCAAGAGGCGAACGAGAATACCCGTATTATCTCAATTTTAGAGAAAGGGAAATTTCTGTCTCAACTCCGTCGTGAAAGTAGAAAACACACACTCGAACGCCAAGATGATACGGAAACTTTCAAATGACCGATTAATCCCGGGACGGTCTACAAATTCTGAGCAACGAGTACAACATCTCTGGCACAATGGCCGGCTGATTGGAAGTCACGTGCCGGTGGCAATGAATTCGAATATTGAGGTCACGTGTCGAGCCGCGTTTCCGTGAACGACGCAGCCGAAACGACACCCCTAAACGTCGAACCCCACGACGCGAACCCTCCGTAGCCAAACGTCATTCCGCGTCGCTTCCAGGAGGTGGGGCCCGTTTCCGCGATCAAAACCAAGATAGTTGCGTGCTCGATCTCATCCTTCCTCTTTATATGGGTATTTTCGAGAGAGAGAGAGAGAGATCAGGAAGTGGGATTTTATTTTGGATGGAACGGCTCTTGATCATTTAGCAGGTTAAACGCCGAGGCTTGTATTCTTGTTCTATGTATCATAAAATTTGAATTTCCAATATTCGAATGTCATCTCTTTCATTTTCACAATCATCGGTTTAACACTCGCAATATTTTTAGACGCGCGACTCACTCCCCCTATTTCTAATCTTTATCACTCAAATGAGGAATTTTGAACACCTGTTTGTGAAGATATTGAACTTGAATAACAAAGTCTTAATTTGTAGATAAACAAGTATGTATTTGTATGTATTAATATAAATTGATATAAGAGTTCTGTTTAAAATTAATAAAACAATTGAATTATATCAAAAATTTACAAAATGACGAAAAAAGTAATTGGAATAAATTTTATAATTGTTGATAAAAAAAAATTTGTCATGATGACATACCCATATATATATATATTTTTTTTTTCTACAATTTTATATATATATATATTTTTTTTTTCTATAATTATATATATATATAAGATATAAGAATTCTGTTTAAAATTAATGAAAAAATTGAATTGTATCAAAAATTTACAAAATGACAAAAAAAGTAATTGGAATAAATTTTATAATTGTTGATAAAAAAAAATTCGTCATGATGACATACCCATATATATATATATATATTTTTTCTATAATTTTATATATATATATATTTTCTATAATTATATATATATAATAAATTTCTATAATTATATATATATATATATAATTTCTAGATGAATAAATAAATACATAAAGTGATAAGATTTTCAGTGCCAAAGCTTTTTGTATTTATAAATATATTTCGTTGAATAAATAATTTATCTGCACAAATTAAGACTGCGTTATTTAAATTCAATGTGTTTGCAAACAATTGCGAAAATTATCTCTATTCAAATAAATAAGATCGTCTCCATCTTCCAGAACTGAGAGATGTGACATTTAAAATATGAATTTCTTGTTTGCAACATCTTTAAATACAATTTCAGTAGAATTGCGAGATTTGAACGTAATTTGAAGACAAATTTTATTAAATATTAACCTTTGTATCAGTTTACATATTTTTCTTGTCAAATGTATTTAAAATGCACAAGTTCATGGTGTGAAATTGTACGTCTATGGCAGAGAGCAAGTTGTAAGCAATTTCACAGAAATTTATTTATCGTATAACAAAAGAATTTTCAAATTTAATCTATAACTAATTAATTATTGACCACTGTGTCAATTTGACAAGGGACAAATTAAGTTTGACTAACTGATGAGGATTAAAGTGCACACATATTCCCTCCCGTTCAAACATGCTAATTATTATATTTGCTCCAAAGTTGGAGGAAAATCATGTTGTAATAGTTCATTTAATTTGACAACTCGTGTTGTAAGTGTACACACTGTGACAGTATTAACAATTTAAAATTCACAGTTTGCATGGAATGTTGAACTTTTATTAAACTTCTTAAACAGAAGTGTCAAGTACATAAAACTACCAACGACCAGAGTATAAAATTTGCATCAGAGAAATTAAAATTTGTAACACTATGAAAGACAGAAGTTTGTTGAAAAAGAATCATTTAGATATCTAGAAATACATGATTGCGAATTTATAAAATTCCTAGAGAAAATTACAAGCAGGTTATTGATCATTTTACCTTGTTTATTTAGTGATAAAGAAACAGTCAAGAATTACGAATGTACAAAAAGATAGAAGTACTGAATGTGTTAGATAAATAAACACAAACAGACATGTTTAAACTCATTGATATGATTGAAATACAATTACTATACGTATAATTGATTATAATTTACAATTATTATAAATATATTAATATATATTATTCTAATTGTAATATATTATAATTTTATTTATAATATATTGTTTTTATAATTGCAATATATTACAATTTTATTTATAATATATTAAATCTACATATTTTACGAAGAATTATTTAAATCTCTGAAAATGCTATTGCAAATCTATAAAATCCCCCTGCGAAACCACAGGATTGACCATTCTAATTTTCGTTCACTTTTCGACGTGAGGACGGTAATTTGTGAAATGTTCAATCTTTAATTTTAATCAACCTTCGAATCAAACATCTTACAAGAATCGAAAACCAAACTTTACACGGAATAATTCAGATATTCTGAATTTCTCACCGACTACGAACAAAATCTGAACGTACCATCTCTCCCCCATTTTTGCACCAAAGTCTCCTTCAGATTCTTCTCTCCTTTATCCTCTCGTTTACTGTCGTGACTACGACTATTCCCAGAGGAGAGAAGGTGGAGAGTTTCTCCGTTGCGTGTTCGCAGGGACTGGCTGCACGCTTCTCGCGGCGACACTGACAAATAACGCGTGGCTCGGCCACGTGGACGCCTAATTGACACCACCGCGGCGTCACGTGCCGCGATTCTCGACCGTTTCGCCAGCTATAATGCTCCGTAATAAGCGATCTCGCGGATACGCTTTTTTAATGGACCGTTTCATGAAAATTTCGACTCCCGACTGTGTTTGAAAAAAAAAAAAAAAAACTCTCACGGAGTTGCTTCGATGCATCGTGTTTCCATTCTCTTCATCTCCACTCCAATAAAACGGGTTTCTTTTTTTTTTAATTTTGTATCGACTATATTTTGTAACGTGTTTTCACAATTACTCATCAACTTGCCTTATTTTTCTCTTATTTTACTGAATATCTTGGCTTTTCTCATCGACGCCTTATTTTTGATAAAATTTCCAATTTCTATCTGAGATTTTTGCACATTCTGTTTCCACGACAGTGTTTCCGTAGCTTTAAACGATACGTAGAAAAATTGCAAGATGAACTCTTTTAGTACCTAAGACTCCGCCTTATTTTTCCCTTATTTTGATACTTTGAACGTTTGAATATTTCAGCTTTTCCCATAGACGTCTTATTTTTCATAAAATTTCCAATTTCTGTTGAGATTTTTGCACATTCTGTTTCCACGACAATGTTTTTATAGTTTTAAACGATACGTAGAAAAATTGCAAGATATTAAAAGAATCAACCATGCCTCCATTTGTACCACGAAATATAACGAATAGAATGAATTAATTAAGCGTCGACATATCTTTCATTTTCTTGAATTGATCCTCTTGCTCAGAGGAAGAGAATCGTGCAAAAAGTAGACGAGAAAGGAGATTCGTCCAATTTAGACAAATCTGGACAAATTTCGACAAAACGTGAGGAGACAACAATTGCTCGATCACGATACAAAATTGTTCGTTTAATTTTATCACTTTTTCAAAAGCTCTCTATTTTTTATAAATATTTTACAGTAATTGAAATGAGATGAATATCATTAATAATGGATTTTAAATGACACAAATAACTGGGTAACCTTGTAAAACATTTTAATGTTGCAAAATTAATAATATTATAAATATTGTTGTAACGTAATATTTTATATGAGAAATGAGATATTTTCTTCCACAGACAGAACGTGAAAGTTTCGCATGTAGCGAAATGCTCTAATAGTGAAATGGTAATTTGTTCAGAAAATATGGAGACTCGAATCAATAAAACCGAGAAACTCCAACATGTTTTATGTTATACGAATTTAATCGTGATTTCAAAGCTGCTGCTGCTCGTAACATTTGTGCAGTATAAGAAGAATATATTAGCCATGTTGCTAAAAGCAACCAAAGTGATCAAAATGACCAGAAAATCCATAACTTTTGTTAGAAACTTTTATAGACGTGAAACAGCGTGGTTTTAGAAATTTCAATGATTTTTCTCAAAATATATAAAATAAAAACTTGTATTGTAAATTTTTTTCTTTTTTTTGGTTTTATTTTAATCGTCGATAGTTTTAGTATTAAACAAAGTAATTTCTTGATGAATGATGAATCGCGTCGTGGTCGATCATCATATTGCGATGAGGAACCTTCTGAAAGTTTCTCTAGAAGATTGGTTTGCGTAAAAAGAAAAACAGCGGATTTTTTTTTTTAAATTACAAGAAGACCAGAACTTCTTCCTGGGACGGAAATGATAAATAATGTTGGAGAATATATTGTAGATGAACCTGTGCGACTATATTCAACGAAATGGCACCAACTTGAGGACATATCTTAATACCTTGGTCCAAATTTCTTTGAGAAAGTTCCAAAACTCGGATAATTCCAACATTCGAAAATTTTGGAAACACTTCGTAGATGAAAGATACGTTTCAGAGAAAGATCTTTGGCGATGATTCAACACTCTTGGACGCTTTTCCATTTTCTCGTTACTCGATGCGTTACGCTGATATTTAAGTGGATGTTGTAAAAGTCGAGTTCAGCAAGCGTAATAAAAATGTTCGTTTCTTCATCTGACTTTCGAGGAATTGCGAGAGATATCCGAGCAGAGAAAGGACTTGTTTGCAAAATTTTATAAAATGTGCTTTGTGCGATATATGCTATCTTTATTTTCCAAGGTCAGACGAGAAAGGAATATTTTTATCAAGCTTGCACTGTAATTCGTTCAATGAACTTAGTGACGAGCATGAGCAAATCTTAAGTCTTTCAGATTTCTGTGCAGAATCATATTTTTGAGAGTGTGAATTGAAAATTCACGAAAATTCATTCTCGAACCTAGATAGAAAATTGTTTCACCTATTAACTGTTAGAGGATGCACTGTACTTTGAATATTTTACATACTTTTATCATGTTATATGCATTCTGAGCAAATTTTTCAAATATGCATAAAAATCCGTAGTCTAGTAATTAATATAATAATATTATATTGTACTTAATAAAGCACTGTACTTTGAATATTTTACATACTTTTTTCATGTTATATCTATTCTGAGCAAATTTTTCAAAAATGCATAAAAATCCGTAGTCTAGTAATTAATATAATAATATTATATTGTACTTAATAAAGCACTGTACTTTGAATATTTTACATACTTTTTTCATGTTATATCTATTCTGAGCAAATTTTTCAAAAATGCATAAAAATCCGTAGTCTAGTAATTAATATAATAATATTATATTATACTTAATAAATAAATTAGACAGCTGACTCTGTATAGAAAATATTATAAAATATTTAATAAATACATGCGGATGTACGAGATAATAATCTATAATTTTATAAAATAGAATTGTATTTAATGAAACAAACAAATGGATATAATATACCTAAGTCGCAGAATAAATGTTGGAAGAAAAAGTCTAGTATGAAAGTTACTAATTTTCAACACATTTTTAGTATCATTTTTCAATCTAATTTTTAATATTTTTAATACATTTCAAAATTTTTAATATAAACAATGTTTTAATCTTTCTTTCGTTTGTCACTGGTATATCTCACAGATATCACGAAAATATTTAAACAATCAGAATATATTGATTACATCGATAAGCCTCGATATTCATTGGGGCCATATTAAATTATTCTGTATATATTACATTAAATTATTTTGTATGTTACATTACCTTGTACAATATAATAAAATATATAATACATTTACAATTTTTTCAGTTTGATTTCAAACTTTACCAACACAGTTGCAATAGTCATTTCTCATTACAGTATTAATGAAATTTCAAGATGTTTTTGTATAATGCATATAACGCATTCATAAAACATGAATAATATATTCGCATATTCGATAAACCTCAATTTTCATTTGGACCACGTTTAACAGTTACATTAAATGCTCAAGATGGGAAAAAAATTATGTACATCGAATCAAACTTACAGTAAACAATTCCTAAATTCTAGATTTAAGTTTTACATCAAATTTTACCAACACAGTTGTAATAATTGCTTTCCATTCGTGAGACACGAGTAATATATTCACGTATTAATAAACCTCAGTGGAACATCGAATGCTGAAGATACTAAATACAAGTTTACAATAAATATAATACAACAATATAATATTACTATTATAATATAACATAATATGTAGTACACATCATCTCTGCAATAAATATCCACTTCTGTATACATTTCTACATTGATTTCGAATTTTGTCAACTCGTGATTGCAATACAACAAACATAAAACAAATATATATACACATATATATACATATATATTAAAACAATTTTTTAATAAATATTTAGATATTGTAAATAAAGTGTATTCAATTCGTTAAATTTTTATATATAACTTGAAATTTTTATATGCGTATAGTCTAATATTTTATTTAAAATATATATAGCACAATATTATATTTATATACTATAATATATATATACATATATGTATAATACATCACAAAACTTCCGTGCAGCTTAGATTCCTCGTATTATCAGAATCTCGCCTGAAATCAGAGGAGAGCATAGTCAGCAACACCTTCGGTTTCTTGATTCGTTCCGTGCTCGAGACGATGAGGATGCGGACGAGGACGAAGTGTCCACCGTCGTCCATTAATCTATCCGGAGTAGCGTGGCAGTTTTTCTCCCTGGATCCTCGAACCGCGTTGCGTGATATCGCCCCCTTCCCCCCTTCTTCTGCATCACGTATACGAAGGATATCACTTAGCTGGCATCGCCCACCCTTAACAGCGCGTGACACGCGCGCGCAAAAAAAAAAAGAAAAAAAAAGAAAGGGAAAGAGAGAGAGAGAGGAGAGCTAGAGGGGTTGCCCCCCTCTCTTTCGCTTCACGGGGGTCGGCCAGCAATAAAAATATTGATGGTTCGGTTCCGGCCACGGACGGGACAATCGACTAATTATTCGGGGACCGCGCGACCCTCCGCCCGGATATTCCGATGTTCACGTGTTTTCCTGGCCGATCGTGTGCTATGCTGAGTCTAGATGTCACGGATAAGGAGGAGGGAGGGGGGGGGGGTTGGTTCGCAAGGAACGAAGGCGCCACTGTTCTTGCGACTCGCGGTTCAACGAAAAACCGCGAAGAAGCTTCTCTCTGAGTGAGGAGCATAGTCGAAGAAGAGAGTACGAAATTTTGCAATGTTTCAAACGAAAATGGACTGCAGCTCTTGAACTTTAGTCAGATTAGATTAAATTAGATTAGGGTGCAGAACAGTTTATGATCTTTTACTTACGTGATGCGTCAGTTTTGTATTTTGGAACGTAAAGTTGGCAAACTAAATTGCAATAAATTAAATCATATGTTACGTAATGTGTGACTATATGAATTATGTAAGTATTATAATATATAATGTAATATAATGTATGAATATAATATACAGTGGACATATAGTATAACGTAATTTATGTAATCTATATACATGAATGTACATATACTCTTCTAATTTATATGTTTTTTTTAATTTCATTTTTTATGACGTAATAAAATTTCAAGTTTCATTGAATGTTGAGGAACATTGACATAATAGGTTGTAGGTATTTAAATATTTTATACTAATATAATATAATACAAAATATTATATTTCATAGCGAAATACATACTTACATTAAACATTTTGTAGTTTCTGTATAAGCATATTTTCAGACTTGCCTAATATGTACATTATTGTTTTCACTACAATACTAATGAAGTTGTTCTACACAATACACAACACACAATTTATATAATATATTACATAATTATATATATATTTATATATTACTGTTATATATATATATATATTTCTATATAAGCATATTTTCAAACTTGCCTAATATATACATTATTGTTTTCACTACGATACTAATGAAGTTGTTCTACACAATACACAACACAATTTATATAATATGTTACATAATTATATATATATTTATATATTACTGTTTTATATATATATATATATATATATATATATTTCTATATAAGCATATTTTCAGACTTGCCTAATATATACATTATTGTTTTCACTACAATACTAATAAAGTTGTTGTACACAATACACAACACACAATTTATATAATATATTACATAATTATATATATATATTTATATATTGCTGTTTTATATATATATATATATATTTCTATATAAGCATATTTTCAGACTTGCCTAATATATACATTATTGTCTTCACTACAATACTAATGAAGTTGTTCTACACAATACACAACACAATTTATATAATATGTTACATAATTATATATATATTTATATATTACTGTTATATATATATATATATATATTTCTATATAAGCATATTTTCAGACTTGCCTAATATATACATTATTGTTTTCACTACAATACTAATGAAGTTGTTCTACACAATACACAACACACAATTTATATAATATATTACATAATTATATATATATATATATTTATATATTGCTGTTTTATATATATATAAACTGTGTATAGTGAAAATACGTGTCACGATTTTGTATTGAATATTTCGTAATTTTTCGACTTCATAATCGTTAAGTCTTCCCAATCGGTGTCTGCCAATGAAAATGTTTTATGCAACACATACATTACGCTTTAAATATCCCCGCAAATGTTTGATATCATGTTGTGAACGGCAGCGCGTCACGAACGATATTCATTCCTCGAATGCGAAGAAATTAATTATAAATGCCATTAATATCGTCGTTTATCCTTGATATGTAAATACGCGATGTTTGTTGTCAAGGTATAATTTATTTGAAATGCACCTTAAATTGATCACTTTAAATAAATACGCAGCGACGGATACGAAACTCGGCGACCAAATTTCGAGTGTGTTTCTATTTTCACACGTACACCTGCCCGTATCTCGCGTATCGTGATTTGTTTGAAAATTTCTGTAACAGTGAATTTAATAAATCGAATATATCATAGTTATAAACGCATCGGGATAAATAGTAATAGCTCGACGGTGTGTCGCGTGGCTTATCGTCTCGTTAGTGGCAAATATTTATTCGCGTGCAAATATTTATAAATTTCTGATTGAGTCAAGTGGCTGCAAGAATCTATTATACAAACGCACGTTTGTTTCGAGTTGCAAGTGGCACGCACTCTTGTGGAATTAATTACCACGAAAGGAGAATGTATGCGAGCATGATGTAGAATATTTCTGGTCAAAATTTGTCAAAAATTTTGTCCAAATTTGCGAACGCAACGTGGTGTCTGGGTGTCCGGGAAAGTCACTGGGAAAACGTAAAAAACTTTCGAATCGAAAACTATGAAATTCGCCGGACGTGTGTACATACAACAGGTAGCAAATCGAAATAACAGGAGTAAAAATGGAAAAACTAGGAAACCGGCAGGATTGCGAACTAAAAAGTGAAACCGCGTAGAACAAATCTCATCGTACACACTGTGAATTGTGTAAAACCGAGATTGCGCCGGTTAGTTAAAAATACTGTCGCACCTTTCTTTCGTTTTGCTACAATAGATAATTCACATACTTTTTTCTCTCTCTTTTTTTTTAGTGAAAATGTCAAACGTTAGACATCCTTTACTTTGTTAACAACGATCTGTCTTAACAATTTGGTTTATTAAAATTTGGTATTAAACAGATTGAATCGAGTGACTTATAGGACAAACTCTACGTACAATTCTAAAATTAGATATTTCCCAAAAAATATCAGAAGCAGAATGCGAGTACGTGAAAATACATGTTGATGAATAGAGAACAATGTGAGAATGACACATATGTAATAATATATATATATATATATAATAAAATGTATGTTTTTGTTCAGTTTGATATTATTATTAAAAACCAGTGATATTATTGTGGCGTCGCGTGATTTTCAGTAGCTAGTGAACAATATAAATAAATGTGAAATATATATATAATAAATGATTGTAATAAAATTTTATATAAATTTTGCACATTTTTCGTTGTTTATTTGGTCTTTATATATACCACTTATAAATTCTTTCTCACTTTTTCACGTGTTCGTAATTATTAACTTTTTCCTTCACTTCTCTCGGACGAAATAAATTTTATTCCACGTTTTAGAAACTTATATAAACAAACATATTGCAATTACGTTGTGATTATCATACGCTTCGAGAAAGTATGATTTCTCTGGTAAAAAGAAAAGAAAAAATCGTAAGTGTAGATAATTTAACGTAACGAAATTAATTATTTTTGTGAAATAAAGTTTCCGATTATTATTTGTATATTTCCAACTCACTTGAGTGACAAATATAGTTATTTGTTTCCAACGATACATACATAGTAAATATAATTAATAATTATTTTATATATTATATATCCGCTCAGTTACGTGTTCTTAATCACATGCCATCTCTAGAAAAATGAAAAAACGAAATTGCTTCTAAAAACAACGTTTTCCTTTATTATAAAATCGATACAAAGATATTAAAAATTAAACGCGAACGAAGAAACGAACGTCAGCCCGTTAGATTATACTTAAAGCGTGAAACAAATACATTTACAGAATTCTGATTTCTTGTCGGATTCTGCTCGAACGGGAGCGATTCTACCGGAAGGAGAAGCGCAGAGAGGAAGAAGGTAGATTAATGGAAAAGGCGATTTGTTCAACAAGCACTCGACCAACTCGTTCAATTGTAACTCGTTAGATGAGATCTTCTAGATAAAAATTTTTATTTTTACAAACAGACTGGACGATTAGAGAATATATTTTTGTCTGGTGTCGATATTTTGCTAATATTAATATCAATGCTACATAATATAAATTGATGTTAACATTAACATTTTTCTGATAACACTAATATTAACTGTCTAATGTTTGAAGCGAAATTATCACGTCAAGTATCGTGCGAGAACAGAGCTAACCAGTCAGTAGCTGCCGAGTAAAACTGAATTATTCACGTCGTTGTATTCTAACAACATCTGAACGTACTTACGTGTACTTACTTCCCCTTTAACCCCATAAATAAATGAAACTAACAAAAACAGCTGTTTCTTTCTTGCTCGTTCTTTCTTCCTTTGTTTCCTTTTTTCCTTTTGTTTCATCGACGTAAAATCATACTCACGACAGGCACGAAGACGTACGAAGTACATTTGCGCGCATGAATTAACCAACGATGCCGAGTGGCAATACGATTGGTAGGTAATAACGAGGTTATCGGTGTAATTTCACCGATTAAGGAGGAGGGGAACGTGCTACGGGACACTGTTACTCAACGGTATAATTGAAAACGCATTACCCACAGCGGATTTTCCAGTGAATTTTTCACGAGGACACTTAGCGGGACACTGTCTCACGCTTGTCACCTTTAAAAGACTCGGCCGGAACAACACGATCCGACATTATACAGCATGATGCCTGCGTTATTACTGCGCCCTTTGTGCATACACTCCCCCGCGTGGTGTACGGCAATTGCTTTTCCCACCGGTCGCCTCTCCGCCCCTCGCTTCAAATCGAAACCATCGAAAATCGGCCGGCTTCGTTGCGGTCATCTGTTATCCACCGGGAGATTGCTGATTCGCCGTCGTCTCGGAAGCGAGGGAACTTGTCAAACTTGAAAATTTTCGACTTCCTTTTTTGTTTCTTTCAAACTTTGCTGCTGACCAGAGGAGAGGATTAAAGAAGAATTTTTTTGGCGAACGAGGATAAGAGTTACTCCATTAGGCTGAAAATGGTCTTGTCAATGGTCTTGTTTGTGGAATAAAATTTTTTGCTCAAATACCACGTTGTTGCCGCGTCGAGAATTTCCTAAATTAGCGACAATCTTCTCAGTTTCAAGTGTACTTGAATGTAACTGGGAAACGAAGCAAATGATAAATTTTATTGCATCTTGATAGTTTCTATCCAGTGATGTCGTACCGACGGGTTCGATAGAAAGCGACAGCGACGAATTATCGTGCACGGTTCGGTCGCTCGTTATGGTCCGCGAACCAGTTGCCAGCGCAAGGGGTTAAATATTGATTGAATTGTTCTTAGAATCATTTCTTTTCTCGTGTTATTTTCACAACGAAAACAACGAATTAGCTTTGGTAACTGGTTATTCCATAGTAACGAGTAATAATAGAAATTTCAATAAAAAATTTGCTACAATAATTCGTTATTTAATAATAGTAATGGCTCCGTGAAACTCGCTATGGTAATATAAAACAATTTATTGTTTGTACGATAACGAATGGATAATAATAATCCAATAAAATTCATTATAACAGTATAATAAATATAAAAATATAAAATAAATAATAATAGTAATAATAACAATAAATATATAATAATAATGACAATAATAATAAATATATAATAATAATAATAACAATAGTAGTAAAAATAACAATAGTAATAATAAAATTCATAGTGAATAACAATAATTTCACAAAATTCGCTGAAATTATACAAAAAAGACTCGTCACTTTGCAACGATAAATGTTAATAATAATTCCGTGCAATTCACTAGAATAACACGAATTCTATAAGAATTCTATAAGAATTAATTCCTCGATACGTTGTAATAATATACTAGTGTAATAATCTCATTATTGACGGAACAGGATTAATTCTCGTGAAATTCTCGGGAAATTTTTCGTCTGATTGGCTTGGAGAGGAGGTTCCTGGAAGATGGGAACGGCCGTTGTTAAAACATCGGACCGGCAACGGGGTTAAGAGCAGGTGATGACGCGGTGGGATGAATGGTGGCGCGCGAGTGAGTGACTCAACAGCTTCCGGCCGCGTTGGCCGATTCGACGTGAACGTCTAATGGAGCAGATGATGCACACCGTCGTGGCCCAGGCGTAGAAGACTACCGCGTGTTTGTTAAGAGATTCGCCACGGCGCGGCCCTCCCGTGGCGAAACGCTAAGTGCATCCCTCTATTATGCAAGAACTGTTCCTCTTCGGCGAGGGACCTGCGCCATGGGAAGCGGGGACGATCGCGGGCCCTCCTAATGAAATCGTGATGCGCGCCAGTCCGCCAAATTGATTTATGCCCTGCTCGATGAATTTCGGTGTCGCGGCGATACGCACGACACGCTGTGAAATTCGCATTTGCGAAAGTGGAGGCTTCCTTTCCCGTGGCCACGGCACTTTGGAGGACGTCACTGGTGAACGAAGGACTGTGTGAAATAACGTGTAACGCTTCGAATAATTGGGAGAGTTTGAGTAATCGGTCGAATGAAGTTTTTGTTTCGTCTGCTTATTCTATTAGAATATTTTTGCATTTATTTCTATTTATTTCTATTTATATCTGTTAGAATGTTTTGTATATATTTTTGTATTTATTTCATTTTATATTGTATAATATTTAATAATTATAACTATATATAATATATATAAAATAATATAAAATAACAGAATAATATAATATATATATTATATATATAATATTTATATTATATATTATATAATTATAATTATATATAATATATATAAAAATAGTAGAATAATATAATATATATAATATTTATATTATATATTACATATAATTATAATTATATGTAACATATATAAAAGTAATAGAATAATATAATATTTAGATTATATATTATATATAATTATAAATATATATAATATATATAAAAATAATAGAATAATATAATATATGTATTATATATATATGATATTTATGATTATTTTATATTTATTTTATTAGATTATTTTTGTTATTATACAATTATTCTATTAGATCATTTTTGTCATATTTATGTATTATCCACTTTAAAACTATAGATTTCTGATGATACACAAGTGTCATCATTGATTCAGTACTAGTTAGTGTTCTCCCGCAATGTTTGAAAGGACAGTCGCGTGTAAGAAATATTATTCGTTAAAAGTTTTGTAAATAATTTTATTAACACTGTAACAATCGAACCCGTCAGTACGACTGATTTTCATACCGTTTTTCACAGCATAAAAGAGACATAGGTATTTTTGTCAGAATTAATATTAGTCTCTACTTGGAAATCTATTTTCAATATTTTAATTATCGTTTAAGTTATGACGATAAGTTTAATACAGTTGTTCTAGTGTCAATATTATTTATCTAGTATCATCTAGTATTTTCATTTATTTAATTATTTTAATATTTTTGGGCAACCAAAATCGAGTATATATGTGAGTGTTAGTTCTATTAATAATTCTAACTCTATATTCTAATATTCCACTGTATCATATAATTGTATCCAATATTATAATAGTATGTTACTTAATATTAAAACGTAACGTTTTGAACACGATTGATGATTGATCCTGTTCATGTGGTAACAGAATAAAAATAATGAGAAAGAGAGAAAAATCGCTCGCTATTACTAGATAACACATACATTTTATAATGTCACAATAGATAAATTATTTCCATTTCAAATAAACAGTTTTCAATTTCCGCAGAGAAGATATTGAAATACAACAATGAAGATAATATGAACGTATGAAACGAAGAAACAGTGAATATGCATATAAAATAAGAAACTGACTGAAAACTGGCTGAAACAAGACGTAGGAAACAGAGAGATGGGATAGATACTAAGAATCGAAGGAAGCGAGGTGATGCGATTTGTATGAAGATAAATTTAGAAACTTGAAATATCCAACAGGGTACCGAAAAAGAGACGTCAGTATCGAAGACATAATAAGAAAAGAACGGAATAAAAAGATTGAAGAACCGGCTCGAAAAACTGAAACGGAAAATAGGAAGAAAAATAACAAGGTCAAAGAGAGTTTGAAAGAGTACAAAAATGTGAATTAAATAGAACAACAGGACAGTAGGAGAAGGTAAACTTGGGAACGAAAGAGAAAGAATGAAAGACAGAAGTTCATTTATATAAACTTGTCACGAGACAAATAATTTATACAGGGTGTTTCATTCATACCATCAGTGTCGGCGTATTCTACAATCTTGATAATAAATTTTATCTTAACAATAAAATAATAAAATTTGTGTATTTATTATTAGCTGTCATTATATATGTAGTATGTTATAATACTACGTATGTATGACTAACTGGTATCGATATCGAAGTATTTAGTTAGCGAGTAAATTTATGATTTTAATAATTTTTTTTTTTTTTGTTTAATGAAGCATTTACTATACGTTTATATAACATTTTCTTCTTACTTTCAATTACAGAACATGCTCACACCGTTTGGCGAAGTAAAAATGAAACATACTTGAAAATTCGAGTTCGTGTATTAGGATTCTTCTTTTCGCTTTTGATATTTCGTTCGTGTACGTGATATAAATAGCAGTTCAGGTTCGAGTAAATGAACTCAACCAATTTAGTTTAAAAGAAAAAAAAAAAATTGCTCGCCGATTCGAAAAAAATTCTTTCAGAGATGTTAGAACCTCTTTCAGTTTCATCAAAGGTACAATGTTGCGTCGTTCCAGGAAATGTTTTCCCAATTATAATAATTTATTTTCTGAAAACTATACTCCTTCCTTCGCGCCGTGGTGTTTCTAAAAATCTGCCCCGTTTTGCCAGAGTATACTTGCGCCGAGTGACATCATTGACGCGCGTAGGAATAGACAGGCCTTTAGTGGCAGCTTGAAGAAGAAGAAGAAGAAGAAGAGGAGGGTAATCCCGCGTATCGAACAGTTGCATCTGCCACGTCACTGGGTTAGGCCAGGCTCCTTTTCTCGCCATTCATTTGCCACGTTTCTCGACACGGCTCGTCTCTTAACTGCTTCGACCATCTTCCTCTTCCTCCGACTCTTCCTTCGCTGGTCGTTCCTTAATCTACCTGGCCATCTACATCCGCGTTATCTTGCATCGCGGCTCGATGGCTACTAATTCGAGGATTTAGTGAAAGTAAGACCTTAAACGTACCACGTTCACCCGAGGGATCACCGCTTTTCTTGGCGGGAGAGCAGGGAGATGCCTTCTGAGAAGGCGCTACGTTCCCTCGAAACGAAACTGCATGCGATGACTGTACAGGGTGATTCTTGAAACGTCAATATTTCAGACAAATCTGTACACTGAAACAAGTGGAAAACGTCAGACGAACGTATCGTACTCTTGCTAGAGCTGGTAACCCTTACTCATAAATAAATAAAAACACCAAAATTGCAAATTTAAAATATTTGGCCCAGAATTGCAATATTTTCTCAGTTTTTAAGTGGATTGAAACATAATCCAGGCAAAACAAATGATAAATTTATTATTTCTGAATAATAATTCTATTCAGTGATAGACCGATGAATTGAAAAAGAACTAGAGTTAGTAACCTTTACTCGTAATTGTTGCAAAGTTAAAAATACCAAATAAATAAAAATACCAAAATTGCAAATTTAGATCAGTTCCTTGTTTCGAAAATATTTGGCCCCAAAGTTGCAATATTTTCTCAGTTTTAAGTATATTGAAACATAACCCAGGCAAAACAAATAACAAATTTATTATTTCTGGATAATTTCTATCCAGTGACAGACCGATGAATTAAAAAAGAACTAGAGTCAGCAACCTACAGTCGTAGTCGCATTGTTACAAAGTTGAAAATACCAAAATTGCAAATTCAAAATATTTGGCCCGAAATTGCAATATTTTCTCAGTTTTAAATGTACCCAGACAAAACAAATAATACATTTCTTACTTCTTAGTAATTTCTCTTCGGTGATGTGCCGAATGAACTCAAAAAGAAGGCGAATTATTGTGTCACGGCTTGGTCACTCGTTATGGTCCGTGGACCAGTTACTGGCGCAAGAGTTAATGGATACGTTGCGTTAGAGAGGTTGTATTTATCGTTAGTCGCGACTATTCTAACACGTATCGTATGTCGTAATGTTATTTTATATTATTTTTTAGCTGAGACTGTAGTCTGTCCAAGACGAGACGAGTAGATCTAAACAAATACACGTGACCGAGACGTGTCTATTGATAGTGTCTAGATTCACTGTTTTCAGAGCGCTGTCGTTGGAAAATTATCTAGCTAGAGAGACCATAGAATAATGGTACCAGTTTTCGTCCCTGATCGGCCAATAACTGCTACCGCCGCATAAATCGAGCATATGAACGAACGTTTTGTTGATGTCTACCATCTCGTCTCGTTGAACAGACTGTAGAATTATTATGCATTACCCGACCAGTTGGATACCCGGGCATTCGACATAATTTTATCCGATGTTATTACGTAATTTACGTAATTTACGTTTCTCTGGCAAATAATGAAACAACGCGACGATAAATTATTATTTACGTGTACAGGCGCCGGTAAGTGCAACATTTCCAATGATGTTTCCAGCTGTTGAAAATACAAGTGCACGTTGAGAACTGGCTGACGTAGTTGGATACATCGTCGGTTCAAGGACGAGCCTGCTGTAGGTTTGTTAATATTTTTGTACAAAGACATTTGACAAAGAAAATGGTTCTACTTCTACATGTTTCGTTAAATCAGTAAAAGTGCATCGCGTTATTGAGTAATACATATAATATAATATTATTTATAAGATCCTTGACTAATTACGAAAAATGACCTTTTCTGCTTCATTTATTTTAATAATTTTAATTATCACGAAAGTAAATGATGTAAATATATATTATTTTTGTTGAATTAAATATTTCGAAATTGAATGTTTGTCGTTTTTATTAATATCTAGTTTTTTTTAAAAATAAATTTAATTTATATTATAATTATAGTTAATTAAATATTATTATTCAATTAATTTTATTATATAAAAAAATTTATGGGATAAACTATAAACTTATTTATATTATATAGTACATATTTTCTTTAAATTATGATTTTAATTAATAATAAAAAAAATTTTATAATTTATCATTTTATATAAAGATTATTTAATTTTATTATTTTGTATATATAATTATCGAAAAAAATTTTTTTAATCCTTTAAAATAAGATATAATGGTTTAAATTAGTAATAATTTTATGTGGTCATCCTAATTTGGCAGGTGAAAAGAAACTATGTTGTTCTTCTTGACTCGCGTCACACTGTGTTACGTTCTATGAATACCTTCGTATTGTAAATTTTATTTTGACTATTACTGTGAACAAATAACACATCGATAATGTGAGAAGCATACTTTGAATTGCGCTGTTTCTTTGTGTGTTTCCTCTATATTAGAATGTTCTACGGATAACACAATCAATAATAAAACAATTGATTTTAGAGCAATATACTGAACAGATAGATCAAAGTTGTAAGTTCAAAAACGAATGCATTCGTTTAGCATCAAACTTCTAAGCGTTCTATTTAAACTTCTGATACTCGAATTAAAATTTACATCGAACGTTTGACAATTTCAAGCATTGGCAATTAAAACCCAAGAGTTAAAACTTAGATTAGACGTAGTTCCAAGCATTCAAAAGGTAAACAACAAAATAATTTCCAATTTCTGGTCGAAAGCAATATTTCCCTTTCGATATTTCAAGACACACTTTTTCCTATTGTGTCACTTTCTTCGCAAGAATGCGACGTATTGATCGTCTGAATCTATTAAAACGCCGAAAACAATTGAATAAATAATATGTTTTCTAAGTATGTACTTTACATACCTTTGGCTTTTGGAGTTATAGATAATTAAAGAAAATATGTCCGATGTGTCCGTTTCGTACAATTATACCGTATGCCTTGAATATCTTTGAATAGGCTCAAATTCCTCTCAAATCCTTTCTCGCGCATTATTGATCTCAGTTGAATGCATAATAGACTTTAAATTGCATCAGAAATAAACATTTTGAAAGTTTAATATTGCTCGTATGCGTTAGATGAGGCCAAGAACATTTTCTTCATTATACGTATAATTATGGTTATAGAGGAATGCAGGTTCGTATGACGATTTTTTATTTATTCTCGTGACCTGGGAAATCAGGATGATCGCTTCATATTTTTGTTACAAGTTTTCAATGAAGCATTTATAGGCTTTTTGCTACATAGTCTTATTTTTATTAGTTAGTTTTACTAATGTTAATCTTATTTTTACATAGTCTAAATGATGTTATTTTTATTTATAAAAACATAGTGACAAGTTTTGGACACTGGAGTATTAAATTTTGAAACACTCTGTACGATATAATAAACGCAATATTATTTATCATTTTCTATAAGACACAGTGACAAATTTTGGATACTGTGTACTAAATTTTGAAACCTAACCCAATACGATATAATAAACACTTGAAGTAATAAACATAATACAAAATAATATAAATGTATAATATCGATATTAAATAAATATCTAATATATTAATATATTAGTATATATTATATATATTAGTGTATATTAGTGTATAATATATATTAGTATATTAGTATATATAGTGTATATTATATATATTAGTATATTAGTATATATTGATATATTAGTATATTAGTATATATTATATATATCAGTATATTAGTATATTAGTATATATTATATATATTAGTATATATAATATATATAATTATCAGAGAAATTTGTCAAATTGACACGAGAGACGAATAATAATTACTATCAACTGGCACTAAATTCAGTTTCAAAATCGTGGGACTAAAAACATTTTTTGGGCCAGCTCTGTTGTTCGAGAATGTCCGTCGCATTTTAATACCACTTCGGCACGTCCCACAAGAAGATCTCCCCGGTAAAAGTAACTAGTCTGGTTCGATTATTGTCCAACCGAATTCGATTAAGACCCTACAAACACGTCCCCCTCGTACCAGATAATAAATTCGATTTCGCCGTCTCGCAAAAGCGCAACCATCCCCGACGTAAAATCGTCACGTCGACTGTACGACGCCACTGACGAATCGGCGCTTTCTCCTCGAAAGGACGAGAAACTCATGGCTGAAACGCTTGTCAATGTCGTGCTGGTCAACGACACGAAATAAAAAAACATTATTTCACTTTGCGTATCGAAGCAACGAAGTGATCCAGAGACAAATGGTTTCTCACGTTTCAGAAGAAATTGATCCACGATTGTTTAACTTTTATTTAACATTTTTCAAATATTTCATTCGGATGATGTTCAAATGGGATTCATTATACGAACGAGATAAATATACAATTAGCATTCGAAGCATAAAATTTCCATTAGAAACATTAAAGTGGAACGATCTATTATTTGCGCATTTAAATCTCCAGAAATACACATAAAAATGTTTTATATCCATGACAATTATAAATTGATCATTTTTACCAATTTTTGGTAGTTCTAGCTCTAGCAACATTTTTCGAATGAGCACAAAGTGAAATGGTATGCAGATTCCCCGACGAATATATTCGTCGTAGGTTGTCCGATGTATCGTCGTCGATTGGTAATTGAATCGATGTCCCTTTTGATTATTATTCTTGGATCTACATGACTAATGCAATAATCGGCGTGTATACAGGCCATATGTGCCCGATGCAGCCCCCTGTACACGCGTGTATCCCGTAAATTCACTTACTGAACGCGTGTGATGGGAAAACAGTCTTACATAGCCGAATTTAGGGAAGGCCCAAGATTGATTTTAGCGTATACAGCGCAAGCGAATAATCAATTTTTCTAATTGAAAATCCTTTGGCAAAATCATTGGTCAAATCGATCGAACGAGTCTTCTTAAATTCACTAAGAATCAAGCTATGGTTTATCGCAACGTCGCACATTCTACAATTATGCAATTTGTAAAAGTTCAAATAGCTGTAGAATTCAGATGGGAAAGATATTTAATTGTGAAAAAAAAAATGTTGAAAGTACTCTCCGTAGTTGCAGTTAAAAAAAAAAAAGACAATACAGAATTCGATGATGCAAATCGATTGAAACAAATTACAAATAAAATGTTGCGTTAACGCGTCATTTGTTGGCCTCTAACTCTTTAGAGCATAGTGCACATTTTGGAAAATCGAAATAACTGGAAATTGCGTCGCATTGAATTTTTCGAGTGTATGAATAGTAGGAAACGTTACTATTTATCTTGCTTTCTTTGCACAGCAGTAAAAATTTTCGTAGAGTAAATTTATAACATGTATAAATACTGAAAATTATCCGAAAGACTAATTGAAATTACTGTAGATGCTCTCTATAGATGATGTTTATCACATTATTAAGTAGCCGTCTGCAGTTGATGATGATATACGAATAATTAAAAATTCAAAAAATTCCGTAATTGAACAATAGCAAATATACATATTTAAAAGATACAAAATAAAAATATTAAATAACGATAAATAAGAATTAACAACGACCTCACTGACACTTGACAGTATTAATAATAAAGAATTTCAACGTCGATTGATTGAGACGAAATAAAAATGTCAAGTATAAAATAAATAAGACTGGAAATAGCTGTCTATACCTATTATGCCACTTATATAACTTTTGTCACAAATTTTATACAGATGAAACGTAAAGTGTATTTTTTAGAGACGAAGAAATAAAAGCTCTTTCTACTTCGATGGTAATTTCATGCCAGCTGTTAAAAATATTGTTATCTCTCGTGTTTTCTAATTTTATTTTCCAATATATCTCAAGTAATTACATTTCGTACTAATCTCCCTACGATATTTATAAATTGTATGTATCTTTGGAATGCATCTGACTTTCGACTACTTAATTTTCCTTCCCTTTTCAATCACTGAAAATATGAAAATATGAAAAATTCACGAAAAAAGAAAAAAAGAAAAAGAAGAAGAGAGTGGAGAAACACGCGTGATTACGAGAATGGCCCGGCAAATCCGTATCAGGCTAGAAGGAAGGGGCGGAGCTGCGATTTTGATTAAATCAGCATTAAGGGCAGTTGCGCCGCGTCGCACCCTCGGCGCCGCGTCGCGACAATCACACCAAATGTCGAATCGAACGTTGGCCACCCTATGATGCTCGTTGACGAAACGAGTTCGGCGAGTTAGAGAGGAGGGGGGTTGCAGCCCGGACAGAGAGAGGTTTAATCACGATACTGTAGGAGTGGCCGGGGTCTCGCAGCGAAACGCTACCCCCGCGAACGCTGAAGCAGGTGCTTCACGACGCACCCTCCGCCCTCGATTTCCATCTGGAACATGTTGCACTTTGCGCTCGATTGCCGCGCGAGCCTGTTCCACGATGGGAACTCGAACGACTCGCCATCTCGGACTTGAACACACCTCGCGAGGAATGTCCTTTTGCACGGCGCGACCACAGGGATATGGTTTCTCTTCCTTTCTGCGCGCGACGACAATGTTGTTCGAAAAATTTCACGCTTGAATTGCTTTTAAATCGCCTTTGCCCTCGACTAAACTTTCTCTGCTGGCAATTTATTTACGAAGCGTCACTTCGTCACATTGGGAACGTTGAAATGACATTGATAGTACGACGCGAAATTTTATCGATTCTATAATCTTTCTAATATGCGATATATCGTTTGAATCTCTAGCCACGCGCGTCGAGAATTTTTTTAAATGTAATATAACAATAATAATTTATTATATATAATTATTATAATTATTATAGTAATAATTTAATAAGGTTAGTAATATATTTATTTAAGTTTATGTAAATATTTAACCCAGGCAAAGCAAACAATAAATTTCCATCCGGCGAGTATATAGATTCAAAATGAAAGCGACGAATTGTATATACGGCTTGGGTCACTCGTTATGGTCCAGCGCATGTGATTGAAGCAATCGTCAGCATGCATTGCGCGGGTTTGCCAGAACAAGTATAATATACAAGAGTTAATGTCACGTGGTTTCAATCTCTGGAAAAATAATATTTCAAACTTTCGCAGGAAGCGACAAGAGGTCTGGTTTATGCGAATACATATCCCGAATTGTATGAACTGACTCAGGGCTGTCTTCAGAAATTTCTCCTTTCGATATTCTTTTGTTCCTCTCGTTCGTCGTTGTTACAGCTTTCGCGCCAAGTGTCTGTTCAAACGTCACGCAACAAATGTACGATTATCAGCAAATTATAAAAAGCCCGAGCTGTTGGCTAGATCAGAAGAGACAGTCGAGTTGCAAAGGGTTAAACGTTGAATTAATCCAACGCCTCGTTGCCTCGATACGATATTTCTGTTACGCGAGAAAATGTTAAAAATACAGAGCCTCGCATCTCTTCCAACGTGCTGCAGAGTAACACAACGTTTTAAAAATTAGAGAAACGTATTAAAGAGACGAATAATGTGAAACACGTGAGAATCTTACCGCGACACTTTTTTGATATAAAAACATGACAATTTGGCAAACTCAACACGCGTTGCTTTTTTCCCCCCTGCCTCCCCAGTCGAATGATACTCTCGAATCCATTAATGTAACGTTTATTTTTTTACGGTAACTTCGCGATAATATACGTGCCATAAAATGTTCGGACAAAAGCAGTGTTCTGCGTTCGTTTTATATTATTCGTTATTTTTTTTTCCTTTCTCTGTTTTTTTTTTTTTTTTTTTATTGCGAATGAAAACACTTTATTTGACGTAAAATGTTGTTTCGTCCGGCCGGGAAATTCGTCTAAAATGTCGCATCACGATTTCCCCCGTGAAATGTGACAAAAAGAAGAAATAAATAAATAATAACGCGTCTTTTAATGTAATTCGTAAACAGGGGATTGCATTTTACGAGGAAATTTTAATTGAAAGCAATATTGTAATCTCGCGAAAGGAAAATCGTTAAAAGCAGCCTGCATTTGTATGGCATTCTAATTACTGTAACTCTATGGAGAGTGTTCTGTAAAAAGAAAAAGTCTCGGGGCAATGTAATACTCGTTAAAAACAAGAGGAGATGTCTCGATAAGTATGGGGATCCAGGAACCATCAATTTCAGAGTTGTGACACGTGTACATTTATATATAGCGTATGTTCAATGCGAAATGATTCACGGAAAAATAGGGGGAATATGCGAAGTTTCAGCATTTCTCAAAAAACGAAAATTTATTTCTCGATATATAACGTCGCCACTTTGTATATTCTCACACATCGAAATAAATATTCGTGTAAAACTTGGTAAATTTTAATTGCTTCAATTTGCTGAAATTTTAATTGAAAAATTTATTAAAATTAACATCCCGTTTCTACACATGGAAGACGGACGCACATTTTCTCGTAAATTTCAATATTTGAACACGAACGAATTAGTTTGATTGAAGCTGAGGAATAACCAGAAACAAAACAGACTATCACTCGCAGTAGAAAGTTTTCAATCAACCACAAGTACTTGAATCTGTTTGAAAACATTGGAGAATCAAATTGAAATCACTGATCCTAGCTTTCCGTACATGTTAAACAAATATGACAATATTTCATACTTAAAAGTATTGATCAAATGGTTTTAAATACTTTCGAATACCTGCGTTTGACCAGAAACCTATTATCCACCTATGGTGACATTATGATATACAAACTATAAATTATAAAACATACATGTGATACATAAACTATAAAACAACAATAACGTTAATAGATACGTTAATAAGTAGAACTTTATTTATGTGAACTTTGAAAGACAAATAACTTAAATTAGAAGTTTCGATAGAAAGATTCTTCTCTTTACTAGCGATTTTTTGTTCGCATGATACGCGTTTAGGTTAACCAGCGGGAATTCATTTAAATCGATGATTAAAATTGTAAAATGGGGTCTATATTCATTTTTACAGAGTTGATACAATTAAGTTTCCATTTCTCTGGATTGGTTTCAAATACAGGTGGAATAGAATCTATTATCGTTATTTTGTTGCAGGTTTAAAGTAAATTAATTTCGGTTTTTAAATCCAATGGTTTATTGAGACATTTTTGCTTTCTACTGTTATAAACATCCATGTATAATTCGGTTCTGTGTTGTTCCACGCATTTCGAGGCGATATTCACGAGTCGTATTTTTGGTCTAAATATCTAGCACTGCAAATATTCATTTTAAAAAGACAGCCGTAATCTATAATGGAGTCATAAAATAATTAATTTACCACTCGAACTTTTATACGTATAAATCTGAAAAATCTTAACAGACTTTCATGCCATGTGTGTCGTATTTTATCGATCGATTAACGTTAATATATAAAGAGATATTATAACTATGAAACTGTGATACAGCCTTTTTTCTTCTTTTGGCAACGAGTACAATTTATGACATGGATTTTAACAAATGGCGTAAGCTTTGCGTGTAAACTAGATATTGGATATATGGCCGGAAAATAATGTTGGAGTCTTATTTATCTTACTTATTTTTGATATAGAACATTTTACTCGAAAAATGTATCGACCCTTTTGATTTACAACCATTTCCGGATTTTGGCATGTCTCCTGAATTTATTATAATTTATTGTTATTATTCAGGTCCCCATATTGTAAATTTTTATTATTAAACAAATTGTTCCTATATAATGTGACATAACATACATGTAACATCTATTAGTTATAAAAAGTTCTCTCGTTAAAGAAATTTTAATTTGAATATTTCTTTCGCACTGTGTTATCGTTAGTTGTCCATTTTTTTTTTCTTTTGTTTAATCTCCGACCACGGTTTGTTTAAAAAATGACTCGAAATCTAAATCAAAGTAACATAAATTAAGCTTGTAATTAAAAATGTAACATAAAATCATTTCGATGCTAATTGTCGAGTGAAAATTAATTCTTAAATGATATAGTTGAATTAAACTAATCTCTAGCGCGAATAATGTAAAGTAAAAAGTAAAATCAAATACAAATGATTCTTGTAATATAATTTAATATATATAACATTTTTCTTGTAAAATATATGATAGACAATGTTTTTGATACTTTTGATGAACAAAATATATCGTCAGAATCGTTTCATAGCCAACACATTGTCTTCTAATCACTATTACATCGTACTACAATTATCATCTCTTTTCGAAGATACGTATAAGTGTTTATTGTTTTGGAACACAATTATAACAAACCTATAATAAATTATTAGTTATAGTTAGACAAAACTAGAGAGAATAAGATCATATGATGAAATTAACTTATATGTACCGTGAGAGTTTACGCGAATCTTACACACAATTGAGCAATAAATAGAAATTTAGTCTATGTATCGTTAATAAAAGAATCTGCAAATTTGACTATATATTTTTCCATTGTAGATTATTAATTTGTCATCATTGTGCCAATTTGACACCAAAGAACAAATGAGAAACAGATAAGGGTTGATACATCTACTAAGGATGTTTGAGAAAATTGGTATCAAACTTTGGAAGCGTGTAAAACTGTTGTTGCTAAGATTTTACCTTCACAGCTATGTTATATGTCTCTTTAATACATTTAATTTCTTTCCACTTGTTCTAAATTACTTTTCCAAAACCGTTCAGTTTCTCAGTGGCCGTGAACCTATCCGCTGGAAAACAGAAATTTGCTGGCCACTGTGCGCTAAAGAGCAAAAACTGACAAAAGAAGACGGACGAGGAAAGCTAAACCGATAAACCACGGGAGACCGGAGCAGTTTCTCAGGTGTCGAAAGTGTGTACATATCTGGCGCAAGTAGACCAAGCCAACCCCCTATATGGTAGCGACACGGGGGCTTTCCCTTCTTGGCGATGCTCTCTCCCTAGTCGTAGCAGGAGCTGGTCGGTCGAGTTGTCGCCTTAATGCGAGGCCGTTTCTCTCTCTCTCTCTTTCTCTCGGTGTGCGTCGATGCGTATATATACGCGGCATAGCCAGCCGGAAGACGCGTGCGCTCGGAAACGCGCAGCGTTCCACCCCTGGCTCCCTGCTAAAAGCATATCTGTGTCGTCTTGCGAGTACATAGGAGAGGATACAAGCTGTCCGGGGGAGGGGCTCTCCGCCGGTATATAAAACATTTACTAGTTTAGCAACAAAAGGGTATCGAAAGCGAACGCGTTAAAGAAGATGTATGAGTGCAGGCGCGGGAGGGCTTAAATAGAGAAAAGGGAAAGCCGAAGGTTGCGCGCCGCCGACGCCGAAGTGAATATTCAGAGAATCTGGAATACAGCCTGAGCTGGTAGGTATGTAGGTATTTCTTAGGGCCGACGACTCGAGATAGGCTAATCGACGATGGTCCTCGCTTGGGTGTGCGGTTTTGCTTCTTGTTGAAATAAGCAAGGAGGTACTCGAACTCGTGTCTTTAGTTTGTACTAAGTGATATTAAACGAAGTAACTTTAATCGTAACGCGTAATATTAGTTGTAATTAGCAGTACGACGAGAGGTATAAAAAGAATGTAGTTTGAATATAATTGAATATAAAAAGAATATAATTCAAATATAATTGAATATAAAAAGAATATAGCTTGAATATAATTGAATATAAAAAGAATATAGTCTGAATATAATTGAATATAAAAAGAATATAGCTTGAATATAATTGAATATAGAAAGAATGTAGCTTGAATATAGAAAGAATATAGTTTGAATACAATTGAATATAAAAAGAATATAGTCTGAATATAATTGAATATAAAAAGAATATAGCTTGAATATAATTGAATATAGGAAGAATGTAGCTTGAATACAATTGAATATAAAAAGAATATAGTTTGAATACAATTGAATATAAAAAGAATATAATTGAATACAAAAAGAATATAGTTTGAATATAATTGAATATAAAAAGTATATAATTTGAATATAATTGAATATAATTGAATATAAAAAGAATATAATTTGAATATAATTAAACATAAATAGAATATAGTTTGAATATAATTGAATATAAAAGGAATATAATTGAATATAAAAAGAATATAGTCTGAATATAATTGAATATAAAAAGAATATAGCTTGAATATAATTGAATATAGAAAGAATGTAGCTTGAATATAGAAAGAATATAGTTTGAATACAATTGAATATAAAAAGAATATAGTCTGAATATAATTGAATATAAAAAGAATATAGCTTGAATATAATTGAATATAGGAAGAATGTAGCTTGAATATAATTGAATATAGAAAGAATATAGTTTGAATACAATTCAATATAAAAAGAATATAATTGAATACAAAAAGAATATAGTTTGAATATAATTGAATATAAAAAGTATATAATTTGAATATAATTAAATATAATTGAATATAAAAAGAATATAATTTGAATATAATTAAACATAAATAGAATATAGTTTGAATATAATTGAATATAAAAGGAATATAATTGAATATAAAAAGAATATAGTCTGAATATAATTGAATATAAAAAGAATATAGCTTGAATATAATTGAATATAGAAAGAATGTAGCTTGAATATAGAAAGAATATAGTTTGAATACAATTGAATATAAAAAGAATATAGTCTGAATATAATTGAATATAAAAAGAATATAGCTTGAATATAATTGAATATAGGAAGAATGTAGCTTGAATACAATTGAATATAAAAAGAATATAGTTTGAGTACAATTGAATATAAAAAGAATATAATTGAATACAAAAAGAATATAGTTTGAATATAATTGAATATAAAAAGTATATAATTTGAATATAATTGAATATAATTGAATATAAGAAGAATATAATTTGAATATAATTAAACATAAATAGAATATAGTTTGAATATAATTGAATATAAAAGGAATATAATTGAATATAAAAAAAATATAACTTTTATTTCTAAAAGATAGTTATTTTTGTTTTGATGAACGAGTATTTTTGCTTTTTTATGAAAAAGATATAGGATTTTCTTGATTTTATATACATATAATATAGATTTTGTTCTTAAAAAAAAGTACATGACTATTTTTGGGAAATAAATTCATATTACTCTTTCCTAGTATAAAATCTTTCTTGACTGTCGAATACTATTTAATTCAATTTAAATGTGACTAGATTATTATTATGTTTCGTGATCCCTTTGCAACTACATGACGAAATGCTAAATGACGAAAATTCAAAAAAAATCCCAAGACTTCGTCGTCTATAATCGTAATTTTTCAAAAGATCGTGCAGCAAGTTTCAATCTTCAAAGCCACAAGCGGACGCAGTCGCGAAAAAATTTTCAGGATTTTCAAAGTCGTTTTGCTTCTTCTCTTTCCTTCAAAGAGAACAACATTCCTCCACTCTCTCAAAATATCTTTGAAAAAAAAAAAAAACTCCAATTTAACAGAGACTGTCCGCTTCAAAATAAAATTAAGCAGAACATTCTTCCTTTTCAACGAAACAGTTTTTAATTATTGTTAAATTTTTCTTCGTCGTTGGTCGTCGTTTTTTCACTTCTCGAGATACACAAGCGTTGGTCCATCAGTGGAACATCTTGGCGTCACGCACGCGGCGCGGATCCAGGCGAATCAATCAACGAAGAGGAGTCCCGCACGAGCGGAAGTCAAACAAAATCCGGTGGCGAGGAGAGAGGAGGTCGCGGCGAAACGAGTCTTCTCCAGCGCCGCGGCCACGACCACTATCATATTATAAATATTGACCGCGGTTCTATCCCACCGAGAGAGCGTACGCCCCGCGATCCAGCATCCGCCCTTGGATCTCGGTCATAAATATTGATCAGGAATAACGTGCGCTCTCTCCTTACGCGTACATCCCGCGCTCGGTCAATGACGTCCCACGGGGGAAACGCGGGCGACGTGTGTTTGCCGTCGATGATTGCGGTTAATTACAACACTGGCCGTCTGTTTGTATGTCAACCGCGCGCGTGCAGATCTAACGATCCCCCGTGGGAGGGGGTAGGTTCCACGGGACCGCGAGGAACCGCTTCTTCGCTCAGCTGTCCAAAGTTCCACCAACCACGAAGTCAGTCACTCTCCAGTCTATCGTTGTCACTCGTTTTTACTTTTACGGCTCGATTGGAAACAAAATAATCCAGAGATTTGATTTGAATGTCGTAATGGGATGTCGTTGTTGCCCGCATTAGCCTAGAAGTCGATTTGTATCATCATGTTGTTTTAGAGAAGGTGTTTGAGTTTCTATTTAAATTAACTTTCGACGTCTCGGTGAAGAAATTGAAATAATATTGATGCATACGTGTCACGATAATTATACTTCAACGCCACTTTATAGATTGGTTTATATTTACTTGTGTTGTATTCTGTTGTATATATATATATAGACCAACGTATTATTTTATTTTTCAATGCGATCTATTTTTGTCTACATATTAAATATTTGGCATACATTCTAGACGGATATTATTATAAATAATTTTATTTTGATATTATATTATTATAATGAAATTATTATTATTTTTAATATTGTTATTAATAACATATAAAGACGATAATTATTTTATACAAGGAGTCGGTTGCTATTGATTCTAACTGGAAAAATATACTGGAATGACGTGCTATGCACGTTAAAAATTTCTTTTGTTCAAAAATTGCAATATTTCCTCAGTTTACTTGAGTAATAATATAATAACAATAATTTATATATAATATATTATAATATAATAGTAATAATTTAACAAAGTGCAATATATTTATTTAAGTACAAGTATATAAATATTTCTAAGTATATTTAAGTATAATCCAGGCTTCTCAATTTCCATCCAGTTGACATCACACCGACGAAGTTCAAGAAAGAAACGCGAACGAATTGTCGTATACGGGGTCTCGTTACGGTCCGCAACCAGCGCAACGTCGTTAATATACGAACGTTCCGTCTAATTTTCCGACAAGTATGTCACAGTGTTCGTTCCATCCGCAATCACCCAATTTCATCCATCGGGACAACATAATTTTCATCGAACCTAACCCTCCAGCGGAACGAATTATTCTCTCTCGGCTGTTTCTACCTGGAGGGGAGAAAAAAGAAAAAAAGAAATGGCCACAACGAAGAACAACAACGATGGCACGACGGGAGGAAAAAAACGGAACCGGGACGATCGAGCGTCGAAAATCGCAGATGCGCCAATCCATTCATAGCTACATACGTGTTATTTTATTTCATAGGCTCGCGCCCCCCTCCCCACCCCCCTCTAGCCGTCCATGACGTCTATTCGCCGATCTGGCGCAAAGCACGACGAAAAAAGAGATAGAGAGAAGAAGAAAGCCGAGAGAAAGAGATTCACGCCCATTATTGCGAGACACGCGGGAGAAGAAAAGAGAGAGAGAGAGAGAGAAGGATGCGTAGAAAGCGCAATGTGGACACAGTCAAGGTCCACTGACCAGCTGATTGATTATCTCGATGGGGGTTGCTATTTAGGGGGTATCATCGTGAGTGGGATGACAGACGCGCTCTACTGGAGACACCAGCCATGAGAGGATGAATTCGACGTGGGATTTCCCCGTCGTGGACACCTGTCGACCAATTTCCAATCGGCTGCAAACCCCGTTCTTACTTTGTGATTCGTGCACGTTAATTCAGCGCGCGCTGATTCTACGGTGTGTGTGTACTTGAAAACTCGCGTTTTAAATAACATCTTTGGATGTTGTTGAATTCGAGGAGCCGTGGATAACGTGTCGCGAGTAAATTGGAAAGCTTTCTTTCATTGGAAAGTGTTTTAAGGGAAGGATTGAACATACAGAGGGAGGGTGTAACTTTTTATTTTTTAATTTTGACGCAGAAAAATTTTAGCAAACGCGTCTTTGCTCCAGAGATGCGTATACGGTCGTCTGTGATTTAAAATTAAACTTGCGGGTGAATTGGCCAATTAATTTTTACTAAAATGATTCTATTGATTTAATAATTTATGCGTTTTCTCGGCTTCATGAGTATCTTTGTAAAGAAATAATTCTACAGTTTAAAGTTAAACCAGCTTGGGAGTAAATTGATCGTTTAATTTTTTTTTTTTTTTTACTAATGGATAAAATGATATTAATTTAATTATTAGCGTTTTTAGGCTTTATATATTTTTATTGGCGCTATATCAGCTTATATTCCTTTCATTTCAATTGTGCACGCGATGTCTTTTTATTGCTAAAAAACAGTAATAAATAAATAAAAGTTCCAATGAAACAATGAAATCGTAAAATTATTCCATACAGAGTTTCTGCAATGATAGTTCTACGTAAATAATATTTAAGTTGGTGGAGATTACAAAAGACAGAGGAGATATAAATTTTTAAAGATGTTCATTATGAAATGAGGTATGTATCAACCAATCAGTTTCTCAAACTATTTCACTCACTGTTTCAAGATACTTCTGAATTAAAACATAAAATTGAAACAATTAACTGGCGCGATATTGTTAGTTTTGTTTTCATACTGCAAATTTAATAAACAGAAAATTTTCCCGCGTATGGGTGTCCAGTTTCATAGCATGATTTCGTGCCATTATCTTGTGTTACTGTATCTTCAAACAGATGGTAGAATTAAGTGCATAATTGTGGCGTATATAATTATAAGCACACCGCGCATTTTTATGCATTTTTATGCATTTCTACGAATACAGAACGTGAACAGAAATTTTGTTCCACCTTGCATATTTTATATATTTTCGCACGTTACACGCATCGTGCGTATTTTTGCACCTTTAAACATGCCACGAACAAATAAAACTCTCTCTCTTAATCCGAGACAATGCACTGTCAAATACACTGAAAACGAGCGTTGCTTGCAACTCTGGCGACGTATGTATATTTTGTCATCAAAATTGTTGAAAATACAGAGCCTCGTCGCAGAATAGCGTAACATTTTACAAGAAAAATGTATGAAATTGACACAAAAGACAAACAATGTGAAACGTCGGTAACGCTACATAAAAATGTTAACAACAATTTGTTAAATTCGTGCATAATGCGACGTCTATTTCTTTTTTTAACGATAATTTCCAAGTCCTATCCGTATAAAGATGTTAGAACGAGAGACGCTCGAAAACAGATCGCCCGATTATCGATTAAGCGATTGCTCGAGGAAGAGAGGAAGTGGACCTCTTCGACGTTTAAATCAGGTCACCGGATATGTACTCGAAGGAGTCTCTATAATGGAGATGGAACGGCGAGGGTGAAGGGCGCGGCGAACGCTTCTCCGTTAGAAATTAACGCAAGGGTGACAGGCGGGCGCTGGCTCACCCATTGTCCTCCGACCTACCCCCTTCGAATGGGACGTCTGGTGAAAAAAATTCAGATGTGAAATTTTCATTTCCGCTCCGGATCACCGGCTCGGAAGAAATACTTCCTGCCTGGGGAAACTGACTTCTTCTCGAAAGCCGAGAAACTTGCCGATTGAGACCGTTCCATTGTTGCTTGGCTGCTTCTCTTTCGGGCTGCACCTGATTTCTCTGAGACCACGGTGATTCACGAGAATAAGAATACGGTGATATCCTCTTTTGGTTTTCAAGAAATAATTTATGTCAATTGTTTCTGAGGATTTCGTCGAGTTTTGTTAAAATTGTAGAAATTCAGTGGGAGATATAACGACGGAGAGATGTTGAATTAATTAACACCGACGTGCAATCAGAACGAAAGTATAATAGAATTTGATTTAATGGAAGAATTTATGCACGTTAATGAAATTTTAAAATTTCATTTGGCATCGAGAGTGAGACACGGCTGTCGCGGTACCTAATTGATTAAATGTATGTCAAAGATTTTAGAAGAAAATTAGTATAAAGCACAAACAGTGAAATATTCCAGAATTATATGTTTTGTTAGATGATTAAGTACTTTTGTGATATCGGCAAAATGTATATTATAAGTCAAATGTCTCGTATTATTTCTGTACATTTCAGTGTTAATGAAATTTTTAAATGTTTCGTACAATATACGTAATACATTCGTAAGAGTATTCTATATTTTTGACAATGTGAATTTATATTATATGATCTGAATCTTCGATATTTCAAAAATAGTGAATAGGTAAAATTTTCTATTTAAAACAGAATGAATTTTTGTATCTTTAATTGTACTCATTCATAAATTGCTTCAATTCACGATTATACTCAGAAATTTTAAAACGTTTTATATAATATACGTAATATACTCGTAAAAGTATTCTATATGTTTGACAATGTGAATTTATAACATATGATTTGAACCTTTGATATTCCAAACGTCAATAGGTAAAATTTTCTGTTTAAAACAGAATGAATTTTTGTATCTTTAATTGTACTCATTCATAAATTGCTTTAATTCACGATTATACTCAGAAATTTTAAAACGTTTTATATAATATACGTAATATATTCGTAAAAGTATTCTATATGTTTGACAATGTGAATTTACATGATCTGAATCTTCGATATTCCAAACGTCAGTAAGTAAAATTTTCCATTTAAAGTGGAATAAATTTTTGTTCAGAACTTTTAGAATCGATTTCTGCAATCGTATTCATAAAAATACAAAACTCTCCTCGTCGCGAAAAGTCGCCAATTTACAAGCGTAAAATATCGCGAAATGGCGAAATGACACCCTCGTCTTTGAGGATGAAATTAAATTCGTAATAAAGGAAACCACCGAGCCGGAAGAATAGCTCTTGTCCCACGAATCGTTGATGATCGAGTGAACGTCAGAGAGTGAAAAAATTCAGATCCGCGAACCTGTACGCTGTCGTCCTGGTCCACTGACTCGGAAGAAATACTTCCTGAACAGGACGAGGACCGAATGGAAGGGTGAACGCGCCCTCTTGTTTCTTTTTTAGCTTACCACGGTGTTCATAATGGAAACATCGCATGCGCGAATCGTTCATCGGTGATTAAAAAACGAAGAAAAAAAAAAAAGTTCGTTAATCTTCCGCGTCTCGATACTGGGTGCTATTCATACGTCGAATGAAACGTAAATACGAGGGGAAACAGATATCATTTTATTCGCGCAATATGGATGAAATACGTTATTTTAGAAATGAAGACTCTTCTGGTTGTTCGAATTTTGATTTTGCATCAGGATCTTATAGGTACATTTTATGAGAAAAAATTGAGACACAGTCGAAGAGTATAAGAGGAAAATTTCGTTTCCTGGCCCGCGTTTGTTGCTAAATAATTCAATTTTTTTAACTACAATTTACAATCGAAACGTTACCAGTGAATTCCTATCAAAAACCAGGTAAATTCATTATTTTCTAACGCTCCTGCTTATCACTCATTGTTGAATCTTTGCCTATACAGTCACAACAACTTGTCACAATTACGATTGATAATAATAAAATCAGTCAAGTTCATATCCGATGTTTAATAAAATTGTAGCACGATTGCTGTTATTGATTAGAATTAATAATAATACAAGCAATATCATTATATGATGAGCAACGTTGTTAATTATGATTGATAACAATAAAATTAGTTCATCAACAACATTGCTCGTCGTATGATAATATTGTTTGTACTATTGTCAATTATAGCAATCATACCACAATTTTATTAAACATCTGCCAATTATAACCTCTTAATTTAATCTCTCGAGTGAAGAGATTCGACTTTACTCCAAGTAAATGGCAAAATTTGCGAATGTTCCCCCGCCAATGGGGAACAGAAATTCTAGCAGACGAATGCTACTAAAATTCCTCGAGGGATATCCGTCTCGCGTAACGCGTCGCGACGAGAAACTGACAATTTTCAGTTGGGAGAGGAGCGTGGGAGCTGGGAAAGAAAAGGGTGGTGGCCGTCGATTCCACTTTTTCTCCTTCCTCTCGCCGCCGCCCGAAATCGGATCGGTTTTGCTAACTGCGGAGGATGCTCTTTCCTCGGTACGAGCCGGATACGGTGGAAAGTCTAGGCAGAGAAGTACGAGATCGAAGAGGAAACCCAATCGTTGTTTACCCAGTGCGTCGTTCCCTGCGTAAGCAAAGCACCCATCCATCCATCCATCCATCCATCCGTCGGACCGGGCAA
Organism: Tetragonisca angustula; assembly: GCA_036937485.2. NCBI lineage: Eukaryota > Metazoa > Arthropoda > Insecta > Hymenoptera > Apidae > Tetragonisca > Tetragonisca angustula. The sequence goes on along the minus strand of JAWNGG020000037.1, from coordinate 334,569 downwards.
ACACACCACCCACCGACCCCGTTACAACAAGCGCCGTAAAATCCTTCCTTCAGTCCCCAAAGCGTTTCTCCTCTTTTGTATTTTCGTCCACGAAACAAAGCTACTTTTATTTTTGTTGTTTTGAAGCTGTCACGCTTGAGGTTATCTCGCGACTGCGCGTGCTTGAGATGTGAAATTGCACGACAGTTGTTGGTAAAGTCTTCGCTGTCCTGCGAGTAAACCCCCTTTTGGAGAATTTTTGGAATTGTTCCAACAATTTTGGGGCACCAAACTTTTCTGCAATGTTTTCTCATGTGAGCGCTGCTAAATTATTTTAACAACAACGTACATGTTTATGAATAGTAAACATGTAAGAATAACACTGTAACACATAATACATATAATGCTATTACAGTGTGATAATGTAGGAATTACAGGACATTAGAGAAAGAGTAATAATAATATAATAATAATGTTTTGCATTGCAGTATACAAAGTTAAGATGGAGATAAAACACAAATTATCCACAATTATCTCAATCCTTTATGTAACACTATATCTACAAACTCAGATAACACTCAAAATGGCTTTGCTAAGCATATGTTCAACGTTATTCCTGCAAGAAGGCGTTTTATGATCAACTGTTTCAGTTACCACAGCCAATATCTTCTCTGCATTCTTCTTTTACACAGATTTGATCTCACCTCTTGTTAAACTACTTAGTGCATGTGTGGAATACTTTGACCAACGAAATCATAAAAATTCCAAAAATTTAATGATTGTCTACTTAATCAACTTAATGTCTCGGTTGCAAGAGCTGCGCCAGTGAAAATGACCTGACAACAGTTCTCACTAGTACTACACAGCTGAATATGGCAATTGCACTGTGCACTGTACCAGAAATTATGGAACGATTGGTTCCACGATTTTTCGAATCTCCAGGTTCCCCAAGTTCGACCAAGATGACCGACCGTCCCCTCCATTACAAAATATGTATTCCTCGTCATCCAACCATCGTCCGGCTTCCTCCAGCAATCTCTTATCCCAACGTAGACTCGTGAAATCACCCAAGCTTCCCGCTGCGAAACGGCAAAATTAGAGAGAGCGAGAGAGAGAGAAAGAGAGAGTCGTCCGTTATCTGCCCCTTCCACGCTGTTTGTCCCATTGAGCAACGTGTTCCACGGAGCTCCGAATGAAAAGAGGAGAGAAAGAAATCGTGGAACAGAGAAGAAAAGGCGAAAAAAAAGAAGGGGGGGAGGAAGTAGATAGAGAGGGAGAGAGGATCCCGCTGACAGGGGCGCGACTCCTGATTGCTGTCGCATTGTGCATCGCCTTGTCCCGCAACGAGGACGACGCATTGTCGCGCACCAGCGTTGAATACGTCTGGCAAGACTCCCGATGACGTGGGAGGAACCGAAACACAGTGAGAGGAACGAGCCGGGTGCAGGGGCCAGAAATTAAACCCCTGAGACAATGGGTCAAGCGTCCATAGAAACGGAAACGCCAAACACGCCCTCTGGCTTTATTTCTTTCGCGGCACGTGGAACAGAGAGAACGAGGCGAATCAATCGATCCTTCCTCTTTCACGTTCGCCGCGCGAACGCTTTGCGAAACGTTCAAAGCGAAAAGCTCGAGTAAATTACTCGCGTATCTGAAAGCTGATTTCTCTCTTTCTTCTTTTTTTTTCTTTTTTTTATCTCTGGTCCCTGCACATTTTCGTGTCGAAAGTCTACTATCGAAGCATCGGGCGTGTAATTTCGAATGGGTAGCCGTACGGATGGTCGAGACGAAATCTGATGATTTTCAAATTTCAGCTTCGGAAGAGATTCGTCAGCGGAGGAGAGAACGTGTTTAGGATGTTTTAATCTTCTGCGTTGGGACGACGTGCTACGCGCGTTGAGAATTTTTTGTCCCAAAATTGCAACATTTTCTCAGTTTATTCAAGTGTAATATAATAATAATTTGTATATATATAAATTGTTATATATAACTATTATAATATAATATATTAATATAATATTAGTAATAAACTAGTGTAATATAATATAATAGTATATGTATATAAATTGTTATATATAACTATTATAATATAATATATTAATATAATATTAGTAATAAAATAGTATATATATATAAATTATTATTATTATCGCAATAATTATTATAATATTATTATACTTTATAAAATTATTACTATTATAATAATACTATAATAATTATAATATTAACATAATAATAATAATTTAATAAAGTATAATATATTTATTTAAGTATAAATATATAAATATTTCCAAGTATATTTAAGCATAACCCAGGCGAAACAAATAGTAATAAATTTATCGCTTCTATCCAGTGATATACCGACGAAGTTCAAAGAGAAAGCGACGAATTATTATACACAGTTTGGTCACTCGTTATGGTCCGCAATCGGTTGCCAGCGCGAGTGGTTGAAACGTAAAACTAAAATGAGTTTCCTCTGACCGGTGTCGCTGAGCATTAAGGAATCACAGCAACTTCGAATCAAATTACATTACCTTGAAATTTTATATCAACTTGCGATCACTTATGAAAAAGATGAAATTAAATCTGGCATAATCTATCGATACCGTTATTATATAATTCAATGGTTTAATTATTAACGCACCAGAGAATCGTACGGATAGTCAGAGACGCTTGAGATAATTAATTCTCTCATCAGAGATGCGAATCACGACATAGTTCAATGTTAAACTTCCCGGCTTTCTGTAATTTCACCATTAAGCACTCGAACGTTTGAACCTCTGAAATGACGCTGGAACGCAAAATTGCAATATTTTCTCAGTGTCAAGTATATTCAAGTAAAACAAATGATAAATAAATTCATTACTTCTCAATAATTTCTATCCAGTGATGTCGTAAACGGCGAGTTCGAACAGAAAGCGACGAATTATTGTATACGGTTTGGTCGCTCGTTACGGTCCGCAATCGGTCGTCCAGCGCGAATGGGTTGTCGCGTAACAATTCGATTCGACGTTGCATCTTGTACACTTTTTCGCGCGAATTGAATCAACTCTCTTCTCCAGAGTGGAGTTAAAATTTTACCGCAGAACGTCGTTTTAGACGGCATCGATCCCGGTGAACCGCTTGAACGACAAAGTGGTCATCCCTGATAACCGGGTGCAACGAAGCGGGACCGTCTTTAAGGAAACCGTGACCAGCCTCTTCGGCAATCGAATTACCGACAGGGTCGGTCAGCCCCGCCGCGGTAAACTTGTAAAACAATAAAAGCTTCCGGCGGCCCAGCGAACCGGTACATCGAGTTAGCCAACTCCAACTTTTCACCGGAAACCGCCGCAAACTCGAACCGTGTAGCGACCCAGGACGTCCAAGCCCCGGATGGCTTTTTCCTGCCTCTTGTCGTCGAAAGTCAGGCAGCTAAAAGTCAGCGGAGTGATTGTCGCGATTGTCTCAACCAGGCGTTGAAATCCAACTGAGCGTTTCATGCTTGAAAGTTGCACCGCGGACACCGCGCGCAAATGAAACCGATAAGGCAAACCGAAATAGTTGGTATGCTGAGCTTTGAGAATACTTGAACTTGCGATCGATCGCTTTTGCGTCTTATTTACTATTTCTTATCGTCTGATAAGTAAAAATTGGATGTTAGTTGAACTTCTCTGATCCGGAGAAACAGTTCTACTGTGTACGAAACCGGAGAAGTGTGTTTTATCAGAACCATTGCGATTAATTCGAGTTAATTTAAACGAAGAGTTTTCTGGATTGATATTTTTGTGTATATGTATATAATTTAAATTTGCATGGAATTTTATTCAATTTATAGTTTTACACTTCTACGATTTAAATTGGTAATGTCAAAGAATGAATGTTTCTCGTTTATTAATTATTATTTTATATATTATATATTATATTTTATATATTATTATATATAAAGTTATATTTTATTATTATATTTTATATATTATTATATATAAAATTATATTTTATTATTATCTTCTAATAATTATTTAATTAAATATTCAATTTTTATAGTGGTAAATGATAATTTCCACTAAAAAAGAAATATTACGTTCTGCTAATTTAAAATAAAAGTTCAATTTTAAAATTAATACATTGAAATTCACTTGAAAGAAACTGTATATGACAAATTGTATAAAATTGTAACTTCCTGGAATTTATTTTGAAACAGAATGTTTATTTAGCCGCCCAGTAATTGCGTAATAATTTTGTTGTTAGGACAAAAATCGATATTGAATTAAATTTCTTAAATTGCAGATTTCCTCCACATATTTGATTTCTTTTTGGAGAGAAAGTTACTAATATTCAAGCGTTATGAATAATATGAATGAAATTAATTATTTTCCAAAGACCTAACTCTACCATATCATTATAATTTAATTGAATTTCACAACAAGTACACTTAACTTGTGCATGGCTGCGTTATGTCATCTTTCTAGATATCTTTCTTTTATTTACAAAAAGCGCAAAATATATGAAAGATCGTAAAATGATATCGAACATTATCGTAATATCCAATTTTTGTCACATAGACTAAAAAAAAAAAAAAAAAAATACTCAACAGATTAAACGACAAGAATGATAAATAAATCCTTCTGTTTCCCTCATTTTCCATGAAACTTCGATCGTTCAACAAATTATCGTACACGATGTACAAAACTTTAGCCAACTTCCCTGCAAACTGCGTCCACATCATTAACCATCATTATAACGATGTTCATTAAAACCATCGATCCTCGTTAATCCATCACTAGTCAGTAGCCCAATATATCTCGTGAATGAATATCTTTGAATTTCCATTATTTTCAGCACACTCTATTTAATATTCCTTCATCCTAAAACACGTGTCCCCATAAGTCGCAGACTCGGTTAATAATCATGCGACAGGCCAAACTATCGATTGTCGATAAAAAATTATATCCTATATCAATTTCTATTGGGATCGTTATATAAAGATCAAACCCAGTTTTCGTTTCTTTCATCAGATGTTAGTATTAATTTTATATGGGGAAATAGGTATCGCAATTCCGTGTCCACTTACTTAGGATTTTATTCGGTTGTTTTTGACGTTTTGATGGATTGTTCGGACGATTTATTCGAGGAAGAGGAGTATACTGAAACTTCTAATAAAGACACAAGTAATTATTAAATGAATTATTTGTAAAGCATGCTCTGCGAACTAGAATAAATAAGAGTCATCTCAATCTGACAAACGTTCTTCTCTTTTCGAGCAGACATCTACGTAACTTTTCGAGTTGAATTAACACGCATATACGGATAAAAATGGAATAATATAGAATAATAGAATATATAATAGATATATAGAATAATAGAATAAATAATAATAAATATAATAATAATAATAATAATAGAATAATAATATGTAATAAATATATAGAATAATAAGAAAGAATAGACTATATATCATATATAATAATAGAATAATAGAATATGTAACAGATATATAGAATAATAGAAAGAATAGATTATAGACTATATAATATATCATATATAATAGGATATGTAATAGATATATAGAATGATAGAGTATGTAATAAATATATAAAATAATAAAATATATAACAGATATATAGAATAATAGAATATATAATAGATATATAGAATAATAGAATATGTAATAAATATATAGAATAATAGAAAGAATAGATTATAGACTATGTAATATATAATATAGAATAATAGAATATGTAATAGATATATAGAATGATAGAGTATGTAATAAATATATAAAATAATAGAATATATAATAGATATATAATAGAATAATAGAAATATAATATAATAATACAGAATATTATTTAGTTTAATATTAAAATAAATTAATAATGAATATAGAATATTCAACTTTATTAATTATGTAATATGAAATAATAGAAATTGAATATAATAATATAGAATATTATTTAATTTAATGCTATAAAGTAAATCAATAACAAGTATAAAATATCAACTTTGTTAATTATATAATATAGAATAATAGAAATATAATAATATAAAATTTTTTAAAAGAGACGCGTCAAATTGCCACAGGTAAAGGGTTGAACGAAGCTGACAAAGAAAGAAATTGGCCAAAATTGGAATGTCGTCAAAAATGACTGGCTGACTACCCCCTCGTTTCAAGGAAAAACAGCGTCGAGAACGCGGTCTCGCCGCGCCGTGCGTTTCAGATCAGAATAAAACGGGAGGAAATAATGAAAATAACGGCGCGTCGCCGGACACCGGCGGAAAAGGAATAAAGCCGCGCGAGGGACAGAGGCGCTGGAAAGTAGCGGAAAGAAGAGGGAGGTAGGGAGGGTGGAAGGGTGGTGGTGGGCGTTCTCACGATTATACCGAGCAACCCTTTGCTGCGTGAACACGCCGCGCTGGTCGTCGCGAGGCGAGGGCATGCGTGCAGGCCTGCTATATCCATTACGCTTATTACAACCCCGACCGCCGCCACTATCCTTTAACCATCCGCTCCCTCGTACCACCGCCCACCCTTTTACGTGGATGAACATCGATCGACACCCGACCTGGAACAGTCCCCGGCCGCCAGGTAACCAAATTGCCCCCATTCTACGGCATTCTCTCTCTTTAGGAACGAGCCTGTCCAGTCGCTTCTTCTTCGTCCTCGATTTTTCTTTCCACCCTCCCTCGTCATTACGACCCGCTACGCCAACACTCCCTCCTTGCCACCCTCGCTCGTTACTCCTTCTTCGGACGTACAGTCCGTTCGAACAACGCGAAACGATTACGCGAAATGCTGTTCACCGGTCGCGATCGATTCTGCCCTGGATTGATAATTGCTTTCTTTTTTGGTTTTTTTTTTTTCTTTTTGCTACTGTCTTTCTTTCTTGTATTTTTATGGATGGAGCATCGAATAATTGATGGTTTTAGTAAAATGGAAAAGTTATAATTTTTGACAATATAAATATAATTTTAAGTGTACTTGATACACTTAATTGTGTCATAGTTTTTGACAATATAAATATAATTTTAAATGTAGTTGATACACTTAATTGTGTCATAGTTTTTGACAATATGAATATAATTTTAAGTGTACTTGATACACTTAATTGTGTCATAGTTTTTGACAATATGAATATAATTTTAAATGTACTTGATACACTTAATTGTGTCATAGTTTTTGACAATATGAATATAATTTTAAGTGTACTTGATACACTTAATTGTGTCATAGTTTTTGACAATATGAATATAATTTTAAGTGTACTTGATACACTTAATTGTGTCATAGTTTTTGACAATATAAATATAATTTTAAATGTAGTTGATACACTTAATTGTATCATAATTTTTGACAATATAAATATAATTTTAAATGTAGTTGATACACTTAATTGTGTCACAATTTTTGACAATATGAATATAATTTTAAATGTACTTGATACACTTAATTGTGTCATAGTTTTTGACAATATGAATATAATTTTAAATGTACTCGATACACTTAATTGTGTCACAATTTTTGACAATATGAATATAATTTTAAATGTAGTTGATACACTTAATTGTGTCATAATTTTTGACAATATAAATATAATTTTAAATGTAGTTGATACACTTAATTGTATCATAATTTTTGACAATATAAATATAATTTTAAATGTAGTTGATACACTTAATTGTGTCACAATTTTTGACAATATGAATATAATTTTAAATGTAGTTGATACACTTAATTGTATCATAATTTTTGACAATATAAACATAATTTTAAATGTATTCGATACATTTGAATGTATCATGATTTTTAAGACCCACTGTGAGGGAAGTGGACAATGAGAAAAATTCATATGAATTTGACTCTGTTTCGAAATTATGATCATTTTCTGTATTTTTGGAAACTGAGTATTCAACATATATTAGATATCAGTGTTGAAGCACATTATGCAATAAAACTAACAGATTCGGTGTACATTTGAAATTTTTGAAAAATCGCAAAGTTCCTTGACACGACGACTGGTAAAGCTGCATACAGACCGAGAATGAACATTTGATGAAGAGTATCTTTTATGAAGACAAGTAGTTGTTGGAACTTTGGAACAGGGTTATAAATAGAACACGTGTTCATACGGATTTTTTTTTTAGTATCTTTTTTCGATTCTTGAAGCAAATCTCAAATATTATGATACACCTAGTATACGTTGAAAGTTTATCACTAGACTTTTAGAATTTTATTACTAGATATTTATGCTCTTTTGGGAAATGTAGAATTTTGGTTCAAAAAAGCACGGAACACAGAATAATATGCAAAAATAAATAAAACATTCAAAATACTCGTTATAATTACACTGCGAATTCTTGCGTGTCCATTGAAAATCTAAAGATATCAAAATATGCAATTACATTTGTTCCAAAATATCGTATCGAAAATATATATTACGTTCTCGAAGAAATGTCACAAATTCGACAAATAAATAACTCGTACGCGAATAAATAATACAATGTCTCTTTATCTCCAGATATACGACAAAGTTAAAACAATAACACGAACATTAAATTTTCACGTGCGACTTGATAACGAACGCTTTGAGATGCAAAATATAACGTTCTGAATATTAATGAGTGCTAAAATTGTCTACAGATTGATTACACGGTAATTTTAATCTCAAGGGCACATCTCTCCTAATCACTCGAATTAATTCGTGTTCAATTTTATGTAAATTGCTTTCTATCGCGAGTTAACCCGATCTTGATTGATTTTGTACGAAATCGATTGTATTTACATCTTTCTTTCTCGTTTTTCCGACAAAAGTCGGACTTCAATTTATTGCTTTGCTTTAAATTGAGAAATCTTCTGCTAAGAACTAGGAAAATTTTTATGGCGACGTGTATCGTCGGACAAAAAGTTTTTTCAGTTGATTAGTAATTCGAACATTTAAAACACCAAAGTCTTCAAATATTATATATAATGTGCTACGTAATATATACCGTGTAATAGACTATAATATAAAATTGCATTTATCATATATGACGAAATAAAATTCAATTCTATGTTTTTGAATACCTTCGGACATTTGAAACACTAAAGTCTTCAAATATAATCAAATATGCTATATAATATATACCATGTAATAAACTATAATATAAAATTGCATTTATCGTATATGACAAAATAAAATTCAACTCTTTTTCAATACCGTCGAATATTTACATTTGATCGAAGACTTTTTGCTAGGGGTAGTATTCTCTTGCTAGACCAATGATTAAAATGATTAAATTATATTAAATATATTAATTATAAAAATAATAATATTTATATATTGATAATTATATCAAATATCATTAATACAAATTATAAATAATTTTAGTAACAAAATTTATATAAATAAAAAAATTATATTAAATTATATTAAAGTATATTAATTATATAATTGTATTAAATATAATTTACACAATTATAAATAATTTTAGTAACAAAATTTATATAAATAAAAAGATTATATTAAATTGTATTAAAATATATTAATTATATAATTATATTAAATTTACACAATTATAAATAATTTCAATAAGAAAATCTACATGAATACGTAATTTATATTAAAAAAAATTCCAGTGCAGAGTTGCTCTCTTCTTCAAAATCGCGTGCCCCTGAAAAGATCAAGGGTTAACCAACGTAGCATCTCTCGAATCCTCTTGCGCGCGCTCGTTCCTCCTACTACCGAGGAAAGAAGCGTCTTCTTCCTCGGTAGCGACAAAAGCATCGTTGCTGCACGTGGTCGGTGTGCGCGAAACGCGGTTCCACAATTTACAGGGTAAAAGCGAGCGAGCGTGATATATCGTACGGTCCCGCTAAGTGGAGGCTGACGCTCTCTCTTTTTCCCTCGCATGTCTGTTTTTCTCTTCTTCTTTTTCCGCCACTCAGAGAGAGAGACACAGGCGATGAAGGAAACGCGAGGACGCGACTCGACGAAAGAAGGAAAAAGAGGCGTCGAGGGGGGAGGGAAGTCGCTTGGACGGAGCAGCTGTATTAAGTGCGTCTATAGATTACGCCCGTGGAAAAAGCGGAGATCCCCGAAAGGCGCGCTAAAACGCTCCGGAAAAAAGATTACCCTATGCACTCCATACGTCATTCGTGCACGGCCCGTTTTCGATGAACACGCGTGTCCGCCCCCTCCTGCCTTTTTTTTTTTTTTTTCTTGACGATGGCAGTCACGTTCGCCACGTTCAACAAACACTGCATACACACTGCGATATTGCGAGTTTGGCGTTTGGTTATTTTGTCAGTGTTCTACGAACGAGAGCAAGACTAGGGAGGTCCGTCAATTCTTCGCTGAAAAAGTCGATCTGCGCGTTGAATGACGCAGCGATGAAAGTGTACTTTGCAATTTTTAAATATTGAAAATATAATGTTTTAAATAAGCTACATATTTAGAAATGAAGATACATTTATGTCGAATAATAAAGTTAGAGGCTGTAATTTTTTAGTGCAATAAATTAGAATTCTATTCAATAATTTTACTAACAATAAAATGCCTCTTTCCGGCTTTAATTTAATTAAACATGAAGTAATAAATACATTTAATCATTATAATGATTCTTATTAATGTATCCTATTATTCATTCTGAAATTAGTGTAAATAATATTATAAATATGAATAATAAAATTATATTAATTATATAATAAAAATTTAAATATGATAATCTAATTAAAAAAAAAAAGGCACAGAGAATGGTAATATAAATTTCGAAATTGGATTAAATCCGCATTCAGATGGAATTTTTTTTATTGCGATAAAAATTTATTTAAATTAAAAATAAATTATTACAACAAATATAATAAATAATAAATAAATAATTATTACATATTTTATAATTAAACAAATTTTTTAATTGGAAATCAAATGTAATATATATCATGTATTCATTTTGTACATATACATCTCGTATTGTACGAATGAGATTGACGCTTTGTCTTGCAATCTCCTTTTTCATCCTACTGTAATTGTAACGTTATTTTATAATGGATGTAAAATATTTGCAATTTGTACTTAATATTCAGCTGAAAGAAATTAGATTTAAAATTTCGAATTGAAGCTTCATAGGGTAGTAATTTGCTCGTTTCTTTCAGAAACTTAGTGCATGACCAATATTTTCAGATAAAGTTAAAAAATTAGATATTTCAAGATAAGGTTAAATGATTAGAAAGATGGACGAATGGGTAAATGGTAACTATGCTGATGCTTCCTTTATTTCTTATTTATTTTATTATTTGAACAATCCTTGACACGAAGTATGAAAAATCAAGGTTCTCGTTGGGAATACTAGATGAATCGATGAAACAGGGAATTAAAAAACTAAGAAAACCAGGAAAACGGACTGTATTATGGTAAAGAGCGATTGAAAATTGAATTTGATTCTCACCAAAGAAAGAGATGCTCGCTTTATTGATTTCGCAGCACGAAAAATCAAAGTTCTTTCCGGAACAGTATTTTTACTTCTAGGATCGATGAAAGAGGAGAGGAAACGCCAGGTTACTCAAGAACAAACGATAAAGCTCGTCGAAATTTATTAGCTTCGGTTTTTCGTTCCTACCTCTAGCGAAACGTACAAAGCGTATGTTCGATTCTCGTTTCCTCGATCGATCTGGCCAACTACGTAACCGCGAGTCACTCACCGACGAACAACTCTGGAAATCGTGGACGATCGATCGCGAAACATTCGAACGTGTGCGCCGCATCACGCGGCAAAGTACACATTCTTGTATTACGTACAATCTATCGAAGACTTGTTCCCCCCCCCTCTTTTTTTTCTTTTCTCGTTAAGTTTGTATGTCGCAGCGCCGAGGCATAGATTTACAGAGATTGAAAAATCGCTTACAAGAGAGAGAGAGAGAGAGAGAGAGAGAGTATTAACGCAGGACGATCGAGCTAAATTACATCTAAAAAATAAACAGATCGCGATTACTCTGATTAGAATAACTTCCCCCTTAAACGTTAGTTCCTTAGAGATGATAAAATAATGTACGCTTTGTTCTTCTGTTTTTTTTTTTTTTTTTTCGTTTAATTCAATTTGTTGCGATATCTATGACATCGAGATGAATGATCATCGGTACTTCCGACTGAAAACGATTGAATTTATCATAAACAAGTGATTTTTTTTATCAATTTGTATTGTATAATTTATAGTTTGTATAATTTGTAATATTTATCGAACAACGTATTCGTGCAATTATGTTTCATGTACACGTTTTAAAATTTCATCGACACCGTAACGAGAGACGATCGTTACAATTACATTGGTGAAATTTGAAAGTTACAAGATATTTATCGCGATCGTGTTATTTAGTAAAAAAAAATTAACCCTTCGAGAGACGACGCGTAACTGTTGACTGATTTAGTAACTGACTTTTAAATCGTGTTTGCAGAGTTAAATTGCATTAGGTTTAATAGCGATTTTTATAGCTTTCAAATGGTTTCATTATACGAAGTTTAGTATTGTTGATTAGTTTCTGGTTGTATGGAAGTTAGCACGGTGCACAAATGTAGTCACTGAAGAGTTAATGTACAGTTTGAATAATGTAATACGTGCTGAAGACAAACGTCGATATTTATTTATGTTTAATGGATCGCGACTGTTCAAATATTTTTGTGACTTTTGCAAATTTATTTTACCAATTACAATTTAGCTTTAATATAGTTTTTATATGCTTCTAGATTTATTTCAAACTCGACTAGTAATAGTGTCAGATCGTGATGGTGTCAACGAAATGACAACGTGTTTCGTATAATGCGTGTAATGTATTTACGTGAAGTTTCTAATAATTAATAACGAATAATTAGTTAATTAATTATTTAACCCTTTAGCTACGTATAACGTCGATAGACGTCAAAGCGAAATTTGCATAAAACGCAGGTAACATCAATAAGCGATTTCAATGGCTTGGTCACTTTGTAGGCAAGTGTAATATATACCGAAACCACGTAGAAATATAAATTTAAAATTAAATTAATTTATCGACTAGTTTCTCTCCCTTTTTTTTTTTTTGCAATTTCTCAAAATATACTCGTAATTAGGGCTAAATATTTTTGTGATGTATACGAAATATAGAATTTTCTTGCAACTTCTTGTAATTTCAACAATTTTAACATAGTACATATCTCATAAAAATGTTTCTAAAAATGGTTGTCCAAATGCTTTTGTGATGTATATTCAAATAGATTAAATGTCTTGATCGATACGATCGCGACAGTCATCTCATTGCAATGTTAATAAAATTTCAAAAACACCCAACAACAAAAAGTTTCCACGAGTGTTCGAATATTGTATGTGAGCAACACACTGTATGTACACAAGAACGACGAATATTGACGAATATTTGTCATACAAATATATACAGGTATGTATATGCGATCGAAAAGAGAGACAGAAAAAAAAATAAAAAATACTATAAAGTATATTTGTTAATTTTATTGTCAATAGCGAGATAAATTGCGCAAAACGATTTTCAGTCGGAAATAACGTGTTCATTCCTTTCTGCAAACGACGACCAAAAAATGGCCCTATACCTAGCTTCTCAAGCTTGTAGAATTTATTGCGAGATTATTTCATACGTCGAACTCGTATCAAACTTTCGTCGTTTTCCGTCCGATTCGAGCTCTCACTACGCAAACCTAATCTAACCTCCTCTGGTAACAACTTTACCTACTTACACTGATTCGTTTAAATGAATTGAAGAACATCTTCGTGACAGAAATTAAATTAAACGTTATTCAAAATTAAAATTAAAATGAAACTCGCCTTTCTTAATCGACGTGATAAATTAACAGAGTTAACAAAAAAAAAAAAAAAGAAAAGAAAAGAAAATAAATAGAGGGAGTAATATGTGTTTTCACATTTTCTCCATGGGTTTAGCTGTCGAACGACGAAATTTTTACAGAAGGATTATATTATAGCGTGTTAATCTATCGCGGTTCTCGCTCTCTTTATATACGGTGTTAAATATTCGCTAAATATATGTATACAATATTTATATATATATATATATATTTATAATACTTGAATGTTAATTGCATTGGCAGGACATTGCACAAGTGCGTTCGCTATATCCACGAAAACACGTACCTTTTTTTATAAGTACTCACTCTGGTCCTCCTTCCGTTAATAAATAATAAATAATCATGTTGCCGCACGATAAATCCGATGAACGTTTTAATACCAACTCATTCAGCGTTACAATGTCATATATTCGGCGTTAAGTGACATTATGAATAACGACTTTTGGTCGTCGAGTTTCTTTCGTCTATAACTTTTACCTTGTCAGAGATATCTTTGTGCGAATATTTGACAATTTTAGAGATTTCTGCGTGAATATTTAACAACCTGCGTGCTATTACTAGATTATGGATTTTCCTGCATTTTCATACTTTTATGAGTGTAATTGAAGAAATGGACCTTAAATGGCAATCTGTTTCATAAATTAAGTGCTAAATATTTTACTTTGGACAGTTTATGTATATTTTCAAATGTCATACGAGTTGTGTGTCTGGCAGTTTGAAATCCCCTGTAACTACATAAAAATCCACAATCTGGTAATTAAAAAAAGTGTCAAAAGTTTGCTTCGTATTTTTCCAAATTTTCTCGTAATTGTTATTAGAAATGAAATAATGTGCAAAATACGGAAGAGAAACAAATAAATAAGCAAAGGTAAAGGAAAACAGAAGGTCGTGTAACACTGAATGCGTCGATGATATACACATATATATATATATTTTTTTTTAATTGAAAGATATCTCTGATTTCTTATAAATAAACTGCTGTTAATTTGCCCTAATTAAACACTGCTGCTCAGAACTTTGGAGCATCCTAAATATAATCAATTACAATTTAACTTTTAAAAGCTACAACGTGCTTCCAAATTTCGAGCGACAGTATTATTAGACGCAATTGTAAAATGTTCAATTCTCTGTTAAAGAATTATTACAAATGCCTTGGAGAAACAATTCTCAATTGGTGAGTGATTTGCAAGAGAATTGTTTTAATAGAAAATCGTGACGAAACCGAGTATCTTTCATCTTCACGAAGTAGGAAAAAGGACGCGCGTTATTAACCCATCAAGGACCAACGTTTCGTCAACGTAAAATTTCAACTATACTTATGCTATCAGATACATTTATATTGTCAGAATCTAATTTTTGATACTGGTACTGTGAGAAGAAATTTCGAAGTTTCGTTTAACCCTAGAAAGATGAATCGTTGCGTAAAAAAAGACCAAGACTGAATTTGTAAGTTTATTTATCGGACTGCGGATTTTGAGTGCGAATTCATTTTTTTTTTTTTTTGTGAATATAATTGAAAAAAAAAATGATATCTCGATAGACGATTGTTTTACTTGTTAAATGTTACAACGAGTAGCTATATTTTCGTACTTATTTATCTATTTTTATATATTATATAGTTTACGTATTTTACATAATATATAAATTATAGCTTACGTATTTTACATAATTTTACAGAATTGTACGTAATGCACCTTTGCAACTTCGTATAAATGCACAAAAGTTCGCTGGCTGTTTATCATATTTTTGGTCGGAGGATATCTTTTGAAAAATATCGACACTTGTATATTAGGTGTACATTAAATTCGTATATATTCATTAATATATAAGCGACAATAAATGGAATTTTTCAGAACGAGAGAAGCAACGTATTTTCCATATTTTCTATTCAGAAAATAGATACTCTCGCTCAGTATTTCCTCGTCGACGTGTCTCGGATCTAAATTCTACGATTCTATGAAAATTCGAAAGAATTTATAGTTATTGCCCGGTCCTCAATGGGTCAAGCAGAGAAATTTCTGCACTTTTACAATGTAAACTGCGTCAAAATAATTTTTAACAGTTCTAGTTTCCAGAAATTACAACTTTCGTGTCCTTTTCTTCCAACTAGTGTCACCGAACCGTTCTGAACATAATAACTCGTAACTGCAATTTTATAAGCTGCCGCGCGAAATCGAAATCGGATACAACACGCGTGTCCTTTTCATACGGTTCAACAGCCTTCTTCTTGCAATAAATTAAAAACTCAAGTCTGAATCCAATCGAAACGTAAAATTTATTACAGTCGTTCCAACGATCCACTTTTCGCTGTGTTTTTGACGCACCTTTACAAAATAAAACCAGCAGAAATTCGCGCGGTCTCGGTACGGTTCACGTGGCATCAGGCACACACGCACGGAAATATTACAATACGTTATAATAATCTAAATATCCTAAAGAGTCGATCAACCCGATCGCTGCACGACGGCTAAAAACGTTTCGAAAGGCCCGTTCAAAAGACACGTTCGTTCGCACGAATTATTGGCACGCGTGAAAACGAGAAGAGAGAAGTGACGTAAATACGCTGCGCGCTATACGTACAAATTATTATAATTGTACCATCGTAAAGGTTTGTAAAGCTTGCGAGTCGCCGAGCGGAGATTGAAAAAACTGGCAAGTCCGGTTTCCACGCTCGTTTCTATTTTCGCCATTTTCGCCATTTCGTTTGCACTTTTTGCCAATTTTTCGAACCTGCGTTTGACAGGTGAAAATTCACGGGCCACTGTAATTGCTTTCGACATTTGAAAGTTGAAAATTGTTTCGAGCTGAAGCATCACCTCAACTCCAGCTCAAAAATTTAAGATGCT
This sequence comes from Tetragonisca angustula, assembly GCA_036937485.2. NCBI lineage: Eukaryota > Metazoa > Arthropoda > Insecta > Hymenoptera > Apidae > Tetragonisca > Tetragonisca angustula. Next base: position 317,927 of record JAWNGG020000037.1, on the reverse strand, counting down.
CGAGGTAACTGCTTCTGGTAGACGAGCATTTTATTTACAACATTAGGTAAACGAAATTGGTGAAATTCGAATAGCACGAGTGAAATTTCGTTTCGACAGATTTGGTAAATTTTTACTGCGAAACGATTTCATAATTGTTAGATGCAATTGAAACCTTTAGTCGATCATTTTTTGATCCAGTTTTAATATCGAATTTTTAATATAATATAATTTATAATGATATAATAATTATACATAATATAAATAATAATAATATATTATAAGAGTATAATAATTATTAGTAAAATAGCGATCATACTGTGTTAGCTTCAGGCTTTAAATTTTCGAGTAAATTCTGAATGATTATACACGCACGTGGTAAAAGTTGTAATTCCAGCTAGGCGAAAATGAGACTTTTCAATTATTGTGAAATTAATTTAGTCGAGGAAACTGTGTACATCAGTACATATACTGAAGCAATTGATACTAATAATTACCTTATTGTTTCTAGTTTTTTTATCTAATCATGATTAATCAAATGCTTTGAAACTAATCTTTAATTTTATTAGAGATCTTTAATTATAGTTTATCAATAAGAACATTGTATTTAAATGATTTGGTTATTTTTGCTTCTTCTGCTTTTTAGAAATAATCAGTACATAGATATTTGGTTGTAATTTCCATTTCCATAATAAAATATAAATATAGTGTATATTAATACGTAATGTTATAACATGATATACTATGATGAAATTGTTATAAATATATAAAATATAATACACATAATAAAGTGTCGTGAAGATAAATTTTACAATAATTATTTATAAAATTTGCCATTTATAATGATAATGCAAAGCAATATAAAGTCGTTTTGCAAAAAAATTTACAAGGAAAAATGTTTGCTCGTGACATTATCTTCATGAACTGAAATTTCAATTATGTTCCAAGATCAAAATTATGATTATATTCCTTTTTTGTATAAGTACAAGAGGAAGTTTCTAACGTCCCATCGAAATTTTTATTAACCGCACTTCAAAATTAAAGTTGCAACTATAATATTCTTGGAAAAACGTAAACGAGAAAATTCATTCTGTCAAAAAAAGAAAAAAGTCCCAAAACTTTCGAGCTGGAATGTAACAATACGAAACGAAAGAATTGCAGAATTTCGATTGCCGACCATCGAGTATTTTCCAAGGGAAAATCGAAACGAGCACAGCGATTCGTATTTCGTCGAAATATAGCACTTGGTGGATTATAGTTATAAGCGAAACGGACTTGTCGAGTTTTGTATCTTCGGCGAATCAATAGCGAGAGATTACACGGTGAAACAGCGATCAGAAGTAACCTGTCGCTTCAACAGATAATTCTAATTCGCGACTGTACACTTAAACGTTAATTACGTTTACCAAGTAAGTGGTAATATCAACGAAGCATGCGTGAAAATTGTCTGCTTACGTGCGTCCATCGCGAAATTTGAAAGAGGATCGAAGAGTGTTTTTTTTTTTTTTTTTTTTCCTACGAAAACAAACTGATCTTTCCCCGTTACGTTTACATCAACGAGATACATTTTCTATATAAAGCTGGAAATTGATCGATTGATTTTTTTTTTCCAGTAATATCCGCGTAAAGTAAAATTAAAGAGTTGTGGAGGATCAAAAGATGCAAACGAAACTAAAAGAGTTCCTCGACAAGAGAGTCCTAGATATAAATTTCTAAAACAATATTACACTTTTTTCTTTATTGATGATTAATTACTGCTTATTATTTTAATTATTATCTTGTAATCATTAGATACTAGATACGACACTGTATCGAAATTTTTATCACCTCGCAGCGGTTGTTTTGACAATTTTTTTTTTATAAAAATAGAGAATTTTTGGAAATGTTGGCAAACAAGGCAACTTTCTCTTAATACTTTCGAAATTCTTGTGCCTTTGTAAAGTGTAGCTTTGTCACACGTAATTGTTCTCTATTTTTTTTCCTTCCTCGCGAAAATTACGTTCTACAAAAATAAATGCTTGAACATCTTCCAAGAATTCCTACCAAATAATCCGCAGAAACTTTTAAAATTCGTATCAACGATCAAAATTCAATTTTTCGTATCATTTTTCTCTTGATAATATAGAAGGCAATCGAATAATATAAAGCAAAAACAAAAAATTCATTTTTTCTATGTTGCTGCATATATAACAACGAACGTATAAACTAATACTGGTACCATCAGTATCTATCAATAAAATGTTTCAAATATTCATCCGAATTCTCACTGAATCTTATCGTACGTATTTTAGAAATAATTCGTAACTGAAATAAATATCTCAGTACCAACAACTGAAAATCCGTAGAAGGAAAGAGAACAATATAAATAAACGTCGCGTGATATTATCGCGAACTCACGCCGACGTGTGAGAGAAACGTGATCAATAAATTAAACAGAAAAAATTCACACAAAATGTGATTCCATTGTAAATAATCTTGAAAAGAATCCTAAGACTAGAAAAAGTCATCCTCGAATGACTAGAAGGTCGAGATAATTCTAACAACGAAAAAAAAAAAAAGAAAAAACAAGAAAAGGGAATACTCATCCCGCGAAACAATTTATTAAATTAATTATGTAAAGCTCGTGGTAACTCGGCGTAATTACGTAGAGAAGAAATTAATTACAACTCGTACGCCGTGTAGAAAAATATCCTCGTTTCCATTGGTATTTACATTTCATTTAATTTCTTAGAAAAATGGGAAGCGCAAGTCAATCGTTCGTGTTGGAGAGTGCTGCTAGAAATTATCGGGCGAGATTTTCATAAAATAATAGAGGGGAGCGTTAAATGCAACGATGGTATTCAAGAGAACGAAGATCTCTTCCTTTCGTCGTTTAACATCTTTGTTACTTGCGCTACATACCACGTGTTGTAAATATCAGAATTTGACGAGGATATGTAGAGGCAAGGAACTATCACAGACGCGAGCGCAGAAAGTCCGAAGAAACGTTTAGAAGTGATTTCAACGCGTGGCGTAATGCACCAACTCGGTAACAGGCACATACAGTGAAGGGTATAACTGTAATCCACAACTATAAATATACATTAAATTATTCCTCATTGTCATTGACAAGTACATATTGTTTCGCACGTTGATATATAAAGTTTCTCTCAATTGTGCAACAAACACTTGTCCCATATAAATTGAAATTTTGTTTCGTATAAAGTTTGTTGTATACACATCGAATATAAGTATTATAAAAGTATGAAAAATATTATAAACATAATAACTATTATTATTTTTAAATGACGTCGAAATCTGCCCTCTTTCGATGTAATTGCAAGTAATTGTAATAAAATTATCGATAGCACGTCAATGTTTTCGAATGTTTCCGTTTGGACGAAAATCAGAATAAGAAATGCGTAAAATTCACTTGACATCTTGCCCACATTATATTTTATACTTGACTCTATGAAATTTCAAGAAATTGAAGTCATTGTTTGGGTTACATTAATGGGATAATGTACGCTTTTATATAAAACCTGTAGTTACTAATTATGCTCTTCACTGTTATGTTTTTTTTTTAATATAAAATTTTGCGTTTATATAAACGTTATATATGTAATTATACTTTATATATATATATACACATATATTTTCTGTGATATCATAACTTTATGGCCCATAACACGTCGACTATCACGATAGTTGCTAGTAGAAATAATATTAAATCTAGATATACCTATTTATAAATATTTTGAGACCTAAAATATTTAGATCAAAACATTTTAAATCCAAAAATATTCTAGAACGATTAATCACACACGTTCTAAAAACTATATAAAGTATAAAGCGTTTTATTGGGAAATAAATATTAAATTCTATTCAACCAAAGTTCCATTAACGTGTTGTTGCTTTGGTTAATATGCTCATCGAATAGTTTTTTTGAAAAATCATGTGACATAGTTTGTTATAACTAATTTTTTTAATTCCCTTAAGTGACATTCCATCTAACTTTAGACTAATAATTATGTTAAATTAATTATTATTTGAAGATTAATGTAATCCTCTGCTGTCTCGTTACATTTCTAACGCCGTGAAAAAAAAATTTATTTCTTTTTATGAATTTGACGTAAATTAAATATAAATCCCGAATATTTAAATAAAATTGAAAGTTCAAGCGATAAAATAGTATAAAGCAAAATTCCAGTGATATATTGATATCTTGAATAACATGCCCACCAAATAGTTCTCGAAAAATGTATACAATGTAACTTAAATTGCTTTAATACATTTAAATATGTGACTCTTATTGCAGTTTCTACATTGGAATTTTTTAAAATTGTTCTTTCTCGAAATGTTTAGAAACCATAATTCCCCACGTACATGCATAAAATGAAAGGAAATACTTGAAGATTGAGTCGCTCGAACAAAATCAAAAGGATTGCAATTAAGTTAAACTACGATGAATAACAGAGAAAGAAATTTTAAATAACATAAATAATTAAATATACATATCATACACTAGAAACTGAAATTGCACTTTCGTTGTAATATAACGTTTCGCAAAAACTAAATGCTCAGCAAACAAAACATATACATATATAAATCTCAGGTGATGGTCAACGTGTTAAGGAAACCTCGAGATAATCGTTAGCAGCACTATTAATTTGACAATGTCTCAATGAGGGAAAACTTGCATTCTCTGCAACCATTGTTTCCTGTAAAAAAAAAAAAACCCTTCGATTGTTAAAAGTGACGAATCCCAGGCAAAAATTTTGCCTCTCCCTAGTTTCTTCTTCGTCAATTAGATCTAACTTCTTAGGATTGTTCGATGGATGCGTTTATAAATAGGTGGACGTCGAGTGCCAGCCTCGAGAACAGGTGAAACAACCATTTCAACGATGGACGTACCAAGCAACAATTTTCTCGAAACTGTTCGCCGAACTTACGCGCGATAGAAATAATGGTCCTGCAGTTAACTACGTCCGTGAAGTGTTTGTCGCGTGCAAACGCAGAGAAACTTAAAGACATATACGTGATAAACGGACTAATTCGTATCCTAACTGGGGACGATTACGGACCGACCGAGTCCTTCAGCAAACGAACCAATGGATTTAGCTTACCGTCGTCGGAATTTCTGTACTCCTCCAGCAGCTGTGAAACATAGAACATCGTGTTGATTGAATTTTTCTTTGCCTATCCTGTTTTTTCTTTTTTTTTTTTTTTTTTTTTTTAACGATAGAAGATGCAAACTAACCCTTTATAGCATGCTGCTAGGTATATTTACCACTCGTTATGTATAGATCGATGTGTTACTTTATTCTTTTTATTGCAATCGTTCTTACTATCTTTGCTTGTATAGATGTAAGTATTATTTCTTGCTAAAGATCTTTTTTAAAGGCGTTCAGCGAACGATTTTTGGTGAGTTTTTGAAAAATCATCGTAGAACTCAAAGGAGATAGATTTTTCCTTGGATTGTTTTTAATAAAGGGTTAAGGTGAAGCATTCGAATGAAATAACGGAGAATTTGTTTAGATGAAAAAATATTACTGAATTTTAGGAGAGATGGAAGTAAATATTATGGTAATTATTTAGAATAGAGTGCACTATCGTCGATTTCGATGATGTTCAAATATGTTGTCAATGTTACAATAACCATTTTCTATAGAGAAATTTGTGTAAAACAACTTGTGCTCTGTATCTTGTATATAATAGTAAAACATAAATTGCATTCAGTGTATTTTGTATATCATCAAGTATAATCTGGCATACAAGTATACCATTACATATAATTTGTATACATGGTAAAAATATATAGTAGAAAGTTTAAAAGATAGATGACATGAGATGATCCAGAATTTTATAAAGAGAGCGAGACATTATGTTATATAAATAAACAGAACTAATGAATTTTTAATTTTCTTTTGTTCATACTGCATATATTCAATAATATGTTTTTTTGATTAATTTGAATTAGATTTAAGTTTTTCAATGGCAACATTTAAATTTATTAAATTTATTTTTTTATTTACTAAACTTATCTTTATATTAATCTAAATTTCTAAATTTATTTTTATATTATTCTACACATTAATTACGTTATATTAATTGATTCATCGACAATTATTTCACACTAGTGTTGCCGATTACATAACAGACCAATTCAGAGATTCTTCTTTATTCGTGTTAAAAATAATTTACGTGCACATATAACGACGTGATATCATTTTAATCGAAATTTAACTAAAGTTCTCTTTGTAAATATCTCAAAAACTAAGAGTTACATCTGGACTGCCGATTTTTATGCATTTATAAAAAACTTGAAGATGAAACAACACATGGGACGCACGTAATGTGGAAGAATATATAAAAAATATCTAACGTATCTAACACAACATACAATTAATAAGATACAAATAAATACTAACAGAAATAAATTTCTATTTAGACTCTTTATATTCATAAAAGTTTGTCTTCTAATGATAGTCTTGACAAGAATTACTTAAAACGTTGACCTTGACAACGTATTGATCATCGAAATGTACTCTAAATAATTACCAAATTTTAAATCGCGAGAAAATTAAACTCGTCGAAAAAAAAGTGACAAGAATTATTTATAAAATGATCGACTTACCTGGTAAGATAATTCGCAAGACAGAATCGCTGTAGCCTCTGGATTTTGATGCGTGGCTGCCAAGAGCGTCGGGAAAATGTACGACATGAGTCCTGGAGCCCCATAAAACGGAAACGGAAGAGTACACAGTTGCTGAAGAACGCTTGGTCCTGCCCCAGCCGATTGAAGTACCAACTGGAACAGACATTAATGAAACATTGATATCAGCCAATCACTCGCGATTTTTTCACATTTTTACAACTGATAGATATGAAATAATGAATTTTGTTGAAATTTTAAATAATTGTAAAGTACTGGACACGTATACACGTTACTGTGTTTCTTCCTTTTCGTCTCAGAGCTGTTTCTCCGTCGCTTGCAGAATTAGAATGTAAAATCGCAAAAATTTTCTGGAGAGACAATTTTCTTGGTATAAATTTTGGCAGGAAAAGATTTCGTTTTACATACTAAATTTTTGTAATTTTCTGAATTTCCGAATTAGGAATCATTTCTTAGTACTATAGTAAATACTTTATATAGTAAATATATATAGGTCTAGTAACATAATATATTACTATATTATAATGTGTAAGTATTTTTTATATATATATAAAACATATTTAATTTAATTTAATGTTCCTCATAATTTTTAATGTTTTACATTTTTTTGGTAAAACTGAAGAATTGTTGAATTGAATTACAAATTTATTAAATATTAGAATATTGTACACATTAATAATTCATGTTACTAGACTTGTATATATATACACAAGAAGAATTGTTGAATTGAATTACAAATTTCTTAAATATTAGAATATCGTATATATTAATAATTCATGTTGCTAGACTTGTATATACATACATACAATTATTAATATGTACAATATTCTAATATTTGATAAATTTGTAATTCAATTCAACAATTCTTTAATTTTACCAAAAAAAAAAAAAAAAAAACTGTAAAACATTATGAGCAACATTAAATTAAACGTGACAATAATTTAATAAATAATTAATAAAATAAGTAAATTTTTCCATGACAAATATCATTTCCAATTTCAAGTAACACGAAGTTCAAGACTCACACAATCTCGATTTCTTTTATACATTTGTAAGCGATCTCAATTCGATGCTTGGTCAATTCTTTCAAATATGTCTGCCTAGATTCTTATCTCGAAAAATATATCTGTCCGCGCGATGATTAACTTTCCATTGCAAAACACCCACATGGTACAGCAGTCGTTGCGGAACGAAGATGGCTAATTAAAACGAGTGAAACGCGCCGCGATGTCGTTAATTTTCTCAAACGTCGTGGGAAACAACGCGCCTATAATCCAGGTGTTGGAACTGGCGACAAGCTCGAGGAACAAGAAAACGTCCCGGTACATCTGCGGTTCAACAAGTGTCCTCGAGCCAGGTTTGTGCACCTGTGGAAATGTCTCCTGCAGGAAGTACCCACATTACGAATTTTTATTTCTTCACCTAAGTCCCTCGTTACATGCCGCGTATCCCCTGGCAATGCCTCGACGATCAAAAACTGCAAGTGTGCATGTCGATCGGACGAACTCGTTAATAATTCAAGATCGTTGCTGCAACGTCCCGAAGAAGAGGACGGATACGGTGGAAAATAACCGCGAACGATACTATTGTGCTTCGTAATTTATTTGTTCTCCCTGTTTTTTTTTTTTCAGTTTATTTATACGGATGAACGGTTATGTTTGAAACTATATCAATTTAAAATTAATTTATGATACGTATATCAAACCAGACTTGTATTTATGTACGATAATTGATACGAATATCGAAATTCTGTGAATTTGTCTAGTTGCATGACAGTAGAATTGCAATACTCGAACGTCCCGTATAAATAAATAAATGACTAAGGCGTTATAGTATTCTTTCACTCAACGCGTAAAAAGTCCCTCGGGATATTTTCATAATTTTACTTTTATTGCTGTTTAATATTATGTTTCATTGTAATTTTCACATTTACATTTTACTATTAGAATTTTGTTTTTAATATTTAATATCTCTTGTAAACAGAAAAATAAAATCTTTTAATCGCGCGTATATTTTATTTGCATCTGATATTACTTTTTAATATTCAACACACATTGTGGATAATGAAAAAACTATAAACTACATGCATATTTTATAAACTATAACATTTTGTAGATTCTTTTTTCGTGCAAAGCACTTTATTTTTAATATTAACTATTAATTATATTAATATTATTCTATATTATTATTATATTATTATTATATATTAATATTATTTTTCACAATACAAATTTATTTATTAACATTTAGCAAGTTCTTTATTGCACAAAACATCATTTGAATTTTTCCCAGTTTTCAAACAGATACATGCTTGTCCCAGGAGTTGAACAGGAATGCAAGTACCCAAGTACTTCAGTCTTTAATTCTACATTATGTTAAGCGAAGGACACATTGTACCGATAAATTACGCGGTACACCATGGTAAACCTTCTCCCTCGGCCTATCATTTTCTGCGTTATTTTAAGATCATTTTTACGCCGCGTAAAACCGCCTACTAGATTTACGACAATCGTGGATCCTATGTATTTTTATCGTATTTAAAACGCTTCCCAGCAGATTAAACTACTCGAGTAACATGCACGCTTCGCTGAAAGATTCGCGTACGCGATTCATCCACAAACCTATCCTGAAATCAGGCTTGAATACTTCAGCCTGATTCATTTAAACGATATATTTCAAAAATAATGAATCGAATAATATATTATTTTACTTTATTTAGCTAAACGTGTTAACATCTAACGAGTATTGTTTCATTTCTAGCTAGATTATTTCAACGCGAAAATAATTTCTCTCTGGGTTGATTTCGTTGTCTGGCTGATTTTGAGTTTCGTTCAATTAATTTCACTGAAATGATTCAGATAGGCATATTTTCTATCGATATCGAGTCAAGATTAATTGAGAAAGATTGAAGAAAAATACAATGAAACACATTTCGATTATTGTATCTCGCGAAGGAAATACGCACTAACGTGTTTGCCAACGCTGAAGATACTGAGAAAATACTGTGCAAAACAGTTATTGCGCAGTTAATTTTTTAATTAATAACTTTTGTTTTATAATAAAATTTTTTTACTTTGTAGTAATAATTAATTTTAATTGATAATTTTAATTCTAAACAGTTATTGTATAATAATACCATTGGAAATTGTGGGCATTAACTTTTATACGTAATAAACTAATTATGGAAACACGTTAGATTTTGCTAACGCAAAATCATTCACGTTTTCACAAAAATATTGCAAGCAACGATACTTCTTCTCCGTTTCTGTTTGTTTCAAGCCTTTCGTCCTCCAAATCTAAGCGTTTATTTCAATTTTATATCTGAAAAAGTGTACAATATACCATATATGTAGTGAAATAAATGTTATTAAAACAATTACAAACTAGATTAGTCGAAACAATTCGCCGCGTCAAATTCTTGTTTCCCATTTCGTTTCAAATGAACTGTGCGGAGGCCTGCTGTGAAATCTTGGCGCATTTTTACCCCGATACCACGGCTAAGGCGACGAAAGATAAAGGGAAAGGAAATTCTCCTAAGCAGAACAATTAGATAGGAGAAGGCTGATCCCGATGTCCCCCGGCATAGATCGAATACTTCGGGCGATTACTGGCGGGTCCGATATCTCGAAAAATGGAGCTCGATAGTCGCGCGGAAAAGAAGAAGACGACGTCGCGACGTTCTATCCGAGGCGCCAGACTGTCACATATTTTTCACGGTATAGTCGTCGGTTCCGTGACTGGAAATATCCGAACGAATATCAGGGGAAAAATGTTCAGCCAGGTAATCTCTTCTCTGGACGTACCTGCTTTTTTTCTTTCTGTGGAATTTTCGTTATCGAACCACTTATTGTCCCTGACCAAGATTAAATATTTCTCCTTTTTTTTTTTTTTTTTGTATTTTAACCTTCAGAATCAAGTTACTCACGATCTTTTGATTTTAGAAATTTTTTCGTTGAATAATCTTTGACACGTGTCGTCACAAACTATCGAATGTTTGTTTAAATATAAATTTTGGAACAATTTAACATATTAAGTCTGAGATACTTGCAGCAAAGTGTATTTTATTAATATTGCAGTGGAACGTGATTATCACGATTGTATGTTGTTTGAAATAAATCCAAAAAAACGCATCTGTACGAGAGATTTGAGTTTACAAGATATTAAGTTTGTAAAATAGTTATTAAGCAAAATAATAATTAATTGTAATTAATGGTTACATATATAAATATCGATTATTTGTAATACTAATTATATATAAATATTAATAATTATTAACAATTAAGTAAAATAATTATTTACTAGTCTGCCTGAATACATTCTCAGATTGGCTTCAAATTTTGCAAATATAACCACAATAATGATCTCTCGTTACAGTGTTAACGAAATGTCAAAATCTTTTATATAACACATATAATATACTATTCAAGTTTCATGAATCACTGTAATTCTAAATTTGTTTCAAATTTGATCGATATAATCATGGCAATTATGTCTCGTTACAGCGTTAATGAAGTTTCAAAATATTTTATCTAATCACGCAGAATATTTTCACGAACATGGATGAAAAAATTGCTGCGATTTCGAAGCAACAGAAAAGCGCTCAAAGTACAAAGGATTAGAAACGAATCGTGGAACATTTAAAATAATAATATTCGTTGTCGCGAAAGCGAGAAGTCGCCGTTTTGGCTTGATAACCACTTGAATAATTATAGAAGCTATGCTGAACCAGTCTTGAAAGTTACATACGCGTGTTTGTCGCGTGTCCGCGAACTTGGCAATAAAGTTACTGAAACAGGCAGAAATAAATTGCCCCGGCAAACAGGAATATTCGAGAGGAATTCAAGGAATACTTCCCGAATTGATACACCGCGGCCAAACGACAGTGTTTTACATACTTTTCCAACGAAGTCAATGAATTTTGTTCTTTTGAAATTCGTAACTAAAAATCTTAAAATCTGGTGAGCTGCAATTATCTTTGCGTATTAATTACGATATAATAATAATAATAAATAATAACATAGAGATAATGATTAATTGAGTATTAATTAAGATATAATAATAATAATAAATAATGACACAGAGATAATGATCACTATTAATTTTTAGCTATAATATTGAGCTATGATTAATATTAATTTTAATATTATTAATTATAATAATGATTAATATTAATTTCTAGCTATAACACCAAGCTATTTTTAAAAGGAAAAAACAATTATAATATTTAGCAAAGGAACCATTTTAAATTCAAAATGACGCGAAAATGGCGAGAAGATTGATCGAAAACATTGGAAAACAGAGAGGGGTAATCCTAACTTAGAAGTCCATTCAAGAAATACCCCGTTCAAAGTAATTATAGGGTGTCTGGTGTTTTTCGTTTTATTAACATTGAAACGACCAATCTCCAATCATTACGATTAAATGATAATAATTAAAATAAACAGATCTGTACAATCACTTGTCAACATTAATTTTCATAAAAATACCTGTGTTTTCCCTGAAATTGTAAAAAAAAAAAACCTAAAATCTATCGTATCGACGAATTCACACAAACACTATAAACGATACATCAAAATATTATGATAATCTTCGCAAAATATTATTCTTCAAACATCTACGTCATTCGACGTAAACGAAAAGAACATACTGTTATAATTCTTTGTATCATAAGCCATTGATTTTCGTGCATTAAGTAAAAATGAAAAATAATTCCTTAGCGATCGGTCTGTGGATGGATGGATTGTGGATTATTTTTCTGAAAGTGATGAGAAAAGAGGAATCTCGACAGAGATTTGCATCAACGTGTACTGTATTTTTGATATTTTATATATTCTCGTGCACTACGTGCATTCTATGTAACTTTAAATTTTTTACACATCCGCAATTCCACACCTAATGATGGATTTCCTCTTGTACTTGTACTGTCTTTTCCTATCGCTTTGTTACTTCAATTTTTATTTCTGTCTTTCCCCGCTGTTTCAAACTATAACTTAACTATGACTTAACACTTTGGAATAATTTGGAATACTTTTTTGGTATGTACCAACACTGATCTCTCAAAAACTGAAACTTTACTTTCAATTGTAAAATCTTTTAAGTTATACATAACCTTACGCCCGATTGATTAATTTGAAACATTAATCATTTACTGTGACAATATACATATAACATACATGTATACATAATTTTGAAATATATAAAATATTTATATAATATATATTCTAAAATTTACTATCTATTAAAAATAACACGAGTATTGAAAACTCCTTTCCAAAGGATTAACTCCAAAAAAAAAAAAAAAAAAAAAAAAAAGAAGAAAAACTCAATACTCGAAAAACATTACTCGCGAGACAACTCAATATTTAAAACCCCGAAAAATCGGGGGCCGCGATTTATCGACGAAAATTCATCGATTTATCGGCGATCCGCAGAACGGACGACCGAGTCACCCGGTAGATTCGCGTGAAATGCAGCCGGTAACACGCAACGAAGAAGGAAGAAGCTGTTAGACACAACACACTCAGCGGACCTCCCATCAATATACGGCCGAATGCAGTTAAGATATATTTACACGGTTCCATTCCATACGTCAGCCACGGTGCAGCCGTGGCCCGCGAGGAGGGTGCATCAATCCAGCGCGTGCTGGATGCATCGGGGGAGGGGGAGAGATCTGTTGCGTTGAGTGCACCGACGACGTCGCGCATTCGTCTTTCGCCGCCTTTTTTAAGGAGAGACCGCCACCACCACGGCGCTTGTCTGCCGAAAGTGCATCCGATACGGGACGGGGAAACTAGCGGAAAAACGCTTTTAACCTTTAACTACCCGGTCGATTCGGCCGGTGAATTGTGTGAGGGGGCCATTAGGGGTACGACGACGACGACGACGACGATTTATGCGTATTACCCGGGGCTTTGCTTTTCCTTGGGGGATCTTTCCGGTCACGATTTCGGAAATTTTCTTGGAATCGCGCTGGAAATTGCAGCAAACTCGTTTAACGTTTCACTTGCTTGCTAATTTGGAGTTTTCATTTCCATCGTTGGGACTCTCTGTCACTCAGTTTTTATAGAAATAATCATTGTATGGAGATGGCTTCGAATTTGAATTTTCTCTGCAACTCTTGGAGATTATTTTCAGGATCGACTATTTTAGAGATTGTAGCGAACTCGTTGGATGTTTGTTTTGTTGTTTTGCCAACTTGGAGAGAGTTTGTTTCTGTCGATTATAGTTCAACTTTGTCAGGTTTTCAAAGAAATATTTATAATAGGAGATATTCAGCAATTTAGAATTATTTTTCTACATCTTTGATCTGTATCCTCGATTTCTACGTCACGTGGAACATAATTTCGAAAATTTTCTCAGAATCGTGTTGGAGATTGTAATAAACTCGTTTGTAAATTAGTATTTACCTATTAGTATATATGATGTTGATATGCTTGTTTACATATGTACACGATAATTAATAATCTTTTTATTAAAAATTTTATTAAAAATCAAGATTGAGAATTGTAATATCGTTGTATTTCACAAGTATATCTGTTAATCTTTTAATTTCAATTAACTGGTTAAAATGCTAGTGTAGTAGTATAGTGGTACAGTAATGCTTATCTATACTAATATGTATAATTTCTTTCATAATAAGTAACAAATTAAATAATGTCCGAATTTAATATTGCAAAAACGTTGGTGTGTAAATAGCATTAATTATACAGACGACGTATAGATATATGTCACGTATATTTAAAAATTAATAAATATTATTTTGTTTGTTGCACGAATATTTTAAATTTTCGTCGATATTTAATTTCGCTTGCTACATGAAATACGTATTAAAAAAAACAATCAACCGAATAGTGACAATTTCTCAAACATCGTAGTATCATTCGAGTATCAATGAAAGTCATTGTACGTGGATATTTCCTAGCTAGAGAATGACATTTTCACTCGACATACTTCGCGCGTCGTGTAAATAAAGCGAGCATCTCCGTTCAAGAATAATTATTCAAATGAATTTTAAAACCGTGGTCACGGAGGTCAAGCATGTCTAAAAATTCAATATTCAAGAGCTTCATATTTTAAGTAACAACTTGGCCACGATCCACATACGATTCTGACAGACCGTCGCGTTCCCTGCTCTTACACTTTCGGAAATATATCGTGGAAATGACACGGAATAACGATGATTTTAACTCGTAGAACGATTTCTCGAAGGATGCGCTTACCTGATTTTCCGGGTTGTTAACTGCAAAATATCCGAGAACCTGGAACAGTTCTGACAGGATGTAAGTACCACTAGTGTTCTGCGCAGATCCAATTTCCGGCTTGTGCGATATTGGATCTCGTGATAATCGAGTTATCACATGACTAGCTATCAGTCGCCATTGCAAGCTGGTACCTTCGGCTCCTAAGAGATTCTGAAATCAAAAGGAATTCGAATTTCCGTAAGGTCGCTTATAGTTTGTGAGTCTAGTTTTGTAGACGGCACGTATGTTTCTGCGGACATCATATTTTTATACATCCGATGACAAAAGTGAAATTTAAACTTTATTCCGTTCATCGACTCTCAACAAAATGATTTGGAATTAAATGATTTTCAATTTTTAACATTATTATTAATTTCGAACGCAGCGATTTATCCTGCATTAATAAAATTTTATTCTGTGTTTCAAATTGTCCGTGATAAAGATCGAAAGTAAAATTCAATTAAAGTGTTACGATATTAAAATTGAATTGTTGATCGCGATACTATTTGAGATTTAAATATTGCAACAGCCAAACATTATGCTCTGAATACTTAATGCATTTCGATTTAATTTCATTTTATTTCAATTTTATTTTATTGCTAGATTTATATTTATAATGTCGCCACATATTTATGTCGCGATACATCTATCATATCATCTTCAATTTTTGTAATCCGGCGTGAGTTAATAATCCAATGATACTATTTGCAAATTATTACGACAATTATTATAATTTTTCTTTTTTGCGTATCACGCGAATTAAATTACTTAACTCTGAAATCATTATTTTAATTCAATTTCATTGCCGTTGCAATAATGTAAAATAAATGTAAAAATACAAAATAGAATCAAACAACAAGTAAATAATCTACGAGAAAACATTATACTTTATATACTTTTAGAAATCATATGAATTTCAAAATAATTACACAATCGGATCGAAATGTGTAAAATCACAATACACGGTTGAACATTTTTCAGAGCAGGTTGTAATTTACTGTTAATAAAAAAAAACCTCCCAAGTTCGTTTATCGTTTCAATTTTCTACCAGTGTGTCAGTTTGTGACACCAAACGGTTAAATGATGGATACAGTTCTTCAACTTATCGTCTCTAATATTCAACGAGCAAGTCTCTTTGAAACGCAACGAGAGACAGATCACCCCCAGCGGTGATTAAAGAACACAGCCGGATATCGTTGTCAGAAAGTCAAAGAGAATAGATAATAAACGTTGGTTTTTCGGCAAACGCCGGCTGCACCGTACCGCAAGGATAATCGGAGCTGTGCCCCATGAGACTCAGCAGGCTCTCCGATGGGACACCGGATAGCCCTTATGGCTTTTGCGGACGGGGGCGCGAGCTTTCGATTCAATTCGTGGTTTGATCATTGCGTACAACACGAGAGGGCTTTCTATCTTGACAGGCGAAACTCCCCTACGACACACGATATATCTTTGTCTACGATAGTAGATACGATTCGATCTAATAAGGAAGTGACAACGAGAATCCAAGTTTCTACGGATAGACATCGAAACTTTCAATTTTCCCGGAATTTGCGCTGGTACATTGCTTCTCGCTGATTTGTTCTCACGGTTCGTGGTTTAATAAAATAAAGACTGTCAATGATTGGGACAAAGTGAAGGAGTTAATCGAGAAACCCTTTGGTCCCTTCCCCTAGGGAAGGGTTTAGGCTTGTTAATTGATCGAATGTCGCGTTCTATTGGTTAGGGAAACGAATCACTCGAATCGATCCTTCCTGTCGCATTATTCCTTTTCACGGCAACGAAACGACTCTCGTTTACTCGATTAGAAAGCACGATGAATTCGATTGAAATGTCAAAAAGAGAAAAAATAGAAATTTAACGTAAAATGTCAAAAATCTCACGGTATTGAGAACTTTTGTGAAAGATATACCTGCTCTGTATTGGTTCCTCGATCCTTGAACTGAATCTGATAACTTATGAAACATCATGCAATTGAATAAACTATTATTTTTATTTATATATAATTAATTACGATATGTAGCACAATAATATATTAATTTATAGTACTCGAGTATTATTAATTTATAGCACTTAACGTATAGTATTAATATATTAATTTTACTTTAATTAATATATTAACTTATTTGATTTATTATTAATTTAGAGTGCAGTAATATACAATTCATAAGTGCAGTATATATTAATTTATTAAATTCACTATTAATTTATAGTACTTAAGTATTATAAATCCACAGTACTATAGTATTATCAATTTATAGTACAGTAATATATAATACATAAGTACAGTGTATATTAATTTATTTAATTTATAGTACTTAACGTATAGTATTAATATATTAATTTTATTTTGATTAATATATTAACTTATTTAATTTATTATTAATTTATGGTGCAGTAATATAAAATACACAAGTACAGTATATATTAATTTATTAAATTCATTACTAATTTATAGTACTTAAGTATTATAAATCCACAGTACTATAGCATTATCAATTTATAGTGCAGTAATATAAAATACACAAGTACAGTATATATTAATTTATTTAATTTATTATTAATTTATAGCACTTAACGCATAGTATTAATATATTAATTTTACTTTAATTAATATATTAACTTATTTAATTTATTATTAATTTGTAGTGCAGTAATATACAATACATAAGTGCAGTATATATTAATTTATTAAATTCGTTATTAATTTATAGTACTTAAGTATTATAAATCCACAGTACTACAGTATTATCAATTTATAGTACAGTAATATATTAATTTATTTCAATTCCGAGTATGAAATCCATTCCAGAATTAATCATTGACTCAACTTGAAAATCTGCCACGATCTCAGTACCTCGTCGCTCCATCCACTTGCCACACAACTTGTCATTCAAAATCGAGGAATCGAAACAAACAGATCGACTTGAAATAAGAAACTGCTTACCTGTAATTTCTGGATGTTCAATCCAGCGGTCGATTTAAGTAGCCTAAGGCTGCGAACGATGAGAATCCTCATTGATTGGGAGACGGTGGTCTGATTGGGAGTCGGTGAGGATCCTTTCTGATTTTGCGGCGTGAGCGCGACCGCGGCGTAAAGCGCGCCGATCGCGCCCGCAGCTTCAGTCGAGGCCAGCGTCGAGAGGATGTGCGACTCGACGTTCGTTTGTTCGACGTTGTTGTTGCCCTCGTGAACAGATACCGCTTCTTGATCCGTTGACTTCTTTAAGTGGCAACAGATGCGACAGAGCAGATCGTACGAGGACAGAAGAACTGGCGACTCGTGGTCCTGATCCACGAAGAAGTCGGTTTCGATCAGCGCTCGACTGTGACGGAACACTCGGTCTATTAAACCTCCTGCTACCAAGTATCTGAAACACGAGTATCGACGATCATTAACCGCGTGAATTCATTTTCCACTGTCTCTTTTCGTACAATTTGCTGATCTCTGATTAACCTCTTGCGTTGGAATCACGTGCACGTCGAGAATTTTTTGTTCCGAAATTGCAATATTTTCTCAGTTTCAAGTGTATTGAAACACAACCAAGGCAAAACAAATAACAAATTTATTATCTCTGGATAATTTCTATCCAGTGATAGACTGATTAATTAAAAAAGAACTAGAGTTACTAACCTTTACTCGTAATCGCATTATTACAGAGTTACAAAATACCAAATAAATAAAAATACCAAAATTGCAAATTTAAATCAGTTCCTCGTTTCGAAAATATTTGGCCCCAATATTGCAATATTTTCTTAGTTTCGAATGTATTGAAACATAACCCAGACAAAACAAATAACAAATTTATTATTTCTGGACAATTTCTATCCAGTGATAGACTGATGAATTGAAAAAGAACTAGAGTTAGTAACTTTTACTCGTAATTGTTGCAAAGTTAGAGATACCAAATAAATAAAAATACCAAAATTGCAAATTTAGATCAGTTCCTCGTTTCGAAAATATTTGGCCCCAAAATTACAATATTTTCTCAGTTTCAAGTGTATTGAAACATAATCCAAGCAAAACAAATAACAAATTTATTATCTCTGGATAATTTCTATCCAGTGATAGACTGATTAATTAAAAAAGAACTAGAGTTACTGACCTTTACTCGTAATTGTTGCAAAGTTAAAAATACCAAATAAATAAAAATACCAAAATTGCAAATTTAGATCAGTTCCTCGTTTCGAAAATATTTGGCCCCAATATTGCAATATTTTCTCAGTTTTAAGTGTATTGAAATATAATCAACCAAGGCAAAACAAATAATAAATTTATTACCTCCTAATAATTTCTATCCAGTGATATACCGATTCAATTCAAAAAAGAAGACGAATTATTGTGTACGGTTTGGTCACTCGTTATGGTCCGTGAACCAGTTACTAACGCAACGGGTTAAAAACTAGTCAATGTGTCTATCAATCGATGTAAAATTAACAAAAATCTTTGGCGTTGATGTTCAGTATTGGTTATAGTTGTATTTGTATTAGTTTGTACGATCATTTCGTTTCTTAAAGTATTGTATATAGTTAGATCAAAGTAACATTCGGTATTTTTTACAATTGTTTAGCTTCATCATATATTTGAAAAAAAGAAGAAATTTTTGAGACGATTGTGTGGAATCAATTAATTAATGAGAGATCTTTAGTGTTAGTTGTTTAGTTTAATATTAGGTGTGATAGTTGATATTGCTTGGTCATTTTGTTGTACTATCCTTATTTTGTTCTTCAAAGTACGCAGGTACTAGGTCATAGGTAGTATTTAGTATTTAGTATTCAAAGCTAGCTACTTAGTATAAATAATAACAATATTACACTAAAATAATTATTCTTATTCAAACTTGCATCATTTGAATATTTTAATATACAAATGTTACATTGTCAGAACAGTATGTTTTCTAATAACTAAAAAATTATCTGTTACTAGTAGATTAAACGTTCAGATATAAGAATATACAAAAAAAAAAAAAAGGGAGATTCGAATAAAAATTGATTGTATTTGCTAAATGTAAAGAGCGTCCTTAAGTAAGATTAATATACATTACATTTAATCTCTAAGAATTTGTACATAATCTACATAAATTTTTGATCTATAAAAATTTGTACAAATAAGAATATTGCAACTATATTCTAGTTGTAGTTTCAATACTTTGAAATAAAATGTTAATTTTCTTCTTGATAAAAATCCCAAATTTTTTAACGCTTTAAGAAAAACATTTATGTAGTCATTTGCTTATTATGGAGGATGGCAGTTCATTAAAGAAGTTAAGTAAAAATCCCAAATATTTTGGTGCTTTTTGATATTAATTTTCTCCTTTTATAATACTTTTAACCTCTTGTGCTGGAAATGCCGAGAATTTTTTTTTTCCAAAATTGCAATATTTTCTCAGCCTCAAGTATATTTAAGTAAAACAAAAAATAAATTCATTGCTTCTCAATAATTTCGATCCAGTGATATACCGATGAATTCAAGAAAAGAAGACGAATTATCTGTACACGGTTTGGTCACTCGTTACGGTCCGCAATCAATTGCCAGGGCAAGTGGTTAAGGCGTTTAACAGAACTCCGTTCAAAAATGTGATTTTCAGGGGAAAGAGATTCCGTTCGAGTTTCTGAATATTACTATTCGTATTAAGGTGAAATATATATTCTCAATGCTGAGAAAATATAATTTCAATGCACTATTTTCAAGTATATTGAAACATAACCCGGGCAAAGGAAATAACAAATTTATTACAAGAATGAAAACGAATTATTGGTTTTTGGTCGCTCGTTGTGGTCCGCAGACAGTCGCCAGCGCAAGTAGCGTAACGATATCTAGCGTGAGCTTCTACCTGAAGAGGAAAGGAACCGACAGAAAAGTAGAGTGAAGAACGCGGCCAACGATCCTAAAACAAAGCTGTGCGACAGGCCAGCTGTCACCTCCGGTGCCGGACACTTGTCAAAACCTGTTTCAAATTCTCTTGGCAGCTCACGCCAACGTCAATCGTTCGTTAATTCCGGCTGTCCCGGCTCGACAAAGAAAACTGTGTCCCGGTCGACGAACGGGGATCGCTGTTCAACGGAACAGACGACGACACCTCTTCTCGTGTGCCTCTCGTTCACGGCGGCAAAGTGTGCATATGGGTACCGATAGGCCTCGCGTCGTAAAGCAAGCCTATGGGGGGATGATGTAGGCACCACGCGCATACGCGAAAGAGAAAAGAGAATAGAGAGAGAGAGAGAGAAAAGAAAACAATGTATTGCTTACAGGACAGCATGTGCGACGGCGTAACACGAGAGGATTATAACATCAGTGGGTAATTCTGCGCGCAGAGCCCCGGACGAGAAAGAAAGAGGGAACGAACACGAGCGAGCAAGCGTCGGCGCACGCGATGCTCATTCTATCGGGTTGTATATGTTTTTCTTTTCTCGTACGCCCTTCCTTTTCACTAGGTGACCCCCCTCCTCCCCCTACACGAGAGACCGTGGGGGTTGCCGAGGGTGCGCGGCTGTCAGTGCGTATTATCGCCGCCCCCTTTCCACCGAAACACCGACGCTCGCCTCCCTGCCCGATCGGTATTCGAATATGAAGTAGTCCGGCTCCGAGGGCCAACTGTCTCCTCTAATCATAACTAGCTGGAAGCTAATCCAACGCCACTGAACACGACGCGCACGCTTTTCGCGTGTGGCACTTTCGCCGAGAGAGAGAGAGAGAGAGAGAGAGAGAAGGAAAGAAAGAGCAACCGTTGCCGCTGCAAACTGGTTGATGAAACTCGCGTATGGTCCCGGACGTCGCTATAGTCGCTCGATTGATATGTCAAACGACCCGGGTCGTTTGGGGGGGGAGGGCTAGCCAGCTATTAATTACAAGCGATTGAAGGTGCGTCTGTTTAAAGTGACGTTTTTCGCGGGGCTTCTTTCAAGGCCAGCGGATTATAATTTTTAGTGTCTATAGATATATCGAGTCGAAGAGGTGTTTGAATGATTTTCATGTGCGTTCAAGGTGACGTGGTAGTTTTTGAATATCTCGTGACGGACGTTTAATTTTAAATTAATGATTTCACTGTGCGTCGACGTCGATTGGTTGCAGATTTATTTCGATTATCTAATATAACCATAGTTATATTTTATTTGTAGAGTTAATATTTATATTTATTTAAAATTGAAATTTACATTGAATCTAATTAAATGTTATTAAAATTATTTTGTTTTTTTATTTATATAATGTAATAATTTAAATATTCAGTCAGTTTAACCCTAACTTTAAATAAGTGATTTTGAATTAATTTGATTACGTCACTGTGTACATTATCTTGATGTCAAATGTTACTACGCAATGTACATTAATACCGTAAAATTATTTCTTATCTGCTAATTCGATACAAATATTGAATTAAAGTTAAAACTGAAAACTCACTTCAGGGTGGGGAAAGACCGTTTTACAGGACTGAATTATAATTGATAATAAAAACGAATGTACAATGGAGTATAATTATATATAGAATATATCGTGCAAATGAAAAGTAGATCAATCGTTTCATAATTTTTGTCCAACCAATACATTACACTAATAATTAATAATTTTATTAATTATTAATCAAATTAGTATCAAACTTGTATCAAATTAGTAGATAGATAATAATTTTATTAATTATTAATGATACATATTGTGTATTGTTATACACAATATTTTGTCATTTTTCACAATCGAGTGCAAGAGCGATAAAATTTCCATCCGTAATCAGCGATTGAAGACCAAGTGAAATTTTATACTAGAAAGTGATTAAATAAATGCATCATTTATTTTAAGCAATAAATTAAGAAAAAATAAAGCAGCAGACACATACGAAATATTTACCTTAATAATTAATAAATACAAGTTAATAAAAATTATTATCAAATCACATTGAAACTTTTAAATTTTAGGCAATACAAAAGACATTGAAAATCGTAAGTGGCCCTGATTTTTCTGATCAGGGATTGTACATTGATAATTACGAGGAATAAATTTCGTTTGCCTGGTGGAAAATACACAGCGGGCATTAATAAAGTGGAGAAGAAGGTATCGGAGAGAGTGGAACTCTCCGGCGAGATGAGAGTAGAACACTGATTCACCTCTCGTTGTTGCATAATTCATCGATACGTATAAAAGCAAAGGCGCTTAAGCTCTGTCACTTCGATGATAGAAGCGACGAATGTAATGGACGAACACGAACAGCCGATAATACCGATACTTTTGCCAGTACTCCGAGGGATTCGGTAAATACGCTAATAAAATGCAGCGGGATGCGCGCGTGGATTAGAATCGCTCGAGTCGTCGTAGCTACAACCCCCTTAACCTATAATAACATGAATGATTGCCGGCAAAGGGGAGGGCAGTTCTTCCTTGCTGTAGCATGTAATAATTCTGCTCGGGCAGAGTTGATCCGCCTCCGATTCGTGCCGTTACGGATTCCGCAAAGTCAATATAGAATCAATGGACACGATCATTCTCCGATCCAGATATTTTTCTCTCTAATTGCTTCTTAATGGCCCCTTCGATCGTTAAATACTATTAAATATATCGCTGGTACGTAATATTATTAATATATATAAAATATATTATACTATTTATATTATTTTATATTATATTTATACTATTTATATTATATTATATTTACAATATATATTAAAATTTATATTATATTTATATTATTTATAATATTAATATATAAAATTAATATTATTAATATTATTATTACTGTAAATATTCACGCAATTGTAACAAGTCATATCTCTCTCTCTTTTTTTTTGGTTAAAGTTGGAGAAAGAAAACGAAAGATAGACTGTACATCGATATTTTTAAATGAAAGTATTTTTTTTTTTTTTTCATATACACTGAATTTTCTCGTAGAAGATACTCTAATTTTAAATTTATTAATTTTATAAATTTAATTTTATAATACTTTGTGACAGAGAAACGAGTTTATTTCTCTTGCTTTTCATATGACAATTTAAAGTATCTTTTAAATTGTCATATGAAATCAATTTTCAATTGCACATTAATCTGTAATATATTTTTTTATTTTCAATAAGAAGAAATAGTTTGTTAAACTGTAGTACGAAAATTTATAAACATCGTGTACTGTACTAGGAGAAATTTTTGACGACAACAACTGGACTGCAGGTGTTTATAATTTTATGAACACAACTAAAGAAACAGATTCTAATATGAATGGAATTAGAAATAGAAAATAGAAATAGATTGTGAGGAGTATCGTGCATCTATCAGACAGACTTTTGAAATCTCAAAATTTACAAAATACATCCACTGTCTACCAATAACAATGATTTCTGTGAAAGATGGAGACTGAGCAATTCGTAACTAGCAAAATTGTAAAACCCATTTGCACAACAGAAATCTACAGTCAATAATTTATTTTAATTAAATATATTTATTTTTAACTAAAAATATTTACTTAACCTATCGATCCATCGACGTTATTAATTCGATTCATTAATCACAAAGTTTATACAAAAAGATTAGAAATTCATAACCTCTTGCGCTGGAATGACGTGCCATGGACGTCGAGAATATTTTGTCCCAAATTGCAACATTTTCTTAACTTTAAGTACATTTAAGTAAATTTAAATGTAATCCAGGCGAAACAAATGATAAGTTTCTTACTTTTTATTAATTTCTGTCCAGTGATACCGACGAGTTCGAAAGGAAAAGAGAACGACGAATTATCGTATACGGTTCGGTCACTCGTTATGGTCCGCGAACCAGTTGCCAGCGCTAGCAACAAAGCTAGCGACATTAAATCAATCATAGCGATAATATGAACGAAGATTTTTATTTGATTTTCCTTAACAGGTTAGAATATCGTCTATATAATTTCACAATTAATCGGGATACGTTACGCCGGAAATTGACAAATGCAAAGATGCACAGAAAATGAACGTGACGTGCCTGTATCGTACATTTATCAAAAAAAAACCGAAGGTTCGCAACGCACGAAAAGCCGCGATATAAACTGTGTTGCCAATAAATACGAATGAAAATTATCAGCCAGGCCGAGGTAGACGATAGCCAGACAATTTGGAAGAGACGCGGAAAGATCGGATCTAGCGATCTTCACGCACGTCTGGCCATTACACCAAGGTCCTGGGCCCATGCATCATCGCTCTCCCTCTCTTCAGATTCCGATCTATCATTGAATGTTTGCGGAGGGGTTGCGAGCAAATACATTGAATTTATTTATTATTCCCCCTCCTGTCTCTCTCTCTCTCTCCTCCTCGAACGCCTTATGGAGGCCGCCGCAGCAGCCGAGCAATTGCTACCCCACCGTTGCCATTAGCTAACCATATGATTATTTCATAGCGAGATCGCAGGGGTGCATATCTTTAGAGAGACTGGTGCTCGCCTCCGATGCACACCAGCTTACGTAATTCTGGCGAGCGCGTGTTTAAGCACAGGCGAGGACGTCGAATTGGTCTAATAGGACAAATTAATTTACATATTCATGAAAAGGAGCTAGCTTTTCCGGGAATCGTCGCGATCGAATGGATCAGGCTCGATGAGCTTTCTCGGGATGGACAACGGTTTTGCTGATTTATGGGTTTGCGTAGTGGGTGGTTTGCGCGTGTTTGTTGTCTAGGTGTGTATGTACAGGGTGTGGTCGAAAGTTACGCTACTGCTGGAAAGTGTATGTGTTGCTTGCTGAGACGCCTTAAGGCAATTGTTATATTTGTCTCGAAACTGCAAACAACAGTTTACGCAACAAAGAATTAATTGTGCTGATATATTAACAAATTGTTAGTATATCAATGTAACGCGCATTAGAAAATTCACGCGCAACAAGCAAATTGTAAATGATGAATATTTAAAACTGTCCTAAGACTGCAGAGCGTATGTATCACGTATTTTGACAGTAGATACTAAATTGGACAATTTAATTATTCGAGTCTCCTAAATAAATGAATATCCTAAATCGAATCTCCTAAATAAATAATAACGTTTGTCTAGCGTATCTAACACCATCGAGATGCCGATGAAAATTAAATGACAATTGCGTGATGCCTACTATTAAACATGGAGATTGTATGTATGCATAACATATTATAACATGGAGTGATAACAACATGACAAGAGATTTATTGAAAATAAACAAAAGTGTTAAGAAATAAGGAGATACCAGAATCACAATTCACGCAACCTGTGATTACTTTCCTTTCCCAATAGTGGAAAAGACCACGAACGAATAAAAATTCGCGATCTTTCGTGTTGAAAACACAAAATAAAAAGTTTAAAAATTGGAAAGGAACATTGACATAAATGTCTCGTAATTAAGAGGGAAATAAAGACTGCATATTTTTGAGCATTCGTAGAAAATTTTTAAATGCAAAATTGCACAGAATATGAATAATACGAAAAATTACGCAAACTATTCAAAATATGCTTACTATGCTATTATATTTTGTACAGAAAAAAATTTTCTACCGTTAAGTTTCATTTCAAAATTATGAATATAATGAACTTGAAAATACGTAGTCTTCTGATTTCAAAATTTCTTTTTCAAACGAATAAAAATTATACATTCCTGATCAAAGCTCGTATAATATATATATACATACGTGGAACATAAGTATGTATTTCCAATTTCCAATTTTACAAATAGAAAATCAGGTAATTTACAGAATTTACATTGAATGTGTATTATTAACAATTAGTAGAATTAGTAGAATGGGAAATTCTGTAAAGACGAGAAACTATTTTTTTTTTAAATATTCGCGAGAGCACTTATTTCGTTCGTCAGATTGTGGTTCGATGCGAAGGACCCACTCGAGCCAAGTCCTTTTCTACAAGCGGCAAATGTGCCTGGCAGAAGTATCATTCACTGCATCCACAATGGACGATGTTTGCGCAACGAAATGGCGAAAGTGTGAAAACGACAACCGTGTATCGACGAGCTGAGAAAATCAACAGAGAAACGATGAAGAACGGCCACTTGGCCGTATTTTCCATCGACGCAACGACTGAATTGTTCTCGATTGTCTCGCAAACGATACATGCCGCGATATATACAGATCGCAATAGTTACAGGCTACGCACGTTTCTATTTATTTGCAATAATAATTCTCGCGATTTCACGATATGTGAAACATACATATATTTTAAATATATACGTTCAATTATGATAAGAAAATGAATGAATTTTAATTGAACCATGTGCGTGACTAATATGACCAATTCTCAAATTTTTCATTTATATATATATATATATATATATATATATATATGCAACATAAGTTTTATATTTTAATCGTCCATTAAAACAAAACTACAATTAGTTTGATATTCGGCATCGCGATGAACAAAAATATTTTATCGATTAAAAATTTTCGGCGAACCAATCGATTAACCAAGCACATCAATGCCACGTGTGGCAACGATGGCACACTTGTTACAATATTTACAGAGTCGTCGTCTAGATCTACCCCTGAAACCGACCCCCTGCCTGCCATTGACAAGTGTCTCCAGCTACCGAACTTCAGCATCCCCTTTTCACCCCTCACTTTTTATTCTCTACCAACGACGGTCTACGCAATACATGCAACATAACTGTACATACATTTTATATACGTTTGGAAAAATTCACGATAAAATACTGTAAAGTAATACGAGTTGCAAACACGATAAAATCGATGTCAATTGATATTAATTGATCGATAACAGATTTGAGCCTCGAGTTACAAACAATTACAGTAATTTACGTCAAATCAGAGTTATCAACTGTACTTTGTGTTTAACATTATCAGAGATTCATAATAAAATTCCAATAATGACAAATCAAGTAATTTCGTTCGCGCGATATTTCTGTAAAATCAGATTTAGAAAATTTGATTTCATTTCGTACATTTACATTGTCTGTGATGAAATTGAAAATTTCAATGTTAAATAATTTAATTTGCACGATGTAAATGTATAAAATGTCCAAAGTAATTGTTTATACAATATTTAATCCACAAATAACGATAGTAATTTATGCTGGACAAAATTTTGTGTTTTATATTTAATACAAAATTACTTTGTATACTATATTATTTTTATTATTTTATCATTATTTCTTTTTATATTACTTTGTACATTATATGTACATTTAATATTTCGCATCCTTCTAAAACTGTATATATGACAATATATAAATAATTTATATCGTATATAAATTTAGGACTACTTGTTACTTCCTATTTTACATTTCTCATGATGCAGATCAAATGATTCGTCCTTAGGTTATTATGTTCCTAACGAGCTGCAACAATACCACTTAATTCTGTTGCGCCAGTTTTATAAAGGGGCTCAATAAAAAGTTTAATAAAAATCGAATTCGTTACGCCGTGGAGCGATAAAACGTTGAAATCCAATGTACGAGACAGACACGCGAAATAAAGTCTGAAACAAGGTCAAATGGCCGAGACGTTCGTCGAATTGGTAATGTATTATAATCCCCGTACTCTAACATCCAGCAACTCAGGATATTGCTACTCCGAGTTCGTTGACGCGTAATGCATTCACGCCGGGATTTCGGTAGCCCGAGGGAAGAGGCGAATCCTGCTACTCTATACACACAATCGAGTCCTACCACAGCTCGCAGCCAGAAGGATGCGAGTCTACAGGGTGATTCAAAAGTTCGCCATCGATTGTCAGATTTATTACACCGCTTTAATGCTTCTGCACTGAATGAATGTTCCTTCAAATTTATTAAAATACGTTTCGACGTTTATAGCTTGAGCAAATTATAGGTAATATAATAGTAAATTATATGTATATACTATATTACGTATATATATATTAGTACTGTATATTATATGCATTACTATATAATATTATTTAATATTATTATACAATACTATAAATATATTATATATAATACTAGATACATATACGAGTACCTATATTATGCTAGTATACACACACAAATGTTATTGATCAAATTTTGACACATCAGATTTGCTATAGGCTGAGCATTGTAAAAATAGTAGTAATATTAGTAATAAAACAACATTGATGAATATTAATATTAAGTTTAGTAAATATTAAGTAACATCCAATATAAAATAAAATTAATATTAATATTAGTAGTTAAAATAATATTAAAATTAATAGTAGTAAAAATAATATTAATATTGGTAGTTAAAATAATATTAAATATTATAGTAGTAAAAGTAATATTAGTATTACTAAAGTTTTTAAAGTAGTAAAAATAATATTAAATATTAGTAGTTAAAATAATATTAAAATTATACTAACAGAGAGTATTATACTCCCAATATACAGTTTATATGTATCTTTCCATATTATTCGCATTATATACATTTTTCAAATTTCTTATAAACACAGAAATTATAATCATAGTGTTACAAGTACTTCAACTTTTCAAAATTCCAATCCAAGTGAAATTTACAATGAAAAGACATTGAGCGAAATTTGAAACTTTCTTTCACAGTTTGTCAATTTGATAACACAATTGCAAATAAAATGTTGCACTAGCTAACCAAAATAATAATTATTATTATTAATATACTTTGGGAACAAGATCCGAAACATCGAAATCGTCGTTTCAAAACCTGTCGTCGTCAGCGTTATGAAAGGATACTAGAGAACAGTGAAATTTGGCACTGAGAGTAGAATGGGAACAAGAACAGCCACGCCGCCTATTTCTACACGCGACCCTAACCAACCTGATCAAATACTGCTTGAATCCGGCAGTTCCCATTACTGTTGTCATTACTATCGTTGACTACTCTCATCGAACGTCTCTATCGTGCACTTCTCTGCTCGTCGATTATGAAATTACTCGAACGAAAATTAATTTGTTATTGTTACCGTATGCAGTTGAACGATTCGCTTCCTAAAAAAAAAAAAAAAAAAAAAAGAAATTCCTTATCCTTCCTCTAAATACGTAATAAATTTAATTGATTCTCTATTTGAAACGACAAGCAACTTCTCCTCCAGGCTCGACTCGTTTCTCTCTTATTGAATAAAGTCAATAAACTTAATACGAGACGTATTCCGTAAAGAAATCAGATCTCTCAACTATGAGCAGTTTTATCGAAAGTCGATACATCGTTTGGAAAGTGAAATATGTATTCTACTGGAAAATAGGCCAGTAAATGAAACAAAATAAAAACTAAGAATTATATGAGTACAGAGATAAAAGAAATTCTAGAATTTCCAATAGTGAGAGCTGGATTCTTTCTTTTTGAAACGTATTTTACATGTCGCTTTTCGTTACGAACATAATAGGAAATTTATTTCTGATCTTTGTTTCACTTCGTCTTTTGGCGAAAATTGGAATTTTGAAAGAATTAAAATTTATTTGAACTAAATTACATATATATGCAAGATTTATTTTGTAATATTTTCTTAAATAAACTGCCAAAGATTGAAAGAAACAACAAACATTACAGCTTCATTAATGAACAGTATACAATAATAATAAACTCTTAAATAATTTTTAAACTTCTCCGTTGCATTATACAACATATATTATTTTGGACTTATTTGCAATCTGATCTTTAAAAACTTTCTGCAATGTATATTAATATGTAAATACTTGCTCAGACACGTAATTGTTCTTAAATTACAAGTCTCGACGAGAATAGCTAAATAAACGTTCTTAAAGATACAAAAACAGAATAGAATTTACAAAATGTAAAAATAAAAATTTTCCGAGAAAAATTGTATAATTTGTTCGTCAATATTAAAGAAAAAGAGTGTCGATATTCGTAGCAAACAGTGACACTGAATATTATTCAATGAATCGTAAATCGAATATAAAAATGGATTTTTAATTAAATGTTTTAAAACTTTTTGTTGTACAGATTTTAAAATATCTGTTCCATGAGAATAACATTCAAAAGTACTCCCGAGTATATTCACTTCCTTCTATAAAAATTAAATTTTTTTTCTATAATAATAGATATTCTTTTGTACAAAATATACAAGTTCGAGAAATGTTTAAACCGAAAAGAACCTATTGATTTCATTAACAAAAATTCAAATTCGATATTAAAAATATTGCAAAAGAACTAGACGTGCCAACTATACTTTTGATCCACTATATGCGAGTGTACGCAATGAAATGAAACCGTGATCTTTCTTCCTCCAAATAGTGACATTCCACCAAATATATTTATTTATTTCTATTTCTGTTAATTCCTTTTATTCCGAAAATCATCTCGGATAAAACCTGACAGAAAAAATTGCGCAAAGAATACTAATTTGGCGTGTCCTTAGTTCTAAGGTGATTTTGCCGCTTTATCAAACATTCAAACATTTGCAGTGTCTTTAAATAAGAAATGGGATGTTTCCTATCCAAGGTTAAAATAGAACGATATTTTTATTCCAACGAACGAAAGCGGTTTGTTCATCGTTAATGAAGCCGATGTTTGCATTATACCCAGTGAAATTAAAGTAAATTATATCGACACGGCCGGTAATTGCAGAGCTGTTAGTTTTGCAGCGCAAATCAGTTTGGAGAGGTGAAAATAGAAACGATTTCTCGAGCTATTATTTACAAATTGCTGCATTAGCGACCTGTTCAAATATTGAAACGGTGCTTACTGAGAACGTAAAAATATCTACGTTATCAAAGATAAATTTCACATAAACCAGCAGAAACCAGGTTAATACTGGGTTATACGGATAATAAGAAAGAATGATTTTGTTTCGCAATTGTAACTAGTAATATCGAGAAATGATCGAAGAAAACAGACGAATAATTTGGGGGGGCAGAACTGCATTCTTAGGAAATGCGGATTTTTACACGAAGATGTACACTATGCAAATAATATGGATTAAAAAAAAGTATAAAACATTTGACAAATAACTTTCCTATCTAAAGATCAAATGAAAGAAACATAAAGTGAAAAAATATCGTTGGTTATTAAGGTCAGTTTTTTTCTTCCCAAAATTCGTCGATCTCGACTGTGTTGCATTCACGTTACCACAGTTAACTCTTTTTCTGCATAATGAGAAAATTATGCGCTCTATGCAAAAATGCATTTACATTCTTCGAATGCTTCGTCGCATTTACGGAAAGAAGCAGTGTTATAAAAAAAAAAATTAAGCAAATTCATAATCCATTTCAACTGCATCAGTCATCAGTAATTAAGTCAACTTCTACTCAAAATAGACACTGATAAATCATTAGGATCGCATGATCGCGCATGTGGAATGGAAATTTAAACGTTTCGGTTAGAAGTTACACAGCAGATGCATTACTAGCATCAGCTGGCTTTATTCGGCCCGGTGTTAGTGATTCACTCGTCAATTGCCAATCGCCTTGAAATCTGCTCGAAATTCGAAACAGTGTCCGCGGTTATTTCACAGAACACGTGACTTGTGTTCTTATTTAACCCTCTAACTGTGATTATCGTGGGGCCAACAGTGATTTCGCATATTACTTTCGATTTCGTCGCATTTATTCCTTTAACTGGAGATAGTGAGTGAAACATTGGATCATTGAAAAATTAGGAAATCCTTACTTACTCGCAATGAATTCGTATATTTAATTATAAATAATTCGTATATCCAATTTATCCATTTTTTCTCTCACTCGTAATAATATGAATATGTATAGTATGTAATGTATGATAATATTAATGTTGTAAATTATATCTCTGATATAGTTACGTACACCTAAATTTTAGATATCTATGACAGAACCTAATCTCACTACTTCTTATTTATACATATATCGTCAGTCAGATCAACTTTGAAAAACGAATGATCATTCTAAAATATCGTGGCAAAGTGCTTTCGTTATACGCGCCACGTGCATTTAACCGTGAAAGTAGAATTAGCACGAATGTTACAAATCTGTAAACATTTCTCAAGTATCATAAATGACTCGTATAATATGTACCTGTTTTTCTTCTTTCAGATATATGCGAAAAAGCTAAATTAGGCTCGAATGATCTGTTACTGCATTTTATTTTGAGAAACGAAATGGACATACAAACTGGCACAAGTTCATATCATAGTTCATAAATAATACTGAACATTAACCACTTGCACTGGCAACTGGTTCGCGGACCACAACGAGTGACCGCAACAATAATTCGTCGTTTTCTTTTCCTTTTGAACTCGTCGGTGTGATATCACTGGACAGAAATTATTAAGAAGTAACACACTCATTTGTTTCGCCTGAGTTACATACTTAAAACTGAGAAAATGTGGCAATTTCGGACAAAAAATTCTCGACGTCCCAGTGCAAGAGGTTAATGTCAATGATCTCCATTGATTCTGATTTCAGAAGAAGCCCAACAGAACGCGCGAAAATCACAACTGTGAAAGCACACTTTGCACAAAAAATTGACTTATCGTCCCTTATCGATCAAAAAGATAAAAAGTGGTTGCAAGGGAAAGTAAGTCTCGCAGAACCATGCAAAAATCACTGCTCGTCCCACGACCCTCCTACGTATCTCCAAACATCATTTTACACGGTTTCGACAACAGCAACGCGATAAAGGAAAAAAGAAAAAAAGGAAAAGAAAGAAAAGAAAAGGGGAAAAAGCGAAGAGAATCGAAAGATGAGTCGAGTCGAGTCGAGCCGAGTCTAGGAGGGTCGAAGGAGGGTTCGAGGCAGCAGTACGCCGAGTGAGGGTGAATTTGGACGACGAAAGAGAAGGAGAGGCAGAAAGGGAGAGAGTCCATTAGCAGATTACGTACCCAACCCGCCTCGCTCATTCACCTCCCCCCACCCTCCACCCCCGCGATATTTTTTCTTTCTGCCCCGTTCTCCTTCAACCACTAACGATTTCTCTCTCCTCTGTCTCGCTTTCAAATTCGCCCCGACTAAACTTCTAAGCTTTTCTCCACGGCAGGTGCACCACGTTCGCTATTTTCTTACCAAAAAGAAAACAGAAAAAAAAAAGAAGGAAAGATCATTCGATTCGAAACGTAGGGATCTTTCGCTGATAGAAAAGTTTCATTTCCTGTTCGTCCCTTTCATCCTCTGTTTATTACACAACTGCTGGCCAAAGAAGTTCACTGTATTAATTCGTGTAACAATGAAAATGAAAATGAGTATTTTGTTGTACGTGGTTGGTTAGCTTAAACACTGTTCTCAACTGAACTAATCAAGTATCGTTATTGTATTTATTAGAGTAACAATCGAGTATCGTTATTGTATTTATTAGAGCATTTGGATGGTAACAAATTAGGTAACAAATATGTAAAATTTTGAATCATTTAATAGCGCTCTTCTGTGATCATAAAAATTTAAAACTATGAAAATGAAATGTACAATTTGACAAAAAAATGTCTTCATAAGTAACGTACGTGTATAAATATTTTTTAAAACTATTATATATATTTATCCGAAACTGAATGAAATGATTTTATAGTAAATAGTCTTTTCTGTTAGAAGTGAATAATAACTTTTACTCAAATTAACCCTTCAAGTCAAACTTTGAATTAATTTCACTTTGTGACAAAAGTGTCTTGTCCTATTGCATCTGATACAAAGATTATCTATCGCAATTGTATTCTTTTTATTTTTAATTCATTTACTTCAATTCCTTTTTAAAATGAAGTTTTTGAAATTCATATTATAAATTCATTTTCACTTTCTATTTAGACGTTGATATTTGTTACGTTTAAGAAATACAAATCTCTTTGTGGGTTAACAAAAAGTTAAAATATATCCTAAGGATGATCTCTTACAGCTTATTTTTCTATCTGTGGAATTTTACTTTGAATCAATAATTATTCAAAATATTCAAAGAATAATACTTTTTATATTTTTATAATACTTAATATTTTTACTTTATATTTTTATAATACTTTTATAATACTTCTATATTTTATATTTTTTCGTAAAATAAAACTTCTACCTCACCTTTAAAACTCGCGTCCATAATATTACTTACATGCACGATATAACATTAACAATAATATACGTGTAACAATTCTTATACAGTGCAGAAAAATGGAAATTCTTTTCGAAAGATGGACTTTATAAAGGACAACGACAAAATGAAAGCAAGTAAAATAATAAACTAAACGAACCTGTTTTTCGACACAGTTTGTTGAAAGAAGTCAATTACGTTCTCAATAATACACGTGAATTCGCATTTAAAAATTCGCAGGCCAATTTATGCATTTATAGCGCATTTACGCGTTTTATCGCGAAATAAATAAAAGGTGTGCTCCAGCGCGACATGATTAAACGGGAGAGTTGCGCGAAACAAAGTTACGCAGGAGACGACAACGCTCCTCTTTCTTCTTTGAACAGCAAGGAAATCTATTTTATTAATATAACGGCGCTGCTGTTTGATCTGATAATTTCGTTTGGCCGTTCTAAAGGGCGTCTCTGCTTTTTTCCTCCCCCGTGTGCTCGGTGTGTGCGAGGCAAAGGCGGCCCTGGCCTGGCCCCATTTTCCCGATGGACTGCAATTCTGATGCAACCGCTTCCTTTTCTACCTTCTTCCGCGATTATTGATTCAATAAATATACTGTCTTTCGTTGTACACTCTTTCTAAAAAATTTCGAGCACGCTGAGCTTTCGGATTGAAACAATGATCTCTGAAACTGACTGTACTGAAACTTCCATCAACTGTCGATTCCAAGATCGACGATTGCGAATTTTCAATGAATTTAAAAGTGCGCGTAACACGAAAAAGTATGATTATATATATATATATATATATATATATATATATATAACGCGCACTTTTAAATACATTAAAAATATTATACTATATGTATATATATATATATAATATTTTTATGTCATATATATAATAATTTTTAATATAATAATTAATTTTTTATTATTACAATATGATATTTTATCATATATATGAAAATATATAGATATATGAATATATGATAAAATATTAAGATATTAGATATATGATATATTAGATACATCATATAAATTAAACGATTATTAAAATATTAATTATATGATAAAATATTAAACGATATATTTATATGAAATGTATAAAATATAGTCCTTGTAAGGTTCAGCGTGTAGAACAATTCTACCAAGGTTTTATTTTCAGAAATTATTTTAAAAATTTTATGTCTAATTACAACTCGGATTTCTACGTGAACTTGTGTCCTTTCTATATAAAATATTTCAAATGACTTTTTAATAAAAAAATAAAAATTTGCTCCGCTTTTTAAAAGTTATACTTAAGATTATTTTATGTTCTTTTGCATACTGCACGAATCTTTTGCATTTTTACATCTTAAAACTTCTCGCAAATGCATAAAAACCTAATAATACGTTTATTTCAAAAAACCAAATGAGGAAGTTTATTTCATTACAACAAATAAAAAAATGCTTCAGACTTTTGAACGGGAATACGCAGTCGAACAGCAGACACACGCTTCATTAAAAAAATATCTTAAAAGCATATGATAATTTTTCTGCACTTTTCTTGAAAAGATAAACTGCATATAGTATATGCAGAAAATAACAATTTACTGGTATTTGTTACTAATCTGACAGATTTTTTGGAATATAATCTTTTACACGTGCAAAATAATGGGATTTTTCAACATTTCACAAATATTTAATTTTAACAATATGGTGTACGCACTTTAATACAGGACGTTTACTAACAATTTCGTTCAAACATTATATATATAATGTCACTACATAACAATATAGGTAACATTGTTGAAAGATAAACGATATTTACTATAGACATAACATTTATATTAAATTTATGCCATCCAAGTACACATTTGTAGATGCATATGCCGATAAGCCGATCGAAAGCCTGGTTAATTCTATTTTAAAGGGAAACAAAAACTGAAAGCGTTTCATCTTCCTTTCATGGCCGTTTCAATTAACGAAAGTAAACTGTGATTTACACCAGGGGAGAAATAGGCTAATGTAACGAGGGTAACAATTTTTCAAATCGACACGCTTTCGCTTCTTTCACTTGCGATCAAGATCTAAGCAAATTCAATTGCTTATATAACAATCAGGAAACAACAAACATCAATATTCAACGAAAGGACAAGAATTTCAAGCAAAAAGATAAAATGAAAGAAAACACAAATTGCAATGAAATATATGTGGTGACCTGATGCAGAGAATAATGCATGATGGATAGACTGTTTATGTAATTTTAGGGGATAATTCGCTTAATTTTGTCATTTTAATTATCAAATAGTTATGTACAATAAATAATTATAACAGTCGAACATCAAAAAATTTCAAATATTTGATGTCATCTTGTATTTTACATATTCTACGACAGGAAGGTTAGAGATTAAATTAAATTGAAAATTCTAGAAAGAAGTAAGAAAATCTGTAAGTGGTACCAGCTGAGAGTCACATTACTTGAAATCCATTTGTACGTATCGAAAGTACAGTCTTAAATAATTTTTTACTATCTTTTTTCCTTTTAGGGGATCGCCTCAAGTTTTTTTTTTAATGTAAACTGTAACAATCGGCCTCGCAATTCGATATTGAATAAAATTAAGGAATATACTACTGCAAAAATCAGCAATTTCCAAAGTATTTCTTGAAATTGAATTCCAAGGTGAAACGTTGCATGTTATACCTACTTGCAGAAAAAAAAAACTGAAAATGACATTCGTGTTTCGAGTAAAAGCGAAATAATAAAAAATTAATTATTATACTGCGCTATACCTCCTCAACGTTACACAAGTTTCGCTACATCGTAGACTGATAAGTTTCACTATAATTAACTTTGCTAATAATATAGATTATTACCGTAAGTACTACAAATTTTAATTTTATTAGTAATGATACAAATTACCAACTAAATTTAATGCTTAGGTAATTACTTGAGTAATTTTAAATTATACAATTCACTTCATATATATTACGGACAATTAAAAAAATGAAATCTAAATGAAAATGTGTCTCGTTCATTAAATGATGTAGCTACCTCAAACATTTTACATATTTTTTCGTAATATATTTGCAATTCTAATATATATATAATATAATATAATATAATATATACATAATATATAATATATAAATTCCAACATATATTTGACAATTCTAACAATAAATTTCCCGAAAATACATAAACGTCTTCAATCCGATGATATTTAAAAAAAAAAAAAAAAAAGAAATTGACAACGTAATCCAGGCCAACTTTCACATTTCCAGTGTCGATGCAAATCGGAGAAACTGTCAAAAAGAGGAGTTGCTTTGCAAACAACGCAGGATTCGATACGATTCGACACATCGTTTGCGTTCCACGGTTCGTCGGGTGTCCTATTAATTTTAAAAAAACAAAGGGCCGGGAATCCTTCGGCAAGGAAGATGGCCACGCGTCTCATAAGCAAATTACCAATTGCTCGGTTGATCCTACTTCGATTAAAGCTGTATCAACATCTCAGAAGGCGAAAGGGAATGAGCCCGGTGGGCTCATCGGGATTAATAACAAGAGTGTTTGCCGACTGATTTTTCTAGAAGCGTTCTAGCAATTACCTCTACCGATTGCCACTTGAGCCCCGATTACCATCGTCTCTGAACAGTTCCCGATTATATTAGATTGTGAACTAAGCCTCTGCTCGCGATAAGCAACGCTTGAAACACGGCTCAATCTTATTTCTCGATTTTACTCACTTGTCCGGCTGAATTAATATCCGTGATAAAAAGATGCTCTTCAATTGTTGAACTTGAACAAATAAAGTCTGGAATTGCCTCCAGTTGGAATTAACGCATTAACCCGCTTGCATTGGGAATTTTTTGTGTCCCAAAATTGTGATACTTTCTCAGTACTTTTTAAGTACATTTAAGTAAAAGGAAATAGGCAAAACGCATAATAAATTTATTACTTCTGAAATAATTTCTATCCAGTGATATCGTACCGAACGAGTTCAAAAGAAAGCGACGAATTATTGTATACGGTTTGGGCCACTCGTTATGGTCCGCAATCAGTTGCCAGCGCAAGCGGTTCATCGTTCTTCATCTTTCATAGAACAAATAAATCTGTACGTATCGTCTACGATCTGGATGCATTGAGAAGAAAACATTCTTTTCATATATCATTAATCGTATCGATGTTATTTATTAAACTATTTACCAGCAGGTTTTTTTTATATATTAGCAATTAATAGCAAAAATGACGATTTCTCTCTAATTTTATATATTATATATTATATTATAATTTTATATATTACATTATATTTTTATATATTATATTATATAATTATATATTAGCAATTAATAGTAATCGTCGATTTCTCTCTCTCTCTCTCTCTCTCTCTCTCTCTCTCTCTCTCTCTCTCTCTCTTTCTCTAAGATTAAGAGTTTACAGATTTATTTGTCCTAAAAGAAATGGTGCAAAATCATTCGTCAAAGTGAGAATAACTATTTTAATGGTTTTATAAAATAATATTTTTTTTCGTCATAGAAACTATTATTCTTTTCTGTGACAGAAGAAACGACAGAATGTTTGCGGTTGCCTGATAGAATTTTACGAAATCTCAAGAAATTGAAATTGCTGTAATAACAAATATTTATTGTTTGATCCTTAATAAGTGAATAAGAAAGATGAATTAATTCATCGTTTAAATTAATATTTTCTAATAATTTATTCATTATACATAAAAATTGTTGGATTTTCAATATAATCTGAGGAACGCAACAACGCACACCATCATTCGTCTGAAGCACATAATTACATATATAGCCTTAAAACGTTATATCAACATAATTAATAATGAATTTATTTTGTAATAAGACAACAAGTTAACGTAGTTAATTATTCCTGCAATGGAAAGACGAGTCAACTCGTTGTAATTACTAACGTAATGTAACAACAATTTCTTCGTGCAAAAATTATGGCTTTTCTCCAATATAGCCTGAGAAATGTAATTCATCCCTCTAAAATACATAATTACATAAGCTGTATGTTCTTAAGACCTAATCCAGTCAATAAATTAATTATTCCTACAACGATTTCAGTGGAAAAGGCGAGTTAATTAATTACCAATATTCTCTAATCATTTATTTATACGAAAAATTCCCGACTTTTCCAACGTGACGTCCGAGGAATGCAACATTCTTTCAGAGTACGTAGACGCAGTACGGCGATCAAGTGAACGTGATTAATTATTTCTTCAACATTCCTCGTGCTGGCTCTCTGGCGTAAAAAAAAAAAGCTCCTACGCGAGAAGTCATTTTCGTCGGAGCTCTTTGGATGAAAACGCATCCTCCTTTTCCGCATATAACGAATCATTTTAAATTCGTAGCCGACCGCCGGTGTGTTCCGCTAAAAGAAACAACGAGAATAAAGGGAAACGATGTAGCGCACGTTACGCGAAGCTTCTCTCGCTTTGTGCCACTTGTTTACGACAAAAGAAAAAGAAAAAAAAAAAACAAGAAGCCATTTCCCGGTTTTCCCCGGGGAGCGAGAAAATAATTCCTGTGAGAGATGCCGGCGTACACGGCTCTTTAATCATAGATTGCGAAACCGGCGAATAAAGCGTTGATAGCTGAACTAACTGACTTTTCCGTGTCATCTGCTTATCCCCGCCTTCAATCGAAAACGCGGACAAGCTTGTTTTCCAAGCGGGAAGCCCTTCAACGAGCCGACTTCAATTGCAATGATATTCCATCGTTTCATCCTATAAATAGGACGAGAAAATCAACGTCGTGCTGCAGTTCAGCTCGTGAAAGCTTTCTGAACACCGTTTGCGGTAACTTTTTGTGAACGCGCTTACGTCACTTGACTTGAAGTTCATTTGACCGGTATTTGTCGAGACAGTCAGTCTTCGAAAGTTTTGTACAGTCAACGATTGTATAAAATTTTGCATTTGGTATTATCGTGATATAACACACAGAGGTTGAAACTTGAAAATAAAATACACTTGTCAATTTTGAATTTGCTTGAGTTTCTAGTATATTTTATATTTTAAGTATCTAGTATAAATATGCTATGTATATTATAATATTTGTATTATGTTTAAATATATTATGTACATTATATAGACAAAGAATTAATATTCTAACGAGACATGATATTATTGGTCAAGATTGAAACAAATCTAAAAATACACCATGGTAGATAAAAGGAAGTTCAACATTTGCATAATGCCGTTTGATTACGTATAATTGTGGTAATGTTAGAACACTTAAAATTTTATATTTTGCCAAAGATCAATTTAAATTTAATTTAATTTATTAATATTATAAATTAAATGATTTTTCTAAATTCTTATATTTCCCAGTGATCCGATAATAACAATTAAGAGTTGCACTATAACTGGTAACAATAACTTGTTCCAAGATACATGTTACAATCATTCATTACTGCGTTACGGATTTTTATGTAAATTTATATTTTAATATATTGATCGAAGGATTTAAATAGAAGTTTGTTTAATCCACTAACGATTGTCACTTTGCGTCGAATATTTTACATATTTTAGGATATTACACGCAGTCCCCAATCACTACTCTTGCCAAACATAATCCCATTTTGTAAATTTATTGTACAAATCGTTCTATCGTATAAACTTTTTTTCTGTCTGCCACTAAAATTGCAAAACTATTTATCCACAAAAATATTTATCCATTGCATCGATAAATCTTAATATTCAATGGTGCAATATTTAACATTTATTATATGTTTAAGATAACTATTTGTGTTCTACGCCGACTTTTTAGCAAATATATGTTTGCAACAAGCATCTTGTAATTTTTATATACAAATAAAGGACAAGAGAAAATTTAAAAGATAAGGAAATATACCATATATACTTAAAAAATACAATTACATAGTTGACTGAAGAACGACGAATAAGTGTGAAGTACCTATCAGAATAAATAATTGTTACCACATGTTAAACTCATAGTGTCTCTATTGTAAACTTTCTTCTGTCGTCATTATACGGATTTTACCAATTTGATCGTATTAGTCGTCTCTCATTACAAAGTGTCAAAATGTTTCAAATAATATACTCATAAAATATTCGTCACAATATATTTTTTCGCTTTTTCTTAATTAAAGCTAAATATTCAAATACTTTCATAAACTGCTGTACAGTTTCAGACAATGACGATTCAAATTCTGTTCCATGAAAAATCATACGATTATTCAGATTGAAAACTGATAGAACGATAAAAAAAAAAATCATTGCACGAAAGAGGAAGGCACGGAGTCTACTTTTTCGCATGGTGAACAACGATGAATGCACTCAACGATTCTCAAATACGTATTACGAAGTACGAAATGATCGATCGTCGTTAGACTACTGCGCACTTTAAAAGGTACAAGCGAAAAGCAATCTTGACTGGTGAGTAAAAATCGTGACTAGGCCATTCTCACATCGGCAGGAAATTAATCATAATAATTCGACTACCGGCGGCCGGTCAGCAATCACTCTGATCACGCTTTCCTCCTTCATTATTCAAAGTTGGACGTTACAGTTGGTAAACTAAGAATTTGCAAATTCACTGTAGTACAAGATACTAAAAATAAAATGTTACTACTACTAGCAGCGTTGTACTACCTAATTCGTTTCGATAAGCAAAACTTTGCAGAATTGATCGATTCTACGATTTCTCGAAGTGAATGAAAATGTAAAAGTTCGTGAATCTCGACGAAATTGAAATTTGAAAATAATTTTAACAAATGGTAGGAAATGAAACTTTCACGAAATTGAAATTCATAGATCAACTGCAATTGATGTTTGATATACTTATACATTGTGCACTTTGTACATCTTAAGTATATAAAGGGTTATGAATAATTCTACATGGAAAGACATTAGTTAAGAAAAAAAATAATTTGAAAATTTAGAAAAATTTATAAATTGATCGACAGTCTGTGGATTTTTACGAAGATTAAAGCTTAAAGAGAAAATTATTTCAGCTATTAAAAATTACAAGAAGTATTTTAAAATTTAAATGGCTAAATTCTTGTATTTATATATTTCTGTACCTCCAAATTTTCCATAGATATGTTAAAAACCTGCTGTCTATATTTATCAAGCTTGATAATTTAATTAATTTCAAATTAGATTGTACAAAATGAACAAAGTAAGTAAAAAATGTAGAATAAAACTTTCCCACTTAAAACTTCGTTTTCAAGAATGCGTTTTGTTAAGACTTGAACTGAAACTGTCGGATTCTTCAAGAATTGATGTGTACGTGACAAACTTTTTAATTTAATTTTCTCAAAAAAAAAAAAAAAAAAAAAAAAAAAAAAAAAAAAAAAACAAAAGAAAAGATTTTAATTTATTTCCGCACAGAATAATCTCCCATCGATTATTCATTAGTCTAATACTAATATCAATATTCACTAGTCTAGTCAGAATTAGCCCGATTCAGATACACCTATTTAAGAAACACTCGAAGCCGATTATCTCGAAGACAAAATATTATTTTTGCACGCAGAATCATTCTCTTGACGATTATATCATGAAAAATCAAACTCCGTCTCAAAACTTTGGTGTATATCGGGATAATAATTTCGGCAAGTAAAACGTTTTATCTGTGACATTAGCATTTTAATTTGCAACGCCGATCAAGAAGTAAAGGAAAATTTATTTCGTCGAAAAAAAATAAATAAATAAATTAATGAGCAACGGCATACATGCTCGACGAAATACGATGAAATTCGAACAGAACGGAAGGAAAGGGATGATTTTCGTGTAAATAGGAAAAGGATTAACCAACGAATTGGGAGGTTTCGAAGGAGGAAGTTGACCCAGGTGCAACGCTTCCTCCTGTTGAAGATCGAATCTCAGAGGATGCAACGAAAACAGCTTGCACCCTGTCACTTTACCGTGACTCGCGTATTAAATTCAGCGCAACAGAAAGCGTCGTGTTTTTCCACGGCGGTGGTCCACGCACGTCAAAGTGTTAAAATTTTTTCTCAGTTGTGCCGCCTCAAAGAAATGTGTGCCGCGATGTTTGCGCAACATGTACAAATGGGAGGAGTCCTCCTAGCGAAAATTTAGGAATTCAAATGGACAAAATGGACAAAAATGAAGAACGCGACTGCGTGGAGTTAAGTAAAGAAGTAAGAATCAAAGGATATTTCCAGTGAATTTGAAAGAAGGTAGTGTTTCAATCGTTGAAAAAGTAATTACGAATATTTACAACATATACAGAGCGCGGTCAATAATAACGTATCAAACGAGCGTGATTCATTGCAAAAATAATGGATAAATATATCATGAGAAACATGAGAAAAAAGATATACATTGCTCGCCAAAGAAAATTGCAACATGAACTCGTACAATTCCTTGATTAACCGCTGATAAAATAATGAATTTGAAATTCAACTTCTGTAATAGTTGATTGGTTGATAATGATTAGTAATTGGTGATGAATTTCTGTAGTGGTTAAATGGTTGATAATGATTGGCAATTGGTATGAATTTTTTTACATTCCAAATTAATTTTGATAATCCAAAAAACTGCCATACTCCAAATAATCTGCGATACACGTAACTTTGTACAATCTTTTCAGCGAGAAATGTAGAACAAAGTCTTTTCGTTCGGAGCTCTCCGAGAAAATCAAGGTTAAAAATTTATCAAACATAGTCGTATTCAGAATATTACTAAAATAAGTTAAAAACGTAGAATAAAATTTTTTCAATGCTTCATTTTCGAGAAAATAAAATTCGAAGATTTTATCGAGCACAAATTTGTGAATTCTTAACTAACTTTCTTGAAAACGAGACTTGATAAACTTTATTTTGCATTTTTACTTATTTTGAGATAACTTCCTATAGATTCTTCGCTTCTCTGTCCAACTTAGTCAAATAAAAAGTATGCTTGATAAATTTTCTTAACTTCAACAATTTGCTCAAAAATTGAACCTCGAATGAAAAAAATTTCATT
The DNA here is from genome assembly GCA_036937485.2 of Tetragonisca angustula. Lineage (NCBI taxonomy): Eukaryota > Metazoa > Arthropoda > Insecta > Hymenoptera > Apidae > Tetragonisca > Tetragonisca angustula. The sequence goes on along the minus strand of JAWNGG020000037.1, from coordinate 273,220 downwards.
CTATATTTTTTTTCTTATTTTTTTCACAAAGAATCATCTTGCGAAAGCACCTGTGTTACAATACGTTGCCCTATATTCGTAATATTTCTGATATTTTATAATATCTTTTTAAATAAACGATGTTTGCATTCCATTAGGATATATGTGTATTTAAATTAAGTAGATATACATTTCTGGTCTAACGCATGCAATTAGATTTCAAATATCACAGGCTCTGCCACGTGAATGCTTAATGGAATGCTACAAGTAATTTTATTATGCAAGGGAAATGAGACAGACAGTACGGCGAGAACGTTAATACCCTATAAAAATATTGAAGATTTTTGTTATTAAAGAACACTTTTTTTGGATTAAGCGATCCGAGTATTTCAAAGTCGAAGAAGATTTGTGTGAATTTATAATTAGAGGACTAGTTGTGCGTTTTCATAGAGGCAATCTATCTGGGGGTCTGAAATTCGAGGCTTTCACGTCTAGTGTCGCACAATTATCAAAATTAAGGCTTCCGGCTGTAAGCAGTTCCCTCTTAGAATAGCAATTACTATAACGGTATCAAAAAAATAATTGCGCAGCTGTGAAAATCGTCATATTTTTTAAGGAACAAAAGTGTACCGTTAGATGGAAGAAGGACCTCCAGTGATAAAAATTAGTTTTCTAGAGAAAACTAATTTTCTAAATAGTTAAAAGTTAAATATTTTTCGTAGTAAAATTGTTGCAAGATTGCATTGTCTATAATGTTGAAACATTTGATAATTTCATTTAAATCTGATCAGTTCTTCATTAGTATATTTTAATTTCATTTTATATGTATGTTTAATAAAGTTTTCTGTATTTTTTATTGCATAAAATGGAAGTTTGACTCACAAAAAAATAGTATTGTCTTTTTCAACATTATTCTATATCGTCCATTCAATATTTATACTTATGATACTTTAGGTAATATGTACAACATAGATCTAATTTATTTCATGATGTAAAGAACATTTAGTATTTACATAATGAATAAATTTGAAGGAAATATATACTTAGTTTAGACTAAAAATAAAATAAAGAAAAACTATGAAAGAATTCGTCTTTATTGATTTAAGCATTGTCTACTATTACTACTATTATCTGAAAATTTATTTATAATCAAAAAACTGGGAGAATGATCAACCAAAAAAAAAAAAAAAAAAAAAACAATTGAACACCTCAAATTAATTAGTGTTCAATTTGAATACAATTTTAAAAGAGAAAGGTTAGTCAATGTTGATTTATAAAATCTAAAAATACGAGAATTTATTTGAGAATTTTATTCCAAAAATGTCCGACTCTTTCAAAGTCATTTCTGCAAACAATCCAACAGTACAGTTTAGAAAATTTCGTTGGAAAAATTTCAAATACGTGAATATATTCGCGACACTTCACAAATTTTCTAAATTTCTTCCACCTATTATTTATTCACTGTTCAATTATTCATTATTGAAATTCACCTGTTCACCTATTTTTTACAGCGATTGAAATACTCGAGGGAAAAAAGAATCGTCCAACGCGATGCGTCTCGAAAAGCACTTTTAAGAAGCGAATTGGCGGCTCGCTTCTCCCACCAGACAGAATTTCCAAAGTAGCCTAATAAAATACGCTACCATGTTGCTTCCGCTTCGTATATTTTCTCGCGTTTCTAATTCAAGGAAAACATTCGTGACGTCTGCACCTTAATGCACGACGCTACTTTAAATGGCGCACTTCCCTGAGAATGGAAACGACATCGGCGCGTAAAGTACGATCGACCCTAAGTGTACCTACACGTCGAATTTTTAAGGTCCCGTAACGTGAAAACGTGGAAGACGCACACGTGTAGTTGGTGTATATATTTCAGCTACTCACCCGGCGATATCTTGGACCCGCGTTTGCAATGCCGATTTCTCAAACGGTTCCTCCGGGATCAAACTGCACAGCAATTGCATCAGGCTGCTGGCTACGATTCCACTTCCGGTGGAATTACCGGATGCCTCCTGCACTTGAGTCTGGTCATCAAGTTTTGTCAGTGTCTGTTCAACGAAATAACAGAGTCAGTGAGGAGAAAAGTGGGTATTTTTAAAAAATGTGAGCACTAGAATTTCAATACTTTTATGAATTAATAATAAAGTAAGATTCCGCGCGATTTCTGAGATACTTGCAGCAACATAATGTTGCATGTGTTGTGCTTATTTTTGCATATTAATATTTATACGTGTATATAAAAATAATTTTCAAAAAGTATCACAACTACATAATGTTATGAAGTACTGTATATTCACGATTAACATGATTAACATGATGATTTCAGTTTGACAATATCTCTGCTGCAACAACATGAGCAAAGCATAGTTTTACATACTTTGCAATCGTAAAAAATTTATTCTAAAATGTTATACCACTAACTAACAGGAGAACGCTTAATTTTTTTAATGTCACGTCAAATTCATTTTAATATAATCGGTTTTTGTTAAATTTATTCAATTTTTATTTAAGCTCAGCAAATAAACAGGCTTTCGCATCTTATTTTTAATTTAAGACACGTTATTTAATTTTTATTTTAAGTACATGGCGTTGAGCACGCAACTTTTCATATTTAGCTTTTATTTTAAGCACGTTAATAAATAATCTTTCATACTTTAAATATTAAATTTAATCTTTCATTTTCATTTTGAACGCGTTAATAAATAGCCTTCTGTATTTTTTATTTCAAAAATTAAGTTAAATTTTTTAATTGAAATTATTTCACGTGTATCCACTCTATTTAATTTTTATTTTACATGTATTATTGTTACACTGTATTATTTAATTAAATTTCCTGATCGAAAAGTGACTTGAGTTTAAAGACAGTACAAGCCCAACGGTTTCATTTTAAGTATTAAAAATTTACATCTGAATCTATGATAATAACAATACAATAAAATGCATTAGATATCATATTAATCGCATTAACTGTACAGATATAAATGTACATCTAAGTTAGTATGATAATATATAATACCATGATAAAATATATCATTGTATTAACGTGATAATACATATAATTCACATCGAAACAAAAGTATAGAATCAACAACATCGATGACATAAAACTTACTGAATTCATCCATTTAATTCTATTCAATGACCAAGATATCGTTCATCTTCTTTGACATTATTTTGCCACAGACTTTTGAAAAGCATCGACCCACACTATTCGTCATCGCTCGCTTTGTACCGATCGAAATTGGCCGGGCAGCGTGTACAACACGAAACAAAACGAAACGAAAGGGCTACTAACAGCCTGCTGAAGAATCAGCCTATAAAAGCCGAAACGTATCGCAACGGCCAACGTTAAGAAAGATATATTCCATGTACCACGAACTGATTGACCGAGGATCATCTCCAGCCTGAACAGAATATTCGTCCAACTTGTTCCTTTTAGAGGTTGATATCGGTTTTCTAAAAGGCTCGTCAGACGATCGTCGCCGAGGCTGACTCCGAGGAAATCGTGACGAGCAGCTACCAGTCGGGGTGGTCGCGTGTTTCCAAACGGCCGAAAGATCAGTCGGATGCTGGAGAAGGCGAATTCCTGGCACGTTGAGTCATTGATACCTCTTCCGCTGGACGAGCCCCGCGACATTTAAAATGCTAAATTAGAGGTAACGAGTCGGAAGGTAACGATAAGAATCCTGGAGAATATGGCCCCTAAACCCGGTTCCAGGACTCGACAAATTTCGATAAGTTCCCTCTTCGGGGAACACTTAACGGCTCGCGTTTCCCCGTATTCGTCGATGTTTTTCGTCGGCCCGAAAAAAATCGCCCGGGCTACGATGCAACGAACCCGTTAAAACTACTCCAACGTCACGAGATTCAACGCGAAACGTCCATTTCATCCGAGGCTTTTCACTTTTCTCCTTCGCCGACACAAATTATCAACGCCGTCAGAATTTCGAGAGAAAGAAAGGTACAATCGAGGAAATCCACAGATCGCTGAGAATTTTTTTTTTTTTTTTTTGGAAGGTGTGAAGAATTCGTAGAATTCGTACAATGTGTAACATAATAATAAATTATGCGATTTAAGAAAGGAAACAAATCTTTGTTTTTAAGGGGTCAGGACAGTTTTGAAATTTTCAAAAAATCGATTTTTCTGTTTTAATGTTGAATGACCCGGACAATATTGAATATATGCAAATACTGACGATGAACTAGCTACAGTCCACGTAAAAATGGATCGTCATAAGGACAAGATCCAATAGTTGGTCATCTATGCTTCTTCCCCTTCTTGACGATGATAACCAAATATATATAAGGACATGCTTTAGAGACATTCGACAGCATAAAACGTTCTAAATCATTCTACGTCATATTCAAGAGCATTAAACATTGTAAATCATTCTATATTATTCTATTTCATACACGGCCACGACTGCAAGGGAATAAACTCTTCTAAATTGTAAGCGTGTTGACTCCGTTAGTTTGAGGTCTTAGAAATAAGATACTAAAAAGGTCCTAGCCTTTAAAACGACTTATTTTGGGGTGTAATAATAAATCCGCGGATACAAAATAATAATATAATTTGCATCACTGTTTACAACTTTAAGCAGTATCACAAAGTGTAAATCGTGTGATTCAAATGTTACTTTCGGTGAATCGAATATCAGGGGACTTGGATTCAATTTAGTTGTGAATTGTAAGAAATGTGAGCCGCGATATATAAGTAGAAAAAAGTAAGTAAAGGATACATATGAAAAATGACGTTTTGAAACTTTGAACGTGTTTTTCTCGAAACTAGGTGTTTAGAAACAGTGTGCAAGATATCTCGGAATCTAACCAACCGATTACTGTGAAACTTGGTTACGTATCTTTAGTGTAACATTTACTAGAGATTGACGATCGAACATTTTCTAATTTTTAACAATTTCGAAAAATATAAACAAAAAGCGTAGAAACTTTTGGCATAAATTCGATACGTCAGAAACAAATAGCTGCTATTTTCATAATTTTCACAAAAATGAAAATGTTGGATCGTCAATCCCTAGAGAATATTGTTTACTTTTGAACTTTCTTTGCCTTTTTGTTGCAGCTAGTCCTGTTTGGTAAAAAAAAAGTTATGTAAAATGATGCTGTTAAAAAGCTAAATAAGAGCCCTCTTTTTCCTCTTTTAATGTTGCTTTTTACAGTTCACAATGTGTTAAAACAAACCACAAAAGCTCATGTCAATCAATATATGTTAGTTTTCATTTTTTTACTAGCCCTCCAAAGTATACGTAATTTTTAGGCCCGTTCTGCCCCCTTAAGTCGTTTGACAAAAATATAAACTTGCATGAAACGTCCGCGGTCTGATAATAATCAGGGAAGCTTTTTATTTCCCAACGAGGAGATTACCACGAAGGGACAGGGAGAGAACTTTTTCCCGTTTTACGGAAAAAGGGGGATTTTGGATGAATTTCATGAGGGGGAAAAAAAAGGAAAGTACCTGCCAGACCATTTAAATATACGAAGCAATGTCCTTCGCATGGATATTTTATCATATAAAGCTTTTCAGCCGCGTAATTGAAATGAAACATAAATGGCGTTACATTGAAAAATCCGATTACTGAATAGAAGTTTTAAAAACGCATGGGGGGGGGGGGAGGGACGAGCATTTTTGCCGGAACAACGCAACGAAGAAATAAAAGTCGCGTGATGGAAAATGGAACGTGGATGTACGTCAGCTCGCAAGGAAATTCGTTTTTCTATTTTATCTTGATAATTTTGCGGCGCGTCTGTCTTCTTTCTCCATCTCGTTTAAATTAGAGGCAGCGAAATTGAAGATGAAAATTATTCTTCGGTTCAAAATTTACGGCCAATTTCGTTTGGACGTCAGGAGGGGAAAACACGCCAAGTCCATTTTTGTTAATTTCCAAATTTTCATGGTTTCCGGTAGCTAAAAGGCATATTTATATACGATACGTAGTTAGATAGAAAGAGGAATATATCCAGTCCAAAGATATAAAACCTGTTAAAAGCAGGTAATTAAACCTGTCAGAACCAATATTTGCCGATATTTTGACAATGTCAGAAAAGACGATTTTTAATTCTGAAAAGCAAAAGGACAGTTTTGGTAATGTGCGGTTGGTTAACTAGATTTGGAAAATGTGACTTATTTTCTGTTTTTTTTTTTCTCTCGTTGCCTATAACTGGACAAAAATTAATTAAACACAGTATGGACGGAAATTGACCATAATTTTGTGATCTTTGTATTGAAAAAGTTTCCCGACAGATGGAACAATTTTTATATTGTACAATTGTTAAAATTACCAAAACATAGTTCCATTTTATGGTTGCCTTTGATGTGAATGAAACTAAAATTGCTAAATAATACCAATCTACAATGACTGTAGAAAATTCAAAATAATATCAATTGTACTACTTACAAAAAAAAAAAAAACAATAAATATTCAATAGAAATGAAGCTAGTTTCTTTGACTAAAATCTATAAAAATCACTCAACTGGACTAAATCAACTTCATTCTCAATGATATTTAAAGTCAATAAAGAATTTTTTCCAATTAAACAAAAATACTAATATTAGTTCTCACGATAATAATACTCTTTCTTTCTGATCTTTTTTTCCTGTCTAACACAACAATACCCTCTCCATTCACAACAAGAATCAATTTTTAAATTCTTCGCGGCGAATACGTCGAAAAACCAAGTAACTCGATACCGTGGCCAAATCCGCTTTGCTTGTACTCGACCCTGCCGACTCTAAGTCGACGTAGATTAAGAGGAGGAATTTTTCTCTATTTTCTTCTTTTTTTTTTCTCTCTTTTTTTACGAGCAATCGGTCCAATTCCGAATCGTCGAATTTATCTACAGCGCTTTTACGCTTTTCGAGGAAGCGGACGAATGCACTGGTGGAAAAAAAAAAAAATAACGGGAGAGAACAGCAACCTCGAACAACTTACGGGAAATTGTAAATTTGCTTGCCCAATGGACGAGATTGAAAAGCATTCGCGAACCCTACAGGACAATCGATCTCTTTGTGTAATGGCCCAAAGAATGGCGATTCTTTCCAGACTTCAATAATATAACAGGCAGCGTTTCCCTAAAAAGTTTCCAGTTAAATCCAGAGATTGATTGTCTTAATCATGGATCTAGCTGATCGAATCGGTTGCCAGAGGATATTGCTATTTCTTTCTACGTAGAGCCACGAATATCGTTCGAAGCGAATAAAAATTCTGCTCATCACTGAAGTCGGGGAGTCGCCGAGAGTTCCTGCCCTTTTGATAATACGCGACAACGTCGTACATCTACATGCCGTTCGAAACAAACAGAAATTCATCCCATAATTGAAACGAAGTGTCGTTTTGACGGGTTTTTCGTGGACCCAGCGTCAACAACATCTTTCAGCAACCCCGGCGATATATCAATCCCTGTTTTCGCCGGATGAGAAGAACGCTTTCTTACGGCGTTCCAGCCATAAACTCGAAAATATCACGGCGAGTGAAACTCGCGGTCGTAAGAACGTCCACGCGGTGGACGCAACGGCTAAAAACCTCTCTATAATAACCCTCGGGGGAAAAAAAGCTCGGCGATAAAATATGAGGAACAGGCCGAATTCTGGAACGTGCGAGCAGGTCGGCCTGAAAAACTGCCGATAGAGAGGACGAGAGACAAAAGATTAGGCCGGCTCCTCGAAAACGGAGCTTGATGGAAGCGGCAACAGAAGTGCTCACGCACAATCAACACATGGCGGCAACACACACACGCGCTTTTCTTCTCACCGTATAACCTGATTCCCCCGTCTGTCCATGCGCACGTGAAGACGCGTGTGTGGGTGGCGCGGCGTGTGTATGTGCGTGGGTGACGTCACTAAAAGCTCTCTCGCCGCTAATGCATTTGCGGAGGGGGGATTCCCAGGGGGAGGAACAGGAGAAGGAAGGCGCCAGTGCCGTATCTATGAAGCGTGAAAAATCGATCCTGAAATCACGACGATGAATTTCGCGGACCGATTACGCCGGATCATCGAGCGAAACGAGCAACTTCGAACGTATGGTCGGTCGGTCGATCGGGAACTCGCCTCTTGCGATCAAAAGTTTTTTTTTTTTTTTTTTTTTTTTCGAAGAAATTTCCTTTTCAGTATAAATCCTTCGTTTCGGACAATTATTTCGCGAAATTCAAATTGAAATTACAGTCTGAATGTGGAATTATCAAAAATGTGACGAGTCTGCGACGTGACACCCAGGTGTGGTTAATCCTACTGCAAGCATTTTACGAACGCGGGATTTATATTTATTTGAGCAGGTTTTAAAAAAAAAATGATTGAAAATGGCAGGACGTGGGACGGTGTCGTTTGTATGAAAGTTTAAATGCAATTATCCGCGACTTTTAAATTTATACGGATAATTATATTTTTACGTTTCAATTATATTTTGTGTTACTCGTCGTATTTCGCGATGATAATTACATTAACGATATTTTTGTTGGAAAAAAAGGAACGATATGGAAATATTTTTAATTTTTAAAATGACGTTCTCTGAACCATTATGGATCACGTGACCGCGCAGTATTCATTCGTTTAAAACTGAAAGAATTGCCTCTCGGAATTTCGAATTGCTCCGTTGTATCATAATCTTTAATCCATGTAAATGTTAATATATACCAAAATAAAGATAGTCAAAAATAGTCACAAAATCCAAAGATAAGCCTGAGCGTACCAAAACGAGCTATTTCGAAAGATTTTTTTTGCTTTTTAGATTCGGTGAGAAAGAGATGTCTTTAGGATATTTAGCGAAGCACATCAGAAGACAAATGTTATATTCATAAATATATTTTCTAATAAATTATTTATTAAATACTATTTATCTTTTTGCAGAAAAATATTGTCAAAAATTAAATTTGACTAGCACAAATATGAATATCACGCCAAAAATATGCAAATAAATGTTACTTAAATGTATTTTGATAAGAAATTTATTTCTGACATCTCCTTTCCTTTACTCGTTACGAACAATTATCAACAACTATTTTCTAATTATTTGACCGATTATACAGTGAATATTTATGAGAAATGAGCGTCCATAGTGAAAGAAATATTTTGCGGAAGAAGAAGAGAGAGAAATGTTTGCAGAGAATGGAGGACATTATATACATTTTAAGTGGAAAAGCTTTTCTTTTTCGTTTAATGAAATATATTATTTAAAAAATCTCCAAAATCAAAATTATATGAAAATTGAAAGTTCGACTGTACGTCAGTGAGAACACACGTTTCAACTTCAGTTCTCTCTGCCTTCGACTTCGTTCTCCCCTTTTACGCTTCACTTATCCATTAGAGTTATGTATACTACTGTAGCATTTTCTCTGCCGACTAAAAGAATCAATAACCGTCAAAAGTTTTAGAATTCTAATTCCTACATGCCAAGATAAACGATCGAGACTATATTCTCATAAACTCCATACCGTGAACCTCGATTATACGAACTACAATAATTACTCCCCCATAATTAATAATTACAACTAAACAGTTAGTGACAAAATGATCATAACGACAAATTAATTAGTTTTACTTCGTAAAACTCACTGTTTCATTAATCTATCTTTAAAATCAAATTGAAACATACAAATGCGAATGTCTCTAACGATATCGTATCACACCTCTTATTTCATACGTACGCTTTAATGTTTAAAAAATGAAATTCTTCGATGGATTTTTATCTCCAGCTTATTGATCTGCGTTCAACGCACAAACGATCAGAATGAGAGAGTTAAGTGTTCGAAACTCCGGAGCGGAGAACGCGAGCTGAATCAGGCCCTAAGACTCTTAATCCTTATTTTGACAAGTCGGACAGGACAGGTATGATGGTCTTTGCCTTCGTTTATCTCGAAGCCACCAACCTCAAAAAGAGCTCGAAAAACGAGCACAGGGAAAGAAAGGCTACATTCGCGTACCGCTGCCACGTGAACTTCCGAGTTACTCGACGCTGCTCGCACAAGATCATTCATAAGGTGTCCCATAACTAATGATACAACCGCAGAAAAATTATTTAACGTTAAAATAGACAAATCGAGAACATAACATGAGATTCGTTTCCCCAATTTTTGAATTTCAACTCTAAAATGATATCGTTGGGTCATAAACAAATGTAACAATGATTTATGTTATATTACTAAAATTTAGAATATTTAATTTTATTTTGGATTTTATGTCCTCCATAACAGATATCAAAAAGAAAATTCTATATATTATCTGTATTAAAATTACATTAAAAATTCCAAAGTTAAGTAAATTAATCTTGAAATTGTTATTATATATTTGTAACGATTTTGTGATATCAAACAAATGTTAAAAAACGAATATTCTTCGATATTGAAAACCTCCGTACTAGAAATCATACTATTTTTTACTACACTGTCGAAACAGAAAGAATCATGTCTCAATGAAGAGATGAATAGTCTCTACCACGAAATAAGTGCCAACATAAAAAATGGAGAATAAAAACAAACAAAAAAAATATATATATTTATTCATGTTTATTTAGCAATTTAAATTTAAAAATTATACGTTGCGGATTATTAAAATTTGGAAAGATGTATCGTTTGAAACTGTTTTATGGATGATGAATATTGAAAATGTATATTGAAAATTTTCAAAGAAAAGAAATTATAATGGTTACAAAACAATGACATTCGACATACCTCTAAATGCTGAAGCAGAAGATCCAAGATGACAAGAATTTTATTACTTGACAAAACCGCTTCAATATTAGTATCATTTTCGCTGACACTTAATTTAAATACACGACACACTGAAAGAATGCTCCTAAAATACACAAAATTTTATATTTAAAATAATACAATTTATGCTATATACACACAGTAATACAGTAATTGCAAATAGTTTTCAGAGTGAAAACATAATATAATATAGTAATACTATATACATATATGTATATAGTATTTTCAAAACTGTCTTGGATAATATAAAAAGCAACATATACTTACTTGTTTGGTAAATTATGAGATACATTCTGTGTTTGTAGTCCCAAATTTAACAAATTAGTTAAGATATCGAATCCATTTAAAGTTCGAAATACAATCTGATCAAACGAACACTGAAATATTTAAAATGTAACAATTATCAATTGTTAATAATCAATTGTTTCTTAATATCATTATCATATTTAAGACAAAAGTATTTTTACCGATTTTGAAAAAGCTCTCGTTATTTCACCCAAACAACGTTCCAAAGCTGCGATAGCGACGCTCGACCAAGCAGTCTTTGAATGACTAGTGTACAATCTATCCAATTCTTTCAAATTTCGACGAAATTTTGCTTTATTGGATGACTCGATAGATTGATTCGTTTCTGTCTTGTGATTGTCTTCCCACTCTTTACCACGCAGAGTCATACGTTGTTTCATTTTTCTACATCGACGTTTTAAAGCTTTCTGCTTCTCTTTCGCAGCTTTAACTTCGTTTGAATTACTATTATCAATAACCGATATTGGAACATCGCGAATTTGGGATATATTAAAACGTTGTAATTCATCTCGTGATGGTTCTCGACCATCGTGAGTATTTCGCACTGCTTCGAGATGCGTTTTTCCTTTTAAATGGCTTAACAGGTACACTTCATTAGGTATCTAAAATAAAACATATAAGAAATACATATATATATATATGCCATGTTAGTTATTAATTGAAACAATAAATATAGATAGAATTGAGTAGAACTTATCGAATTGATACTCACGAGAGTTCCACATAAAGAACACTGCTTTTGAGCAGGATAAGATTTTAATGTAGGTGGAACTTCTTCCGATCTTAAAATCGAAGATTCAACTGCTCTTTGTCGAATATGTTCTATGTTTTCAACATGCCTTCTAGCTGATTCTTGCTGCTTTTGAGCTATTTTCTTTTGTAGTTCTTCTTGATTTGCTAATTGCGCTGCATGAAGCGCTGATAAACGTTCTTCTCTATCTCTAGCTTTTTCTCTTGCAAGTTCCTTAAAATTTTATTAATATAATATTGATATTATTTTTAACATTTTATATCAGTATTTATAGAATATAATTACCTGTCGTTCTTTTTCTCTTTCCAACTGCATCTTACCAACTCTTTCTTCACGTTCACGGCGAGCTTGTTTCATTTTTTGAATACGCAACTGTCGTTCTGCTTCCAAAGCTCGTCTACGTTCTTCGGCCGCAGCTTCCTTAGCAGCTTTCTCTTCTTGTCGGCGTTGACGTTCTTCTTGAATTCCCTAGAAAATAAATGTTGCAAATAATTCCAGGACTTGTAATCTTTATTATTAAAAATATAAATATATGCAACATACTTGCAATCTTTCTTCTTGTTCTTGACACAACGCCATAAAATCGTGTCTCTTATTTTGTGCTTCAAGCTCATTAATGAATGCAATTTCCTTTAATTTAGAATCTTCATCGTGAGCTTTTCTTACTATTTCCATCAAATGTTGCGTTCTATTTTCTTCTGCTTTTTTTAACTTCATTTCCATTCTAATCCTTTTATCTTCTATTAGCTGGTTCTTTGCGCTTTTAACATCTTTTACTTTATTCAACAATTCTCGCAATCTTTGCGATTTTTCCATTAATAGTTTTTGACGTTTGTGTTGTGCGCAAGCTTGTTTCGCTTGGTATCGTCGTAACGTCTCGGGTAACGATCTTTTTCGAGATGGAGACGATAATTTCTGATGCAATTCTAAAGCTCTACCAGGATGACGGGCAACTAATGCACGTAGTTGAGCAAGTGTATCTACACATTCTGCCCAAGACATTCCTTCTAACACATTTTCATATCTGTAAATAATTCTTTTAAATTTGACATACAAGAAGCAAGATAAAATAATATGTTTAGTACATACCTATCTTCTAAACTGACATCATCAGGCATTGTATTGGGAGATGTTCTTTGCTCATCTTCCATTTCAAGGATCATTTCACCATCTGTTTCATCAGTTTCAGTATCGACATCAGTTTCAGCGCATTCCAATTCTAAAATTTGTCTATGTAAAGATGCTTCTTCATCTGACAACTGTTGCGATCGTTGCGAATCAGCTTCCTCGGTTTTCCTTTCCTCTTCTAAAATTATTCTTTCTCTTTCTGCTTGAGCGGCCATAAATTGTTGTATACGTTTCTCAAGTAATTCCGCATCACTTTTAAAAATAGCTGCAATCATTGATGTAGAATTTATTTCGTTTAAATTAACGGTGTTCTTAAAAACTTCTTCCACCTTATCCTTAATGGTAAGGTTTACAGCTGATTCTCCTTTAACTTTTTCTACTTCATTACTAATATTTTTCCCTTCTTTCTCTACAATACATTTTCTTTTCTGTTTACAGTTTCCATCTGGAGTTAAACAATTTTTTTTATTCTTTTCAGCGGGACTTTCAATTGATAAAGCTGGTAACGATGTTGCAGTACTTGGTTTATGAAATCTTGTAGACATATTTAAATTATGTGTACTGCCTCTTCTATAACGACTTCGAACAGTTTGCCAACCGTCGGTTTCCTCTTTAGTTTTTATATGCGTCTGTTTCGTTAATACCTCTACTGAACCATTTATATCTCTATTTTGATCCTTTTTTAATGAACTTTGTTCTGAAATCTAATACAAACTTATATTATATAGTATATATTTCAAGTTAAAATTATTAAAAAAAATAATGGTACCTTATTGTCAGTTGACTGAAATCGTTGCCTAACTATAACAGACGTCCCAGGTCTTGTTTTATTTGAAATTGATGTATTTTTGTCACTTAATGTGGTTTTGCTTCTAACAAATTTTGGAGTTTCTGGAAGGCTTGGTTGCTTTGATTTAACAATTTTCATTTGCGATACTGTAGAATATGCTGGTTTATTTGCAGTAACTAATTCCTTAGTAGAATTACCAGGTGATGTATCTGACATAGATTTTGTTGTAGTTTTATTTGCATTATCACCGACACTTGGTTGCCTTTTTATTTTTTGATTAATTTTGTTTGAAACTTTTGCAATATTCTGTATGTTTTTATTTACTATAGTATTACTATTTTCTTTTACTACGCTATTGGAGTCTGTTATTTTATTTTCAGTAGCTACATTTTCTATACCAACAGTTTTAATATTTTTCCCTGTACTTTGTCTTTTTACTTTAGAATTGATTTCATTTTTTCCGAGTTCTAAATCATTTTTAGGGCCCAATGGTTTTATTTGAAAATTATTTTGAGAATTCATTTTATTATCTATGCTATTTGATTTAGAAAATTCTTTCTCTACTGATGCACAAGTTAATTGCACATTTTTATCGTTACAAACGGTTTGTTCATTTTTTTCATTTATTACATTAGAATCTGTTATTTTAATGGTAGCATAATGCATCCCAGTTTTAACTGATTTTGATGCACTTTTAGTGTCCATTTTAGCTTTTATTTCGCGAGATAAACTATCATTTAATTTTTGCTCTGTAATAACGCTGTTACTGGATTTTGTAGCTATTGTGTGTTTTACAAGAGTTTTATTCACTTTCATTGAAGTTAATTTATCCTTATTCAATGATTGATTTGTACTCTTGTCTGAATTTTTATATTTTTCACCTACATTTGCCATATTATTTTTGGGAACATTACTTTTATTATCCTTTGTCAATTTGTGCACAGTTTCTCCTTTTATATGAGTTGTTTTATTGTCTGTAGTAACAGATTTATTTTCTGATATAATTTGATCCACAGGGCTTCTACAAACAGATTCTGTAGGACTCATTCTTTGTAAGGGACTAGTGGATTTTGGAATCATTGTTGAATTCCATATTCGGCAAGGAGAAGTTTTTCTAACTTCCCAAGCTAAAGGAGTACGTCTTAAGGGAGGTGGCGAATTTTCATAGGCCCATTTAACTTTAAACCATTCAATCAAATTGTGAAAATCCCTAGTATAGTTTTCCAAAACTAATATCACTTCTTTACATTCAGAAATGTTTTCATCTTCTTCACATGTCTGATAAATGCCATCTACTGCTCTTTGCAAATTACCAAATAAAAATGCCCAGTATCTTGCCTGTAATTCTAATATAACAAAATAAAAAAACATTAAGTTAGTACATTAGAAATTTATGGATGTAAAATCGCCAAAAAATAATTATAACAATGAATGCAATTTATATGAAAACCTTTTGTTAAAAGTAAATTTATAAGTAAAGAAAGTTTACCAGATTTTTTATCCCGGCCAGTAGAAGCTGATCTTACTCTAGGTGTTGGTTTCATAGACCTCTTAGTAGTGTTTGTTTGTGATATTCTTGGAACACTAGGTGGTTTTTTGGTAACCTTTTCAGTACTGTTCGTTCCAACTGGTACATTAAAAGCTATCAAATTTCTAGCTGCCCGACCTTCTTCTTGTATGAGTAACCTTACATCAGCCATCTTTAATAAAGTTCTATAAAAAAAAGTCACAATTGAATATTATTTTTTAGATTATAGAGATACAGATAAACCAGGTTTAAAATATCAAAATTGAAAGACAACACAATGAAAAAATGCTAAAAATCAAATTTTAATATTTCATTGTTTTTATTAACAATATTACAAATACAGATCTTTCACATTGAATTAAAAGCAAGAAATAGGAATAATAATAACTTTAAGAAAACATGTCATACATATAATTATGACATTCTAATAGTTTTATAATATATTAACAACTTTACGTTTCGTTACTGGTTTTAGGTTATGTTACTGTCACTCACGTCTTGAACCTTACAAAGTAACAAATAGCCATTATTTGTATAAACATGTAAACAATTAAATATTTACCAAATCACCTAGTATTTTCTAATACAATTAACAAACGTATTTACACGATCTATTTATATTCAACTTAATGAAAATTTCAAATTATAAGTAATGTTTACGTTTCCAATTCACAACTTACTTTTATTGTAATTATAATTGCAAAATATTAAAGAACGGCTGACTACAAATCATTTTCAAATAACGAGAACGTCGAACTGACATTTCAACAGTAATACAAGACATTTTATGACAAATGTCTTCTAAGTTTCGCGGCAGTTTGTTGGTTGCACTGATATTGCTGCATTAAAAACTGTATTCGTAATATTAAGTTATATCCATACGGATTCGAATAATTTTATTAAATATATATAACGTTGCCTTGTATTAATAATTTTACGTTATTTTTCATTTTTTAAATTGTACATTTTTAGAATTTAGCTAAATAAATATATATTTACACGTCAAAATTTAATTTTTTAATAATTTTCAAATCATATTCATAACTACATATGTACATATATGTAATTTTTCTTATGTTTCTTTTATGTAATACAAAAACACATATATGTATTACATAAAACATGAAAATTTTGTCCAAGATATTTTAAAATTAAGATCACGTAGACGTATTATATACACGTATACATATTTGTACGATTAGCTTACAATATATTGAATTAATAAAACGCGTAATGTATAAAGGGAATAGAATTTATTAATTAATATTTTACGAGCAACAACGAAACATAATAACTAATAATAACTTTCATTTTCAAAGTACTCTAGAAGCTCATTGGTTACCTAACACATGTGGAAGCGAAAACTGTAGCGAGAACAAAGTCTAACCAGTGTCTTTCACATAAGAACATTTCCACCCGTAGACACGTATATGAACTAATTAAATTTAAAAATTATCATATCGTTCGTATGATGGGGAGAAAGCATTGGAGACGTTAAATTGGTTTACGCAGTGAATCGGTGTGCAGCGCCATCAACGCGTGATAAGATGAATCGCGAGAAGCGGTTGTGAGGGCTGAACGCACATTTGCGTGTGGAAATTTAATTAACAATTCGTCGAAGTATCTTTTTGAGATTGCACCATAGATCCCAGGCAGATTTTTAAAGTCGGCTGCAAAGCCGATTGTTACGAAACGCATAAGTGCTGCAAAAATAGAATTAAAAATCGATTTCGAGGTTTCTAGAAGAAAAGGCTACCAGAGAGGCGGACAATCTGCCACACTTTGCGGGGTGACGCGGGGATATTTTCAGAGAATCGTACGTATTTTACTGTTATACGAAGACTACACTCGTATTTCGAACATTCTCACCCATGTGAAACACTATGTGCAGCTTAGTTTTACGCGGTACGTGACTCGATGTACGAATTCTTTGTTTACGCATATACAGTAGTCTTGCCACAGCTTTGGAGGTTGGCAGAAATAATTCGGCAAAAATTCAATTATTACGTTGTTGTTCGTTTTCTGAACAATTTAATTTAGTTTTGTTGTCAATAACACATATAAGGAATATTTATGTTCGATTGTTTGTTTAGTTGTATATGATACATTAAGAATTATCGGTTTCGGCAAAATTACACGCACGCTGAAAGACTGTCATTTAGCAGTAAATTCACTTGAATTATTACAATTATGAGAGATTTTTACGATTTGGATGTTCGAGATTTAATTTCTGTTTGTCATGTATATTATGTTTGTAGAAATAAAAGAAAACATTCTTTGATAACCTAAATTTTCTTTTGTTAGTCATTTACAAACTCTACTGTGATGTACCTGTATGTAGATACTTTATAGTTTGCGATGAATTTCATTAAAAATGTTAATACATTTATTTATTTTTGTACTTTTATATTTGTAGTATAATTTTATGTAGTCTCTAATTGTCATTGCAATATGCTATATTTTATTCATTACCTTCGTGTCTGTATAAATTATCTGTGAAAATATTAATATAATGTATATATTTTATTAAGTAAAGAATATTAAAGGTAATACTATTAGTTTATATTATTTATTTACTACAATGCACCTGTGTTAGTGCAATTTATAAACTTAAGTAATAAATATATAGCGTTGCTTTTAAAACGCACGAAATATTTATGTATTGTTATTCAAATAAATATATATTTGTAGCAAATTTGTTTAATATAATAAATCGTATGTTTTTTTTAGTTTATGTATATTTATTATTTAGAAAGCAAGTTAAAAGATGCATAGATATTTTTTTCTAGAGGAGTTTGATCAAACATGGCTGCGCTACCAAGAAGAATTATCAAAGAAACACAGAGACTAATGCAAGAGCCAGTTCCTGGTATCAGTGCTGTGCCAGATGATACAAATGCTAGGTATTTTCATGTAATTGTAACTGGACCTGAAGATTCGCCATTTGAAGGTGGACTTTTTAAACTTGAGTTGTTCCTACCAGAAGACTATCCAATGTCTGCTCCTAAAGTTAGATTCATTACAAAAATTTATCATCCAAATATAGACAGGTAATTATATAGATGTGATTTTAAACAATTTTTTAAATTTTTTCTAGCAGCGCGAGTAGTTTATATTAGTTTTTAAATACATTAATTTATGTAACTCAGCAAGTATTTTCAATATAAAAAAAACAAATAAATTTTAAATTCCTTTGAAATTTATATTTAATGTATATATACAGAAAATATTTATATTTGTTATATAGATTGGGCAGGATTTGTTTGGATATTCTTAAAGATAAGTGGAGTCCTGCTCTTCAAATCAGAACAGTTTTATTATCAATACAAGCACTTTTAAGTGCACCAAATCCAGATGATCCTTTGGCAAATGACGTAGCTGAACTCTGGAAAGTAAACGAAAGCGAAGCAATACGCAATGCCAAAGAATGGACTCGGAGATATGCTATGGACAACTGATCTTAGATCATCCATGATGCGAAGTGATGTTACCCCTACCTTTCCGAGTTTACCGATCACTTTACCCGCACCAGCTGCGTACCCTGCACTTGTGTCCACAATTTTGCTATAAAAATAATAAAAGTTTTGTAAGAGTAAACAGAATGAAACTGTATTTTCTATATCGCGGGGAATACAAAGATGTGTTTAGATTTCTTCAAAGATTTTTCAAACAGACTTGTCAAGAATCTTCTAATGTTGAAAAAATCAATCGCAAGAAGATTCCTATTTCAGGAAGGAGATATAATTTTAATGGATTGCTAGTTTTTACTTAAAAATATACCTTTGTAGTAAAAATAAGCGAATGTAGTATGTTGCGTAAAGATCTTTTTTTTTTTAATATGATTACAAAATGGCTTGTGCAATCAGTAATTGATAGCTTTTATTTTGATACCTATAATGTTTCCCTGAAAAAAAGCAGTACTGGATCATTTATTATATTATACTAATATTATTAGATTTTCTGTATTCTATAATGTCTACTAACTGGTTGTCTGATAATCTTAATGTATTTATCATTTCCGTGATTGTACAATGTTGGATGAAAGGTATGATACTGGATTTGAGATCTATATATGACATTTATTTATAATTGATTATTTTAAATAATAAGCATACTAAAAATTTGAAATTATCCGCGGATGCGAATTTCCATTTTTGAAGTGTATAGTTAATGTAACATTTACTTACTGCAAATCTTTATTTATCAGTGTAATATAAGACAAAACAATTTGACTATTTCAAATTATTTGACTTTGAGATTTTTGATCATATGAAAAATCATCTGTCCAATGATTATGTTAATCTATATTTTTACTATGTAAATATATATATATACAACACACACACACACACACACATACAATTAAGTAAAAATCTTTAGTTAATTTTTTCATTTTTTCTTTTTTTATAAAAAATAAGATCAAGTTGAAAGTAGTTTGAAAAATTTTTATAATAATTTGATGATCTATAAGATTTTACTTTGATCATAGAATATTTGAAACTACAAATAAATGATGGTGGTCATTTTTAGCTAATATACATTTTATAAAAATGTCACACAATTACGTCAGTATAATCTTGAATATTAATCATATTACTAAATTTCAAATGAAATAGACTGTCTACTTTCAACAAATGTCTAACTACTAATAAGTCGTTGCCTTACTACATTTTATGATTTGTAGCTCATATAGAAGAGGTGTCAGAAAGTGAAAAATATTCTTTATATAATCATGTATAATATTCTTAATGGTATTTAAGTGACAACAGAAAGCAAGGAATATGTCATGTGATTAAAATTTCTTGTTCTAATTGATTTTTTATCAGTGTTTAGAAATGGATAACAATTTTATTAAATGTTATATTTTTTAAATGTAGCATTTAAAACTTAGAAGTTGAACAGGAGGTGTTATTTGTTCATTTTGATGGATAGTGATAATTAAACTTTTAATTTTTATATCAAGATCTCTTTTTATTTTTTGTGCAAAAGAATTCTAATACTTTATTAAGAGAATAAAACTGAAAGCCTTACCCATGTTTTCCTTGACAATAGTCTAGGAAGACTTTAGCTAATATTACTATTCATTAGGGTCTCACTTTTACACTTAGTATATTTTTTAATTTTATTTTCAAATAGTTCTTTGTAGCAATTGTCAAGCAGTATCTTTAAATTATTTCAGCAATCGAATTTTTTCTAACTAATTTCAAGAAAGGCAAGTTACACTGACATTTAAATGTTGTCTTAATTTTAATTGTTTTAAAAATCGATTTAATTAGTCATTTACTTATCGAAAATAGTATTAATAATTGGTATAACATATAATTAAACATATTTTTTAAAAAAATAGAAAAAATTTAAATTTTTCATTAATTATATCAATACTAATGTCATTTAATTAATAATATAAATATAAAGCTGCATAAAAATTGAAGTTCAACACTTAATATCAATCTAGCTCTCATTTGAGCATAAATATTAACAAGTTATGTAAATAATGAAAACAAGTTTAGTTTACGTTTAATTTTATATTAATTAATATTTATTAGTATATTTTAATTTGATCAAGAGATATTTACATTATAAAATTTAAACAACCAGTTGGTATGATTCTAAACAATTCAAAATTTGTATTCATTTGATATATTAGCAATATTTCAATAAAAATAATAGACTAATACTTAATTTAAATGTGATACAAGGACACTGGGATCGGTTACGCAAAAAGAAAAATATTTGTAGATAATTTGCAATAATAAAGAAGTAATTATAAATATATTATAAAGCAATATTAACATGCCAAATATATTGCTGCCAATTTTCAAAAATATTATTATTTTACAGTCGTAAAAGGAGTAGAAGAATTAAATACAGACAATATATGAAATCTAAAATAAGATTTTTGATGAAAACAAATTCGGAGATCCCAATTTATTCAAAATTCTGTATAAAATATTTTTATATTTTAAAAAGATTTTAAGTAAAAATTTGTCATAAAAGAAGTACAATTTTTTTTAAAAATAGAACGCAGAACCGTTAAATTGTTAACATTAACTCCAAAACTAAAAAGCTGTATAAAAGTAAGTGCTATATTTCTGAAAGTATTTCGATAAACTTTCTCGTTTTAGCAGGTTCGAAGAGGTAATATTTCCCATTAACAAAATAAATAATATGTAAAAAGTGGAATAAGTAAAGTTATACTTTGTGATTTTTTTCACAAATGAATATGTGCAACATGTGGTATTTAATTAACTAGGAAAAAAATTATTGTTAATAAAAATTTGAATGTTAATATTATTATTAAATTTCTAACTATTTTTATTATACAACGTATATATAATAATATTAAAAATTTAGAAAACGGGTACGTAATTTGAGATAATTCCAATATTTAATTATATGATTTTATATGTATCTAAGTTTAGAGAATGAGCAGTAAGTAAATAACTAGCTATTTACGTTAGTGTAAGAAAAAAGAATTGAAGTATATAATTTAAATGATCATTTTATAATATAACAAAAAAATAAATCTGATACTGAAGAAAATTTTCTTATTTATTAGGAAGTTTATTTAAGTATAAGTATTAAATTAAATGATATTTATTAATAATCATTAAAAATTATGTCAATAAAGAATAACATTTGTTCACAGATGAGGTATATACTGTGATTTGTATAAATACTATATACTTCGAGGGTTCTAAAATCTTTTTACCATTTTAATGTCATTTCCAATATTACCGATTCGGCGTAAAATTATTTATTTCGCCATTGACATTGACTAACTAGCATAGACTGAACATCCTATTCTTTCTCGTGTCCCGTGTTACAAACGAAGTATTGTTGTTCCACAATTTCGTTTTTTGAAATTTTCTTACCATTTTCGTGTCACGTCCTGTCATACCGATTTTCAACGCCCGCCGATCGGTGGTGCTCCTGATACAGAGGTAGTCCAAGAAATTTTGACACAGATGTATCAGGTTGAAATTTCGTATTCAGTAACAGGAGATCATGACACTCGAAGAGGTGGCACGAGATCGCCCTCCGTTGGGTGGTGCTCCTGATACAGAGTCTTTTCAAAAAATCTTGAGACAGGAATATCTGGTGAACAAGCAGGAATTGGTGGCTGAGGTTCCGTATTGTCTACCAGGAGAACATGACACTCGAGAGGTAGCACATCCCCCGCCGATGGGTGGAGCTCCTGATCTAGAAGTAGTCCGAGAAATTTTGACACAGGGGTGTCAGGTTGAAATTTCGTATTTCGTATCAGGAGAACATGACACTCGAAGAGGTGGCACGAGATCGCCCTACGATGGGTGGTGCTCCTGATACAGATATTCTTCAAGTAATACTCAAAGCGGTATATCTCGTGAACGAGAAGGAATAGCAGGCCGATATTTCGTATTCAGTAACAGGAGATCATGAGACTCGAAGAAGTGGCACGAGATCGCCCTCCGATGGGTGGTGCTCCTGATACAGATGTTCTTCGAGTAATTCTTTAAGAGGTATATCTCGTGAACGAGAAGGAATACCAGGCCGATATTTTGTATTCAGTAGCAATAGAATATGACACTCGAAGGTGTGGCAGGAAATCGCCCGCCAATGGGTGGTGCTCCTGATACAGATGTTCCTCAAGTAATACTTAAAGAGGTAAATCTCGTGAACGAGAAGGAATAGCTGGCCGATATTGCGTATTCTGTATCAGGAGAACATGACACTCTAGGAGGTGGCACAAAATCGCTCTCCTATGGGTCGTGAACCTGATACAGAGTCTCTTTAGAAAATCTTGAGACAGGAATACCTTGTGAACGAGCGGGAATAGATAGCTGAAGTTCCATATTTTCTACCAGGAGAACATGACACTCGAGGAGCTAGCACGACATCGCCCGTCGATGGGCGGTGCTCCTGATACAGAGGTAGCCCAAGAAATTTTGACACAGGAATCTCAGGTTGAAATTTTGTATTTAGTATCAGGAGAGCATGACACTCGAAGGGGAGGCACGAGGTTGACTTCCGATGTGTGGTGCTCCTGATACAGATGTTCTTCTAGTTATCCTTAAAGAGGTATATTTCGTGAACGAGAAGGGATAGCTGGCCGATATTTCGTATTCTGTATTAGGAGAACATGACACTCGCGGAGGTGGCACGAGAAAATTTTGGGCTGGAATCAGTCGAGAATTAGAATGTCTATCGTTTTTAAAATTAGGGGATCGTATCAGGAGCACATGATACTCGAAGAGGTGGCACGAGAAAATTTTAGGCGGGAATCAATCGGGAATTAGAATGTCTATCGTTATTAAAATTGGCGTTTCGTATCAGTTGCACGTGATACTCGAAGAGGTGGCACGACAAGGCGTCGTCTCAAGCGGTTCTCCTGATACACAGTTATTACTAAAGAAGTTCAAGCTGGATTATCACGAGAACTAGATGTTTTTTCTCGCTGAAATTTCGAGATTTGTATCAGGAGCATATGACATTCGAAGAGGTGGCACGACAAGGGTCTCTTGGTACTTAGTTATTACTGAAGAACTTGAAGCGGGAATATCTCGAGATCCAGCAGATCTTTCTCGCTGAAATTTCGAGTTTTGTATCAGGAGAGATGACATTCGAAGAGGTGGCGCTACAAGGCCCTGCCTTCAGTAGTACTCCTGATACATAGGTGTTACTGAAGAAATTCAAGCGGGAGTATCTCGAGAGCCAGAAGTTCTTTCTAGTTGAAATTTCGAGCTTTGTATCAGGAGCATATGATAGTGGGGGAGGGGGGGATGATGGGGGTGGCAGTAGAATGCTCTGCCTCCGGCGGTTCTACTGATACATATTTTTCTCGAAAGAATTTCGGATGTGTTAAGGAACTTCTGGCTGAATGTTTCGTATCAGGAGAACAGTGCACTGGAGGATGGTTTTAAATAGTTTACTTGATCAATTAATTGTTCCTACAGTTCAGTTTAGAGCGTGAAATAAAGAAAGGAAAGGAATTTGCACGATCTAAACTGAACTGTAGGTTGCGTAGTTCTTAGCTTGATATCGTTTTACAAATATTACAGTTTTACAAATTTTAATGTTTGTAAAACGATATCAATTACCAGGTCTCACCACGAGGAGGTGACTACGCGCGAGACCCGCCCGGGCCCTAATCCCAACCACCCTCCATTACATTCAAATAACTGGGCATTCTTAAGGAATGCCGAGATTTTATTCTACTTGGGTCGGGGTTACGAACAAAGGAGATAGACGTTTAATAGTTCAATCTCAAACTTATGTCTAATTCTACCCTAAAGCGCATATATGAGATTGAACTACGGAACTCTGTCTCCCGACAACAATCGCGTTAACAATCATACAATCACACTATCATACAATTCGCACAATACATACAATCACACTATCATACAATTCGCACAATACATACAATCATACTATCATACTATCGTACAATCATACAATACATAAATTCATACAATACAAAACTAAAACTAAACGCACGCAACTTAAAATTAAGACGCACGCATCCCACGATGTCCCTGTGAAATCCCTCGTCGTCCATCGGTGGCCCGCTGGGGGCTTAATAATTTACTTATAAATTAATTATCCCTACAATCATTCAATCATACAATTCGCACAATCATACAATCATACAATTCATATAATACGCATAATCATACAATCATACAATACATACAATACATAAAATACATACAGTGCATACGATCATACAATACATACATTTATACAATACATAATTAAAACTAAACGCACACAACTTAAAATTAAGACGCACGCAACTTAAAATTAAGACGCACGCATCCCACGATGTCCCTGCGATATCCCTCGTCGTCCATCGGTGGCCCGCTGGGGGTCCAATAATTTACTTATCAACTAATTGTACCTACAGTTCAGTTTAGATCGTGAAATAAAGAATGAACAAAAATTTTCACGATCTAAATTGAACTGTAGTTTGCGTAGTTCTTAGCTTGATATCGTTTTACAAACATTAAAGTTTGTAACACTTTAATGTTTGTAAAACGATATCAGTTACCAGGTCTCACCATGAGGAGGTGACTACGCACGAGACCCGCCCCGGGCCCTATTCCCAACCACCCTCCATTACATACAAGCAACTCGACATAACTTAATCAATCATTCACTTAATGAATACCGAGTTTTTATTCTACTTGACCCGGAGTTACGTAAAAAAGAGACAAAATGCAACGGTTAAGGAAGGAACAAGAGGAAAAGTTGGACTGTGTTTAATAGCCATAGTAAAATCGAATAAAACTGGCCTCTTGGTAACAAAAGAAGGTAAAACCGAAGTAAAAATAACAAAGGCCTCAATCAATATACAAAATAACGTACAAGAGAATATTCAAGAGCCAGAAAATATAAAAAACATACAAGCTCCAGAAGAGCCTTAAATCTTAACAACACCCGATGAAAACATCAAGACACCACGAATCAGACAGTAAGAAGATGGACAACACCAATAAAATTGACTGACAGGTACGGTGATTACTATGTCTTCTCAAAATATAACGAAGTGGTTAACGAACCAGAAGCACAAAATTTGAAGACAGTGTTGGAGAAGAAAATAGAGCATGGAAATGTTCAAGAGCAATATGTAAAACACATGTATGCCGAATTGTTAGAGAAATTAGAGAACGAACGGATTGAATTTGAAAGAAAATTGAACTGTTGAAAAATAAAAATAGCAATAGGCATTAAATGTAAATAAACTTGAAAATGAAATGATGGAAATGAAAATGAAAGAACAAATGGAAAAATGGACAGAAGAGCAACAAGGACAATGGAAAAATGTGATGGAAAATAAAGTTAATGAAGAAAAAAGTATACAGACTCAATTGGTAAGTGAACAGATATTTTTACAGGAAAAGTCAAAAGAAATAAAAGGGCAATATTTTTAGAGGAAAAGTTAAGGAAACATGTAGCAAAAGGAAGAGTACAGAGATTTATAAAAATTCCAGTATAAGATTGAACTATGGAATTCTTTCTCCGAAACAACGATCGCTTTAACAAGAAGTTCATCTGTCGCACAATCATACAATACATACAATCATACAACTCATACAATTCATACAATTCATACAATTCACACAACTCAGATCATACTCAGCTTTTCATACTAATGACACACTTGTTTCACTCGAAAATTACACAATAATTCGCAGTCCTACCAGCGCAATTTGTATCAAAGACACGTTTATTAAACTTTGAGTCAAATTAGGGAAACGAAACTATTGACACGCTTCAATATCGTGCCTTGTAAGAGATATAACGCGAAATGAAAAATGAAAACCGCGATTTGTCAGTGTGCCAAATCGGGGTTCGAGCATTTAGAGAGGCAAGTAGTCTAGCGCTACCCCCAACGGCACAGTGGGGTTCGTCCGAACCACTGGAGCTGAATTACAAAGGACGCTGGACTACAAGAACCGAACTTTGTCTTTTCGGACGAAGCTGCAGTTCCCCGACTTGATACCCTGACATCGCGGTTTGCCAGTTTGTCAAATCGAGGTTCGAGCACTTAGCGGCAAGTAGTCTAGCGCTACCCCCAACGGCACAGTGGGGTTCTGATGAACCACTGGAGCTGTATTACAAAGGACGCTATACTACAAGAACCTACCTCGTCCTTTCGTAGGAGGCTGCAGTTCCCCGACTTGACACACTGACAATGAAAGATGGAAAATCTACTTTAGCGTAGTGACAGAAACAATAGTAACAACGAACGAAAAAAGAGAAGAAAGGAGGTGTCCCTAATTTCGTCTGAAATTAAATAAACGTGTCTTTGTACAGAATGCGCTTACAGTGAATTTACATAAACTAAACGCACGCAACTTAGAACTAAGACGCACGCATCCCACGATGTCCCTGCGAGATCCCTCGTCGTCCATCGGTGGCCCGCTGGGGGCCCAATAGTTTACTTATCAACTAATTGTACCTACAGTTCAGTTTAGATCGTGAAATAAAGAACGGACAGAAATTTTCACAATCTAAACTGAAGTGTAGGTTGCGTAGTTCTTAGCTTGATATCGTTTTACAAACATTAAAGTTTATCGTTTATGATTTTACCATTTAGCTTGATAACATTAACTTTAATGTTTGTAAAACGATATCAATTACCAAGACCCACCACATGGAGGTGACTACGCACGGGTCTCATCATAATGTATTATAAATCAGTACTGTTTCATACATTTCTCACACAAGTCTCAACTTGTATTGAATTTAAGTAATTTTGTAGAAAGAGAAATTGTATTTGTACAATAAGGCATAATTGTTTGATCGATCTAATGATTAATTTAAGATATTGAAGAAATATTCTTGTTTGACTAATTAATAGTAAAGGACTAAATTGTTTTCCAAATTATAGATTCAAAGAGAAATTCTGAAAATATCTTGGAATATTTAAATAGCAATAGTATTGTTAGACTAATATTATCTATGTATATGTAGAAATATGACATATAACACGGTAATTGTTAAAGAATAGTAACTAATAAAGTATATCTTGTACGACTAGAATACACGAAATTGAACTCGTATTTAGGTTCAAATAATCACGAGCAAGTATTAACCTAACAGGAAAGAAATCAAACCATGTAACTTACCAATCGTTGAAGTCAGAATTGTAGATTAAGGTTTGGTTGCAGGCATATTGTTTGAAATTTTGGTCGATATGGACATGACGGAAGTTTGATTGATAATGAGTCTCCGTATCGTTCAGGGTTGATGTATATTTCGGTCGTCAGTGATCCAGAACAGTTGACAATACTTTTCACGTTTGTGCACAGGACAAAAATTTAATTCCTAATGAGCTCTTATCTCCGTATCGATTGACATTAATCTGATTTTTCGTTCGTTAATGATGTGATAAAAATAATGAAAATTTCTTAGAAATGTATTAGTGACTCGATTGACTACAAATTTGTTAATTAATTAAAAAATTTTAAATAGAACTTAGAAATGTTATAAAAAAGAATTTCTTGTTTAATTGTCACAAGTAAATTATTAGAAATATTAGATAATGTTTAAACAAGTAAAATATTCAGAAATATTATTTAAAAATTCACTCCTGAATTTTGATCGATGTACACACGACGGAAGTTCAATTGGTAATGAGTCTCCGTACTCGCTGAAGGTTAAATTATGGTTCCGATCGTCGAAGACCCGGAACTGTTGATAATTTTTTTTCTAGTTTTTCGAAATAGTATTTTTCTATTATACTAATCAATAGGTTTTAGATTTCTATCGCAAGGTTACGCTTTCATAAATATATTATAACGTCAAATGTAGTAATTTATTAATTTTTCTATCTACAACTGTCTAGAATTAAATTTACACTTTCGTGATATTAATTTCCAAGTTATAACTGTATTGATGTATATTAAATAGAAAGTTATGTAGTCAAAAATCGAGTTAAGCAGTGATCGTCGCTTCAGAGTAATCGCGCAACAAATAAAAATTTTCACTCGTTTATTGTTTCAAATTGCAAGGAATATATGTATTACGTAACTATCTTTTCCGTTATTGTAAATAATATAATTTAATTCTGATAAATGAATTGTTCAAATTATGAAACAATGCTTGGAAGTTTACTCACTGATTGAATTGCTATAAATAAATAGTTAATTTGTTAAATAATATACAAAAATATCATCGAAATATATGAATAATTCATTTGAAACAATTAAATTATTTTATTTCTTCAATATTTTTCTATATTTTATAATTTTCACAATTTTTATATTACGACTGAATAGGTAAATTAATTATTTCATTCAATAAATCAACGTCATTTCTCTTAAGTACATTGTTCAAGATTCTCATAAATTATTATTTAAACATTTTAAATAACACTTGGAAACATTACAGAAGAGAATTTATTGTTTAATTGTTACAAATAAATCAGTAGTAATATTAGATGATGTTTAAACAAATAGAATATTCAGAAATATTATTTAAAATTCACTTCGAAAATTCAGTCGATGTGCACACGATGAAGGTTCAACTTATAATGACATTTTTCCTGCTCAACCTTCAGGTAAAATCAGTGATGCAGGTGATATTCATTGTCAATACTTCCGAAAACACTTTTTCTATTCAGTAATCAGTAATTTTACAGTTTTATTGTTTCATAGCCTCCATTTATTTAAGGCAATAATTTTAATTTCTATATCTTTTACAAAGTGAAACTACGTTTACACGATTATTAGTTTTTAACTTATAATTCTGTTGAGATATAATAAATGCTAATTTATGCCTGTGATATATAATACAAATTTATGTAGAAAATAATTATATTACAGTTAAAAATTAAATTGATCGTTCTCTTACGAATAACTATGTAAATAAGAAACTGTTCATGTTTAATTTAATAATTTTCGATGTAGATGCAACATTATTCCACAGACGAACAAAATGTTAATACTAACATATATATTATTAAGTCGCTCGTACTTTATTAACAATAAATGATTTCGGCCGTCGAAAATGCAGCTCAGTTCGTCTTAATAATTAATATTGTACTATAAGAGAGAAAATATGTATGGTATCGTACGAAAAAATAAATTTGACTTCGAAATTTCGAAACGGATGAATTTTGCAAAAAATAATTTAAAATACATATTGTGCTTCTTCATTGCAAACAATATTTATAGAAATATTTCAAACTTTCATAAAAGCGAGTGGTAATGACGGGTAGAAAATAATTCATTTAAGTTGTGAATTTACAAATTTGTTAATGAAAAAAACGTCATATCTGATTATATTGTTGATAAAAATATAATATCATACTTCAATAAATTTTTTGTAATACTTTTAAATAGATGTTAATAGTCAAATATATACTAAATTTTTCATGCTGAAGTTTTATCAATCTCTGTTTTAAATCGTTATGTTCCTTCATTGATATTCCACCATGTCCAATTTAGTGAATAATTTTCGAAATAAATCTGGCATATGTATACATTGTTCATATTTACTGATTTTCGCGGACCAAAACTTACCTGAATCGGTACGACAGAATGCAACACAAAAATGGTAAGTGGGACCTCCAATCGTGGGCTGAAAAGTACACTGTATGCTAAGTCTATTCACATACATCGTCTGTGATATTGGATTACTCGCCGCTGATAAGAGGGAAGAATTCTTCCCATGCCCTTAAAAAGGTGGCGCTGGAAAATTTTAAGCGTATTGAATCGAGAATTAGAATGTCTATCGTTCTTAAAATTGGGATTTCGTATCAGGAGCACATGATACTCGAAGAGGTGGCACGAGAAAATTTTAGGGATCAATCGAGAATTAGAATGTCTATCGTTCTTAAAATTGGGGGTTCGTATCAGGAGCACATGATACTCGGAGAGGTGGCACGAGATAGCCTTCCGATTGGTGGTGCTCCTGATACAGATGTACTTCAAGTAACACATAAAGAGCTATCTCGTGAACGAGAAGGAAGAGCTGGCCGACATTTTGCATTCTGTATCAGGAGAACATGACACTCGAGGAGATGGCACGAAATCGCCCTCCGATGGGTTGTGATCCTGATACAGAGGTAGACAAATAAATTTTGCCACAGGAATATCAGATTGAAATTTCGTATCAGGAGAACATGACACTCAAAGAGGTGGCACGAGATCGCGCTCCTATGGGTGGTGCTCCTGTTACAGATGTTCTTCGAGTAATTCTTTAAAAGGTATATCTCGTGAACGAGAAGGAATAGCTGGCCGATATCGTCGTATTCGATATCAGAAGAACATAGCACTCGAGGAGGTGGCACGAAATCACCCTCCGATGGGTCGTGCTCCTGATACAGATGTAGATCGAAAAATTTTGTCACAGGAATGTCAGATTGAAGTTTCGTATTTCGTATCAGGAGAACATGACACTCAAAGAGGTGGCACGTGATCGCCCTCCGATGGGTGGTTCTCTTGTTATAGATGTTCTTCAAGTAATACTTAAAGAGGTATGTTTCGTGAACGAGAAGGAATAGATGGCCGATATTTCGTATTCAGTAACAGGAGAACATGACACTCGAAGAGGTGGCACGAGAGGTACAGTAATGAAGAATTTTGATCATTCGACAAGTTTTTCACCAAAGTCCAACAAAATCATACAGAAGATTGTACCAATAAAGACTCGTTTAGTGAAAATTAAGAAAATTGAAATATTTCAGCATGTTTCGGAGATCGTCGGTGAAACAGTTGAATTTTGTTTAATGTGATGTTCAGTTTTCAATCGTAGAAAAATATAAAATTAAGAGTTTTTATTAAATTCCATTTGCTAGAAATTCTTACATAAATTTAAAATTATACAGATGAGACTTTCAATGACAGTCGATGAAAAGTTTGTGGAATATTTTTTGCAAATAATGAATTTTGTTTGATGTAAGGTTCAGTTTTCAATCGTAGAAAAATATAAAATTAAGAATTTTTATTAAATTCTATTTACTAGAAATTCTTACATAAACTTAGAATCATACAGATGAGACTTTTAATGACAGTCGATGGAAAATTTCTTGAATACTTCTTGCGAATAATAAATTTCGCAGTTCCTACGAAATATACGCAATATTCTCGACGAATATAAGTAATGCTACTCGTACGATCATAATCAAAAGCGCGGGAGAATAATAAGGAACATTTTATTCTCTATTTCAAATACTATAAATTCGCGTTTAATGGAAAAGGAAATGAGAATAAAGATAGCGGCAGTGAGTCAGTTTTGCGAAACTTTCGTAAGTGTATTAATCATTGGGATAATACGAACGATGCAAAACAAAAAAAAAAAAAAACATCCTCGTAGATCGAGGTTTGTCAGCGTGGGGTACCTGCCGATCAGCAATCGTATTCCTGCACTTTCTCCTACCATTTATAAAGTTCGGATCATATCTCGTGCCCGTTCAGTCGTCCTGCCAACACATGTTTGGAATATTGGCAGGAACCGCGTGTGAAGTGCTCGCCCGTTGCAAAATCGTGCCGATCTCGTGCGTCGATCGGGATTTCTCATTGGATCTGGACAGTTCGACGAAAAACATATCTTTCGGTGGGTCTTTATTTTCTGTCAGTCGACGATCGACTCGTACGAGTCGCGCGTGTTTCGTGTTTGATTTTCGATTTTATTGCAACTGTCTCCTCTTTTATCTTTATTTTTCATGCAAGAAAATACTATATTTGTCGGAAATACTGTACGATGGATAAAGTTAAATAACGCTCCTCGTGGACAGCATGCAATTAACGCTAATTTTAACTCTGCAGTCTTGCTTTAAATTTTAGTGAAAATTAAGAAAATTAAGATATTTTTCAGCATGTTTTGGAAATCGTCAAGGTTCAGTTTTTAATCGTAGAAAAATATAAAATTAAGAATTTTAATTAAATTATATTCATTGGAAATTTTTACATAAATTTGGAATGAAATAACGGAAGATAGTGTTTGATAGATTTGTTGTTATCTCTTCGATTAATTGATTGACTTTCACTTCGATAATCCGTACTCGTAATCTGTACACTGTGTTTGACAACTGTCAGTCGTCGTGTGGACGAAGGTATTTTTTGGTATTTAAATTAAATATTTAGTGAAAACTGAGGAATATTGGCAAATTTAATACGTTGCAGACTATTTCGAGAACGTGAAACTAAGCAGAAAGAGTTAGATTCTCCATGTTTCAGCACAAATACGAACCATCATATTAAATTGTATTTAAATTTACTTTGTGACCTTTATTCCCTTTGAAAGAGATTAATAATGTCAGTAAATCTCAATTAATGATAAAGCTTTCGATTAATTACTTTTGAATATTTTAAACATGTAGAATATAATATAATAATAATAATATATTCGGAAGAGAATATATAATCTATTATATAATACACATTAATATATAAATATAATCTATAACAATATATAATCTATAATCCATTAATATATAAATATATAATATATATAATCTAAATATAAACATAATATATTAATAAATGAACATCATCTGTACGAATATATATTCTAAATAATATATTCTAAATAAAAGTAAAATGTATAATACAGTCTTGTTGTAAAAGAATTTGCATTGCAACTGATTCCAGAGAATGGCGCTAAGATAGGAATTAATTGATTCAATTTGCTAAATTGCAATATCAATTTCGACAGTTTCGAGTTTCTAAAATCCCAATCAGACGTGCGCTACTGTTCGTAAAGCATGATAACGACGTGTTAAACGGAAGTGTAATAATTTTACATCGTGCTCGATGTCTGAATGTTAATTAAAAATTCATATAATTCGTGCGTGCTACGATCCGTTCCGGTTTCCCATAATTACCGACGATTTGTTGCTCGTCTACTTTCGTTCGCATCGTTCGATTTCATCGTGAAGGGAAACGCGCGCGGGCAAACGTATTTCGAACATAGTAACTGACCGTTTTTATTGAAAGTTCAAATTTCCATCAAAACACATTACACAAACACTCGATTTAGCTTCTAAACGTGTACATTTTAGAGCGCGTGCGATATTTATACAATTTCAAATTAATTTGTACAAAATTGCGACATCGCAACATTTCAATGCAGATTAATATACTATTTAGATTGCTAATAGATTATATTATTATATACTAATATATTACTAATATATACTTATATAATATATTAATTATAATATGCTAATACACTAATAGATTACCAACTATTTAAATAATTAATATTATAAAAATATAAAAATTGTTATGTATTAGATAATTAGTTACGGCTCGTCGCGATTTTTTTTTTTAGACATTTTCGACTGACTGTAGAATTTTCAGTCATCTACAAACTACCATATAAAAAGAAAAAAATTTTTTTAAGTCATTTTTTCGAAGAAATCTCGAGGCGACGCAGAAACGAAATGTTCTGATGAATATTCTAAATAATTCGAAATATTCCAAAATGTTTCAATATTTATTACAAATATTGCCTTTCGTGCGTATATTTTCTAAAATTAATCTCCTAAAGTAATTGTTTTCACAAAGAACGTAATGGACAAAACCATTTTACTTTTCTTTTCACTAACGAAAAAAATGATTATATAATCCTCTTTGCATTAAGTTTAATGTTTGCTAACGTAGTCTTTTCATATTCTAAGAAACAATCGAGAAACACTCGAGGCGATCAAGTTACGTGGTTTTACCCTGTGTAGTACTTCCTTCTGTGTAACATTGTATATGAATATATTTTAATACTGACTGCACACGAATAATGCTAATATTAATTCGATGATTTATACCAAACCTCGAGATTTTATTTCGTTGTTAGTTTTGCAAGGGTTGATTAACGAGTAATAATAAACGATAAAACTTAAAAGCAAAAGACGAAGCTGCAAGTTTCTTCCTTCAACATACAGCAACAAGCAGATAGTTGCGAAAAATGACGATTTACCATAATGACCTTTGATCTTTGATAATTCCCAGTATACACTCACAGGCTCACTTTAATGTTCGTTAAATAAGTAACAGGTTGGAAATGTGAGGAAAATATTCCAATGTTACGTCACTACGTCCAATTCCAGTCATCAATTTCTCTCTGTCAGGAAAAGAAGATACAAATATAAAATGATAAATATTGCGTAATATTAACATAACATATTATTGTACTATATACAATTGATATAATATGTTGTATAATATTATTAATTCTGTTTAATATTACATACACTTATATACACTTTATTTTTATTTACACTACTTATATTTAATATTATCAACTTCTAAATAATATTTTTAAATAATATTAATATTGAAATATGGAGTTGGAATGAAACACGAATTGGACGTTACTGTGTAATATTGGGATGTCTTTTTTTTTTTACGCTCGAAACTGTCATTTATTCAACGATTGTTAAAAACATCAAGGAATATAATAATAATAATTATTATTGCTATATATTATTATTTATTATATAATAATATATTATAACATAATAATATAATATATTTATTATTATTATATTATATATATTTATAATATATTTATTATATTATAAATTTAATATATTATCATTTATTATATTATTAAATTTGCTATTATTACTACTTAACATTATTCAAAAGATATCAATATTAATTACATTATTTGTAAAAAAAGGAAAATATTAAAATGAAAATTATAGAACGTTCACCCTCCAATCAATGGTATTTCGTTTTTCATCGAAGAGTGCCATTCTGATTTCCGACCGCAGAAAATTCGCCAGATGGTTTCTCAATCTGCCGTCAGGCATATCACTTGCTTCGAAACCAGACTCGTTCGTGTTATCGGCAAAACTCGTCCGTAACAATCGAAATCAATAAAGAAAAACAGAAAAAAGAAACGAGCGATCTTCAATTCCACAATCGTTGTTCGTTTCTTGTCAGACGGATCTGGCGCAAATAATTTCTTCATTCTTCTTTTTTTTTCTTTCACAATCGTGACGCGATGTTGCGGGGTGAAACTTCAACGAAGAACGAGCATCTTCTGAATGTCAATTCAATTCAAAATCGATTCAGTGACCAGAGAGAGAGAGTTCGAGAAAATGATCTCAGTGGTGTGTACAGCGGCGCAGTTCGAAGCAATCGAATAACGATAAAAACAACTTGTAATTAGCCGTTTCATTGTTCTACTAGGTGTTGAACGATTTTATCCGCTCTTAACAGGCGAACAGCTGTATGTTTCCGCGAGTTCGCTGGAAAGGGGATGTAATTGCAGCTTGCAGTGACAAGTAATTACATAGTTGTATGGTTTGGGGCAAACAAGCCGTGAAATCGGACCCTTTAATTAAGTTTTCAATTAATAATTGATAGCTACTGGAATATTGCTGAGTGAGTAACACACTGAGCACATTGGCATTGGGAAGTTATTATAATTAAAAAATTTGATTCGCGACAAATGTGCAAAATTAAATCGGTGTCAGTTTTAATGCACGATATCAAAGAATCATTTATAGTGGTTCTGATTACCCAAAATATCTCTAACATGTTTATTCTTTGCTTGACCCTTAACTCGTGTAGCCCTTATCAGTGGATTATTACAAATGTAATTTAGAGTTGCATTATTTGATTTTAGAATTTTTTAACTGAACGTTTTGATATATCATATTTATTATCATAATAATACAATTAATATTATATATTAATTGCGTAAATCACATGCCAATATGTAAATTATTAGTTAACTAGTATTAGTGGGTCATTGTAAATGTAAAAATTTATGTTTATACTTAAGGCAAAATGTTAAAGAAAAAAAAATGTAAAAAATTACGTTACTTAGAATTCTTAATTTAACTCATATATATATATATATATATATATATATATATACATATAACATATTATATATTATATATTAATTACATGCTAACTGTTAAAATTAATATATAATGTACAATATAATATGTAATAATATATTAACACATAATATGACGACAGATTTTGTTAATCATTGTATAATTGCCATCATGGATGATATAAAATCAAATGCTCTAAATCTTAATAAACAAACACGCAATACACTTAATAATTATTTATAACCCAATGATACTATCAGAGAGTTAATATTAATGACACTAATGTACAATATACTGTCAATTGACTGAACCTCCGATATATACTTGAGTGATCAAACTGATAATTATAAAGTCGTTCTCTGTTAAAAGTGATCGAGTCGTTTATTACCTTCACTTGTCGCTGTTATCGAAACTTTCTTTTTGTTGCTAGAACGCACTCGAAGTTTATTGAACAATTTCGCACCGCACGTTTGATCAAAAGTACATACATGCATACGTACATAATATTAACGATACTGAAGAGAGTATTCTAGTGTGAACTTTTGAAAAACTCGACTTTTTTTCTTTGCATGTTCTTAAAGGGCATAGTTTCAAAAATAAATCTCTGTAACCTTACACGTGAACTCTTAAAATTAACCAAGTTATGGTTGTTGGAAGGACGCGAGGACCAGCGTCATTGTTACCGCAATACTAAACTTTAAAGACATTTTTCTGGAAACTATGCTTTTCAGAACATACGGCGTCCACGATATCTCAAAATCTACTTGACCAATTGACTCGAAATTTTAAGTACGCATTTAGTACATGTGTAACTATGGCCCCTACCAGAGTCAACCAAAAAGTTTTATTTTTTATATTTTTTTAGGCCTCCGAAGTTTAACAAAAACATGCAAAAATCGATAATCGAACTTCAAAGTATCGCCACTTTTTTAATTACCGATTAATTCTTTTGTTTTGGTGTCCGCTAGCCAAACTCATACTAGTCAAGGAACATTCACGTTTTTTTCATTTCTGACAAGCAGAATAGCCGGAATCATGGACACCGTGAGACGACTATGTTTGAGAGTATTCAGTGCCACTAATTTTAACTTTTTTCGTTCCAAAAAATTTTGAAACGTCGTCGAAATACGTAGAAATAAACCTTGCCAATTTGACATGCAAAAGGTATCATACTTTCTTTGCAAAAAATTCCCTAACAAAGTTAAAAAAATCCCGCACTTCACTCTGGAATACCCTCTGAAGCAGCTGATTATATTTTTTTTACGTAAATGTGAAACATAAGTCTTTTCCTTTCCAAAATTATAGTCGGAATTTTAAAAAATCGCCGATTTGAATAATTTTCCTCGCTACGAATCACTTTATTCGCAAATATCGGCAAATTTGCGCAAAAAATTCTTGCACTCTTTCGATGCTCGAGCATTTCTCTTTGTAACGATGTGACCGCAAAACCGCGACTCGTCGGGAGGTTTGAAAAATTTCTGCCGATCGCAGGGTTTTGAACGATTCTTTGCGAAGCAGAGATCGGCAGATCTTGGAAAAAAATTCCGATTGCAAAATTACAGTCGAAAATAAGTCATCCGAATTTATAAAAGAAATTCTTTCCAATTCGCGTTTTCTAATATTTTACACGAAACACGATAAAAAATCTCCATAAATATCTGCAGCTGATCTTCAAAGTTTGGCAAAAGTTTCAGGCTTCTCTTTACTTCATTATTTCGAAAATTAGCGCCAATGAATAAAACCATTCATCTTCACGACGTAAATAAATAAATGTTTACTTAACCTTAAAACATAAGACACGAAATTTAAACGATAGAAAATTAATGGAACATTTTTAGTATATGATAGACAATATATACAGAACCGTAGTATAACAATAGTACGTAAAATGTTAGAATAATATGTAATAAGAGATACAACATACACTCTGTACGACCAGATGTCATAGTCGGTCTACTAGTTCCATCATCCATTTTTTCAAGAAATTCTACGAATTCCAAATTCCCTCTGTTTCGCGACTGGAATGCCGAAAATTCGATCGATCATTTCCTGTTACTTCAAATATGGGAGGTTGCATATAAGAAATCGTTTGTAACAATCACGAACGTTCCAAACGATGAGAAGCTGTCAAATCTTATACAACGACGAAGTAAACTTAACTTTCACGTAAGATTAATAGTTGTCTGTGATTGTTTAAAGTGTAACTGTTGCTGACAGACTGGATTCAATCTCCACTCGTAGCCTTTGCTGTTTAAAGCGACGTCCACGAAATGATTACGAATGATCACGCATTATGATATTTAAGCGAAGTTCAGACAAACGCGAGAATACAACTGGTCGAACATTTCGTTTAGGTTCAGACGAAGGAGATTTCGAATCGAAGTGTGAATCACTTGTCGATTAGAAACAACTTTTTCGACGAGATTTTTCATAGAGGATAGAGCTGTTCTCAGTTGACAGGACAGATATTTAACCATAATACAAATGTAATACAACGGCGGTAATTAAAACGTACCATGTATTATATTGATTATGATAAATATATTACGAATCGCAACTTAATATATATAGTTACTTCAAAGTAATTTGTGTTAACATTTTTTTTTGTAATCGAAACAAACTGTGCTGGTTAAATAATTAGGTATGTCACACACGAGTCTATATAATCTGGAGAACATACTTTACACATTGATGCATCTTTGAAAAATGTAAATTGCACCTTTCTTCAGATGGAATGTGATTTGTATAATTCACGATAAACCTATTAATTTTGATCGGATCTGCCGATCTCTGTCAGGTGGAATTCATTCAGGTGCGTCTTCAGTCCTAAATCCTGAACAATTCGAAATCCTGGCTGAGGATCTTCTGAAACTGTAATTCTTCCCTGGATACCCGATCGTGAGGAACAATGGACTGTATATCCACATCTGTTTTCGATCGACTTCCGAATCCCTTCTCGACAGTTTCTCGAATGATTGATCGACCGAGAGAACGTTATCCTCGATTTCATTCAACTGTCGACTCTCTCCTCGCTGCCTGCGAAAACCTGATTTTATATACATAAGTTGGCTGGCCAGCGCCAGCCAATCATTTCGAAATCTGACGATGCTAAAAATCGAACATCGACCGAAAAATTCGCGTCAAAATCTCGAGGACGTCGGTCGAAACAAGTTCCGCGTGTCGACCACCGAGGTTGACAACAATAATCTGGCTAAACGTTAGGACTTTTTGCCAGCGTGAAAAAAAAAAAAAACAAAAAACGGGAGAGTCGTTGCCCGTTCGTCAGAAATATTTCAAAATAAATCGATCGATTCTTCGCTTCATTGCAGCAACGATACCGTAAGGAGTTTGAATTAATATAGGTTATTAAGAGAAACGATAATACACGTGTTCTTTTTCATTTGCAGATTTTTCAACAATAATTTAATTACTAATTAACATACCAATTAATTGAATTTATCAAGAGAAACAATATATATAGTCTTTTGGATTTGCACCTTTGTTTTGAAAATATTTCAACAGTAGTTTAATTACTAATTTAATTTATCACGAGAGTATATACGTCTTCTTTTTGATTTGCAGATTTTTCAACAGTGATTTAATTGCTAATTAATATACCAATTGATTGAATTTATCAAGAGAAATGATATACACGTATTCTTTTTCATTTGCAGACTTTTCAACAACAATTTAATTCCTAATTAATATACCAATTAATTGAATTTATCAAGAGAAACAATATGCACGTAGTCTTTTTGATTTGCAAATATTTCAACAGTAGTTTAATTACTAATTAATTTAATTTATTACGAGAGTATATACGTGTTCTTTTTCATTTGCAGATTTTTCAACGACAATTTAATTACTAATTAATATACCAGTTAACTGAATTTATCAAAAGAGACAATATATATATATATATATAGTTTTCTTGATTTGCACCTTTGTTTTGAAAATATTTCAACAATAGTTTAATTACTAATTAATTTAATTTATCACAAGAGTATGTACGTGTTCTTTTTGATTTGCAGATTTTTCAACAGTGATTTAATTACCAATTAATAAACCGGTTAATTAAATTTATTAGGAGAAACAATATTTCTCAACAGTAATTTAATTACCAATTAATTTAATTTATTAAAAGAAACAATATACACGAATTCGTTTGCAGATTTTTCAACAATAATTTCATTACTAATTAAAATAATAATTAATTGAATTTATCAAGAGAAACAATATATATAGTCTTTTTGATTTGCAACTTTGCTTTGCAAATATTTCAACAGTAGTTTAATTATTGATTAATTTAATTTATTACGAAAATATAAATCTTGCAGATTTTTCAACAGCGATTTAATTACTAATTAATATATCAATTAATTGAATTTATTAAAAAGAACAATATACGCGTATTCTTTTCAATTTGCAACTTTGATTTGCAGATATTTCAACAGTAGTTCAATTACTAATTAATTAGGTGTCAATTACTAAATAATTAACACCAAACCAAGAACACGTCGACACAAAAATTTGACAATTGCAAATTCGAAGAGCTTGAACAATTAAGATACTAAAGAGGAACTTGTTTCACGACATTATGCAGAATAACATAAAAAAAACTTAGAACCTCGGATTAGAATGGAAAGCAAGTTTAAAATAAATAGCAAGTCTATTTGAAAAAGAACCGATTTAATTTCTATGTCTAATGGTAAAGGGAAAAGATGCAACCATGCACCTTTGCATAAAATTATTTCCAGATTACGCTTCATTGAATACCACTCAGCGGAATTCCTTGCAACAGAAACGAAACAAGCCACCTGACGAATCTCTCTAATAATTCTCTAGTAAAGAAATCGTGGTAATTCAGCATGTAAAGTTGCGCGATACAAATTACCTTGTCGCAATTACATCTTGTCGGCTCGCCGTCGGTTTCATCAATCAAACGAGAAATCGATTAGAAACGAAAAAAAAAAAAAAAAAAAAAAGAAAAAACGCATGCAGAACGATTTGAGCTCTCCATAAATGAAGAACAGGTTTCGCTCATCGCGAATATTGTCGACAAAACCTGAGAAATTTCTATGCACATAGTCACAATTGTTTCAATTGAGCACACACACACACACTCTCTCTCTCTCTTTTTTTTTACCGAATTATTTCACCATTTCAGGTGGAAAAAGATCTTCCGAACGGTTTTATCGTACGAGTATCGGTGTAGCACGTTTTGTCGAAAAATTTACAATTAAACTGCGGATTTCTGCGCGTAAGAAATTTAAGAGTGCAATATTCCACAGAATGCACGTATACAACGTATCGTATTTTTATGAAATTTATTAATTACCAGACTGCGGATTTTTATGCATTATTGAATGTTCGTAAACGTGATTAAAGAACTGGAACTTAAATAGAAGATCGTTTTTTTCTATACAGAATAGTAATTAATACTTTTCTTCGGATATATTATATATATTGAATATCTGAATATTTTTGTATATTTCTGTATATTATGTGCATTTCTGCATCTTCAAAAATTTCCATAAATTTCAAAAATCATAGTACTACAATTATTAAATTGTATTATGCGTATATATTCATTAAAATAACTAATTTAAATTATAAATTGGAGAATTTACAATTTCTTAGAAATTATGAATTCTCCAATTTATAATTTATAATAAATTATTAATAATTTATAAAAATTTATTTATTAAGTAAATAATCTATTAGAATATTTTTATTAAATAATTAATATTCTCTTATAATTTATTAGATAGTGCAAGATGACAATATAATTAATCAGATTATTATAAACAAGCTGGGCAGGAAATACGATACATTAGGTCGTTTTTAAAATTATAAACAATGTAGACGAACTCGTGAAAAATTGAAATAGATACAAAGTTAATCGGTAGATTGAAATATCATAATTACTACTGTTGTACAAACTTGAATATTACACAAATGATATGCTTATATAGACGTGATCACATTATCAAACAATTATCTAATGACGTAAATAAAGTTTAACAATATCTGAAGTTAAAATCTTTTACATTCGTACGTTGTAATTATTTTCAAATTATTTTGCGTAATGTACGAAATCTTAAAGGAAGGAGATTTTTAATTATTACCACTATCTGAGATATCGTTGGATTATAAATGACTATGCATCGACTAATATAACTGTTATGTTACTGTTTCAATATAATTCGCACGAAAGTTGAGCTTCTCGAGTGACTGAATTATTAAATAAAAAAAACATTGATAAATATGCGAGAACATTCCAAACAATATACAAAACTCCTACAGTAATAATTCTCGTTATTTTTCACATAACTTCGAGAGAAGTCGAATTACTTAGGCACAGAATGATCCGATAGAACCAAATTAATTTTCAGATTACTAGCGTTGGGAATACGACCAAACTTTTTCAAAACTAATTCCTCGCGGAACAGGTGAAAATAACGTTGAATAAGAATAATGTCTCTTCATATTCCCTCGTGTCGCTTTAATTGCCATCTTTCGCAATTTATACGGTTAGCGGTAAGGAATTTATAGCGGAAAAAGGGAATGTGTTGGAGAGCAGGACACTGTAAACATGCCCTAATTATTTTTAATTTCAGATGAAGTCTTATACGTAACTTTGTTTGCCAGCAAAGTGTTTCTTAGTGTCTGTTATTTCAAGTAAAGTAATTAATAGGTATTAAGCGTGTTAAATTTTGTCATCAGAGTGCGAATTTTTGCGGAATCATGCGAAAATGTATTTATGGAAAATTTTTAATTGCACAATATGATATGAAACAAAATAAATATCTCAGGAACATGAGTTTACATTGAAAATCGAAAATCCACAGAAATCTATCCTGGCCATGTAAAATTAATAATTTTGTCATTTTTAGATATTCGATGTTTCATCAACATTGAGTGACAATTCATTATTCAAACATTTAGCACTAGAATGATCAAAATAGCTAAAATATCAATTTGTAATTTCAGCATATTGATAATTTAAATAATTATTGTATAATAAAATATAAAACAAAAATTAAAATAATAATTTATATGAAACACAAAATAAATTAAAATATTTAAATATAATAATTTTATAATATTAACAATATTAATAATTTGATTCTACTATCATAGAATGAAACATCAATATTGCAATGCTTTATTAGTCAAAACGTTAATACCAAAACTACAAAAATGGCCGGAATATTTCTACCAATTTTTCTAGGAATTTCGGAGTTTTACAAAGTAGCATTTCTCGAGATTTTTCATAAAATATACACTTTATGTTCTTTATTATAAACTGTTATGTTCTTTATTATAACTGTAAATGTAAATAATAACATATATAACTACCTACACAATTAATATAATTAAACTATAAGCTTCTTTGCACTTGAATCTCTCTTCAAGTTTCATTCTTTCACAGCAATTCCAAAGTTAAAAAAACATAATATATCATTCTGTTTGACCACATTGTATGCCACATGCTAATTATAGCTGTAAAAAATATTTATCCAACAGGTAATAAAAAGATAAGAAGCAAAAACATATTCGTACATGCTTTCTGGCAGTAGAATATCCCGCTTATATTCAGACAACGCTCACCGTTGCAACGTTCTCCCATCGTGTCGAAAGTCATCAACCAACCGTATGTCGAAAGGTAATCACCTAAAAAATAATAATTGTGATTTGATAAAGAAATTCGAAATGTCGTTTCTAATTAAATATAACAAGCTGCAAAGATTTTTTTGATATTATTATATTTCTGTCTCTAAAAAATACTTTAGAACAATTGCAAAAAGTTCGTGCGATCTTTATTTATAAGAAGAATGTCTTTATTAATGCTAGAACTATCTGTCAATATGACAAATTTCGGATTTTTTTTTTTTTTTTTGTTGCAATTGCTGAAAAGACATAGGTATTTTTGTCAAAATTAATACTGATTTCTGTTTCCTGTTTTGGATCCGTTTATTTTAATATTTATTTACTACACTAATTACTATATAAAATACTGTGTATTCAGTGTCAATCAACGTTCGTATTAACTCCTTTAAAATAATTAATTACGAAACATCTACACTTCTGATCGAAAGTTAATAGAGACCTCAAATATAATAATTTACTTATATTAATTATATTAATGAATAAATATTTTACGCTTTATTTACTTATATTAATAATTATGAACACGTGACGATACTTTCCTTTTTCTGTATAAAGTATCATTCACTTTGAATATTCTACAATTATCATAGATAGTAAAATTTTTCAATTGAATTTCATGATAATTATTGACATTATTAATACTTCGGG
This sequence comes from Tetragonisca angustula, assembly GCA_036937485.2. Classification (NCBI taxonomy): domain Eukaryota; kingdom Metazoa; phylum Arthropoda; class Insecta; order Hymenoptera; family Apidae; genus Tetragonisca; species Tetragonisca angustula. Next base: position 228,411 of record JAWNGG020000037.1, on the reverse strand, counting down.
CAAAAGATTCGCCACTAGCAAGCACGTTTTATAATCCTAAATATTATTATTATGATTAAATATAATAATCATTAATTTAATTATACTAATCCCATTAATGAATAAATATTTTACACTTCAATATTATATTATTATAGTATTATATACATTTCACACTTTAATATTTAATATCAATATTAACTTAACATTAATAATTACATACACGTGACGATACTTCTTTTTCTTGTATAAAGTATCATTCCATCCTCGAAACAAGTACATTTGTCCGAGGGGACTTTCGAACGAGCGTGTTCTTGCTTTTTCCCATTTTTTCCAAACATTTTTGGTATGCAATTAACAATTCAATTCCTAGCCCGTTCGGCAAATCTTTCTCTGTACATTTAACGAACGTAAATCGTTGTTCTTTCACGGTTTCCTTCCATTCTTGGGAAGAGAAAATAATCACAGGGTGTGGTGTCTGGTGAATATGGTGATTGTGCTGAATATGGTCATCACGGTGTTACGTTCAGTTGAAAATCCTCGAATGGGGAACGATGTGTGAACTGGTGCATAATCGTGATGCAAATTGCGAACGGTCGAAAAATCACTAACCATTCACCAAATTACGACTTAATGTGTTGACTGGCACGCGAAGGTTTGCCTATGAAATGAGATATTCAGTTTTCATAAAATATTACTCTGCGATCTAAAAGATCGATGAAAAACGTACTCTTTACTTTACAATATTGTCTAATTATTCGTACATTCTCGTAAAACATTTACAATCATCCTAAATTATTTATAAGAATAGCAGCATCGATCACTGATGACCACGATGGCAGTCGACGTGTTAATCAATTAATTATTGAATTTGAATTGCGTGTTCAATCTGTGTATAAAATTGAGAAGTACATCAAATACACCAAGTCCTGAAACGTAAAACGATAACTTTTTAATCAACTCTAAAATTGGAAAACTGAAAGTACACTTGTCTGTAAATATAACGAGAGTATATTCTATATTTTTGAAGAAAGTTTATTATCATAACGTTAATTATTATAACGAGTAACTGTACTTTGAATCATTTGTGCATTGTTCTACCCATTGCAACCGTGTTTCAATCGTTTCAATTTCCTGCAAGTGTAGGAAAAAATTCGCTAGTAAAGTCTTTCAGTTATTTAATTGCTAATTTTTTATCGATTATGCTCTGCGTTTCAGAAGCATGAAGGGACAAATAGAATGGTGGACTGCGACAGCGCTCCTTGTTCTGTTAGCAACGAAAGAAGCAAGCGTAGTAAACTGCGAGGAAATATCAGAAGGGGACAAATTTTTGGATGATTCAGGTAAGAAACTCGTTTAATATCGCGAGTATACAATAATTCAAAAGACAACGAGCTCATTAGAATTGCGAACGTGCTGTAATCAGAAAGTATTTCATCCAGATAAGATATTATTATTATTATTATTATATTATATTATATTATTTCATTCTCTGATACTTCATACCGAGTGATTTCTATTCTGCATTGTTCGTACTTTCCGGAGCAAGAACGGGAAGATTGGTAACAGCGTATGTATTTATGGTGAATGGAAACTACTAAACTAAAATTGAACCGAAGAGAATTGAATTTGAAATTAAGAACAAATAATGAAATAATTGATGAAATGGAAAATTTAAGAACACCTGCCTTTTCATTTATTTAAAAATACCCAAAGTAGAGTATTGGTTGTAAAATGTAGAAAGTGACTCGTTTATTACACATTTTCGTAAAAGTACAAATTTGCATAAATATTCACAGTCCGACAATAAATGTTAATTGGCTGATTTTCTGATCGAAAAAAATTTAAATTTCTTTAACTACGTAAAATAAAGTATACGCTTTTGTTGCACGTTTATCGTAACACAATGTTTATTAACATAGTGATTGTTCATTCGTATAATACAATAATCCTACGTAATCTTATATGAATCATATTTTTATTATTTATCACAACTATATGAATCATATCGTATCGTTATCACGTAACGTAATCCTACATATAAGAGTTCAGGTTTGAGGAAATTTGATTCAACCAGCATCGAGTTTATTTAATCGGCTGATTATAATGATTGATTGAAATTTGGATACAACTAAATGGAATTCAGGTATTCAAAGAAGTTCTCGTCGTTTTTCTCGCGCGAAAAATCGAAGAATCACATAACCTTCGTTTCAAACTGAATTTATCCAACAAAATATGAACCTTCGCATTTTATAACTTTCCTCCAACTGTGTGTTTAACAAGTGTATGTCAGCAAATTACAAAAAAAGGAAGAAATCTGAGCTGTTAGCTAGATTCAAGTCCCCTCGGGAAGGGACAGTCTCAGAGTGGAAATTTAAATTTAAATTTTCGAACGATTTTTGAAAAGCGTCAACAGCACAAAAGGACGCGATTTCCAAATATGTGGACTAAAGTCGAAATCCGCAGCGAAACGAGAATGCAGCCATACTTGAATACCGTATGAAAAGGAATATATATACTGTCGTATATGGTCAAAGAATGTGGCAGGTCTGATCAATGAAATAACGTTCTACTTCGTGCTTCCTCGAACATCAGCACTGAACCACGCATCCGCGCGTGTTGCAAAATATATTCAGCGCGAGTTTTTTTTTCATTTCTTTGCACCTTTCTCCAATTGAAAAAGCGATGGAAGCACGGGACAAAAAGATAGGAAGGAAGAAAAGAAAGAAATCGCGCACCGTGGCTGCTTTCTCGGTTGGCATTTAAAGCGTTAAAGGCGAGAATATGGATTTGAAAGAAACTAGAGCAAAAATTCCGATGGTGCTTGAAAGAAGAAATTACAATAATTATCGAAACTGTAGTATTTTAAGCTGAGTGTTTTATATTCCTTATATATAGAATTCTTATATATTTCTATATAATATAATATTTATTTCTAATTACATAACATTTTTATATGTTTCTATATAATTCTTATATAATTTTATATTTTTCATAATTTAATAATCCTTTTATAACTTTACACTTTTTTATAATTTAATAATTCTTTTATAATTGCATATTTTACATTTTTCATAATTTAATAATTCCTTTATAATTTTATATTTTATATTTCGGGTAATTTACAAAATTAAGACGTCGCATTAATTCATTTATTAATTTTTTCAATTTCCTTCAAACGTCTCATTGTTTGAACACTTGAGCAAATATTCGAAAACTCTACTATCTCTTATCTAAACGGAACGTTCACTAGTGATAAGCGTTTTCTTTCCAATGTTAAGCTTCGTATTAGCATATAATGTTAAGTTTCATATTTACCATTATGTACTTAATTTGCTTTGTTAAATTAATAATTAGAAGAACTTACTAAAATGCTTAAAGAAAGAGGATGTGTCGTTTATGAATGACAAAGATATTCTGACGATTTTCAAAAGAACTGGCGATGATTTTAACAGTACAAAAACAATGATTCAACAATATAAAAAATACAATGTTCTTAAATATCGAAAGTTAAACTGACAAATTTCTTAATCATTATTTGAACACATGATGCAATTCCGATATCAAAATTTATACTCCTATAAATATTTCATGATGATTCAGCATCAGACGTCTTTACAAAGAAATTGTAAACCTGATAATAAAATGAAATACGCATTTTCACTGTACATTAAATATTTCATCCTAATTTTATAATATTCTATATAAAATTTTATGATATTCTACAAATTTCATTACGTTCAAAAATCCTACTCGCAGAACATTTTTGTCCCTTCCTCTGAATTGGTACACAGGAGGCTCTATTATAGTACAATATCATATCCACCAGTTCCAAATAACTCTTCTCCACGAAAACGTAACTAACTTTCTCGTCACAAAGAATAACAATAATCTCTCTGCTCGAAAGAACTGTAACGATAAAACGCTCGACGTGAATTCACGGAGGACAAAGATCAACTGCTCAACTTCAAACGCATCTGGCAACGAAGGAAGTTCCCGAAAAGAAAAAAAGTTTCAATCTCCCACATTTATGCACATTTTTATTCTCGACGTTCTATTATATTTTATTATACACTATTATATATTATATATATTATTATTTTATTATATACACGTTTGCCCGTGTAAAACGACGTTTCATCCCCCGGGGAGGGAGGAAGCAGCCGCGCGCTGATCGAAAGCGGCATTTACAAAACCGATGATCCCGAGGCACGGGGCCACCGGCAGTAGTATGCAGAGCGACGTAAACTCTCTAAATAACAGGGCGCGAGTAATTTGGCCACGGTCCAAAGCGGATACTTCCCGCGCTGATTGAAATTCAAATTCGGCCAAGAGTTTCGCAAATGCCCTATAGCGCGACGTACGCAGTTGACTAGGTTCGTTCATTTGCCGAGGTTTGGTTGCGGAGGCCGCGCCGATAAGATCCTGGCCTCGCCGGTAGTACAGCATTTATCGTTCCGGCTAAAAGCGGTGAAAGGCATCGGCCCGTGGCAAACCCGTGTTTCACGATCTGTTACGTCGACATTGAATCCCATAGCCTGCCGATTCTCGATGGCATGCGCCAGATAGAAAGAGCAAAAAGAAGGAAATTCTCCGACTATTTAAATAAATACGTCGCTCTGAGATCTAATGTGGAACAGATGGGAACCATTGAGAGAGGAATGAATTGTTAATCCGTGACAATTTCGTCGTGAGAAAGGAACAATTTATAAGTATTCATAACTAAGTATTTTATTATATTACATATTATTTTATTTTATTATTATTATACATTATTTTACTTTATTTTATTTTATTATTACTGTACATTTCATTTCATTTTATTATTATTATACACTTTATTTTATTTTATTTATTAATTATTTTTATTAATTTATTTTATTATTATACATTTTATTTTAGTTTATTTTATTATTATTATACATTATTTTATTGTATTTTGTTATTATTATACATTTTATTTTATTATTACTATACATTATTTTATTTTATTTTATTATTACTATACATTATTTTATTTTATTTTATTTTATTATTATTTGTATACATTTATTTTATTTTATTTATTATTATTTTATTTTATTGTAAGTATTTATAACTTTCTCGTATCGATACACGGTGAATGCAATCAATTCCTTTATTCCGATCGAACTGATGTACGTTCCGTGAAAAAGAGTGAAAAGATCAAAAGATTGTTCAACCATCTCTTAATCAATTGGACACATTTAGAATGCATTAATGTATTAGATTAGAACGTATGTATTTACTGTTGACAAACGAATTTGCAAATTCAACTTCGTTTCAATTTATCTCTCCGTTGGACCGCGTAAATTTGACACCAAGGAACAAATTAAAGTAGAAAAACGAGGGACGAACGCGAGGGTTAATTATGACATACTCTCAGACGAACACGAAGGTGACCATTATGGTTAGTGCTAATTGATTGATAGAAGAGGATGTTAATATGCTCTGCAGTGTAGAACACATAAATTGGAAAATGTAATTCCGACAGGATAACGAACAATATTTTCGTTCAAGTAGTTTAATTTTCGTAACGGATACAGTAGCCGAATAATGGTTTCACGTGGTTTCAATAATCGATTGGTTATCTCAAATGGAGGTCTACTGTCTACATTCACCACATTCCGAGATAACGCGGTTTGAAGTTAATAACTTTTTCTATTTACTCTCGAACGTACGAAGCACAGTTCTTTTCTTCTATTTCACATCTAACGAAATATTTGCAACTTGTGTACATTAAAATAACATCTCGACTCAATTTCGACTGAAGCGTAAGAAAGGACATTCGTACTAACGAATGTGTCGTCTAAATTGATTTTTCTTTTGCTGCCCCTTAAACGTGCAGTCGCAGAAACATTAAATTTATTTTCCAGAAAATACAGTACAAAATTGGCTTGGTGCACGCGTGTTCGACGAATTAACAGATTTAATTTTCTACCAATATTTATTAATTAGCGGATGGAATAATTTATTATTCAGTGTAAATACAGAATTGACTGAACCTAAGTATAAAACTAGATAAATTTTCAAATTACTCAAATTTTACGCGAACAAAATTTTACGACTCATATTTTCACGCGTAGAGTTAACGTTTCTATATGTAATAGATTTTAATTCAATGTTTACGGAAGTTGGCAATGTTTTTGCAAACACCTAATGTGTAATAGGAAACGTGAATTTCGTATTCGAGATCTAGATAGCCTAAAATCGAGTAAAATTACCTCAGAAAAGATTGGTTGCAGGAAAATAAAAAAAAAAAGGAACTTATCTCGCTCGGATCAGAAAATATCTCGATTTCTTTGTCGAAAGGTCTATTTCCGGTAACCCGCCCGACACATGAATATATGTATTACAATATTTTCATTTCCTCTTTTCTTGCCTTATTCTGAAGGAGATTCATGTGCGCAGAACCTTTTTTTTTCTTTGTTTCATATGGTATTATTTACTAGAATAGTAAAGTATATAAACTATTACTATTACAATTACTGTTACTACTTTACTATTATATAAAGTATATATACCATTTTATATACCATTACTATTACTATTACTACTTTATTAAATATAATTATTTAGAACTATTACTATTACAATTACTATTACTACTTTACTATTGTATAAAGTATATAATAGTAAAATATATAAACTATTACTATTACAATTACTATTACTACTTTACTATTATATAAAGTATATAACAGTAAAATATATAAACTATTACTATTACAATTACTATTACTACTTTATATACTATTACTATTACTATTACTACTTTATTAAATATAATTATTTAGAACTATTACTATTACAATTACTATTACTACTTTACTATTATGTAAAGTATATAACAGTAAAATATATAAATTATTACTATTACAGTTACTATTACTACTTTATATACTATTACTATTACTATTACTACTTTATTAAATATAATTATTTAGAACTATTACTATTACAATTACTATTACTACTTTACTATTATATAAAGTATATAATAGTGTAGCTTATTATATAAAGTTTATTATATTTATTATAAGTATTATAAAGTAGTTTATTATACAGTATAGTATATTATATAAAGTATATAATAATAATATCATAATTGAAATTTTACGCAAGTAACTAATTAATTTCAAATTAACGTGAATATATCGTGTTAACTATATTTCGTGACGCGATCAGAAGCCTACACAGTCTGCATGTTGGCCAATACAGTCTCCAATCATTATTTTTTCACTTTTATTTTTCAGGGAACGAGGAGAAACTGTCGGATTTAGAGGGATCGGAAACTTTCCATCGCAACTTTGCAAGCCCGTTTCATGTTTATTTCCCTAAAATTTCCTTTTTCTCCTCTGGGTATGTATTAAATAAATTATTAATAAATAACTAAATAGATAGATAGATAGATAAAGGACGATTAACTGGAAACGATAGAATCTCACGATTAAGGGATTAAATTTATCAAAAATAATGTTTCAATTTGTTAAAAGATGTCTGGTTCAAAGGAAGATGTTACGTTTTTGCAAATCGAGAGGTCATTTTTTAAAAATTATCTAATTTTGAATGCACTGGTCGATTTATTTAGACATTCCATATAAAAAGAAGTATTTACGTTGAAAAACATAAACGGTTTGGTTTAGCTTTAATTTTATTAAGCAACATCAATTTGTTGTTAAATTATATTTATATATTCATGGAAAATCTCTCTTTTTACTTGTCACTCGCAGTTTCTACTCTGTCACAATTCTAACACGAGAAATGAAATATAGCATGCGTGTGTGTAAATTATACGTAACGTAGAGTAAACAAAAAAAAGTATTCTATTAGCGTGAAAATAACTTTATTATTTATATATTTTAAGAATTTTAAGTAAGTTAACCATGTAAGTTCAACTTTGAAAAAAAAAAAAAATGAGAATAGGTGCGAAGAATCGAGATATCGAACGTTCGATGGCTCCTGCAACAACTTGTACAATCCCACGTGGGGGATGGCGAACACCACATACGGACGACTATTGCCGCCAAGATACGGAAATGGTAAGAATGAAATAAATTTTTCGATCATTGAAGAAGACATTGTTCCAAAAAATTCAGGGATTATTAAATTATCACCGAAATTATGAGACCATTCAATTATAAACGAAATTACAATCAAAGAGATAGAATAATCCAAGACACATTACAGAAATGACGAGGCAACACTCGTTTTCTAAACGCACAGAAAATATAATAATGATAATTATCACAATATTTTATAATAATAAATTAAATAAATGAAATATTTAATAATAATAATTTTATACACAGAAGCAGAATATTGTATGATTTTTTTTTTACACTTACACTCAGTTGACAGATTGACAATTTTTCAATTATAATTCAATGATCCTTTAATTTCTCGAAGTAGCAAGCAGTTCAATTACCGGCCACTTCAGTTCTTTATTATAGTTATTATGTTTATTACAGTTGTTGCTTCCTTTAGGTCTGGCCTAATGTCACGATTTAAATAAAAAACGTCAGTTATCATTCTCTCTCTCTTTTTTTCTTTTTTGCTCTCACAGAAGCAAAAAGGAACACGACACTCGACGATAAAAATTGTTGAATTTAAAATTTTCAATCTTTAATTTTATTGTTGATCGAACTATTAAATTTAAGCACACCTTTCGCCAGTTATTTCTTTTCTTTTTTCGTCCAATTTTACGCCGTTTTCTCGATTTACAGACGAGAAAAATTACTTCCGTGATAAAACTGAACGAACTATGTCACTTTCACTGTCCGCGACTCGATTTAATTCGTTCAAGGTTTCATTTAACTGCTGCAAACAATCGCGCACACGTCAATTCGTTTTTCACGATGCGATCGTAACACTTTTGTTTCGAGCACCTGTAGGCTTTACTCTGTTAAAACGCGATAAAGTTCGACGACTACGAGAAGAAAATTGGATCGCGCAGACGTGTATTTTATTAAAAATTGATTTTTTACTTTTTAACTTTTCTATTCCTCTGCTCTAAGTAAAGTGTTATCTGATCTCTCTAATTTTGAAAAAGATACAGTGCTTGCTCCAAGATTTTTTGCGCAGAGGTGTATACTACAATTCCCACGAATTCGAGTAATTCGTTGTTCGTAAAATAATGTGACTCTGCGAGGTTTAAATAATTGGAATTTCGTGGTGCACGGTTTTCATCGGCCCAACGAATTCGAACGGATTTCTTTACAATATGCAACGTTTATTTTTACCGAAACCAACATCGGTGCAGTTTCTTTTCGCGGACACGCTCCACTTCACCTAACAATGGAACAGATCAGACATTCAACGAAACAGTTTTATATCAACCGACGGATTACGTGAATAATACTGTTCGAACTAATGATATTACACAACGATTAATCGATTTTTCATCAACGCAAGAAGAAAAGAGAGAATGAAAATTGCGAGACACTGCTATCACGATTTTACGCACAGTTAAATCTCGTTTACCTCGAACAATACCAGGATAGTTCTCGACTCGACCAGAAGACTTGGAGAAAAATTATTATTGTAACATTGTAGTTATTACTTCAATAATATAAGTACAATCGAAATATTCTTCAATTCGACCATAAAAATTCGGACTGAATTATTATTTTAATATTACAATTAGGCAGCGAATCTTCATGCATTGACGAAAGATTTAATCTTTTACACTCCAAACTATTTTTTAATTATTATTATTATTATTATTTTTTTTTTTTTTTTTTTTTTGATAATTTAATAGTTCCTGTGATAAAAACTCGAGTCACACTTGACAAAGGCAAAAGTGTATTTTAAATAATACGTAGAAAATGCTCGACATAAAGTACCAGCGTTATTACTTTAATACCACAACAGATAGTTTGATTTGATTTAATTTTAATTTAACTCTAAATCATCTAAATCTGGTTTAATTTGAATGATCAAAGTACATGTTCCTTAATTAACCATAAAGTTTGGATTATTGGAGTAAAATGATCGTTCCAAGCGAATTTTCGTGCACAATTTGAAGATGAGAAAATGAATTTCAGACATATGCAAAAATTAGAATATTTATTCTTCAGTCATCGATTATTATTATTTATTTCGTACGTCTTTAACTGCATTCACAAAAATACGATTTTGCAGAAATCCAAAATTCGATCAACATATCCTGCAAGATCAGCAGTTTTATAAAACGATGATATTAATGCAATTTTGTTTTCGTGAAATGTATCGTTCACGCTACCAGGAAATTGTCGATTATTTTTCCAGTAACGTGTCCGTACAGATAAAGAAACACGCATAAACGTCGGATATGGAACGTGAGATTTTAAATAAGCATGCACATCTTTCATATGCAGAAGCAGGTATGACGCAGAATACAGCAATAAAAACAGGAAAGAAAAAAAATAATGCAACGCAATAAATATTAATAAATGCAAAAATAATGTACGTCAGACAATTACAGAGTTTTCTAATATCTTGCAAAATTGTAGCACGTAATTGTGTGATGGTGGTGGTAGTGGTATTGGCAAGAAAATCAAGATAAGATCACAGGTAATTTACTCCGGTTCTCATTTTGATTTCGAAATCGTTGCACATTATCGAAGTAATTAACAAAACTTCTCCAACAAATTAGATCATTAGGTGATGATTGTTCTGTTTCTTTCGTTATCTGAGTCGTTAAATTACAAAGCTGAAAAAAGTATAGATATTGCTTCATCCGCGCTTTTAATTTTCTTCAAAAGAGACTCTTTTTTGTATTATATTAATTTTTATTATTATATTTGTACTTTGTATTATATTATATTAATTTTTGTACTATATTAACAATTGATGCTTCTTTCTTGTTAATTTGTATTATTGAAGAATTAAGTGGTAAATGCATCTTTATAACTGAATAATATGAATTTCATAATTACAGTGATTTTTACTAAAAATATTAATATATTACTCATTAATATATTAATAATGAGCAGTGTATCAATATTTATTTATAACACTTTTGCTAAATTAATTGTTTTTCAATATATTGAAATAATTGTATTCTAGATAATAAAAACATAAATTTTTGTTTAAATTCAAATTTGGTGAAATGATGATAACGATAATACGTATACACATAATATTATATTAATATAAATTTCGTTGTACCAAATGTGATGTAACTTTCTGCGATCTTAAATTTCGTTATTATTTAACTTTTCTATGCAAAACACTATTTGTATAGAATAAAATATAGTATAAATTAATAAAATACAATTCTACTAACAGCAATGATCTGTTAAAATAATCAGTAATAAATATTATCAAATTTAATATAATAATAATTAATAAATTCACAATAAAAATATTATAAACGAATATGTAGAGCAGTGAAAATCTTTTGTTCAAATATTAATTCTTTAAGGAGCAATATTGCGATTTCCCTTTACTCATATTTATTTTTCAACACTAGTAGTTACGAACTCTGAGAATTACTCTTTTTCAGCATTATTTCTCCCAGTCGCAATTGAATAAGAGTACAAAATAAAAAAGAAATTTAAATATTTTTCATATTCTGATACAACAAACAGCAAATTCATATTTAAGCAGTAAATGTTACAAAGAGCACTGTACTCTTGATATTTTACATATGTTTTCCATGTCACGTGTATTCCTTGGAATTTCGAACTTGAAAGTTTTCTATAAATGCAGAAAATTCAAATCTAGCGATAAACTGTTATTCTCAATGAATTACTATGAATCTGAATGTGTAACAATTTGCTGCCTGACCAAAAATAGAAATACCATCGAGATATCGCGTTTTGGTCCTGTTCCCCTGTTCTTTCGTTAGCGTGATACTTGATGGACAAGGGATCGTAAAACTCTCTTTGTTGTTTCGCACAGTTAGCGTCTTTCACGACAAATGCCGACTTTCACAGAGACTTGTCCCAATTTCAACGGACTACCAAACATGATTTACACGTTCACGTAGGAACTAGTTCTCTCCTCTTAGTTTATAAACTTCGCAACGTTGTGTCGATACCCGCGAACCGTTCTGCAACTTTCTTGGAACCTTACCGCAACCCTTTCGTTTCGTTTCTGACAGACTTGAACACGTGCAAACGCAATTTCAGTTTCAATTGACCGAATGCTTGGCTCGCTGCGAAACACACACGCGAAATCAGATTCATATCCGACTCGAACCAGCTTCGTACGCACGCTTGAGCAGTCAACATTATGTAAAAACCACTAACGCACGACACGTGCCATCAATTCATCTGCATCGATGTTAAGTTGCCATTTCAAATCATCACACATGATTTTCAATCGTTGTGCAAGATTCTAGATCTCTCAGTTTCAATCGCACAGTTAGACGAACAGGTAGCTTCAAAGAAATTTCTGCAAAGTTTTTTCAGACACAAAGACGATACCCTAAGGCACCATTTTTGCTTTTATAAAATCTACGGATGTCGAGCCATTTTCTCTTTTCATAATTATCTGTTGCACCAAGCGGGACAATTTTATTCGTAAACATAAGTGAAATTTAGTTTAAAATACAATCTTGAGCCAGCAATTATGCAGGGAAATGAAAAATGGAACTTTTTAATATGTAAAACAGGAAAATTTTAATATAGTTACATACAGAAATCCGTACGTATGTCTGTGAAGTATTTAATACTTCAAATAAAAAAAATAAAGTGTTTTTGGACATTTTATGGATCTTAATTAGGCCAATGTTATACAAACCTGATATTGGAAAATACCAATAACCTGAAATTGAATAAATTTGGAGATGTTAATTAAAAAGAGAATAGTTCTACTCTTATTGCATATTTTATTTCGTGTTTTTATTTCACGATTATTAATATTTAATATTATTATTAATATTTAATATTACTTGATCTATTTAACAGTAAATAGTATAATTAACACTATCTTAACAATGAGTAGTAGATAATTTAATGAGTTTAATAAGTAACAAGTTATAATTTAACAGTGGGTAGTATAATATGATTTGAAATTTTCTATAGTCTCTCTCGATCAATATTATTCAACAATTTTAGTTTAAATCGAGTCCAACCTTGATAATTTCCATAATTGTACTATGCTGGTTTTTGTTGAATAAAGATCACAAAATCACGGAATAATTGGTCAGTTAAAAATTGGACCAAACTTTCTAAGAGTTTGTAGATCTCCGCACAATTTATTCCACAGTCCAAACTTTGTTAGTTTAAATTTTGTCAGACCGATTCTAAGATAATGACAACTTGCATTAATGATTCGATCACGTGCATCATGGAAATTTCTTCCTCTTTCGTATTTGTTCGTTCTCAAGTATAGAACAGAGTTCAATGAGTGGCGTGTTCTCTTTTCTTAGAATTCAAACTTCACTTCAACAACGATACTTCTTACGCAACTAAAAAATCGACTAGAAATAGCTTAAAGGATTTTACACGCGTTAACGATATTAACCTTTGTGATGACATTTTTTAACATTCTCAGTCGGCGAATGGGGAAATATGAAATCGTGATGCAGTGGAAATACCGATGCAAGAATGACGAATGGTCGGTTTATTATACAATAAACGGTGATTCCGTGACAAACAAGTTTTGCAATTTGTTCGACTTTGTAGAAACGGATCAAAATCGACGTAATTTGCGTTATTCGCGCGAGTGTGAATACATAGCAATTTTCTGATTTCATTCGTGTCGAAGGGAAAAAGAATTTGCGACACCTGCGGTGGTTACGACACACTCTAAATGCACGTTCTCGTAAATTCTTCGATTTTTCTACTTTCGTAGAAAATCTACTATTTATCTAAATAATATTCTAAATATAAATTTAGTATAAATATTCTAAATTTAGTTATTAATTTAGTATAAATATTCTAAATTTAATTATAAATATTTTAAAATATACTACACATTTCTGCTAAGAAATTTGAAAAATATTACATACAATTATATTTTGTTTCATATAATATCGACGATATAATATACTGTGTTAAATTTTGAAAAATATTATTACACGAAAGAGACATGTCGCGTTCACCTAAATTGGATATAAGATGTCAGGAATGATTGTCAATTAAAAATTATACAAATTTCAATTCGATGAAACGTACGGTCGATTTTACTAACGACATATAATCCTAACATTTGGCAACAGAATTGTTTATAATTTCATCTAGTACTCTATCTGTTGCCATAATTGTTATTGTTAGTCGCCTTGCAAAAGTCAATTTCGAGAAAAAATACCTTGAAACTTTTAAAACATTTTTGAATCCCTGTAACGTTAAAAAATTTGATTCTTCTTTATAATTTCATTGACAATAACAATCACGAAACTAAGAAAATAATTAACTATACTTTCTCCAATGAACGACAGTATTTCAACAGCTACCTTCAAGTTGATTAATGTTTAACTCGAATATACATATCGCTAGGAGAGTGAGATTGAATCTACAAAATTTCCTGCAACTCTGTCAACTTTGATAAACATAAAATTCAATAGATTCCATTTACTAGAAATTCATCAGGAATACTTATTTAATGATAATCGTCAAAGTACATTTTTACGACTTTTGAAGGACAATCTACAGCTCCGAGGAAATTTGACTTTACTCTTGCTTTCTTTTACATTCTTGTGTCATAAAAAAAATACACGAGAGATTTGCTTGTCACTGCCATAGTCGCTATTAAACGTTCAATGTTTCTACAGGACTAAATTCGCCACCAAATTCAGTAACTGGAAGTGAATTGCCACTCTCTCGACTGGTCAGTTACACGTTATTTCCCGATAACGACGTCGATGATCCTATATGGACACTGGTAGCGATGCAATATGGACAAATTATCACCCACGACATGTCTTTGGCAGCTGGCAATTCCCAATCGTGTAATGTATCACTCTTTTTTTTCATATTAATTATTTCCACGATCGTTCGTTCATTGTTTTGTTTCCACACTTGAGGAGGAAATTAAACTTTCAAAATTAAAATCAGCTGGTGCCATGCAAATGTTTTTCTCTTCAATTTTCAATAAAACGGACATTGTGATTGTTAAAGTCTAGTATTGAGTCTGAGTTTTATTAGGGATTTAATATTCGTTTCCTTGAGAAAGAAATTATTTTTATTAGTTTATTCGTTGCACGAAAATGACACAAGTAAATTTAAAAAAGAGTATTTTCAATGTCATTTTTATGCTTTTTCGTGCTTTTCAGTTTGTGGAATTGATCAATATGACTTCTGAATGGTACATGTAATATTCAGAGTGCGTAATAGTTTTGAAAGTGTGTTTTGCAGAAAAATATTTCATATGAAGACCATACGATATTTAACCTTGGTATTTTTCTGGTGCAAATAGCGAGAGAATAAACAACTTTCGCTATTTATTGCATTTAAATATTATGTATTATATTAAATTTAAATATTGTGCTATTACGTATATTTGGGATGAATTAAACTTAGTGCAAATATTTTTCAATACAAAAAGATACGTATTTCGCGTAAAAAAATCGAAATTATTTAGATATCCCTTAAATATTTTTAAAAAATTCGTGCAATTTTTCTATAAAACACATTTTTTCTTGAACATGTACTATTGAAAATTTTTGAGATGGACGTACATAGTGTTATTTAGAATTATCTTTTGTATTAGTTTAGAATTACTTATTTTCAAATATTATTTATTCGTTTCATTAACATAGGATTTAGAATTATTAAATTGTCCAATTATTACATCGTAACAACTTTGTTGAATGAAGATTTTTTCAACGAAAGGTTATTTATTTGATAACGAGTGACATACTATTTGATTTCTAAACTCTTCGTACAAATTGGAATACAACTTTGACGTTTGACTAACCTAATATCCTATGTTTAAACTTGCTAACTACAAGCTAAGTGTTCTCAAGGTGTTTTATTTAAATAAATCACCTCCCAAAATATGAATTAATGTCGTTCCTAGAACCAGTTTCAAATTAAATGTCACGCTTTGAGTGCATCTAGTATTTTACATCAATACGTGAAACGAGTTTGTAATTCAACTCTCTTGACTTACAACTTTCTGACTTTTAAAACGCATACATACACGCGTGAAATTATATTAATGCAACTGAATTACATTTGCATTTCAATATGAAGTTAAAATACAAAAAAGAGAAAGAGAGAAAATAAAAATATTACAGTATTATGTGTCTAAATAAATTTTATAATGTAACTTTGTTTATATAAATTTCATTTGTGTTAGATAACTAAATTTTTGATCAATCCTCCAGATTAAACGAACTTTCTTGCATTTATCTGTTTGAACGTAAATTTCTAATAACATAAAAGAAACATCACTAGTGGTTGACCTGGTACGTGACTTTAATTATTAATTAAATTATTAGCAATTTAAACAACAGGTTACAGATATGCAAACGAGTAATTTCACACGAACAATGCAATTTTCAATTGAACTAGAACAGAATACGGTCATAAAAACCAACAAAATTTTTCAGTGCTTTTATTCGAAAAAGTCGAAATTTTCAGAAACCTATTGTAACATCGTATAATAGGAACCTGGACTCATGGACTCCAGTTGAATCAGTGAATTGAAGAATAGCACATGTCCAAAAACATTTCGAAATATTTGAAAGAATAGCTCGATGAGAAATTGTCGATCATTTTATAAAATTTTTATCTATAATTAATTCTTATTTATAAATTTTAATAACAATATATGAATACAATTTAAGTATATCTTATCGTGGATTATCAAATTAAATAACAAATTTCCCTAAAAAGATTAAAAGGCCGCCATATTACTTTATTTTAATGATTCAACGTTTATAAATTATAAAAATTTTATTCTTAAATTAATCTAATACGGTATCTAATCCTTAGTTTATTATTATTCAATTTATTACTATTATTCAATTTTAATATAACTTCGTAAAAGCAACATTTGGGATATGCAACAAATTTCAAGGTATTCCAAACTCAGTTACGAAAATTTCAATGTAAAATTGTCACATTTTTCATCAGGTGTGCGAATATTTTTTTACACACACACGTGCTACTTAACTCCTCGTTAAATTCATATAAACGGAATTTCCCTGTGCCCCTTCCACAAATAAAAATGATCAAAGTGTAATCAAAATTATATCTATTTGTCTTCAACTGGTCTTTCATTATTTTTCATGCAACAGCGTCGCATGCTACGCAATGCTGTACCAATGATGGGCAGGTGATAGAACAGATGCTGTCTCGTGACTCATGTTATCCCATAATTACACCGTACGATGATCCCGTCTACAGCAAAGCCAACATAAGATGTCTCAATTTCGTTCGCAGTGCAACCGACCTTGACAATGGTTATTCAAACCAATTTTCATTCAGACCAGCAGAACAGGTTTGCCGTTTCCTTACACTTTAATGCTTCTAGACTTGGACGTTTATTTGTTACAATACCATGAGTGTCGAGAGTGATCCTCAAGAACGCGACACGACGTGCATTCCGCTCGTGCAAATGTTGAGAAATACAATGAGTTCGCATAAACATGGACGTGAAAGCATTATTTGGTTATCGATACTCGAACG
This sequence comes from Tetragonisca angustula, assembly GCA_036937485.2. Taxonomy (NCBI): domain Eukaryota; kingdom Metazoa; phylum Arthropoda; class Insecta; order Hymenoptera; family Apidae; genus Tetragonisca; species Tetragonisca angustula. Next base: position 210,847 of record JAWNGG020000037.1, on the reverse strand, counting down.
GACGTATCAATCATATCTTATCGATTGTCAATGCATCACACACAGTCTACAAGTTACTCTAACTCCACTTTCGATAACTTATATCTGCGGCGTGATATCTGAATAAAATGAACTTTTTCCCATTTTGTTCCACGAAAAAGATACTTCGAATAAAAGTTATATGATGTTAAGGGTTATCGTGCAATATAATGATTAATTTCTTTTGTTACTGTTTCCTCGGATGCAAAAGTCACATTAACTGATCTTGAATTTAACACGTAACGTAAAGCAATTTTATTCTAAATATTCTTTCATATGACAATTACGAGTAGAGACAGCTCATTTCAAATAATATAATAAACTAAAATGTATAATATAGGAAGTAGAACACCTGCTATAATATTTTTAACAAATTTTTTATTTCTCTAATTATGTTGATGAAAATCTAAATCTGTGTAAAGATCTCATTCATGTTAAATTCGTTTGCAAATAGAATAACTGAATTCCTTTATAATAAGAAACAAAGTGGATTTAATAAGATATGAAATTTATGAAAATGAATGTTTATAATTAAAATAAATAAAATAGCTACGATATCAACTGTATCACTGTCGTCTATAAACGACACTTTTAAATTATTGCAATATAAGATACAATTCAAATAAATTCTAACTTAATCTTAACTTTTCTCTCTATTAATTAATTACCTAATAATAATTTACTTAATAATTTCAGTTATAGATATTAGTTAACAGTAAATAGATATTGATAGAAAGAATAAATAATATTATAATAATACTATTAATAATATTATATAAAACTATAAATAATACTATAAATAATATTATAATAACACTAATATTAGTTAATAGTAAATAGGTATTGATAGAAAGAATAAATAATGTTATAATAATACTATTAATAATATTATATAAAACTATAAATAATACTATATATAATATTATAATAAAACTAATATTAGTTAATAGTAAATAGATATTGATAGGAAAAATAAATAATGTTATAATAATACTATTAATAATATTATAGAAAAATAATACTATAAATAATATTATAATAAAACTAATATTAGTTAATAGTAAATAGATATTGATAGAAAGAATAAATAATATTATAATAATTAAATGACTGAAGACCCTGCAGAGTAATTTGTTCGTTGTTGAAATTTTAGAATTTCGTTCATTGGTAGGAAATTATAACTTCGACTATTTTTTAAAAATGAATGTGAAACTTACAAATGCGGAAAACTGTTTGCCAATAGCAAAAGAATATCAAGAACTGCACTGGATGTCCAATTAGTTATAATGAAAATATGTCACAAATATAGTGCGTTAAGGAAACTTCGAATGTTTCCTTTCGTAGAAAATTCACTTCCACCTTTCAGTCTTGTAAAATAAATTTTCCAGTTGAACGACGTGACACATTTCTTGGACCTCTCTCTGGTTTACGGGTCCTCCGACCAGTTGGCGAATAGTTTGAGAGCTGGTGTCGGTGGGCGCATGGTCGTCGATATACGACGAAACAGAGAATGGCCACCTTCGGCAGCCAATAAGTCTGCAACGTGCGATATCACAAGTCCTAACGAAGTTTGCTATCAGGCTGGTAAGCATTGATGAAATCATCATGTTGCCGCAATTCTAGAGAACGCTTATGATTAAGTATTAGCTAATAAACGGGAATATTGGAATAGTTATTAAGAAGAATCTTTGGACGGAGGCGACGACTCGTTCGAATACGAAACAGTTAATGAAAATATAATAAAATTAATAGAAATATATAATATATAATAAATATAAAATATAACAAATATATAACATAATAAATATAAAATATAATAAATATATTTTTCCCTTTAATTTAAAGTTGAAATATTCAGAAAAAAGAAACGTATACTATTCACAAGGGAAGTTCGAATTGGAAAATATAATTTTGCACAAACGTAGCTCATACGATGCTAAATAATAGGACAATTTCTTTTTCCTGAAAAACACTCTCTGGAAAGAAATCGCGACTTTTCATACAGTAGCGAATATTCACAAAAAAACGAAAGTTAAATTAAAGGTCTTATTATTTTTCAAAATACGAATGTTCAGGTCTTTTTGTTTCATCAGTGATTTTGGTAAATTCACGTGATTCACGTTGGTTTTTACGTATATAAAATTAATTCAATAAAAATACCGATTTTATAAAAAAGAATATACAGTAATGAAATTAGTAGTTTAAAGAAAAAAAAAGAATCAATTTCGTCGTGCTTCCTTATAATTTAATCAAACTCCGATTTACGAGTACACAACGTATTTACAATATTATTCTAATTATTTCTGAGTAATACTTAAAACATGTGATCGAATTCGTTGTTTACGTAGCAAAAAAGAAAAATTAAACTATCTCGAATTACCACATTCCGTGCCACGCTACTTTCGCCCGTTTTTGCATATATTCAGCTGAAAAGTATCGCTCACGACCCACGTATCATTTGTTTTTTTTTTTTACGCTAGAAATGCTAGCTGCTTAAACAGGTTATTATCATTGACCGTTGAACGTAACGTGTAATGTATCAAGTATCATTAAACTATTAATGATTTCCAGTTTTAAACGACTGAGCACCATTTTGATGTAAGATATTTCACGAAGATAAAGGAATTCATACTCGTTAATTGAGCATAGGTAAAGGAAAGATATAATGCACGTGTGTTATCGCAGCGCGATAATAAACTTATCTCGAAAGTATAAATATCTAACAATTAAGGTGCAGAAACTGTTAATCATTTTCAAATTAACAGTGTTGGTGAGTTCATAATTCACAACAATCAACGCGTTCTTAGTGAAAGTAATTATTATTCAGTGATCACTGATTACTGTTTCAAAAGTACCTATATCAATGGAATTATTACATTAGTTAAAATATCTTCCTCCAAATTGAAGACTGATGCTGTTTATTAAATTTTTCAGATTCACGAAATGTTCTTTTTCTTTATTGTGTTGGAAAGTTTGACTGAACTTTGTTATAGTATAACTTTGTGTAGTTATTTTAAATTCTGTTCCTAAGTAATAATTGATTACGTTAATACGCTAGTACGTTAAATTCTTTTTGAAACAAAGTACACATTTTCTTTATCACATTCAACGATCTATGAGTCTTTATATTTCGGTCTAGATTTACTACTAGAATTTATTATATTTTTAGAAAATATTTAATATAAAATAAATAGAGAACTTCACATTCTTGTTAAACTTGAGATATTTTTTAATTTCAGAGAATTTTAATGAGGGAATTTAAAAAGACCGAAAGAACGCAGCAAAATAAAAATTTTATAAAGCAAATTTAAATTGATTTCAAAATATGGTACATTATTAGTAAATCATTATTCAAAAAAGAATTTCTCCTCTCTATTCCTATTATTATTTCTTTTCTATCGTAACTGAACGTATATTAAAATATTCTGCGTCCTTTCATCAGATCTACTTCGAGTTTGAAAAAATCCACAAAATGCATATGACATGTAAAAAATGTATAAAATATTCAAATTGGAGCACTAATACGTAGTAGATGAAACAAATTTCTACTTAGAATTAAATTACCTTTGTTTCTAAAAACATAAAATTGTCAAACCAACATTGAGTCATGTATAACATAATAATACAAAGTAAAATAAAAATAAAATAAAAATAAAGTACAATAGAAAGTAGAATAAAAATACAATTATAAATTATCTGTATTTTTATCGTTATGTTAGATTTAGCGTCTAAAGGTCAATTTCAAAGTATCATAGATATAATGAAAACTTCAATGTCAATTACAATCGACTGTTCGCGACTGTTATTCACGTATGCGTCTCAATATTTATTTCAGGAGACGTTCGTGTCAATCAAAATACTCAGCTGACTGTTTTGCAAATTATACTACTCAGAGAGCATAATCGCATCGCCGATGCTTTAGCTCGTATTAATCCTCATTGGACGGACGAGACAATTTTCCAAGAGGCACGGCGTATTGCGATCGCAGAACATCAACACATTTCGTATTACGAATGGCTGCCGATATTTTTGGGTGAAATTTTAACCTCGTTGAATTATAAATGAACATCACGTTGTGTCACAGCTTGTTCGTGATAATATTAATATAAATACAGTATATCGCACTTTTAGGTACGAGCAGCACATACGGCAACAACATTTTATACGATACTACGGATTACGTGAACGATTACGATCCAGACGTAAATCCAAATGTTCTCAACGAGCATACGACCGCTGCTTTCAGATATTTCCATTCTCTTATCGCTGGTTTCCTCGAGTAAGTACAGTCGTACTTTGTAACAGTTAGTACAACAAAATAAATTCATTAGAACAATGAAAACGATCGAGAAGAAATTTACACGAGATTACAATATGATAGATTAAATTTAATCGGAAACTCGATCAGAACGTTCTAACATTGATGATGAGCAAGAAAGATAAAAACGTTATCTTCATAAAGTTCACAGCAGATTCGCGAATATATCAATTTAACTTAGACAATGAAGCATTTGTTTTAACCGAAATTATAAAATGCAATAATAATTTTCAATAGTTAAAGTTACATTGATACTACACGATTTGAATTCCTAAGTAAATTTAAGTTCGCCATATATTGTGATTCTTATATAAAAGTTGATCTACGATACCAGATTTATCAAAAACGTTCCAAATTTTTTTTACTTTTTCTTTCTATTAAAATCTTTGAAGTTCTATAATGAATTAATTCGAAACATTTTTAGATAATAATAATCAGATATATTTCTCTTGAGAATCTCTATTAGAATACGTAACAAATTTTTAAATGTCGATGTAAATGTTGTTTCATCTGTTTCGCAAACTGTAGCTTGGTGAAGGAAGATCGATCTTCAAACGCTGCCTTGAGGCTCAGCACTTATATGAACAAACCATCAGTTATCGAGGAAAACGACAATATGGCCGATTTGACGAGAGGCCTGTCTTTTCAGTCAGAGAAAGCCAGCGATCAATTCTTTGACGCAGAGGTACGAATCTGTACGAAACGTTCGCAGACAACCTTTCATAGATCGTTTACACCTCGAGCGAAATTTTTCCAAAGCAAACGTTTAGTCTTGTTGAAACATTTCGCAAAGATTTGACTTAAAAATTGATAGTGTAATATAATAAAAACTTTATAAAATAGTGCGACGTTTTTTTACATTTTTCGAAAGCCCAGAACAGCGAAAAGTATGAATACGAATATCTTTTCTTTTCTTTTTCTATTCCTATCCACGATGTGTATGATAACATGCTTATTCGCGGAGAGTCAAACGAATTGAGTCAAATTCTTGGATTTTTGTATACCACAGATTACGCGATACTTATTCAGAAACGGAAGACCACTAGGGTCTGATCTTCGTGCGACTGATATTCAGAGGGATCGCGATCACGGCCTCGCATCATACAACGACGTCCGTGAATATTGTGGTTTACCGAGGGCCATCGATTTCGACGACTTCACAGATTACATTTCCTTCGAAGTAAGTACAGTTGCTCAAAATTAATACTGCGACAGTTAAATATTTAAACTGTTACAACACATATATTCCAAGTTCAATAAAATGGCGAAAAAAAAAAAATAAAAAAATAAAAACTATCAAGTTTTAAGAAGTTATTTGTAAAGGGGAGGCTTTGATCTTTAAATCCATTGTAGATTCAGTTATTGAGAAAGTTTTTCAATATTTTTACATACTACGACAATTTATAACATTTGGAGAAGGAAAGTATCTTCATTTTTCCCTCCTCTGCGTGACGTAAGAACATTTCAAAATCAAATGAATGACGCATTTTGAAAATAGGGATTTCACGTTTTAAAATGAATTCAGGTTCGTTGCTGTATAATCTTGTTTTACGGTGTAAATATTCAGTGTCCCAATGGTTGCGTCCGAACGTTAATGTCGATAATAAATAATAATATTATAGTATAGGATTCCATGCTATTTCTTTGCATTTTCGTTGTGTAACCAAGTAAAAGTCCACGATGAATTACAAATATTGCACAATGGAGCTGTGATAAATCGTAAATCGAATAAAAATTTACAATAGATAATCGACATTATTACATCGCCGTTTCTTTACGCGTTATGCATGATATGTATTACTTTGTTCGTAGAACGTAATGAAGTTGGCCAGTTTGTATGCCAGTCCTGATGACGTCGATTTAGCTGTCGGGGGAGCATTAGAAACGCATGTCCAAGGACTTACAGGTCCTACGTACTTGTGTATTTTTATTAAGCAATTCTATCAAACACGAGTGGGCGATCGTTATTGGTTCGAAAGTGGTGACCACAAATTGGCGTTCACTATAGGTAAAACACCTTACGTTTTCTTCAATTTGACTATTACAGAATTGGTAGCGAATTAGACTTTTCAAATAAAATTTTAGCTACAACTCCTGCTCATTGAATTAGGACCATTATTTTTTCAACATTTTATGTCATTTTAGTAAATTTACCATATATGAAATAAAATGACAAATGCAATATTTTATCCCATATAGGTAGTTTGGATTTTCATAATTTTAACAGAATATTGAAATTGATAATTTGGTAAATAGATAGATTGTACGACTTCTGTGCTTTTGCAGAGCAATTAAATGAAATTCGAAAATCCAGCATATCCAGACTACTCTGTGATAATGGCGATGACATCGTAAATATGCAGAAACAAGGATTCAAGAAAGTCGATTCGTCGTAAGCCTCTCATTTCTTTATAACGATATACCTTATGGTTCAATAACTATTCCATCCGAGTATGGTTTTTCGTTCATTTCAGTAATCCTATTATGAGCTGCGACAACATTCCATCCGTAAATCTTTTACTGTGGAAAGATTTCGCTCCGGAACTCGAGAATCATGAGAAATCTACATTTCCGTTTTTTAAGAGATAAAAATCTATTTCCCTCCCCCGTAGAATTGCCATTACCACATATCAAGTGATGCCAAATATCAATTTATTAAACACAATTTTGATAATTATTAATGTAAAGCAGACCTGAGTGAAATGTTAGACTTGTCCGAATGATAATATTTTAAATAAATATTTCAAATAATATGCTCTATTGTAAATAATAAATTAACCATTATAATTGAGAAGGTAATAATAATTGAAGATTATTGCAAGAAATAACATATATTTGTTGATTAAAAATACAAGTGACAAATAAGTAGAAAGAAGATAGAAATTTATGGTTTAAAAGAGAAAATTGAAGTTTATCTCTAAGTTTCTTCTCTCGTCATCGAAAAATTGAGCGATATTGATTTCAACACTTGTCCATAGCTTTTTACAAACGTAATTTTATTTAATTGGAAATAAACTAGTTTAATCTTTGTCTTTCTTTGCAAATGGAAAAAATAATTTTAAAATAATGGTAATTGACAATCTCTTAAAACGCCCAGGTCTGATGTACAATTGTAAAAGTTTATGTAAATATACAAATTGTGCTTTACATAATATTGTTAATAAAATAGATTATTCAGCTCGAACTTTAATGTTATCTATTTTCAAAACTCTCCTGAATTAAAAATTTAAAAAAAAAATGGACGATTTAGAAGGGAAAAGGCACAGTGCAAGTATACAATAAAATATATAATACACTTTAATGTTACGTAATACTTTTATCTATGAATATTATATCTTATTATAGAAATCACAGTATATTGAAAAAAATTGAAAATTTCAATATTCTTTCAAATTGAACAAAAATTCATTTTGTGTAACTTTTCAATTAAATTTAAAAGAATAAAACTGATTAAACATGAATCATTTAGATATGACAGACAGTAGACTTAAGAGAGAAAACATGCGTGATCTTACCTGTTTGTAATCTTCGTGAAATTGACATTTTCCAATAACGTTTGCAAATAATGAACTGACATATCTTGTAACACCAATGGTTCCCATTCGTAATCGCTGAAACAATTTACGATATCATACAAATATCGGTATCGACGATAGATAAGAGATTAAACTTAAGATGAAAATAGCTTTCAAAAAAGACTTGATATAGTTCGAGATATTTCAAATATTTTTTTCTTCTTTAAGAAAATAACATATTAAGTGTTAAACAATTAAATTGAATATGTCGACTCGTTTTAAAATATTTGAAATTCCTTAACGTTACAATATTAACAGTATTGATATTACAATATTAATGTACTTTATCTTTTATTTATTTATAAATTTTATTGATAAATTTGGATGTAATCTATACATCGTCGCGAATGATGAGTAGAATATAATAATAATTACAACGTTATTAGAGAAATATCTTAGAAAGATATTATCATAAGGGAAGAGGAGAAACATTCTGTAATTTATTGAAGTTGCAATACTTTAATTTGTCACATGATATTACTACGTGCTTTATCAAGCCACCGTTTATTTGCAATATGTTCTAGCATAAAATGGAATTTACGACTTATCCCAACACGTTCAATAAACTTTCTTATCTTACATATGTTGACCGTCTGAACAACGTTTCCTATTAAGGAATAAATATTCAATCAATCTGAAGACGATCGCACTCAAAGGGTTTAGAATCAAAAAATTCTAAAACAAAATTCCTACAAAGATATTACATCACTTCGAGTAAAATATAAAATTTCATATAACGTTAGAAATAAATAATATTTAAAATTATTAGAAATTGATTCGTCAATTTCTACTATCTTCTTATTAGTATTTATTGTTTTACTTATTTGTCAAATACAATGAAAATATAATTCAATATTGTCACTTATAAATTATTTCGCAGATAAGAAAATCAATTGAGAAGTATATCAGAAATTGGTAGAATCTTCCATCATCAAAGAAGCTTTATGAAATTAAAACTTTAATCGAAATATACAACGTTTGAAAAGTAGAATATCTGATAATATTGTTTGCACTTGTTTAATCGTAATATTAATTATATTATGCGATAAAATATAAGATACTGTAGATTTGTATCGGAAGTTTGAAACGTTTTATCAATATATTTTGAAACACTGGAAATAGGAAAGTCTCTCACAGAGATTTTTATATTTGTTAAAATGTACATTTAGGATTCAATTTTTTCCAAATAAAGCGGTCCGAAAATTGTGTACAAAAGATCTGTTGTTTCTCCGATATTCTAATCATCTTTCGATAAGAAAAGAATTACGTTTACGATAAATGTAAAAACAAGGTTTAAGTTTATGTAAATACACTATTTCGTATTATCGTAAAAATAATAAATCAAGACAATATCATATTGTAATATTAATATCTGAAAGTAAAAAGTAAAATAAAGATGAAATAAGGATACGAAACAAATTAAATTGTTAAAAAAATTAAAAAATTATTTTTACAAATAAAAAATTGGGATAAATATAAAACTATTAATCAAAAAATCATTTATTTTTATTCATTATCGCCATTAGTATAAAATATTTCTGAATAAATACATACAAGTATATGCATTATTTCAAGTGTATAACACATAATATTTATAAAAAATTATTGCAAAATTAACAATGTTACTGCTGAATTGTAATTCAGTTTTATTAATTAATAAAAATTATCGTGTGTATTATAAAATTGTATTGTAAAATTATTATGTCCAAAGTATGAAAAAAAATTAATATGATAATATAATTCTGTATACAGTTTGTTAAATTACACAATATATCTGTTTTGTTACTGCCCCATGTGGTTGCTTCTGTGTGTTTGTTTCTATGAATAACGAAAAGTATATATCGTTCTAAAAATATTTTTTTACCGTAACAAAAGTGGACAACTTTCAAGCAAGATTATATTCACTAGTATAATACTGTCTTAAACAATAAAGTTTGTTCCTCTCGGTTTTAATTTATAAGGCAGTGTTGGTTTTAAAAATATATTTGCAATTTTGTGATGCAGGTGTTTAATGCATTCTGGAAGAGGAGCATATTCAGTTAGATTCTCTAAAAGTGGTCGCTTGAAAAGCCGTTTTGCCTCCTGGCGTTGTTCTGGAGTCACAGTTCTATCATCCAGATGTACCAAATAAGGAAACCAAGATATGACGTATAACCTTTATTTTTATAAAAATATTTATGAAAATAAAATACACATAATATGCATATATCCAGTGCATATTAGTACACAGTATTATCTACATTATTAATAACATGATTAATATCTCTCTAATTGCTCTAATTGTTCATACCTGTATTGAAGATAGTCATAAAAGGTACCACCATTTAAATAACTTGGTGCTGCCTTGTTTCCCATAAGGCATAAATATCTGAGGTTGGGTACGCTCTCATGGAGATTCTTAATAAATGGATATAATTCTTCTACATTATTATGATTTAACCACAGAAGTTGAAGTTTTGGCATATGTGGAAACACTGTATGATCATCTATGTTATTATGGTCTAGGTTTAAAGATGTTAAATTTTCAAATTCAGCCAAAAATTGTAAATTTCTAAAAACGTGACATGGAAACAAATCATATTTTACTATGTAACTTTTGAGCATAGAGATGTTTCTTAAACTTGAGCATTAGTTTATACGTGAATAGTTATATTACATGTATAAATAATACATACCTACTAAACTTATTATGACTAATGTCCAGTGTATGTAGAGTGTTACCATAATTTTCAATAATGTCAAATGGCATATAAAAAAGGTTTTCAAAAGCAAGTGATAAGGAATCTACAGATGGTTTATCTGAAGATAACGACTTTGGATGCCTACAATGTATATCTACAAATATTAATCTTCCTAAGGAAGTCATGGCAAATTGTTCCACTTCGTTTGCTTCTTTTTGTAAATCTAACTCATCACTGTAATCCAACCTGTAAAAAGTTATTCTATTTAATGTAGTAATTCTCATATTCTTTGATTCAGAATTCAAAATTCCTTCACACGTTTAACATTTTTAAAGATTTTTTAAGAAGTAAGTAGTAAAAAGTTTTAAAAAATTCTAGAATATAAAATATATGTAAGATATATTTGAAAAAATATAATTGATACTATCCAATTAAAAATTATGAACAAAAATATACTACATTAATAAAATAAAAACATTGATTATAAATGTTAGTGAAAGCTTGATGCTATATTTCATTTCAGAAAGTTTATTTTACTATTTTATCTATTCTGTCAGCTTAGGAAACATGAAATTTCTGAAATTTACAATTTTGATAATAGTTTCATTCCTTAATATGCTAAGAAATCTTTATACGAGAATAAACATAATAGAAAATTTACACGCACATAAATCCTCCATGGATATTTTAGAATGATTAATAACTTACTAATAAAAACTTAATTGTAATACTTACATTATGCCTTGACTTATATCACCCTACGGGGCAGTAACTTCAAACTAACAATCAACACGTTAGAATCATGCAATACACTTTTCACTCACTACACTTATCTATACCATTCACCCTAACATTGGTTAAAGCTACAGCTTGCATTGACAGATAATATTGCGTAAATAGAAGATCGTGCAAGGCTGTAAGGCTTCAGTGTAATATGCAATGCATGTAGTGATTGGGTCAACCATAGTGAGTCTTCCTGTAGTTTAATTGATACTGAGCTCTCGTCCGTGAAGGTAGTACGTAAAAGTTATCGTTTATCTGATGACAGTTAGCGATAAGATACGAACGAAACCGTTTCGCAGTTAAAACATTATCTATAGTACGAGTGATTCGAAGCAAGACGGAAAACATTGAGGTTAGAAACTGAGCATTACATAATGTTAAAAATATTAGGTCGTGCATTAATGGCACAGAAACATTAGTTATTAGTCAGGATGACAAGCACGAGGTTTAATTGAAATAACATCAATTACTTACCGAATTTTCCTGCATATCTTGTTTTCAAATCTTCCTGTAAACGAAACCTTGTATACTTTACACTGTCGTGATGAGATGGTGCTGCCAGTTTAAATCCTGGTACACCGTTAAAGTGGCCGAGAATCGAACTGACCATTCTGAAATATCGATTGATCGTTTCGTCATTCTATTTCGTCATTTTTCAGTTACAGTTTGGCGGTAATCGTGCGTCCGTTACTTTCTTTAGTGGTGCGTGTTAAAATGAATAAATATTGCTGTTTAAAGGGAAAAATGAGGTAACGTTTGTTAAAATGTACATTTTACAAACATTTCAGTGGTCGAGAGCTAGAATTTCTATAATTTTTCTATCTATCAATTAATTGTTTCAGTAGCATGAACTGGAAGGATGTGTGGTCGCTGTGCAAAGAAGAAAATAAGGTAAGTAAATTTATGACAATCTAAGACAATCAACGTAAGTTAGAATTTGTGTATTTTTATCTCTAACGTAAAAATTGCGATTAATTAAATTAGTTTACGATACAATCAATCCTTTTAGAACATTTCTGAAAACATGATTCCCATTTACATTTACATTCCATGGTGCAAAAATTACGACAGACCTCTTACAACATAGGAGATATATATATATATATATATATATATATATATATATATATAGCATGAAATAACTTTCATATAGCATATATTTTTCTATTACATTGTTCCTGTTTCTTAAGTTTTGCTTAACACACGAAATGAATAAACCGTGTTATAAAAGGATTGACTGTATTATAAATCACGAGCATTACAAATGCTAGGAAAAATCGAAATGTGTATTTCGAGGTATTACCAGAAACAAAAATAATAAACATTAATAAATGGTGGAATTTAAATAAAATTAAACAAACATACGACGAATGTACCATGTATTTCAATATAGATTTTAATATGTTATAACGTTTCATTATTGCACATCAGGTGCCAAATGATAATCCGATGCGAAATAGTAATATTTTATATGAATTATTTTACAACACAGTTTGCAATATTATTTAGTTCTTCGTATTAATTTATTGAACGAATAATTTAAATATGTAAAAACAATCTTCCACGCGTCAGGAAGATTAATAGCATTGTAGCAACGAAATATAAGAGTACATGTACCATATATGTGGGAATAATAATTTATCACAGAGCTGAAGTCCACAGACATCTTTATTTAAAGAGCTAACGTGCATTTAGCTTTTACATAACTCCGCGCGTATCGTTATCGGCACGTTTCACAGACAGTCACTAACACCATTAATATCTATATGCAACGCTGCACAGCAATATTACACGAATTGATGACAATCGCCGGTCAACAGTTGCCTTTTTGTTCAATAAAACTCGCGACCAGCGTGACATTTAAACTCCTGCTGCTTTTGTCTCTCTCTCTTTCTCTCTCTCTTTTTTGTCGATTCTGCCCTTTCGTTACAGCAACCGCTGTAATAAACAACAGGTCGGGATTTATCGTTATGTATCGTCCGTAACAGATTGTTCCCGACTCAATTTATACGTTCATAGCACTTCGCATGCGCATTTGCACGGGCAGTGATTGATGATGAAAACGAACGCCAAAGCGATTTTTACAATACCACGGTGAAATTCCTGTCGAGAATTTTCTAACAACGACCGTACAAATTGACTATCCCTTCTGTCTCTTGCGATTTCCACTCCCACTTCTTCGCATGATTTACATTACATTGCAAATCAATCTCGGGCTGCTTGCAACGTCTCGCTCATTTTTAATGCAGCAGTCTGTAACGAATATCATTTCAGTAACAATTGCGTTTATTGTAATGCAACTCTTGTCCGTCCCCTATGTCAATTTGATACGTTTTTCTTGCGAAATGTATTATTTTGCTGTACGTAACGTTTGCGGCACAGAGATCACAGAGCTCTGTGATATCTATTTTTTCTGTGGAATATAACATGTATTTTTATACATTTTTGATAGTAAAATATGCTCAGCATTATACCAGAGTTGCACATAATATTCGTTTTCAGAATACCTTCGAACAATTATATTTCAATTATGTATTCAATGTTATTACCTTTTCGAAAATGGATTATAGAGGTATCTATAATTTTGAACATAAATGCTCACACGTCACTTAACAAAATTAAAATGTAATTACGATTATTCAAAATGACCTGATCCTTCGCGATTGCGAACACCATACCATAATTTTAACATCATTTGTTTTCTAACATTTTCTGATTTTAAATTTCTTCAACTTTCACTAAATGACTCCTATTTTTCGAATATAACTTCTTTTTATTTACGAATCTATTATTTTTTATGGCGTCGCACCATCAATTTGTCGCTATTAATTATTAATTCTGTGATTATAGAGGTCTTTGATTAACCTATTAAAGCTATATTTTAAGGTTAGTAATACAATCAAATATTAATTTTTCATTTAGTTTTCTCATTATGTATAAATTCGTCATTTTGTATCGAAGATTTTAACTCTCGTCTGACCAATTATTTAAATATTCATTTAAATAACACGCGTATTATTAATTTCGCTAAACTAGATGAATATAATAAAATTAATACAAAAACTCGTATGAGAGAACTGTATTTATGTTAGTATAATAACTATTTTGTTCAAAATGAGCGAGTTTGGTAATTTATGTACGGGAATGTAGTTGTAACGAATAAAAATCAGAAAAGAATAATCATAACGCTAGACAAAATTAAAGAAGATATAGGCATAAAATTAAACACCTGTACGTGAGAATAGAAATCTTATCTTAATAAAAGGATTTGAAAATTCAACTATTTATCTTCTCATTATATTAGATTCTTATCAATTTGATACCAAAGACAAAGTTAATAACACAATAAAAATTTATTGATTGAATAACGTGAATATATTCTGTTCTTTTATTATTATAGATTATTTAGTATTATAATTCTTTTGATTAGAATTTTCGTTTTCAAGGGAAATGATTTTAGAGGGTATTAAGGACTTAAATAAACTGTATATGAATCATTAATACATTTGTACAAATTTGTACAAATATCACGTGTATTTGTTGAACTGATAATAAAATCTTGTTATTTTATTTTTTAATCCGTTAACCGAGTCATTTCTTAATTGCATCAAGATTATTTTTATTTCATAAAAATCATTTGTTAACCCTAATGTTTCATTCGCAATTTTCTTCAATCAAGTTATGTTACTAAATTTTATTTTTTGATATCGGGACTATAGAAGGAAATTCCAAGGATTTTTAGTCTTGATAGTTTTTTATTATCACGTATACGTTCCGTCTTAATCAACTGCTTTCCCACTTTAAAAAAAATTTTTGAAACCCAAAAGATGGATTCAATCACTTTGAACGAAGTAAAAATTATTGTATTCGAAAGATTGAAATTTCAATGAAAAATTGATTCGTTTTTTCCAATTAACAGGTTACATAATCGCGACATATTGAATATACAAATATTCAGTAAACTGAAAAATGTTAAATTTTAAATTTGTCGTTTTCACATTATTCGTTACTTTTTCTCCTCGTTTAAAATTTTGAAAAACAATTTTAATTTACATTTGGTTTACATGAAATGAATCTGATTATAGTTTCAGTTATAAAGAATTTTGCTCATACATTTGTTAAATAATTTTCTAAACACTTGACGAAAGAAACTGTTACGAATTATTTTATATCAATGACTAAGAAATGTATGAAGTGAAATTTTACTATAAATATATTGTTCAGATATAATTGTTGAAATTTTAACAATATATATATATATATTTCAATTGTATACCGTAGCTGTCTCTTGTTAATTAAAAATCGAGGAAATCAATCCCTGCGTTAACTGTTTTCAACTTCCTTTTATTGTACACTCAGAATTACATGACAGACTATATTAAGTCGCGAAACAACGTTGTTGTTCGACACCTTGAAGCACAAGAAAGTTTCGAAAGAATATAACAAAACGTCTATCAATCATATTCATGCACGTGTTCATGTTTCTATTCTGTTCTCGTAAATTTCGTCCAAATGAAAATCTCTCTAACGAACCGTGAATTTAGACAGAATATATGAAAATATTAAATTTCTGGTTAAACTCTGTATACAAATACAAACGCGAGTATTCGAGTATCTCTGATTTTACTGAAATTCGTTAAACTCCTACTGCCCATCGTATTGTGATCCATAGCATTATAGCTTTGATCTCGTTGGATATGTCGAATACGTTTTCTCTTTAACATTAATTTAAAAATGTTGAAGTTAACGAAGAGAAAGGTTACTATGATAACGTAATATCGAGCGAACGGGCAATAGAAGATTAAATGGCTTAAAAACTGAAATACATACCGGCTGTTTAATATTCTTCGATTCTGCGCCTTCGAGTCAACATCGATTAAAATTTAAAAACCTCATTAATTATAATTTATTGAAAACTCTGTCGTTATATATCTATATAATTCTGTAGGTATACATATGAACCTTTTTATTCCTCTGTATAACAGCATATATATATATATATATATATATATATATATATATATATGTATATATATATGTCTATACAAGACACACTTAGGGCAACACATTTATTGAAACTCGTTTAAAATATAACACTTCATCTCTGCGATAATTTTCTTACACGATAATTAAGCCAACGTTTTGTTTGATTAAATCCGTCTCTAGTTTAATTTCTGCCAATAATTACACAAAGACATTTCTTTTTTTTTTCTTTTTCTTTGTATTTTTTTCTCTTTTCCAATACCGTTCCACGTCGATCTCTTTTTCAACGTTACGTCGAAACTATCGTATATGTACGCGTGTATGTGTGTGCACGTGTGTGTGTGTGTGTGTTGTGTATGTATATATAGGTATCTTTTATTCTGAACAAGTTTCGCTTTTTTAAACTCTGAAAATACCGTCTGTTTAACAATGGAGGGAGATATCTTTTTGCTAGAGTCGAACGAAAATCGATCGTTCGATTTTTACACCACTTCGAAAGCACAACGATCTTGCCACTGGACGTGAAGGAGGCTTGCACAGGTCACGATCATTATGTATAGTTCATTTTTTTTTTTCTCTTACAGTTAAATACGCTACAGATACAAACATACAATGAGATTATACTTTTAATTGCCGCGAGCGTTTTCGCAAAAACGGCGGAAGGAGTCTCGCTGCTGCGCGAACCAAATGGTATATTCATTCTTGTTCATCCTGATTCGTGAGCTTGGGATCGCGTTGACGATTGTTTCCAATCGTCATGAAAAAAAAGAAGAAGAGAAAAAATAAAAAGAAACGAAAGGAAAAGAAAAGAGAAATCGCTCGGTGCAAATGATAATTATTCCGCTCGGATAGCTTTCAAGAAATTAAAACGTTCGCATGTTTATTTTGTATTCGTTGTCGAACAAAAAGATCTCGCCCCGTTATCCGGGGCTCGGTTAAACTGGCCGCGAGAAATCAGCAGAATGAATAGTAGAATGCGACGCGAGGAAGTGTAATATATATATATGTGTATATATTTATGCACGTCGGCTCTCCGCGGGGCAAAGCGAGTTAGAAGGAAGTTTTTCCGAAAATAAAGTTTCCGGCTGCGGTCGGCTCGTCCGAGGAGAAATATTGCTTCCAGAGGTTGGTGAATTTATCCCAGGTAATCTCCTGACCCTGTACAAAGAGAAACAAATTCAATGGAATTAGTGTTTTTTTCCAGCCGCGAGTTTCTTTCTTTCTTTCTTTCTTTTTTTTTTTTTTTTTTTTACGCGAAATCTGTCGCGTGATTTTTAACTTACGACTCCTAATTTTTTGAACGCCTCTCTGGCCTCAGCCTCGGCGACACCGTGGTATCTGCACACGTTACAGAATTCGTTCTCGTCGATCGATTTGTCACCTGATGAACAAACAGGGTTTATCTCTTGGTTAATCGTCAGTTTCGTGATATTATAAGCGTTGAGTGACGTTTATTTATTTAATCCTTGAATAGTGGATGCTTCACTGATTAACACATCTGAAGAATGCAGAGTTTGTTTGACTTCGTAATAAAGATTTAATATGATGCATATGAAATGTCGTTTTTTTTTTAAGTTTGATTTTTACAAGCTATCTATCAAATTTTTGACTATCGTTAAATGTAATTCATAATATAGTAAGGTCTCTAGTATTCGAATATTCCGAATAAATCGAACCCGTTTCAGTACCCGAACAGTTTGTTACGCGAATACAGTATTTATTAATAATAGATGTCTTTTCTTGTGCCAATTTGTTTGACGTGATTTTCAGAATTGCAAAAAGAATGAATTAAATGTGTTTATTCTTGAATCATTTTATGACTGACAAAGATATCATAGATATAATTTTGCCGCAAACTGAAATAGCAAAGGAAAACAAGGATTTCGACTTCGTTTGAGAAAAAAGTAACTTTATGAAATTATCTGTGTTAAGAAAGTCAACTAGTTTGATAATTGAAAAAAATATACAACTTTTTAAAATATTGAAATATACTGATAATTTGAACACACTGTTAAAAGTTAGATAATATTAGAATTTATATTAAATTGAATCAGAGTATAATATTATAATTATATTAGAATAATGTTAGTTTAGATATAGGAGATTCTGCTGTAGTCACAAATTCATAATGAAAATATGATTCGTGAATGTGATATTGATCTACAATTAAAATGTTTTTATTCTATAAATTTCAATTTGGGAAAAAATCTGGGAAAGATCAAACCTGAGATCAAACCCTTTTTCATTCATAAATTATTTTAAAGAAACTTGAAATAATCAAGAAATCATAACAGCTCGCTTTTAAGGCATTTTGAATATTCAAATTAATAATTCTTCCAAATGTGGAATACTAAAACAAAATATGAAAATATATATTGAATAATACGGAACTTTGATTAAATCTATAATATTTTGAATGTATGGTGCAATTAAAATTTAGTAGAACATTTGATATGCTCTAACTTAATAATAATATTACAAAAAGACATTATATTTGCTAACAAAAGAAGAAGTTAAAGAATATAAGTAACATAATATAAAACATAAATAATATACTCAATGAAAATGAAACTAACAATGTAAGAAAATTGCAATTATCTCTGAAGTACTTAATTGTAATTAATTACGTAATTAAAATAAGTAATAAAAATGAAGACTGAGTCCAAATAGATCTAGCATTCACCTGGTCGGGGGGTTGAAAAGTGACAAATATATTTCAATTCGCATAAAAATATTTTTAGCTCTACGAAATAGAATTTCTCTAGAAATTCTATTCCATAAGTAAATCTGAAACGAATGGATCAATAATAAAAAGAGAACATATTTTCGAATTTAATATCTCAAAGTTTCGTAAACAAGCTCCGAATATTTTTGTATTGATCATCATTTATTATTTCGAAAGTTTCCGTTTGACGTGGCTTCCAAATTCTTTCATAAATATTTAACGAACCTTCCAAAGGTATTGGAAAAAGTGCATGTCAATGCATTTTTTTTTTCATGATTCTGCGAACCGAAAGTATAATAAACTTACCAGATGCATCGAACAATTGGAACGTCACAGACATGTAGTCCTGTTGCCATTCGGATGCATTCGATGGATTTTTCGCGTATTCTTCCCACAGTTGAAACCATTCGTCTCGACTAACCTGAAATAAATAGGGGAAACAGAAAGTATAAGTCAGACGTTTCAGAAACCGTACGTCGGGAAACAAAAGCAACTTTCACTCGTTGTTCCTTTTAAATAGACGTTATATATAAAGTTTCGTTGCAATTTGAAGAATCTTAAATCATTCAACTAGATTAATAAATAATGAGAGCATGAACAAGATGAATAAGTAATTAAAAATAATTAATACAGAATGGTACTACAGAATTGGGTAGAATGGTAATACAGAATTTGTAGATTTTATAGATTTACCATTTTGGGAATTTGATTAATTTTTCGCGAAGTATTATGCAGAGTAGAGAGGATAGAAAATAAAGTAAAATGTAGGAGATTGTAGTCTTTGCTGTATTTGTAAGTTTTTTTCATATTTTTTTCAAATTTTCTGATACAAATTTGATAGTTTAATTGCCGATAGTTCCAGCGCTAAATTCTCAAAACATAATTAAGATTAGAAGAAAGTATAAACGTAGCAACGTTTTGTACTTGGTGAAATAATATTTTTACCTGACCGTCTTGATCTGTGTCAGCTCCTTGCCTCAAGTTATCCCACATTTTAAGCAAAGTATCCCTTATACTTTGAGCTTTGGGATTGTCGGCAGACCAACCTCTGTTTTCATTGATTCGCTGAAATGAAGTAAAGAAGATATTGTTTTCTAAAGTGAAAAATACGCTCGTTTAAGTGAGAGAATATTTCAATGTTATTCTTCAAGTATCTCTTCAATTGACAAAGTCGAAAATGAATAAACTAAATACTTACTTGTATAGCGAGATCTAGATCCTTTCTATCGATCGCACCACTCTGATTGAAATCTAGGAACATGAAAGAAAGCATTAGATATAAACATTATTGAAGTATTTAAAAGTCAAAAGTATTTAAAAAAATCGAAGTGTTCATAGAGAATACTACAAGTGCCAAAGATTAAATTTTTATATATTACAGTAATAAACTCTACTCGAAAATAAAGAGAATTTTTCGCTTGCATTTTGACTAGGAATTACGGGGTCGACATTTACAGTATTTGCATTTAAATGAATGGCAGATTTAATTTCCCCTGTAGAGATAGCATATACATAGTACTTTCTAAAAATACAATTCTTTCTTTGCGACGCAATGCATTCGCGTTGGTCACACGTAGTAACAAAAGCAAATCAAATTTCGTAAGTTGTCAACGGACCACGAGTGATCGAGTTTCTATTCTTACAAGTATCTCAGAACGATTCAAATAAAATGAATATCAAAATAAAAAAAAAAACCACTTTCTGTTTTTGCTGTAACGCAATACTTTATAAATATCAAACACTCGTCTCGTACTTGAAATATATCACAAACTTGAGGCAGCGGACGTACTAATCTTTGCTCCTGAAAAATCATGTCCAGTATACCGATAGTATTTTCTACAAGTACCTCTACTTTTCAATTTATATTCAAATCCACGTGCACATATGACTCGTGTATATACATATATCCCGTGTCACGAACGAAGAAATCCCCCCTGCCCCCACCCCGTGATCGATCGATTCTATTCATCTTTAATCAACGAAAGCGCGTATCTGTCGCGGCCAACTCTTCTCTGTCGTAGTCCTCGTATCTCGTTTCTTACTGGCGGAGTTGGCGCGAGCCGGTTACGATCCTACAGATACGAGATGGCCGGAATCTCCTCAGAAATTGAGCGGGCTAAGAAGGGTGAGAAAGAAGCCGTAGTTGGAATTTGGCACGAGACCAACCGACGAAAAACCGAATGCGGTAGATAAGGCGTATAGTGGAAAGCGTCCGGCGTTTACGTCGGTTGCCATCGTCAAAGGCATCGACCGGCATTCAGTTGACACCGATCCGACGGTTAACATTAGCACGTCGTTCGATGGTAGCGCGTTCGCCTCGTCAGCCTTATCGACACGGCGGCGTCGACTATCGAAACAAAACCAGCATCCCACTGGCGGCGGCGTTTTCGTCGAGAAGCTGCTCGATCACGTAGGCAAAACACGTGACGAGGAATCGATGTAATGAAATATGGGAGCGGGTGAGGCTACTGGGTAGTCAGAGGGATGGTATTTTGGCCTGTATCCAGCGAGAGGGCTGCCGGTGTGCAGGATCTGACGGTTCGGACCGATGGAAAGAACGACCCCTTGTCGATCGTTCGCCCATTCATCGTTCGGGGCAAGGTCGTCGCCGTCCTCGCGACGTTTGAATCGGACGTCATTAGTTTTCGCAAAGTCGACCCAATTTCGCGGCTGATGGCCCGACTTTCCTGCCCCTTTTCAGTTGTCACCTACAATCCTTAGATCCCTCCGGGATCCGCGAACTTCCCGTTTATTAATTCTAATTTCGTCGGGCGAGACCTCTCTGTTCTGGTGCTTTCCCATCTATCCTTTCTTTCTCATCTTCACTTTGCTCCATTCTTCTCGATCAATTTTTTTTCCTTTTCTTTTTTCTTTTTTTTTTTTTTTTTTTGCTCTTTGCTCCTCCTTCGCGTGGCGGTTTCGAGCGGTCGTATTAAATAGTGATTGTAATTCAACGATGTAAAGTGTGGAATTTCATGGCCCGACGGCGGTGAATTTTTACCGAGGTCACGGCGAAATAATTCAGCAGAACGAACGATTCGGGACGATGCTGGATGTCGGCTGGTTTCGTTAAACTATGGAGATCTTTTATCTGATGTTAAATAGATTAGGAGACACGCGTGTGTCTGTCTAACGTGTGCTTTCTCTGGCACGTGGAACGATTCTGATGATGTTTTTCTCTATCGTTTCTTGGACACTCTGCGCAATTTCATATTCGAGATACACATCTGCTGTAAGTTACAATGAATCGCATAAACGATTCTGGTGTGAAACGAGGCTTTGCTATTTTGTTTATTTGGAGAATTTCACGAATAATTGAAAATTGGAAGTATCGTGTCTACTTTAAGTTTTCGTAGCACGAAACAGAGGAAAATCATTAAAAAATAAAATGCAGTAGAGCCTTCAATATCCGAACGCGTCCATTGCTCGAACTTTCTACCATTCCGATATTCCGTTGTCCGAACAGAATATTTAATAGTAACAGATGGCTTTTCTTGTACTAAAATAATTTATATGTATTGTCGTAACTGTGTATTTCGTAACTGCAAAAAATTTATTTGAAACAATGCTGATGGAGCATGTAAGAGATTATATTTAACACTATAATCAATGAACGATTGAGACAACAAACGAAAATGTTGAGAATGCGTTCTCTTACGTTTGAACGTTCAAGACACTTAGAAAATGATTTCGAAAGAAAAAGGAGAAATGTAACTTTATATGAAATTACTTATACCAAAAAAGTTTAGTAATTCAGCAATCGAAAAATATATATTTTTAAATATCAAGATAGGAGGCGGTTTAATGTCAGAAACGATTGTTTTATTATCCAAGAATTTTACTAACTAAATACAGTTTCGTAATAGTAAAATACACTTATTTTATTTAATAGTAATGATTTATTTATTTGACTATATTATTTTAAGAAATTTAATTTATTTAATTATAATTTTTTTTTAATTTTAACATATTGAATTGAAGAATAATTTTTTTAAATTTTGGAATAAATTATTATTCTAATGGATTAATTATTATAATAATTTTGATTTTTAGAATTATTGTTTAAATTTAAATTTTACTAATTTAAAAAATTATTGTTTATTAGTAAATTTATTATTAATATTTATAATATATATAATTTTTTTTTCTAGTAGTTTCTAATAGTTTGGACATGATTTCTACATATTTACTTGCGTTAAAAGAGTCAGAATATAGAAATAAACTAACGATATTTTTATTCTCTATTTGAATACAAGTGGATTAATATTAAAAAAAAACAACAATATTTAGACTCTTTAGGGAAGATGAAACGAAATTGTTGTCCAAGCAAATGGATATTAAAATCAGTGTCAATAGGATGTAGAAATAATCTGTAATGATTTTCTTACAATGAATTTCATATTTGAATATATATAACTTGACATGAGAGAATTCACGAGGTTCAGCCTAAATGAAACGCAAGATAAATAAAATATTCGCTGAAATAAAATTGTTCAACGTTAATCGTACTAGAATAAAATAAATGTCCTCTCAAGGCTTATAGCTAGAGAATCACTAGAAAATCGTTCTGTTATTCAAAAATTCCATCAACGGAACACTTTTGCCTTCCTGCCTTAATTCGTACGTGTACAGCAAGATCTAAATAACCAGCCTGTCAAAATGGTCGTACGTATTTATCACCGAAACCACGGCAAAATTGCTCGATTTTGCGCAAACCGCCAGCTTTCACGCGAAGATTCGCGATTCACCGCACCGTTCATGGCTTCTCTGGGTCACGGTGAAATACCGTATCGACGGCGAAGAACAGCCCCGCAGGATATGTTTAGTAGCCGTATCGACGGTCAAAGAAGGGAAGAAAGTAAGGGGCTAATGAGGGCCACGAAGCGTGTACACGCCTGTGACCTCCACACGCTCCGCACGAGCTATAAGCCTGATCGCGACCGGCCGTGCTAACGCAGTAAGCTCTGTACGATGTGCGCTCGCTGCTTACCGATTATTATTCGTGTCCGCGATTCTCTCCACGACCCACACCACGTGTCTGGTGTCTACATCTACGTGCAATGTGTATACGTGTGTATAGTGAACCCGTCGAGTTCCGAACACAATCAGTTTTCAGGAAGCGGCGCAACTTTCCAGACAGGTCTCTCCGCAATAAATTCAATAATTTCGAATCCCCATTGACTCGATGTAAATTGAAAGTCTGAACTGCCTATTTTGTACGAGTGTTTGAACTATTTGGAAAGATTGGTAAATAATAATAATCGACAAAATATTGATATATATATATATATGTACATAAATATACTTAAATATATATAAATATATGTATATATATATATATATCGAACACATCTAACGAGTAGATTTTAGTTTAGTCTCGGTCGAACAACGAGTAAAATTTCATTTGTTGCGTTAATATGCAACTCTGCCACTCTGTGTTCGACTTCTCGAATTTTTCTTTTTTCCCAGTTCAAAGATCGAAGAGTCACTATACCGCTAAAATTTTAACACTGGAAGGCGGTACCAACCGTGAGAAATTCCCTCGCGTTTCACGTGTGAATGGCCTTTCTAGAAAGTACACGAAACTGCGAATAACTCGTATGAATGATTAGCCGCACGTACTCGTACACACGCACGCACATATATATATATATATATATATAGAGAGAGAGAGAGACATTGCTCTGGCACCTCGACGATAGGCGTATACAGCGAACGTGTAATTTCAACGCGACAAGGCATCCCCCTTAACCGCGTCCATTGTTTATCTGCTGCTGTTCATACCATAAATAGATGTGTCCAGGCTGACTCACTTTTGCCCAACACATAAGTACCATAGAGAGACCGAACAAAACAGTCCGGGGTAGCCTTCATTCCGTTTCTAGCCCCCAAAAATACCCTCGAGAGGATGTCGTCCGCTCTTCCTCTCCTTTCGACCCCTACACCTTCCCCTGGCCGTATTTCATCTCTCGTGGATGGCCGCGTTGCTCACCGGCGATAGCTGCGAAAGGGGTCGCGAACAGGCAATGGAAGAAGATTGTTAAGCCAACCTATGGCTTGGTGATACGAGAAATCGCGTCAAGGTCCGGGAAACGACAATCGGTGTTTCGTTATTTCGTTACCAGGCAACCTGGCGAGTGTTTCTTCGAGGGGACGACGAAACACTCGCGGCGGATTCGTAGCGAAAGCTCGAGTTACATCAACGATAAACCGAACGTGAAGTTTTCTCCGGGGGCAATTAGGGATGCGAGATGATCGACGTGAAATCGGATTACTCCGGGGGCTTGGCGGTCGTGTTTGTTATCGAGGGAAGAGAAAAAAAGAAAGAAAGAAAAAAAAAAGAACGTTTCGAAAGAGGAATGCGTGGAACGAACTCGTTTAAACGGATCTTTTATCCTTTCTCTCTCTTTCTCTGTTCCTCCCCCCCCTCCGCTGTTTCTGCTTTGGGCGAAAAATCCAATTATCGCTCTGGTGTTGAAGAAACGCGGAACAATGTATTGATTGCGCCAGAGATCACCAGCGAGGAATGTAAATGAAAATGGATTTTAATCGTGAGCTTTAAAATAAATCGCTTTGAGATTTAATTGAGGTTTATCGTTCGTGCGCGTCTGCTCGAAAGTTTTAGAACGAGCATCGTGTTCGCTTTGACAGTGGAGAAATTGGACAGCCGTTCGTATAATAAAGAATTTATAACGTGTTAATCACAGAGTGAGTCTCGCATGAGTCTCGACGACATCGAATGACTCATAAAATATTTGTTGTACCAAAAAATGTTTCAGATGATAGAAGTTGCATGGCTTCCAGGGAGACATACATAATTTTATGTCATTTTGCTTTTTTATCAAGATATGAAGGTCAATTTTTTGACATAAATTCTTCTTGAATTTACTTCAATTTTTTAAACAGAACGGCTAATATTTCTTCCCGAATTTGAATAAAGCGTTGAATTCTACATAAAAACAGTATGGGGCCTAAAATACATAGTTACTGAGATATTAGTAAAAATAACTTACGTCATATTAGAAAAGGCCATTAATCAACGTGTATATTGACAATTGTATTGTAAGATGTGCATGCAGTTTAAAAATTTTGCAATTATAATCGTATCATTATACACAATTATATATATATATGCACAACCATCGTATTTCATAATTATGCAAAATTATATTATAACGCAATTGTGTTTACATAGAAAAGTTTTATTATTTAGAATTAAAATCTGATTATTAGAGCAGAAGGCTTTTGAACTGGAGAATAATTCGCAGAAATATTTGTGCAACTATTCAAGAATTTTGAAACTCACCATTCACATTACAATGAATAACTATTTTCCAATGAAGAGTACATCGATCAAAACGGAAATCATACTTATTTATGATAAGAGAAGATGCATCAGACTTTATTTGCATGACGTCGAGAGACACAAGTGAAGGTTTCACACAACTTTGGTTTCTCGTGTATATAAATCTATCTTGGCAACTTCTGTAAAAACGTATCAATTTACTAGATCAATAAATATTTTTACTTTGACTTTGCAAGATCTGTCGTATGACTCAAGAACTACTAATCACGTCTTTTTTTTATCAATATCGTTGACAAGTGATGAATCACTCAAATTCAATAATGCAAAAGCACAAATATTTCTGTACATCTTGTACAAACTTTACAGAGTCCCAAAAGGGACATCGTCAAGTTCTTTAAAGATTAACCTCCTTGCCTCCGGTATTAGTGTCATTACCAACGCTGCAATGATTAATAATAAATCAATTAATTATTTAAAATTCCAACTGAAAGGCGTCCTGAAACTTTTGTGCGAGAGTGTAACACCTATAAATAGATTGCTTGATGTTAACACAATGGCTCGGCGACAGTGGCGAAAGTGGTGGAGACGTGTGCTTTTCATGAAAACGATCAAGTCCTTCTTAAGGTAGAGAAAATATGAGAAACATCGGGACAAGGCCAGGTGAAACCGCTGTCCGTTTACTCACCGAAAAAGGTGTTGAAAACGTAGAGCAGCTTCTTTTTACGGAACTCCGACAGTGGCATCTTGTCGATCTGTAACAGAGGGGGTTTGTTAATCGTGTTCGTGTGTGTCGCGTTAATATTCATTCTACGATCGAATGGCGATCAGGGTCGATTGTCTCGAGCGACCGACCCTTATTTTATCTCGTCAGTAAAAAGTAACCGCGGCTTGCTTTTATCGAGCTGCTTTGTACAACGCCTCGATATTTACAAGGCCATCGCGAAGACACAACGTCAGCTTAATTCAGGTACGTCGACAGGTGTTCGATGTTAAATAATCACTCGCCCCGATAACCGAACGAATAAAGCTTTTCGATTCGTATTTTCGCGACGGCCCTTTGATATGCGTCCTACTTCAAGAAATTCGTCTGATTCGTTCCATATTTGTCCATTGTAACGTTAAGTGATCAAATTTGCGTGACGTTCGATTTGTGAAAATTATTTATTCATCTATTGTTATAGAAATTTTGATATATGCTCTGTCGCAACTTTTAGTCACTGAGTTGAGGGACTCTTTAAGTTTTTAGTAAAATTGAAGAGTCCGTGTTTCTTGCAATTTAATAATAAATTCATGTACGTGTGTATACTAGTAGTTTGTACCTTCTCCCTTTGCTTTCATTAAATAGTCTGCAAACATTGCTTTATCATATCTGTCCTTTTTCCCCTGAATTTTTCTTTTCACACTGTGCAAGACTAATAATATATTTTTAAAGATCTAGATAAGAATAAATATCCACTCAGCTCCACTAGTGATAAATACTAGATATCATGTAATGTAATAAATACCAAGATATATATCATATAACAATGTACAAATTATTAATATTTATATATTAATGCGAAATGCTTTCACAGTGCAAACTTGCAATTAAATTTCATTCGAACATTTCAATTTTTTACCAGAAACGTACAAAAACCTTGAAAATAGTCAGGAATCATCGTAAATAATTGAAATAATTCTAAAATTTTTATATTTCAATTAAATGTGCAACTTGTTAACGTCGTTGCGACAAAAATATTCGAATAAATATCGAGAAAAGCTCGACAAGAAATTCTATGGGTTATTTTAACCCTGCTACGATCCTCCAATTATTTAGATCTTGTTCCCATTGTAATAAATGAAAAAAGGAAATTAAAAATAAAGTAACGATCGTTTTATACGTTTGTTCAAAGAGAATTCTTGGATTGGAAACGACTGAAAGTACAGTAGCAGAATTAAGCGAGATGCAAGAATTTTAACAGAGAACATACAGCTTTTGCTTGAAGAAAGGTGATCTTACGTTTATTCGAGAGAAAAGAAGAAAACTACGGATCCTTCCTTTTGTCTCGAACGTCAAAATGACTGGAACACCTATAAGAAGCAACTCTTTATATAATCAGATTTAAAAGTCAATTCGTACAGACGAAAGATAACAAAACGTGTTTGAGTGTTTAATGACGTACGTTTCTCTGAAATATGACACAATAATAGACGTAATTTAAGATATCTGCAAACATTAAAAATGTGTTATTGCCCGTAACATGACGTAAATTATGCTCGAGTGATTTACACGAAACGAAATATACTTTTTTCTGTTTTTCCGTCTAATCGTGTGTGATCATCGACGATCCAATCCTCTTTGCGGTATTAATAGTAACCATAAAAGTAACTGTATGAGAGAATTGAAAATTCTTACGTCCAACGACGATTAATATATGTTCTTTTGTTAAACGTTTGATTAGTTTCTGACGTAGTGTTTGAAATGAATTCACGTAATTCGCGGATGCTTTGTCGTAAATACGTTGTGCAAGTAGCAATTAAAAATTTGCTTTATGCCTTATTTAATTAATATTAGAGCTACCAACGCATAAAATTTCCATCAGTGTTGTATTTAATTCTTTCTAGTAAGAAAGTTCTTAATTCTTTATAAGTACCATACTCGAAATAGTTCTAAGATTTGCTTCACTATTTTCTTCAGTGAATGGCTTATGATTCAATTATAGTTTGTAATGTATAATACTAGGATTTTGCAATAATGAACTTGTTATCTTCCATTCACGACTTATAGTTTAATTCGAAAATTATAACATGTATGTTCTGCTCTTTTCACATAGACAGTTAACCAGAGAAATAAAATTTTTTAACACGACGCATCAGTAGTCAAATATTTGAAAATAAGTTGAAAACGTAAAATAAAATCTTTTCATTAAAGACAATTTGAATTTATCAAGTATAAATATATATCAAATAAATTCTTAATAAAACATATTCAAACCGTATTTTCTCGAGAACCAAGTCTTAAGTGAAAAAAGCATTATTCTGTTTTTTTTCCAATTTATTTTTACATGCAGAATCTTTTCCAGTTGTACAATGAAAACTGACGTGTAAATTAATACTTATAAAATGTATATACATATAAGATTAGAATTTTCGACAGTAATTAGAAAATTAAATTGATTAGAAAAGTTAGCTTTCTATCATTATACATATATAATAACCATATACGTACAAGTATAGAAAGCTATAGAATAAGTATAAAAATATTATAGAAAATATATTTCTATTATATCAAAATATTACAGAAAATATAATTAAAAATATTTTACACTATAAACATATGTACGAAGACTAGAGTTCTTGATACTGATCAACCTAACCGAAACCCAGTTCAATTCCAAAATTAAACACGTCAAAATTATAAATCACAGCTTTGCCCTGGGCTGAAAAAAACTTTCTTCTCTTTCTCCGCGTATTTTTCCTCTCCGTGTGAAAAAAAAAATCTCGTTACCGGTTTCCCCCTAATGTCCGATCATCGTACGTTCCAATTTGCATATCTGATGTTCAGTTTAAAGGAACATCAATTAACCTGGTGATCCAGTTATAAGAACGCTTTCTTTGACCTGCGCGACAAAAGAAAATCGGAGCAACGATCATTTTGCACAATGTGAACGCTGTTAATCGCAGCCTGATCTGCGAATAACTAAGAGGCAATCAGATCTGATGGCTATCTGTACGAGTGAGTGCAGTACATTTGAAGAAAGCAGCCAGACTCGGCTGCTTGTAATCGCGTGTAATATCATTACGCCGTCAAGGTGAATGTTGACGTCAATCTACAGATTGGTTAACGTTGCACGGTAATCTCTTCACTCCTCGATTGTGTCAGTAACGATCAAACAACACCGACGAGTCGAAACGAAATGAAAAATTATCTGTTCTCGTTTTTTTTTCTTTTTTTTAATTTTTCACGTAACTCGTTTGTTTCTGTCGATTTTTCAATCGGCACTATCGAAGACCTCGCTATAATGAAAGCTCCTGCCGTTCGCTGGCTTCGTGGTACATTATCTTCTAATTTGATAATAAGTAAGTCGAACAAGAACTTTCGTCAGACTCGAGCGACTAGCAAATATCTGTCGATCGTCGAAGCGGTTTAATGGTAACTTCTAGTCGCCCAGTTATTGGCCGTGCAACTGGTTTGCAAACATCTCGTCGTGACTTGGAACTGGTTAACTTGCGGTTGGAATTTCTCTCCACCCTGACTTTCATCTTGACTGTAAACTCTAATAGCTTCTGCCGTCGTGATCTCGTAAATAAATTTTTTTGCAAACATTGACCGATTAACGAGAGTGATATGCATCGTGTATATTACGATGGATTAATTAATAATTCTACAACAGTTAATTTTTATTGAATTTGCGTTAAGTTAGGTTGAGCGAATGAATTTGTGTAAAGGTCGGGTATTGAAATTTTATTTCAATAACTTGAAATCATGAATTAATTACCACGGATTAATTTAGGCAATTAAATGGATAAATTAATGAGTGATTTAATTAATTAAATAAGTAAACTAATTAGAAATATTCGTCGAATATTATTTATTATCTCCATTTGATGAACAATGTAGGGAAACTCCTAAATTAAATAATTAATAATTCGAATACTTTTTATTAATTCATTGAAGTAAAACGAAAAATAATCGGAATTTACAAAACAGAATCAGAATGATTTGTACAGACAATATTAGATTGCTTGCGAAATGTCAAACTTTAATTGTTTATATAATCAATATTTAATGTCTTCAAAATTTAAATAAAATCGTGAATTTAATCGAAGTAATTAACACATTATTTAGTACGCTAATTCAGTGTTTTGTTTCAATATTCCAGAATTGTAAAAATTATCATTTTAAAATTCATAAAATTTTAGAACAGATGTTATAATTCCTTCATTTATAAGTGTCTTTAAAAAACTTTCTTGAAATGAAAAAAATGTTTGGACGCAACAAATGTCTTCAACTTTCCTCAAATGCTAAATTTAGACTTATAGAAATCTTCCAGGCATTTCTCGCATCAGAAAATCACACGAACATTCTGAATTATAAATTAACGTTACGATATAATGAAATTTCATCTCTTTGTTATAAATTTAAAATTATCAACATGATTGATACCAAACTTTAAGAAATCAATCTAGGGCAGAATAAAACGAAAGAAAAACATTTTATTTCATAGCTAAATCATGAAATAGTTTAGTAGCACAATAACGAATTTATTATTGAAGATAATATCCACTGAAATAAGACCTGTTACTCAAATAATCATTTTCAAAATATTTCATTCAAGTGACACGTCAAGGTATGATAAAATTTTCTTTCATACACGCTTCTGTGTAAAATGATAGGATACTCTCAATTTCTATCATTTATTTTCACGTCGATTTCACATACTTTGACCCTTCAACAATGTTACAGAATCCCGATGGGCAAAAAAGAAGAAAAAAGATTCTCAGACGAGCCATTAGCTCATTGCCTTTCTGATCAATAACGTAAAAACTCCAATAAAATTCCGAAATAATAATAGCGATGAAATAACTCCGTGAAACTTGATAACAACGTGGAAGTCGTTCCGTCAGAAAAAAAAAAAACAGGGAAAACCTTTAACGATTATCGCGAGCCGATAAAGGCCGTCGATATTAACTATAACAGGCAGAAATGAAGCGTAAGGGAAAAAAGAGGGAAAATAATAAGCCGATAAATTATTGTGCTTGAAATTTGGCGGCGACTGAGAGATAACGCAGTCAGACAATATGGCGATGCGACGCACAAAGATCCAGAGTGAAGCTTTAAAGTCCATTGTTTCTGCCAGCAGTATATGAACAGTCTCGATACTCTTGCAACGTAAAATACACGTGAGACGCGGCTCACTACGCCACAGCCTTGTTATCTGCTTCTGCCAATATATCAACATAAGCTAAACATTGTTCAACTTTGACGAGATATATATTTATTATACAGTATACACCGGATGTTTCCGTTTTTCCGGTCAGATGTTGCTAGGTTATTCTGTAGATCAAAGTAAGAAACAAATTATCATATAAATACGCGTGCTATTGAAAGCATGATTGAAGATTTATGACAGGAAAATGTTATATATATATATATATGTTGTGTGAATTAAAGACGATGGTTTTGAACGTGTATAATAGTTGTATCTATGTTTTAATACTATTGTGGAATTGTCGCTTTTGTAAAGAATGGAGAAAAGGGAAATTTTTGTGGTGCAATGCAACAGTGACAGCTTTTATTTATAAATTTTATAATTATTTATAAAACTAGAAAATTTTGACCCCTCTGGTAATAGCTAGTTTCAAGTCAGAGAATATAGTGAAATGGCGTCATTTCGAGCGTTTAATGAAATAAATTCTACCTCGCGGAGTATGTATCTATTTAAATTATTTCGAAATCTCGCGAAATCTCCGCTTTCGAAACTTCCTCTTGTCGTAAGCGGATTTTTAAGTATTTATGAATAATTTAAAGCTGAAAAAAAATGCATAAATTGCAAGTAACACAATATCTCAAATAGAACTCTTTAATATTTCATACATAAAATCATCTTCTGTCATTTCATTGTGCTCGCAAAAATGAAATTGCACAAACCATTTCTTCGTTTGCTTTCTTCTATTGGCCGTTTTCTTGCTCAAATTGACACGTCGTGTCGAATATCTTCAAGATCTTACTAGACAAGACTTTGTTAACATTTTTATTCGAATTCTCGAATCGAAACTTGCTTCCAATAGTTTCTGATTTTTACGCACTTGAATTTGATTTCTCACAAAATTCATACATAAAGTGTCGAAAGTGAAGCACTCGTCATAATGTTTTTTTCCCTCTCTACTTACAATTAGATTATATCATATTACTCGTAAAAATGTGAGATATCCGCGGTCGTAGTTGTAATTAATATCACGATAAGGCTCCTTTACGATTTCACCAAGTACTAAAGCTGCGTATTGCGAACCTTTATCGCTAAATAAAGACGCGACCGTGAAAGATTGAAGGGGTACCGTTTATTTTTAGACCACTGGACGTGGAATTTTATTGGTGGAGCGATTACAGGATAAAATGACATTGGAACGTGTTATATCATCAACTAAACGAGAAGAATTTAACAGATAAGTTAAATCGATTACGATAATCACAAACGGTAAATAATTTTAGACGTAGAAAATGAAACGATTATATTTGAATAAATCTAATTAGTTACACTGGATTTTAGAATGAATGTGCCTCTCTTTTTACTGTAATAATTATGGAAATTGTAATATCGATGAAATTTTTCAACAAGTTTTAATCAAATTAGCTTTATGTTTCACTGTTTTATTGCAGTAGAAAAATTATGTAGGTTACAGTAATTTTCCACGCAGAAAGTGAAATACGATCGCAAATACTTTCGTCAAATGAACGAAATTAATTTCAGAGTAAATGTGTCCCTTCCCACGACAGTTTTTAAAATTACAATGGCAATGAAATTTTTCAACAAGCAAAATATTACATCTTCACACGGCAATTGATGTAAAAACTCAGCTTCAAGTTATCTTCGTGATTTATTATTTAGTAGATAAACTATGTGGATTATAACAACTTTCTATACGACTGTACTGTCGTCTGACGAGCAACATTGATTTTAGAATAGGATAAAATTAGATTAGATTGGGATAGGATGAAATTAGATAAATTGATTTTTGATTAGAGTAAAAATTATTGAGATTATAATAGGAATGAAATTCTCCGAACAAGGAAAATATCACGTTGCTTCGCAGCAATTGATAAAGCATGAATTCAGTTTAAAATTAGCTTCGCGATTCATTATTCAAATCTCTGTATTAAAATATTTCTCTCGGCAGGAGTGGGCGAAAGTAATCCCGCTATAGTTATGGCCCAAGTTGGCAGGAACTCGTAATTGCGAAATGGGAGTTCACCGTGTTATTTTAATTCCAGTATTATTGCACAAAAAATGAATATACTGTTACTTTGGATGAACAAACACGCTAGTAAATGAGACACATTTTTAAAATAGTATAAATATTATTCATCGTCACGAAATCTCTAGTTTCAACGAAATCTGTAATCGCCGTAATCTCTCTGACCCCCTGAGAATTTCTTCAGAAAAGAATTTATTTAATTTCGCGAATAAATGTGAGTATATGAATCTGGCAAATATAATTAATGAGCTACTAAATTGTACTTTAAATTGGAGTACTTGTTATGGGGGCGTGTATCACCTCGATAGAAAATTCTTCATGAAGATGTGTATACGGTCGAATGACAAAAGATAAATTTCAACGATCTCGAAAATGAACGAGTATACAAATGTTTCTAAGGAAAAAAGACTAAATACGTATTTAAATTAAATATCACTCGTGTTTTACTAATATCTAGTTTTCTTTAAAAATAAATCCAATTATGTATTTAACTAATTAAATTAATAAAATTTATGTTTTAATCTTTTAATTTGTATCATATTTCTATATTTCTATAATTTATATTATATTATATTGTATTTACATTATTTTTATATTATTATATTATATTATATTATAATTTTTATCATAAACTAATTAAATTCCTTTAGATGGAAAATTTATGAGATTGTCACGAGATAAGAAAAATGTATATACGCGCAATAAACAACGAAACTACGAGAAATAATTAAAAAAAAAACTAAATAAACTAAAATAAATTAAGTATACAAATTTAATCTTTTAAACGTGCTCATAGCGTTCGTAGAAATACATGAAATACATAACTTGTGCGTTCGACTGCGAATCAAAGAAATATCACCTATTTTTATACATAGACGCGTCTGTCTTTCGCACGATAGAAAATCAAGTATACGTAATACTACAGAATAATAATAATAATAATAAACAAAAAATCCATTGACAGAAGAGCAGAGATATTTAGATGACCCTCAATCTTGCTAGAGGGCTGAGTTATTGCCACAGATCTTGCGACACGAAATTTACAATAGTAGTCAGTCAGGAGAAAATCGATCTCCAGCGAATAAAGATTGTAACTTGTTCAACATCCTCTTTCTCGATCGCTGTATAAACCAGATGAGACGTGTGCAAACACGTAAATGTATTCTGCTATCCGTAACGTTGGTTGCACGGCTCGTGGAGTAAGACATCTCGGATATAATAAAATTAAAACCGATCAAAACGTGCATGACGATTCGCTCGCGAGGTGTATCGCGCCACGATATACGGATGTAAGATGCGGCAATGAAAGATAGGCGTGAGCAGGAATCGGCCAGGAGAAAAGGTCGAGCAGTGTTATGGATTTTCTACGCAAAGACCGCGAGACGGAGAAACGTTAATGCGTGTGCCTTGTAATGTCAATCAAAGCAAACGCCCTCGATGCCTTGGCCGACACTATGGAAATTAAAGTTGATACGATGTTACCGAGCCTCTCATTGCCAACTGGCCGATGTGATTTAACCCATTAACGACCAGACAGTAATTGTACACCTAGTGGAACAGAAATACCTCGGTTCCCTGAAATTTTACAGATCCATGAAAATCCGAACAATTTCTTTTTGAAAAATAGAGTTTGACGATAACAAATTCAATTTGCAAGAGAGTTGCGAACAAAGTATATAATACTTATTAAAAAGAAGACGAATCTCCAAATCCTGCCATTTCTCTGAGCCTTTATAAAGGTATAAATTCGTGCAAAGATCCACCGTTGTTTATTATTTATTATATCACGCGAAAATCGCAGTTCAATTCAATTTTCATCGCGTACGAGAATTTAATTATGTTTCTCGCATAATTAACAGTTAACACATCGTTGTATCAAGTTTAATACGTTTTTTTACGCCGTGTCACATGGACATTTTGTATATCGAAATTTTCATGAAATACAAGGTGCAGCGTGGTTAATGGGATACGCTTGTTATTTTCGTTCTGAAATTAACGTCGCAGATGTCGTTTACTGCTAATCGCCGATAAACACAAGCTTTTACGCCGATAAAAACGACAAGAACTTGCCTAGGAAAATTATAATAGGGTCCATTTATTTTAAATTCGGTCGACGGCGAGTTCGCGTGAACGAGGGAAATGAAAAAAATTTGCAAACCCGCGCGTATCGATTTGGAAACGTTGTTTCTCGCTGCTCTCGGTTTTACAGCAATTTTTTTCTCGTGTTTACATTCACGAAGCAAATATTTGAAACGATGTGTATTGTGTAACGTTATTGTACATTAGCTGCGAAAAATAATTTGATCATTTCCCCTCTCAACAGCTTTTCTGATAAAAGGTTTTAGCCTGCAGTATTATTTCCTTTTAAAGTATCGTATTTAATACTTCTCGTATCACTTTTATGGCAGCAGTTTCAGGCAAAAGGGATTGAAATTACGTGTTGATTTTTGATCGAAATTACAGATTTTGATTGTATGTAAAATTATATTTCTCTTTGAAGGAGAAGAATTCAAAACATGTTTGATTTAGACTTGAATAAATAATTTTCAAATTTCAGCAATTAGTCGTAATATAGGGATTGAGACTTTTTGATTATATACTTGCAAGAAAATGAATTGTAAATGTGACGTATAAAGGGGAAAAGAGAGGAGTTGAAAATTATAATATGGATATCATAAATTATAATATAGATTATAATATATTGTAATATATTATAATATAGATATTGTAAATATTATAAATTATAATATAGAAAACTATAAATTTCAATGCAACGTAAATGCAATACGAAATCATAAATTGAAATTATGACATTTAGGTACAAAAGTCTGCCTAGCTGCTTTCAATTCTCAGTATTAAGTTTCCAGTCACTTCTAACTATGTTCAACTGCACACGATATAAGCAGCTTTATCGTGACACAGAAATTAGAAACGTCTCAATTATACATTGCTACGTTTACTTAATACGGTTTAGACTTCTATTAACACGAAATGACGTTTTCATATTTGAACTTCAAATTAAAGAATAGAACCTCAATTGTTCCATGTCTTATTTCGTGTTATGCATATCGCGAAATTTTTAAATTTTTAAAAATTTTCGCGTTTTAAAATTTCCCACGAGTAAATATAACGTAAATAAAAATCCTCGTGGTTTAGCAATCGTGCGATACAAATAATTCAACGGGTGTGTCGCGAACAATGTGAAAACTTGCCCCGATTAGACTTGAATTAAAATCACGCGTGGATACCTAATAGGTCGCAAATCTTCGTTTACACGGAACGAATTCCCCTGGAACTTTCAATCTCGCCCGATGGTAATCAATTTCAGCTATGTAATCCCGCAACGCGCGTGAACTACGAACTTCGCCAACTGCTTTTTAAAACGAGAAATCTCCGCGTCCCGATACTCACGCGGACTATTTGTCGAGACGAGACTATTAGAATTTCAATTTTCCCCCGACGATGATTGTCGTGCGTGGTAGCTGATAGAGCTGAATTCTCGCGGAACTACAGTGGTTGGCCAGGAAAAGTAGTTGGCGGCCACATTTTCCTTTGAAATTCGTATCTTCGTACATGTAGCGTAGTGAATTAATAGTTAATTCAATTAAAATAATTAAATTAATTTACTATTAAATCCTCTTTCAAATTAACATTGAAAATAATTAGTCGAAAATTAAATTTTTTATAATTCATTTGTCCTTAAACATACTACATTTTGATTTAAAATGTTATTTTATAAAATTTTTTTATTTATATATTTTTATTCATAAATTATAATAACAATACATAAATATAAATAATTTCTTAAGTATTTCTTATCGTGGATTATCAAAT
This sequence comes from Tetragonisca angustula, assembly GCA_036937485.2. NCBI lineage: Eukaryota > Metazoa > Arthropoda > Insecta > Hymenoptera > Apidae > Tetragonisca > Tetragonisca angustula. The sequence goes on along the minus strand of JAWNGG020000037.1, from coordinate 172,668 downwards.
TAAACAATAAATTTCCCTAAAAAGATTAAAAGACCGCCATATTATTTTATTTTAATGATTTGACATTTAATTATAAAAGTATTTTTTATATTAGAATAGTAGGGTATCTAATCCTAGTTTAATATTTAATTTTCATATATTTTAATACATAAATTTATAATATATTAATAATTTAAATTTCACCTATAATTATTGATTTTTATATAAATTATTTTATTTTAATAAAGTTTGTTAATTATTAACTTATAATTTAAGTTTAACCGCTACTGCTGGCACTTTAATTTATAACTATTAATTTTAATTCCCCAATTTAATTTTTATTAATTAATAATAAAGAATTTTAAAGTGAACATACACTTTTAAAGCCAAGAAATTCACCTCAAGTCTAATATTTTCTGGAAATTTTCTGTCCACACGTGTTCGAAATGTAATAAATACCAGGTTATAATCATACTGTAATCTCACTTTACAAGTATCATACATTTTTGACCTTTTCACTATACTTTTATTACAAACTATTTCCTTTGATGAAAGAAACTTTAGTAATTTTGGCTATGATTGAAGAAGATTTTGTATTTCACATTATGCACATCCTCCTGCAGTTTTGAATTTTAAAATTTCCCACAAGCGCATAAAAATCCGCAGTCCAGTAACAAAATTAAGTTGAAGAGTCTCGTTTGAAATATATTTTTATATTCGTGTCTCTGAACACTTGTGTATCTTCTAGAACAACATACAAGCGTGTCTTCTTTCTTTCTTCACTAAACTATAAAATATTCGCCCTTTTTTAAATAATTTCTTCAAAAAAAAAAAAAGAAACAAATGACACAAGATAAAGAATGTTTTGAAAAGGAATTGAAGCAATGACATTCCAGACAATTATTACTTATGCGGATAAAAAAAAAATGTCTAGTACAATATAAAACACATCACACAAATAAATACTAATTTCAAACTTTCTGTTGTCTGTTATTGCGAGAGACATTGAAAGAGACTAAAACTCGGTATTTTTACTCATGCTTCTTCAGATGCACGCATCTTTTATGAAGATGTTTCACAAAAAGATGCTTCTCCGACCTAATTTTTCATCGCTCGTTTGGCACACTCTCCAATTCGAGAGCGACGAATGAAAAATTTCGACCGAGAAAACCTCTTATTCCTTGCGAACGCTCGCAAAGGAACGAACGTGCAAATTAAATTGCGTCTCTGGCAGATAATAAAAAATAAGAAAGTCCCGTCTGGCCGCGATTCCCTCCCACTGATTATTCCAATCCTTTTCGCCTGGTTGGAAGCTTTATTCCACGAGACGAAGGAACGTCCCGTCGCTAATAAAATGGTAGTTCGCGTATACTCTCCTCTCCTCCAACGAGTATCTTATAAACTATGGAAAACCGGAGAGATTCTCTCTCTCTCTCTCTATCTCTCTCCTTGTGAGAGAACTGAATTCCATAGCGCGTCGAATAAATCACCGGACGGACGTTGATACTCGACAAACAAAATAAGCGGAACGTTCCGTGCAATTTCATTTCGAGTTCGGCTCGCGTTTACGAACGTTTTATGATTCGTCTACACGGCCAAACGGTAACGGCGAATTTATAGCCGCTTTATTTCTTGTCTCTTTGAAACGTATCCTGTCATATGGAACGTTTGCGCGCGCTCGTGATCGAGGAGATGTTAAATTATGTGGGCTGAGTCAAGTATTGAGAGTCAAAGTTTAGAAGGGAATTTCCGAAAAATATATTCTACTTGTACACTTTTGACATGCTGTGACAAATATGTGTGTGATGGGTCATGAAGATATTCGGACATGTGTCACAGAAGAACTTTTATATAATAGTGGCAAAAAGAAGATTTATGTGGGTGTTAGTGGCAAAAGAAGATAAGAAAGTGTTTGGGAAGAACAATGAATAAATGTACTTGTAGATAGAATGTAATATTTTGTGGATTATTAACATTCAGTCTATCCATAATTTTATATTGTGTATAATATCGTATATATATGATATTATAATGTATAGAACGTGTTTATTTATTATATACACATATATTATTTTTTATATACTATATATATTATATTTTATACCATTATATAAAATAATAATAATTATATTTTATATTTTATATATACTTTTATATTATTATATAAAATAATAATAATTATATCTTATATTTTATATATTATTTTATTTTACATTTTATAACCAACGTACGTAGGAGTTTCAAGATGTTTATCGCAAACATAAATTTACATCATATATCTGTCTTAAACATATAATAAAAGTTGAAGGTAGTTTCATTGTATTATAGCTACTTTCAAATATATTGTATTATTTAAATATATACTTGTCAATTATATATTTTGTAACTTTTATATATACGTTTTTGCATTTGTTTCAAACTTGATTAATATAATCATACTAGTTAGGTCTCATTGCAATGTCAATGAAATTTTAAAATACATTAGTGAAAAGTTTCCGTAAGTGTTCAATCACTCTCGTGAGATACTGCAAACATAAAGCAAAATATAGAGCGAAATATTATAAAGACAGTCATGATAAGACAATTTTACATTTTTAATAATCGATAGTAGATCGCAGAGTTCTCTAATTATTATTCTTCGTAAGGATAAGCAGAGTTCTCTAATTATTATTCTTCGTAAGAATGAAATCTGCTCAAGAAATCTTCGTCTCAGTCAGTTTATGTGATACAAATGAATATGATTTGAGACATCGTTTCAGTAGGCATTTATTTGGTTAAAAAACCAAAGTGAGAAATGATTCCACATAATAGCTAAATAGTTTCTTCAAAATTTTCCTTTCTCGGAAAATTCAAATAACAGCTGTTGTCCGGCAGTATCCTATGATACGTTGATATTATGTCAAAATTCCAGCGAAATCAGTGCAGATGAATTAAATTAGGGGATTGACGTGCGTCGTGCGTTACGACACGTGCATATTGAACATTCGTAAGATTACGAGTGAATTAAATGATTCAGCTTGTAAATTTCATACGGTACGGTTCCATTCGAAATTAGATTGCATCGCATTTGCACATATTTACTCTTTTTTTTAATCATTTCGTACGTAAATCATTTTCGAAATTAATTCGTAAACTTGTATATTGGATTGTCGTGTATTTGCAAAAGGAGATGCATATTGAGGAATAAATGAAATATTGAGTAATGAAAATTGCTCTACACATAATACTTGAAAATAATGTACATTATGCATTACGATATTTAGTGTATGAAATAAATCTCTACTTAAACTCAATTTCCATAGTTGTCTTTAAAAGAAGTACGAATTTGCATAAAAACCCAGAATTTGCAATAAATAATAATTTAATACACTATACTAATTTAAAGAGCAATTTATTTAAAAAGTACGAATTTGCAATAAATAATAATTTAATACACTATATTAGTTTGAAGAGCAATTTATTTAAAAGTAATTTATTTAAAAAGTACGAATTTGCAATAAATAATAATTTAATACAGAGCTGGTAAATGCTAAAGAGATACAATAATAAATATGAAAGAATACTGTTAATATACATCACGTTATTGAAGAACATTTTGTTTCTACGTGTGTAATTAGGCTTTCTGTGAACAAAAAAAGTAATAATTCTTCGAATAAATCTCGTCTGTCAAGTCTCCATAAATATGCCAAGCAAAGATCTCGTATTCCTGTTATTAAAAGAATCTCGAAGCGATGAAATTTCTCATCGTCGCATTTATCTGAATCCTGAAAACTTCATTTTACCATCGTACAGAAAAATGGCTTAGCTCAAAGCATCCTCTGTCTCTTCTAAGCCAATATATCAAAGCGAATCTCTAGAGATTTCAAAACAATATAGCTTCGATCCCATCAGAAGGAAAATCAGTTTGCCTTTTTTTAACGGGTTAGTATAATGTTATTGCTAATAAATCTTGAACGTTACGCGAACGTTATATATGTGTTTTAGGAGAATAGAAATGATCGAATTAGATTGAAAATTATTATTAAATTGGAAGATCCAATCACGTCATGTGAGGAAGTGAAGAAATACAACACTTAAAACTTGTTAAAACACTGTATTTCTTTTTTCTGCTGTTTCACTAAACTTCGAATATTAGAGTTAAACGACAAAGTTTTAAAAATTCTATCATTTTGTTTGACCATAATGTTGAAAGTATATAAAACGATGAAAAATAATCGTATAGCAAGTTTAAGGGGATCGTTATAAAATCTTTCAAATTATAGTGAATCTGATTCAGAAATGTTTGAATGCTGAAGTATCTCCGATAAAAACGAATTCAGGATTGTCATATAATTTCTAACAATTGTACGTGTTATATGTTCGACAGTTTTTCATCGTTATGCTCTTCGCTATAATTAAAAAGATAAAACGGTAGAATGTTGTTTCACCTATCAAATATAAAATTTGAACATTATGCGCACTCTGTATAAATTTCTCACAAGTACATAAAAGTTCACAGTCCAAAATTTACACTTCGTCTCTTTAATTCTTATTTCATTTTATGCGGAGGAGATCGTACTACCACTTTTCAAAAATTATTTCACGCGTTTTGTGAAATTTCGATTATTTATTCAACAGAACTTTACAATAATTGAGTATTTGACAATAAAGTAAAAATTACACACGAAAATCATTCTAAATAATGCGTTCTTATCAAAGTAATCTTGCAGACAATCTTGTGGCGATTGCTTGTTGGCTAAGGTATCCTGAGATAAAGGAATTGAAAGTTGTTTATGCGAGGTGGCCGTGATATTGGCAGCTGACAGTTACAAAATAGAAAGATGGCGAAACTTTGCAATTACCAGTTTCCGGGAAAGCTATTAACAACTAACGATGTGATGTTTTAAAGATGAAGGATGTAGACACGGAAGGTCTATCTGTATTGAAAAAGAAAAAAAGGAAGAAGACGATTCGATGAGAAGAAATAAAAATGAAATAAAATTTTTTTTCTTAATGCAGTTTTCAAAGTTCGTAATTAATTCCGATTTGAAAAAAAAGAACGAAGAGTGTAATAATTCGCAATTAACGAATTAACGTGACGCGATGATTTCAAGACGAAAAATATAGATGGAAAATCTGCTTGGTTTTGAGAAGAAGAAACAAATTACTATGAGGATTAAAACTGCTATACTTTTGATCAATTCAGGGTTGATCATTTACTTTTTAAAAATAACAAAGTATCGTGTAATTATCAGATTAATTTTTACCTTAATTTTTATATAAAAATTATAAAAATCTTAATAACATAAGCATCTGTATTCGACAGAAACATTTTCTACCAAAAATCAATTTCGTAAAACTTAAGTGTCATGAAATCTGTCGGCAAAAATCGCGAAGCCAATTATATCGAATATTAAAAGTGTCATTGTACATAGGGTAAAATCGTTAGCAACTGTAGCAGTCTTACTAAACTTATTAAAATTCAAAAGTAATCTGCTTCAGTTCAGAATTAAATTAAAAAAAAAAAAAAACCTCAAATACATCTGCCGATTTCTGTACGATTTCTCAAGTTATCACAATCGATTCAGAATCTCTCGCGTTCAATCCAAAATACGATACGTTAGAAAAGAGAGAGAAAAAAGGAGAAAAACAAAAATTGAAAACAACGCACGTTCTCGAAGTGGGGTATTCCGAGAAGCATTTTTCGTTTCGCGGAATGGCATTAGCTCTCATTGAGGGTATTAAAGCGACGCGGGAATAGCTATTGGTCTTAAATGGAGCGACCGAGAGAAAGAGAGAGAGAGAGAGAGAGAGAGAGAGAGCATCGTTGTACACAAACGAAGCCGGAAGTTTCATTTGAATCGTGCCGTGTTTATCGGTCACCAGTCGAGCTGACAACGACGGTGAATAAAGTGCACGTGCTTCTTGGCTCCTTGGCTAAGAAGCTTACTAAATTATGGCCCCGTGATTCGCGGGCGTTTATCCGAGAGGCCGACCGTGTCTCGCTTGGCACCGGCGCTACGAGATCACGAAATGTCGAAGGATAACTGCGAATCTGCGTTACGGATTTTCTCTCTCTCTCTCTCTCTCTTCTTACTGGCAATCAGACGACAGCTGCACGAGATTTACGTGCAAAACGACGGCTAACGATTTCAGCTGTTTCAGCCCTCGCCCTAGAACCTACCAAACTTCATTCCCCTTCCACGGATGCTCCAGAGGCGATAAGAAATACGAGATTGCCCTTTATTTCTTGGATCTCTGACGAACGAGCATTTGTATGTATGTATGTATGTACATACATACGTATGTACGTGCTTGATCGTTTGTTCGTTTCTTTTGTCTTGCATTTTTATTTCTATTCGTTCCTTTTTCCTTTAATTTATGATTAACGTCGCGTCTACCTTCTGGTCATTAACGGCCAGGTACTGTTTCCTTCTTTTCAAGACGATTCTACTTCTCCTTCTTCTTATTCTTCTATTTCTATTTAATGTCGCATCGACAGCGAGGTCATTAGCGACGACGGCGCCATTAGATATGTGCGTAGTAGTTTATGTTTTTGAGATATTTCAATACTCTTTGTATGTCATTTCGAGAAGTCAGATTTATGTTTGCGTTGATTCCGTATTTCTGTCTTTGGGTTTCTGTGGTGTGGCGTTCGTACAGTATGTGAGTTATTGTTATTGCAATGAGTGCAGGTGGGTGGTGTAGTTTTTTTGATTTTGTTCATGTGTCAGCTTAGTATGATCGATTCTTAGGCGTGTGATAATTATTCCTTCTTTCCTGTTGTTAAAGTTTGGTGTTTGCTGATGAAAGTCATATTTTTGTGTAGTTGGGTGCAAAACGATTATATCTTATGGTAGATGTTAGTCTCATTCGTTTCTTTTGTTGAGTAAAAGTTGTATGTAAATTGTATCAGGTTTCGGCGAATTTTCTTCGAGACAGAGGTAGAGAATAATTCGGGATAACGAATTTTCCATTAATTTGTTGGTTTTATAGGAGAAATAACCTCGGATGGCAAAGTTTATATAATGTAATTAGAAAGAAATTGTTTGAGAAATTATTTGAAGAAATGAGACAGGAAATTATTTTACTTGACAGTCAAATGATCAAGTAATTTAAAGAAAACATATTATTTCAAAATGTTACTTGATATCTAACACTGCAATTTTGTATATTAATCAGAAGCGAAAGATTTTCGAGTATGTACCCAAAAGCTTTGTGATTGCTCGCGTTCACGAAATTGCTAATCCTATTTTTCTACGTGTTTCAAACAAATATGTATTTCATTCCTCAAAAGTTTCAATGTTTTTGAATGAGAATAATTTTCCAGAGGTGTAGACGTTCCTCGAGTGGATATTTTGTATTGAAATTTCACGACGAATGAAATGTTAGTGCAGGTTGTCGCACAGGTAGCAATGAGATCTGAAACATTCATACCCATATACACGCGTTCTAGTTCAAAAATTTAGAACTTGTCAACCCAACGTTACGTTACCTACAAAATTTTTGTGTCATTAGGTTATTACTTTCGACGTGTTATAAACGTACGAGAAGAAGAGAAGAAATTTTTTTAACCCTTTGAGTTAAGAATTATGGAATTTTGATTTAAAAGAGAAAGCAAATTGTAGTTTCATGGTAGTTGAATTTTCAATTTCATCTTTCCAAACTAAAAATTATTTTATTTCAATGCTTTACATCTGACATGGTGTTGTGATAAGCTAGCATTTACTGAAGACTGAGAAGATTATACAAGTGGCCTCCGTTATTTGAATCACCATTTTTCAAATATCTTAATTACATTAGATATATAATATATTACAGATATTTGTAGATATTTGAAAAATGGTGGTTCAAATAAGGCAGGTCACTTGTATAATCTTCTCAATCTTCAGTAAATGCTAGTTATCATAACATATAATATTATATAATATAATATATAATTATATTAGATACATAATATCTCAATTATATTAATATACAATTAAGAATATATAATATAGATTATATTAGAATAGAATTTCTGCAGGTGAGATTCTTGTTACTAGCAGACATTTCTCTGATAATGTATTAAAGTATTTGAGATTCGCATAAGGGAGGCTCTTTTGTATTACGTTTAAGATGATGAAACTGAAAACTGTAAGGTACTGCACAAAGCAAGAACGTTTAAGCGTTTTTCTCGTTTGCTCTCTTCCACCGATTCGTGAACGTTCAATTTACGTGTCTGTTTGAGTAACATGAACAAACTGTTGTTACGTTAAAATGATATGAGTTGATATAAGTATTTACAAATGATATTAGTACTTTTATGTGTCTTCAAGAATTGTAAGTAAATGTCTTTATAGTACCGAAGTTTTGTTTGATTGCATTTAAAGCTGAAAGTTATAATTGTCACATCTTTGTTTCTCAGAAAAATGTAAAGAGAAGCTTGCGTCGTCTGAAAAGTAAAGTTTTGAGCGCGAATGTATATTCGACGACAAATTCGAATCGCTTCGAGGTTCTAAATTCTGGAAAATCTTGATCAATTTTGAGTATCTTCGATGGGACTTGAGTATCTAAAATCTTAATCTTGTATATAGCCTTTTGACTACTTCGATTGAAACAAGTACAAAAAAATATACATTCGTGATTTACTTATTAATCTAATTTATTTATTAGTCGAATGTTGTTCAATGCTTTGGAATATTCGCGTCTGATCGAAAACTACTTGCCAAGGCTGGTACTACTTGTTTGTAGAAATATTTCGTTCAATTCGATAGATTATTTTATAAATACCGTGTGTTTGTTGTTTACAACAACGTTAATCGACTTTACGTATTTATTATATGACGCGTATATTTCGCAAAGACTACGTTCTGTTATAACGTATCGTGTATCGTAATTCATGTTACTTCGGAGGAGGTGGATCTCATTTTCACTGCTAATGATGATATATGATCGAATTTCGCGTGTCAAATTAATGTTGCATAATAGTTGACAGAAGAGACAAGATTTGTTACTAGATACGTGTAAATATTCAGCGAAATAGGATGAACAAAATTATAATTTATCATAAATTCGTAAAATTATTATAATTTATAATAAAATTCAGATGAAATGTATCAGATTGACCGACCATAAGATAAAATCGTTGACTATATTCAGTCTCATTTCTTTTTCGAAAAAAGATGATAAGATATGACGAAGGAAATTACGATTTATAGTAGAATGTAGAGAAGATACACCAAATAACCACATAAATAAACTGCGTTTGTAGAAAATTGCACAGAATGTGAAATGCATAAAAATACCCAAAGCATAGTATTTCCTGTGATATTTCATAATTACATTCAATTTCTTGTTTAATATTTTTATTTAATTATTTAATTCATTTCATTTAAATATTAATTAATATTTTTATTTGGAAAATACGAGTTCGCATGGAAATCCGCTGTGTGACAATTGGAGATTTTATTCAGTTACAATTCTTTATTTAAAAAGAAACGATGTCCTCGCCCTTGGGGAAAGCATCACGAGTCAAATTGAAAAATGTAAATTCTCGTAGGAACTACTGTTCCCTCGACGCGACGCAGGTAACAATGATGTAGGATGTATGTACATATGTGTATATATATCGTTTCTATCCCATCTTGAATGCACTTTGTACGCTGTACGTAGAGGTGTTCATAAATATAGGGACATCGGCTTGAGCTTACTGTTAGATCAGAAAGAAGCAATTTCATAAATAGAGAGTGAACACATGCGGCTGTTTGAAAATTCTTGAGAGATCATAATTTTAGGTAGAAAAAATGTCTCTGTACACAGAGTGTTTGTAATTGATGGTGCAAATGAGAAAAAGATCATGCTGAAGTGCAAAAAGAAATATGTTGGAAGTGTAAAAATATTTTTTCGTAGATGAAAAATTAGTTACTAGGTTGGAGCATTAGATTATTAGGTTAGTTACTAGATCGTCTTTTCAAAGAAATCTTTTGAATTGTCTCTGAACACAGAGTGTTTGTAATTGATGGTGCAAATGAGAAAAAGATCATGCTGAAGTGCAAAAAGAAATATGTTGGAAGTGTAAAAATATTTTTTCGTAGATGAAAAATTAGTTACTAGGTTGGAGCATTAGATTATTAGGTTAGTTACTAGATCGTCTTTTCAAAGAAATCTTTTGAATTGTCTCTGTACACAGAGTGTTTGTAATTGATGGTGCAAATGAGAAAAAGATCATGCTGAAGTGCAAAAAGAAATATGTTGGAAGTGTAAAAATATTTTTTCGTAGATGAAAAATTAGTTACTAGGTTGGAGCATTAGATTATTAGGTTAGTTACTAGATCGTCTTTTCAAAGAAATCTTTTGAATTGTCTCTGAACACAGAGTGTTTGTAATTGATGGTGCAAATGAGAAAAAGATCATGCTGAAGTGCAAAAAGAAATATGTTGGAAGTGTAAAAATATTTTTTCGTAGATGAAAAATTAGTTACTAGGTTGGAGCATTAGATTATTAGGTTAGTTACTAGATCGTCTTTTCAAAGAAATCTTTTGAATTGTCTCTGTACACAGAGTGTTTGTAATTGATGGTGCAAATGAGAAAAAGATCATGCTGAAGTGCAAAAAGAAATATGTTGGAAGTGTAAAAATATTTTTTCGTAGATGAAAAATTAGTTACTAGGTTAGAGTATTAGATTATTAGGTTAGTTACTAGGTCGTCTTTTCAAAGAAGTTTTTTCGTATTGAATTTTGATGTTCTGAATCTTTAAACAAATTTTGATAAATCTTAGTATATAGTAGATAGTAGAAATTGATACTTGAACTAGAAGATTTGATCAAAGATCAACCTTTCAACGTTCAAACGAGACAGTGCTTTAGATTCAATTATACAGGATATGCACCCTAACAGAATCAATGCACGAAATTAAAAAAAAAAAACAGGCATGCAAAAATGCAGATAAGAAAATAATTTTCGGCAAGTGAAACACTTTGTTTCTCCAGTTCGTAGAAAAATATAAAAGGTACAAAGTTTCTCAGTCTGTCGGTCGAAATTTCGATCGGACATTCCCCGCGTTGCTTCCCAGTGAAAGATGATCGAGAAACCGGGATAATTAGCCAAAGTTACCTTTTAAACTGGTTGTTGTCGATGGAAGAAATTAATTATCCGGAAATGAACCGGGGACGGAGTTTCGTTGCGCGCACGAAAGTACGATCGCCTTATTTAATTATCCCGCTCGATTGCGTTCCATCTTCGTCGCTCCGCGCTCTACACACTTTCAATTTGAAGCCTGGCAATCTAACTTTTCGGAAACTTACGCGATACACCGCCCTGTCAAAGATAACCCGCTGGCATGCGGATCGGTTTAATTATTCATTCACACGCGGAAGATAGTTCCGCGCTTTATGATCATTGTTCGCATTCAGCCCTTGTAGTGTAATTTACTGACTATACTTTCCATTAAGAAAATAATTGTACAATGGCCTGGTTTGGAAGGGACGTCCCTAAAAGCGTTTAAAAGTGAAAACAGTTTTCGCACGCGAGGTTGTTTGGGATATTAAAAGAGTTAGTAGAGTTTGTTTTTTTTATAGTTTCGCTAATGCAATCTTACGTGAAATGTAACGTATATATACGTAAAATAGTTCTCGCGACTGTTAAATTATTTAGTGTTGTTCGTTTATTATTAAAGGAAATATACGATATTAATAAATAAACAATGTACATAGTAATAAAAATGAAATCGATTCGTTTGAGCACTGTCACAATTGCAGACCTAACGAAAGGTTAACTTCATTTCATTTAATGAAAGATAGGAATAAAGATAGCACTTTGTAAATCGTACTACGTTCAGATCGATCAATGTTATTGTTTGAATATGTCTTTAGATGTTGATCAATACTAATTTACACTGGCTTGCTAAAATTCTCCTTCAATTTTGAAGATACGTAACAATGAGATTCAAGGGGCGCGAGAAAGAATGTAAAATTTAACTTTGATTAGATTTCTACAATTGATTTCTGTATACTGATATTAATAAAAATTTGGATTATTCATTTCTACATTTTACATTCAACGAAATGGGAGACAAAGTCTGGACACGATAGAAATAAACAGGCTGCGAATATTTATGCATTTTTAAGTCTTGATAGAATACAAATTTGTTTCGTCCGTTGTACATGATAATAAATATTCTATTTTTGATGTTGCATACAATTACGTATTCTGCACGCATTCTGCACGTCTTCTGTAACTTCCAGTTTTCCATAAATGCATAATCTAGTAATAAACATTTTAGTGTCTGTTTTAAAAGAGAATATAAGATAGGCTTGCGCTTCGTTAGAAAAGAGTAAGCTCCCTTTCATCGTGAAGCTAAACTTAATTGAACAACCGTCTCGAATTACGCCGAGCGACTCTTATAAAGTTTGTACACCGTTCAGACGACACGTTCGACGCGCCACTTTCAATTCTGTAATTTTCCAATTCTTCTTTTTTTTTTTTAATTTTCCTCCGTTCATACTGAATATCACTTAGCGGGCGCTGTCTCTGAAGAAATATTGGAAAAATGAAACTCTCTCGTGGACTAAATATTTAACGAAGCAAGCCTGTACGTCTGTTCTGTTATATTATACTTTTGACTTTGTGAATTGATGGGCATTCTCCATCGTCGCGACAATAGCTGAGATTTATCCAATCACGTTACGATTAACCAATCGTGAAAATTATATTAATTGAAAATATCAAATTTTGTAGTAACAATAATTTGACGACAACGTAAGTATAAAATTATTAACTTATAATATTAAAACTATTTAAATAATAATTATATATAATATAACATATATTCTATTATTTAAATATTATATATAATATAATACAATATTAAAACTATTTATATAATATGGTTAATATAATTTAATTTAATATAATAGTTAATAATTTATCTTTTTATGAGTAGTTACTAAAAGAATCGTAAGACTTCGTTTTCAATGTATTGCAATTTTCACATATTATTTTATTTAATCATAATTATAATTATTGTATATTATCATACTACAATTATAAATGTAATGACAATTATTAAATACACTGCTTGCAGAGAAGAGATCGCATAATTTCTTTTCAAGTTTGAATTCTGCAGAATTAATCAGCAGAAACTTTTCTATTTTCTAATGAAATTTTAATAACTAATAAAAAAAACACTCGAGTTTGTGCAAACCTAATTTCTACGTTGTTGTCAAATAATGCTTTGTCAAATAACGTGCGTTTCTTTTTACGAACAACAAATTTTTCCATTTAAACGATTTTCGTGTTACACCTCGGTCGGTATTTTCTCCATAAAAGTGGCGCGTTTTACTATAAGTTATCCCTCCTGTATAAATATGATAGCCAGCTATAGTAAAGTCCATTGAATTTTGGTCAGGTGCGCGACGTATCGTATGTATATTTAAAATCCAGAAATTCGATAGAAAAAGACATCCCCACCTCGTCTCACGCGTTCGATTTACTTTTTCTGCAGGGAAATCCATCGACTAAATGTGTAAAAATCAGCAATCTAGTAATTACGTTTGTCGAAACAACGTTTGCCACAGGTTGGATAATTTTATTTAAACTTCGAGCTCCAATGGTGTCCGTGTGAGATTCAAATGGTGGAACGATTCAGAGGAGCAAAATACTCTTAGGGGTGGCAAATCCATTGAAGCCCATAATCCGAAGCGTTCTCTGCCGACTATCAATTGCTCGGTAATTTATTCAACGGCACGTTTGCAAAATGCGTTATTGTTCATGCTTGCGTCAAACGTCGGCCGATAAAAATTCGGCCGAAATATTGGAAAGTTTAACGTACACTGCGCCCGAGCTGCAACGTTGAATCCTTTGTACGACATAATACCATTGATAGTTATTCGAATTACAGTGAATTCCAACTACGTGCATTTCGTACATTCCTTATTCGATCGGGAGTGTCAAAACTGAGATAGAAAAACAAAGTGGGACAATGGACGAATTAAATTAATTTTTTGGATAATTCGATTTGTAGGTATGTTTTATTTGCACCCGTGTAGGTGTAATTTTATTAGCAACAAGAAAGGAGTGCAAATAATTGGAAGTTTATCAAATTTTAATTACTGTTCTCATTTTTTGCTAGATGAGTATCTGGAGAAATAAATGTACAGCTTCGAAGAATTATGGTACAGCGAAAGAATTATTTTTTATTCTGCATAGCGTGTACATATTTTTTTTATTGTGTAATTTGCTACGTAAGTTTCTTTGAAAAATATTTCTGATACTTACTGCAGTTGTAGAACGAAATTGTAGGTTTTTAAAAAAATCGGCGATTTAAATTGTGCGTATAGATGTAGTAAAATAAAGGATATGCAAGAACTATTTCAAATACCAAACACAGTGTGAAAGTTCTACAAATAACATTGAATAGAAATCAAATGATTTCTCGTAAATCGATAGATCTCTACGTTAAACTATATTCTGTCTCGTTGGATTATTTTTTAATAATCGTTTTCTAACAAGCATCTGAGAGGAAAAATATTTATAAATCAAATATCATAAAATATATGTGCATGTGGTCGACAATTTAAAAAAAAAATTTATCTAAGAAACAATTAGTTATTACAGTTTAGTTATTCAATTATAATTTAATTGTTTAAAATTATACTCTGTCGTAAAATGAAACTAATGCTATATTTAGGTAGAAGTTTAATAAATATTTATAAATCAAATAGCATAAAGTATATGCGCATGTAGTCGACAATTTAAAAAAAAGATTTATCTAAGAAACAATTAGTTATTACAGTTTAGTTGTTCAATTATGATTTAATTGTTTAAAATTATACTCTGTCGTAAAATGAAACTAATGCTTTATTTAGGTAGAAGTTCAATCGTTTCGTGAATCATTAGAAACCTTTCATTATGAACTTCGAGCGATTTTATTTTCCTGATTTTAAATTTTCGTGAAATTAAAATAGCGCAACGCCACTTCAAATATACACGTATAAAGTATGACAATAAAAAGTGGGCAAAACGGTGCGTTTTCAAGTACGAATAAAAAGAATCCCCTAAAACTTAAGAGATCACAAATCAGTCCTGTCAAACCCAGCCACGGATATAATTCAAACAAAGGCTCAAAGTTCAAAGAGGCTATTCTCGAGTGCCAGTTTATTCCCCTACCTCGAGCATTTGTATAACTTTTCTGGAAATGCCTCTGTTCGACAGAAATGTTTTAGTATCTCGCATCTCTCTTCTCGACGCTGTCGTAGACAGTTTCGAAAGGAATCTATTTATGCCCACGATTTTTCGAACAGTCGTCAGAGTAAGGCGTTTCGTTTACTTTCAATTTACGAATCACGAGCACACACACACACACACACACACGCGCGGTGCATTAACGTGACTAAAAAAATTATCGTCACGCTGAAATTTAATCAGGCGAATGGAGAGATTGCGGTGCGATACATATGCGCGGCCGAGTATTTATTAATGCAAAGTAAAATCAATACCGTTCCTATAGAAACGGCGAAGCTTTTAGAAACGTTGTTTCAAAAGCGAATAAAAATTGCAAGTAATTGATGCACAGTTGAGACAGAATGTCAGCTGTAATCTTAGGATGAACAATACTCGACGAAAATACGAATACGATGGAAATGTTGCACGTTGCTCCTTTTCTAAACATTATTCCTTCTTTAGCAAGCTGCCTTCTTTTCTCAAAGGAAACTGTGAGAACGATCCAAACAGTAATTTATCGATGATCGTGCAAGATCATTCCGTTGGCCACCGAGATGCGGAGGATGCGTGCACGTGACTGACATATGTAGTTCGTCGATCAGATTTCCACGAAAATGTAACGCGTGAACATCCGGCCGTGCAGATAATTATGCTAATCGCGATTATGGAGATAAAGCAGTCAGCGCCGTTAATCACGGACTCGCAGAACTGCGATACAGGGCGAATTAGTACCAAAGCCATTCTGGAAATAAAGTCTCTCTCGTACGGACCAACTTTCGTTTAACTGCCTAATTAAAAGTTTGCAAGGGGTTAGAAAAGAATCAGTAGTTTCGAATTCGCCGCGTGATTATAGCCGTGCACTTGGCTCGCATAAAACGTCCATTAAATTTGACAATCCAATTATTGCGGGACGCGCCACACGAGAATTCAAGAACGACACCGCGGAATTTTACGAGGATCGTAAGGTTCCGTTCAGGTTTATGGGGATTTCGTGTCGAGAGATTTCTCTGATCCCCTATATAAACAGAACGTCTCGTTCATTTACGAAAAAAGAAGAACAGAAAGACAGATTCTGGTTAGAAATCTGGGAACAATCGTTGCGAATAATCGTTCGATACGAAATTTACTTGGTCGATTAAGTACACTGTCCTAATTTCGAACGTTGCGCGCATTTCGCGTATTTCCCCGCGAACGTGCAAAAATCCGCTGTTTAATTATCGATAATGAATAATCGATGCTAATAAATATAACAATTGTAATAATTAACAATTGATATTAAGTACAATTAACATAAGTAAGATGATGTATTTTTGTAATTAACAATACAGCCGTTACGTTAATAATTACGTTTAATAACATGAAATTCAAGCATTAATTAACAACGTTGAATAACGAACTATTCCCGGCGATTTATTTATTTACAAATAATTATTTTACAAATATTCAAGTGAAGCTCACGCCTAAGTTCACAGAGAGTTAATTTATCATCGAACACAAAGGCAATGTAAATGAGGTAACTTTTCATTCGTGAAACTAGAACTCTTCTTCTTCGGACAAGAAACAATGTTATCTGAAGAAAAAGAAAGAAAGGAGGACAAGCTACGTATCTATCTCCACCAGACAATGGGCAAAGATGAAATACATATACATATATATATATATATATGTATAAAAAATATATACATAAATATAAATATAAATATATATAAATAAATAAATATATAAATATAAATGTATATAAATAAATAAATATATAAATATAAATATATATAAATAAATAAATATGTAAATATAAATATAGATAAATATATAAATATAAATGTAGATAAATATATAAATATAAATATAGATAAATATATAAATATAAATATATATATATATATTATAAATTACAATAATATTTTTTATATATACTATAGAAAAATAAAAAAATATATTATATATATATATATATAAAAGAGAAGGAAGGTAAAAGACAAAAACAATGGATGCATCTCATTGGGAGCATTCGAAAGTTCTTCGTCCAAGCGGAAGTGTCACTGTTCGAACGCAACAACGTTCGAAATTAATTATTGACGCTGTCACGGGTGGCGTCCCAACGGGGACAAGTTTCTAAGCTTCCGATGCGCATTGAAATCCCACGGAGATGCTTCTAAGCAATTGAAACTACACTGGAAACGCAACGTCTCTCCCTGACCAGGGGTGGCGGTCAGAACGTTGGTCCGCATTGTGCATTGTTGCACAAACGAGCCACGAACTCTCTCTCTCTCTCTCTCTCCCCCTCTCTCCTGCAACAAACGCCGCTCTCTGCACCTAATGATCGATCGAGGTATATCTCAACGAGGTTCGACCGTTAAATTAGTCGGCAACCTTCAAAGAGTAACTGCCTTGTCCTTTGTACCTTCATTGACCCAGGCCGTGTCTCTGACACAATACGGGACAGCGTGGTGTTTCTCTAAGCTTCCGTTCGTCGTCCCAGATATTCCCCGAATAAAAATAACGAGCAGAGAAAATAATTAGCATCCCAATTCGTCTGCGATTTTGTAAAATAATTATCGACTGGTCGATCAAATAATTTCGTTCGGCAATGATATTAATTTTTGTTGTTACGATATTCATTTTATTGGTATTCGATCGAGGATGTAGTTGTTTGTGCAACCTTCTTGAATTTTTATCCTTTTGAGATTAAAGAAATAGAATTTAATCAGAAGTTCGTGTCACTTGCTAAATGCTACATGCTATTTGGTGTATTCTCGAATTTTCTGTAAAGTGTCTTCAAATTTTTTTTAAAAACTTTCCTATGAAAGCAAGGCAAATAAGGCTTTCAGAAACTTATGAAGGTTAATTTATCTTTGACGATGGAGCTTTTATTAACTTTGGAGGTTACTTTGGATAATCAATTTCAAGAAGTTAGTAATATGTCTTAATGCGCGAGATCATTATCCGAAATAAATTTTCTTTCCGAAAGTTCCCGTTCTTCAGCTATTATTATTATAATTTTGAATATATAATTTCACGATGTTTTCTCACAATAATAATTGTAAGAATTATAGTATTATAAAATATATTATATCATAGTATTATAAAATATTATAAAATATAAATATATTGTAGTATTATAAAATGTAGTAAATAATAATTGTAGTAATTATAGTATAAATAATATAAACAAAGTTATCTTGATATTACTTAATATCCAAAGACACAAAAAGAAAGAAGAACAAGAACTTTTATGATAATTTTAAATAGCTCTATATAATATATTAACATTTTCTTAAGTAACGTATTATAAAAAAATTATCAATTTTTCTTTCTACACCTCCTCGAAATCTCGATACATAATTATCCAAGATTAATTTTTAAATTATCATCTAAAGAACGTGTCGCAGTAAATTTATCTTCATTACGACGATTACAACTGTAAATTCAAGCCGTATTTATTTAATTCTTGCGTCACTCTAAACTCGAGAAGTATTTCGATCTTTCAAATCACTATGACCTCTGACGACTGAGCGCATGGTCGGTTTTTCTTTTTTTTTAAATTTATCTTTTCAAAAATAGTGTCTGACACGACGGCGGCGCTGGAATCGCCTAATACATTAGGGAAACGTCGTTTACGAGGAAATCCACGGCAGAAAAAAAATAAAGATCACCCGTATCTTTAGGGCAAGCGTCTCGTAAATCGATCGCTGTACGCTTACTCAGAAGCAAACATTGCTCCTAAGGTTTTATTATTCACCGACGGTGAGTGCGTTCTGGCGAAACTCGTTAGAAACGCGATCGTTATACCTCGAGGTCTCTTCTTGTCAGATGCAAAGCGTACAATTCCCCTACGACCTCCGAACAATTCGCTCACGCGACAAAAAAGGATGAATCTCTATCGGTACTCTAACTCCTCGCTTTCATGGCTCGCTTCTGCTATTACCGTGACATTTCGCCGTTCTTGCGGCCACTCTGTCCACCGTGAAAAAGACTATGATTCTGTCGGCGGTTCGCGTGAGATATTATCGAAATTTTCCCCACGTTGTTCCGGCGGATTGCCATTAGGATCAACAGGCTATTAATTTGCAGTTCTTTTCAAAACGAACTCGGCGTCACGGGAATTTTGCTTTTTCAATATCGTCGCTGTAAAACGGGATTCCAATATTTTTGAAATAACATGATACTGTAATAACTGTCATTGTATTAATATTATGTGTATAATTGATATCTTAATTAAATATATTAGTTGAAATAAATAGAATAATATTGTAATTAAATGTATTAATATTTTTGAAATAACATAATACTGTAATATTGTAATGACTGTTATTATACTAATATTATGCATATATATTTCATCGTTATTATATTAATATTATGTATATATTTAATAGTTTCATTAAATATATTAATTAAAATAAATAGAATATTATTTTATTTAAATATATTAATATTTTTGAAATAACATGATACTGTAATATTATAATAACTGTTGTTATATTAATATTATGCATACATTGCATAATAATAATGTAATATTTCATCGTTATTGTATTAATATTATGTATATATTTGATATTTTAATTAAATATATTAATTAAAATATATAGAATAGTATTTTAATTAAATATATTAATTAAAATATATGGAATAATATTTTAATTAAATATATTAATATTTTGGAAATAACATGATACTGTAATATTATAATAATTGTTATTATATTAATATTATGCATATATTGTATAATAATAATATAATATTTCATCGTTATTGTATTAATATTATGTATATTTGATATTTTATTTAAATATATTAATATATTATATAACATATTAATATTTAATTATTTTGAAATAGCATGATACTGCAACATTATAATAATTGTTGTGACATTAACATTATGCATATATTGTAATAATAATGTAATATTTCATCGTTACATCTTGGGCCTAAATTTCTATAATTTTATGAAATGTAAGGAAATAGAAACGTTTTATTATAAATTATTGTTTGGTAGGGAATTGAATTTTGGATATATATTTATATAAATGCAAATGTCGTAGAAATATTTATATCTTTGTATATTAATATTCCCAATATTGTGTCATATTATTCATAGTTTTAATTAATGCTTCCTCTTACAGTTTAATCAGCATAACGCGAAAAGGGAAAACATGGTATTAAAATATTGTAAAACATTCAAAACAGTTCTAATGAAAAGTAATTTATAATAATTAATCATTTTTTAATCAAGTCTTTGTCTCGTTTGGTGAAATGCAGACGAGCAGAGTAGAGATTAATGAAGAAGTTAGAAAGTTCAATGAAAATGCGACAAAGTGCGATTAATAAAGAGAAGTTTAAAAAACAAAAGGTGAAGGAATGTTTGAAAATCTGAATTGAAACTTGGAGACATGGGCACCATTTCCTGTTTTGTAAATCGGGAATTGACGATGATGAAATTATACTTTGTAGAGATCAGCAACAACAAAACATTCTTACATATAATAACGAAAGATAATTTATTTTTAAATAAATTACATAAACGTTATTAAATGAAAATTGAAAATCAAACAAGTTCCATTAAACGTATAATTATTTAATTATACATTTGCTTTCGTATTAAACTAATTTTGCAAGTAAACTCCATTAATTTCACGTGTACGATCATATTTAAAATAATGATTAATATTAATAATTGTACGGATTTCAAAATAATAATAATAATTTTAATTACTTAAAGATATTTTTGAATAATGAAACTCGCGTTGTGTTTGTAAACTCGACGATTTCAAGAGAAAATGGACTAAAATTGGTATCGAGTATTCTCTTGAAATAAAGTCAGGTTTGGATAGTTAGGGATATCAATGTTTTTGTTTGAACTCGCATCTTTTTACAAAAATAACTTTAGTAATCTGAAATACACGAACACGTCGACCCCTCGAAGTTAAAGTTTTGTAAAAATGTTCGTTCGAATTGCAACAACTTTCAGTCGTCGGATTTATTTTTTAACTTTGCCACCCTCGAGGGTGAATCATCAACCATCATTCTATATTCAGGGCTGGGAACATTTTTAGTCGGAACAGTTTAAATCTGTTTTACCTTGTAAATTTTCTGCTCGGAAAAGTGTGTCAAAAGTTCGTAGCAAAATTATTTGTCAATAATCGCGTGAAGAAGTTAAATTTGAAAATCGACTCACAGTGTCTGTATGATAAGAGTCCCTTTGTCATGAAAAATAAGGATTCGCAAGTATCGGGAAACACTTCGACGTGAAATCTCTTTTATAATTGGAACGAAATGCTTTTTATACAACATTTTCTTATAGAACGTTTTAAATTAGTTTAGAAATTTTAAAATGTTCCGATACACATTTTTAAAAATTGCAAAATATCTTAGGAATTGTAAATTATTTTAAAACACAACTTCAGAAATTTCAAACTATTCTAAAACACAAGTTTGAAAATTGTAACTTATCTTGAATAGTAACTTCAGAAATTTTTAAACATTCCAGAATACAATTTTAAAAACTGCGGGACACTCTAATGTACAATGTTTGAAAATTGTAAAATAATTTAAAGTGCAATTGTAGAAATATGAAAATATTCTAAAGTGCAACTTTCAAAATTGTAAATTATTTTAAAATACGGAATACCCTCTGTAACATTTGCCGTACAAAGTAATTTTCTGTCAAAGTTTTATTTTCTCATCCTTTATTCTTAAAACTGTGAATTTACATAAAAATCCGCCGTTTATTTATAATAAAGTATGATCCTACAAAGAACAATCATTCGTGATGGTATTAGACACACCTATGCTCGTCTTTTTTTTTCAATAGCCGCGTCTCTCTTGTAATTCAAAGTTCGCAACGTTCATCGCTTTGGCCGACTGTTTTCATTCGTGCGATATTTTTTTCGTGATGGAAAAAATATTTGCTGCTTCTGTGATTCGTGTCACTTAAAAATGGACACATCGCCGTGTCGTTTCGAACATGACTTTTGCGAACAACTGATTGTTTTCGTTTTTCAAAGACCTGAATGACAGTACCGCCGTTGAATGATCAACCGGCTTTCTCGAGTTTGCATTGAATCAACCTCCTCTTCCAGGATTCCACCACAATAAAATCCAAATCAAAATTTCGTTGTCCAGGATCAATAGAAATGATCAAAAATTTTCGAAAGTGTCATTAAAAATGTTTGAATATTTGCTGTAAATGTTAACAATGTTGCAATTTAACTTGAAGTAGAGTTCAAAACTTTGAAACTTTGCTTTTGTTTCAGTATTTAATAAAAATAACAATAATAATAGTAATGGAAATTCGGAAGAGGTAAAATAAATTTATAATATTTATTATCATTTAAATTTATTATTATAATGGAATAAATGAAATATTTATATTTGCTTGAGGGAATCATTCTTTTTTTTTTTAGAAATGTATAAATGTACAAATAATGTAAGTAGTAATGTATAAGTTTCTTCGTATTCAAATAAATTTCCATTTCACGTACGAGGATTTCAATTGAGCCGTAGCATCGAGAGCAACTATCAATTGAGAGAATAATTAAGAATGCCAATTGAACACTATCTTTTTATCGTTGCATTCATCCTACGACCTACGTTTCCCTCTTTATTCTTGCTCTTGGACACGATAAAGACGAACGAGGCACGTTTGCTGTGCCATCTCTCGATTGCATTTAATCTAATATTAGACAGGCTTGAGAGCTTATTATCAATTCAATGTTCGTGATCGTTTGACGTAGGGCTTAGATAGATTGGATTACAATCGGTGCAGCATCTAACGAAATTAATGTTACACTGCAACCTCTGGCTATAACACAGCCAATTGTGCCCCCTGGACTCTGTTATTGAACGATGCTTTTAGAAACGCGACGAGAATCTTATTTTCCGTGTTGCTCTTGTTACTTTTAAAGGAGACCGACGCAGATGCTCGATGCACCTTGACGCACGTCGTGTATTCATCATTCAATAACGCAGAATCGCCCCGTTGAAAGGAAATGTCTGATTCTTTCTTGAAGAATAGACATTGTTGGTCGACTGTCGTCGATGTTTGTAATATTCACGGCTTCGTTCTGTGAATTTTCACATTAATCGTTGAGGCGTGATGAAAAAGTTAGCGAAGATGAAAAATTTTTAAAAGACACGAGATAATTATTATTTTATAACAATTTTATAATTTAACGAGAGCAATGAGTATAATGTACATTCCGGAATTGGATGATTGTCTATCAGGCAAATACAAATTTTAAACTTTTCTAAAGATAAAATTTTCATTGGTTGATATAATTTTAGAAGGGTGTAAAGAATAATTTAAATCTCTCTTGTCACATATATATTTAAGTCACATGTATATTTAAAATAATTCTTTTTTTAAAGATCCTCGACTTTTCGACGTTAGCAATGTCATTGAAGCGATTTAAAAATTAAAAACTACGAAATGGAGGATCTTCGAACTTATTTCAGATAGAAAATGCGAATGAAATTAATTTTTATAAATGGATCCTATCATTTAATTGTCACTGTTGTCGATAACATTTAGAACTGAATTTTGTTGACTTTGAATTGTTACGGCGTGACTAGAGTCCATAAGGTAGAATAATTTAATTGCCATTAGGTCACAAAGTATATAAACTCATTCAGTTCTGCACAGAAGAGAGTTTATAAAGCAATTTCTGGAGAACTGATCAATGAGCAACCAAGTAAAGTTTAATTGGAAGAGATAGGATTTATATTAACATCTTAAGGAAGGATTTTAAAAGAGGATCATCGTTTCAGTTGAAAAAGAATATATAAGGCACAACTTCAATCGTTGCTCTCTCCCTACATGCTCGTGCAAAATTTTGCGAAATTAGTTATGGGATCAAACTCCACTGAAAGCGAATATTACATTCAAGAAATTTAAAGTATCCGTGGAATTCGCGGCGTCTATTTCCCCTGGCCTTTACTTTGACATAATACTACGCCTTCGAATATCTGCAATCCGTTTCCAGGATTTTCGTATAAATTCTCCGCTGAATTTATCTATTATCTCACTGAAAGGCAGACACTGCAATGCTGCAAATACTTTTAATATCTTGAAATGATTAATTTCTTTTATTTGTAACACTCAATGCTGGATGAGATATAATATTTGTTTGTGACATTTATATTTCAGATTCTCTTACAGCTCGTAATACTTTATTATAAAGTTTTATAATTTCGATTGTTCATTTGTAACGTTTATTAATCAATCAAAATATAATTTACATTATCAAAGCGACGTGTGTTTTATATCTCAGAGTCATATATAGAGTCTTATTATATTTCTATAATTATATTCTTATAATACTACTTTGTTGTGGTACAGGTTTATAATACTTAATTCATGATTGATAAATTATATTATAATATTTATACCAGAACATTTACTATCGCTCTGTTGTGATTAGTTAAAAAAAAAAATCATAGAAACAAATAGTTACTGTTACAAAACAATTTTACTACAATACTTAAATATAATTCGTATAACTGTTACATATTGTTTGACTCAAGAGACATCTTAAAATTGAATACTACAGATAAATAAGTTAATTGAATCATATTAATAAATTAATAGAAAATAAATAATAATGTTGATAATAAAATGATAGAAAGGATGCTATTCATGCATATCTTTTCACAGAACTTATATATATATATATATATATATATATATATATATATATATATATATAAAGATTCGTTTCCATATAACCTGGATTCGCAACGTGGGGGTCATAATCCCCAAGGGGGTCGCAAAGTGTTTTCCAGGGGGTCGTCAGGGATATTTTTAGTTGTGATTATTTTTAAAGACTGCGTTACCCCGGAGATTTTCAATATAAAAAAAAAGGGGGATCATGGTCCTATACTAGCTGTAATAATCGAAATTTTTATAATTGCATAACGCAATCGGTATAATTTTCGAAATTTCGAGAAATAGAAAATAATATCAGAACGGTCGAAAGAATTGTCAGACTTATAAAGAAATAGATACGGGTGTCGATGGGATAAAAAATACCTTTGAAAATTTAGGTCGAAGCATTTGTGACGCACTGGTTTCGAATTTTAGTATTATTTTATATCTTAGTATAGAGACGAAATTATTTCATGCATAACCGAGTGTACACGCTATAATCCCCGATATAATCACCGAAAAACCGAACGTTTATTACCTTTTAATTAAAAAAAGTAGAAAGAGCGTAAGCCTCGAGTTATAGTAGTTTACGTTAGGTTACAAAAATTTCGGGGTATTTAATTTTACTTTCCGCAAAATTAAAATGATATTCAATAAAAATTAAATGAAATTAAATAGGATGATATTCAATAAAAATTAAGTGAAATTAAATAAAATTAAATTAAAAGTTAGGTGGTTTCCATCCATGATTATTATAATCTCCAATGTCCATTGAGCAATCACACATTCTAATATCGTAAATAAATAATAATTGAAATATTTTTATTGAAATAAGATAGTACTTGAAAATTTATTTGACAGTAATTATTTGACATTGTATTGAAGATATTTATTTGAAATAATTATCGATCATTATTTCATTTTTGGGAGTGACCTTCGTATGAAGGCCTTTACACGTTTATCCACCAAAAATCTCTTCCAGACAATTCGTGTCTGGACTACTTTTTCTATAAACAGATAATTTATGAATCATTTATATTTATAGATTATCCAATCATCATGTGTATTTTTATATTAAAAGTTAGTGTATTATTATTATATTATCGATGACGTACGATTGCATTTTCGTAATAATGTAATATTCTTTTGAAAATGTTCGATGTTTGCTTTTTAACCATTGATTTTAATAAATTCAGACACGTGTGTAATAAATATGCTTTCGCATTTTTTATAAAATCACGAAATGTAAACAAGCTTGATCCGTCTCGTAATTTCATTTAAAAGAAAAACACGGGTCGCAATATGATTACGTTCCACGCTTGGGAAGCAAAAAATTATATTAAAGAAGAATAATCTTTTTTTGCAATATTCAATTTTCCTTCAAATAGTTTAGATGGATTAGAAATAACGCAGGGAATCTACGCTGTGCACAGAAATAGTACTCTATTCAGTTAAAATTTAATTTTAACCTAAACAGTATTAACAATATATTATAATTTTCTGATGAGAAAAAAAGAACAGAAATATTAAAATGAATTTATAGTTTAAGTTGATTGATATTAATATTTAACGAATTAATATCAACGTTTGGTATTAAATCTAGTTACATTTAACAGTTCTAGTAGATACTCTACAAAATTTAGTTACATTTGATACTTTTAACAATATTATTGAATAACTGCAAAATTCTACAAGATGTATGTAATATAAAAGATATCTCAAAAAGCATGATGCTTTTTGTAATATTTGATGTCCAAAACAATTTTCTATTCTATTTCTTTAATTCTAGAAAATTGCAGTCAGATATAAAATTTCATTTAAAGCCCCAACATAGTTATACAACTCATAATAATTTATTAATATGATATAATAAAGTTTAGCTACGAAGTCACAGAGCTTTATTGCATTTATAAAACCTAATTTACATATATATACTTGTTCATTTGCAATATACAATATTTAATAAGACATCATTTATATTATCAAATATTATAAACTTGCATAAATATCTACAATCTAAAAATTATATCAAATTCTTTTTCACGATATTTAATTTCCTTTGCAATTATTTTTCTATCTAATAATGCACAAATAATTTGCACAGGGTGGGCCAAAAGTTTCTCCTCACCTATTTTCTTTTTTTTTTAAATAAAACATCAAAATACAAAACTACTAATTAACCAAAGTACAAAAAACTAATTTATTAATTTTAAATTAAATTTTTATTTCAACATGGAAATGGAAGTGATTTTCGGTCCATCTCGTATAATAGTTACAGCGCATTCTATTTTATGCACGAAGATCGTATTTTATTCACTCGTTTCATGGAAATTGCAGAACCTCTAATTATCAGGAAATATTTAACTTTAATCCAAACAGCGTTTAAACCAGTTAAACAGTTAAACCAGTAACCACGCGAATAGTACTTCATTTCCATTTTATCTTCTCTATTTTTTTCTTTTTTTTCTCTCTTCTTTTAGTAAACACACCGAAACGTTAGAAAGAGGCAGACATTTAGAATTGAGGACTCTATATTAAAATCGATGAAGTGAAAACGCTGCTAGATTGCGATCGTGCGATAGCACAGGTTGATGAAAATTTGTTTATGTTTGTTTACACGGGTCCGGTGGCTCCTGTGTTTCCGTGGCCTAATTTTTTTCGACTTTAGTAGCGAGCGATAAAAAGATAAAACGAGACGCAAAAATGGCTGAAATGCGTGATGTATAATACATTTGAAAATGGCTCCTATAAACATACCGCCTGGAATGGCTTAAAAGAGAATTTTACAGATACTCGTATACCATTTTCTTTATGTTCGTCAGACGTAGACATGATTTATTGTCGCTGATGCTTGGTCGTACATTTAATATCATTGAAACTAATGCACTATAAATTTTTCGAAATATTTATGTAACAAATTATATATATATATATAAATTCGTATGTTTTGTAGAATGTAGAAACATTAATGTTGTACAACATATCAATTCAATGTAACAAGTATGTAACATAATGTATATTTAATATAACCATTTATATTAATTATATTCAGTGAAACATTAATTACATTTGATTTAATACAATATGTTAATTATATTAATATAATCACATTTAATACGATGTTATGTTATATTAAATTGATTAGTTTGTAATTACCGGTTATACTGATTGATTTATAATAGCATTTAAGGTATAAAAAATATTCATTTTTTTTTAATTTCTTTAGATTTATCTTAACGTTAAAATACGATTGATTTATAAACAATAGGTAATGCTACAAAATTCAACAATGAAATCTGATCTCCCCGAATTACTGTAACATGCTAAATATTCATACAACATGAAAATCTCTTTGAATTCATTCTAACGTTGTATTAAAATCCGATCGATTCAGAATAAGCTGTGCAACGCAGATTTTTCAATTCTGGTTTTTGAAGCATTCACCATTTATATGCTCGACATATGTACGTATATATATAAAAAATATAATATACCCGTAGGTATGAGAAACCAAAGTGTGCTTGAAGCAACGCGGAGACCTGTTGATACTGTTATCTGGGTTGAACTTCTAAAATGCTATTGAAACTTTCACTACGTACCGAAAAAAGGAAAAAAAAAAGAAACAGCAAGAATAATTACATTTAACACTTGAATTGAGATTCAGATACAATTATTGCTTCTTTACCAAGCAGCTATAATAGCCTCATTAAACGTCGTAATAATCCAATCCGTGTTAAAATGCTTTCGTTTAACAGCGGGACGACGCGATTTTACTTCGTTTCGTCGCTTCGTTTCGCTACGTTTGTTTAGTTTCTCGCTCGGCGGGATAATTAAACTTTTAACTCTATTTTGGAAATCCTTTTCTTTCTCGCAATAGCAGGCCAGCAGGACGGTGGGCGGCAAGAAACGTTTGCAGAATGAAATACTAACCGCGTTAAAAATGTGAAACGAACGAAACGTTGTTAGAGGAGTATCTAAGAATCACAACGATAGAAAAAGGTTATTAGAATTTTTACACGGTCATTATGTATCCAGTTGTGATTATTATTATAGTACATCGAGATTTGATTATTTTATATAATGATGCACTACGTGCTACAAATTTATCGAAATGTATGCACAAAAAAACGTAAAATAACTATAAAAAATTATAATTATGTAAATTATTTTATAATTATAAAACTATTTTGTAGTTATATGAACCATAAAAAAACTGTAATTATATGCTACGTACTACAAATTTATCAAAATGTATGCATGAAATAACTATAAAAAATAAGTACCATACTACTGGAAATATAATTAACAAATACTAATAAATTTATTAATATAATATATAATATGACACAATATATTTCTCAATATAATCATTATACGTATGTTTGTGCAAATTCATACTTTCAGTAAGATAAATTAAAACGTAGAACCTCGGGGAAAAAAGGACGTTTCGTATATTAAATTAAATAGCACAGAGAGCACCATATACTGTACATTCGTTCGTAATAAATGCATTTCAAGAAATTCTTCATTTTTAAATTTCCCACGAATAATTTTATTAAATTTACAACATTACAACATTAAATGAAAATTAATAACGTATAAAACGCCAAATAAATTCTGACAGATGCTTTAATTATTCGTGAAACGAATATTGTCCGTAAGTATAATGTTACGACGTTCATTTATAAAATAAATACTGACTAGGCATGCTAAACACTGACGAACACGCTGTAAATAAAATTGCATGAACATCGAGTGTCTGAACAATTAATTGCCGATAAACCGCGATTCACTGCGAAACGCTGGGAACATTTCACCGAAGAATCGGAATCTAATCGTAGAAAATGCGTGCTGCGCGACGCGACAATTATCGGGCATAATTAAACGTAATTGTTTTAGAACGAGAATGGGCCCGGATGGCGCCACCGCGGAGAGAAATTAATCAGCCCGCGCGTCGCTAATTAGCGAAATTAAGCGTGTCACCGGGTATAACCGGGCCACCGCCTGTAAGGTGAAACATCCCCCCACCCCTTTTATTTCAAACAGGTCCATAAGAATTTTCGATGATACCGTCCGTGCATTTTTATTACACGTTCGCTCGGCTCTATCGATCGCGGTGTTCAATTATTTTTAAACTACGACGCGCAAGTCGAGTCATTAACGCAGTATAAACTTTTCACCGTCGCTGGCTATCTGAAACCGTGGAGTGTGAAACATCAATACCGTTCAGTTCTCTCTCTCTCTCTCTCTCTCTTTCTCTCACGCACACTTTCTTTCTTCTCTACCCCTCTTAACAGCGTAAACTGTTGTTGCAGCGTTAAAAAAGTGGAGAAAGAAGGAAAGAGAGAGAAGAGAGAACACAATGAAATTGAGAAGTCGGGGAAATTTGTCGTTCGATCTGTTTCACGCGTTTCTCTTCGATAAAGCTTCGTACTTATCTTCTATCTGTCACTTAATCTACGAGTGATATCGTGGTATGTGATACGACCTGTATTACGTTATAAAATTTACAAGGTGCGGTAGAACTCTTGCAATGTTACATAATGTTACGTACATAATACACGTTAATATATAATATAATTTCTAATATAGTATAATATAATATCGTATAATATAGTATAGTATAGTATAGTATAGTATAATATAGTATGATATAATATAATATAGTGTAGTATAGTGTAGTATAGTATAGTATAGTATAGTATAGCATAGCATAGCATAGCATAGCATAGTATAGTGTAGTGTAGTATAATATAATATAATATAATATATAGTATAGTATAGTATAGTATAGTATAGTATAATATAATATAGTATAGTATAGTATAGTATAGTATAATATAATGTAATATAAAATAATGTGAAATGATAGTAATAATAATAATTGGAGTTCGCACAATGGAACGTGATTCTCACCTGCCACTTAACAAAGTGGATCCAGTCAGCAAAATTTAATCGGACATTAACTAAAATTTGATCCGCGCAAAATAGAAAGTCCATGCGAACGTAATTCTGCTATGATTGGTACGATAATAAAATTGAGCAATGAAGTTTCACGGCTCCCAGTGTCCAAGGATACCAATCACGTGTTGAAAATGATCGTTGGTATCATTTCGATCTAATTTTCTATTTCTCAAAACAATGACGTTCAATTCTTCGTTCTAAAAATTCATCGAACATTTTTATTCACTCGCTCTAATTTCTAATGATGCATTTATAACGAACGAACGAGCGCCCGATTCGGCCCACGCTCCGATAAATTCATCCCGCTTGATTTTCAGTATAAACAGCGATCGAGTTATGCGCGTTTGCAACGAGTGCGAGCGAATGTTAACGTGGTTATCAACTACGAATTTGGAGAATGCCAAAAATTTTCAAAACACACGTAATATGACGATATGTACGAAACGAAGCGGACGATATTTAACGAGTGAGATAAATCTGTCTTTAAATTTTATTTTATACGAGATCATTTTGGTGAACGTATGAATTTGCATAAACATCCGGGCGAATGAATGACGACGAATTAATCAAACGTGAACGAGTGAAAAGTTGAATAAATAATTGTTCTGTGTGTGCCACAGATTTTCATGCATTTTTGGAAGATACATGGAATGCAAAAAATTTGGTAGTAAAATTAGGGAGTATACAACAAAGTCAGAATGATCGTTTATTCACTGTCTGATCTGTTTCACGCGTTTTACTTTGATAAAATGAATTTACCTTCGTGGCAAATATTTCACAATGATTTTATCTGTGGTTTGTACGACCGTAGATGATGCGAGTAATATATTACTTAATATCCATAAAGTGCATAATAGACGTCGTTGTGATATACAGGAAAGGATTTTTAATTTTTATGGTAAAAGTTTAATAACTGAGGCAACCATCGCGAATTTTATATCTATTGATGATCATTATCTTTCGTTTCGCATCTAACTTGAACTGTACTAAGAAATAAATAAAATTTCGTGAATTTTTAGAAATATTAAAGTATTCGCGTCTATTTGGCAATAAAATTTCAATACGAAGAGAAAGTTGACTTGAAACAAACGAGTAAAAATTTATAAATAAAATTGTTTATTAAAAATTCTCTCAGAAAAGACCTTTAGACAATTTTAAAATAAACGGTCCAAATAGAGAAATTTCAATTTATTTCAATTTTTTAGTATTTTAATTCCTTCTGACTGAAAATGGTACAAAATGATAAAATTAATTTTTTTAGCTAGACAGATTCTAAAAAAAATTTCTATTGATTTACCATAACGTTCAAGAGGATAAAATTAATTTGTGAATTATTATACATTTTAAAAATTCTACCATCCTCCTGAACGAATCATACACAAATGTTATAACACTTTTAAACATACGCTTCGAAAGACTGTTTTAAAGTTAGTTAATTTAATCACTAATAACATTAATTAAGAGAGCAATGGAAAGTTTTCACGAGACTCGGAGTAGAAATAAAACATATTAACACTTGTTCCGCTTCTTCTCTGTTCTTTTCTCGTCATTTTTTTTTTTTTCTGTTTCTTGCTTGCCAATGCTGAATAACGTTTAACAATGTCTTTTTAATATTAGATTGGAGAACATGTAAGGTGTACTTTTATTTCAATTAGCTTCTAGTGTAATACATATTAACTAGGCTGCCTAATGTAATTAAGCAAAGTGATTAATAATTAATGATCACGATGATAAAACAATCAGATCAATGAATAATGCTTGTGATTATTAGGTAATTAATAATCATTGTTAGCAAATAACAGAATTTATTCGTTGGGATGGATATAAATATCGAACATACATAATTGATTCAACAACTGTGAAATCACAAATGAAGATTGAGCTAAGAATTAACAATTCTAATACTCAAACTTTTAAATTCTCTTAGAATTTTCCGTTTCATTAATTCATCAGACCAAACAGTTTCAATAATGTAAAGTAATCTGACGAATAGAATCTCGTTGTTTTACGAGTACCAAATATTATTAAAAGCACTGTATAATTTTAAATATTTCTTTAAAATTGTCTAAGATAATTAAATCCACATATTATATTATATTAAAATATATGTATTAATTATATTAATTATATTACATAAATACGTACATTATATTATATTAAAATCCACAGTCTATTAAGAAACATTATTTTCAAGAAATATACAAACTATTGCTGTAAACTAAAATTTTTCTAAAAATTCACTCGCTTCGTCTGAAATACGTAACAATTTAATTTAACACTTTGTATCAAACAAATCTCCTCACGAATAATCATGAAACGTTCACATCGTTTCAAGAACTATATGATTAACGTTGTTTCATTATATTTGGCAAAGTCGTTGATTTGTAATTTCAATTTGAAATGTATTAAGCAGCAAGGAAAGCTCTCGTTAGTTGCAATAATTATTGAAACAGAATGGACATGGACTTCCAGCAACAAGTTATTTATGTCACCCCGTGTACCATTAGGGAAACTGATAAACCGGACAGGTTTGAACTTTGACAATATGGAGATTATTAATGAAATTCCGTTTGAATTGTTCTAACCTAACGTTTGTAATTTCCCTTCGAAATTATTGGAGAATAATTACGGGTAAAGTTTCGTCTTCCTTCTGTCAATCGATGATAAGCAGAAATCGAAATAAACAGCTGTCTTTTATTTTTTTGAAACGATTCTGTTTGTTTTATTAAAAGCCATAATTTTTTCGATCTCTAATGATAGTAAATGAATAATTTGCACGTTAATATATCATTATGCACGAAGCACAGAGTACGATTGAAACTATGTTTCTCTATCCTTAATTATAAATCGTATTTGCAAATTTATTACAAATATAAATTTAATATTTTTGTTATACAAATTTATTTATTTTATATAATTATAATATTATTATTTTATATTATACAAATTTAATATTTTTATCTCGCACAAACCATTTTTTCATTCGCAAATTATTTCAAAGAAATCATAGCAGTTCTGCACAAATTCGGAACAAAATAAATATAAAATATACTTAAAAATATATTAAAAGCCATAATTTTTTCGATTTCTAATGATTGTAAATGAATAATTTGCACGTTAATATATTATTATGCACGAAGCACAGAATACGATTGAAACTATGTCTCTCTATCCTTAATTATAAATCGTAATATTTGCAAATTTATTACAAATATAAATTTAATATTTTTGTTATACAAATTTATTTATTTTATATAATTATAATATTATTATTACATGTAATATTATATATAATATTATTTTATATTATACAAATTTAATATTTTTATCTCGCACAAACCATTTTTTCATTCGCAAATTATTTCAAAGAAGTCATAACAGTTCTGTACAAATTTGGAACAAAATAATCATCGAACATTGTCAAATCGGTTTTTATAGATGAAGATTATTTTACATACATGGGCACAAATATGAAAGTTAATTTCATATAAACAACGTTAGTAAGATCCTGTGGAAATATTGCGTTCTTTGTTGAGGTTAGAGCGTATTTTCGCTCTGTAAAATTATGCGATCAATCATCGTTTTCTCTTTTTTTTTCAATTCCTGAATTACATTTGCCACAAGTGATTGGTGGCACTTATCTAGTATGGCGTTTCGTGCGCGTCTCCTAAATAAAGGGATACAGTGGAACACGTGTTGCGCTCGCTTCTATCTTATCGAGCTGTGTAAAGTAGAAGAGCAAACTGTTAACATATTTCAAAGGTCAGCCACATGAACTGCTTGTTGTCGCATGATTTACAATTTACAAAATACCAGAAATAATGCAATTAAAAGCATTGGAATTTCGATATTATATATATTTTTCTAATACGTTTTACTTGAGAATGAAATGACAGTGTCAGAAGAAACATATATTTTTATACGGATGATCTAGGAATAAATAGGATTAGCGAATTTAAACGAACAACAGATCGGGTTCTACTAGATTTTCTAACAAACGATAAGTATAATTTTCTCCCTTATGAATATTGATTACGTTAACGCAAAGAGAAAAAGAGAAAGAAATTTTATAAAGCATTCGAGTTGGTTAAACTATTCTCATCTTGCTGAAGAAATTTGACACTTGACTCTTCAATCGTATATAAAAAAATATTCTCATTCTCTCTCTGATGTTAAAAGTATGCTGTTTTGTCTCATTATCAAAAATAAGTTGGAGATAAAGTGAAAGAATTGTTTTCTTTTGTTTATGTGGAAATTAAGAATTATTTCTCGTGCTATTTATAAAGTTGATTGCAACAAGATACAGTGCTACGAGCAATTACATGTTCAAAAAAGTTTCCACGTAGTTTCATGAATAAAAAGATGAGTTGAGGAAATATAATATTTTTCTTTTTAGAACAGTAGAGCAGTTATTCCCAGACTTTTTATTAGAAAGCAACTGGATGTCACATAAAACTCTGGCTGATGAATTTCAGTTCTTCTTCTTTTTACGACATAAAAAGAGTAAAATTTTATAGGCCACAAAATTATTAATAAATGAGCCACAGTATATTATTAATAAACGAGTGACAACTAAGAACATCATTACTTAAAAGACTTCTGTCCAATGTTCAAAATGTTGGCTTGGTACTCACAAAATAAAATAAGTTGGAGATAGAGAAAAGTGTGTTTCCTTTTCTACGTTATAGAAATCGAAGGAAACATTCTCATTTCTTAAGTCGTAGATGCATCGTGGATCGTCTCGAAAGTTTTCATCTCGAAGTTCACAGATTTCGATATCGAGGAGATTTAGGAAAGTTTGTAGAGCAAATTGAAAGTGATAAAGTGGAGGCTAGCAACACCGTGAGGAGATCACTTGCCAGGGATCGATACTTTCGAAAATGATTCGTTGAGTTTCCTATAAATTTTATACATCTCGCCGAAAGATAATATTCACACTCGAGACGCTCGAATTGGTTTAAAGAACATTGATTTAAGTCTGAGATTAAGAATTGATTGAAGCTTGAGATTGAAGATCTTGCAGAGCCTCGATAATTAAATTTTGAAAGAATTTGGTTAATTATCTACGGTAAATTCTCGTCGAAGGTATTTTAATTTACGTCGAACTATTTTTTTTTTCTTCTCTGTCGAAAAACATTGGGAAATTTTTTGGAAATTCTATTTTGCGCTGCCACGTCGCTCATTTCATTCGCTCTCGTTGGAGAGCCACGATGAGATTTTTAATTTTAATTCTGAATCGATTCGGTTAGGAAGTTTAATACACTTTTACATTTAATACAGACATGAATATTTGTAGATATACTATGTATGTGAGTACATTCATCTCGTTGCTTCCACCATATTAAACGGAGAATTATGAATTTCTGTATTGTACGTCAAATCAATTCCATCATGTACATGTACGCATATAATATAAGATAATATAATATAATTTATGTAACATTATATATTACAATATAATATAATTTATATGATATAATTAATATAACTTTCTATAATATTACGATATTTTATAATATTGTAATATTATATTTTATACTATAATAACAATTATTTGTACAATTAATAACTTTTCTACTGAAGAAAATTCTATTAAAAAGAAAAAGAAAACGTCAATCAAGTTATTTAACACAGAATGTGTTATGAAACAGTGCCTAAGATTTTTCTGACGGTGTAATGGAAAAATATTCGAAACAAAAATCAATCAGTTAAATTAAAACTACGTTAATTCGTGTTTTAACAATAAAATCCTTGAGCTGTCTCGTATTATTTATGAGCTCTATTTTCATTCAACCCCGTTTGTAGATTACGCTCGAAATATTTTGCAATGCATTGTTATAACATGCAAAGTGGCAGGAAAAGTCATTTAAAATCAATCATGATCTCTTGGTTGTTTCATGCTTGCAGGAAATTGAAAGCGTCGCTTTGACATGCTGTCGATTTTTTCTTTTTTTCTTTCCCTTTCTTTTAATTACGCTTTGTTACATCTCAGCTGACGAAAAGCGTCATCGTAATAAATACGTAAATGAATAAACTTCCATTCCCTCGCGAAACTTTCTCCTCCCTTCTGAAATGTATATTATATGCACGTGTAAATAATATTGGATTTCCCCGCGAAAATTGAAATATTAACGAACTAACGTTACGCGCTGGGTCTAGTTTTATTCCATCGATATTCAATTGCGAATTGCCAGTGCCGTGGTATCGAAACTCTCGGTCGATGTTGTTGCAACAATTTTGGAAGCTTCAGTTTAATTTTATTATTAACTTGTGCCAGGAATAATATAGATAATATGAAATAAAACCACACATGCCACAGGTGCCTGACCAAAATTAGTTTTCGTTTATTTCTCTAAATATTAGCGTTTTTTTTTTTTTCGAAAAAGCAAATTTCAATTACCCTCGGAAGGTATCAATTTTTATTATTGAATCTTACGAAAATAATTTTTCTCTTTTCGCTGATCGTTTCTGGCATTGTGATTTTTAAATTGAATTAATAACAGAGCGGACACGAATCGGGATAAAATAGGATGAAATCGAGAAAAATAAATAACACTAATAATTATATTAAGTAATTATATTAGTAAAATAATTGTATAATTAATATAATATAGTTATATTATGTAATATTAGTAAAATATAATTATATAATCTAATATAATTATACTAATAAAATATAAATTAATATTAATAAAAAATATTATGTATTATATTAGTAAAATATAATTATATTGATAAAAAATATTATGGATTATATTAGTGAAATATAATTATATAATATAATATAATATAATTATATTAATAAAATCTTAAATAATAAATTCGTTCACACGTGCACAAAAGAGGGCAGAAATGTGTTCAATCAAGTTCAATGTATTCAGTCATTTTTCACCCAAAAAGGAATCTATGTGTCCGAAAGAATTTATCACTCAATAAATTGAGCAACATTGAGTCGCCACGAGTGAATTTAAAGATTGAAGGAGAAAGAAATTCCACAAAAAAAAAAAGAATTCCGCTTCGTCGTGTAATCTTCACAATGCAATTAACTTCGTTCGAGTTCGCAGCCAGCGAATTGGAGACAAAGCAGCTGCAGTATAACGATATTCGCGTCGAGGAGGGCTGTTCTCCTTAAGGGTATCGTCTCACAATGAGAGGAGAAAAACGGGCCATCGAGAAACTCTGGCAAAGAAAATAACGCTTTCTCTCTCTCTCTCTCTCTCTCTCTCTCTCTCTCTCTCTCTCTAGAGTCTGTCTCGCTAATCGCGAGTCGACGCGTTTCACTGTTTAGAAGAGGGTTACGCTTTAACGATGCTTCAGAGCCCCATTGAACGCGCATTCTATTCCCTTTGCACGCGTATATTCAATCAGAGTTTGAATGCATCCTCCATTCTATGCGCATCTGACGATGAAATTTCAATTTTCGCGGAACAGATACTAAATCGTATAATTGACAGGTTAGATGCTCGTCGAATGAAAATTAGGTACAATGGTGGTCATCATTGGAGTGATATTGTGATAGACGATTAAAAATCAATGTTACGTGGATCAGATGGATTGTCAGGATATCGTAATACAATTTCAGGTAACTTTGTTTCTTTTGTGAATTAATTTTACGATTTAATCGCGAAGCAGAAGGTCGAAGTTGATAGATCAATAGATACGTCGAGTGAAAATTAGTCTGATGGATTAATCATTAACAGTAATTACAGTATCGTAATGTACTATTGAAGGATGATGAATGATCGAAACGAGATCGCGTTTGTTTTTTCCTTTTTTGCGTTTAAGGATGAAATCTCAACAAGTTAGGAAATAAATTAAAGCGATATATAGAGACTCAGAGATAAAGTTCAATTTGCATAATTCTTTCGTAATTTCGTACGATAATCTAATATGTGCTGCTCTTCCAGATGATGACGTTTGTAAAATTTCAATATCGTGCGAATCGCAAGGACAGAATAGGCATTAAATTGAAATTAACGGGTCAGATATCTGTCGAACGAGAATTAGTCCGATGGATTTTCAGTTACAATAGCGTTGCAATATCGTGACGTCACAATTCCGAGTGATAACCGACACCAAAGTGAAACTCGTACTCTTTTCACTTCGTTTCTTTTGCACAACTTCAACTATAACGTGGCCACGCTGTTTCCATAGATAATGAAATAATTAGAAATGAAAATTTCAATATCAGGCTGAGAAATAAATTCCAAGTTCGAAAGTACAAGTTCGGATATAAGTTTTCAGTTTCGATTTTTTCGTATCATACTTTCAGTTGATACATTCAAGAATGAAACTACAATGTTAGATATAGAAATAAATCTATATAACGTGGTATAATATAAATTTGAAGTTCTACACAGTAATCGAGCAGTATCGTTCTTCCAATTAATACACTCAAAAATGAAAATTTTGATATAAAGTTCAGAAATAAATCATATTAATATATAATATGATACATAAAATTTGAAGTTCGACTTCAAAAATAAGTACCAGTTTAATTTTTTTTCTTTGCTAAAAATGAATTGCATACCAAATCCAAATTAATGAATTAGATACTTGTTGAATGAAAATTAATCTCATAGATGAGAATACAAACATAGTATTAAAACAAGAGTGATGTGTTTATATATATATTAATAGCAGTGTTTTATTAGTAGAGAATGATAAACGACCAAGGTGAAGCTATATTTTTTTTTTGTAACTTCTACTTGAACCCAACACTATTGTTCATTCAGTTAATACATTCGCAAAGAAAATTTCAATACTGTAAGAATTGTAGAGTGGAACAGAAATTTAATAATCTAGTAAATTCGAATTTTCATTCGAAATTGATAAATTAAATATCTGTCGAATTAAAATTAAAAAATTTAGTAGATTTTCATTAACGATAGTATTAAGAGTCATCGTGTGTTTTTTGAACGATAATTTTCTCACTTTTCTTCTTTTGTAATTTTCGTAATTACTGACATCATCGTTTTCAGTACATAGCTTCAGTAAAATGAAATTTCTGAGATCAAGCTCGCGAATAAATTTAAATAACCTAAAAACCAACTTTGGAAATAAACATAAATTCTAAAACGAAACTATTGTAGTTTAATAAACTATTATTAAGTTTAATAAAGTAATACTTAAAATATATTTAAAATATATAGATAAAATTTAAATAAATTATAAAAATTTTAATAAACTATTATAGCTTAATAAAGTAATGCTTAAAATATGTTTAAAATATATAGATAAAATATAAAATATATTTAAAACATATAGATAAAATATAAAATATAACAAGTATAAAATATATTTAAAATATACAGATAAACTATAAAATATATTTGAAATATACAGCGAAATACTCAAAATATATTTCAGTTTCAATTAAATGCATTAAAATAATAAAATATAAATTCAATTAACATTATTCTTCCAGTGAATGTGTTCATGAGTAAAATTCAATATCACCCGAATAACTTCGAAGCAATCGAAAATTTAACAGATTGAAACGCCAATCGAATAAAAATTCGTCTGACGGGTTTTTAGTTTCGAGGCTGCAACAATAGCCAAACGTGTTTACAAAACTCTCCGCGTGTTTTATAAATCCAGAGTGATAAACGATCGAACTGAATATCGTATATTTCTCGCGTTGGGTCCCGTCGTAACATTTCGCGGTTATCCGATCCTTTCCAGTTAATACGTTCGCGAATATAGATCTGTTACAGTTCGGCGAGAACTGGAGCTGAAAAAGGCGAAAACGCGTCGCATTATCCGCAATATTAATAGCATCAGCTGACGCGACGAGCGCGCGCGCTGTGTGTGTGCATGAGGAGAACGAGTTTCAAGCAAGATTTCTCAAGTAGCTTACATCTGTTGCGAGAAACCTTGGAAGCGGACCGCGGATAACTTATGGAGGGATACAAAGGGGTTCGATCTCTCGGCTGGCTTCGCAATATATCACGTAGCACGCGAGAGCTGGAACCACCGACTGTCAGGTATAACAGATTTCACCGCCCGTGTAACACGTTGTTTGCCGCTCGAGTCACGTTCCCGGAGTTTTTAACAATTGCACCTTTCCGCCATTTCTCTTCCTTAGCCCATTAAACTGTTAATCGGCTCATTTTCTCTTTGCGACGGCTAATTGTCCTTCTTCCTTTTTTTTTTTTCTTTTATTTTTGTAGAAAGAAATTCAAAACATTTCGATCGCAAAAAGCTGGAAAATTAAAGGGGGCTGGACAGTTCGACGGGCCTAAAAATTACGAATACCTTTGGAGGGCTAGTAAAACAAGAGTGCGTATTTGATTGACAGCTTTTGTGGTTTATTTCAACACATTATGAACTACGAAACATTAAAAAAATGAGAAAAATAGCCTTTTCAACGGCATCCTTTTACATGACTTTTTTTTTAACGTTGCCTATCGGTGTGCATGATTCCAGCGAAACAGGACTAGTTGCAACAGAAAGGCAAATTAAACGATATTCTCTAAGGATTGACGAGCCAACATTTTCATTTTTGTGAAAATTATGAAAGTAGCAGCCATTTGTTTTTGATGTATCGAGTTTGTACCAAAAATTTCCACGTTTCTTGTTTGTACTTTTCGAAATTGTTAAAAATTGAAAAATGTTCGATCGTCAGTCCCTAGTAAATGTTACACTGAAGATACGTGCCAAGTTTCACAGTAATCGGTTGGTTAGATTCCGAGATATCTTGCACACCGTTTCTAAAAACCTAGTTTCAAGAAAAACGCGTTTAAAACGTCATTTCTCATATGTATCCTTTACTTACTTTTTTTTTACTTATATATCGCGGCTCACAGTTCTTACAATTCACAACTAAATTGAATCCAAGTAAGAATATTCGATTCAGCGAAAGTAATATTCGAATCATACGATTTACACTTTATAATACTGCTCCAAAGTTGATACAAACAGTGATACAAATTCAACTATTCTGTATCCACGGGTTTATTATTATACCCCAAAATAAGTCTTTTTATAAGTCTTTTGCGTCTTATTTTCAAGACTTCAAACTACTATTTAAAACGAAACAAAAGAAATCGATTCTCTGAAAATTCCAAACTGTCCCGACCCCTTAAAGAATTAAAGGTAGATTGATTGCGGTCGGGTCGATCTCGGTCTTTGCGATACTGCATCTCTAAAATATAATATAACGTGGGTCTCGATTTACACGCTATTTTTTTTTACACAGTTGAACGAATCTTTTTTTTTTTAAGCGTTTTATTCGTAGTTACACGGTTTCGGTTTCCTTTGCACGTTTCATTCGCAGTTACACGGTCCGCTTCACGCGTTTTGTTTGCAGTTACACGATGAAAACGATGCAGCTGGAACGATTCAAATATAATTGAAAAGTTATTCAAATAATGACGAAGATACCTCGAAGCTAGA
This sequence comes from Tetragonisca angustula, assembly GCA_036937485.2. Taxonomy (NCBI): domain Eukaryota; kingdom Metazoa; phylum Arthropoda; class Insecta; order Hymenoptera; family Apidae; genus Tetragonisca; species Tetragonisca angustula. The sequence continues at coordinate 130,499 of JAWNGG020000037.1, read as the reverse complement.
ACATTACTCTGTTGCAAATGATTCTGCACGATTTCAGACTACATTTAAAAAATTATACAGTCTCCTATAGACTCTTATCAGCCAACAAATTAATTAAAGTCAATGAAATATCCAAGACAATTTCAACTATTTCAACTATTTATTATAAATATATATACATATATACACTATCATTTCAACTATTTATTTAAAATTATAAAATATAATTTATTTAATATAAAATTATAATATAATTTATTATAATATTATAAAATATAATATATTATAAATATAGATATTCAAAATATACAGATATCTAACTATTTAAAACAGACATTAGCAATATTTATATTTGTTAACGAAAATCGGAGATCCCTGTTGAACGTTGAGTCATAGTAAACGGATGTGACCAAAGCTTGCAGATAAAAATGCAGGGCATTTGTTTAAAGGTGGGAACGCTCCGGCGAAGGGGAGCCGCTGTTTAAAAATTACTCGTTCTAGATTTAAGCAGCGAACTTCGCGAACTTTCGCAACAAGATTTATGAAACTTCGAGACTTCTTCCCGAGACGCTTTTGGTACGTAAAGACGCTCGGTTACGGGAATTACTCATGCGTTACAATTTAGCTAGCTAGGCCAGTCCCGTGGTGAGATAATATTCAGCTTTTGAACCGTTCCTTTCCCCCGTTCATAATTTCCTTGATTAAAAGTCTCCGCTGATTAATACGTGATAAATAAGCACCAATTTATTCCTTCCGTTTGTTCCTCCATCGTCGAGACTCGGTTTTCTTCTTTTTTCTTTTTCTTTTTTTCTTGTTTAGAGTTTTTCAATTGTTTTTGGACATCGCAACTCTTTTATCTTAGTATCTTATTTTTTATTTATTTATTTTTTTTTTTTTTATTAGAATGAACGTGGTAAATTAACCTGTCCGTCGTGGAATTTCCGTTTTTAAATTTTAATCGGGTTAAAAGTCGAAAGTTCGTATAAACTGCAGGACAGAAACTATGGGAAAAATATTTGAAGTGTAACGTCGATAATTCGGGAAGGAACGCACGTTGCAGGTATCGATTTGTACTAATGAAATATTTTCTACTTTATAAACGAGATATTATACACCAGTGAAGTCTCGTGCTGGCACATCGAGACCTTGATTGAAAATATTACATTTTATCAATCTCAGTTTCAGCAGTGGATTAACCTAATTTCTCGACGAATTGAAAGGAGGAAACAATCGGCATGAAACAATCACATAAATTAGGTTTGATAGTAATATAGTTGCTCGTGAAAATATTCAAACACTTATATGAATACATTGCACGTGTTGTGTAAAACATTTTGACATTTTATTAACCTTTTAGTGAGAATTGATTGTCGTGATTGTGTCGGCCAAGTTTGAAACAATTCTAAAAATACATACAGAGATAACAAAAAATATTTAATACACACTTTTTCGTAGAGACAAAAGAAGTATTTAAATAATTAATTATCCATTTCATCGATACAATCTCTCTACAATCAGTGGAACTATCTTTAAACCATATTATAAATTAATATATAGTGTGATTTATCAATTTAATTTAGTATTAATTTAGTAATGTAGTAAGTCAGTTCCAGATTGATTTTATATTTCACTAATAAAACCATGTTGTGATCCAATTACAGTTTGAAAATGTTTTATGCAATTTATATATAAAACTTCTTAAAGTAAACTTTCGTAATTTATCATAATTGGATATTTAACAGATGAAACAAATTTAAGCACTGTTCACAAAAATCAGGGGATATTTCAAAATGAATATGAAACGATAAAAAAAAGCATTTGATTAATTAAACGAGATTTAACGAGTTGTGTATTATTATATTATATATTATATTATATAGTATTTAACTATTAAACGAGAACATTAGAAAAGCAAACGACAAGTCAAAGAAAGTTGCAAAGATTATGCAACAAAAGAAAAACCAAATGTTTCTCTTTTTTATCGCTTCACTATTCATTTTGAAATATCTCCTAATTTTGTGTATACATTCGAATTCTCCTACATCTGAAAATTCAGATTTCCCCAAATTACGAACGTGACAGGAAAAAGAGGGAAAAGAATAAAATCGAAAGAGAAAAACTGGAAGAAATCGTCGTCCATCGACGTCTTTATATTAGGTCATCCGGATAATGATAACAGTGTTATTGCCCATTACTGTCCGATACAATAAGTCCGATTCTCCGCTAAAGCAAGCGAATGCTCTTCTTCTTCGTCGGCTGGAGCGGTCAGATCGACGCCCAGAATGGTTTTTCCACCGGAAGGTCAGACCTTCTGTCCTCGGAGAAATACCACGATAAGACAGATGGGTCAGTCACAATCAATATTGGATTACAATGAAAGATCATTCGGCTTCCAATGCAAATAAACCCTCCCCCAGGTATAAATCACGTTTCCCCCACGTTGATGTTGATTCGTTTCTGCTATCGGGAATGCCAGCGAATCGTCGCACGTTCCAGTTTTAACAGAAACATCCTGACATAAAATCTGCGTCGTTTCACGAATCGTGGAATTCCAAGTATTTAATTTGCATCGTTGCGTTACTTTTTTTCCCCAACAATTCTTTCCATTAAATTAAATGTTCCTACATCGATGCGCGAGAAAAAATGGTGAGATATTCCAGGTCACGAGTTTTTTTTATCTCTTCCTATTATATATTGTAATATTATATAGTTATTAAATGTTAAGTGTTACGTGCTAAGTATTTTGTAATTTTTGTATACGTGTATTTTCAGATTGGACCAACTCAACTGTGTTAGTCGAACCTCCTCATATATCAAAATATTTCGTACAACACCTAATACATTTCCATAAATACTCTTTCGTTCATCAGCCATACAATGTGTAATTTTATAAGTTTCTGAAATCTCAAGAATTATCGTAGCCATTATTGCTCATTGTCCTCCAGTTTTAATTAATTTCCTATAAATGCGTAAAGTGGTAATTTAATTAAAAAATAGGGAAGAATTTTAATTAAATACCAGGAAGTAATTAAATAATAATTAAATGCACAAAAATCCGCAGCCTAGTTATAAATATACATGATACGTGAACGCTTTCGCAGCTTCTCTGATAATTTGGTTTGATGGGAGAGGAGATCGAGAGGAAACTTTCGATCGAAATGTACAAAAGTATTAAAAAAAAAAAAGAAGAGAGAGAGATAGAAATCCTGATGCAAAATATACTAGAGGCTCCTTTTAAGCACAACAATCCAACCACGTTTAATTTAATATCCACTCTTTCGAACTGAAATTCGCATCAGGCAGTCACGGATTCGAGCGAACTTTTCCTCGACGTTTTCGCTGTTAACCTTGCGCCTACCCGGGTCCAATAGTCAATTAACAAAATGTTCAGCCCAAATCTCGCGGCCCCCGCCTCGCAAATGAACCCTTAATTGTATATTTGTACATGCAATCAGTGTGTAGTTCAACTGATCGTAGCAGCTAAACGACACTCTGCCAGGCTTTAATCGCCGTTTCGGCAAATTGAAGGAAACTTTAGCTGCCGTCTAGTATAGCCTTCGCAGGTAGACTCCTATTTCCATCCGTAACGGACCAAAAAAGAAGCTCTCGATTTTCATGGAAATGCTGGCGCTGCCAGTGGAACTGATCTCGTAAATTCTGTACAATATGCAATATATTACTTTAAATGCAAAATGAATATCTAACTAACGAGATATATCTAAGGATAACTAAGAACAGACTGTATATTTACATGATTTTCAAGAATTTCTCGGAGCGTAACTATGGGGATGAAACCTAAATAGAAATATTCTGTTGTACAATCTCGTAAATTCTGTGTCAGATATAAGAATGTTTCAAAATATAATTAAAGGGGTGATAGAAATATTCTATTAACATCTCGTAAATTCTATATAATGTACAATATATTTAAAGTAATATACAATATATTACTTTATTAGTATATTATAATTATAATATACTATATATACAATGTATTACTTTTAAGAAAAAAGAACGTCACTGAGAATAGACTACATTTCATGATTTTTAAGAATTTTTCAAAATATAATCAAAGGGATGAAACCTAAATAGAAATATTCTTTGAATATTTCGTAAATTCTGTATAATGTACAATATATTTAAAGTAATATACGATATGTTACTCTATTATTATAATATAATATATACAATGTATTACTTTAAATAAAAAGAACGTCACTGAGAATAGACTACATTTCATGATTTTTAAGAATTTTTCAAAATATAATCAGAGGGATGAAACCTAAATAGAAATATTTCGTAAATTCTGTATAATGTGTAATATATTTAAAGTAATGTACAATATGTTACTTTATTATTATAATATAACATATACAATGTATTACTTTAAATAAAAGGTACGTCACTGAGAATAGACTGTATTTCATGATTTTTATGCATTTTGGTAAAATAAATATTCCGTCTTATCAGGTATTTTACGTATTTTGCGTGCCATATTCAAATCCGCCAATTTAATTATTATTGTCACAGCCATATTTTTTATCGGTAAAATTTAAATTGAACAGTACTCATCAACGATGTCGTAACTTCCCGAGCAATAATCATTTCTTTTATTTTTCTCTCAAGCTTTTCCTCCTTGCTTTCTAAAAGTCAAATGTTCAGCCATTTTGTTAATATTCAGTTACTTTCAGTCCGTCGTCTCGTTTATTATGCATGAGGCTTTATTACTCCAGACGCAGTGCAAACTTACACCAATCAGAAACAGCAGTGACTGCAAGAACGAGAACGTTCCTTGCTTCGTTCCAATGGCAGGTGACCTGATATGTACAACGTGGACATTTCTATGTACTGTGCGGTCCTTTGTGATTCGATAGTTTTGCAGTTCCAGCTGTCCTCGATAGAAATAAAAAAAAAAAGCTCTGCATAGCGTTTCAAGCGAACCAGAAGCGAGTCTATTTCTTATTTTCTTCCTCCGATTTTCTATTTTTCGAATTATCAAAAGTCGAATCATTCCAGTCATTCTTCTAGTATGCATTTTAATTTAAAATGTAAAGAATTCACTTTCTGTATCAAGGCACACCGAGCTTCTTTAATTGTCAATTGAGTTTTGGAATTCACTGAAAACAGACAGTCCCTGCCTTTTCCTTCCTCATCGATCGACGAATTATTAAAATATTCTAATTGCTCTGTCCTCGTACGTAAATGTGCAAAATTAAATCTCTCGAAGTGTATTGTAAAATGAGAAAATCCGAAGTTCTGCAATTTCTTTTAACACGGTGCACCGTGTTATGTAACTTTCATATACGTTAATAAAAGGACGGAAGAAGAGACGGCGATGCTCCGTTTTTAATTCGACTTTCTAGAGAATACTGTTTACACGGATAAAGATATACACAGCTCGAAAAGTTTTACACCGCATTTTATACCTGGATTTGAATGATAACCGTGCTTATTATCACGTCTGGAGTTTGAAATTTAAATAACGCGTTTAACTAAGTTCTAAGGTAAGGGAAGTAGCGCCTCCATTGTACATTAATTTCGCGATATGATAATTGCAGAAATATTCGATAATTTCTCAAATGAAACGATACTGTCTCGTAAAATATTTTTATTGTCGATCGAGAGATGAATCGCTGTTTGCTCGGACAAATTATTGATCGAACGATAAAAAAAAAAAATCTTTTACCATTTCAAGGTAGCAAAGTAAACAGGATTTATGCGTGTACACACTCTGTTGCGTGACGTGGCACTTGTCTTGATTTGTATTCCACGGGTCCATGAATCTCTATCATTAATAAATCAGATATTTGAACTGTAGAAACACTAAAAATAAACATACTGCTGAGAGAGAACTAACTACATAATAACACGTACATGTGTATTTGATTTAGTGCCAAATTCATCGTTAAGTTTCTATTTACATATTTATGTGTGTGTATATTTAACTAAACATACTACACATTTACATTATTGAATATATATCATATTTCATGAAATAGATAATACCATAAATAAATATACATAGATATACATTATATCAGAAATAATGTATAACAGATGACTATGTTAATTTATGTTAGATTACTAAAATTTAGGATATTTGACATTAGTTACACTCTATTATATAATATAATAATATAACATAATATATATATAATAATATTATAATAATAAATGATAATAAAATAAATAATGTAATATAATATAATATATATAACTCTAAGTTATTATGATTTTCATTGGCCACAATGATACCAATTAAGATAATTATATTAAATTAATAAAATTTATTTTTATCTTTCCTACGAGAAATCCCTCATAAAGAAATTGAAAATATATTTAAAACAGATGTATCTGACATAAAAACTAATCTCTCCCAAAAGGGTTAGCAGTTTGACTATACGGTCTGAAACTAATTCAATTCTCAAACTTACGCGCAAGGACTGAAGCAAATTGCGTTGCTTACTCAAGAGTATACTTCGCGCGATTATTAATTACATAAATCTCCCTTACATTCAAATTTTACCTATACCTTCTGTGGGACTTCATTTGACATAGTTGAGAAACTAGAATGAAATTCATACGTACAATGACTGAACGAAAGGACGTTTAAAACTGATGTTTCGCATGTCTGTGCATAAAATTTGTATTGACTATTTCTTTTGCATGAAACATTTGTTTATTCTGAGGTATGGATGCAGTTACATACGTTTCATTTTTCTTCTCAATATTAGTTATTGATATCTATGTGATATATGCAACTGTTGATAATAACAAGTTGTACAATTGTTATAATGCAGTACAATATATATAATTATTTACGTATTATGTATATTATATACATATTTTGTTTTACGTACTAAATCTTACAGGAAGCACTATAATTTGGATGTTTCATACATATTTCTTCATATTGGGTGTTTATATTCTTCTGTAATTTAATATTCTTCTGTATAATCTGGCATTTCTTATAAATACATAAAATTTCGCAGTCTGTTCATAGTCAGTTACATGATATATTAAAATTATTATAGACTTCTTAGACAGAAATCCTATAGATACAGTGCAGTAAAAATATTTGAAGTAATTGAGATTGAGTTTAATAGATTTCTTAGACAGAAATCCTATAGATACAGTACAGTAAAAATATTTGAAGTAATCGAGGTTGAGTTTAATAGATTTCTTAGACAGAAATCCTATAGATACAGTACAGTAAAAATATCTGAAGTGATCGAGGTTGAGCTTAATAATGAAGTAATAATATTACAAGTTCATCATTGAGGAACAAAGTGACACGATTTACTGTGAAATGATCACTCTCTGGTCAGTCGAGTGCTACATACACGTGGAAAGCTGTTCAACACGGACTGGTTGAGTGAATGTGAATCGTTTGAGAGGAGTAACGTTAGCATCGACTCAATGCTGATCCTCAATGGTTGCAGAGAACGTCTGAATGTCACCGTCGCGTCGCACGATCGTCTCTCCCTCTTGTCTCGCTTAAATCCATCGGATTCTCTCGTCTTCCAGTTAATTGAACGACGTTCTGTGCATCGTTCAGTTGAACCAGATACAACAGACGACAATTGTTAGAACGTGCGCAATAGTCGTTTGAAATTTTCCGCAGTCTCCTTGGGAAAGCTCGACAGACACGAGTTTTCGAATTTATTTCATCGAACTTGACGCGTTCGTGATTGTTTATATTTTACGCTTGATCGAATTTCGCGTGGATTCTATATTTATAATAAATTATAACATATAATAATCGTCGAACACGACGTGAAATTTATTTGAATTGAACAAGTTAAACTTGGTATATTTATGCTATTAGTTCGGTTGTATTTGGACATACGAAATTAATTAAAGAAGTTGCAGTTCGCAGAATGTCACGGGTTTTCGATAAATTAATAATGCGTTTGCGAATAAATGTTTGTTGATTGACAAATATAATTTTAATAAATCGATACATTGAGCATTGAACCTTGCGCCATGTGATTTACATTCTGAATGTGCTTACACTATTAATTGCATAATCAATTGATATTTATAATATTTATGATCGTAATGAATGAACAACGTTCGCTCGTTTGAAGAAGTCAAACATTTGAAATTTGAAAACTCAATTTTTAATTCAGTGCTTTACGTACTTTAAACATTTTATAATCGGCGCGTGATATTCCAATGTTACACAGTTACACAGCGTGGATAATTACGTCAAGTTGATGGAGAAATATCTCAGATATTTCAGTTTTCAAAGTTCTCGTAAGAGGTTTACAGAAACTCCTCGATTTTGATCTCTGAACGCCACGCTTTGACAAGCACTTGTCTAACGATATCGTCGAACGGAGAAATCACCGGTCGCATTGAAACTGCACCGTTTTAAAAGTTATCCAGTTACGTGTACTCGACGTCTATAACGATGATCATCGACGAGTACGAATGATCCTGTTCGAACGAGGGGAGAAAAAGAAGTTGCTCCCTCGCTGAAGATGGGGCAACTTTGCATTCTCTCCGCGTCGTTCCCCCGTTAATAGGATTTTCGAAGGGAAGAGAAAAAGAGAGAGAGACTTTCCACTTTGAAAAAAATCCGCCGTGGTAAATACGAGGTCTCGTCGCTCTCCTTCCCGATCTTTTCGCAATTGTTTGTCGAAGGAATCGAACCTGTTACTCTCTGTACATTTCGAAAGAGGGAAAATCCACTCGAAAACACGGGAGAGAAGTGTAAATTACGAGTTTGCGCATTATCTTCTCTGGTGATTGCATTTCTCTTTTTTATAAAATAATATATAATGTATAATATGTAATATATAATATATGTATAACATATGATTTCATTCGACGTTGCGATTGTATTCCAGACTACTCTGGGATACGATACACTCGAACATCGATATTCATGTTATTCCGTTATTGCGAATCGAAAGCAGCATCGAAAGTTTCATTTTTCGAAATTATTGAACTCTTTCGTTGTATCGGAGCGCGTATAGGTAGAATTATTTAGCGAAAATTGTTTTTAAATGTTTTTTTATTTTTATTTCAATGGCTGCGATTTAACAATTTATTACCATCTATAATAAATTGTTAAATTTTATCAGAATTAATATGAAACAATTGATGTCTGGAAGTAATGGTTATTCCCTTTCGAGGAAATAATTTGAGCGGTAAAGTAAATCGAGTAAAACGAACAGAAACAATTCTTGATCGTTGAATTGAAACGGAAAATTGATCGTCGATGATTTTACACAGTCTTTCGGAAAAATTGTTTCGAAATATCTTATTATTTGTGTTCGATGAAATAACAATTAACAATTTACCAATATTTTCATTTAAGTGATTAACCTCGAGTAGGAATAATTTTCTCTGAGTGTTAAATAAAACAAAGAACGTAAAGTAAGATTTCGAACAAAATAAAGAGAACGAACTACAAAAAAAAAAAAAAAACAATTTCTAGTAAATAGATAGTTGACAATTTAATAAATATTTTGACAAAAATTTTGTTGTTAAAATACTTTTTCACTTCGATGTCCGTGAATTCACAGTCTGTCAAAGTGTAACATAAACAAAATTGATTTAGCGGTAAAAAATAATTTCAATTTCGAGTTTCAAAGGAATAAACTTCAATTTTAAACAAAGTAAAAGAAATCGTATTAATAATAAATATGCGTATGCAATGTCCGTTCGGCACGGCAACGTGTAATATAATCTAAAAGTAATTAACGCGGTCCTTTTAACACAATTGAAGAGACAATATTACCTGCAGCTACTACAGAATACCGCGATCTCTCTTGATTTTCGAACGTGTTTGCGTAAACCGATTGCTTCATTTCACTCGGGTCATTATTTCCGCGGCCGATGCATTCATGTACACGAAATGAGCTGTATTCGTCACAGAATCGGAAAATTCACCGAAATTCAAATAACGTTGCTGGTGTTAGTTACGTTTGTCTACGTAATTAAAAACCATAGCGGACGAAAGAAATTTCAAAATAATTGACATCTGTGTACATGAACATTCGTGGCTTTTGCGTGAGATGATTTTGAAAGCATATGTTGATAACATTCATCTAGTTTGAAGTGTACCGCTATCATAAATAATTCCATTTCGTAAAATTATGTCGTTTCATCTGGACATTTTCTGTATAATATATTCACGAGATCATTTCCCGTTTTGCTTCATTCTTGTTTATTTGTTCGTTGCTTCGTTCAACTTTTCGAGTTCAATATTAATGGGTGTATAGAATCTGTCACAGAAGTTTATATTCAAATGTTCGAAAGAGGAAGAGAAACGTTTTAATTTGTCAGTTGAAATTAAAACAATTTTGAAACGCTGACGATGTTTTTTGCATTCGTTACAATGAAAAGTACAATTCCACGAAAATGTGTATTAATAAATATTATTACAATTATAATATTTTTACTCGCTTACAATAATTTATAATAGTTATATAATAATTGTGCGAATTTCGTAATTTTCATAAGAAACATCGTTATTTCTTCAGAATCTATATAACTTTAACTAGATATTACGATAAAGATCCTTATTATATTTGTAAGTATAAAATATTTAAAATTCTTGAAATTTTTTAAGATTATATGTTATTCATCATATTTATTATATGTGATAAATAAAATATTATATTATATATAAAAATATTGGAGCATCAAAAATTATAAAAATTTAAGACAGATGAGTGTTAAAACAAAACACCTATTGTGCAAAATATAATATACTATACATACAATCATTAAAACCTTCGAGAACACAAGTTTTTGAAACTGATAAAAATGGGCCACGAAAGAAGTCGAATTTACTGCGAAAGTTCTCCCCTATAGCACAGTCTATTAAAGCAGCTTAATTTAACATACTTGAAACGACGAAAATTAGCATAAAACATTCGAATAGTGATTTCGATAGATTTTATTATCCACTCGTATCATTTTTCCCGGTGATATCGAGCAAAATTCAGATTATGTGCACGCCCGCCATAATGTGTGATAGTATAATGTAGCGTACCATAAAAGAGGAAAGGTGTCTGAATAATGGACTAACAGTTTTAGATAACGACGTTCAGATAATAGAGTATTCTCCCTTAACGAAGTACTACAAGATAGAAAAGATTTTCAGCTCGCGTACGAAAGCAATAACATGAAAACACACACACGCACACACACGAAACAATTTACAATTGCGTTAATTATGTATTTTATAGACTATATATATTTATACGAATTATAACTGCGTTTATATATTAATTTGTGAATTACACTTATCACTTCCATTTGCATTTGCAGTTGCAATCGTAAAGTCTGTTCAAACAACAATATATATTCCTTCGTAAATAAAAAGTCAAACTTTCGTCCTTTTATCAAAAAAAAAAAAGAAAAAAAAAAGAAAAAAGAAGAGAACCCTCGACGTCTGAATTTTTATGTTCTTCAACTCATTTACATCAATTGCTCCTCGAGACAAAATATTTTCCAGTTTCTCGTTTCCTTAATTTATCAGTTGAAAATGCAAAAGACACTCTCCATATTGAATCGTCTTCAGCTACTCGTTTCGTGATAATTTCAGAATTATTCTGTCACCGTCGGTTCGATATGGATTGACAATTTCCATTTTGTCAACGAATACACACGAGTTCAAACGTTACGAAACATCGCGCTCATATTCCCCCATCGGCGAGACGTTGTAATTCAAATTGAAACTCGCGCCCCGTAGAAAGAAACTGGAAATAACACGGGAAATTGGACTCCGCTTTCTCAATGTTGCTTCATAATGACAGCAGCTCTCGCAGTTGAAACAACAACGGCCAATTTGCCCCGTGAAACGAAAGGGAAAGAACGCGCGTTGCTTGTTTCAATTCAGCGACATTTGCGACGAGCGTCTCGCTCGGTTAACTGTCCACGTTGATTGTTATAAATAAATAAACGAGCCCCGTAACGCTCCGTCCGAGTTTTTTCTCCAACAGCCACCGCCAGTTTTGTAGCTTCCGGTCGAATAAACCACGCTGCGAAATCCCATTCTCTCTACGACCTACTTCGCTCGATTCAAATTCTACTTTCCTCGAGGAGGCGGCGATAATACAAAAAGTTCGGATCGGAAGTTCCGGTCCCACCACAATATGTACACCGAATCTCAGAAGGCATTAGCCGCGTAATGAACGCCGAGGAATCACTCTCAGAAACAAAAAAAAAAAAAAAAGATAGAGAAAAAAGAACCAGCACCTATTTTTACCTTCAAACTCTTCACTTCCACTTTTTATTTTTTTGATTAAACGACTCAATCTGGAGGTGTTCATCTTCGATTCAGACGTAGCGAGAGATATCAAGGATTTTTAAAAATATTCGAACGACTCTGTGGACGACGCCAGTTTTAGAAAGTTACGAAATAAAAATTGGTATGAATAACGGTCGTAGGTGAACTCAAGTGTGACAAATTAGGTTGTGCTGTTTATGAGAAATATTTGATGAACGTGCTATGTAAAATTAATATGAAGATAAAATTTATATTATTATATTATACTATTATACATAATATAGTATAATATAGTATAATTTATATTATAATTTATTTACGTAATATAGTACAATATAGTATAATTTATATTATTTATATAAATTAAAGAAATAAATAAAAATTGTGTAATTTATATTATAATTTATTTACGTAATATAGTATAATATAGTATAATTTATATTGTAATTTATTTATATAGTATGGTACAATATAGTATAATTTATATTATTTATATAAATTGAAAAAATAAATAAAAATTGCGTAATTTATATTATAATTTATTTACGTAATATAGTATAATATAGTATAATTTATATTGTAATTTATTTATATAGTGTGGTACAACATAGTATAATTTATATTATTTATATAAATTAAAAAAATAAATAAAAGTTGTGTAATTTATATTATTTCAAAGTAAAGTTAGTGTAAAATCTCGTCTTAATTCGAAACATTTATAAGAAATTCACACGATGCATATGGTACGCAAAAATGTACAGAATACAAGTAGAATATTTATTTAAATTAAAATTTCTATTAAAATCTTGTTTCTTTTGTTACGTTCAGCGAAATTTAAAAATATAATAGTACGTAAAAGTCCGCTGTAAAGTTTTGTATTATAGATCGAGGTCTAATGTGAAATTAAATCAGCTGTTTCTAAATTTCTCTATGGAGAAAAATAACGTAACATTCCATTGAACGTGAGGACGAATTTTCTTAATGTTTCCATTATTTGGAACGATCCAATTTATCGTTTACAACATCGAGATTAAAAAAGTTAATTATATCATGTAGTTTGTACAGATACTTTCTGGTAGTAACAAAGATGATCGTATCTTGAAACGTAGCCTAACAATTTTATACCCAATAAATCGTTCAAAAACCAACAGTTTCGAATAAAAAATGCCCTTTTAACCCCACCGGGAGGGTTGTTCATTCTCTCGGTCATTTTTCGACCCACTTTCTCTAAAATTAAAAAAAAAAAAGTCACAACGTTTTAAATAAAACACAAGGAACTCTTTATTACTATTAGTACGTGTGATGGCTTCTTAATCTCCAAGGTGTTCTTTCAGTCGTTTCCGACCCAGTTACGACCCTCTGAATTACAAAGAAAGAAAAAAAAAAGCATCTCGAGGCTAAGCAAAATACGAAAAACTCTTCTGCTACTCGTTCCTAAATTTTCCTGCTGATATCTCGTTAAAAAAAGAAAAGAGAAGATCACTAGTCATTTTCATTCGCTGTGAACTGACTGTCAGATCGGAAGAACGCTGTCGCGTGTCATCGTTTGCGTCCTCCAGCGACCGATCGAGGCGAAAAATCGTCGAAGTTGGCGCGGTCGGACCAAAAAGCGGACGCGGCCTTTAAACTTCTCGGCGACCGGGCGGATTTTTCATCCGCGGGGGGATAAAGTGTCTCGGTTGCACGTCGTGCCGGTGTTGATTTACAGCCAGGCCGAAGTTTCACCGACGGCCGGACGACTCTGTTTCGCTGCAGCCGCGAGGGACCCCGCGAATTTCGCTTTTTTATTCGCGCGCAAATGCGCATCCGGCAGAGTTGAATTATTATTTCGCGGAACAAACGGGCGGGCAGACAACTGGCACGCCGGTTCGATGAAACTTTGAAGCTGCGAAGCGACGCGCGAATTTCGAGGATTCAGGCGTGCAAAATGTAAATAGCAGTGTTTGCGGGAGTTGCGCGAAATTTTCTTGAATCCTCCTGTGAGAAGCATCCGGAAGAATAGATTTTTTTTTATTTTACTGTTTTGTACAAGGATATCAATATTTCTGAGTGGGCTAGAATTCAAGGGATGTTGAACTGTTTCTCGAAGTATCAATATCCTTACTTTGTACATACTGGATTCTTAAAATTATTCGCCAATTGTTGACAGTTTCGAGGCTTTCAGTTCGCGCTAGCTCGCGACAGTGTATACAAGAACATTTTATGAATATATCGTGTGAAATACTGACATTTCATTAACTAGTATGATTAAACGATTGATGAAGTTTGAAACGAACCTAAAAATGTATGTAAAAGTGGCGACTCAATGCAAGTACATGTACACTTTGTAGAGATGGGAAAATTATTTAAACAGCCACGACCTACTACATCAGTGAGATCACGTTAGAGAATGTAATGTAGCATTGTACAAGTTATTACTAGACCACGGATTTTTGTGTATTTATAGAAAACTGAAAATGTATAAAACATCCAAATTCGAGTATTTATTATGATATTTATATTTATTATATTTATATAATTATAATATTTATATTTATTGTAATTCTATAATTATGATATTTATATTTATTGTATTTATATAATTATAATATTTATATTTATTGTAATTCTATAATTATGATATTTATATTTATTATATTTATATAATTATAGTACTTATATTTATTATGTTTATATAATTATAATACTTATATTTGTTATATTTATATAATTATAATATTTATATCTGTTATATTTATATAATTATAATATTTATATTTATTATATTTATATAACTATAATATTTATATTTATTATAATATTTATTATTATAATTGGTAGATGAAACGAATTCTTTTCCAAGTTCTGTTTCTCCAATTATGTCTATAAAAATTTTAAATTGCATACAAATCCGCAATTTTAACTTGAGATGGCTATCTCTATCGCATACTAATTTTTTACCAGACGCAATAAGTATCTTCTAATTTCTATAAACATATATATATATATATATATATATATATGATCCAATGTAAAAGACTTTGATGGGACAATAAATATTCCACTTTCAAAAATATTTTAAACCCAATTCCTTCTTACAAGTGAGATATATTATTATAATAAAAATTATTATATAATTGTGTCAATTGTCGAGGAACATTCATCTCGGTCCAATTAACTGAATTAACTTGAATTAACTCTTATATCGTGAATATTTCACTCTTGAATCTCTTCAAAGTGAACTTTTATTTTTGTCTCTTTCAATCATTCCTTCAAACATGAATTGAATCGACAGCATTAAAGTAGAGTCTCCGATGAGTATCTCAGACACTTCTCCACATTATGTTCAAAGTCGAAAACAGTGAAAAAAAAAAAAGAAAAAAAGAAAAAATTGGCCACAGTTCCAAACGACACAGCTCGTTCACGAGAGGTGCGAATAATATGACTGACGGCGAACAGTTAGGGGAACGAGGAACGGAATCATCGTCATACCTCTCGATCGACGGTCGTTTGTGTCGGTGCTGATATCGCGCATCGTCAACTAGATCGGAAAGAGCGGAAAGGGGGGGGGGGAGGAGGAGGAAGGATTAAGTAAGATTAAATTGATAAGCTGCATAAGAAACAGCGTCGAAGTGCCGTTCTCTTATCAAACTTTCGTATCTCAGGCGAGATTATCGTCACGGAGATCGACCATGTTACTTTCGTGTTCGCCGAGTGTACGACAGGATAAATATTCAACCGGGGGAAGATGCAATTCCAAGTAACTGGAATTTTAACGAAAATTTAAAGAGAGATTCGTTTGTATAGACGGCGATGGGAAGTTCTTGAGCAATTGTCCTTCGATCTCTCGTCTAACATTTGTCTAGGTCTCTTTGGAAGCTGAAAACACGCGTACGTTAACACGTTTCAATTTTATTATTAAAATATATGCATGTGTAAACGGGATGCGTGGGTGAAATTAGGCGATGACGAGTATGTACGTCGAGTGCTTTCGCTGGGGCAGTTTTTGGAAAATGAATTATTCGCGATTCGTTTGAATTAAATTGATATCGCTGATATAAAATGTGTAAACGTTTAATTGATATTCGTTAATTATATACATTATTATTATTATTCGGCAATTATTATTGACGAAACTTAAGCGTTTCCTCGTTGGAGCAGAAAAGTGAGAAAAATCGATTACGCGAACAACGAAAGAATAATTAAATAAATATTCGAAATACACTGACTCGAGAAAACAATTTCGAGAATTACGATTTTAAATAGTGCAATATTGGAAATTTGTTGTTCGTTATTTTCATATATGTGTGTCCAAGTGAAATTTTTTTCATTCGCGAATATTTTCACGAAGACTTTTATTTAAACAGCGCAGTAGAATTTTTTTTTCCACGCGACAGCCATGCTCGTCGTGTTAAAAAAGAAAGTCAGCTTTTCAATATGAATGTATTTATCAAACACAGTTAACAGATTAATAAAGTTCGAATATTTATGATCTTCATATGGAGATTGCGGTCAGTTAATTTAATTAAACCTGTTATCTGCTGATTGAACATCATGATTTTATCGAGATTATATTAGAAATTACGCGAATTAACTCTGTGCTTGCGTTGATTGCAATTTTAATGAGTTTTGCTGAAGATTGAGTACCAATGCGGTACTATACATCGCTCTGTTCGAAAATCTTTGGACAAGTGTTAGTATTCATTTCGAAATTGGAAAAATTAAAGAATACAATCAAGAATTTGTAAAATAATATAAAACATACGTAGAAAATACAGAGAAGAACTCTACAATACGACTGTATTATTAATTAGAATATTATTTAATATAATTCAATGCGTATGCAGTTTAAAGTAAAACACACAATTACATTATTAAATATATGTTACTTGATACAATTTAACACACGTATGATTTCAAATGAAACACGACTGTTTAATACAATTTAATACACATCAAATTTAATTTAATTATTCGCTGATTGTTGAAAATAAACAGTGTCCTAACATTTCTGAGTTAGAGCGTATAGATGTACTTGCTCAAATTGCGTCACATGTTTTATTAGATTAAGAGTGGTACGAAACTGAAGTTGATACGAACATGTTAAAAAATACAATAAAAATTTATTGCATTATCTACGATACAATCTTCTTATCTCTCTAGACTGTTGCTTCTAAAAAAAGGTTCTGCAATGAAATCATAATTACGATCACCGGGAGACACGATACATCCTGAGTGCTTTTCAGCATAAGATTATTACGATTATTTTTAAAACGTCCATGTTTCACTTTTCTAACAAAATTATACGTGCTTTCGTTGAATATTCTAATCAATTATTTTTCTTTTTTTTTTTCTTCTCCTTCTTCTTCTTCACGCAGAGCCTGCGGTTTTACTAAAATTAACGATAATACATCCGCTCCGCCATCTTCGCTCTTTATTAAATGTCACAGGAAAGTGCATCCTTACGTTACATAAATTTATGCACTATTTAAAATAATTATATCACCATCCGCATAAACCAGATATCCAATATTTTCAATGTTGCGTTGCGTAAGCCTGATGCATCTAAAAAATGAGGCTCTCGCGTGATATTAATTTATTGCAGCATTTCTTTCCCCTTTTTTTTTTCTATTACATATTTAATGAAATTTATATTTCAACGTGATCCTTCCAATTATCTTAAGTGGCGTGCAGAATTGGTATTAGAATTTAAAAAGCGAAAGCGACGTGTGTTAACCTTCACACGATCAAAATAATGTTAGTTTTGTTGGAAAGTGAAGTTTTAAGTTTCTTTTGATTATCGAGAATGAATTTTATTTTTATATTGTCCCTAGTTCTTGGGAATCATTCAAGAATCATTTCGAGTGACACTCGAAAGCAAAAATTCGCACATTTAATTTTAGATAAATCATCTGACAGCTACACATTTTGTTTGTATGGCGCGTACAATTTTGTGAAAAGAAATTATGAATTTTTAAAGTAACACGTTTCGTTTTCTGATCATTTTGTTTCTGTTGTACATTCACTTTTGAAAACTTGTTTCATTTAAAACTGAAGAACATATGCTTTCCTAAAATAATAATTAAATTACTTATATATATAAAATTTATAATATTTAATATATAAAATTTACAATATTTATAAATATAAAATAATTTGATAAATATTTAAATAATTATTAAATAGAGCAGTAATTTGCATGCAATAGAAATATAAATTATATTGAAGTATAGTTAGAAACGTCCATTACATACAATTCAAGATTTAAATATCTTGATATCGCAGTAACAAAGAAGAAAGGAATCATGTGAATATTTCATCAATTTCATCGTCTATGATTTCATTTGGGATTTCGACATATTGCGTTATCCTATCGAAGTTTATAGTTGAAGAAACGAGAGAGCAACTACCCGCAATTCAATCATTCTACACATTGTTGTTATTCTGATATGCTATAGAAACAGTGTAAATCTAGCAAAGTAAACCAGTTTAGTAAAGAAAATTTTTTAAACATTGCACTTCTCAGAAATACTCGTGGAAAAGTTCCCTGTTACATTGTTTTGGTAATTTCAATTTACTTTCGAAAATCTGACCAGCAGGTAATTAAAAAAAAATAGTGTGAAACAAATTTTTATTAAAAGACACAAAAGAATGATATGAAACAAATTTAATGTCTAACAATTGCAGAGAGATTTTGCAGGAATGTAGTATTTTCTATTTAATACATATATTCGAAAATGATTAAAAGCGTTTTTGCAAAAATTATTCGAAATAAGGCCATATAAGGGCTAACAATAAATACGTTGTCGTATTTAACTCCAAATATGTTGTCGTAATTTTTCTCCCCTCTGTTGAAAGTATGAAGATAGCTAAAATGGCCTTTCAACCAGGAAGATTGTTATTGCCTGACTAGAATTCGTTACGATGCTTCAATCCCGTTACTTCACCATCTTTTTCCCTCCATTAGACGTCATAGAAAAGTGCATCTTCTCGTTTTATAAATTTATAAGTAGCCTACATTTTTACTCGTATTTCCGAGAACGCGATTTGAAGAAATGGAAAATTCACAGTTCGAGTTGTCAAACGTCGGTATTTTTTTATATCATTTCATATAGCGTGCATTCCGTGCAATTTAAAAATCTCCTATAAATACGTAAAAAACATTATTTATAAAGTTGATACATCATTTGCAGATTCCCGTTCTTAATAAATTGATGGTAAATACATTTTAAACGTTCGTAATAAATAAATTCGTTAGTAGCTTATTTTTTAACAATACGAGGGAATTATGGTCTCTAAAAAATTAATGGCGACGTAATATCAACCTTTTCTCATCATTGAACATCGTAGAAAAATCCTTTAACTCCACTATTGCGACACATCTCATAATGATATACCACCGTTTTTAATATTTATTAACAACTGCGAGCAAAAAGATGTATTTCATTGTTCTCAGCTCGTTGTAAAATTCGCAAGAGTAATTATAATTTTTATACTTGACATGAAAGCAATTATAACTTTTAATAAGAAAAAGCGAATTAATTTTCAATTCTTGCGCGTGAAAATATAAATTCGCAGCGAAAATTTATCACGACATCTCTTATGGCTAAATCGCAGATTTTTATCCATTTGTAGGAAGTTTGAAAATTTAAAAATATAACATCTTTTCCCCCCGTAGTTTTAAGCTTTATGAAAAAGCGAATTTTCCTCGAATTTTTATTGCTTGAATCGTGCGCGTAAAAATATAAATTTGCATAAAAATTTATTCGTTGTCGACAGTTATGATACCAAATGGCGAAGCTTGCAGATAAATATCCAAAGTTATAACTATAACATTTGATACGTAAAATAATTTTGCAAGGAGCATGTAACAAATTAAAAATACATTCATCTTTAAAACTATACGGTTCGACATATATAATACAAAACATTGTTACGTACTATAGTTGTTTGAAGCTTCAATAAGTGAATCGATTATTTTATACCGATACTCTAAAGTACTAAGCTAGACACAGAAGGTTGAAATAGGTGAAACAAACGTTCGCTCAGGTTCTATTTCTTTTTCTTAAGTATAATTCCGTGAACTCGTATAAAAGAAAAGAAAATATAAGCAATCGTTTGTTTATTACTAATCGTCAATGATCATCAAACATAGGCAACTGTTAATTATCATCTACGTTGAAAAATAATATTGCATCGTCGAACCACCCTTTACAAGAGGTATTTCCAAAACTGTGAATTTGCACAAAGGTCAGCGGTTTGATTATTGTCCGTGCGTAAAATAATATCGTATCATCAATCGCAGCGGAAATGAATTTTTATTGGAAAGCTGGGAACAAATTCCCGCGGAATTATTATATTTGCTCGTAAGAATAAACACCGTGCGCGCGTGTCTGTGCATGTGTCTGTAATATTTGTAAGGTATTGCTATCAATAACGATTAAGCTTGATAACGTCAAAGTTTTCAACGTCGGACTTTCGTTTGACATACACACGTATGGAACAAACACGTCTGTTATTAACAATTTATCAAAAGGTCTATGAAGTTTACGCGTGCACACAGTGGATTATTAAAATGGCAATTCACAGCGCTCGATACTTGAACATTATTTAGAAAATCATTGCCGGATTGGCACGGGAAGCTTTCCCCGAACTGGATTTCTAACGCGAGTGGCGAATTCAGTATAATCTCGCGCACGTCGTGTTGCCCGGGAATGAAATTTTCAGATATTTCTTTCGCGTAATTGCTTATTCACAATGTCCTTTGAGTCAGAAATTTCTTGAAGATACTGCGAAACGGAGTATCTTCAAGATACTGATTTAAATCCTGGCGAGTGACGCATGGAATTATTTAAAAAAAAAAAAAAAATAAAGAGCCGAGAAAGGAACGAATCTCCGAAGAGGAAAATCAGTTTCTTTAATTATCAAAGGGCAGGAAATAAGTTGCAAAGGAATTACAGTTACCAAGATGAGAATATTGGTTAATTTCAGGTTTTTCGGGACGATCAGTTTCATCTTTCTTTACCTTTCCTTTGTTCCTCGGATAAATTTCACTTTCACAAAGCAATACGAATGTAAACAATTAATATTCTTTGTCTGGTCTTCTTTTGCTCTGCTGATCAATACCAGCTGTTGTACTTTTCTTTCTCTTTCTTTCTTTCTTAAATTTGTTTCTCTTTACCAGGCTGCTGATTTTTATGCAAATTCACATTGTTTGCCGAATATTGCCAAATTGTAAACAATATTACAGTTTGAACGTTTCTTTATAATTTTTTACATTGTGACAAACACTTTTGTGAAATTTTGCATTTCAAGTTTCCTGTAAACGCGTAAGAATATTCCAAAGGATAGAAGAGTCTAGAAATAAAAATAATAAATTTATTAAACAAACTCTAGAAAACGAAACTTTGGAAAAAAGAAAAAGTATACAGAGTAGAGAAAAATCTACAAAATAAAAACTCCACTTTCACGAAAAATTCGCAGTCTAAAGGTGAAAAATAAATTCAGCTATCTGAAAGAAAGAGCAACTGATGCGAAGAAAATAGAAAAAAGTCATACAAAATATTGGTTATTTATATGCAAATTCATTCGTAAAAACAAAACACTTTCACACTCTAGAATTTCGTTTTAAATGCATGGAAATCTACTAAATAAAAAATAAGTTGATAAGAAAGTTACGCGCTTGCATTCCAAGGTTGAAAAAAAGGACCAGTTGATGTTAAACAAACAGAAGAAAGTCGCACAAAGTATTAATTTTAACTTTTTCAAGTTCATTTGTCAAGAATAAGCAACGTTTTTGCGAACGAAGATTCACTTTAAATGGATGAAACTGTACAAGTGAAATTTTTGGACGGAAATCGAAAAATAGAAACAACAAAATTTAATTGAGATTAAAATTAAATTAAAGTCAAAAGAGAAATTTGAATTTAAATTTAAATCAAATTCAAATTGAAAGAGAAAAGAAAACGGAGAGGATAGGAAGGGGAAAAGTCTCTCGCGAAAAATTAGTTGCAAAAGATGAGTGAAAATCGGAAGCGAGTCATTTTCAACGATTGAAACAAAAGGAAGCGTACCGATAAAATATAAAATATCTCGTTACATAGTACGATCGACAGATGAAACAGACCTTTGACTAGATTCACAGTCTAACTATTGCACACTCGTTCGATAAAAAAAAAAAGAATAAGAGCAGAATGTAAAGAAGGATCAAATTAATCGTCCCGAAAACCTCGAACCAACGCCCCCAGCTCTCGACCACTGTGTTTCCCCGATTTGAAGGGAAACAAAAAAATGTGAAAAAGAAAAAATGAGAGCCAGTGAAGCTAATCGACTGTGCGGTCGTTTGGAAAGTCGGAGGAAACTAAATCTGATGATCGGAAAATCAACGCTTCGTTTGGCACGATAAGTTCGAATGGGACGTGGCTCCCGATGACCGGAAAGGAATCACCGGAAACGATCGCGGTAACTACTCGCGTCGCAATCGCGGTGAAAACGATTTAACTCGAGGCATGCGGGATTTTCGAACACGTTCGAAATTTCCTCTCTCCCTGAATATCACCTCTGTGCCCTAAGACAACTCTCGAACACTCGAGTGCAACACTTGCCACGTTCGAAATAACAATGGGAGTGAGTGGCGTTGGCGCTTTCGGCTGTTAAGGGGCCGACGTCGTGAAAGATCAAAAAAAGTCTCGCGGAATTTTTTAAGAAAATAAACGGCTTTCACGTCCGCTTAAAAGTCCTCGGTCGACGGTAGTGAATTTTCTCTGTCGTTGAGCAAAGTTTGAAACACGGTTGGACAAATTTTTCGTTCAGAGGTAATGGTGAAAAATGAGAGGCTGATTTTTCATCTAACTAGTCTGACGACTATGGGAATAGAAGAGCGATCGTTCGAAGCAACGAATTTACATGTGGGTGATGAATCTCTGTTGATCTGTTACTGAACAATTGGCAATTGTAAAATGGAAATAGGAATAAGAACCTCAAAATGACGAATTTATGTTGAACGATGAACCTTCGCTGAATTGTTATCTTTAGTTGTGGAAGTGACATAGGGAAAGGCATTTCATTTGAAACGAGGGTACTAGTTCTATCGTTTGGCAGTTAATAACAATAACAGTTTTGTAATGATGAATTTGTGTTAATTAAATCATGAATTTATTGCTTTTCGAAGAACATCAAATATCAAGTAAATATTAATTTATTATTTAACAGTTGAATAACAATTGAAAGTAACGAATTTGCACGAACTTTTTATTTTTATTTGACAAGTGACACCGAAAATATAATTTTGAAAAGCAACGTAGGAACACAATTTGAATCAATGAATTCTCACTGATTTGCTTTTAGAAAGCAACATAGGGAAAGTACTTTCGTACATTCAAATCGGGACATCTCTCATTTCAGCTAATTCATCGAAAATAAAATAACAAACAGATGACACTTACACTGTTCAGCACCAGATAAAGTTTACGCCATTCGAAAAATTGTATTTGAAAATTAACAATCGAATTTACTTATAGTTTGGACAAACTGTTTAGAGTTTCTCGAATGAAATGAGGCGGATCGTGCTATTTAAATGATCATTCTTCAAACGTTTCAATCGAACTCGTAGAATTATTTGTAAATTTACAAGGTGGGAAAGACACCTCGTAGTGGAATTGAAAGTTCCTGCAATTTTTCCCCACAGAGTACGTCGTAATTTCCGAACGAGTACACCGTCACGTAACAGACACGATTTCCTGGCTTAATAAACCAACATAAGCCGTAATTAACCAATTATAAACCTAAATTGCCTCGGAATGTGCTTGAACGTCGCGTATGGTTCTTAAATCTTCCTCACAATGAAGTAATCTCAATAGCACTTGGCCGTGTTTAACGAGTATATTCACTCGCATCGAAACGTGCGTGCACGCGTATTATTTCAACAACAGCTGCCAAAAGCCAACGAAGCGCAACGACTGAAAATTGAAAAAATTTCAATACATGTTGCTTTCATTCTTCCCTGCTCAACGTTCACTTTTACTTTGGCGAAACGAGGCCAACTAATGAATTAATCCAAATAAATTCCACTGAATCACGGAACTAGCCTAACGTTCCCACCACGTTGAAAACAGGGAGTTTTTCGTCTTCCAACCTTGCGAAACTACGACAAACTTATTTCCTCTCTCCCCCCCCTCCTCCCCTCTCTCTGTATCACTGGTTCACTGTTTCCGAAACGGAGATTCGGGTCTCCTCTCGGGACGAAACAGTCAAGTCAAAGAGACTCGTTGACGAGGGAAATATCTCTGCACCTACCTGGTGTTAGCCGAGCTGGATCGTCGAAGCGTAAACGAAGACCAAACGTGGAAGAAGCGAACACAGGTGAGAGCGTCTCGCAACTCGTCGGACGAAGGTGAGACGAAGGAGAGAGCGGGCTGAGCTCGCGAGAAGTTCAGTGCGAAAAAAAAAGAAAGGACAACTCCGTGCGATCACGAACAAGCGAACAAGCGCGCGCGACGCGAATGACGGACAGATGAAGCACAAAGTGCGCGCAGCGAGCCCGAGCTTCTCCTCTTTATACCCGCCAACTTGCACCTGTGCTTGCGCAGATCGGCCTCTTAAGCTTCGTCCACTCTCTCTCTGTTCCTTGGTCCGTTCGCCACCAGCCACCACGTGCTCTAACATCGTATTCTACAGTATCGATGCCTCCGTTCGTGTCTCAAACCGGCAGGCCTTCTCGTCTTTTCTCGACGGTTCTTCCATTCGAGAAGCGACGTCGCCAAGGTCGTGTAAGTTAGGGTTCGTGTTTTAAACCTTTGCTGGGCGGATTGGTTTGATGGATTATGGGAAGGCGGGAAAGGTTGGCTTGGTCTGTTTGATTCCACTCTGCGTTGGGATATAGGTGGGATATAGCTGTCGTTGAAAATTAATTAAATTTAGAATTTAGAACACGGTTTCAAGGTACTACGGGTTCTTCTGATTAAGTGAATATTATTATTATTTTTTTTTTTTTTTTTTTAGTAGAAAATAGGCTTATTATAATGGCCCTGTATTATTATATTATTATATAGATATATTATGCACCTGTATAATAATATAATATACTTGTTACAGTAATATACTATTATATGTAGGTATGTTGAGAAATTTAGAGTTTAGAGCATGTTGGAGTTTCAAAGGAAGTAATGAGTTCTTCGGTTAGAAAAATATTATTTATAAATAATATTTTTAAATATCTTTTATAATTATTTATATTTAATAATTATTTTTGTTATTAATTTATATTTTATAAATTAATAATAATTGATTAGTAATTATTAATTTACATTTTATAATTATTTTCTCTTGTGGAAAATACAATTATAAAATATTTACCTATTATATACAGGTACATTATTATTGAAAAATTTAGAATTTATAGCATGCCAAAGTCTTAAAGAATATAATTCTGCTAGAATTTGTAGCATGCTAAAGCTTTAAAGAATCTTTGAGAGCTTTAGAGAACGTGTTTCTTAGAATAATTTGTAATATTGGAAGTTGAAATTATAATATTTTCGTTTTTTTTTCTTTTTATAGTTTATGTTCAATATTTGAAACTGCAGTTACAATATTTCTATTTTTCTTAAAAAATGTATAAAGGATGCTTCAAACTTTCGACATGACACATACAATGTTTATATACATTTATTATTATTATATACACATCATTACGCAATATTATACCATGTTATAAATCTCACAGTGAGAGAATAACAAAAGGTCTTGTTATAAACGACTAGTTTTATTTCAGTAAGTGTTGCCCAATTTTTTTTTAAATTACACTTATTAACAATTAATCACTGTAATCTCGGGGGTCAAAGAAACTCGAACATCGCAATGAGAATTGATCTAACCTTGCATCGCCTTTTCTCTTCTCTTTCTTTTTCCTTCAGCCAGGAGATTAGGAAGAATATGATCGGAAACAGGAAGTTCGGTGAATAATGACGTCGAAGATTCGACGATTAGGTATAATTCGGTTTACATGGAAGCGAGCTTTGATGGCGAAGGGAGGCTAGAATTAGGTGGATGGGAAAGTGAAGTGGTTGGTTTGGGGAAATAGCGGTTGCATGGTAATCGAACGATTTTCACGAGTAATATGTGCAATCCGGCACATCTTTCCGCGTGCACGTTGATAAATCAATAACAAAGCGAATTAGCGAAATTGGCTGGATTTTACATTTTTTCGCGAAAGTATTTTTTTTTTCTGACACTTTTCATTCTATTATTTCTTTTACGTTCAAACGACGTTCTAAGTGCTCTAAACACTCTCGCGTTTTCTTCCTTCAGATTTAATGCACGAGTTACGAAAACACATTCTTGATACGAAAACATAGTTTCACGTACGAAGAATATATTTTTTTATTTCTTTCCTCTACGCGTGAAGTTTCTGGTAAGAGTAAATGAATAAATTATTACGCTTTAACAATTATATTTGTTTGTTGAAAGTACGAGTGCCTAAGAAAAAGCATGTGCAATGTCACTAAACGTGAATTACGAAATAAATAAATAAGGCCAATATATTTTTCTCTTTATATTTTTCTACGTATACATAGATCTGAACTAATTAATTGGCAACAATAAATTTTATCTTCTTACTAACTTCTAAATTTAGTCTTAAAGTGTGAAATTTAGTCTTTATATTATCTTTAGATTATTCTATATTTCTTTGTATCATTTTTATATTGGATTCTTTTGAAGAGTAAATCGGTACTATATCAGCACGCGTTTTTATTTATTTATTTATTCATTCGTTCATTCATTTTTTATTTATTTATTTATTTATTCATTTATTTTTATTATATGTCACTGCATGATGCAGAAATGCCATTGAGGAAGGAGAAAAAGAAGAACTCCGTTCAACAATTAAAAATAGCTTAAATGACAAAGAAACACGTACAAAACGTTAACTTTCTTGAACAAAACAAACTGATTGAGAATACACGTATACATGATTTGTAAATTATCTGTAAATTAAGACCTTACCAATCTAATTGTGTACAAATTATTATATATACGTATATTTTATATATATATAATGACATAATAATTTTTAATACAGTAATTAGATATCAGTAATCTTGTTGTAAATATGAACAACAAATAGTCAAGCAACAGTAAAAATTCAAAGCTAATAAATTTTGCATGTCGATGCAGCCTCAAATAAGTTAAATAAATTAAAAAGAAGAAGGAGAGAACGTTTGGACAAACTCCAAAAATTAACCAGATTAGTGTACATATACATTATACACACAATAACATAATAATTCGTAATGTAGTAATTAGATATCAGTAATCTTGTTGTAAATATGAACAACAAATAGTCAAGCAACAGTAAAAATTCAAAGCTAATAAATTTTGCATGTCGATGCAGCCTCAAATAAGTTAAATAAATTAGAAAGAAGAAGGAGAGAACGTTTGGACAAACTCCAAAAATTAACCAGATTAGTGTACATATACATTATACACACAATAACATAATAATTCGTAATGTAGTAATTAGATATCAGTAATCTTGTTGTAAATATGAACAACAAATAGTCAAGCAACAGTAAAAATTCAAAGCTAATAACTTTTGTATGTCGATGCAGCCTCAAATAAGTTAAATAAATTAAAAAGAAGAAGGAGAGAACGTTTGGACAAACTCCAAAAATTAACCAGATTAGTGTACATATACATTATACACACAATAACATAATAATTCGTAATGTAGTAATTAGATATCAGTAATCTTGTTGTAAATATGAACAACAAATAGTCAAGCAACAGTAAAAATTCAAAGCTAATAACTTTTGTATGTCGATGCAGCCTCAAATAAGTTAAATAAATTAAAAAGAAGAAGGAGAGAACGTTTGGACAAACTCCAAAAATTAACCAGATTAGTGTACATATACATTATACACACAATAACATAATAATTCGTAATGTAGTAATTAGATATCAGTAATCTTGTTGTAAATATGAACAACAAATAATCAAGCAACAGTAAAAATTCAAAGCTAATAAATTTTGCATGTCGATGCAGCCTCAAATAAATTAAATAAATGGAAACGAAAGAGGACAGAACGTTTGGATAAATCCCGAAACTTGGCCAGATTGGTGTACGTGTACCCAGAAGATGTAATCTCAGGTTATATTCGGTAATTTACGGTCGAGTTTACGAATAATTAGAATTTTCCCCCCTTTTTCGTCCTTCTCCCGTTCTCCTCTTCATTTCTTCGCGCTGACCTCGCGGACGAGGATGGGCAATTAGCCAGGGACCCAGTTTTAGGCAGTGTACACCACAATACGCATATAATTTGTAGTCCATTGTTTAAACGGCGGTTCCTTGCACACCGTGCACAGCCGCCGTCAATATTTTCGATTACGCGCACACAGAATATATAAAACGTCTTGCCTCGCCGGCGCTAAAACTCTAAACGGCGAACCTTTGAACAAGGTGAAGCGGTTTAAAATTTCAAGAGGAGAGGCTGCGTACGTGCAGAGGCATGTACGTACGCGTACTTTGAATGCTCCGAATAGACTATCATTAGGAAGTTATTCTTTCATTTATTCGGTACTGACGTCTCTCAGTAAATATTATTACACCTGGTCTCCATTCCTTTCCAGTTCATTTTAATGTATCCGGACACTCTTTTTTTTAATTTAATTTTCGTGTAGCTAGAGGACACGTTGCTCTAGATTTGGAAAAGGTAACAGGCAGTCGGTTTTGAGGTTTCTTTTTTTACGAATGTATTCTTATTTTTTGTTGAGTTATTCTTTTTAGTTGCATTTAGACGCTTTGATTATATTATTTATTATATTTGTGATAAGTAGTTATTAATTGTATTTATAGATAATATTATATATATTAATATGTTATTGATTGTATTTATATTAATGTGATTACTATATTAATATATATTAATTATATATTATGTAGTATAATATTATATATATTAATATGTTATTAATTATATTTATAGTAATGTGATTTATATTTATTATGACCAACTGTTATTAAATATCAATCGATCTAGCCAGTAACTTTGAAATTTCTCTTTCACTAAAAATTGATTTATTCCATTTCATTTTCCTTGATTTTACCTATTCTTTGTAACACAAGTTTTAACCTTCTAACTTCATTTTAACCTTTCAATTCAATTTTACAATTTTGTAGCAGTCCATTTAAAAGGTTACAGATAACTTTGAAATTTCTTCTTTTTTTTTTTTTCACTAAAAAACTAACGTATTCGTTAACCAAATATGATATCTACGTTTTATCGGATTGCGGCACAACGCGAATGAAAAATTTATTTTGCAATTTCAAGGCTAAGCTTTTTTCGCGAACCATTTTTGGCCTGCTTCCAAATTAATATACACAGAGTGGATAAATAATCTGCACTCACTATAGAATCGCGACACCTCGGCCATACTACACTAAAATCTGAAATTATCGCGTACGATATTTATCTTTACAGTTATTAACATAGTTATGCGGTTGAACTGCATATTGCGCAATATGAAAAATTTGCTTCGTTTATCTTACAAACGATACACTTTCGAGTGATCATCTTCGTCTAACTTTAATTCCAATTTTCCTCTACTGGCTTCATTTAGAAAACGTATTAAAAAACTGTGATCTTCGTTTAATGGAAATTCTCAAATTGCGTAATAATATGAAATTTGTATTCGTTATAAATTTATCTATGATAATTTTGAGATTGGCTGCAGCCTCCAATATGTAAATTAATATAGCAAAAACGATCGGTTTAAAATAATTTTTTTACTTAGAAAAAGAAAAAAAATGGTCGAAATTTTCTTCAGTTTCAATATTTCTGACTTTCCTAAACGTAATATTGATCTCAAATTTCAGCTCAGATAGATTTTAGTTATTATAAAACAATTTTATAATTATTGCAGTTAAATAAATTCTTTAGCGTATTGTTGATCACTTTTGATTATTCGTATTTGCATGTTCTAATCTATGAGTAAGTATAAAAGATCTGTGTTTAATATAGCTTTCTAGAAGTGTGTAGTAAATTTCGATTCATCTCGATGCATAATCTACCTTTTAATAATCGACAAAGTGTGTACTTGGCAAGTTTGATTATTATTATATTTAAGAATAACTGAAAAAGATATTTTCTTCTCAATTTTATGCGAAATTCTGGAAATCACAAGATACTTATTGCCAAATAAAAGATTGACGAACAAAAGCGAATAATAATTTTGCCAAATTTATTCGTAATTTTACATGATAATTTCAATAAAACAGAAGAATATCGAAATCTTCTGGATACGAAAAATTCGACTATAATTCGAAAGTCAAGAGGGAAAATGAAAATGAAAGTCAATTGTCGAAAGCATCTTCTTTGTGAAATATAGCGATGTTATTAATCAATTGAAATTAGAAGGGAACGATGAAAGATTCGCGGAGAACGGATGAACTTGAAACGACGCCAACAATGTATGTTTGTTAAGAAGGATCTACGTGACGGAACAATGGAACCAGATGTAGGATCGATCAGTTGCGCATTGCCGATGATTGATACGTTGACAGATGTACAATGAAACGTCAATTAAACAAACTAATTGGTATCATAACGAGGTCATTCAAATGCTTGGCAAATTTTCCGATCACTGCAGATGATTTTCGTGAAAACGCGGGATACTTGAGGGTAGTTTCACTTTGTCCAAGTATCAAATAATCGAATTACATAAGAGTATATAGGAATAATTTTAAAATTTTTTATAAAAGTTGCATAACTCTTTGCCGTTTTCAAAAAATTCTCTTTAGATGGTTTAGGATGCTATAAATTTGTAACAAAAGCTATTAAAGGTATTATATATATATTTTTTTTCTAGCAAAAGTCTTTTCTTTTTAAAGTCTGACGTTCTTTTTACTATTTTTGTTCCACGATTCTACGTCTCTTTGAAATTAATTTGGAGAAACTTCTTTGATCTTTTTCATCGCTGATGTTTGTAATCTTCTGTTTGCGTTGCGTTTAATGTAGTTGTCCAACTGCAGACCTGAAATAAAAAAAATAGCGTTCAAAGTTGGAAAAAAGAGCAAGTTCTAAATGTTCTTAATCTTCAACACGAAACAAACGTGAGAGAAATATTTCA
Source organism: Tetragonisca angustula (assembly GCA_036937485.2). Taxonomy (NCBI): domain Eukaryota; kingdom Metazoa; phylum Arthropoda; class Insecta; order Hymenoptera; family Apidae; genus Tetragonisca; species Tetragonisca angustula. The sequence continues at coordinate 99,169 of JAWNGG020000037.1, read as the reverse complement.
ATGCTCTCTCAGAAACATGTTTGAATTCTCGAGAATAGAAGCACCTTTACTTTAGGTGTAAGAACGTCATCGAAAAGAACGAACTCGAGACGGTCAAAGTGGAAGCATCACGCTTCAAGATGGGACCAATTTCTCCTCGAGAAGTTGCAACAGTTCGAAATGTACAGTTTACAATTTTTCACTGAGAATTTAAAATTCTACCGAAGAACGTGAGACGTACACCAACTTGGTACAAAACGGGTTTATTTTGAAAGCAGAGGGTGTCCATAAAGTCTCTTTACAATTTCAAAAATTTATTACAGAGGCAATTAATGAGATATCTTCGTCAGATTTGTTCCATGTACTCAGTGGTTATCAAGGTTTTTATCACATTAAATTTCAGGTACCCTGTTGATGAATAAGATACTGTTAAATGAACCCCTTACGAAATGGCTACTCCTCGAGAGAAGTCACGGTGTGTATCATGGTTTATTGAAATCAAATCGGATCTGCAGACTCAGCGAAACTTCAGAACTAAGTGTGGAAGAGATCCACCGTCACGTCCATCAATTCGTGCATGGCACAAGAAATTTATGGAGACAGAGACAGTGTTCGATAAGGGGAGGAGTGGACGACCAAGAACATCGATCGTGTAAGAAATCGAGTACCGTCTTGATGTGCTTCGTACAACTAATGATGCCCATATAAAGGTATATTAAATAAGACAAGAGAAAACTTAAATATATACCTCTTCTTTTTCAATAATTTTCACTTGTCTGTCTCCTCATTTGCCTTCGTAATAAATTTTTGAAATTGCAACGAGACTTTATGGACACTCTGTGTATCCTATTCACGAACGTTATCAAATTACGCAACATCGTCGTCCATCGTCGCGAGATCGTAATCCAAAGAAATTCCAATTAACAGAAGCTGATATAACACGCGTTATAACTAACGATCGTAATTTATCGTTACCCTACGCACCGTTGTAATTCACGAACCGACGCCGTTGAAATTGACGATGTGCAACTGCGAGCCGAATACTGGTATCCTTAACACGTTAGGTATTTATTTCAATTTTGCCAAAGACGGAGGATGTTCAGCGCGACACGCATCTTCATAACGGGAGAGCGTCGTGTATGATAGATGAAAAGGCATTATCACGTTCGCTGCTTTTGCTCTAGCTTCGAGTTTATGTATTGTGTCCTTTGCTATGACACTACGTTTCCCCGAAATACGAAAATTTCAATGCCTAAATATTGCTCAGTGTTGTTCGAAATAGTTTGGAGTTACTATTTTGTACAGGGTGATTGCTATTGAAATTGTTTGAAATTACTATTGAATTGAGTTACCGTGAAATTACTATTTTATACTGGGTGGCGAGGAAAGATAGGGGGGAAAATTTTCTTTTCCCGAGAAAATCAATTTTAACGTTTCATTTGGACATTTACGCGAGTGAAGCTTGACTCGTCTTACATTTCTCTTTGTATTTATGCTTCCGGCTAGCGGAGGTGATAAATTTTATTACTTTGAAAATTGTTCAACATCTTTTCAATCGAACGTACAGTTCGATGTTAGGTTTCTGCGAGCATCGTTACTTTTTGGTGCGTTAAACGTAGAAAATTGCAAGATGAGATTACGAGTATTGATCAATCGAATTGGAAGAAAAGATTTAATGCAATGGGACACGCTATATAACGTTCGCGTAACTTCACGTACAATACATTCGTAAATAGCCTGCGAATGATGTATTTCTCACGTGAACGTGAAAACGCGAAGCAGCGAAATTTAAAAGCAGCGAATCTTTCGACAAATTAATTGTTACGTTCGAGAACGATTTTTCTGTTTTAATTATAATATTAACGTCGTAGTTAATTCACTTTTATGGCCAATAAAAGGAAGAAAATTCGATCTCGCAATACTGCTGGAATAATAATGTGAAACTTCTACGTTGCATTTTATTCCTTTCGTTCTTTTGTCAATGGTTACATTCAAATGTATATGTGTACAGCTATTACAAAGTAAGAATAACTATACGAGTTTCTCTTTGCTACAGAGAGAGAGAAAGAGAGAGCTCACTAAAAATTTTTTCGCGTAGACCAACTGTCGTAAAGTAAAGTTAAACGTTCCGTGACAAATTATGTGTAAATGTTTCAGTACTATTCTTCAGTGAAATTGTTATAGTTTATTTTTTAATGCGCGATACGAAAATATTTTTGGAAAATAACAATATCACGTTTTAAATATTTTTTAACAATTGTTATTAGTATTATTTAAGTAATTAATCGGTTACAGAAATAAATAATCTAATAGTTAGTAAATAATTATTTTTAATAAATACAATATTAGTTTAGTAGTCAATAAGTAGTTAATATTATAGAATTAATATTATAGAATTTTATAATTCATTTAAAATCAAAATTTAATATGCAATTTACATTAAATATAAATAATTTTTAAAAAATTTATTCAATATTAATTTAATTAAATTTAATATAATATATTACCTATTAATTGCAAATTAATTATTTTTATTAAACTAAAATTCAATAATTACTAAATAAATTCATTTTTAAAAATTTATAAAATATATTAAATAACCATTAGAAATAATATTTATTATTATATTTTAATTTGAAAAATTAATTCTTTTATCAGACATCTAATGAAATATATATATATATATAATAAAATATAAATTATAGAATTTTATAGAATTTTATATTTATGTTTGATATTAGAATTTAATATTACATTTAATATTATAAATAGAAGACTGGTATTTCATGCAAATTTATATAATTTAATTTATTATTATTATAAATATAATTTAATTTCTACAGCTTCTGTGATACTACAATTACTCTATAATAGAATACTCCTATAAAAAGGAATCATTCCATAATATATATTTCTATACTCTACATAATATTTCTACAACAAATAAATTTGAATGGTTCAATTATGTTAAAGTAATTAGTAATTTTATAACAAAATAGTTTAATTATTAAATAGTTTAAGCATTTAAATTTAAATAGCGTGCCACTATAATGTCACACACACACCGTTGTTAATTACTCATTTACTTGCACGTCTAATTATTAATTATCGAAAGCAATTAAATTCTCCTCATCACGGGTGTGATAATCGCACGAATGCAAGGTGACGCGTTGTAGTTGCGAGGATGCAATAATTGTAAAACAGTGATACACGAAAACATGTTGTCATTTCTCCCCATTTGTCCTTAAACAAAGAAGAGAGAAAAAGAAAAGAACAAAAATTCTGAAGCGAAAGCATCATACGAGGCTTAAGCCTAGGTCTAGGTATCAAGTAGGTCTCTGTACGACATCTTCAGAAAACGATGCTCTCATTTGCTGGCTTCCGTCAATCAAACCACAACTTACCTACCTCACGTCCGATCGCGGATTTCATGGGTTTCGGTGCACGTCGAGTTAACTTGATTTATAAGAGGTATAAATTGCGATCGCCGTGCCCTGGCCCGCGTGTGTAACGCCAAGATCTATTAATTAGAGCCCCTCGATTTAATTTTGCGACGACGGACGATCTGGATCGCGACACAGCGCAAGAAAATAACGTGTAACCGAATAAAATATGATTTTACTGTCATTATCATATTTTTTTTAAGAGAACTTACTTTAAGCGTAAAATCGAACCTTGTGTATCTGAAGCACTATCATACGAATAGTTTCAATATTCCGAATAGTTTGATGAATATTCTCATCCTCTTTTGTTTTCCTGTGTTAAATTTAATAAATATTTCAAGTGAATTTGAGATGATTATGAAGAAGAATGAGCTTAAAGTATATAATTACTGAAAAAATTTTGTTAAAATGTGTTGGGATATCTGTATTAAATTATTTTGCATGTAATATTATAGTATGTTCAACGTGGTATTTCAATTTCATTAATTTAGCTGAATGCAAAATTTAATTTGGCTCGAGTAATTTTAAAATGTGCAAAAGTTGCAAAATAATTGCGAATAATTGCTAAATTTAAGCGACAAAGATATCGTACATAATAATTTTCCCACGAATTTAAATATTTTAAACAAAGTACTTGGAAAAGGATTTCAATAGTTTGAGGCAAAGTTAACTACAAATAATTATTCGATTCAATAAACAAGAGAAGAAATATAAATATTGAAATAAACTGACAATTTTCTTAATCCTCATTCGTGATAATCTTCCTTGAAAAAATTATGAACGAAGATTCCTAATTTAACATGAAGAAGCTAGTTGTTTTATTATCAATTCATTGTAATTCTTGGAAATGCAATTAATTGTATAGATGATTCGACGTTAGAACTATCAACCAGTGAAATAAAGTCTGTATCAGAAAAATGAAAATGCAAGAAATAACGAACAGAAACTTTTGTTTATATATTTTAGAAAACAAAATCATTGAAATCTTGAAAAATTCGTTGTTGTAAGTCTGTGAAATTTTGATTGAAAACAGATTGATCATTCTAACTTGTCCAATAATTCTAATTTTATTAAATTTCACTTCTCGTTTAGAATTATCCCGAAATTGTTTCGACTATTGTACCGTGTTCTTCTCTTCTGATATTTTTCTGACAATCAGTTAGTATCTATTTTACAGTAATGTTCGTGCTGCAAGTATCTCATTTTTTTTCTTTCATAATTACACAAACGTGGGCGAAGTTTTCGTTTGCCTATTCTTATCTTTAACAAATAGTCAATTGACACTGGTCGTTCAACAAGTTTGCGAAATTTTGTCACTCTCAACTCGTTAAAAAAAAACGAAAAACTATTATATATTCAGATAGCAAATTTCGTATCGTTGCGATATTTATCAACGCCACGTCAATCGTCGGGCCATTTCTTGGCAACGGTCGACGAAAGGATTTCAAAACGATTGCGACAGATCTCGAAGCAGCCAAGAGAGATCTGACAAATCAGCAGCCGACAGGCAAGAAATCATCCGATTTGATCAAGGATAAGTCCTCGAGCCTGCCTCGCGACCTCGAGATCGCTTTACGTTTCGTCGCATCGTCGAGTCAGCAGTCGCACACGTCGACGATTTTTTTCACGAAACGGAGCAATTCTTTCTGATCGTCAGCTCGACGAACAGCTGATCGTATCGCATTTTCGTCGACCACGTGAAACAGAAACCTTCGCCTTCAATTATACCAAGCAACTTTCCTTTTCGATCATTTAACAGGCTTCCACCTTCTCTCAACGATTTCTATCAATCTTCCAGCGTAGTATAGCAAGGATAATTATTCTTGCTTAGTTAGACGAAGTTTCAGGGAAGAAAACGTTTCTTTCTTTCTCCGATAAGTACATCTCTTTTACATCTGTCGATTACTATACGATATATACTTATTTGCAAGTATATATTATATAATAAGTATATTGTAAATTTAAGTATATTTATTAATTTACATTGCTTGTACATATTAATTACTTACTTGTAAGTATATATAATACATAGTACAAATATAATATTTCTAAGTATATGTAAATTAATAAATATATTATTTGTAATGTAAAACATCATTTTCAAGTATATACATATACAAATTTCCTGTAATAATGACGAACGTTCAAATAAGAGTCAATTTTCACACCGCAAATAAATAATGATCACTCGATTAATTATTATCTAACCATTCGAGAGAGAAGATCTTTTTTTATACCGTCACAATTACTTTTATTCTATCGCTCTAGCCCCTTGCAATAATACCACATTCAGTTCTCAAGTATCAAACGAAAGTCCAATTCTCTCAACGCCAAGAAAATTGTCAATCGAAGAAGGCTCGTGTGCAGACTGATCAACTAATTGATAAATCGAGCGTAAAATCATTCCCAGTAATAGCAACACCTTTCGTCGTTAATAAGCTTCTCCAATCAGATAGAACAGAAGACGCTCGTCTCACACGAACATTGCTCTGAGCAATGTGTGTGTCTCGCCGCGGTTCAGTTGTGCCTTTATAGGAAGTTCGATAGGAATAGTAGTTTGCACTTTGTCACGTATCGTAACTGATAATAATCTCTAAGCGGGTGGCTGGCGAAAGTAAAGTAAGGCGCGGCCGGTGGGGCGGCTCGAAGATTTATTCACCGGTGTAATACGGCCTCCTAAGAACAAGAATTGCTTGGCTCAGAACTTTCCGTCGTAACGTCGCCCCCTTATATCGCCGTCCTCGGCGACATAATGGACTTCATTTCCTTTTTTTATATCGATATTTCACGAACGTTGCGTTTTTCCCTCTCGTTTTCGAGATCGCCGCGCGGGAAATGTGCAACGATGGGATTTCGCGTCTCGTCCTGAAATTATTGTTGCCATCGTCGACGTTTCACGCGCGTCGACCTTGTGTGGAGAACGTGTCAGGGACATTTACCGCGAATGGTAATCGAAAAGCGCGAATTAGAAAATTAGTCGGTGGGTTGCGTTCGAGCGAATAAATTTGGATGGGACGTAAACGTGATTGTTTGACACGAGGACGTGTTTGCGATATACATTCGCGGATGAGGTGGACGTGGCAAGTTTCTTCGAAATTATTATTCATCGTTTTACGTATTTTGTACATTTATTAGCCACGTTTCTTTCACATGCATTCGTATACAATGTTATCTTGCACCTCGGAAATTTAAGCATCTCCAGTGAGATTTCGACGAAGTGTGTGTTTGTAGTACGATAATGTTGGAAAATGAATCGATTAGTTTTTTTAATCGTTTAAAATTGACAATGTAAAAAAGTGTGGGTTTCACCGTCAGACAGTAAACGAACTGAATTGGAAAGTAAGAAGGAATTAATAGCTCGGTAAAGAATATCATTGCAACAAAAAAGTAATTATATTAGTAGAATTTTTGTGAGAAAATATATAGATAAGAAAAAGTTATCTATAATCGATTGAAACCTTCATAAAATACATGGAATAAAGAATTACCAATGACTAATTAGGATAGACACGTTCGTGTCCCATGTTTCAGGGATTGTCTGACCCTCTTATCGTTTTCGGGCCACATCCTACCATATCGATTGAGTCAGGTATTGCACCGTAGCGCTGCTAGTAATAGGAATTGAAATCAGAAAATACTTTTTTCTATTATCATCGACTAAAGAAACCCGAGTTCATTAACTGAAATGAAATGAAATGAACTAAATCAGATTTAAATACTACAAGTAAATAAAATTAAATAAAATAAAAACAGAACAGAATTTATCCTACCCTATTTGACTTTATTCTATTTTATTTTATTTTATTTTGTATTATTTTATTTAACTTTATTTCACTTTATTCTATTTTGTCTTATTTCATTCTACTTTATTCTACTTTACTTTTATTTTACTTTACTTTCCTCTACTTCAATTCTATTTCACTCTACTTTATTCTATTTTAATTCTCCTCTACTCTACTTTAATTCCATTTTACTCTACTTTACTCTGTTTCAATTTGTCTTTATACTATTTTACTCTATTTCACTCTACCTTACTTTGCTTTACTCTATTTCAATTCTTCTTTATTCTATTTTACTTTACTTTAGTCTATTTTATCCTACTTTAATTTTACTTCACGCCACTTCACTCTACTTCAGTCTATTTTAATTCTACTTCACTTTATTATGGTCAGGCAAGTAGTACAGGTCAACGTATGGGCGAGCAAGTAATACAGAAGCAGACATATGCAAGTAGTATAAGCCAACGAATGATCAGGCATAAGCAAGTAATCTTCGCCCTTCGACTAAATTTTATGCAATCCATCACCGGTGCCTTTCAGAACTATAATCCAGTAGATTTCAAATGGCTTATGTTAGTATATGAAGAGTATATAAAAGACCATAAATGTAAAATCTTTATTTCGAGAATTTATGATTAGCGTATAAAAAACAAAGTGAGACAGAGAATGGTACAAAAATTAAATAAAGTTAATATTTAAAATTTGTTTCGTGTTTTAAGGTTGCGTTTTAAAAGTTGCAGACTTTGTTTGATTTAGTGTTGCAGTGGAATGATGATGTTTCCTGTAACATTATAATTTATAAAGCATCATGTTGGTACTTCAAATGATTTTTTGTTTTGAATTACTGAAAATTTCTCGAGGAATGATATTTAGATCTCTTATGTGTTTTTCTCGTTCCATGCATTCAAAGTAGATTTCTGTACACATAGTGGTAGTTGTTCGCATCGTTGAAGACAAATGTGAACTTGCATTATCTTGATGAAAGACAACACCCTTCCAATTGGCTAATTCCGGACGTTTCTGGTCGATTGCTTCGTTTAATCGATCTAATTGCCAAAGCAGTATAAATTTGAATTGACAGTTGGATTCTGTGGTGACAGTTCGTAATACAGGTTCCCCTGTAATCCCATCAAAGCCGTGAATATTCTATCATTTTCAGATGAAACATTTTGTTAACTGATCATTTCAGCTGTTAATTTTAAGTTCGAAAGTTCGAAGAATATCTTCAGCAACAATTTTCTGGTTATTTACCCTCTTCACTGAATTATCAAATTTTACAGTTAAACTGCGGATTTATATATATATATATATATATATATATATATTTATAGAAAATTGGAAAAATGCCCACAATGCGCATAACATACAAAAATATATACGAAATATTCAGACTAAGGTATTCATTTAAAGTATAATGTTTAAAAAGTAAATTTCCTTGCATACATATAGTGAAGAACGTAAAACATTTTTCTCATTCATTATGGTCTTGAAAGTTGAAATTTCTTTTTTACAACTGTCTGAAAAACGATATACAATTTTTTCTCTAATAATAATAATAATAATAATAATAATAATAATAAATTCTATAAAATAGTGAAAAAAATTAGCTGATTTCAAGTGGTTGCAAAGAGGAAATTTCGAAGACCACGATGGATCTAACCACAAAAAACATTTTTCCAAAAATGTTTGAATTTCTACATTTCTCGAGAATAAAAGCATCCATATTTTCCCATCAGTTACATAACGTATAAACATGTTTGAAAAGAATTCAACAAATTCGTCGATATAGAGACTTCACTTTAAATCTTCAACTTTAAAATGATTTCGCTTTAAAATGAGACCAACTAGATTGTTATATGTATAATTATTCTGTAGCTTGAAGTATCGACAAATTTTTCTTCGTTATTTGTTCAGTTATTCTCTTCGCTGTATGTCTCGTTTCTTTATTTATATTCATCAAAATTTGCACTCTATTAATAACCTTCGTTATAAACTTCATAAAATATTCTGTTTTTTCTATTTTGCCCTGACTTTATTAACTTTGCTCATTGGAATGAATACAACTCCTACAGACGAGATACAGAATGGATGTGACATCCAATGCATTTTTGTGTAACACACTCAGGGGCGGAGGGGGTGGTTCTAGAGCCCCTTACCATTTTAATGTCACATTCTACTAATTTAGACAGTTTTCATATTGTAATAAGAATTAAAATCGAGAAATACGGACAAATATGTTGCAACATTTGCGCTGAAAATTATTTATTGCATTGAACTTGACTTTTGAGTACAATAATTGCGAAATAATTAATTACAAAATAAATTAAAAATTCACAACGTAAAATAATAAATATAGAAATTTTTACAGTGCAAAAAATATAGAAATTACAGTATTTAAAGCGGCTTTAAAGCAATAAAAGCCTAAAAACTATTAAATTATTGATTATTATGTCAATCAGAATGACTTTATTCCAAGAGCTGGAGCTCATTACCAGTTCAACTTCTTTGAACCTCTTTAACCTTTAACACCCTTAACCTCTTTAAAAGTTCACTTTTGAAATTACTGAACTTATTTCTACTCCCATTCATGATAATTTAAGTAATCACAATTAAACAACCAGAAAAATAAAAATAGTTAAAATTATAACGCGCATTTCGTTGGAGAAATAAAAAATTTCCTCCTCCCAATTCTTGTCATTCGTTAAATAAAATTCTTATGAAAACGTTTCGTCTGCAGTTTTATTTTTTAAACCTAATTTTCTAACTTTTGTTAAAATTTGATAAATTTAATTTTTTCAAGAATAAACCAGACATGAATCTAATCTATTCTATCGATTCAATTCTTATTCAATGCTGTCAGTAGTCAATGGTTCAAGCGAAGACTGCACTGGAAAACGAGTGAATTTTTTTCTTGATCGGTATTTCAGATCCAGAGACACAGAGTATCGTTTAATGTCCGCTCTATTCTATCTTTAGTCAGTGGATCTATCTTATCCGTGGTTTTACTCACCGAGCAGTAGAATAGTGTCAGTATCGTCTATCGTTAATGGCAGTTTATACTACTGCATCGTGCACTGACGGCGCCTCTAGCGTTGAGTTGAGCTACTGCGCCGTCGATAAGTGATGCTAATCAATGGTGTAGTCTCTCAGCGAGTAACAAAACCAAACTTTGACGCTTCGTTTCTTCTTATATTTTCAATTTGCCGTTTTCTTAAACATTTATAGAAGTGTCAAGTTATATATTCAAAAGATAATAATTAGATTTTAATAATTGGACTCTAAGAATCTGAGACACGGATGGAAAATTGTTTTGCATGCAAATAGTTATAAAAATCACTGTACCTTCATATTATAAAAGCCACTGGATTTCTGGATTTTTTTTTCATATGCATCTTCTGTATAATTTTATATTTTAAAATTTCCATAACGACCAAACACGTGATGCAAATTTGTCAGGAAACAGAACTTAGTTATGCAACTATGAGTTTCAATGAAAATCTTTATTTTCAATACTTAAATGTAAACTTAAATTTTTGGTTATATTTGTTCGTATTATATTTATATTTGTTATATTCTTCTGCGAGTATAAAAAATGGACCAGATGCGTTGAGAACTATATCGAAAAATAATGTTAAATAATTGTAATTCAATTATTATTATTATATAATAATTATTATTTAATTTAATATTTAAATAATAACATTTAAGATCTCTGTTGTCATTTTATCAAATTCATATGTACATTATCGATGATTATTGAATCAGCCTCGTACATTTGGTATAAAAATTAATTTAATTATTCCTCTTTAATTTTCGTAACTAAATTAAATTAAGACCACTGCAAACACTTGATTATATAAGACGATAAAGCAAGATGTACACAAATAAAAGCAATAATTTTATGTCGAGAAAGAAAGCTTGAAGATTGTGTACTTGTTGCTGCAACATTCAAAAAGTAGGATCTTGTCTTTTTTTTAAATAAACCGGTGAAAAGGGTGAACTATAGGATAGCTAATAATGCGTCACGTATATTCGTTACCAGATTGTGTACGTGAATGAAGTCGCAAGAAAGGCGTTTGACATCACTTTTCACTCACCGTGGCTGATTTCACATTCTACGTATTCGCAATATTTGAATAGGTACGTGCTAGCTTGTTGCCTCCTGTCATACTCTTGGATTCTTTGCAACTAACGTGGTAAACAGTACATGAACAAAATTTGAGGAAATTTACTCATCTTCGATGAGCCTGAATTTTTCAATATTTATCGATCACAAATTACAGGAATTTCATTTAACACTGACCAAACTGTTTTACATTTTTCTAACTGAAAAATTACTGCAGTCAAAGATTAAAGGAATTTAATTCAGATATATCTGGACATTTTTATATTTTTCTAATCGAAAATTAAACGGAATTTATTTACGATTTTTGAATACTTCTGCAATTAAAAATTAAGGGATTTTTATTTGATTCAGGTGTCCCTGAATTTTTTTACATTTAATTATTAATGGAATTTTATTTAATTCGTACGTGCCTGAACTTTCTTACGTTTCTCACTGTAATGACGTTTCCTCTCTATTTTAACATTACGATTGTCAGATTAGAATGATATAATTAGAATGATAATATTTTTTATTACCAAATGTTTCATATTTTCAAATGATTTACACGGGAAAATTTGCTGTTTGATACAAAAATAATGGCACATTTTCTTTGAAACGTCGAATATGCAAAAGATATTTTTTATTCAAGTGTTAATGGGCGATTATGCGTCTTGCTTTGGCAGGTAAGTTACTCTTGATACTGGAAGAAGATAAAAAAACCTCTCTTTAAACTTTGAACTTTAATAGTTCTTCAAACTTTAATAGAATGTTATTCTATAAATCGTGGATGATTGACTTTTTGTAATAGACTACATTTGGAAAATTTGAAAGTTAAAATTAAATTTTCTCTTTTGTATTTTGCAAAAATAACTAACTTCCACTTAATTACGAAACTTTCCACATTAAATAATTGTCTTCTACAATATTAGCGCTAAAACTGGAAACCGATGACTGAAGAAGGAAATTTGTATCGAAGAAGTTAAATTGCATTAAAAATAATAAAATTGGAGAGGTCGGAGAGATTAAAATACATACAGGAAGAAGTTATTAAAATCCTGATAAAATTTGTATCGAAAAGAATGATTATATAATTATAAAGTGTTTGTAATTTCATATATTTCACGAAAAATCATTCAAATCTTTAAAAAATGGACTGTTGTGAATCTGTGAAGTTTCTATGAAATTCTTGTAAAATCCGGAATTAAGAATTAGGAAATGGCCATTTCAATCATGTGCCTGAGTACGTTACAAAATCGTTGACAAGCATCAGATGTAGTAAATTCCCTTCTGATTCATCATCGAATGATCCATCATCGTCCTCAGAGACGTCTATCGTATTATACCCTACTAGTTAGCCTATGCTTCAAATATCAATCAAGCGATCAAATAAACTGGAAATACATATATGCCCTAATTGAAAATACCTAGACGTTTCATAAATTCTTCACGCGTTACCGTGAAGTGATAATTAATAATTAATAATTCTTGGAAGGGATACTTAATCAAAATGTTAAAGTAGAATGCTCTCGATGTTTCATTATTCAAAAACAATACTACTTTTACATATATCATTATCTTACACAATAATCAGAATTCGTTTCATTTGTTGATACATGCTTCATATTATTATGCTTAAATCATATTGCATCACAATACATATGTCACACGTAAATTAGTAGTACTCAATCATTCATTATTTAAAATTAAAAATTATTACCAAAAAATTTAGATATACGATCAATTCAGCAAAAAGTTAAATCAGTCCTGTACATTTGCAGCAATCCTATGGGAATTAACAGCTGAAAACACTGGCGAATAAATTCGTTGGTCGTTCAAGGACCGACGAGGCTCTGTCTCGTATTAAAACGGCGAACAGTTTGTTCGCTCGGTTAAATGACACGTGGTTAACACGGACATTCATACTCGAAGTGTAATCGGTCATTTTCGAGCGATTTCGAACGATAAACTTATGCAAAGCGAGGTCGATCCGGATTCCTGTCGAATTCACGCGCGCGAAGAGGCCCATTTGATCCTGCAACGTTTGCAAAAATAGATGGTCAACGGGGCAAAACGTCGCCCACGAGAGGGATTGACGCGCTACGACATTTCACGCGCCTCGTTTCTCTTCCTTTTTTATTGCAAATGCGTATCGAACGTCGCGATGCAATGGCTTGTAACATCTCTCAGTGGCCCTCACGCTCTAATCAAATTTCCCGCCTCTTCGCATCGAGTCAATTCGTTGTTCCCTCCGTGTTTGCAGTGGGTCAGTGGGATCATAAGGGATCAACTTTACATACTATTTAAATAATGTCAAATAATTTGAATAATGTTAAATAATTTATACCATTGTACTCTTATACTGAATAGTTATTATTTATATTTACTATATATTATAATTATAATTACTATTTATATTTATTTAAATAATCTGAAATAATTTATACCATTGTACTCTTATACTGTTTGAATAGTTATTATTTATATTTACTATATATTATAATTATAATTGCTATTTATATTTATTGTATTATTTAAATAATCTGAAATAATTTATACTATTGTACTCTTATACTGTTTGAATAATTATTATTTATATTTACTATATATTACAAGTATAATTACTATTTATATTTATTATATTATTTAAATGATCTCAAATAATTTAAATAATGTTAAATAATTTATACTATTGTACTCGTATACTGTTAGAATAATTATTATTCATATTTATTATATATTATGATTATAATTACTATTTATATTTATTATACTACTTAAATGATGTCAAATAATATAAATAATATTCAATAATTTATACTATTTTACTGTTATACTGTTTGAATATTTATTATTTATATTTATTATATATTATAATTATAATTACTATTTATATTTATTATACTATTTAAATGATGTCAAATAATTTAAATAATGTTAAATAATTCATACTATTATAATCTTATACTGTTTGAATAATTATTATTTATATTTATTATATATTATATTTACAATTATTATTACATTTGTTATATTATAATTACTATTTGTATTTATTATACTCTTTAAATGATGTTACATGATTTGATAATAGAATATATATTTTAATATTCTTTCAGCTTTCGATTTTCAATTTTCCTTTCTACAATATTAAATCAATGTAATATTTCTTATAGCAACGTTAACAAACTTTCTGCTCAACTATTTGTCACTATGCTAATAAATATAATAACCGGATATCATGCATAGTAACATGTAAATAATACTTTAATACTTGATAAAATTGGTAATTAAATTTCGTTGAATTAATGATTCAGTTCAACTAAACATATAAAACATATGAAACATTGAAAATTCCAGGTGATTCTTGCCAAAAGTAATAAATATATGACACGTGTAAAATTGTTTTTTTAAAATATATGCAAATATATATAAAGTATAATATCACTGCATAGATGGTGATATTTAAATTTCAATTTCGATTCGAAAATTTTTCAATACCACCGAAGGATTTGAAACGACTCGAATATGAACTCACGAAAGTTCTAGTGTGTTTTAGAAGTATCGATTAGTCTTTTAGAAGGCTTGATTAGTCGCAAGTCTTGAAAGTTTTAATTGATCTCGAAAGTATTGAAGGTTTTGACAGGCAACTGAATAGATTTTCAATATTGTGAAAATCTTCGGATCACCCTGAGCATGATTCAATGCTTTAAAATTCTTCAAAATCTTAATTGAAAGTCTCGATAAATAATAGACGAATGAGCACGAGGGTTTCGTTTTTCCTTATTTTTCAAGCGTTTTATATATATATATATTATTTTACATTTAACGATACTTGGTGTAAAATCACGAATAACAACCAAGTTTTCAATATTTCTCACTCGTCAAGATTTTCAGGACTTCAAGAATCTTAATTCTTTTCGGTCATTTCCTCTCGAAAATTGAGAAATGCCTCAAGTTTAAAAACACGAAGAAATTCTTATTACTATGCACGATTCTTCGATTAAATTTCATTCTAAACATCTTTCTAAAATGCTACAATGTTCTTTTTCTCGGTTCTTTAAACCTAGAATTGAAATATAAAAATTCAAGGATCGTATATTTAATTTTCGTGAAACTGGGATTCGAATACCCATGTGATAATTAAAAACTGTTCGATTTTTGCATGAGAGAGAAGATTTTTGGGCGTTCGGCTCTCAAGAGGCTTCGTGCGAGGAAGATCAGCCGGCAAGGATGAAAAAACGAGAGCAATAGCTCTCGTTCGTAGGTACAATGATCGGGGAAACATTTATATGATTTCATTTTCTGTGGATTCAAGTTGAATTTCTGATTATCGGCTGGCAATCTCCGGACTAAACGAATGGTGTTCGTTATCGCATTGATTCAGAAATAGCAGAGAAATATGCCGACGGGAGCAACGTATCTCGGCCAATTAGAACACTTCCTGCTTTTAAAACGATTTACGTATTGCCCTCGTTTCTCATGGGAAACACACAACTTTAATATCGAACGACTTTCTTCTTTTTTTTTTTTAATGGACGCTTACGAAAATATTCGACCGTTTATGGGAACTTCTCACGAACATCTATTGAGCATTGAACAGTATAATGAGACAGATCTGTCATGATCAAAGATGTAGAGAAATCTTGTAACATTTCTTATTGGAAAACATTACAGGAACATTTTAGTAGATATCATTTTGTGTATAATATCGTATAAGACATTTTGAAATTCATTATTGACATTGTACTAAGACTGCATCATGACTATATTGATCAGATTTGAAATTCAAATTCAATAATATATAATATATATATATATATATATATATATATATAATATATATATATATATATATATATATATATATAGAAATTACAAGATATTTAGTACAAGCATGTATATTTTATAGAGATCAAGAGAAACAATTAATGATTTATCTAAATTAACATTAGTATTAATATTCAGTGAGACATAATGTTTCACACTTTATTGTACCTATAGTTAATATAATTATAATATAATTATTCATTAGAAAAATCTATATATTAATAAAAAAATCTATATACAATACAAATTATGATCTTCTTTGTGCAAAACGATTGTTGTTAACAAAATTAACAACGTAGTTATTCAAGGTGATTAAGTTACGTGTATATCGAAAAAATTTATGCTTATCGTTTATTATATACATTATACGTGTGTATCAGGATTTTAACGAAACATGATAATACATGATAACGACAGGATAAAACGTCGATTCTAAATTAAAGATCTGCATCTTAGAACTACATTAGACATATTGAAATACGTCTAATGGTAAATGGGTAATTGCCAACTAACGTAAGTGGATCCTGTTCAACATCTGAAATAGCTTTCGAAAAAGATTAAACAAAAGTATAGAAACGCCATTCCTTATTGCGTTGTTCACGCGCGGCGAAGTAATTGAGGA
Source organism: Tetragonisca angustula (assembly GCA_036937485.2). Lineage (NCBI taxonomy): Eukaryota > Metazoa > Arthropoda > Insecta > Hymenoptera > Apidae > Tetragonisca > Tetragonisca angustula. The sequence goes on along the minus strand of JAWNGG020000037.1, from coordinate 82,414 downwards.
CGATAGCTAAGCTGCTGCTCCTCCTCCTTCTGATGACTTAGGTTTTACGACTATTATGAGCCGGTGCTCTACGATAAAACGTTGTTGACAGCTCTTTCCACGTGATGAGAATCTCTTTAGACACTCGCTTACCGCTCTTTGTCGAATTGTTAGGACACGACAGTGCGAAAAAATTGTCCAAAAAGAATGATGTAAAATTACCTAAAATATAGTAAATTATCTTAATATCGTGTGCACTTTGAGGAATTCATACGAATACGTCCAAATCCAAAATATCTTAAATTATGTATTACAATAAATCTAAATCATCTAAAATATCCTAATTTATATATTATATAAATATATAAAACAATCCAAGATATAATAATCGTAACGTTTATGTATGTACGTACAGAACGTTTTACAGAAAAGTATCTGATACTTGAGGGGTTTATAGTACTCGTCCAGAGAGGAACCTAATCAACATGGATCTTGAAAGCTCAACAGGGAAGAGTAGAGTAGAAAAGAAAAAGTATCTAATTGCTAGACTGCGTACTATTATACAAATTCAAATTGTCAATGAACACATAATTTAAAAATCAATAAGTAACATAAAGATTTATATAGATTTGTATGCATAAAATTTTTAAGCGTTTTGGCAAAATTGGCAAGATCATATTTTGCTGATTAAAGTTTTCGAAATTTAAAACTGAGATTTACCAGATCGTGAAAAGGTGAAAAGAGGAAGGCAGATAATATTAAAGTTCATAGCGAATTATAATTTAATACGATAACAGCTTCGATTTTCGAAAACAAATGAGATCTAAAGTTACTTCACGTATTTGAAAATATTGATTTCCGCATCGAAATTCGAAACTCCCAAAGTCCAAGAGAATTAAAAACAAAATTCTGAAATGACAAAATAGATTAATTTCAAAGTTTCACAAAATACTAGTTCTGATTGTCAGTGTAGAATTATTTCTATTCCTGGAAGAATAAAATGTAGAAATGGAAATACGTATCTTCTTGAAGCTGATGCAGCATCACCATGTTCCTATGTTCCTCTGAAAAATTAATATATTGGTTTAATTACAAATTTACGACACAATAGCAACACGCAGCATCGTTATTCTATTCTCATTCTCTTGCTCGTTCCTGACCCGTCTTTAACAATTAAATTGATAAACTACAAAGTTAAGTGGATATTCAACTTCAAAAGCTACGAATATTCGACCCAGCGTTATAATAAATTCATTTCCTTCGCGTTTCACACTGTTTCAAAATGGCATTTGCTTCTGGCCAATTACGAAAATAACTGATTAATCTATAAACGGGAGTCTTCTCCGCTTCCTCTTAACGTTACCGAAGAAATAAAAGGTGCATGAATGAAACGGCAAGTTCAAAGTGAATACTTTAAACTGTGTGTTTGACTTGTCACGGGAAGCTTTGGCCTAATAGCATTTGCTATTTAAATTCAAGTTTCAGTGAAGTCTATTGATATAGAAACGTTAGAATAAAAAAAATGCAGTAAATTGTATTCTAATACTTGATAAAATCTGAAATTAAACAGAACCATTGAATTATACTGTTATTGTAATTAAATACCATTGAATTATACTTTCATCGTAATTAAATACCATTGAATTGTACTTTTACTAAAAATGTGTATGTAAAACGATGAAAATCTCGAATTCAACATTCAGATGCTGCAACTGTGACACAGAGGGCAAACAGCATTTCTATACCACACACACACACACACACACACACTAATTCATCTCATTTATGTAAATGGCTTGCGACAGTATATCGTCATTTTGCACTGTAAAATTACAGCGAACACGAAGATGACGTACTCGGTGAAAACCAGATGAAATATTAATACGAGAGATTTATGATCCACGTATAATGATATTGGCTTAAAATAACTTTGGTTCCAGGTGTGCAACTAAGCGACTTTATGTCATGCGGTCGGACTGTGAATCGTCGTTCACTAAATACTTAGAACCACATGGCCGGGGCCAACTGAAAGCTCTACCATTTACTTGTTCTCGAAATAAAGTTGCGTTCTAATCGACGAGAATTACCAATTATTGCCGTCAAAAAATCTACAGCGCCACGTCAGAAATGAAATGAACATTCACAACGTGAAATAAAAACGTATAAAATGTCCAAAATGTATAATATACATGTAAAATATCCATTCTCTATTATACTCTCGCGAACGTGAATTTGCAAAAAATGAAATCTCCCATCTGTTAAATATTTAAGTCTGAAACATTCTGGCCGATGTACATATATCGCTTGTGTAATGAAATTATTGAAAATGTTTGACGTAATATTTTTATGACGCACCTATAGTGAATCGATCAATTCAACTGTCCTGATTATTAATAATTTTATACGATACAGTATCTCTAACGAATAACTTCAGTGATTGTAACTACGTAATTTTTGACATAATAATATCAGTATTAAATTCAATTTATTTTTAGTACAGCAGCTTGATTAATGATGTATGACGATGACCAAGACTTTTTCCATTATCTGCTAGAAATGAGTGAAAATTATCTACTGACAAGGTTGTTTCTCACATTAGTAAGAAATCACCATTACCGTGACGCTTTAAATATTAACGCTGAGATAAATTGAAAGGTTGACAGTAAAAAATACCTGCGATTCTTCATTCTCTGTTTTGTAACTCGTCGTCCAAGCATTAAATGACAAAACAACATCTTTAATGTTGTAGATACTAATAACGATGGTTTTGGTCATCTATCGAGATTGATTAAACAGTCGACAAAATTTTACAAATTTTTAACATTGATAATGACGATAAATAATGATACTAGTGTCGTACAGTGACGACATAATATAACATCTCATATTTTAATCAATTATGAACTAGAATAGTGTAGCAATTAATGTAACGCAATATAAATGTAATTAATATACTAATAATTCAGTTCATAAATAATTATGAATCAGGAAAGGATTTTTGATTGTAAATTTTCTTTTTTATAAAGTAAGAATTTTAATCACAACAATTGTCTGTCTTTCCGTTTAACGAAAAATATTAATAAATCGCGTTTGATTTTTAGTTTCTTTTATTTCGAGAAACATAACGCACGATGTATTTAATTTCGAGAAGTTCGAAGAACGAAATGAAATTAAATGGAAGGGTACACGCGTTGCTCGAGAACGCGAGCTACAATTAATCAAGTGGACGTGTTACATTTATTTCTGAAAATTTTCAAACTTGATTTCATTGAAGGTAAAGATAATTTGATGAAACTGCGATAAAGTTGAGTTTACGAACAATATTTAATTATGTAGATTCGTTGCTTCTTCTCTTTTTTTTTTTTATTTTCTTTCTTTCTTTTTAATCAACTGTCTTCATTAACTTGCTCAGGATGTATTAGCAGCATGTATTCTCCGCATTTTATGCATCGTATCTTTTTTACTCTTTTAATACACTGGTAATCACGCTCGTTAGCAAGATATTTCTCAAATTATTTTCCACTTTAAAAAAATCTTTCTTCGTTCTTTCTTTCTTTTTTTTTATGACTCTCTCAACGATACACATTTCTTTTTACGAAAGTAATCGAACATTTGACATGAAAAATACTTTTCTTGTGAATTATAGAGAACGTTTATTGAAATTTCATTGACACTGTAATGATACACAACTGTTACGATTCTATTGATAAAATTTTGAAACAAGTTTGAAAAGTTACGAGACATTTGTTGCAAATAAATGATTAATACACAGAATGAACAGTCATGACAAGCGTCAAAGATAGTCCCAATAAATGTCGAGGTTCATTTATGATATGAATAAACTGTGACTATACAAACATCATACGTTTACGATATCTCTATAATAATGTATATTACACATATCAAGTATTTTGTAATTTTAGATTTAAATTTGATCAATAGAATCATAACATGTAGTTTCATTATAACGATAATGAATTGAAATGTTCTGTGTTCAAATAGTCTCGTGAGCAACAAAATTAATCATGAATATATTCATGATATATTCAGATGTTATACTTATGACATATTTGATATATAGCTACACATATTTTATATATATTATACATATTTGTCTTGTGTAATATTTAATATTGCACATATTTTAGACAACACTCAATAGATATATTTATAAATCATTGTTCAAATTTTCTTTCTTTCCAGTTTTATGATTTTTCGCGCGAAACTATGATGTATGGTTTGTTCCGAACTTGAAAATCATCGTGACCATCGTCACAGTATTAATAAAATTTCAAATTATCTTACATGTTCGTAAGAAGAATACTTTCATGAACAACTGTGTATACATACTTTGTACGAAACAATTGTTCTTCATAAAGACATCGAATTATAATATACAAAAATCTTCCGTGTATTTCTTGTTAGTATTAACGAAAAGTACTAATTGAAAGATATTTTCAAAAATACCATCACGAGCAGCCGCACTAATAAAAATCGAGAAATTAATATTCCGACAAAATTTTATTTCTTATTTCCCACGCAAGGACGAATCCTTCCTCAACCAACATATACATGTACAATTAATATAACATACGATTTAATTCGGTAGCCGGAGAATCTGCGTTTTATAGTTCCATCAAGCATGACTGACGCGCGTTATATAGATTTTCCTTCGTTACGCTCAGTTTAAGAGCGACGATAGACCTACTCTGTACGCGTAATTAAATTTCATCCTGTTCGCGCGTTATGGTTTCGGCAAATTCACGCCGTGTTTTAATTGGGATACATCTAAGTGAAATTCACGTGAAAAATTATTATTATTATTTTTTAACGTGAAGCCAAACTGGCCAACTCCGCTTTTCATTAATTTCATGATACAACGATAATACGAGATTAATATTAATCTTGAATCGATCTTAAGAAACAAATGACTTATTTTAATAAATTTCTTTGCTGCAGGAATATGATAATAATTATGGACGCTAGATTTAGAAACGAAACAACGATAATAGAATTTCATCATTATAATGATTCATTTAACTCTTTTCACACGAGGAAACATATTTCATTGATATATGTATAGATTTGAGATGGATTAAAAGTATCTTCTATTCTATCTGGGTAATTTTTCGACGTGCAAATTATTTAAAAAAGACCTGTGACAGTTTCGTTCCATATATTTAATTTTAGAATTAATAATTCTAATAAATCTAGAATAATGAATGAACGAAATTTGTCATTGACATTGTCGATAGAACCTGCTGCTTAATTTCATCCATTATTTAGAATTTCTCAAAGTGGTTGTTAAACGTTCCTTCTATCAAAACATTAAACTTTAAGAACAATCATCTTAATAGACTTATTCGATAATAGCTTCGCGGTTGAAAGTAACATCACGTATCTTCACAGACGCTTCCTGCAGTGGTAACTTCACCACTTCCGCAAATGTACTGAGGCCATGATACCGCTCATAAAATTTCAATCCAATAAACTCGCAATTTTCGCCTGATAGATGCATTATCTTTCGCTAATCGAATTTTTCCTCAAACTTGTTAAACTTATGCTGTTAGCAAGAAATATATATTATATACGAGATCTCTTGAAACATTTGATTAATTTGGCCTGTTTTAATTTTGCTCGGCGAGATTTTTCAATTTATTTTTCTGAAATGCGAGTACATGAGCCATTTGGATTCGATCAACTTCACTTGAAATAAAAATATGAAACATGTAAATTCGTTATTTTCTGTGTGCAATGTACATGATTTACTAAAGATAATTTTTTATTAATTATTTGAATTATATACTATATATATATAATTTATTTAGAAATTTATTATTTAAAATTTTTTATAATTTACTTAGAAATTTATTATTTAATAATTGCTAATTAATTATTTAAATTGTATATATAATTTATTTAGAAATTTATTATTTAAAAATCTGAAACTTTTTAACTGATATTATTATATTTATAATTATATTTATTAATTAAAAACGTTTTTATATTTAATGCAACATCATTTTATTTTGTTAATTCCAAATGATTTATCTCGGAAACAACAGCATGAGGTGAAGCAAATAATCCTATCATAATATGAAGTTTACGCAAGAGAATTGGAAACAGTTTAAGAAATTATTTGCAGATACAAAACACAAATATTAAACAAACCCACAATGAAATAATTCTGAGCAATAATGAGAATAAACGTTTCCAAACAGATTGATGGAAAATTATGTTCCAAGATAACATCTTCTTTAAACATTATCGCCGTACCTGAATGATTATTTTTCAATTATTTCATGCAAGTAATACCGATGCAATAATAAAAAAAACATGTTATCCATTATTTAAATAATTATTTTCCACATACTTCACTCAAACAACGTGCACGAAACCCACGTTACATAAAGCAATTATACAGAATAAATTAAATGGACGAAAAGGTTAGATAAAATACGAAACGTGTTATGGATTAAAATTTATTAACTTCCCGTATCACGTGCAAACCCATATTAACCTTCTCGTATTAAACAGCCAAGGCAGAAACGTGTGTCAAACATACGAATTCAATATTCGCATCTTCGGGTAATTTCCAAAATTCCCCTGGTGTAAATTACAGAGATATTTACACTGCAACCTTTTCACGTATCATTTTCACATGAATCTCCACATCGCGTTGAATCTCTGGATTTTCATCGAGCAGCACTTGTGCCACCATCAAACTCTTCACAACTTCAGAAATGTCTTACTTTCTGTTCGATTTAAGACGTTTCATCATCTGAAGATGTGTGTTTGAAATCGGAAACTTAAATGTTTGAAGAGCGTTGAAAATGACGAGACAACTTGCTATTTTCTGAAGGATAAAGGTAGAGATTTTTGTTAGAACGGGGAGATTATTGGATTTTCCTCGATCGTCTTGCATTTCGACGTCTCTGCTCTTGTTTAATCTCTCTACCGCAAATTATATAAATGAGTGGAAAGGGAAAGCTTTAACGTGAAATAACGTACGTTCTGCGCAGCGAAAATGCTGTACACGTGTCCCTCTTGCTTGTTGCTACTTATTACAACTGCTTCAACTGCGAAAGGAACATTTCTGCAATATTTTCTTTGAAACTGAGATCTTTCCTTACCTCGTGTTTCTGTTTACAATGCTCTGATATTGGAATATAATTTTTATTTCGTGGTGTCGCGTAATGCAACCTTAAGTCGGAGTAATTATACAAAGTTACGCCAATTATGATGAAATTATGATAAAACTAACCAATACATGCAATGTATAATTAATATTTGACACAATAAATAATATAATGCTGTAACTATGTAATATATTATATTAATGAAAATAATTTTAAAAAGTAACAAAATAATAAAGTAGCTAGTATGAAAGCAATAAAGAATGTATATAAATTTAAGTTAATATTAATATTAATATTATATATTATATAATAATCACACTGTAAAAATTAAATTTAAAGAAACCATGAGATTGCAAATCTCCATGTTTGACTTATACTAACATTTTTCAGTTCTTCGTGATTCCAAGTTGCAACGTGGAGTGCAACAAGAGATTTGCTGTAAAGTTCGAAAAATTTCGCGCTTGATTAAAATTTTTCGAATCACCGGAGCCTCTTAATGGGTAAACTTTTTTCATTGTTGAAAGTTTTTTAAAATGAAAAACTCTGACCCATTGTTGATTCTATGTGTATTAAATTCAAAATACAATACTAAACTCTGCTCGCATGGGGAAAAAGTGGCGGAACTTTCGTTCAAAAATAATTTCCAGCATTTAAAATTTCCATCGGAATATAAAATACTTCGAGCTTTCACAATACACGCATATTACACAGGGAATACTTAAAATGTTGAAACAAAATAACCACTCAACGAAGATATAATCCATTAGCCATGCAATGAAAGTATCAATTTGCCATTTATAATTTGCAACAAAGCGCGACAATTGATTCTTATAAATATTTTTTACCCAATCATAATTTGTATAGTTTTCAATGTATGCACATTTTAATAAAAATTTTAATAAAATATGAATTAATCGTTGAATAATTAAATAATAATTGCGGAAATTATTCACAATTATTGATTGATGTCAACAATGGTTAAATTGATTAATGATTACGGTAATTATGGTCGCATTAAGTAATCGATTGCAGAAACGATTATTTAAAAAAATCAATTATTAATACATCGAGTTTTGATGAAATTAAAATTGATCGTTTTTGAAAAAAAAAAAATCAATGATTTTATTGTTCGAATTCATTGACACTGTCAATTTAAAATTCAAATATTCATAATGTCCTAAGTTTTTAATAATTGTTGAACTACATAAAAAGGACATGAACGTTCCATCATTTGGGAGAGTTATAATTAATAATAGTATTTTCTGTAAAATATTAATTATATACATATATATATATAATTAATAATTAAATTTCACTTGAAGAATTTATGAAATTGCAAGATAATTATTATAAATATATAAAATTTATATACATTAATATACAAAAATTTTTAACAGCTACAGAACTATTAAAATACGTGTTAGAAATGAATACTAAGGGTTGAAAAACAGAAGAAAAATCGAATAGATGAGAAAAGAGAAAACTTTTCCAATCTTTGTTCTAGCAATGATCAAAGTTACTAAAACAATCTTGTCTGTTGCGGAACTAAATAAATATTCTGTCGTGTCTTGTGAAATACAATTTCATAAAATTGCAGTTTTAGTAATTTCCTGCGTGCAATTTTTTTCATTTTCTTCCTTTATTTTATTACGTGTTTTATTATTTAATAATACTTTAAAGATACTTCCAATTCTCGAATACTTGAAATTTCTGTTCGAATAATTTTTACTTGTGCGCAATTTCCTCGTACGATAAGTATATAGATTGATCCTTCAATTTGTTCGAAATGATATCTTTCTGAAACATTTTAACAATGACCATCGATATTAGCAGTATTTATGAAACCATTCAGCTAGATAGACTGTCGTAAAAACTCATGAATAACGTTCTGATGCTACTGTCAGAGACATTTCTTTTTTATTATACTGCATTCGCCTCTTCCACTTGTGTCAGTTTCAAAGATTTACTCGAACCTCTCCAATGTAAATCAATTTTCCCCTGCATGAAGTGCTAATCATTTCACATTAACATATTCACTTTGTACGTATCCGTATACGTTTCTATAACACGTCACACGTGTAAAGTGGGCCAAAAATCACTTCCTATTAAAATGAATCCGTAATCATTTTATTAAATTGTAAACACTCTGGCGGCCAACATTCGAAAGAAATAATTTTTAAAAATATAATGGGAAAATCACGTTTCAACTTAAATTGATCTAGTTTGAAATTGACAAAATTAGTTTTTTCTTATACATTTTGATGTTTTATTTATTAAAAAAAAAAAAGAATAGATGGGAAGAAACACTTGATCCTATAGATATTGAAAAACTTTAGGAAAAGAAAAACTTACATTAACATTTAATTAATGGTTCATAAATATATTTTTATGAAATGTTAACGTAAAATATGTGTATGTGTATATGAAATGTGATATATAAATGTCATTTAAACATCATCATATTATATAAAGGTCACGAATGAGTACAGTTGTTCATAAAAGTATTCGAACGCTTTCATATGGATATATTATGTATCATAAGTTTTCATGTATCATGTAAAACATAAAATTTAATTTCATTATCACTGTAGTGAGTAAAGAACGGATCTTGATGTGGTTTCACACTTTTGTGAATACAATATAAGATTACATCAAGTAGTATAACATAATGAAATAATTGGTTTGCTTGTCAGAAGTTCAGAAAAGATAATATATTACAATAGTAATTTAAAGATAAACGCATTCTTATATGCTCATCATTCGGTATTAAACTAAGCTCCCGAAAGTTGAATGAAATCTCGAAATGTTTTTATACAGCGCACATAATTTATACACAAACGTGCTCGAATGCTTTCTATTATATAATTATCATACAATAAAAATATATCTCACCTGTTGTCTCGCTTTACACGGTGGATGCGTTTCGTGTAAAAAAAAAAAAAGGTTCATGTTGTAGAAAATAAAAAAAAGTTCGACACTTCCTTTTATGAGGTCAACGTCGCTTTCCATTTTACAAAGAATTTTCTTTCCTTGACACTGAAGCATCGCCATTCTTTCTGTACAAATTATCACAGTCGTATTATTCAGTTTATTTCTCAGTCGTGTGAAAAAAATCTGTGAAAATATTCACGTGTGACAGTGAACGAAAACAGAACTGAGTAAGAAAGAAACATGCGACCATGAATCGTGCGAAAGAAAAAAAAAAAATGCAAAAACCATGAGATGTATATCGTTGTATCTAGCTCGAACGATAGCCAGATATTGTATTCCATAATTCCAGTTATTATGGTTTCCGTATACTTGCACATCGATTCCCTCCTATCGTGGGAGAAACCGACGTGGGAGAAATCAGAATACGCGAATCCGTACGGTTCTTAGGTGCGTGCAAGCACGGCGATAGGGGGCTGAAGTTCCACTGAAAGAACCGCCAACACAGGTTGCGCGCTTCGAAGGCGCACTGAGTTGTCCCGTCCACCATGGGCCACCATGCTCCACCGTGATGCCAGACACGATCGGGATCCAGCACGGATCAAACGTCTGCCACCCCTCTCCGACTTTGGTGAACCTGTGCGGACTTGAGCGGACCGGCTTCCACGATAGAGCGCGTTTCCTGCCGCACTTCCTGCCGCTTTCGTTTCCGAGTCGAAGGTGAACAGACACAGTGAGTGTAGAAACTATTCGTACACTTGGAAATTTCAATAAATTGTCGAGCAATTGCAGTAGAAATGAGAGACGGCGGTCTTTGGAGGCCCAGAATGGACGTAGAGAGAAAGAGTTTCTTTTTCCAGTGTTCGCATAATCTTCGACTTTCGGGGGGCAGTTGTTTGGACCGTTTTCAAAATTTTTGGTAAGACGGAACTCGACACTGTGGAAAGTAGCGTTTCAGAAATGAATTCAGACTTCTTTTTCCCGTGAATTTCGTAAGATTTCGAAGCGTAGATAATTCTTCAAGTGTACGATTATTTTTTGCACTCTCTTTGTATTTACTCGCTTTATGTTACACGACGGAAGTGACACACAACTCACAATTTTTGCGACTTTCTTACAGTTGTCGTTGCAAGAATTATAAAAATCTTATTCATTTATCTTCGTTGCAAATATCAGAATGACATTACATCACTCTTGTGTTATTATTCTGATTCATGTGACACTGCGATGGTACGTTATTATTTAGTGTATTACGAAACGTGTGTCATTTTGACACGCGTATTTTTAACAATTTTAATATCAAACTTTCACTCAAAAACTGTTTTCCGCTTCTTCTTTACGAATTTTTGTCACTTTCGTCGCAAGTGTGTTGTACGAATATTAAAATATACAGTAATGTACAGTATTGTGATAAAGGCTGCTCTGCTTTTGGAAAAATTCTTTCACTGTTAATCGAGGCTCTCGGTGGAAGAAAAGTGGTGGAAATTTTGTCGAACTTTCTCTTTGGAACAGATCAGATAAGTGTGAAAAACGATTGAAAACATTCGTATGAAGAGTTTTGTTAAGAGTTTCTAGACATTCGCTATCCAGTAATGTGTAAATTGTGGATTTTTCCATTTTTTCTCTTCTTGAAAAATCGAGACAAGATCAAGAAATAGTTGAAAACATTTGTTCGTTATGTTACGATTTTATCGTGAGCTTTCAAATATTTATTCCTATACGTAGCAATGTATGAATTGCAGATTTTCATGTATTTGTCGATATATTTCACGTACGTAAATTTAGTAAGAAATGATCAAACATTTCAATTTATTTATTTATTTTTTATTATTCTGTTACGAATATTCAAATATTAGTTGTTACATGCGGTTATGTGTAAACAGCGGATTTAAATTTTTCCGTTTCTCGCTCTGAAAAATCGAGGTAATTGCAAGAAACGATTAAAAATATCTATATATTTATCTATAGAATTTTATTAAAAATTAAATTTTACAAAATTACTATTAAAAATTACTATTAAAAATCTTCTGAAATCAAAGATTTTGTTACTTTTATCTCTTTTCCTTAATATATTTGCCTTAATAGATTTGTTTTCGTTTATTAAATAGAACGGACATATTTATTTATTATATTTATCATATCAAAGTTTGATTGTAATAATGACAGATACGGTTCAATATAGAATATTTGCATAGAATATATTTTTGTTTACTGTATCTGTTATCATAATCTGTAGTTTCCATTTCCTTTTTCTTCTTTCTAATTTTTTCTAGAAAAGAGGAATAAATGAAAAATTTAGATAAAATTTTTGCAAATTGGAAGAAACGTGCATATTTTATCATAAGTTAATTAATTTTCGTCGACCTAGATTATAAGACATTTGCTGGATTGTTTCTCCGAATTCAATTTTAAATTTTTATTAAAATATTCTTGGAAGCTCACCATTAACACTTCCATGATTTTTCAATGTGGACAATTCGTGGATAATGTGGACAGGCGTCACATTAACAGTTAATTAATTTTTTTACATTCAATTTTTTCTCGTTTGCACTGAATATTGAGGTGGGAACGTGAACCGAATTAAAAATTTTCGTCCCACCTGTTTATTTTTTTAATGTTTATTTTTTTAAAAAACGTTTCACCTTTTCTTTTCTTAGATCGTATACAAAAACATGGACTTGTAAATTGAAGTATTATTTTATTAAAATATCTCGTTACGCGTATAAAATTACGCACGTCATTATTAAAAATTCATAAAGCAATAAGAGTTTAATTGATTTTTAGAAGGTGCAGTTGAAAATTTACATTTTCGTCATCCTTCCATTAAATATTAACGCACATAATTAAAGTTTATTTCCGTAATTTATCCTTAAATGAATGTACAACTAACATAATATTAGCTTTGTGTGATCTCATATCATTAAATTGCCAAATAATTAATTACAAAAGTGAACTATTAGTAAGCACTAATTTATGGTAATTTAAAGTCCTAAAATTTGATCTCGCGTTTGACATTCCTCGTAACAGAAATTAGCAATGAAATCGAGTTAACTGAAAAATTTCAGAGTCAAGTAATTTAATTCTACGTCGTGCCAAATGATACCCATTAAATGTTAAAATGTCCAAATAACAAAATTAAATCAAACTTTAAATTTCCGCATACTTGATACACATACACACGCATATCTATCCCCGGAAATGCATGTGACGTTTCATTTATCTCAAATTTCATTATATTTGTCATCAGATGTACATTGCAAGGATAGATTTCTAGTTTAGTCAAGCCTTTTTCAATTTTGGCCATTTCGCTACACTCTTTCTTTCTTTTATTCCGTATGTTCGATTTTTGCACATTGTGAAATTTTTCTGAAAATGAGCATTCCCCTTCCGATTTACGTTTTATTTAAAAGTTAAACATTAAAAGCCGAAAAAAATTATTTAAAAATTAAATATTAAAAGCAAAAAGCCGCTGGAATTAGAAATTTATCACTTTAAGTTCTGAGGAAAACAGAAAATATTTAATTGGACATTTTTATTTTTCACCAGCGTAAAACACCATTGGTCACATGGCGATCGGTTCCGAAAATTCAGTGACGGTTCTCATACGCACTTGGATCTTCATGATAATCTTTTGTTTCGCGGGCTATGCAGCAGGTATGTACAAATTTCTCCAATCTGTTGTATGTTTTCAGTGTCCAATCGTTTGTGATTAAAGTAATCAAATTGTAAAATGAAATAGAAAAAAACTTTTGCATGCTTCGTACTTTGGTTTAGTATACATTGTGTATACTCTTGTTGCTTCTGAAGATATGAAAGAACTTTGTTAATAAAAATTGTTGTAGTATAGTGGGGACCGTAACATGACAGTAATAATTTTTTTTATGCGCAGTATAAAAATTTTATCTACGGCGAATGCTCAAGAATGTTCTTAACAGTTATTCTTAAAAATAATATAAAATTATAAAATACAGTAATTTAAAAACAGGATTAATATAAAAATTTTATTTCTTTAATGTTTATGATAAACATTAAAGAATACTTTTAAAAGCTATAAGATTAATTTTGAGATAGTCTTACGAATAACACGAGAATCACGTATAAAATACATTATGAGAATTTCATTATCTATCATGGATATTCTTAGAATTTAAAATATTTCTATGTTAAATAGTATGAAAATTATATATAAAATACACATGCAATTTTAGAAATTTTATCTGCTTTCTTTTTAGGAATGTAGAATTGTTTTTGAAAAAACCTTACAAATAATATAAAAATTAAAGTAAATTAAAGTGTTAAAATATGCAAAATAAAGGAATTGACATTCAAAAATAAAAAGCACCCAGTCACGAGTGTATATAAAAAGATCTATATTTGACGTGGTATTTCCAAAATAATCCTACAACGATCCTCAAACATTTTACACAACATTTCAATCTTAATTTATCAAACAAGAAAGAGTTTATAATTTAAGTTTCATTTAGAATTAAATCCCAATTTACTTTAAAAATATAGCACAAAACTTGATTGAAAGCCGTACGTTAAGAAGATATTTCTCAATTTCTTAATTCACAGAAATGTGAATGGGTCGAAAATGACTGAGAAAATGCAAAGTAAAATTGGGTACAATCGAATTACTTCAAAAGATGAGCTGGTGTCTTCGATGTTATAGAGAGATTTCAATAAAAGATTAGAACTCATTACTGACCATTTTTCGTAGTAATATTCAATTTTAAACAAATGTAACATATTGGAAACTGTCGGAAATAGATTTTTACTTTAATTAAATTTGATCAATGGATGTTTGAGTAAGTGCGAATAGTCGAATATTATTGTACAGCGTTGATTTTTCTGGAGGAATTATCAACTTCCTATATCTCTGAAAACGTACAGTTGGCGTACAATAAGAAATCTACAAAATTTCAAATATTTAATGAAAAATAAAATCTTTATTAATATTTTATAGACAGTAATCCATTTATGTTTCTTTCATTTATTTACTGGAAGATGTGAATATTTGAACAGAAAGTCATGAAATTTAGTGTACAATTATCATGGAAACATATTTGTATTAAGTAATACAATACATGGAACATAATGTGTTATTATTATTATTACTGTTGTTGTTGTTGTTGTTATTATTATTATTATTATTATCAGAATAAATTTTGTTCTATTGACGATGCGCATTTAAAGTTTTCAAATTCAAAAGTCAAATTTATATATTTAAAAATTGAATATCAAGGAATGTATTAAATACTGCCTTCACCTCGATCTTACAATTATCTTTTATCATGTTTTAAATTGTTAATTTTGTCACAGGATACTCTTATATGAATTGCTTAAAAATTAGAAACAGACACGTTCTCAGATATTTTCGAAGTACTTTGTCATTTACGATGAAATTTTGAATATCTGTCTGTAAAAGGTTGCAACACATAGTTGATTGAAAAATAGCAAACAAAATTGTAACGAAAATTCCAATTTACTATGGGTATTTTAGTGGTTCGACATTTCATCTTCAGTGGTTCGATAAGAAGTAGAAAAAAAGTTTTTCAAAAGTTCAAGGATCAGCTCAAACAACTTTAATCCTATCAATCACCGTACGTGTTGGGCCATTCTATGTCTCGAATCAATTGATCAGTTATGACCATTAAGAGGCAAACCTCACTTCATTGTTCAGCTACTCTATCATTATCATTTGACTCCTTTGCCTGTGTAGCCCTTTGCCTCGATAGCTTTCTGAAGCTAAAGAAACTAAAGATTTCTAGCTTACACTGATACACATTTATGTCATGTCATTCAATGAGATTGGAATGACGAAATTTTAGGATTTCTTAAATTTTTCTCGTTTATTTCCAATGGATCAGAGCTCGATAAAATAGTAGGGAAAGAATCGTATTATCTTAAAATAGTGAAAAAAAAGTATCTTTGAGAGTTGTTATAAAGAAAAAATTTCAATTCTCAAGACCATGGTGGGGAAAAAAGCTTCTCTAGATCGAATTTTTATAATAAAAGTAATGTAAAAATGAGATTAAGTAGATTATTACACGATCATCTTTCACGAAATTATAACAGTTTAAATTGTCGACAATTTTTCATCGTTATGTGTTCACTCCTTGCTGTTGTAGCATAATTATAAAATAAAATAGAAAGGGCTAGAAATGAAGTAATAATATACTATATAATCGAATGTATTACGAAATAAACAAAAATATAATATAACAACGGAGTAAAAACATTCAGGGAAAAAGTTCTTGCAATTAATCTTGTTCCCAACGTGAAAAGTAATTATAGGAACGAGAGGCACAGAGCAATCTTGACTTTCCTCTAACTTATTAAACACGCTGTAGTTATGATACCGTCTACTTACAATCAAGCATAATAAAATACGAGATTTATAACATTAATTGAGCTGCGATGTTTGCACGAACGAAAGAATAAACATTGAATTAACAAAGATTAAATTCGACGTATTTACAGGTATGTAATAATACAATAAGTGTGATGCATAATAATTCTGCGCATTGAACGCTATCAATTTGGAAGTGTGCTAGCTCGATAATGGAGAAGAATTAAAAGTAAAAAGTGAAAAGGAAAATACACGCGTGCAAGACCTGGGATATTTAATATGAAATACTTAAAAACAGAGAACAGTTCATGATTCAAATATTATATATATAGATATATAAATGAAAAGAAAGCACACATCGGATATTTCTTGCCAACCAAATAACATCGTCCTTGACCAGCGAATTAAAACAATAAAATTTTCAGTATCTCATAAGTTTTCGGTACGAGTTTAATAATAAATTTAATTAAAAATTTAATAAATAATTGGACACTTACTTAATGTGATAAACAGCTTGATATTTTTGTTACAATCGACGTACGTTTCTCCGTATTTTCGAAATTCACGTCGCTTTTTTAATAAGTAGCTGATGCCTCATAAAACATATAACATGAGCATTTCGTATATAAATCATTTCAATGCTGTTAGAAAATTTCAGTTTCGAAATTTCAACAACGACGACGTACTAAAATCTATCGACAGCGTCTTTAACTTTCAATTATTATAATATTCTTTCTGTCAACGTTAATCGTATATGTTTAAGGTTAAATCAAAAAATTTTCTACTTGCAATAATTTAGAAGCGTTCAGATACTTATTGGCACAAAATACGCAGTATTGCATGTGCGCACATTAAAAATTTGTATTTCTCCTCCCTTTGCTTTCTTTCATTACCGACACACTCTGTGTGCAGTGCTTCATCACGCGTGCTTTTCCTATCGATTTTTCTGTTTACAATGGAAGATCAACAACGAATTTTTAATGATCTAAATGAACTATTCGAGGCCTCATCGCTTTTTCTGCGCGATAATTCTATGGCTTGTATGCTTGTTATCAATAAATAAATTTGATATATAACACACAGTAAAATAATAACAATATTATAAAATATATATATATAATTATAATAAATAATAAAATTGTTGATAAATAAATAAATTTGAAAGTATAAAATTGCACAGACTGCACATAGTATGAAGAAATATATAAAATATCCAGAATGCAGTCTATTTATTTAATAATAATTATTTATACAATAATATAACAGAATTTCAATTTTAACTTTATTTGTTATTTTCACCTTGGAATTTCACATTATTTATATCGTCTCCTTGCGACGAATGAATTCAAATTATTAATTTTCTAAAAATCAAATATTAATCGCACGTCCTTATACGACGAAATTAGAAAATATGAATTCAGTTCAATTTTCGAGAGGTTCAATATATATTAATATATCATGCGATAAATCCCGCAATTAAATTTCGTTGAAATTTCAATTTTCAATTCTACCAGAGACACATATACTTAAAACAGTGAAAATTCCAAGTACACAATTGCCAAATCCAATGACCAAAGGTTTTATACACTCCGTGTTTTACTAACTTTGGTAACGACTCTGTTCTGCTTGAATTTTACATTTCCAATTTGCAAATATTTATTTCTATTTAACTGACTCGCTAAGAACCTTGCCTTGCAACGTTTGATATTTAACAATTGCAAATAAAAAATCTCGTTGACGATGAATTTTTCAAACGGCGACTCATTTTTTGGACAGAGTGTTTATAGATTATTCATGGCCCCGACGATGAAACGGTGAAATATGCTGTTCGTTGTTTTGCACGGTATAATTTCGCTAGAAATTGCACATAACGTCGGTAGCCTGATGTATAATCATAATTTACGCGGTTCATTTATCTTCAACCGGTTGAAAAATTAATATGGAGCGTAGAGTGAAACGGTTTCCTACGTATATTTTTTATGTGCAACCAGCATAGAATTTCTGAAACAATCCATTAGTTAGTACATTTGTTACAAAATGTTACAAATGGACTGTTTGCATTAAGTTATAATCTGACCATCTTTAAGCACCATTGCTCGATTATAAATAGTCAAATATTCTGTGTGTTAAGCAGCACGATTTGATTATGGAGTTATCGATAACGTTCACTGGATTTAGTACACATTTAGGAGAGTCACAGTTCTCACGTTTAAAAACGCAATAAAGAAAGTTTCTTTCGGTTGTCAAAAAATATAACTTAATAACTTGGCGGTTAAATATTAATAATCGGACACTAATAATTGAAATTGTTATAATTTTGTAGAAAGAAATCGTGTACAATAATAAACTTGGGCTCATTTCAAAGTTTCAAGCCTCTACTTTGACAATTTTTCTTTTTCGTTAGAAGTTTGTGGAACAATGTAATGATCTTTTGTAAAATATATAAACAAAAGTTTGCGTACTCTATTTCATTAAAGGTTTCTCTTTCACTTTAATGATGAAAATTTTACGCATTAGTTATAGCGTCAACAGGATATTTTTATCGTGGAAAATTCAAAGAATTTCCCTCGTGACTAGATACAACATAGCTTTGAAGACTGTATGATTTTCTTTATCATTTTGTCGATTTTTGAATATTGAGAACAAGACGACGAAACGTCAGGATTTTAAATTAGGGTTTCTCTTCTCATTTAACTCTAATATTGAACGAAATATGGAATATTAAAAATTCTGAATAATTAATTGTTAAAGTACTTTGGTAATTTTCGCAAAATGGATTTCTACATACATACATTTATCCAACGTTTAAAATTTTGCTAATAAATCGCCATGTCCGCGTCTCGTTACAGTCATTAATCAGTTTTCGAAACACGAATGATTAACCGAGGGATGCAAATTTGACGTAGAGGAAATCTCTACGTGAATTTGTTTAAATTCGTTGTAAATTGATTCCTCGTTACGATAAATGTTTACAGTGATTGGACGTTGGCAAGTAGCAAACTAATAATCAGTTTACGCTAATAAACTGATTATTACGAATAAGACTTTTGTAATGTGTATTTCTATCTTCTTCTTCCTTATTATTTCTTCTGAATATAAAAAAGAATTATTTGATGTTTCTGCAAAGACGTATTCACGGATTAAAATAATGGACAAAATGAAAGTTTTCGAAACATGAATATATAAACATTTTTTTTCAAGTTACACGCCATAGAGACCACTTTGATGTTTTAATTTTTTATACAAATATAATTTCATATGTTTACATATTTTATATCTTTATTGCCATTACTATTACTATAATATTTTTATTATTATATTACATTATTTTATTACTATTTTTATTATATTTTCTATATTACGTGTTATACATATTTTACATATTTATATATTTTTGCGTATGTTCATTTCATAGATTCACTATATTTGTCACATATTCTTTTTTCTTTTTTTTTTTTGTCGTGCTTGCGCTCTGTGAATCTTTATCATCGTGATGCCGAAGCATATATCTCTCCATGAAACCAACGATTGTTTAAAGCAGCGGAGTAACGAAAATAAATTGAAAGTGCGAACGTTCCGCGGAAGTTTCCTAAATATTATTAATCACGAGATTGCAAGTTTCGGCCGAGAGAAAGAGACGGTTGTTAGATGGAAAACGTGCGCGCTGTAGAAAGGATGGCTTAAGAAAGTCTAACGTTGAACAATAATAACAAAGTTGCTGCAACTTCGATAATGGGATCATCTGTAGTTTAGCGATCCCTGTTACCATCGGCCCCCGTTAAATTTTAATTAGACATTAGAGTGGGAGAATCCGCATTTACAAGGTTATAAGATTACCAACCTCACGCGTTCCAACAGTTTTGTGGTAGTAACCTGTTGCAGCTAATCCTTGGAAGCCAGAGGTTTGTTGATCGATATTCGAGCAAACACAGGGTATTCTGATACTCAGCTAAAAATTTATTTCACAACGATGATGAAATAAAAATTTCCTCCAGGAAAGAACTAAGAGGAAGCTTATGACGCAAGAAAGAACGCGAGCTTCCATTGATCTTTGGAAACGCATCGTTCATGAATTTACAAAATTTCAACGAAAAATTAACAATTGATTTCTGTATGTCTAACATTGAATAACTAATAACAATTAAATTAAATAATAATAACTAGTAATTAATAATAATTAATAATTAATAACAATTAAATTAAATAATAATAACTAATAACTAATGACAATTAAATTGAATAATAATCGAATAAAATGAGAAATTTTAATTGCTACGTTTCATAAAAATAAAATATTCGCCAGAAGCGAGATATACTACTCACAAAAATTAGGAGATATTTCAAAATGAATATGGAGCGATAAAAGAAGAAAAGAAGGATCTGATTTTTTTTTTTTTTTTTTATTAAATTGAAATTTTTCATCAATTATCTTCCGATGTTCTCTGATCAAATGCTTTTTTCTTTATCGCTTCATATACATTTTGAAATATCCCCTAATTTTTGCGAGCAGTGTACATGCATGTATGTACAAACGAATCTATCAGTTTTAAAATACAAATTGTATATTCACGTTACAATAGTGTTATTTGTCAAAAGGAACACTATCTTCCAGTGAGTGATTGGCAAGATTCGCGTTTAATGTAAATGGCACCCGGTTAATGTCCACGCACGATATCAACAGAATCTTAATCTCGAGAGAGAAGAAGGAAATCTCGACGATGCACTTTCCCAACAGAAGAGTAAATTTACCTTTGCCATATTGCGGTACGTCTTTTGCGTCTCTTGATGTTTCTCTACACGTCCTAGATGGACGTTCTGGAATAAAGGGAATGTATCGTTCGCGCATCCTTGGTGCAAAAGGTGTAGAAAGGAAGCGAACGATGGCCCGTTGCGAGCCGTGAGATCTGAAAACCAATTGCTGCCTTTGTCAGGTGGCCGATGCAGCTAGATATGGAAATGGATTTCGTCACAGATTCTTCTGCATTCGATTTACGGACGTATCTCGCATAATATCGAATTCAACCTCCGCGTGTATCTAAATACGTGGTGGGTGCACATTTCATTAGATCGGCATTGGCGTTGCAATTAGGCGTTTCGAGGTTCGCGTTCGTTTGGAATTCATTGGAACGAACTCGATGAAAATTCAGGGGCCAATTTGACGCGAGAAAGAAGATCGTGAATTTTTCATTAGTCTCACATTTTCGGTATGAATCTTGAATCTGAATTCATGCGGAATTTCCTTTCTTATTTCCTGTATTTTGTTATTCATTTAACGTTTTTTTGCTCTAATGTCCTTCTTCTTTTCTTCTTTCTCTGTGTTTTAAGTATCGTTTGTTCATATGTGATTCTTTAATATAAATTTCATGATATGTGTTACATATGATAAATGATATATATCATTGTAATATCAATATTATAACATTAAATAAATGAATTGTAAATTTATTTGTGATATATATAATATATGTATATACGTATTATTATTATGTATTATTATATATTATATAGTACGTATGTATTAAATAATATATTTACGCAACGCACATATAAGTATATGTGTAACTTCCCTCGGAACATCATATTTCTAGTAAAAATTCGAAAGATCCTAACGTTTCTAACACTAATATTCTAAAAATTTATGAAATGCTGAAGAAAATCAAGTTTTCACCTGTAAACAGTGTATCGATCTTCAAAATCACGATGAATTTAGTCATGAAAGAAATTTTTCAATCTTTTTAGAGTCTGAACTTTATATAATCGTTCCATTTTTCATATTATTACATAATTCTTTCACAAAGTTATAATAATTTAAAGAACAATAATTTATAGTTTTAAACTGTTAAAAAATAATTTTTCTTCATTTCATTATTAATTCAATTGTATTCCTCACTATATTTAACTCTTTCATCTTTAGAACTCAAATTCAGAAAAAAATTAACTCCCTTTGTTAAATGTTAAAAAGCAGTTCTTTCTCTCTGTTCATGCTTTTCCTTCAAATTATAAAATTTTACAAACCTATAGGGTCCAATAACTCTTCACAAACTTCACTTTTAATTGTTTATAAAAATTATCGAGTAAAATGAGCTCCAAAAGAGATGTTTTTCATAAATTGAAAAATTATTTATGCGTAACAGAAAGTTGTAATCTACCTCACTCATTGTTAGAAACTCAAGAAGACGAAACCTTTATGATTCAAAGATATTTTTCTCCCCCTCCCCCCTTCTTTTTCTCTCGAAATTCAAGTTTCGATTTTATTAAAAATACCAATTTAGCGAAATAGTATAATGTTATGCCATTATATCCAGGCATAATGGCGAACATGTTTTGAATAATAAAAGTGTAGTTCGCTAAGGACACACTGGAGACATATTGTATTAAAGATTGTTGGCACTATTGGGAAATTGCGAACATGGAACTTTTTACAATATTATCCTCCGTATGTTGCGAATAACAAATTTGTCGTTTGAAAATGTTAAATGAATATTCAACTCATTTCAGCTCATTATGAAATTACCAATTTATTCTAACGTATATATTGTGGAGAAATATTAACCTTCGCTCAAGAAACACCAAGTTCAAATTTTGTAACCTAATATAAAATAACGTAAGATAGTACAATTATAATTAAATTTTTATTTGTATTGTATAAAATTTGAATTATATTGCATATACTTCTGCCATTGTAATATTTATATTTCTGTCATTATATTATAGAAACGTGCAAGTAAAAAATTGCACAGAATGCAAATAATGTGAAAAAAGAAGTGTATGAAATATAGTATACAGCTTTCTATAATTTTCGACATACAGATCAGTTCTGTTTCTTTTGATTCTATTCCCGAAATTATGGATTCGCACAATAGTTGACAATTAAAAATCATTTACGGTAAAATTCATCATTATGGTAGAACATAAATATCGTTCGTTTCATGCCATCTCATTTTTGCGACGAAAGTCGAAAATCCAGGCTCCCGTGGTGTTATAGTTCTTTGTTCAATCAAGCATCGCTTCGTTGATCCTCCTGGTAATTAATCCAACGTCCTTATAGCCGAAGCAAAGAAGTTCCATCAAAGTGCGCCAGTGAGCGATATATAAGCAATTAATTTCACAATTACGTAACAGGTAGAGAAAGATTTCATTGAGCGATGCTTAAAAAAAAAACATGGACTGTAGTTCTCACGTCTGCGCGCGTTTTCAATGGAACATCCCAAATGAAACTTCCCGAGGCTTTTCATTTTCGTACAGGGGCTACTTAGACGCGCCGTTGAATTTTTAATTAACCTAGTTCACCATGCAGACAGCCAGACGCCCTCATTGTTACAACGTTAATTTAGAATATCCTAACGAGATTGCGAGTCGCCCACCTAAGATTATTGTTTGACATGAAATTTGGGATGAAAATCGCGTTATTGCAACCGGTACGGAAAGGTCGTGGTTAAATTTACACTTGGTTTTAATGAAGCCAAAATGGAAGCGACTGTTATTGATATTTGAACGCCAAGATACTCGAGAGGTATTTGTTTGTAAGGGTCTGATTGAATCGATTGTTTTGATACATACATGTATAGAATGTATCTGTAGATACGTCTCATTTAAATTGAATCAATTATTTCTGATATATTAGAATAGCTCTCTTAATTGAAATATCAATTTTATTTAAAAATAATAACGTAACGACGAGCTTTTTCAGTGGCAAGTAGCTATACGTAGAGTATACTAAATGCGTATGATATATAAAAATATATAAAATATAGGAACTACAGAGCTTCTTGTAACATTTCGTAGTGAGGGCAAATCTCTATTTTCCACCGTTTCTTTATTAATTGCATTCGTTAAAATTTTACAAATGTGAAATTGCATAAAGATTCGTAAATGTAATTTTGCCGTAACAGTCGATAAAAATCATTTTCCAACGCTTATAACTTTTCAATAAAGCATTTTCGATAAACGTAAATTTATATGAGCTTCTCTCGTTCGTATGATATAAATTATAAAATTTTATTGTAAAATTTGATCTTGATATTTATTATATTACACATTTATTATACGGTGGTCTTCTTGGAACGGAGGTCTTAAAATTTAATTCTACTATATTTTATAAAATGAATTTGAATATTTTTCAAGCACAAGTTCTTTTTAGGAGGAAAGCCTTGGACAGAAATATTTTGTACTACAAACGAAAAAATTTTACTCCGTACATTTTTTTATTCTTTTCAAAGGAATCGCCTCGTGCCTGTGTGTTTGTACATAATTTTTGACCGCATATACATATGTATACACACGTGTACAATGTATATGCAAAATACATTCTGTATTAAATACTGCTGTACAATGCATACAATGCACAGAATAGAATTTTTTTTTATTTATCTTTCGCTCGCACCTATTTTTTGTTCATTTACATTCTCTGAAAAACATTTTTTTAGATTTGACAGTATCAATTATTATCAATAAAAAAAATAACAATGTAACATAAAAATAACATAAAAATAACAAAGTAACCGAAGAAAAATGTCTATGGATTAAGCATGATTTATATGGATTACATTTAAATAAAAATAGACTCCTTGTATTATCCTCTTGGTGAAAACAATTATTAAATTACTAAGGAATTTTTCAGTTTCGAAAAAATTCTGCCTGAAACATAAACACACAGTTCTTGATAACATTCGAGTTAGAGGATTTTGTAAAGTAGAGTCGAAATCCAAGGAACCTTGCTAAAAATTTAAATTAAAATTTCCCAAACTATCGTGGCTTGTATACTCTTTGGTATACAAAATAATATCGCTATAGCCATTGTCTGTGCGTGGCTGTTTCACCTTTTAAAGGTAATTTTTTTCAATTTTTTTCATGACTAGCAAAATTTCTTTTCAAAATAGAGATTTTCAGTCAACCTACGACTTTTCAGTCAATCTTATCAATTATGAACGACTATTAATTTCTTTTTTTTAACGTTCAAATAGTGTCGTTCAGTTACAAATGGTTGTAGTAGGTTTATGTTAAATCAATAAAATTTAATATTTGATGTTATCTTGCGTTCTTCATAGTAGGGATTAATAATCAAATTCAATTAAACAAAAATCCTAAAATAATTAATATTTATTAATAAAATATTAAATTATAATTAAGCTAAATAATTTAATATTTATGATAGTTAGGTATAATTTAAGCCTTAATTTGCAACGTTTTATTAAAAATTTGTGCAATTGTTCTTAATTGTAATTAAATTGTTCTGCAATTCCCAATAGCCTAATGATTTAAAATTGTTCTTCAGGGAAACGTCGATTTTAAAATTTAAGACAAACGAATTATCACATGTAATTACGAAAACGTACATTGAATGAATTCACAAAATTTCATTCCCTGGCAACAGTCATTATCTTAAGCTTAATGCACGTTCAATAGACAGATCAACAGAATTAAAAAAAAATTCTGCATTGTATATATTAATTGTAAAATATTTGTTACAGGTTCTTGTTTGAGCTATGGACATTCGTGCTGGGGAGGTATGTTTAGATAATTGCAAAAACACTTTCACTAGAATAAACGAACTTTTAACTGTTAATAATTCACAGAATAGCATAGAAAATTTCATTCTCTGGAAAAGATCGATATTTCACTTAGATAGATGAACAAAATTAATATTGCAAGTTAATAAGTAAGTACACAGAATTTCCTTTTGTATTCATAATACAACGACCTGCATAAAGTAAAATATTTGTTTATCTAAAAGTGAAAAAGAAGCTGTGAAATTTGATGTTAATTATAATGTTACGTAGATTAAAGTGTTAATATATCTGAAAGTAATGAAATTCCTTTGCTTATGTTGATCATCAGAGGTAAAATTATAACAGACGTACATCATAGTTGTGTCTACAATATTTCATAATAATATTAATTATTCGCTTTATTTATCATATATACATATATCTGTTATACTTATTAATATTGTTACAAGATTGGAATTAATATAATTCCAACATTATTTCAAAATGATATTAACAAATGTATCAACTGAATAATTAATATCATTATTAATAACATTTTGCAATAATAGTCTAATATTGTAATAATTTTAATTGTTACGAACAGTTTGTACTATTCGCGCAGTAATTAATGTTAATTCATCGTGCACTCAATAATTCGTCAATTCTGGCTGAATGCTAATTTTAACTGTGCTGTTTAAACTGTCACGCCATTTAACATAATCTCATCGTTACAGGCCATGGTAAACGTAGCGCAGTGCATAACAATGCATATCTAGTCCCACCAAAAACGCTGAATGAAATCCAACAGGGCGTACCGTCGCTCGCGAAAGACCAATTCGTATTTTCCCGTTTAATTGGTCGGCCATTGGTATCGAACAAATACAAGGGAAGATGGAACAGGCTTTTCAAAATCAAGGCCGGTTTCCCGGAGAATTGGGACAGCGACGACTTTAACGCACATCTTGTCAGCAATGAACCCATTCGGTAAAAAAAAAATATGTAAAGAAATACCACTCGTTATCAGACTGCCGATTTCTGTGAATATAATTGAATAACTAGTTATTTTTAAAAAAAATGAATCGTATGTTAATGAAAATTCATCGAAAGTTTGTCAATTAATTGTCGATTTTAAGAAATGTGTTTTCTACAAGAGTTTTCAATAATTATTTCGCTCGCTAAATTTTTCAACGAGTATATTATATTATATGATTTATTAGTTACATTAATTATGTGCGTAATATTAATGCATATTATAATATTGTATTTAATCGAGGACCAAGTTTATAAATACTGCAATTTTTTGATATTTCATGTGAAGTTGCAGAATTTTAGAAAAGTAATTTTACATGGACAAATCCGATAATTTAAGAAATTATTTTAGAAATCCGCAGTCTGTTCATTGTCAACTTATTTTACTTAACATCTGTATATTCCATGTGATGTATCTAATACTTATATACAATATAAAGTTAAATTGTAAAATTTTAATAGTAGAAATTAAATTGAAAGCAGTGAAAATATAAATTTTCATATAAATCGAATCATTTTCATCAAATATTTTCTTGTTATCCTTTATATGTCAATCATAAATGGATCATATAATTGTAATATACATATAAGCTGAAGATTACCGGCAAGTAGGATAAACTACAGTTATTGTAACGTCCAAAGCATTAAAATTGTTATTTCTAACTTTTACAATCTATCTTACTGGTATAATGATTACAGGGATCAAAATAATAACGAAGATCTGACCCAGGGCAAAAGGAAACATAGCAACGACGTGCAGGACATGACGGGAAATATCAACGACGAGGGAAAGGAAATTCCGGAAATACTGCTGATATCGAATAACGAGGACAATCAACATGGCAGGAAACCACAGAACGTAGACCTGTTCAAATTTCTGGTGAATTGATACGCTATTATGTATCTCTGTAATATGCAGAATGTCCTGCATATCGTCAACAATTGACCTAGGAAATGATTCCACACGCGATAACGAAAAGAAGAAATAGATTCTTTTTCATTTAAAAATTTATTTTTTTTTGAGAAAATCAAGATTGAAAATCTTTCGAAAAGTCGTATGTGTGCAAGGTAATAATAATTTCGTTTTTCTCGAGTTATGAATGTTACTAATTCCATCTCACAATTCGAGAATGTATTGATGAATAAGAACTGTTATGAATTCAATAATTTTTGATGTGCTTCTTGAATATTGCAAGAATTTCCTGAGAATTTAAAATTGGTCAGATATCACGCGATATCACACTTAAAAAATTCAAGATAACATGGTTGTATCTCGAGAATCCTGTATAATCAATTAAAAAAGTGAAAAATGTAGAACAAAATTTTTCTGTCATCAAGAAAATAAAGTTTAAACGAGTCGAACAATTTTCAAACTTGATTTTCTCAAAAAATAAATCTTTTATTCTTCCTTTTCGATTCTATTTTGCGTGTATAATCCCTCGATGTGCGGGACATCTGATACAAAACATAATTATAATATAAAACTCCCATAATTACAATATAAGATTATACGCACTACATATGTTATATATAAATATCATTTTCAATTTCAGAGCGACACGAATGCTGATTTCGAATAAAAGAACCGAACATTACTATAAAATATAATGTAAATTATAAATTGTCACAGCTGTATTCTAACTGAACTAATAAGAGTATCGTTTAAATTAATTTACTAGAAATTCTGTTTCTCGGAAAAAGATTAACTGACTGTCGATTATTTAGATGCAAACCTGAATTTTATCTTCTAAAGAAGTATCTAACAAAACCATCATCGCAATATAAGCAAGAATAATTTTCTTTGTTGCTCAACAATGAATAAACATCTCAATTCAAATTGCAATAGAACAAACAAATAAATGGTTTGAATCAAGAACAATTTTCAAGAACAACATCTCGAATACTCTGTAATAACTAACTCTTATTGTTACATTAAAGTTTCAGTTACACCAACACTTTGTAATAAGTTTAATTTAACGTTGGTATCAAATACAATGTTTGTAAGAAGTAGAAATAACAATAAATCGAATAAATGGTGATAATAAAACTGTTTGTTTTGTAATATTTTTCTTTCTGGTTATTGTAAAATAATGAGACTAAAATCTAGGTATGAAATACGAGAAGCTAGAAAAATAACAAATCGAATAAACAAAATTGGTAAAACCTTTCATTAATTACAAACTTATATTGATTAATTGATTGTATTGGTAGTAACCACATTCATTTGTCATTTCATTTTTCCCGAAATAGTTTAACAATTTAACGCATTAGGGTATTAATTACAAAACAGTCTATCATCTACGAACTTCGTGACAAATTAATTCGTAATAAATGTTTGTAATAAATGTTTGTACGCTCACTGCGTAAAAGAATAATTATAAATGAATCATTTGATATTGGTACAATTCTTTTATATTTTCCAGCAGAACGATATCAGCATATTCTATGAATAAAAATAAAAGATAAATATCACGTAAAGATAAGCTCAAAAATATATATTAAAAAACATAATTAATTAATTAATACAATGTAAACTTAGATGTTAATAATTTGAATAATATATTCCAGGAATGTTAAATTGATAAAATAATTAAAAATTTTTGAGAAATCATTATATTAGAACATGAAAGAAGCAGATTTACACAGTATTCAATTTTCTTTCATTATAATTGCATTCAGTATAAATAATATTAGCTCTATATGATATAAAATAATATGTATATTATTATAATTATAAATATATATTTATTATTATGCTACATCGAATGAAAACCAATTTATCGTTGAATTAGAAATATGCTAGCATTGTTTCATCAAGAAAACAGTATAATATTATGCAAAACAAAATAGTAAATAACAAGTGAACAAAATAAAATTTTCAAAATATAAAACATGTAAATTTTAAATTACATAGTATCATCGAATGTTAACATAATTTTAATATGGACCTGTTATAGTCGCATCTAAGTTTAAATATTACGTCGCCTAATTATTCTAAACGAATTTAAATAGTAGATTATTTGTTTGATAAATTTATATAATAAATATTAAACTAAACATGATTAAACTATTAAACTCGTTAGAACAGCAACGACTATTGAACTGAAATTAAGAGTCTACTTAACAGTGTTACAATGAAATAGCATATTTATATTTTACATCGTATTAAAATTCGTTAAATAAGGTAAACAAGTATTTTAAGGAATAACATTTTATTCGTTCTACTTTATGCTTACATACAATTCAGATACAGCATTAACAATTGTACTTGCTTCATCGTTGAAACAAAGATCCGCGAATATATAGTTACACAGAAATAATCAAGTACAATAGTTTCTATTTATTACTTTACTTCGACACAAAAGGAAACTGAAATGTACTACGCTATTAAATAGAATTGCCCCTACAGAGTCTGAGAGTACAGTAACAAAGAATTATAAAAATTCTAATGAAACAACGACCGAGGTACTTCATGAAAATATCTTTATTCGTCGATTTCACATAGTGTTTTGTGTTCTAATATTCCTCAAATTCATCGTTTCGAATTCAACGTGCAACAGAAACGCTTATCCGTTTATTTGTTATTAAGCTCCACGTCCGGCTGATGAAGGCGATGATGCGACGTCAACTGCAATTATTAATCGAATCGTTAGCCTAATCGACTACTTGAGTTTTCACTTAACTCAAGGCGAATGAAGGACAAAAACGAATGAACGACGCTCTTGTAACACCGGCTCTGGCAATTTACTTTCTAACGAGTTTATCCCTTGCTTGATTTATGTAATGCACAAATAAATAACATGGTAGTCGGTTCTAATTTGGATATTTTGTTATTCACTCGTTATTATTTCAACAGGACATTGGCATTACGTGCTGTAGATTATGTTATTATGTAAAATTATTAACGGTAATTATAATGCCAATTGCATATTA
Source organism: Tetragonisca angustula (assembly GCA_036937485.2). NCBI lineage: Eukaryota > Metazoa > Arthropoda > Insecta > Hymenoptera > Apidae > Tetragonisca > Tetragonisca angustula. Next base: position 51,566 of record JAWNGG020000037.1, on the reverse strand, counting down.
AATAATGAAGGAAAATACGTTATCAACGCGTTGTAGAGTAATAGATTTTCGGATAATGAGGGTTTTACTGTAGTAGAATGTATTACGAAATTGCTTATTGTATTACGTTATTAATTGATGTCGTGAAATCTTTCGCCTACTTTATTTTAGTTATGTTTTCCAATTTGTTCGTTAACCGATCGTCATTTGCATGTAGATTTTGTTACATATTTATATGTCATAATTATTATAAGCACATATTAATAATTATGATAATAAATACATATTGCTATAAATATTTCCGGAATTGTGAAAATAAGATAAATATCTCTCGTCGACAAAAGGAATTTTTACATTTGATCGATATTAGATTTTACTGGAAACCGTAGCAATTTAAAAATAAATTATTCGATTCTAGAATTTTTAATTCCGTTCAATTTTACTTCTAACTTCTATTACGGAAAAAAAATGTACAACGCAAAAGAGAACAAAACTAAAAATTTAATTTAAGAAAAAGAGCCACTCTAAATTTTAGTAATTTAGTGATTTAAATAAATTGCCAGTCATCTGTAACTTTAACGATACTTGTTACTCGAGGATTAAATAATGTAAAGAAGTAAATAATATTATAAGTAAGTAAGTGAAATTACAAAGTAATAATATTATAAATAAGTGAATAAAATTATAAAATGAAAAGCACGCTTTCATCGCAGTATAATATTTCATAAAAATTAAATATATTCCAACTCGCAGAGGCGAAACGTGTAATAATCAATCGTGTTAAATTTGTTATTCATATTCACTAACTTTGTTCCGACTAAGGCGAACGAAGAGCTATTAAAATTAAAGGAAGAAAAATAATGGCTGCGAACGGAAATAAAAATGAGGTCTAGGTAAGAGCTTGATACCTTGATCTAATCCCAAATCTAATTAGCATACAAGACCGGCGTGCTGGTTACAAAAGAAAGTGTCGAAGAACTTTTTAATGAGGCCTTGCATAACGATAGAACTTGAAATACTTAAGTTGCTGATAGGTGGAAGTATAGGTATATAGTTTTGCAAGAGGAGACCTCGAGATGAAACGTTCAATCTTTAACGAACGAAGATTTCCGCGCCTCGATGGCGCTTGCAATGCCCCAGTTGTTAATGATTCCATTTCTGTTATTATTAATCATTTCAACGGATAATAACAGATTAAGGTACTCTAATGTATTGAATAAACGAATTAAATAAAACTACATTTATTATTGCACGAGAGATGTTACGTTGTTTAAAAAGATACTTGTTGAACAAAATTATGTTGCTCCTTTTACAACCATAGTCAGATTTCAAGATAATGGAAACATCTTTTTGTAAATGACCATATGATGAGTATTAGGTGTGTGTGAATTTGTAGGAAGATGTTATAATCTGTATTATTGAAAATGAACTTTTCAATGAAATATTCCCGTTTTTCTATCCTGCGGATTCCTGTTTCTTTTATTATCGTATAAGCCCTAAATTCCTATTTTAAAAAATACCAATAATCTTGAAATCCCACGAAAAATGAAAGTTATTTACGAGGAAAGTTATTTCTTTGAAGCAGTGCAACTTTATCCCAGAAATTGATTTCGTCTAACATCGAATAAAAGCGAATGTTCAAGTGATTTCATTTGCCCATTAAGCAATCGTAATTCCATCGCGCGTTCGGGTCTCGATAAAGTTCATTTCTCATCGGGCGAGTAAGTTCGCCTAATGTAACGGACACTCTCTATTCATTCGTTTTTTTCTTTTCATTTCCCATGAAATCAAATATTTGTATACCCATTGTCGAACGATGAAGGATAGCATGGAAGGGTCGAATCTCGTGGAATCCTGTCTACGTGTCTGAGAAAAAGGTGTCTCCTCTTGACCCTCGAACTTTCTCTCCGGAATGACGAACTCGTTGGGCAAACGCAGAGCTTCCATTTCTTCGTGTTTGTCGCTGGCAGCCGTGTCCACTTGATTCTCCTGGAGCACGTTTCCCCGTACATGTGGATCGAACCTCTTACCGTGGCCACCGAAACAGGAGTGTCCAAACGCGGAGCAACCACCTGTCGAGAGAGGAACGATGTTAGTTTCAAGTTGTAAAACTAAATATACAGTCAATCAAATGAAAGTCTCTATGTTTAACACTAGTACATCTAAAGAAATGAAGTTATTGTTATATTTATAAAATTTAATATACTTGATTGTCTCTATACTGTTGTATGGTCTCCAGTGTTCAATAGTAGTTGGCTTTAATACAGTTGAGCGTATATATCGTATTGTGCACATTAGTTGTATATAACTGTATATTATTTTATATATTGTTTATGCAGTAATATATATTATTAATACAATATGTACGAAATAATATATTATTATATATACTGTATATATAATATATTAATGTATTATCATGTATTAGTACAATATTAATACAATACATGTACAATATAATACGTCATTGTATATACAGTTGTATACAGTAATATATAGTTATAAACAAAAAGTTGGAAACGTTGCTCATGAAAGTATTTCACTATAAAACAATTGACACCTTAAACATAAAATTAGATGATTACTGTGATTATACTGACAAATTTTCTAACTAATTTGAAAATATCGTACATAAAAATTATAAGATAATGCGATAATATAATGAAAGAAATTAGTACATAATGAATAGCCAGTCTTCGAATTTTACAATATGTAATGAAGGTTAAGGATTACTATTAAATGTTATAAATCAAGTAAAATTATGTTAAATACCCCAAAAATAAATAATTTAAAATTCCATGTTGTTATGGTCTCCAGTGTACAATAATAGCAGTCAAGAGTTAAAATATGTACGATCATTCAAAATTTAATTAAACTGAATTAAAAAACTTATCATTAATTATTATGAATTGAATTATAATTACGATCTGTAATGTCCAACGATGCATGAATATTGAAGCTTATGGATCACCGCCGTTTAAATAATTTTTTGATCTGTACAAAGTATCATTCAACAGCTACATATATTTTTAGATTTGTTTCAAACTTGGCTGATTAATAATAATAATAATTAAATCTCGCTGCGATATGAATGGAATTTTAAAATGTTTTGGTTATGCAACATTTCGTTCGAATATTTTCGTGGGCAACTGCACATGCGCAAATTTTAAATATTTAAGAAAGATATACATGAATTTTAAGCACTTCACGGATGTGATTGTTCATTATTAGTTAGCATTCTGAAAAAATGAAAATGTTTTTTATATTGTTATTATACATATCTATATTATATATGTATATATATATATATATATATATATATATATATATATATATATATATATATATATATAGGTAAGACAACGATTTATTTATATATTCTTTTGAATAAATGTAAAGAATATTATCAGCATTTTATAAATGACCCAATTTTGACCAACAAATTAATTAAGATCCATAAAACGTTCAATACCCTTTGTCTTCTGTTTTAATAAATGTGAAATTTCACAAGTGAGTGTTTGAGCTACGTGTAAAGAAATGAAAATAATTATGTCAGATATACTTTTATAGCAAAATACAGTTTGCTGTTAAATGAAAGGTTTCCATAAATGTGAAAGGAAACAAACGTCACTTTCCTGCAGAAGAAATGTACGATTAATATGATACCTCGGTACTCGATGTGAACCGTAACAGGCCATTTAGCTATTGCTTCATTTGAAAATACTCAGTCGTATTTCACTATTTTATAACTATTTCTGAATGCGGTAACAAGAGCAAGCTTTTTACAAGGTATTAAATCATCGCGAAACGTCGTCGAAATATAATTTGTATCTTGGTTTACTTTAGAATATAAAAAAAAAAAATGGACTCTGCGAATTTGACACAACACATTTGCACGTCATGATAAAACACACATCGTATAAAATTGCCAATTATTAGCAGATGATGAACCGGGGCATGAAATCTAATTTCGCTTTTAAATTTACTTTTCCCTTTAATGGTACGAAGTGGAGAAAGTAAGTTGAAAAAAAAAAGCTTTCAACGGATCAGGAACGAGAGTTCGTAAAGCGAAACTTCCGAAGTAAATTATAAAGAATATAAGAATCATTTAACATATACTGATATTGTAATTAATACTTCTTGCGAAAATCATCTGTTCAGAGACGAAAAATTTAAAACTAAATACATAAACTCACAAATGTAAGCTTGGACACATTTTATATCGTGGAATAACCTGTGAACTAACAATTTGAAATGATGGATTGTTTCGATCAATCTATTATTGTTATTTTAAAATACTAATATTTTAGAAATACCATTGTTATTAGAAATATTATACTATTACTAGCACTATTTGAATAAGTGTTTCTTGAATATTTATAATAAATTGTGTATTAATGAATCTAGTGCAGGCAAACTACGTAACTAATTGTAAGATGTAGTAACTTGAAATATTGTAATATACGTACATATGAAAAAATTATAAAGATTGTTGAACAAATATTAATGTCTTCTGTAAATCACTAAAGTCTACACGACCTTAAATAAATAAATAAAGCATCTTAGTTTGAATAAATTTCCAAATACATTCATCCTTAAAATTAATTCAATCGTTCAAATAGAGTAACAAACAATCTAAACAATAATATTTAGTCAAATACAAAATAGTGAAACGAAGTAGAAAGTAATTTTGTTTGATAGCCAAATAATGAGATAGTTTAGAGATCGCCTTCGTGAAAAAATAAATCCTCAAGTAACATCTAGGTAAATGGGATAATAAATAATTCAATTCACGATTTTTATATTGTTTAAATAACGCTCAAGTGTAACGTACGTAGAAACTTTTAAGTAGAGAAATAGAGAAATAGAGAAACATTTAAGTAGAGAAATAGAAAAATAGAGAAACATTTAAGTAGAGAAACAGGGAAATAGAGAAACTTTTAAGTAGAGTTGGTGTGATGGATTATTATTAGGCAGGAAAAAAGAAGAGAGAGAGGAGGGGACGAAATAAATACCACGTTTCAGGTAAGCAGAGGATTTTACATAAAGAACCAGAGGACTGCTATTTTTAAATGTAAATGAATAACGTAAATCAAAGCGGTCCCCATTCAAAACGGAAATAGAAATAATAATAAACACCTAATAAAAGAGGCTGTGGGATGCAACAGAAAACCGAAGCGGGAAGAAAGGAATATTTCAGTAAAAAGATTAACAAACTTCGTGATATAAATAAAAGAATTATATAGAGCCAGTCACAGAAGCCTGCGTGTTATTTGATAAATTTCAAATATTTAAAAGAGAAGAAGTAATAGGCGCATTTTATGGAGCTTAATTAATCTGTTGGGTAAAATTAGATCGATTCTAAAATATTGACAGTGTACCCTTACAGTTGTTCAGAAGAGCATATAAATAAATCGAAAATTTACGTAAATACAATTTCCATACGTACAGAAATAACATTTATTCTGATAATATAATAATAATGACAACAATAACCCTTTGTGGTATAAACACGTTTTAATAGTATCATAAACTTCGTGAGTTTCTGTTCCCATTTAGTTATGATTTTCTATAAACTTTAGCATGTTTTCTACAATTTTTTCTATGAGTCAACTATTTTGTATAATACAAATACATAATACTGTATCGTTTTATAAAGCTTAATTTCAAGACACCAATATAACAGCTCGATAAATTGTCCTCTATCGTTAATTTCAACTATATTAAAGTAAAAGGAATTTAATTTTTTGTAATTCGTAAGTTATGAAGTGTCAAGTCCGCCTGAAATCTAAAATTGACCATTTTTACAAATCTGGGATACCGAAACAAAATAGCCATTGAAAAAATAATATCATATATTGAATAATATAAAAATCACTTTGATTAACTAGACTTATTAGATTTAGCAGATTTACTACATTTACTAGATTTACTAGATTTATTAGAATTATCTAGTTTTTAAATACAAAAACATTCTAAATTATAAATCATTACAATTGAAATAAATAGATTTATATTTTTTGAATAGAAATCAATACTATAATACTATAATATCAATACTATATAAATCTATAATATCTCAATACTATAATACTATAATATCAATACTGTATAAATTTATAATACTATATCTCAATACTATAATATCAATACTATATAAATCTATAATATTTCAATAGTATAATATTATAATACTATAATATCAATGCTATATAAATCTATAATATCTCAATACTATAATACTATAGTATCAATACTGTATAAATCTATAATATCTCAATACTATAATACTACAATGTCAATACTATATAAATCTATAATATCTCAATACTATAATATTATAATACTATAATATCAATGCTATATAAATCTATAATATTTCAATAGTATAATACTATAATATCAATATTATATAAATCTATAATATCTCAATACTATAATACTATAATATCAATACTGTATAAATTTATAATACTATATCTCAATACTATAATATCAATACTATATAAATCTATAATATTTCAATAGTATAATATTATGATACTATAATATCAATGCTATATAAATCTATAATATCTCAATACTATAATACTATAGTATCAATACTGTATAAATCTATAATATCTCAATACTATAATACTACAATGTCAATACTATATAAATCTATAATATCTCAATACTATAATACTACAATATCAATACTGTGTAAATCTATAATGTCTCAATACTATAATATCAATACTGTATAAATCTATAATATCTCAATACTACAATACTATAATATCAACACTGTATAAATTTATAATATCTCAATACTATAATACTATAATACCATAATATCAATACTATATAAATCTATAATATCTCAATACTATAATATTATAATACTATAATATCAATGCTATATAAATCTATAATATTTCAATAGTATAATACTATAATATCAATATTATATAAATAAAATCAATATTAATCCGACTACAGAAACATCTGAATTTCTTCACCAATTGTAAGAAAAGAAAATCCAAAATCCGTCGTATCGACTAGTATTAAACCTTATGACACTTGACCCGAAGAAATCACGTGCAATTAAAGTACGATTGCATGAAACGAAATTTGACCCACACGATCTACCTACGTACTTCGAGTAACTATTTCACACGTACAATTAAGATAGAAACGCGAGCATCGAACTCGATAGAATAGAATGCCGCCGTCCGCAATCTCATTTGAAAACGTACTACACCTATTCACAAACGTGGGGGTTCCAAGGAAATAAAACGTTGGTCTTAAATAATTTAAAGCAGAAGGGCATATGCGCGACGTGGAATCGAATTGAATCTCCTGAAAGCGAATTATAAATCGAGCGCGACAGGACGAGACGAGAAAAAAAAAGGAGGAGGGAGAAAAAGAAACGTGTCGCGCGAAAGAGAGCAAACGAAAAGTGAAATTGGAAAGCGTGGAATGAAACGTGATTGGTCGTACGTGATCCGCGGAAGAAATGAAAGAGGAGGAAAAGAAAAAGCAAGCCCAACGATCAGATGGGGAGGGACTGGAAACTTATTCACTCAATTATCTTAAACGAAAGCTTGCTCGCTAATCGATCGACGGTTTCGAGCTTCTTCTCCTCCGATCGGAGCCCTCGTTCGCGCGTTCTAAAAGCTTGGAAAGCTCTTTAAAGGGACTCGATCGATCCGAGAGCTTGTTACCAGTGAGATTTTTTTTCTCTTCTTTTTTTTTTCTTTTGCTTTCACCGGTGCAAAAAGCGGTTGCTCCGTTTGAACACAAAGATTTGCAAAAGTGATTTTTCCCCTTCGTTCTTTATTTTCGGTTGGCCAGTTTCGAACTGGGACGAAGAGAATGGTTGGAAGTTCAAAACTACGATGTTGCGTGTGCGACAATTTTAGAAGCAAGATGAAAGAAGAAGATTTACTTCTGTAGACAATTCGAGAGTTTATTCTGGTTTAATTATGATTTCCTTAATGTAATGTAAAATTTAGTATAGCATACACTTATTTATATCGATAGTATAGAACACAGTATATTTATATCGATAATATAGAATTGTTTTACTAAATATTAATATATATAATGAATAAATAATATTAATACATATATATATAATATTATATATAAATAATAATATATATTATTAATATATATAATATTAATACATATATATAATATTATATATAAATAATAATATATATTATTAATATATATACAATAAAATATATTTATATTGACATTTAAATTAATAAATAAAAAAACTGTACATTTTTAGTTAATATTGAACATAGCAATATATTAACTAGAGACTATTAGAACTATTAAAACTACTATAAAAAGAAATAAATATAAAGAACTATAAAACTACATGAAACTAATAGAAGTTAGAATTACGAAAGTACTTTAGGTACAAAATTACAAAAGATGAAAATAACATTTTCCAAACGATTTTCATCGAGTATGTTTTATGATAAATATGTTTACAGTGATCAGCTAAAATATTTTACACCGTCGAAGAATGAAACTGCGCAAGCTACGTAGTAAATCCCCTTGAAAAGAAAAGTGAAAGAGGCAAATACGTGGATCGTATCCTTGTTTGAACGCCAGTAACTGGGAAACAAGCCTGCTGAAAAGTCGAAAACGAGTGGCACGGGCAACATTCATCCAAGTTCTGTGCAAATATTCGCGAACCACGACAGTTCTCCCTTTCGGCGAGCTTTCACGAATAGTACATACATTTGCGCAATAAATCGATTTTTATTCGAGCCAGCAGTGGCTGCACGAAACTAAAATTTAACTTTTCAGACTTTTTTAAATGAGCAAAATAATCCATAATTCTCTTGGGGTCAAACGAGTTTTATAATTTTGCATTCGATCAAACGACGAAATGTAATTACAAGTTATAATTGTAATATCATAAATTATAAAGTTACAAATGTTATAAATGTAGTATACATTATATATTAGTTATAAATGTAATTACACATTATATTATTATATATTATTGTTTAACGTATTATATTAAACATTTATTCATATAATGTATTAGAAATATACCAAATATTTTAAATCTGAAAACATAATATCAAATACGTCATGTTTCTTCATTTTTCTTTTCTTGTTTCATTACTTGCGAGATTTTTGAAGAAAAAAAATCGTTGTTATTTCTGTTAATCTTTATCAATAAGTTTTTATTAATCTATCAGTCAATACAATCGAATTTATATTAAATCATAGTGTGAACAATATATTGTGAAATAAAATAATAATCGATGCAAATTGAAGCAAAAATGATAACCTACAGATAAGAATATGCATGTAATACAACATATATATATATATATATAAATAATAATTGTATAATAAATAATATAATATACATAATAATACAATAAATAATAATTTATATATATAAATAAGAATATAATACACTTTTTTATCAAGAAAGATAATAAACTTTCTACTAAATTTATTTATTTACTTGAAACCTATCATATTACAAAGACTATCACTATCATCTTCGACTTCTTCGTCCTTCGACCTTCATCATTAATTTTTCAATTTCATCGTTCAAGCAAAGTTGCTTTTCACGGTCCTCAGTCGAAATTAACGGTATTGAAATATATATAAACACTGGATCCGAGATTTTCGTTTCTTTCCAATCAGCAGAACGGCAGATTTCACCGCGTCCGCACCGTGGATTAGTATTTCGCGTGAAAGATCGATCGCCATTTGTATTCCTTGACGTAAAACCTGAATGTTTCTGTCGAGGGGGAATGGAGATATTTGCGGGTGACGCGATCTCGACAAACGTTTTCTCTCGCACTTTGTGTTTGCCGAAACGCATTCTGTTATACCGGGCCGCCTATTCTGCTGGTTCGAATTGCAGGTTGCATAGTTACGCGTATATGTAACATGAACAGGGAGGGTAAACGAGGCCTGGCAGCTCGCGGCATGATTCCATTGTTTCCGGTATGCGTATGCGTCAAAGTGTAATGACATGTGGTGGCCTGTTTTTATTACTGTTTGTACCATGATTTATCGTGGCAATGTTTGTTCACGATAAAATCACGATACCCGTTATCCAAAGTGCTGTTAATACGCTCGGGTTTTAATGCAACTGAATGTGCTCGAAAGTGCTCTGTAACCAATCGCCGGATGTCCCCTCGATCGATTTTTCGAAAATCTTTTGAACTCCACGCTGTTTAAAATCTTCTATGTTGTCGCTTTCGCGACATCAGTTGAAATTTTGTTTCATCACGCTATGAAATTTGTCAATCTCGTCAATGAGATTTGCACAAATAATTTTGGTCGATATTTTTGTCGTTCATTTTTAATGGAGTTCATCATCAAATATAAAAGTACGGCAATTAGAATGTTCTTAATTATAAATTTCATTTATACATTTACAACAATGATAAAAAAATTTTGCTGACAGAAGAAAGATTTCTCGGCGACTCAACGCATCAAATATTGAATTGATCGAGAAGTTTCTGATAAGTCTTTCTGATAAGCTAGACAATGGATGTTTATGCAAATTTATACTTTCGAAAATACATTAATAATAATAACGAAGTTTACGTATTACATTCTATTTTCTCGTGTTAAACGTCGAATTATATCGTGATGTTTGATCCTTGTAATAGTTCGACTGTAGAATTTATACAAATTCCATTAATTTATTATATTAACATCATTATTACAAGATTATTGTATCATGTTATTTTTTGCATTCGTTATATGATCATTACATAATAATAAGCTTTACATTTATAATATTTCTATTATGATAATAACAAGTATTTCCGCGAATATAATAATACAGTGCATTTATAGAAAATTTAAAAACTGTCACAGTGTGTGTTGTATGAAAGAGACATATCAAATTTTTAAAAGTACTGCGCTTTCTATAACATTTTATTAAAAATTTTTAAAAATGTGAGTTTGCATAAAAATTCACTAGTTTGATAATACGATTTGCGTGTCATCGAAAGGTTCTCAGTTTTTCTGACAGTTTCTGACAGTGAATATTTTTGCAAATTCACTTTTTTACGAATATCGTAGAAAGAAGAATGTATATAATGAATAGCTCTCATCTATTACATTACGTACAATAGATATATTTTTGCATATTGTGTGTATTCCATGAATTTTTATATTCTCAAATTTTCTATAAAAAGAAACAGATATAAAAATCTGCAGCGTACTGATTTTTACTGACATTTTACTGATATTTGTCGAAGGAAGAAAATTATTTTCTGGAAATTTTTGTCGAGTAATAAAATCTACTTCTACAAGATTTCTATCAAGAAATATAGTGTCATAAATGCTATAGTAACAAAAATTTTATACATCTGCACACACATATAGAAACGAAATATCACACGAATAGATGAAAAAAGAAAAGCGACAAGAAACAAATACCAGACTGGTTCTAACAATTATATTACCCATAAATATTTTACAGCAGATGCTTATAAATTCACCTATAAATTTCGAAGTTGTGGTTTATGCTTATGAATTTAGATACAACTATAAACTAATCTACATAAATGAATTTTAAGGCATAAAAGATTTATTTCAATTTCGTTTAAACAAATCGAATCTGTGACATTTTGTTTATAACTTAATTCGATAAAATACCTCAACTTCAAATCGTTATTCGAAAACGAGTGAAACAAATGTACCGACGATTCTTTATGCTCGAGAAAGAATTTGAATCGAATTTCACTTCTTCCGCTTTAACTTTATTGCGAAACTTTAACCTGTAGATTGAGAGGGAAACGAGACAAATACAACTTTTACGAATAGTTGCAAAATAAAACTCCGCAAATATTTGTCAGGCTACCTACAAATTTTCAGAAACGTTATGGTCCAACAAAAATTGGAATCGGCTCGATGCTATTTACCACCCCTCTCGCGCAAGTCGAATTTAACTTTCGCAAATAAAACCGCGCTCTTTTGTTGAAAATGATTCATGGCGGAGATCAAAGGATCAAAAATTGTCGATATCATCAAACTCCTGTAACTTTGTGCAGAAAGTAGAACCTATGCTTCGTTTGAAAACACGGGGTAAGGAAATGGAGTTGCTTTCTTTTTTCATTTAAAATCTTACAAATTCAAACGAATTCCACGGGGATTCGAACGATTTTTCTCCTACGTTTGTCATGGAAATCTCACCTTTACAATGACCTTTCAAAAATTGTTATCATTTTCTATTGTATGCTGAATGAAAAGTTCGCCAGCTGACATTAAAATAAGCCAAGATATAGTTCAATGTGGAGGCTGCACGATTAAATTTCCACCTCAAATAATGTATCTGTTTATTTAATCTATTACGTGTGTTCTGTGCATATTGGTTTCACTCGTTCTCAAACGTCGAAACATTCTAGGTGCGAGTCACAATCACGCAAGAGAGCGTAAACGGTAAAAAAGATTTTTTCCTATTATCAAATATGTTCTGGAATGTACGATATAATGAATATTAAATACGATACATTTTATCGCTTTTTATTCGATCACATTTTAATAGAAAACTCTTCTGTTATAACAAGTTCTTCTTTTATTCTTCATTTAATAATCAATAACAAAGATGACTTTTGTACTTGACAAAATAATGCCTCGTTTGACAAAAATTTTCACGTCGAATTGCTTGATAATTTACAAATTCAACGACGCTCCGCACTCACCATTTTTCGAAGATACACAAGCAAGAGGATTCATCGGCTTGGAGACGCGTTCTTTGCGAAACGACGTTCGCCCCTTGTTTCCAAAAATAATTGGAAACTGTCGAAACGATAATATTGTTCGGAATAACAATGCCGAGTATTTGCGCGACGACCGCTGAATTTTCAAAGTGATCTTTGCCTCGCGGGAGTCGCAGTGTCAACCGCAGTTAAGATGGAAACATCGTTCTTGAAAAGCGGCAGCAAAGGCGGAGCGACTCGCCGACCTCGTTGTAGGTAGAAACGACATTATTCCTGGGGATCGAGTGATTTAATAAAAGCCGATTCGCCTCGATGGAAATCCGCGAATACGCGAAATCTCTTTAAAACGCGACGTAACGATGACTATCTTGCACTTTATCCAATTTTTTTTCTTTTTCATTTCCGAACGGAAAGCTTCGTGTCTAATGTGTGAAGTATATTCAAAGAATCAGGCTTGAAGGATTAAAGATTCTTTTATAGCAAAGACACACTATCGTAGGAGTCTTCGATCTTCTATCTCACCATGGTAGATTATTGAGAAAATTTTTTTGAAATTGAAAGATTAATTTGAATTCCGACAGTTTGAAGGTTAAATTGAATTTTGACAATTTTTGAGAAGAAAAGTATCCTTGCTGATATAAAAACATCTTTGAAAGAAATTAAGCCAGGCTAGTCGAAGTGGAGGTTTCATACTTCGAATTGAGACCAACTGAATTTTATGAAATTTCTATGAAATTACGATAGTTTAAACTTGGCGCAGTCACTTTTGTACAATATATACAATCTTCGCAATCACAGACGAGATATCTTGCAGCATGATATCGATCGCACAACGCCACGAGATATCGAGATATCACGCGTGCTCGTTTACCAGGATAGGACAAAACTTTCAATAATTTAAGAAGAAACGTCAATTTTATAATTTCATAGGGGATATTATCATTGGATCGTGGTACTATACTATATCAATTTACAGTTTGATCTGATTTGACTTGATTTGATTTTGTATTTCACTGCAACAGAAATTGATAATGAAATTTAATTCAATTAATAATTTCCAAATTTTAATTTTAATTTAATTTAATTTAACTTTAAATTTTCCGTGGTTGCTAATGGCTCAGTGATACATTAATCGAGAAGCAATTTCAGAACCAATTTCCCTGTCAAAAATAATTTCAACCAAATGTTAAATGTTGTATGCTGTACAAAGAAAGTAATTTTCATAAAGAAACCAATTATTTTGTAAAAACTGAGGCAAAACTTCATTTTATTTATTCGTGCACGATGAAAAATCTTTTGATACAAATTGCAGAGAACTCCTCTTCAAATCGCAGGGAACAGAACGAAAAAAATAAGTGGAATAAGTTAACAGTATTTACAAAAGCAGCAAACTAAATTAAATATGAGAAACAGAGAGCAAATAATTGATACTAAATTATACAAGTTACAACAAATGGACCAAATTGAATTTTAGTTTAGTGGTGGAAGCACGATAGTCTTGGAAAATGTAAGAGAAACAGAGAAAAAGGTGCTTTGGATTCTATCAGATGCAAGAAAGGTAAACAAAATGGTCCCGAAAAACAAAGGAAAAACAAAGAAAATAATTTACGCAAAAAAGTTTTAATTAATTTTCGTAAAAATTGCAACTGGTACTGTCTGTTGTTCCGTATTTTGAATTATAGAACATAAAGGATGTTTCTTTTATCTCGCTCGTTATTTTTGCCGATATCGAACCAGTATGCAATGTTATTTAGTTTCAAACGACAAATATTGCGGTTTGTCATTTTCTTCATTAAAATTGTTCTTTTTTTTTTGTCGAATTCTTAAATATTGACGGATATAAAACAAGTCATGCTAATTTCTAGAAAAATGACTAACCGAAGATTTTCCATTTTCTGTTTATTTTACAAGAGATATTGAAATGATGAATATCTCGTCCAAAGATGGATAATCATCATACATGTTTGAATCATTTTCTTTTCGACTGCAACAATATGGAAAGAAAAATGTATCGTCACAATTAAAAATGCGATGATCTTGAAAACTTGAAGATAAGCGATTAAGAAAACTCTTGTTGAAATGAAATAACTTTGCCCTAAGATAATTTCTTGCATCGTCGTAAAATAACGAAGATACAAGAGGATAAGATGAAAGAATTAAAATTGATCCTAAAAACAAAAAGTTAGTAATTGGTAGACTATTTTAATGCAACTAATAAAAGACTAAATAACTAAGACTGCAACTAATAAATGACTAAATAACTAAAGAAACTTAAATAGGAATTTGTCTCATGTGGTACATACTCAATATTTTGGATATTTTTATATTATTATATTATTATTATATTTTCAAATATATATTATATTATTATATTACATTATTATTATATAATATATTAATATATTATTATATTATTATTATATTTTTAGATATACGCAACAGAATATTTACAAGTCCTTGAAAAAGTCAATTGATTCAACATCTAAAATATAGCACTCTTAAACAACCAGTTTAATATTAAAAGAAACGACTGCTCTATTATATTTGTCAATTTGAATATTAAAATAATTCTACTTTCATATAATCAACAAGTGAGATTCATACATTAAAAAAAACTCGTCTTATCTGTTCACACGTTACGCAACCGCGAGATCATTCGTAAAACGCAACGCGACTGTTCTATTAATCTGACGATCGAACGTGCTCATAATCAGCGTAAATAGTATCGCATTTCTGAATATAACGATGGTAACGAACACGCGACGCGGGCGCGAAGTATGTGCTCGTCTAATAATAGACGTCTGACGATTGTTTTCGTTCGTTGCACAACGAGAGTGGATTTCGTTGTTTCCCCGATTTCTCCAGAATTTGCCAACTTCTTTGGAAGTTCGTAGAAACGATCTCTTCTTCTTCTGCTTCATCGCGAGATTGCCTTGCTGTTCGAAATTGATACTCGACCACTTGAGTAAATAATCGTTGGTTGTTTCCTGCACTTTGTTTTTACGATGGACGTAGAAAGTACTCGATGCCGACATATTAAACTCTGTGTAACTATAGTGAAGATATTACCTGAAGAAAGAATTTTAAGGGATCGAAAGAGGATCGATTCGATCTTCAAGATCATGGTGGATTTAATTAAGAAGCAATTTTTTCAGTCTAATTTGCAAACTTCTCCCGAGAGGAAAGTTACCTTTAGTTGTCCTTTTTAAAATAATGTAAAAGACATCTTTGAAAGAAACGAACTCGCAATCGAGTTTTAAATGAGACAAGATGAATCTTTCTTCAGGAAGTTATAACAGGTCAAGTACACTTTCCACGTCTGCTGCACAGCTCGTTCCAAATCGTTTAATTTCCTCGAAACAGTAGGTGATCTTTCTTGCAGATTCAGGCATATAGAAAATTATTCTGCTGAACGATTTAATTCTTTCTTTGTTTCTTGAATGGTTGATTCTTTGATATATTTACAAGTACTTTACTTGGATTGAAGACTGTTTTGAACTTCAAGCAATAGAAAATAAGAATTTTTAGAGTTTCGTTCATTTTAGTATACATTTACTGGTCCCTTTTATATTAAAACAGAAAATTAGTTTATAGATAATTAATCTTTTTCGTATCTATTATCTCACAAAAATCAGTTATGTTTATATTAGAAAAAAGAATTATACTTATTAATTAATTTTTTCCGTAGCAATTACGTAATTAAGAAAGGATCTATTATACCTGTATCTTAGTAGAAAGAAGAAATTTATTTATTACGTTTTATATTAATGTAAAAGAATAATTAATGATAATCGATCTTTTCTCTCGTAGTAATTATGCCAAGAGGAACAATCTATCATCGACTTATAAATGTAAATAAGACAAAATTCGCGTTAATTATTATATTACACTTGGAATTTTATTTAATTCAATTTATACCTACGTTGTCTTATACGTTTCTACGTGTCTCTTTAATTAATTGCTTTTAATTAATTGCTCGCGAGTTGCAAACTTAAACCGCAAAAGGATATTTATATATTTAATGTAAATAATAGCACGTTTCGACGGAATAGAACTCGGCAATAAACGCAACGGAGCGGATATTATCGATATACATCACTTGTTTTCGAAGCCGTCGTACAACAGACTCTGAATTGTTGTATTACAATTTTCCTATTTACATATTTCATTCTATACATTAACGACAGCTCATCGATCCTATCGGATAATGTTTTATTACACAAATTATTATTTATAAAATGTAACGTCCACTTGTATTAAATATTTAAATATTTTACTGTAGATGTAGATGTCAATTACATTGTGCAGAAGTACATTAATCATTTTTGTAAATTCAGAAATTCGTGGAAACTCGTCGGGTCAACTTTGTCGCAGAAACTTGATGTTAAACTCGATTGAAATTTACAAAAAATATTTACAAGCGCTTGTGAAAATTAATTTTGGTGTCATTTTTAGACAAACTTGTGACGTATCTATCGATTTTGATCGGGAAGTCATGTTTTTGGATCATTTGGTAATAACAATTGCTCGAGTTCTCCGAATTTTCAATTTTCGAATTTTTGTATCGAGATACTCTTGGTCGTACACATCTAAAAGAAGAGAATCTTGAAGAATCTTTAGTTAAAAATCGAATTGTTTCTTCTAGTAATTTACATTCTGCACATTTAATACATTTGCAACTCAAATGCATTAATAACTCTCGTACATTAGGAAATCCGTAAAAAGTCTATCAGCTTAACTTCGTCACGGAAACTCGATATTCCATGCTTAAATGTATCGATTGAAAGTCGAGGTGAACGGTTCCACTGGAATTATGTTATTTAAATACATTGGTAATCTTTGTAAATTAAGAGATTCGTGAAAAATGAATCGCTTTGCATCAATATCATTTTGTCGCAGAAACCTGATATTTTACATTTAAATCTACCAACTGGATCCCGATTTATTTACGAATGCTTCAATTGAAATTTGACGTGGTTTAAACACATTATTTTTATGGACATTCATAAAGAATGAAGTGCATCAATTTAATTTTATCACAGAGATTTCGTACGTAAATCATTCGAATCTTGGTAAATGTATTATTCAAAGCTCAATTTATCTATGAGTGGTTTTACTAAAATCACATTTGTCGAAAGTGCATATTAATAATTCCTATAGGTTAAAAAATTACAAAAGAACAAATTGCAATTTGTCATTGAAGGTTGATATTTTATACTCAAACGTATCGATTAAACGTCGATTTCTTTATGAGTGGTTTTATGGAAATTACATTAATTAATTTTTGTCGATTAAGAAATTCATCAAAAAACCTTACTTTATCACAGAAACTCGATATTCTACATCCACGTTAAATACAATCGATTAAACGTCAATTTATTTACGAGTTCCTTTATTGAAATTGCATTATTCAAATTTGTTATTCAATTTTTACACATTCATAAAATTGCACGTAATATGAAAGACCGTACAAAATATCCAAAATATATTGCTTTCTGTGTCCAATACAGAAAATACAATATTTCGTATCATTTTTCCATTATATTTTTTTATTATAAAAAATGAAGTAAAACTTAATATTCTATCCACGGCGAAATGAATCAGGGCTCTACGAATTTTGATCGTTTAATCCTAACATTCAAAGTTCGATAAAACGGTCGAAAAGAAACCGTAAAGTGATTGTTAAGAGCATCTGTTGTAAAAGGAAGACTTCGATCTTCAAGATCTTCAGTGAATCTAGAAACATTTGAATTTTTATTACTTTCAAGAACAAAAGTAAAACCTTCTCCACCTGTTGATGATAGAAACATCTTTGGAAAGAGGAAACGAACGAACGTCGTCAAAGTAGAGACTTCATGCTTTGAAACGAAGCCAAATGGATCGTTGCGCGATATTTTTTTTTAAAGTATCGACAATTTCGTCCATCCTCGCATATCGATGAAACGTCGATTCCTTTACAAATAGTTTTGTTAGAATTACGTAACAGTCGATACGATCCCGATCACTGGAAAAATTGAATCAGTTCTTACGACCCTAATTACGAAGAGACGTAATATTCACCCAATTAAAGGCGGAGGATAATGAAGGATGAGGTTGGATCATAGTGTACGTACAGTACGTAGCTGATTACAATGGTTTCACGTTAGTTTCCCAAGAAACTAGTAACAAAAGCGGTTTGTTAATGAATCAGACGTTCAGACGATAACAAGTTTCACGAAGTAATGAGAAAGACAACTTCTTCACACCTACAAACGAAACGTCTCTATATTTTTGTAATTTTATTAAAGAATAACAGCTTATATAAAAATATAGCATACAGCTCAAAGTTAAACAGCGCACATTTTTACACATTCAGTTGAAAGACGTGGAAATAAATAAAATTCACGTAATAATAATTAAAAACTATACGTGCATAATGTGTAAAGGAAATTGTAAAGGAGTATTATTTGGATAGTTTTAAATAAAACAAAGTATACGAAATACCTAAAGTAGGGTAAATTTAATGTGACACATGCTGGACAAAATAAATTTTAATTGAAATTACATTTCCTCAGCCACGTTTGTAGAAGTTGAAGAATGCGTAAAAACCCGCAGTCTGTTCATAATAAAGGATTATTTGCTTTCTTTCAGGTATCACAAATGTTTTAATCCTTTTGTTTGTTCGATTTGCAAATACCGAGCTATTATAAATATATTATAAAAATATAAAATGCCGTTCGATTTCTTTCAATTTTTGAAACGAGCATGGTATTTTGTTTCAAAACTTTCGCGGCTGTATAAATAAGTTGGCGAGATTTATGACTTTGCAATGATGTTCATTTATTGCGTTTCTGTTTTGACAGGAAGAAATACGACTGGTGCAGTCCGCACGATGTACAATGTTTCGCAATTTCGTGTTTTATCACTAGACTGTTGATTTGTATCCATTTATAGAAAATTTCAAAGTGCAAGATCTTCATCGCTGGAAAATGGTCGAAAAATTGGACCACCGACATGTAAAACAATCTTCTAGCCATGGAAATACCAATCTGCATAAAAATCCGCGGTTTATTTACAACGAGATGGAAAAAAGTAACGTCACTGCATGCTGCGTTACTTTTATGGCGAAGAAACCATTACCGAAACACGCAGAATAATTTATGAAACGTACGAGGGACAATATCGTGTCAAAGAAAGAACTAACCAAGAGACTTAAGTTTAAGAAACTTAAAAGTAGGAAATTTAACAAATTTTAAATGTCATTCAATCGACTGAAATTATCCAATTGTAATCTGGTTCGTGTCCTTTAAATATTTAGAACTATTTGTCCTTTCTTTTTTTATTGAAGCGTTATGAAATGATGTGCCTGATCGATCGTTTCAAAGAGTTATCTATCTAAAATTACCAGGACATATGATTAATTAACGACGAATTTTTTCATTTGTAAAAATCGCGTTACGTAATGTGCTTTACGTGAATAGGCGAAGCAAAATTAGCTCGTTAGAGTTAGTAGCTCTCGATACTCATATTTCGTGGAAACTTTCATAGAGGCTTCTCCTTACTAATCAATCTTCGTGCTAATTCGTAAAAGATTGTTTAATCTTTAGGCACTTTTATATTTTTATTAAAGTTTATCTAGCTAGAGACAACGAGAATCTAAATAGAAATTTATTTCATCTTCTATTTATTTCTACTGCTAATCAATCTTCGCAGAGAGCAATCTTTTGAAAGCAATCAAAGCAATCTTTTACCTAATATAATATAGACTATTTGTGATTTAGTTGATTAATTTTTGTGTTTTTTACAAATTTTTGTCTTATAAATCTAGTTAAAAGTAGAATAGAAATAGAAATTTGTTTCATCCATTAAACACCACAACAAATTATTACTAATTAATTTTTACACTAACTTGCAAAATATTATCCAGTATAGTCGTCATATTATGAATTTTTATTACGTTTATGAATTTAACTAAAATGAAATAAAATTAAAATGACAAATAGTGACTTTCTTCATTTGCCAAATATTATAATAAATTTTACATATTTTTGCACATCACGTTGCATCTTTGCAATTTGAATTTTCTCGAATTTGTCATAAATAAATAAAAGTATTCTATTAATTCAGTTTTAATGAATTAACCATACAAAATACTAAAAGGTTTGCATAATATTTACTACCGTAATATTTATGATATTTACTTACAAGTATTTTATATAGAAGAAAAATTCGAAAATAGTTCAGAAAATAGTTCTTTCGCTTTTCTTATTTAAACCAATTCATAGTTAATCATGTACGAGTGCGGTAAAGGACTAGATCACAGTACATGGATATGTATTATAAGCCGATACATCGTATTATAAGCCGTTATAGAAGTGGCACAAGATACTTCCGAGTTCTTGATAAGTAAAATCCCTACATCATATTTTCCATACATCGAATTATCGTGGGTAATAAGATTTAGATTGAATGGGACCGCAGTAAGACGATTAAAGGTAATAAATGGGATCGTAAGGAGGTGGAATTTTTTCTACAATTTCCATCAAATATTCCTGTATTTTGTATTTAAAGAAAAAACACAAAAAGTCTCGATTTCGGAACATTTGCTTTTCATTTGTGCCATTTATTTCGCGTGATAAGTAAATTGTGCACTTGTGAGAGAATTAACGGTGCAAGAATGCACAGAATGCGCGTAACATGGAATGGAAGAGAATTTTTTAAAAAAATTTTCATTTTCTATAAATTATATTTATAAAAATGTGACTCTACGTACATATATAAAAATCCCCAGTCTGGTAATAAGGATAGTTCTTAGATGCATAATTCTTTTCCAAGTTGTACATCCAGAATTAATGACAGACAAAGTTGCGAATTTGAATTTACGAGTTAATCGCTACGATTTAATTCAATTCAATCATGTATATAATTTAATTCAATCAAAATATTGGTGGTCACATGTGATATTATAATCATAGTTAGTTGGTTAATGATTGAGTAAAAGATGACATGAAGCTAATAAAATTGTTAACAATTGATTCCTAATTCTACGCATTCTTCATAAAACGCAAAATGCTACCTTTAACAAAATGTCCGCTGAAACTCGATTGCAAACTTTAATGGAAATATAACTGAAATACATTGTTCCTCGTTAATGATTTTTTGTTTCTTTAGAAGTGCAATTACTTCATTAAAAGTCTCGTTAGTCAGAGTAATGTAAAGTATAATTTAATTTATTGAAAACTAATGTAGTCAGGTTTATTACTGCAATACTATTTCTATTTGTAGTACAACTAGGTACTTTGAACGTTTGAAACATATAACATGTTTATCACCGGCTTACGTTAACAATCATAATAATAATTATATTCAGATCTGCTTAACTATTATAAAGATAAACAGTTATGCAGTACTTAAATACAAAAATAACCATAAACAAAAGTTATACTTGTATACATTAATTATTTTCTATTAATTAATTTTTAAAAGTTATACTTGTATACATTAATTATTTTTATGTTTGTCGTTTAATAATATTATATTATCTGTTATTAAATTTGCTGATGTAATATATAAAATTTCCATAAGAAATTATAAATTGATCAGTTTGACCAGTTCTAATGTTAAGTAACTAGACTAACTTTCATGTCTCTCGGTAATAATACAAAAAGTTGCAAAAAACTAATTACTGTATTATACATATACCTATCTTCCTTGACACCGCGCAAATTTTATTTTTGCAACTTTTTAATACACTTTTACCGGCAATTTGAAACGATTAGGCTAAACAAATCGCTGCAGAACTTCGTCCATTGCTTTTGTGAAATACGCATAAACTTCAATGCGATAAATTTCAGTTCGATAGAATTTAATCGCAGAATCGAAATACGATATAACAACAGCAACGACAACAACAACAACGTCGTTCATGTATTTGTAAAATATTAAGCAAAAAGTTAAATGAATAAAATGCTGTACGGCATGGACACAATACGCGCTCACAGTATGCGCGACTGTCACAAGTCAATTTCAATTTTCAACGTTTCAGCTATATATAGGGTGTTCATTTGGGAATTTCAAGTGCAAATAAATATAAAAAAATATAAAAGTACCTGAAAAACTACGCGTTGAAAAATATCAGACACGAAAACTTCACAGTTTTTCGAAGAGGGGAAATATTAACTTTTCATATTTATTTCTTGCTAGTTAGGTGTTTAGAAACTTCCTTTTTTCAATGCACATTGTAAAATGCATAGTTTTTCCTCTTCTTTTTTTTTTTGTTGCAGATTCTTATTCTACAAGATGAAAGAGAAGACTTCTACATGAAAGACGTTTCGTTGTCGTATTTCCTTTTAAAAAGACAGTTGATGAAAAAAGAAACTTGCGTTAGGTTTGTTACTGTCCGAAAGTGAAATGATGTTTGAGCGGAACTTCGGAAGAAATTTTTTAGAAACGTTTTAGAAATTGAATTTGCGAACAGATTGTAGTACTGTCTAAAGTAAAATGGGAAACGTTCTGAAAACATTTTATGACGATTGTGCAAAATTACATTGTGCGATAAAAAAAAAGGTAGCGTAAAAATGTGGAACTGTTATTGATTTCACGTTATCATCTGGCAATAACCAAGAAACTTTATTCCGTTAGTATTGAACAAAAATGTAAAATTTGAAGTCTGAAACTATATTCCTTTTCCATTAATTTATTATGAAAAATGTATTTGAAATTCATCGGCAATTAAATAAACAATTTTTAGATTTAACGATTGATTTGTACTAATTTGTACAAGATTACACGAAGAAACTGTTATCAATGTGATACAATAGAGGGGGAAAAAGAAACATTGGAAGCTCCAAACTGATATCACGATGTAATTTACATATCTTCATGGTAAAACAATTTATCTGCTCCCACTCGTATCGTATATATATCCTCCTATATATTCATTAATTTTATAATTTTCAAACAATCGTATGAATAAAGCATGAATCAACTCGATATACAATATCGTACTCGTTACATTTTCTACAATATACCTTTGTGAAACAAATAAACGTATTTGCGTATTTTATATTATTTATAATTTAACAACCGATTCAACTCCCTG
This sequence comes from Tetragonisca angustula, assembly GCA_036937485.2. Classification (NCBI taxonomy): domain Eukaryota; kingdom Metazoa; phylum Arthropoda; class Insecta; order Hymenoptera; family Apidae; genus Tetragonisca; species Tetragonisca angustula. Next base: position 27,791 of record JAWNGG020000037.1, on the reverse strand, counting down.
TTAATCTGTCTAGAAATTTTATGGTATCGCGTTCTAATTTTCCACGATGTTACGTGAATTTGGAAGCATCTGTTTAAACCTTAATTTACCTATTTGTTACTACATCATCGTATTTTATATATACATATTTACACAAACATTCAAACGTTCAATGTAACGTGCAGATTCCCTTTTGTCTTTCACGTGACATTTCAAATTAAAATTGAAATTACAACACGTAAGTATAATATCTCTCCTAAATCAATAATTTTTCAATATATAAGAATCAATATCTCTTTTTTTTATACAGAATATCAAGCTGCGTTTATTGATGTATTAAAAAATACACAATTCGATTTTCAAGAAAGCGAAATTAACAGTCACGTGATTTTTATGCGAGAAATCCAATGTCAAAGTATGCTCTCAAAATCATTTAATTTTCTTCTGAAATATTTTCTACCGCGAATAATAATAACGGCGTAAATCAAAGTGTCAAAATCAGGCGAAACACCCTATACATATCATACACAAATATATGCATGGACCATTTACTTTTAAAGTGACGCGAGTTCATTCCTTTTCTTTTTTTTTCTGTTTTAAGATATTGAAATGGCTGTGTTCGCCTCGATTGTGCAATTTTACGACGAATTTTCAGTTAATTAGAACAAATGAATATTTGTAGTTAATTGTTACAATTATATTTATAATTAACACTTATTAATATTCACTTAACAAAAACTTATTATCTGTAATTAATTATCGCATTTACATATTGTTTATAAATGAAAATATACTTATAATAAATTTGTTTACATTAAAATATGTGTGAATTTTTCGCTTTCTAGGTTACTTGTTATCGAAAATTGTTATCGTTTACCTCATCTACATATCATTAATATCAAAATATGTCGACATATTTTGATATTACGCTAATTACACCTACACAATAATAAAGGAAACTTTTAAAATGACAATTCAGACGGTCTTGCTATTAAAAGAGAATAATGAGCGATCTAATAGTTGTGCCGTTAAAGCAAAAATCCGTAACAACGCCAGCGAGCACGGGGATTTTGTACAATAATGGAGAATCGATCGTTTAATTCTGCATACCACGTTCCTCATACCAAAAAACAATTTACCATGAATTCGTGCAATCGATCCGACAGCGTCGTTAAAAAGTAACGATAATCACTTATCACTTTCTGATGTTTAATTAAACAAATTTTCAAACGCGCGCGAAACGAAATTCTCGCGCGAGATAAAAATTTTGCAAAATTTCTAAAGCCAAGTCTGATTTTGTTAAAATGCAATTCTCTCTCTCTCTCTCTCTCTTTCTCTTCTCGTTCTATTAAAATGTTAAATCGAAGTTTACACTTGATAGAAATGTAAGTTATTTAATTTATTTTATTTATTAAGAAACAGGAAGAATTGCACAAATCACGCATGTTTCTTGAATTATTATGAGAAACAGTTGATCAAGATTTGGTTAAAAAATAAGTAGGTTTATGTTAATTATTTAACTATTTAACTTGGGTTTTTAAGATGCAGCAAATTTTCTTCTTTTCTTTTGCCAGCAATGCGTAGTTCTCTCTCTCCCTCTTTTCCCTTGTTAATATATTTAAAAAATACAGACGGAACGACTAAAAAAAAATCTCATTAAATTTTAATTTCTCACGTTGCCATTTTACGCAGAGTGAGAAATCTAAAAATTCATTTAGCGAAACGTTCTTTATTACCTCGACCAAGGATGATAACGTCGCAAGTTTCTAAACGACAAAGAAAAAAAAGGAAGGAAGCATAATCAAGAACGAGAAACTAGCAATATTCGATTGCTTTAAAGTTCGCAAGTAACTCTGACTAATTCTATCATTAAAAATCACAAGTTTTTCAACAAAGTATGACACAGCAAACAAGTACTCTTCAACAAAAGTGATCAAATTCCTTTATATATTTCCTACATGTTTTTTTTTTTATACTGCGAATTTTTGTTTGCAAGATACAAAATATACAAAGTACATAATGCAAGGATCTTTCCCTAAGATCCTGTCCTTTTAATTACATCCTCAGAAATATAATTTTCCGTAAAAATGTATTTATCAACCTGTTTATAAACTCGATGCTTCGTCTACGTGATTCTTATTTAATCGCGACATAATTATCCGCCATAATTATCCCAAGGAGGCGAACGTTTTGGTGAAAAAGGAGTCGTTTTGTTCACGGTGAAACGAGAAATATCGAGTTTCCCTGCGTCCGTTTCGCATCACGTCGATCAAAGTGGTCATTAGCTGCGATTCACTTAAAACGGAGAACCGAGTTGATCGAAGGGAATCCACGATTAATTAGCAACAGGAAGTATCAACAAATATAAACAAATCCAATTACCGCGCGAACGTCGGGGCATAATGTGAAACTGCACGATTCACTCTCGCGTCAATTTTTACGTAAGTTCAAACTGAAGCTAGCACGATTTATGAGACGACGAATGAAGATCAACAATATCGTTGAATTCGTCTTCGTTATTTAATATCATGATATTGAATAATTATTCAACGATATTGTTGAATGCGTCTTCATTATTCAATATTGTGACATTAGCACTGGATTAAAAAACTGAAAAGAAAAAGTCAAAAGGGAATTATATATTATATGTTTCGAAGGAAATATATATTTATAAAATTTATAAAATTATAAATATTATATATTTAGAGGGAAATATATATTTATGAAATTTATAAAATTATAAATATTACATATTTCGGGGGAAATATATGTTTATAAAATTTATAAAATTATAAAATATTTATAGAATTACAAATATTATATATTTCGGGGGAAAATTTGAAGCGCAAAGATCTAAAGACGCAAGTAACTGTACTGTAGCCTTCACAAGTCAGTTTACTCTCAAAATTATCGTGATTCTGTCGAATTGCAATGTATAGTATACTAAAGAAAAGAAAAGAAACGCAGGAATTTAATAACATTTGCTAAAATTTGTTTGCACTGTTTACGGACGACTGTAACTGATAAAATATAAATTTCACTGCTTTTAAATAATTTTCTTATATTCTCTGGTTCTCCAGTGAGATTTTATAAATATGGGATTTTATTTATAATGGGTTTTTATAAATTCTGACGATTCTGTAGCAACATTGTAATTGAATAAAAGAAATGCAGAATTTTTAATAATATTCGCGGAGCAAGCAAGCTCTAATAAATTAAACACAACTTTGACTTAATTTTTGTAACCAATGATGGAACTAATGCAATTCTTATAAATCAATTTGTTCATGGTTCTGTCGCAAAGGGGTCGCAACGTTGTAGCCGGAGGAAAATATGAATACGTGAAAGTTTAATAATGAACTTTCCGTGTTATGCAAAAAATTTGTGACAAATTAACCCTGAATGTTTATATTTTAATCTGATTTCAGTAAGCGAAAAGTAAGTTTTAAAAAGAATTTAAACACATATGTGTATCAATAAATTTTCTTTTACGTTCGAACAAAAGATGTTTGTTAATATTAAAAAAATATTATTGAATCGAAAGTCACCAAAAAGAGTCAATCGTCGAACTTTGATTATTAACACTACAATCTACAAATTTTTACATAGCGATCTTACAGTTTAGCGAACAAAAAGGATTTACAATGTTTTAAAAAAATGTTTAACATAAAGTTTAACCGACGAATTATACAGAAGTAAGAATTCTTTCGTATTTTTCATAACCTGAGATAATTTTTGACGTTAGAAAAATGTAAATCGGTTGTGAGTGATTAAAAGATCGCAACGGGATTAAACAACCTGTGTTCTCTGATTTCAAGCATGGTTCAGTGTAGCTTCCATAAATCAGTTTGTCGATCCTGTCGTAATGGAATTGCAACATTGTAACCGTAGACTCTCAGTAGAAAATTATTTCACGTAGCAAATATTGCAGAAAGCGTTATACCTTGGATATTTCATAAACTTTGTCGCATCCTGTCCAGTTCTGCATTTTAAAATTATATAGATGTATAAAAGTGATGAATTTTAAGATCATGAATAGACAGTCGCACTCGTAAATTTTCTTTCACGAAAGATTATGGCAAAAGACTGAACGTTCTCAAATAATTTCTGCAACGATTCACTGAGTTAGACGATAATTTTTGCAGTGAAGCTTTTGCAAATCTGTTGCAACAGAATTGCAAGAATTCGAAAAGAAGTTTAATGAAATAGACTAGAGATTTTTCGTGTAATTTCATATTTTTGAGAACGTGAAAAGTAGAACCTCACTAGAAAATTGTTTCACGTAAAAAACAGACATTTTGAAAAGCATTATATTTTCCATATTTTATATATGATGCATATAATAGACGAGTATTCTGCTTTTGCATTTTAAAGTTTCTTATAGGCACATAAAACTTAACACAAGATACTAATAATGTTCGCTCGAGGATTTTTGCGCTACACGCGCGAAACTGTGGCAGAAATTAAATGAAACTTTCATTATTTGAACTTTCATTATTCAAACTTGAATAATTTCAGTAATCGTTTTAAATGTTTTCAGACATAAAAAAAAAGCAAGAAAACAAGAAATTTTCAAGAAAAATGAGTTTCCACTTCAATTTGTTTCGCAATTCTATCGCACGAACTCGCTATCTGCAGTCGACTTATCACGTCGCATATAATTTAATTAGACAATCTGAACGTTAAGGTCAAATCAAGCGTGATTGCATCTTCGTTGCATCAAATGAAAGTTTCTCTCCAATATCGTCAAAAATAAAGGAAATTCGCTGATAATGTTCGTACGATACTTGGAAATAACTTGGACCAATACCTTCTAATGTTTCAATTTTACAATTGTGCAAACTATAATTTAAAAAGACGGAACTTAAATAATAGAAATAATAGAAATTTGTTCAAATAATAGAAATAATAGAAATTTCGTTTAATACACGCCAAATGTCGTAATCTAGACTGTAGATTTTTATGAATTTCTATAAACGTAACTGAAAGAACTTGCGAGTCTAAATAAAAGTTTGCTTCACTTATCAAGTATTGTAACAGATACACGACTTCGAATATTTCCGCTTTCTCCATAGATTGTGTCATTTTCAAAAGCACGGAGAAAATAAAGAATAGAAAAACGTATTAAAACGTAATGTTACCTAATTTTACCTAATATTTGTATGTAATGTTTACATTCTGCAAATTTCTACGTCCTGAAACTTCAAAAACCCATTATTACCCGCTATTATTCGTCATTAATAAAAATCGTGTTTGAAACAGCATAAACATCTTCCAGAAACATCGAACGACCTACAATTAACTATTTATAATCGCAGCTTCGATTCTTTCCCCCTTTTATCCGAAATTTACATACATTTTCCTTCCAATATCCCTCCGATCGTTCAATCAGAATCAAACATTCGGATTACATCGCGGGCGGATAATCTTCGTTTGCCGTCACGATGAAACTAATCTAAGTTCAGGTTGCACGAAACGGCCGGGAATTATTCATTCGAGTGCTCTTACATAGAGCACGCTGCAGTTTTTCCCGCGGCGTAGAATAAAGTTCCCCTTAAATAAAGTTCTCAGCTACAAAGAGCGAATATCAAATGATCCCTGTTTGGAGCTGCGACGCGCCTACATTCATATTTCCTCCATTAGGGCAAGAGCGCAGCGATCTCGGCTCAGATCCTCCCGGTGTAAGAAGATTATTCGATTAATTGTGAACTAGAGAGACTGCTGGCTGATCGCCAGAGATTCAGTCGACTAATTGGTTTAACTGTCGAACTATAAACTTTAATATGTTTAAATATTAACAGTTGGACGAGTTGAGTAGTGTTGTTATGTACAGGAACACAAAAAATACCGGAGTACTCTTGTTCGAAGCGAACTAAATTCGGACAAAGCGTGCACTTTGAGTTAACCGATAGCTATAACTGTGTGTAGTCATCAGGTTGAAACTATGAACTATGACTACGAACAGATGCAACGTTACAGAGAAAGAGAGAGAGAGCTGAATTGGTTAGAAGAACCACGCGATAATAAATATAATAAAGTAAAGTAAAGACGTAGTAAAAGACACGTGCGCGTTTATTTGTCAAACAATTACAAAATTATTCCTTATAAAAACTCGAGACCTGTTAGTTTATACATAATCGAGATATTTGCCAGTTTGCATCGCTCTAAGTGTCAACGTCCGTTGTGCATTAGAAATTTCTGAGAGGACGAAGCATGTTCTTTCTGTTCTGTTCGAAATTTGAAAATTGCGTGTAAGAAACCATTATGTCAATATATAAATGTGTCTGATTCAGACGAACTATTGTAGAACTTCTCAATCACAAAACGTGGTGATGAAATTATTTTTTAGTAATCTTGAGTCCATATCAATGAATTTCGAGTGAAAAGCACTATTGCTATTGCTTTTACTATTAACACGTGGAGAAAAAGACGGCGTTTTTTTTGAAAAAAAAAACAGAATTTTCCTGCTAATAAAAGTGATTCATCCGAGTTATTATCCTCACATGAATTTATGATCAGCCATAATCCGAATACAAGCTGTCTCTCTGTATGTAATGTTTCATTTGTTCTGGTCACTTTATTTTCTCAATCAACGAAATAGTCAACTAGGTCTCCTCGCTACGTTTTTACCTTTCGGTTCTTCTGCAGAATGATAAAACGATCATTTTTCCTGCTTTCTTCGTTGCTGCTCGTTCAAACACACGGTCTCAGTCGCGTCAAGATTTCTCGCGCAACGATACGAAACATTCGCTCGTAGGGAGATTTTCATTAAGCCTACGACCGGGACAAATTGAATTATGCTTTAATTATGATATGTGTGACCTATCGGTAGAAAGGTGGAAAAATTAACAGGAAATGTGAGAATGAAAATTAGCAGAGAACGTAAGGAATGGAGAAACGCAATAGTATATGTAACAGGAGCTATCATGTCGACATCAGGATAATAGAGATGATTATTTTTCGAGCATCTGTCGTTTTTACATTTTCAATAAAGTAAATAATGCTTCATTCTCATAGTTCGATTTTCAAATATTACTGAAACTTTGTGAGAACATTTGCTTTTTAATATCACAGTGTTACTTCTATCAGTATTTCGAATCGTGATTTTTGCTATTTCCATATTTGCAATAAAATAAGTAATATTTCATTAAAGTATTATTACGTTTTACATTAATTTTTACGTTGTGCTATACTTTTGAAGTATTATTGCACATTTTTACGATAGAATTTATTCTTTCTTCTTCTTTTTCTTACTGTGTTACTGCACTTGCCATAAACTGATCTGAGAAATCTTAACTGTAGTTTTTATTCAATTTTATTTAATTTCTCTGTCATTTGTGTCTCTGATTTAAGTACTTTAATTGTATTTTATGTCTCTGCCAAGTTACACGTGCTATTTTTATGTCAAGCAGATATAAAAAGTTTCGATTCTGTTGCTTTAAATCTATTATTAAAAAGATAAAGTACAGGTAAATTAATTTTAAACTTCTAATGTTCCTTCGCATTATACATTCAAAGCCACTCTCATGAAAGAAACATTATATTTTCAATTAGCACGATGGTAAATGTCAGTAATTTAAAATTTATAAGTATGGTACAGTGAAGACATTAAACGCACATGCTTTTCCCTCAGAATTTTTTACTACAAGACATCTCATTTAATAAACAAATTATCTATTCACCGAAATAAGCGGTGTATCTCGTTTTATAATCATAAAATCGTCAGACCTTCCACGACACTCTAGCATAATGCAAATTCCAAGGAAAAAATTCTATTCTTTAATAATGGCTGACTACTTGTATCACAAAAACGAGATTGTCTGAACCATGCTCGTGTGCGAGCATTTTATTCCATAAAGCTCAATTCGTTTTAAACCAGTAGTCAGTGTAAAAGATAACAATATCTGATTGCTAATAATATCTAAGCACGAAAAGTAAAATGTCGAAATCATTTCTTTCAAAATTTGAGATCTTTAGAAATTTACCTTTCTGACAAATTCTTATAGAAATAGATTAATTAGAATTTTATCAAGAAGAGTCTCTGCAAAACTCTCTATTAATTGTAAAATTGTAGAAATATTGATTTACAGAATTATGAAATTAGAAAATTAGAAAATTACGAAATTGTAGAATTACAGAAGTGTAGAGTTATTGTTATTCATTATAAAGTTAAGAATCAGGGTCATAAACTATAGAATCCTAGAATTCTAGAAATTATAGAATCGGCAACAGCGGTTAAAATAATAATACCAATGAGATGAAGAACAATCAATACAAAAATTATTAACATTCGTACAAATAAACATCTTCGGCGAACTCCCGAAAATTTAAAAAAAACTTCACATCTGTTCTCTGACGATGTAATATATCTTATAAAAAAATAAAAAAAAAAGAAAGAAATAGAATGTATAAAATTACTCACGTTTAGCATAAGCTGTGTCGGTGATAGAGAGCAGGACCATTAGCGCGCAGACGGATACACAGATCGACAGCGGAAGACCGGAAGTCGCGTTGTTCTTCATCCTGTCACTTGTGAAAGCTGTGCTGCTTGCAAGCTGTTCCTCTTCGTTCGAATTGGTCAGCAACTGGTAGGTAAACCAAAGGTCTCGATGCTTCCTCGTCGAGCAGGTGGTTGTGAATGAACGAAGGAGACGTCACGCGGTCCTTCTTTTACGGGAGCGGAAACCAGAGTGGCGCAGTCGAACATTGCCGAGTCGAGCATGCTGACTACGCAGACACTGTGGGTGGTACATAATGCCGTTCACATAGAGAGGGTGTTGATACATTGTGAATATGCGGGTTGATAAAATTCGTTGAAAGAGACGTAAGTTCGCGAGACATTTAACTCGTTCATCAACGAACGAACTTTGTACCGATGCATATACGCGTATGTGTACACTCCTGTCTATAAGTGGCTAGCACACTTAATAAAACAAGAATAGGATCGATATTTCGCCAGAAACAACAGTGGTGTATGTTAACTGTTTATACTGTAGAAATAATTGTTTACAATGTACTGTGTTCCGTGACTTTTATGCATTCATGGAAGTGATAATGATATAAAGCTAAATACATCGAGTTCTCTGTAAATAACGAGACAATTACATTGGTACCTAATATCTCATTGTCAGGGAAATTGTTACGTGAACTTTTTCTGAAATTTTATGCGACCTTTACTCAAAAGTAAATTCGAAACCAATTTGAAAATGTACATCAAGTAAAAATTACAAGATATTAATTAACAATGTATATTTAATAAGAAAATTACGCAGTACGAATGGCTATCTTAAGTGCATAAGAGCACTTTTTACTTTAAATGACCAGATTGAATATTGAGACTTGTCGATATAACAATTTGTGGTTGTTTAAATATTTTTGTAATCTCTGCAAAATATTTGCATCAGATATCTCGCATTTCTACATGTAGTTCTACATTCGCTTTAAATTTGAACGATATAATCATAATTACAGTGTTAAATGTCAAAATGTTTTGTACAATACGCATAATATTGATAAAAAGTTCCTACGCGTGTTCAGATATTTTTGTGAGCAGCTGTACTTATGGTTATATAACTTTGAAGATTGATGGAACTTGTTAGAAAGAGGAACATTTACGCAATGCAGAATTGTCCTCGAGTTCGCATAGATTTTAGTTTAATTCTGGATTTTAGGATTTTGTTTGTCGTTCATTCGAAGAAGAGAAGTTTGAAATGTGTTTTAATCTTTCAGCTTGAAAATCTTTCCGAGTGATTGCAATTCCGTCTTGCACATTCTGTCGAACTCTTGAAAGTTCTCGAAGAAATTGCTCAACATTTTCACACAAATACTTTTCAATATAAATCCAACTTTTCATTATTGTTTCTGTATCTCTATAACTATTGGAATTTGGAATTGGTTTTACATTAGAAAACTTAATTAGATTCAGAATCTATTTTTTGCTTCTGTAGTTCTGTAATTCCAATGTATCCTAGTTTATCTCCATAAAATTAGAAAAAGAAGAAATATCGCAAAATTGTATTTCCATAGTGAGAGATATTAAAGAGCTATTGAAAAGAACTTTGATTTTGAAAGTATAATATCTGGCCAAGAAAGAACATTATTTAGCTATAATAATAATCTATGACTGTAGATAATTGAGCTACTATTGCGAAAGTATTAGCTCTAATTCCCTTCATAATACCAATAAAAGGAAATATAAAGTATAACTGATCGAGTATATTCCTAAAAGATATTTAGAAAAGTGAAAAATATCCTTTTCAAAAAAAACCAATAATTCATTCCAAGGAAAATGTAAAATTTTCATCAAATATTCTGCACCAATTGAAAAAGAAAATAATGGAAAATATTCTTTCCAAACAACTATGATTTATAAAAAACAAAAATAAGATTTTTGATATATTTTGTACATTCAATTGTCAAGATCATTTTTTTTTTTTATTTACAAAACTGAAAGCTTCTGTTTAGTTATTTTTTCCCGTTTTTTTTCTGTTTGCAAAATAAAAATCACTTCGTACACCATTTAAGTTAACCAAAAAAATGTCTCCATCTGCAATGCAAAATATTGTAAGTTTTTGTTTGTACAGAATAAATTTTTGGTGGAATGTCGGCGAGAGTTTAATTTAAAATTCAGACGTCAAATAACTCAGTCTAGATTTTTTTTTTTTTTGCGTAAAACTTTCAACTAACTTTGAGGATTGAAACTATAACAATTCTGTAAATTTTAAAAATTTAATTATAGCATGGAATTTAATTTAGCGTAGAAACATCTGTTTCAATACAAACCAAAGCAGTAGATAATTAAAACGATGAATTCTACGTAACCAAGAATAGTTACTTCTAGAAAGTTTAGGTACACGGAATCGAAACAAGTTTCATTGGACACAAACGTCTCATGCGAAGAGCTTATTACTCCTTCGGTAAATCGAAATCCTAATCATACAGTCGCTGAAAATGATCCTCATTGTTCCTTCTCCATTCCATTTATAATAGAAAATAACATAAACTGCGAATTTTCATGTACTTTTATATTTTTACGAACATAATTTAGAAAATTAAATCTAAATGTTCCATCTACTAAATATTATATTAATATTATCCTATCTAATGTGTGTATTATGTGTGTATTATATTAATATTAATGTGTAATATTGTTCTTGTCATACTCATTATCATCATCATTGACGCGATACGCTAAAATTACTGATTGCAGAAACGTTGTGCTTGTTAAAACTAAATTAGAAAATTAATCTTTCATAAGAAAAAGATACGCTTGTTAATAACATCTGTACTTGAATAATAAAAATATAATTTTATCAGTATATCGGTAACAGTTGTTTCTAAATGAAATAAATTCCAATTCTCTAATACCAGCAAGTAATAAATAAATAGATTACTGAAATTTTGTATTTTGTATAATCAAACGCACAATCGATACACATTTGCCAAATTTCAAATATTTGAAAAAAAATGAGGATTTTATAGGAACTGATTTATTTATTATTAATGTTATAATGATGTTATGATTCTAAAAGAATGACCATGTTTCTCGTATTTATTTACTGAAAGCTATAAGCAAATTAAAACCAAAACTCCAAAAATATTATAATAATATATACTAATTACTAAATACTACAATAATATATACTAATTGCATTTATGTATTCTTTTTCTTCTTATTATAATTATGAATATAATTAGAAATTAAACATACAACAATTAAATAAAACATATGATAAATAGATTTTCATAAGATCGTATATTCGACTTATTTGTACAATCTCTTAAGTAAATGTAAGAAACACTGATAATATTTTAGAATTAGTCTAACTGTAACTAACAAATTAATTACAACCCTTTTCCTTTTTTTAAATAGTTGAAAACTGATGTATCTGTGGCTAATTATTGAAATTTATTTATTCTGCATTTTCTGTGATGCTGAGAGATCAAAAATAAAATTAAATTTAATTAAACGTTCCAAAATTAAATAATCTAACCCTAAATCTATATCGACGAGCGATGAAACTTATGTTTCCACTAAAATACTTAGATGCTTTTTATCCGTACTATAAAATATTAAAAATCCTTAAAACATGTCTCGAATTTTCTACTTCGAACATACTCGTGATTTTTCCATTGTCATCGCGACTATTGTGCTAATCGACAACGAGTATTATTAATGAATACAAATTTGTCGATTTTCCTTAACATTCGTGATACAAATATATCTACATACGCTTTCAAATCCATACACTTTCAGTCGACGTAGATTCAACGCATTCAGGATAAAATTGTACAAATAATTATGAAATAAGTACCCTGAAATAAGGGTGGATATTGAAAACAAATATTCCGAAATAAATGTTACGAAGTATACACAAATATTAAAAATGAGTAGCATTTGAATAAATTAATTTGCGTAAATAATAACATTAAAGTAAGTATATATTAAAAAAGAAGAACGATTTCATACGAAGTAATTATGAAAATTTGATACGCAAGTGGAAAATTGCGGTAGCGTAAAGTAAAAAAATCGTATATGCAGAATTACATATGCAAATTGCGTATTATATTGCGTAAACATTGTATAAATTTTAAAAAGACGCCTCACTCACGGCAATCTCATTTTATTTGCAAAATTGTCCACTGCCAGTCCATATAAAATTAACAACTTGTCTCATGTTTTGCGAACCTGCGGCCTGTTCTTCTGGAAATTTAATTCATTCGTTCGAACGAGAGTAACATGGATTTTCGTTTAATATTATATCTGACTCTCAATTGCGAATAATTTTCCAAACACGCGAAAACGTAGCGAAATGAAACGATTGAAATTATACATATATTGAGATACGATTTCCTATTTCTACGTATATACGCGATTCTAATACATATTGTTACATGATATGGCAGCATAGTCATATCCATGTGAATCGAAATAACATTATTGGACATATGGCTTGGTCTCACGATATATTGAATAGATCATCGGTTTATCAGTTATGTCAAAAAAGGACTTTCCGATAATTCGATTCGTTCCCAAGCTCGGAGCTCGGGTATAATAAAAAGCTGTTATTGAAATCGTATTGCGTATCATTCACGCCCTTCTGAAGGTTATTTCATCACGCTCAAGTTTTATCATCAAAAGCAACAGGTTTCTCAATTGACGAACAACGTGAGACAATATATACGAAATTTACATTTATATGAGATTGAAATCTTAATTTTAAGAGTTATTTGTTAGTTTTAATTCTTACTTTTACGCTTCTTTCTTCGAACTGCATCAGATCTTTCTGGATCGGTTTAGAATTAAAAACCGCTAAAATGGTAAAATGACTTCCAGATTTTTTGAAACCTGAGCGCGCAAAAATGCGTCCGTCCATCTATCTATTCGTACATTCGTTTATCCATTTAACAATGCGTCCATTTACTAAAAACTCAAGTGATGTGAAAAAATAAAGTTTAATTAACAAACGAAACCACGAAGAATCACAAATTAATCTTACTAATCAATCTCTTTTGTAAACGGAAATTTGATCGATTCACACTAAAACGCTATCACCACATAGCGGTCAAAAGATGGAACTAATTGTCTACAGATATGGAAGTTTACTCCTTAACATATTACAAGAATTAATAAGAAATAGCAACTATTTTTTATTTGAATTTATGTATCACAAGATCTTTATAACTACCGCTTGTTTTGGTTTCTTCCTAACAACTGAGATTACAATATATTTTCCGCTATTTTATTTTCTTTTTTCTTCGTTCGTCGTTGTTAAATTTGTTTTAAAATACGCGCGCCGCCACACGAATAAGCGAGTTACTGCCATCTGTTGGATTTAAGTATTTTTAGTTTTGTAGCAAAATCTGATTAACAAGATCCGCGAATTTTCGTAATTGCATCCATCTAATTAAATCTTCGACCCTAATATTTTCCCTTCTGTTCCTCTTCTATGTTGTAACATAATTTATGATTGACTTCTCAATTGTCAATTGAAATGATATACCGATAATGCAGTGTCCTGTAACAAAATGGTGAAGAACAAATTCCAATAATATTATGCTTTTTGTGTTTGTAACATACATTTGAATATATTAATATATTTGGCTTCAATGTAACACAACATAACTTTTTTGAATACAACTTTGTTTTTATATATTTAGTTTGATATGAATGCTCAGTGGTTTTAGAGAACAATAGTGTTTTATAATGTTTACATTACTGGGTGAAGTAAACTTATGGACTTTTGACGATAATATTAATATAAAGAGTACAGACTTTGGTGCATTTCGGTGAGATAAATTAATTCATTCGTACTATAAATTATACTAACAATGAGATACATTAATAAAGTTATGTACAAAATGTGGTTTAAAATATTTGCATTCTAAAATATTGTAATGATTTACAAATAAATAGTTTCTTCTATGTAATACTTATATTATCATTACATTTTCATCATTATAACGAAAAAAATTTTATATTACTATTTCTTAGATATCATGATAAACGTGTTGATCATTTACATGAAGAAGCAAAAAGATCTTATTGTCAGAAACGAGGTATGATATATGTACCAACAAATAAAAAAGGAAATAAATTGAAAGATTCTATCAAATACTTGGAGGTAAAATCTTAATTAAATATTAATAGCAGATACAAGGGATTTTGTGTTTTATATCTAATAATTATTATAGGAACAATTAAGAGATAACACAATTATATATTGCCAGTGGTATGATGACTGTGTTTTGCAATTGATGTTAAATAATGGGTTGTTAATTCAAATACAAGTTAATATTACCACTGGTGATATTTCTAAAATAACTTTTGACAAATATCTTATAGGTAAACTGTTGGAACATATATCAGATGGTAATTATATATGTTTATATGATTTACATTTATATGTTTGTTCAAGAAATTTTAAATATTTTATTTATATTTATAGTGATAATTACTAAAAATTATATTTTTTCTGTATATAATGATAACCAAGTTACTATTGTACATTTCACAAGATCAAAAAGACATGTCTTTGATAAAATTAATAAACTTGAACCAAAATTGTCCACAATTGATCTCTTTGGCCCTAATGGTCGTAGATTGGATAAAAAAGTACAAACAAATAAATGTGGAGATTTGGTAAATACATCTATAAAAATTATCTTTTGTTAATTTAAAATTCATCTATATATTATAATTAATAGTTTATTTTAGTTACTTTTTTTAAAAATTTAATAAATTATTTAATAAATTCTTAAACATTGTAGATATTAATTTGGTGGAAGTCTACTATGAATGAAGTCTATCCTTGGAGTCCTGCTATAAAAGAACATGATCGTGCTAACATACATCTTTATCGTTTAATAGGGTATAAAAATATCTTTTTAGAAGGAGATTCTTTCTTGCGTTTTAATTTTATTTATTTTATCTCTCTGCCCCTTAATATTTAATAAAAATATTAATTTGTTTTAAATTTAATTCATAGATAATGCGCACTTATTTTCAGAATAAAATTAGAATTAATTTGTTATATACGTAGTGAATTTGATCCATTATGTATAATGTTTGATGCATGTAATGATAATATTATTCATTCTGTAGAACAAAAAGTATCAAGAAAGGTAATAGGATTGTGTTATTGGGTAGAATAGTAATTTCTATAACATTACAAAAGAT
This sequence comes from Tetragonisca angustula, assembly GCA_036937485.2. Classification (NCBI taxonomy): domain Eukaryota; kingdom Metazoa; phylum Arthropoda; class Insecta; order Hymenoptera; family Apidae; genus Tetragonisca; species Tetragonisca angustula. The sequence continues at coordinate 12,133 of JAWNGG020000037.1, read as the reverse complement.
ACAATTGAAAATTTTATAGGGGGAAGTAACTATAGAATGGCGTACATATGAAGTTTCCCAACAAGATAAACTTCAAAGAATAGCAATGGTTTCTGTACCATTGCCTACACATACAAGTTGTGTAAAATTTTCACCAACTCAAGAATTGTTATTATTATGTTGTATAGATGGTTCTGTTATAATTTACGACCAAACTAGAGCTACTACTACTAGTGTAAAGGCTGCTTTTGTAAGTTATGCATATAAATATATGTAAAGTCTAGTATTGAAACAATGATTTCTCAAATGCACAAAATAATATACATATATAAATCGAAGATACCTACATTGGCATCATGGCATAGTGATGGAATGATATTTGTTGTTGGAAATGATAAAGGTCAATTTCAACATTTTGATATTGCTTTATCATGTATTAAAAGTCAAACACTGACTGAAGAGGCAGCACAAGCTAATATTCTTGACTTATCTTCATATTTCAGGTATTATCTTAACTTTAATTTACCTTATCAACAGCAGTTTTTATTAAAAACATATTTATTTATACTGTAGAATTCAACCAGCATTACTTCGCATGGAATGGAATAAAAGGAGCGATTTAAATTGTTACATTAATTTGCATAATCATGGGAATTCTTTGTTGTTATTAATTTTTCAAAGGTATAATGTTTTAAAATCTTTTTCTAATATAAACAAAAAAGATAATATAAAAAATTTATAGAGGACCACTTGGTGTTATAAAAATGTTGGAAGGAATTTCTTTCACTGGTGATGTGTTAGTCAAGAGATATTTATCTTTATCACAAGTTGAACAAGCAACTTCTTTATTATTAGCTATGAATTGGGATACTCATTCTCGTGCATGTATGCATGCATTAAATCAAATTGTAAATTATTTGTTTAAACTACCACTGACTACAGAACGTGAAAGTAAGATATATTTTTGTAATTTAATTAGCTTGTCTCATATAATATAAATAATTTGATTCTCTATAGATCTTATACAGAATGCATTGGGTAGTTTTCACGTACCTATTAAACCAATAAGTCAAGCTATTGAAGAAGAATATGGAGATGAAATAAGAGACTTAACAAGACGTTTCTTTCATCATTTATTGAGGTATTACATGCATTTACTTTTCAAAAAATATATTTGGATTACACACAAACTAATGCTAGATGTTATAGGCATCATATGTTTGAAAAGGCTTTTCGGCTTGCTATAGATTTAAATGATCATGATCTTTTCATGGATATACATTTTTATGCATTAGTTGTAAATGACACAACAATGGCAACTGCTGCAAAAGAAAATGCTGAACGCATATTAAGTAGATCAAATAGTTGCAGTAGTTCGCGTAAGAATAAATGAAATATCCTATTTATTTTATTTCAAGAAACATATTATAAAAGACAATTTTCAGATTCTACATGTTCTAGAGCATCTTGTTCATTGTGCTCTGATTCAATAAGTGATAAAGGAGAAGAATCTTATAGTGATGAAAGTGATAATTTTCCAAAACAAAATCAGACTGATATAAAACAAACAAAAAGTCACAATTATAAGAAAGAGACTAGCAGCCAAATTCCACCCTTACCAGTTCTCCATCCACATCCTCTTCATAAAAATCTGTTACCTACGTCATTTACTGAAATAACACCCGATGGAAAAACCGAGTGTAATTTAGAAACAAAATCTTTCAATATACCTAATAGCACTCTTACCACAACTTCCTTCCATCATTCATCGCATCTTTCACTTCCAAATACATTTTTTACATCAACATCATTCAACAAACCATTATATAAAATTCATACAAATCCAACATTAGTATCTACAATGACTTCTACCAATAATTCACAATCTTCAAATAATGTTTCTGATGATTTAATGACAACTTCATTTGGAAGTCTATCTTTAAATGAACGAAAATTAGGAATATCTAATAGAATTAATGAAAATTCTGTAGACACTACACTGAAAAAAGTTCTACGTGGTGAAATGCAGTTTCCTCTTGATAATATATCTACTGATACAATAACAACAAATTTAGTACAAGAAAATAGTTTTATGTCAACGCCTTTTAACAATCCAACATATGACTCAGTTACATCAGACGTTTCTTCTAATCTATTAAAATCTTCATTAGATAACTTAGATAATAATATTATGTCTACGTCATTTAGTACACATGGTACAGATGCTTCAAATGCATATGATAATTTTAGTGATTCAGTAACCACTAAATCTAATTCGAACACGGCTTCATCTCCTATAAAAAATATTAAATCATCCGTTACAATGAATGATTTTGTGTCCAAAACGCTTTGTGACTCTGTTGCAACAAATAAATTAGCATCTAGTTTTCATAACAATCATAATAATGTTGCATCTACTTCATTTAATTTTCTCGAAAACCAAGTACAAGATTCCTGCAATAGCAGTTCAAATAATTTTACTAGTGAAGATAATTCTACTATCGTGAAATTACAGCAACCTTTCCTGGGGAAAAAGCAAGTAGATTTTAATATTCCACCACCACCTTCTTTAACAAATTCATTTACGAATTATTTTCAAAGTCTTCCAAAAAAGAATCTTCCTTTATCTAGAAGTACATCTGGATTAGCTGATATCGATGAATCAATTAAAAAATTTTCATCTATTAGAACAAAAAATGTGAATTCATATTTGTTACAGAGACAAAATTCTGCATCTAATATTTTACAAGATCAACATAAATATAATATTCAGTCTTCTAAGTATAGATTTAATTATGACTTTGACTGTATTTCATTCCATGGAAGCTATGATAATATTGATATGCATTCCTCTTCTAATAATATGAGACTAGGTAATTCACAATTTTCTTCTACTTATGGTGTTCAAAATAGATTTGATAGACATTCAAAATTAGTATTAACACAAAATAGTACAAATACTAGTATTAATAAAGAATCTAAGATAAGTTCTAACATTCCACCTCTACCCATCATATCACCATCTACTTCTACTTCAATATCCTGTTCTTCCTTTCCTAGCTTCACAGATACAATATTAGCAACAAATGAAAAACCAAAGGTTAAATTTTCAGATACAGTCACACATATTTTTGTACCTGGCACAGTAAGTATGTGTACATATAAATTAAATATTAAAGAATAAAAATATATTGCATTAACTTTTCTTCATAGAGCCAATCACATAAACAAAAACGTTCTACAATTACTCAAGTACATTTAACTGATCCTAAACGGGAATTAGCAGAAAGTCTCCCATTGTGTCTTGGAAATGAAGATTATCTGAAAGACTTTCAACCACTGCCAAGTGAGCAATATAGTTCAGTAGTTTCAGTATTGTGAAATAATTTTAAGCATATATGTTTTATATTTTATAGAAGAAGATATTAATGACAAAGTAAAGGAATCTTCAAGATCAGAAGAAGGTTCAAAAATAAAAGTTGTACATTTTGGACTCTTATGAGAATACTATTGATACTACAGATAATGTCAGAGATATTATCATGATACAAGATTTGAATATATATATATATATGACTGTATTTACATATATTTAAAATTTGAATAAGGATACATATAATTATATATTGTACATAATTTTTATATAATAAAAGTCGTTTTTAAATTGTACTATCAAATTGTTTTTTTATCATTATATGAATTTGCTCTTTCCTTCAAATTATACCATCAAATAAGTAAATAAATTCTTATATAAATTAGCAATTATTTCTGTTTACTTTCAAAGAATTCTTCTAATTCATTTTTCACATCAATTAACTCTTTGTTGGGTATTAGACGTTTCTTTTGTAGTATTGGATCATATTTATCAATAACTAATGAAACTCCTTCTGGCAAGCTTGCTTCTAATACTCTAATAAAAATGGGACATTTTGTAGATGAGACATTTGATATTTGTATATCCCTCTCATAAATTTTTAAGTCATATTCAGCATCAACTACAGAACTTCTTATTTTAAATCTTTTTATCTTAAATTCTCTATGTGGGAAAGGAATGCTATAGAAACATATAATATCTTATTAAGATACATAATATCAAATAATTGTTTACATTAAAACAATACGACTGTAATATTACCTGTCATTAATAGTAAAATCAAATACTTTTACTATTTTATGAATGAAACTTTGATAACTCTCTAATACAGGATACTTGTATCCTCTAAGTTGTATATTTAAAACAGGATAAAGTGGTATTTCAAATTCCTTTGCCTATAATAATAAGAATGTTAAATATTAAACAAAAATAATACAAATAAAATAACATATAATTTATGAAAAAAACCTTTATGTATGGCGGTTCGTATATACCGTAAAGCCTCACTGCTTTATTAAATAATGGACATTGATAGTATGTTGTTATCTACACATACAATTTGATTAAATAATCATTTTAATACATACGATAGATTAACATAACCTTATTTTGAATAAAAAAGATATGTATTTACCTGTTTAAGAACATTTGATATCATTTTGTAGTGAATAAAATTATTATTGAGTATTATTGTCAATGTTTCAATAAATAATTTTAATTGTTATTTAGTTTAACTTAAATATTTTATTTTTAATAACTAGATAGTACGTATGTATACAATAGTGATATATATGAACTTATATACACATACAGGATGGTATCTATATTCTACAATATATCTAAGAAAAATTATTTCATATTAAAATTTCGCAAAATCTATCTGCATTATTTACTGTTCAAAAGTTTAAATTAAATGTGGTATTTATATGTAATCATTAAATTTAATCTAAACACTTTATAAAATTTCTGATTTAAAAGATACTTTTGTTAATGAAAATTGGATTGGATAAACTATTTTTCAAATATGAAATTTATATATTTTAGAAATATTTAACTTATAAATTCAGAATAGTTTTAATTTAAATAGATAATATATTTATAATAACAATATTAAATGTACTTCATTTATACATTTTGATTCTTTTATGTTCAATTAAATTTAAATTAATTTACACCACAATTTAATTTTTCATACACTATTTTATACTTCTTTATACTATTAATATAGTAGTCCAGTCAAGAATTAAAATCATTGGACATTCCTTATAGACCTGTATGTTACGCGTATAGCCAACAGCCAATAATTGTACTACTACAATCAAGGTGTTCTATCAAGATACGAAACAATATTTTAGACGTGTAATACTTGTACATACAACATGCAGTACATGATAATAGTTTAATTATTTTCATTACATGTACAAATGTATTATTTAAATAAAAAATGGATATTGAAACTGAAAATGTAATAAATCTTGTATTTCCAAATGGCATACCAGGTAACTAATATTTATTTTTATATTAGCAACAAATTTACTTCTCAACATTAAGTTACTATATTTAAATTATCTGTTTGAAGTAAATTTTTAATTTTAAATATACATTATCATGTATTCTTATAGAATCATGGAAGGAAAATCCAGATTTTTATCAATACTTGTCAAAAGTTGGTGGTTATGATGTTGATCAACTCAGTAAGACAAATTCTAATCATAGTTCTTTTATTTGAAACAAAATATAATGTATCTATATTTCTTTTTAGATAAAGAGCCTGATCATTTAAATGATGAAAAAACCTCAGTACTGCAAACTACACAGGAGTTGGTGTTTGCAAATTATAAAACTTTTGTGCAAACAGCAGAAAGTTCTAGAGAAATATTTAAACAAGTAATAATATAACAGATCTTATTATTTACAGTTTTATTAATATATTCACTAATGAAAACATGTTATTTAATTTTAAGTTTAATGAGACTGAAAATCGACTTGATGGACTTGTGCAAAAAATACCTAAGTTTGTGGAAAAGTGCCAATCATTTTGTGATACGTCGAAAGACATAAATACATATAGAAGAATAAATAGTTTAACATTAACAAGAAATGCAGAGTTGCTTGAAGTACTTGAAATGCCTCAGCTGATGGAATCATGTTTGAGGAGTAGTCAATATAATGAGGCATTAGAATTATCACAATATGCACGTCAGTTAGGAACTAAACATGGAGATATTCCAATCATATCGGTAAAATATAATATCTACGAAAATATAAATCTACGAAACGTGACAAAATATATTTCATTTTGTTTATTAATGATTTAGGCGATAGTGGCAGAAATTGAAAGCAGTTGGTCTGGCATGGTAGGACAAGTTGTTGGTTCATTAAGAGGAGATTTACCGCTTGCAAGATGTCTACAACTTGTTGGGCTATTACGATCAATGGATGCTTTTACAGAACCTGAATTACGTATTAAATTTCTACAAGCACGCGATAGTTGGCTTCAAAGTCTCTTAAATGCTATACCTAAAGAAGATCGTAAGTTGATTCTGTATGTAATATCAGATGTTGATACATTATCATTAGATAATTTAATAATGTGCAATATTTTCGTTTAGCTAATCTTCATATCACAAAAACAATAGAATTGTCAAGGATACACTTATTTAATATAATAACGCAATATAGAGCTATGTTTAATGATGATGAACTAATAACATCAGGAAGAGATTTAACTGTAAACGAATGTGCCATATTTTATCATTGGATTGAAGAAAAGGCATGTAAAATATGTTTTTTAAAAATATATTTTTAATATAATTTATTTAATTTTTTTTAGATATCTCAATTTTTAATAACTTTAGAACAAGACTTACCAGGTGTGACATCAATAGATTCTATTTTGGGTCAATGCACATATTTTGGTTTATCATTTGGTAGAGTAGGTGCCGATTTTACGGGTCGAATGTCTGATATATTTGTACGTGTTATTGGAGAAAAATTTGAGTCTAGTGTTCGCAAGACAACAAAAAAATTTGAGAAGGATATGGAATCATTTACTTTAATTAATAAAATACAAAAGACCAATATTAAAATGCCTACTACTGTTAAATCGGTAAATAATTATTCATTTTATTATATATTCTCGTTTGTTTAATGAAATGCAACAATAAATTTATACATAATGTATACCTTGTAAAGAAAATCGTGTTTTGCAGGAGAATCCACCAGAACAATTGGTTGAATTTTATCCTTTAGCTGAATATTGTAATGGACTTATTTCAGCTTTTAATGAAATACGACTTTGTCCACCAGTAGCACTTTCTGTTTTTTGTACAAAGATATTACAGGAGTCTTTACATAACGTAGCAAAATCAATATTACTGTTTTACAAACAAGAACAGCAAGTAAATTAATATTTTTCATTCATATTTTATCGATCGTTTAATTAAATAATTAATTAAATAAATATCTAATACAATTCATTTATTCTTCAGGCTTTTACAGCTTCAGAAAGAGAAAATATGCTCAAATTTATAGAAAATTTGAGTGAGCAATTAATTCCTTATGTACAGTATTGTATTCATGTTATTTTTCCTCCAAATCAAAGTGCAATTCACTTGGGTGTTTCAGAAAATTTGTTACAAGAACAGGTAAATGAATATACGCAATTAAATGAATTTTTTTTTTTTTAATAAATCATTTTTTCTTCAAATGAATCATATATTGATAGATATATAACAAAAATAATATGCATCTTTTGTAGGGGATAACATATTTAAACAGAGACATTATTTTGGAGCCTTTAACTCCTTTATTACCAATTTCGAAAAATCTCTCAGTTTCTAACGTACAATCACTATTGTTACAAAGAACTTCTGAAATATCTTCATCATCTGATACTGCAGACGTAGATACGTCTGCACAATTGGAGAAGTTAAAAATATCAGAATCACATTTACTTGTGGAACAGAAAACTGTATCTGCTAATTCACAAGAAAGAAAAGCACTTTTGACTGAAGACAGTAAAGTTCTTGCAAATAATTCAATTAGTAACAATGAAAATCAAAATAGATAATTGTAAATTTTTATGTCTTACTACACGTTGTTGTATACAAAAATCTTGTAAATAAAAAAATAATTTTTTAAATTAATTTTAATACCTAGTTACTTTTGTATTAAGTATAATGTTTGATTATATAAAATAGTAATTTTATATACAATATAGTATTTTAAAAATTATTTATTTATATTATATCAATTTTTATTTATGTATTAAATATATATATGTGTAACATATAGTATACTTTTATACTTAAATCTTTGGAAATTATTCTTCATATAACTCTTGAGATTATTCCACAACAATCTTCGGAAATTGGTATTTCATTACTTTATAATTTTATTTAATTTTTCTGTTTTTTCTAAGTACTATTGACTTTAATACTTTATATATTTATATTTTTATATTAAAAATATTATTTCATCATTAATAAAATATTAGCAATCTTAATTATTTTTAAGTAATGTTTCATTTTATAATTGGTAATGTATAATAAAATAAATATATAATTTTTAATAAATTATTAATTGTACTTATGATAATTGTATATGTACACACATGCAGAATTTCTAGTACTTGTTTCATGCTATGAGTATACTTACTTATCTTTCTGTTGTATATGTCTCATCCCCCACGTGTGTTTTTAGTTACGTTGTTTGTGGTTATGGAAACTTAAAAATTATTTATTAATTGTAGACAATGTTAGTGTAAAAACTATGACAAAAAAGAAACATAATAATTTAAGTGGCTGGAAACCACTAAAATTGGAAGGTTCTGTATTTTCTAGTAATGTTGAAGATTTAATTGGTATTGAGGAGTTAACTGATTATAAATTGGAAAAGGAAAACAGCAAGACAAAGATTGTAATTTGCAATAAGGAAAACAATAACAAAAAAGATAAGGTACATTTTAAATTAATGTAATAAACTTTGGTATATTTACGTGTTTTATTATTTACTTTATAGCTATCACCAAAGCGTAAACGTTCCAATATATGGTTAGAAAATGATATAGATGTTAATGAACCATTATTTAAAAAAACTAAGAAACTAAAGTCTAAAGAAAAGAAATTAAAAAGAAAAAGTGATGAAAAAGTATCAAAATGTTTATCTTCGAAAAATGGTGTAGACACTAATTCTAATAATAACAATCAATTTTCTAATGAATATAATGATGAAAAAAATGATATATATGACAATAATGCTCAACAATGGCATATATTAGGTGTACCAACTCCTATAATAAAGGCATTAAAAGATCAACAATTTTATACTCCAACTCATATTCAAGCATTAACTTTACCTCCAGCAATATTGGGTCATAGAGACATATTAGGTGCAGCTGAAACAGGTAGTGGAAAAACACTGGCATTTGGAATTCCAATTGTAAACGGTATTTTGCAATTAAAAAATAAGGAGTCAGATATGGAATTTAGGAAGAAAACAAGTGAAATTATTGACAACAAAGGCTGGATTTGTTCTGAGAATGAAATGATAGAAAATGATAATAGCTCATCTGAATCTGATTATGAAGAAGATGTTGAAAGTCTTAATGAAAATAATATAGGTTGTGTACGTGTAATTAATAATGTAAAAATGAATGAAACACAAAGTTATGTGAAGCCACTGTATGCACTAATATTAACACCAACTCGTGAATTGGCTATTCAAATTAAGAATCATTTAACTAAAGCAGTCAAATATACAGATATTAAAGTAAGTGTTTAAGAAAACATCAGTAATAAATAAATTCTGGGAATTAATACTCATTACATTAAGTATTTGTTATTTAGATAGCTGTAGTATTAGGAGGAATGGCTGCAGTTAAACAAGAAAGAATATTAAGTAAAGAACCTGAGATTGTAATTGCTACACCTGGTAGATTATGGGAATTAATACAACAAGGTAATCCACATCTTAGCAAAGTGGATTCTATTAAGTAAGTTTCATCTCTTTTTTTCTTCTTTTTTTTTTTTGAAATAGTTTTCTTAATAATAATTTTGTATATTTTACATATATCATTAAAATAATGTTTAATAATGTTTAATGACAATTAAAATAAAATTTTATATGTATTAAACAATATGAAACAGGTATTTGGCTATTGATGAAACAGATAGAATGTTAGAAAAGGGACATTTTCAAGAATTGCAACAATTATTAGAAAAAATAAATACAAATGAAAAGAAAGTGAGAGAAAGGCAAACATTTGTATTCTCTGCTACATTAACTATGGTGCATGATATTCCAGAATATTTAGAAAAGAAAAAAAGGAAGCATAGTAAAAGCAGAATACAAAAGCTTACGCCAGATCAAAAATTACGAAAAATTATGGAATTGGTGGGAATCAAAAATCCAAAAATTATCGATGTCACTAAAAAATCAGGTTGTGAATTTTTTAAATCAGATAATTAAAAATAATGCATTTAGCATATTATAATTAAAATTATTCTCTAGGTACGGCCACTAATTTAACGGAATGTAGAATAGCATGTACAATAGATCATAAAGATTACTATCTTTATTACTTTCTGAAAAGATATACTGGTAGAACATTGGTGTTCTGTAATAGTATTGGTTGTGTAAAACGGTTAGCTACTCTTTTAGGAATACTTGATTGTAGACCTTTACCATTACATGCAAGTATGCAGCAAAGACAAAGATTAAAAAATCTTGAAAGGTAAATTTTTTTAAATATATATACATAATTTTGAGATAATAAGAAAAATTAGATTTCAGGCGGATGAAGACGGATTATTAATAGCTACTGATGTAGCTGCAAGAGGTTTGGACATTCCAAATGTTGAGCATGTGATACATTATCAAGTTCCTAGAACAAGTGAGGTATGTTTAAATGAATATAAAGTAAATTAGCATTAAATAAACGTAATGTTAGTATATAATATCGGTGAAATAATTATTTGCTTGTTCATCTTACTTCAAAAAATGATGAAAAATGATTTGCTCAATTAATCAAGTTAATACGATATTATTACATGTCCAATGAAAATACAAGTGACTTTCAGTTTTATATTCGTATTTATTATTTAGAGTTATGTACATAGAAGTGGAAGAACAGCAAGAGCACAAAAGAATGGTATAACAGTTCTTATGATGGAACCATCTGAAAAGCAATATTACAGTAAATTGTGTAAAACACTTGATCGAAGTAAGTTATCAAAAGATGATATATTGTTAAAATGACCTATCATCAATTTTAAATGTATGCAATCGTTTTATTTAAATTTTAGCGGAAGATTTACCTATGTTTCCTGTAGTTGATAAACTGTTAATCGCAGTTAAAGAAAGAGTTGATATTGCTCGAGAAATTGATAAATTGGAATTGAAATGTCGTAAGGATAATTCGCAAAAAGGTTGGTTACGTAAAGCAGTTGAAGAAATGGATCTGGTTTTGGAGGAGGACGAAGAGTAAGATTTAACTTAATCAGAATCGTTCATGATATACTATTATTAATATATGCTTTCTTTCGTAATAAACGTGATTTTATTCCCCAGAGATTTGACAACAGAAATGAAAGAAACAGCAAATTTGAAGCATCATTTAAAAATAAAAAAGCGTCAATTGGCATCGCTTATGTCGAAAACGATATTTCCGAAAGGTTTTTCCGGAAAATATCCTGATGTTAGTACCGAATTTAAATTAAACGAAGACCACCAGAAAGCTGTTGATGTGATGAAAAAAGTTATAGAAGAAATTCCAGCGAAGAAGAAAGAAAGAAATAGAAAATCTAACATAAAAAAGAATTCTTTTAAAACCAAAGTTCAAAGAAAGAAGAATAGGAACAAAGTGTAACGCGAATTCTTTTTTATTGAATGGGAATGAATTGTAAATAAAGATTTCATACATCTTTTCTCATTTGTTTTATTTTATAAATTTTCTCTTTCTTTTTCTTTTTTTGCAATGAAACAAATTTTATTTTAAGAAAGATTGGACAGGTTTCCCCCTGCACGTGATCATATTGATCCGTTTTTTTTTTTTTTTTTTTTTTTAAGAAAAAAAGTCGTCTTTTATTCTCAAAATTTTATTCATTTTCATTACTATTGTTAGTACGTATGGCAAAACATATGTACATGCAATTATTACGCTCTTTAAAATATTACATATCGTGGTGCTTTTTATATAATATGATACAGATTCAATTTCTAATGGTACGTTGATCAAAAATAATCAACGGGTTCTCGATTATCAAGCACAGCCGCAAT